>CM060909.1:267353521-269853521 GCA_030737875.1 Allium sativum | reverse complement strand
TTCACTTTAATACAAGCGATGCCCGTTGTTCAGTTCAAAGAATTTAATCCATGTATTCTCCTTTTATTCTTCTACATTCTTTCTTCTCAATAAGAGGGGAAAAAAACCGAACGATGCTCAATCAAATCAAAGAAGAGAAAAATTACCAATAATCAATTTCCTTCTATATACATTACATAATAAACTAAAGCTAGATCGAATTATTTAACTTATCCACATTTCCTTTATCCTTCGTTAATTCAAATAAAAATAAAACTTGTTCATGCCGCCTACACTCTGCCATCAACCGCCATTCCTCTGTCATGCCCACCCTATCACCTTCTATCGATCCTAGCCAGCACCACTAAGAACTCGACCCTACAAAAAAATGATCTCCACTTCATCTCAAAAATCAAATCTTGACATCCCAAAAAAATCCAAGTAACTCGAACACTAAACCCATCAAAGTACACCCTTCGATTAGCCTCATCGAATAACTCCACCAACGACTAACTTTGGCTTCCTCCTACCCACCCCCCGCCCCCTTTCGAAAAAATTCCGGTTCACCCCAAAACCCAATAAACCTGAGTCCTGGGTACAACCTAGTCGAGCACTGGTATTCTTAGTTCAGGAAGGAAAAAAACAACACGCCCAGTCCTTCTCCACCTCGTCAAGCAATCTTCCTGATAAGGATAATTCCTCAGGCTGAGCTACATTTATGCTTTTACGCTGAAAACCTAAGCATATTCTCCTTTATTTTTTTATTCATATGTCAAGTGTATATATTAAAAAAAATGGGAAGAAAATGTGTTTTAGCTTTTGTTAACTTATGGATTTTTCCTTGTTTTATGTACAATTCGTAGTATAAAAACTAGAATAGTTGTTGCATGCTTCAGCTGGGTTGAGTGTTGATAAATTTTAGAATTTGTCATATTGGTTAAAATGATCGTAAATGATTTTAATTGTCGTGTGTGTTCAAGTGGTGTGCTTGGAGTTATTCTTGAGGACTCTATGTATACACACACACACACACACATGTATGTGTATATATGCATAAATCAGTTGATGTGTATTCGTCAAAATCTCAATTCCAGTCATGTCAATTTTGTTGTTCTCAACTTTTTCTTGGCTTGAAAGGTGAGTTTAGTCGCAATGACTAACTTATTATTAAGTTATTTAAATGTTTGAAATGTTGAACGAAATGGTAGGATTGCTATTGAAATTTATAATTTCTTATGATGTTATTTGTGCACATGT
Source organism: Allium sativum (assembly GCA_030737875.1). Classification (NCBI taxonomy): domain Eukaryota; kingdom Viridiplantae; phylum Streptophyta; class Magnoliopsida; order Asparagales; family Amaryllidaceae; genus Allium; species Allium sativum. The sequence continues at coordinate 269,852,285 of CM060909.1, read as the reverse complement.
TGCAAGCACACTATTGACATAGATGGAACGAAATTGATGCGATGTATGGTATGTGATGTTATATGTTTTCTCACATTACAACATCCCTACAGATTTAGGAAAAATAATATGGGTTGAAGCGATACAAGCCTGAACGACTGTATAAAATTAGGGAATAAAACTGAATTTTTGGGATTCGAGGTGAAACAATATATTCTCGGAAAATTAGTATTATACATACCCTATAATGTAACAACCCGTATTTTTCTACTTCTTAAAATGTTGAATTTAATAAGATTTTTAATTATTGTCGTGATTAGAAATAAAATACAGTGATTCAACCAAAAAATATATATAACATGAATTAAATTAAATTAATTAAGTAATGAATTTCAACCGATATTAATAGTAATAATTGCATTAATTATAAATTTAAATATGAGTTAGCTTTTATAAATAAATAGTGACGCTGAGAATTTAATGTTTAATTATTTATTTAAAGTTTATTAATTATTTAAATACTGATTTGATATTAAGTTATTTACCTGCTATTTTTGTTTGTTATTCTAATTTTTTATTTCTTAGTTAATAAGGAGATAAATATTATTTAATTTTTAAATAAGGGTTTCTGAGTTCAATTCCTTATTTTCCAAGAATACTTTCAAAAGGCGTTTGTTCCAGAGGATCCCATTCTCAACTATCTTTAAATAACCTCCTGGGTTAGCTATTAGGTGACATCTATTAGTATAACTAAACTTATTCTACCGTTAGTTCTAAATGAACCGAATACCAGGGGCACTGGCTAAAAGAATAAAAACCCATTCTGCTAGCAATTGAGTGGAATTTGGACATCTATGTAATAGGATAAGCGCCCTCTTGTTACGATATTTATATATGGACATGTTATATTTTGGTTGTTGTAACATGTTATGTGATGATAAATACGTGCGGACATCTATTGATAGAATTTTCCCAGTTCTACGATAACTAGGTATTGATTATTTGGACGTTTATTAAGTTAAACAATAACCCATTTTACTTGTTAACTGACTTGATGTGTGTTTAGTAGAACAACTTCCCATCTGCGAATAGTATACTTATTTAAGAAAAGCCAAATTAGATAAAGAACTATTGTGTTTTCTAAGCCTCATTTGTTGAAATCTATATTTTATACCCTAAAAAGGATATGAGTTTGTTTTCATATTATAGTTGGAATCGGATTTAAGTAATGATTATTACTAAACGTATTTTAAAGTATTTAGTACTTTTTGAATGAATGTTAAATCCTTGGTTTATTAATATGGTTTGAGAAAACTTTAAAAAGATAAGAATTTCTAAGTAGTAACTTGTTTATTTAAAAAGATATTTCAATCAATGCTTGTTTATAAAAATGGGAAGTTTATAAATGGTTTTACATGTTTCTAAATAAGGTTTTCAAAAGATTCTAAACAATTATAGAAGGAATTTGTAAATGATCTATATATTTGCAAAAAAAAAAGTTTATAAATGGGTTCAAATATCCACAAAAGTTATAAATGGTTTTATAATCATTAAAGAGTTCAATGAATACACTTACAAATGTAAAGAAGTTATATAAATAGTTCTGGGAAATTAAGTAACAGCTTTACTTAAACAAAAGAAATCAACTTGATAGGATTTATAAGGGAATTTTTTGTTTGGTTATTTATATCTCTAAATTAAATAAAATTATTAAATCATAGGTATGATTTTAATTGGAAATCCTTTTGAATGTTCTATGAGTATGCTTATTCCAAGGGATAACTATATGAATATTTATTTGATTAATCAAAGAGTTTAGAAATGAGGCTTAAGGATTGCTTTAGTTAATAAATCTTGGATTAGTTTTTGTGTGTTGTTTGATAGTTAAATAATTGACTAACAAATCTAAACCAAATTCTTACTTCGAAAATATCTTAAGTAAACACTTTAGTTATAAGCACAGTCATCTCCGTTAATGATTCATTATGCATGTAAACCTCATTTAGTTCCCTAAGGAAGAGGGCAATATAATCCGTCCATTAATGGTTAAGTGGTGAACTCCATAATTACCCTTTTCTGTTTATTTTCTAAAGAACAAGGGTAGATTTTACGCGAAATTTATCTAAAGTTGTTTCAAAGAGACTGGGATTGGATCAAATATTTGAAAACCAGTTCGATCCGACTGAGCGGCGAATGTGGGCGATTGTGAAGATGATGAAATCAAGAGAGCTTGAAGATTAGAGCTGAAGGCAGGGACTCTTAAGATGGAAAGGATTGCTTATTGAGCATCTCAAGCTAGCTACTTGGATATATATATTATTGCAATGGTCCCTATGTTTAGGAGTCTTCATATTGCAAGGACTACTTGTTTCTAATCCTAAGGGTGATTCCTAACAGGATGTAGTAAAAGAAGTGCCTAATACCTAGGACGACTTGCATGGATGAATGTTTAATATTGCATTGCTAATCCATGCACATTGGTTTTTACAAATGTACATTTGCTGATAGCGTAGGAGGTAAACACTCTTATGCCTAATACCCTTCCTTGAGGCATACGAACTCAAAGTTTGTGTTTTTATTGCATCAATTAGTGCATTGGAAATGGTAACATAGCATTCTAAGTTGTAACGACCCACTGTTCTAAACAATGGAATTTGCTCAAAAAGAAAGATAGTTATTGGGGTAATAATAGAATTAATCATAGAATACAAATATAAAAAGAAAATGCAACTCAAAATCACGTAGCGGAAATAAATAATTCATAGTGATTCATATATTAACATTGTTCTTTCTTTGGAATAAAACAAGTAGAAATAATATAGCTAATAACCACATAAGTAAACTGAAGAAACAAATATCTGGAAACAGATGGAGTCCCCAATTATTTCTTCGTCTTAAGAAAAGCAATTCAGAATTATAATACTTAGGGTTGATCTGAGCACTTACTAAGGAAAATCAAAAACTCCTGGATCAGTACTAACATCTTCTTGTAAATCAATAGCTCAAATTGCATATTAACTTAAGAGTTGTTACAGGTTTTTTGCATCCCCTAAGGATCATGTTAAACAAAGTCCATATAATGGCATATGCTATAAAAGATAAGTTTATCAGTAAATAACGAAATAGCATTAAGGCTTTTCTTCGATCCACCTTAACACATTTAATTTTCAAAACAAAATCACAATGGGGTCGTATAGGAATAAATATGACAAGGCACGTAAGGCAATGCCCAAGGTAGGATTCTACCATTTAACCTTTTTTGGTTCGTAACACACCCGTGGTAGATCGCATCCAACATCCCCAATCAAATATGGTGTAACACCCCCTGATTTTAAATATAAAAAATTAACGAGTTTAAGAATACTTAATTTTTAAATTGAGAATTAAGGGAAACAGGTTACGCCATTGCGTTCGTCTCGGAATTCTGCTTGAGATAGAGTCTGAGTTTGTGCGAATCGGACTTCGTATGAACAAAATATGGCTTTCCGAAGTTTTATAATTTAAAACAGCTCAAGTTCAGAAAATTTGAAATTCAAATTCAAAACAGGGGAGCAGGCTAGGTGGGAATTCTCCCGCCCAAAGGCCAGGTCGACCAGGGGGTCGACCTACCCATACAGGTCGACCTTCCCCCTCGGGCAGATCTGAAAGATGACGAAATTTTGACTCACTGCTAAGTCATTAGGGCTGAGGTGTTATTCTATCTTGACGGGATGGTCTTAATTGCTTCTAGGGTTAATCTGACGGCTCTAAATTAATTAAAATTCTATATAAGCAACCTAACTCTCAACCTAAAATCACACTAATTCATACCAAGAGCTGCCATGCCGTCAATGGAGAACTTAGAGTACCCGCCGTTCTCTTTCAACCTAAAAGCAAGATAGAAGCAAGAATCATTATCAAATCTAATCTAAATTAGAATAACATCTAGTCCACATTAAAGGCAAGCAATTCACTTTCAGAATACAGATCCCAGAAAAATAAGATTGTTCTTTTTTTTGTGAGTGCTATTTCTTTCACAATATAATTATTAAATTAATTATGATGGGTTGTAATTGGATTATGAGAACATGTCTGTTGAATCGCATGATGTTGTTTAACTTTGTAGATCTATTTCATATTTAACATGATTCATTTTATGTAATCTTGGGATGTTAAACCATATGTTAATTCATATGAGAATCTTATGTAATTTTGGGATGTTAAACCATATGTTAATTCATATGAGAATCTTATGCAAGTTTGGATGTTAAATCATATGTTGATTCATGTGTGAATTTTATGCAAGTTTGGGATGTTAAATCGTATGCTAGTTTGAATAATGAATCTTATGCAAGTCTATATGTGAATTGTACACAAGTTCATATACGAATCAAGTATATACGTATGTTAGTTTATATGCAAAACACGTGACACCAATTTACATGTTTAGATCCATATGCAAGTTTATAGGAATCTATATGCAAGTTCACAATTTATGTAAGTTTGGGTGAAAAACCATATTTACGTGCAAGTTCACATTTTTATGTTTATATCTACATTTAGAACCATGATAGTTTATGCAAATTTATTTTATGTGTGTTCATTGCCTATGCAAGTTCTTGGCCATGCAAACTTATGCTATAATTCTTAGATCTATTTTACGTGTTATGCAAGTTGTGATGTTGCTTTTCTTTTTTATAAGTTAGACTATTTGCGAGTCTAACATATTTCATGTTAAAACGTACGAACGATGTGGGGATAATGGGAAAATATTAATTTTGTAAATTGTGAATTGGCGTTAAAAAAAAGAAGGCTTTAAAGGCATATAAATTAATTTGAAATATTAATTGCTATAATTTTATACCCAAAGAGTATGGACATAATTTAGGTGACAATTATGGACATAATTTAGGTGACAATTATGGACATAATTAATTTGGAAATTTTTAGAAATTTGAATAGGGATAATTAATTCATATTGGGGTGAAATAATTTGTAATAATAAACGCCTAAGACACGAGGTTAGACTCGTTTGTGGTGTAAGACTGCTCGGACCCGCCCGACAAATCCGGCAACTACAAACGGTAGTCTAGTGTGAGAGGTCGAAGCCATAAATTAAATGTGTTACAGTCGTAATGACACAAGGTTAGACACGTTTGCGGTATAGGACTGCCCGAACCCGCCCGACAATTCCAGCAACCGCAAACGGGAGTCTAATGTGGGAGGTCTTACAAAGTTACAGTTATGATGAACTAAGTAACACTTAATCAAGATAACATGTGGTGGGACATGGGGGTTAAGTGGGTGACCTGGGTGGCATGTGAAATACGATTAACAACACTTAACTAAGTTGAAAACATGTAAGAAGACATGAATAAGAAGGGGTTAAGTGGGAAGTTCTAGTGGGGACCAAGCATAGGTGGAAAGCTTGTGTCAAACATGGGTACCCTTTTCAAGCCAGTAACACATTAAGTATCTTTGTGAGCTTGAGTTAGATCGAGGACGGGACACGCTTACTGGGTTTGATTGTAAGAGGTCAAAACGGGTTAACGGTGGCAACGCAAGTCCAACGGGGTCATGTGCGTGCGTGGGCCCGGGCTGGTAGGTAAGACGTTGTTGCATCGTGTAGATATAAGCCGTGCATCTTTAGTGGTATCGGGTTGCCACTTTGGGGAGTGATACACCCCACTGTGGGACCAGCACGGGTATCTATGAGCTAGGGAGCCGATCGCATGGGGGTAGTGGGTACAACTAGTGGAGATAGGGGCAGGCGGCATCTATGAAGACAACTAAGGGTACACGAAACTACCATTATGATTATTGTGTTCAGTAGGCGGGATCAACTTTTAGGGTGGCTAGTAGTGGTGTAGTATAGTAATTATCCTATAGTGATTAGGAACAAGATTAACGCCAGAATATTCCTCTTGTTTGCTTTGTCATGCCCACTTGTTTCACAGTCATTCCTTATTTTTCCAGTTCATGCCTTATCCTAATTACTTTCATATTTGTATTGTTAAAGTTATGGTACTCGCCATGTCTGACCCCCTTTTGTTTTCGCCTCTTTTTCTTCCTTTCCCCCCAGGTTCTGAGGATGGGACTAGTACTAGTGGAACTTGATCATGATATTTCTCTCTCTTTTGGAAGTGCTTGGATTGCTGAAAGTAAAGTTTAGATCGTCTCTTTTAGATCATCTCTTTTATGGCTACTTATGTTGGGGTTATGCTTTTTATTTTATGTACTTAGAAAACAATTTGTCAAGATGGTTACTAAATGTACTTAGTTTTTCTGTTGGTTTATGAAGTTGTTGTAATCAAACTATTCCTCCGCTGCAATAAATGTTGTTTTGGAAATTTTCAAGTACCAATATATGTATCTGTCTTGTTATATTCTGTTCTATTCACCAATAATACTCCATGAAAGTTTATGAATTCCCTTTGAGAGTGACATTAATGGACGTGGGGTGTTACACGTGGTATCAGAGCTGAAGGTTAACAAAACAGATAAGAGATTTTGAAAAACTGTTTTTCAAAAGCGTTTTATAAAGAAATACTTTCAAAAGTACGTTTTAAGGACATTATTTTCAAGAGAAAAGTTTGTTTTAAAAATATAACCCCCAAGAGCCATATATCTTTCTTTCTAATTCTCCGTTTTGATTCTCTTCATTTTCTTTTCAGCATGTCTGGGTTACCCGAGATACCCGAGGGAATACCAATACCAACCTGGTTCAGAAGTTATCTGGAGGCTAGGGCCACCTCCGTAGGCCCAACAGACATCCCTCCTCCCCCAGCTGCAGCCACTCCTCCTCCTCCCCCTCCCCATGTTGATACTTTTCCAAAGATATGCAAAGACTTTCGAGCAATGGGTAGAAAACCTTTTCACGCATCAAAGACGTTTGTTAAAGCTCGAAATTAGCTTAAGGATGTAGAAGACTTGTTTGGTATCTTCGAGGTAGAGATGGAAGGAAGGTCCAATTGGCCGCTTGGTTAATGAAGGACGAAGCCTCGTTTTGGTGAGAGGTCACGAATGGAGAGCGTCTAGTAGAGACGTGGATGAATTTCAGACATAGGTTCGAGATGAAATTTCTCTCACGAGCAGAAGAGAATTTATACATGGAGAGGTTCTTAGCGTTGAAGCAAGGAAATTTGTCAGTAAAGGAGTACGTCAACAAGTTCAATAAGTTGGCGAGATTTGGCTTAGACTTGGTGAACACACCCGAGAAGAAGGCTCTGCGGTTCGTTAAAGGCTTGAATGAGCCGTTACACGGGTTGGCTATGACCCACATTCCGATGGGGGCTACCTTTGAGAAACTAGTTGACATGGCGCTTATGCATAAAGAGGAGAAAGGCGCTAACGCTAATAAGGCACCAGAAAAGAAAGGGGATCAAAAGAAGTCATAGCAGCAACCTAAGAAAGGTGGTAAGGATAACAATAGCAAGGGAAAGAATAGGTGCTTTAATTGTGGGACACCAGGCCATCTGAGCAAGGACTATAGGAAAAAGAAGAAGACTGGATGTTTCCACTGTGGAGAGGCAGGACATCTAATTAAGCACTGCCCGAGGAAACAGGGGCAAGGGTAAAGAACAGGGTCCACTTCTGGAGGGAAGATTTAGGCTCTCATGGCGCCAGGGTATGCAAGAGGGCAGATTCAGGCCCTCATGGCACTAGGACAGGAGAAAGGTAGAAACATTTATGTTGAAAGTTTGGTTTTTCTGTTTGATCATCCTGTTCGTACTTTATTTGATTCAGGCGCTTCACACTCGTTTGTGTCTACTTCGTTAATTGAAACACTGCACCTAAATACTAGTCTAGTTACGGATCCCATAGTAGTCTCAAATCCTATTGGTGGTTCGGCTCATCTTTCAATGATTTGTCGGGATTTGAGAGTGTCTATTTTGAGCGTTGAGTTTGAATGCAACGCCTTCGTTCTTGGCTTCACGGGCTATGAATTGATTCTAAGCATGGATTGGTTATTCAGTATTGGTGCCATCCTCGATTGTGAAAGGAGAGCGGTTAGACTTATGACTCGCCTTGGCAACACTCTCGAAATCTCTTGTAACCCCATACATTCTGTTATGCTTAGTTACCTAGAATCTCTTGATGCATCTGTTGAAAACTTGCAGTCTGCTAGAGTAGTCTGTGAACACTCAGATGTATTTTAAGAGATGAAGGGACACCCATTTCCTAGAATAGACTAATTGTTTGATCAGCTTGTAGGTGCGTATGTTTTCTCCCAACGAGATTTGGCTACCTGCTTCCATCAGCTAAGAGTGGCTGAAGACAGCATTGATAAGACCGCGTTTAGAACCCCGGATGGTTTCTTCGAATAGCTTGTCATGCCTTTCGGCTTGACAAACACACCCGCTTACTTCGTTGACTTGATGAGTAGGGTGTTTAGAGAATTCCTTAATAAGTTTGTGGTGGTCTTCATAGACGACATTTTGATCTTCTCGGAGAACGAAGAAGAGCATGCTTTGCATTTAAGGGAAGTCATAAATACTCTTCGTACACATCAGCTGAAGGCCAAATTCTCCAAATGCCATTTCTGGAGAGAAGAGGTGAGGTTTCTTAGAGTGTCCAAAGAAGGGTTAGCCGTGGACCCCGCAAAAGTAGTTGCGGTGCAAAAATTGGAAGGTTCCACGGAATGCAACCGAAGTCCGAAGCTTTCTTAGGCTAGCGGACTTTTACCAAAAATTCATTAAAGACTTTGCTAAAATCTCAGCCCCACTCACAAGATTCATGAAGAAGAACCTAACTTTCGCTTGGGATTTGGATTGCGATATTGCTTTCCAACGTTTGAAAAGGGCTCTAACAACATCCCCAGTTCTGACATTGCCGAATGGGAGCAAGATGTTTACCGTATACACTGATGCATGTGGTACGGGACTAGGTGCTGTCTTGATGCAAGAAGGGAAGGTAGTAGCTTATTGAGGCAGACAGTTGAAAGTACATGAGAAAAACTACCCAACCCACGATCTAGAGTTGGCTGTCATCGTCTTTGCGCTTAAGTCTTGGTGCCATTATCTCCTAAGTGAGAAGTTTGAATTGTATACTGACCATAAATTGTTGAAGTATCTTTTCTCGCAGAAAGATCTTAACTTAAGACAGCAAAGGTGGATGGAATTTCTGGCCTCTTATGATTTTGAGATTTCCTATACCCCAGGCAAAGGCAATGTGGTAGTGGATGCCTTAAGTAGAAAGGAGCTGACCTTGAGTCCTCTCTTTGTAGAAAGTCAAAGCTTGGAGTATATAGCAAATTTTAGTTTTAGACCCTCCTATGAAATTGTGCCTGGTCTGTTAGCATCACTAGAGGTGCGGCCTACTCTTTTGGACTCAATAGGAACCGCGCAACGAGAAGACCCTCAGCTAGTTGATGTGATGCTAGTTAGGGGTGAGACTTCTAGTCACCTCAATAGATACTCCATTGATGCTAGGGGTTGGTTGAGACGAGATGGAAGGCTGTGCGTCCCACAAGTAAGGGATTTAGTGAAGACGGTTCTCGAAGAGGCGCACCATTCTAAACTAACCATACACCTAGGCGGAGATAAGATGTATAAAGATATAAAAAGGGTTCTCTTTTGGATTGGCGTGAAGAGTGATGTAGCTGAGTTCGTCGCTAAGTGTTTGATATGCCAGCAAGTCAAAGCGGAGCAGAAGAAGCCCGGTTGTCTGCTTCATCCTCTCGAGGTCCCACAGTGGAAGTGGGATAGCATTTCGATGGACTTTGTTGATGGGTTGCCTAGGTTAAGAAGGGGCAATACCAGTATTTGGGTAATAGTGGACAGTCTCACTAAAAGCGCTCACTTTATACCTGTTAAAAGTAGAAGGATTGCCTCGTCCCTATCATCCATTTATCTCAAAGAAATAGTTCAACTCCATGGGATACCCTCCACCATAGTGAGCGATCGAGATCCTATCTTTACGAGTGAGTTTTGGAAGAGTTTGCAAGAGGCAGTAGTGAAGCGACCCGAACTTCCCCGGTCTCCGAAGAGATGAGAAAGAACGAATTACTGTGAGGACAAGACAAATCAGAACGCAGACGGAAGAACATTTCATTGCTATTACAACAATTCCATCAGATACAAGAATATACAAAGTATAGTTGAATAAATTACATTCGATAAATATCAGAGGTTATAATAAATTACATAGCAGCGGAAAATAATACAAAGAACAACTGAAGATATATACGGATACAAAGCTTTCCGGATATCATTCCAGCTGTAAACCAGGATCCTGTGAATATAAATCTGCAAAACCAAAACTACTAGCTGCCTGTGTCAAAATAAGGGCACCCAAAGTTTAGGTTAAAACAATAAACTCCAGGTCAGTCATGTGACTGGTGTGAGAACTAAAACAGTTATTAATCTTTATTTTCAAAGTAAGGTAAATCAAGGGACCACGCCATACAACACAGAACGGGTTTCCTCCCAAGAATACCAATGCATATAACAAAACAGCGCAATGCTTTTTGGAAAAAATGAAGCTATTATAAGACCCAGGTCCCATCACACAATGCAACGCAAGCCGGAGGATAGGGTTTTCCCTTATAATAGCCAAACATGCTTAGTACGTTTAAAACAAATCATTTGATACTACTATAAGTGCATAGCGTGTAAAACAACTTCAAATCATAAGTATCAATCATAGACGGCATGGGTACCATATATCATGTCGCCATACTAGTTCTACAATTAAAACCGCAATATTGCGTATTGGAAATTGGATTTCCATCATGGTGGCTCCTGATTCGAAAGATCGATCGCGTAATGTAATTCCCCATGGCTTACGTCCCAACAAGAGAAAACACCGTCTGCACATTCGCACTTTTGGGACCAGAGTATCACCACGGCTTACGTCCCAGCGAGAGAAAACGCCGCTTACTCTATACACCCACGAGCACTAAGCTCATCTCGGTCGACCGAATCCACGACACCACTAAGGTGCCCATCCACTAAAAAGCATACTGATCAAACCATCAGTTTACCACCATACCGAGGTGTGAGGCTCGCGAATCAACGCTATACACAAAGCCATGCTATATCAAAGCTGCGCTTTGATCATCATCCACCAAACTTTGCTTTTCAACAAAAGTCTGGATCACTGCATCTCAGCATGCCACACTATCAATCCATATCGTACCACTGATTTCTGCCAATATATAACCTCTGAGCTCGTATGTCTTAGAGAAGGGCGTTAAGCAAGAGAATAAATTCCCTGTCGCCAAACAGATATATATTTAACAGAGATCAACGAATACAATATAAAGGAATACAATGTCAGACACACCATCTATTTACAAGTCCGTTCTAGGTCTGAACGAAACCGGAGGCACTTTTCTCGCATATCCGTCGATCTCCAAGTACGTCTGGACGACCACCAACTGATTCCCTCATCTTGGCTGTACAGCCCAATCAAGATCATCAGTAATCACCCAAACGATGTGAAGACTTTCGGTCTTCGACCACCGTCATCATCTTCGACCTATCGTCGAATCGGTTATTCAGAATGGGTATAAACCCGGCCTTTCCGAACAACCCGCGTATATTATAAACAAATGTTACACAAACACAACATACGCCCCATTCCAATTCATCAGTCACTAACCGTAAATTAGCAAGAGAACAATTCCCCAAATATTAAACCCGAAGGCCGAAACCAACATCTGATCAATACCCAGGAAACCATCCTTCTTAGCTACCCTACAGTTAGTTTCTAAATTTCACGTTCTTAGGGAAAGGTTCCCATTAATTTTATCAAAGATAAATTCTTTAAAATTTATTCTTTAATCTTCCTTTCGATATCATTTCAAACCAAATTATGGTTTTCCAAACTAGTCGGGATTAGCGAACCACACCGAAGTAATTATTTATTTTATTTCCCAATCCCAACCTATTCATCCCATGAAGCAAAACTGGTAATACTTCATATCTAACACCACGGTGTTATCGGTATATTCAATAACCATTTCACGTTCAAATCTAATTAAAGATTTAACTATCGCCTGGAGCAAAACTGGTGATACTCCATTCTCGATCTTTTCAATCTAATTAAAGATTCATTAAAACTCCACTTAGTTTTAATCTTTAACTGGGTTAAAGAATCAGTGTCATTTGAAACACGGTTCACTATAAACCCAAAATCACATTACATTTCAATCAGACCCTAACCATAAATTAGCAAGTGAGCAGTTCCCTAAGTATTAACCCCGAAGGCCGAAACCAACATCAGATCAATACCCCAGAAACCATTCAGCTTAACTAATCTCCAGTTAGTTTTTGATTTTCTTAACTCCTTTGGATCTAAGAACAGTATTATTGAAGATACCGTTCACGACAACCCAAAATCACATTCTATTAATTATCGGGTTAAAGAACAAGTGTTATTTAAAACACTGTTCACGATAAACCCAAAAATCAATACCAATTCAATTCTAATTAAACATTATTTAATTGATGCACTTCATTAAATCTAAATAAAAAGATTTAATCTTTTCCTCAACTGGGTTTAAGAACAGTGTTAATGAAGACGCCATTCACGACAAACCCAAAATCCCATTTGATATTAAATACAAGGCTCTGAATAGAAAATATATCGGCTTATATTCAATATCAGATTCTACGACCAACAAATATCGTATTGGAAATAACAATATAAATATATCTTTCAAATTTCCATAACAATATCTGTATAATCACGAAATCCAACATCGAAATAATCCAAAGACAATTTCGATTCAAATCCATTCCAATTCAATTATTGGAAATCCTGGTTACTTTTTAAACCCTTTCAAATCAAATTTATTTATTTAAAAATAAATAGAATTTTAATTCTAGTTCAAAACTAGTTCATTTCGATAAAAATCTATTTTTATCTTTTCAAATATGGAGTTTTTCATCCCAATTTTTCCCAAATCATTCCTTATGATTTTACACAAATTATTACTATTTTTAATAATTTTATCAAGGCCCGTACAGTCGATTTCCATCAATGGCCATCGAACTGCACTTACAACGACCTTTTCCAAATTTGATTTGAACATAATTCCAAATCCAACCATTAGATTTCAAATTTCTAATATTCTTTAGAAACCTCTTTTCGATACGAACCCAACGGTTCCGGTTTTAGGAGAATCCGACGATCGGATCTCCCGCAATGTCCGTTCGAAGTCAATGGTCGAAATTCACGAACTGCCGCGGCGCGGCGCGTTCTATTCAGGCCATTATATTATATATATAATATATATAATATATACTTCGTCGATTTCCTTTTAAAACGTATTATATAAATCGTTTTTAAATTCGTTTTCGAAACGATTTCAACTTCCTTTTCAAATTCAAATCAAAATTGAATTTTCTCTTATAAATTCGTTTTAAATCCATTTCTATTCAATTCAAATTCGTTTTTTATTCAATTCAATTCGAATTCATTTTCTATTCAATTCAATTCGAATTCCTTTTCAATTCAATTCAATTCGAATTCGTTTTCTATTCAATTCAATTCGAATTCGTTTTCTATTCAATTCAATTCGAATTCCTTTTCTATTCAATTCAATTCGAATTCCTTTTCTATTCAATTCAATTCGAATTCGTTTTCTATTCAATTCAATTCGAATTCGTTTTCTATTCAATTCAATTCGAATTCGTTTTCTATTCAATTCAATTCGAATTCGTTTTCTATTCAATTCAATTCGAATTCGTTTTCTATTCAATTCAATTCGAATTCCTTTTCTATTCAATTCAATTCGAATTCGTTTTCTATTCAATTCAATTCTTTTTGTAATTTAAAATAAATATTCATATTCTAACGACGATCTATATAAATATATTCGTTCGAATTCTATTCAAAATAAATTTCTAGTCGTTATTATTTAAAATAATTCATTTTAAATATCCAAAATTCGCTAAAATTGCCAAAATAAAAATTTTAAATTGGCCCAAATTTCCGGGTTATTACAATCTCCCCCACTTAAAACTTTTCGTCCCCGAAAAGGAACGAAGCCGAAAGTTGTTTTAAATACCAACTCAACTTTCATTATTTTGATTACGGCTTAAGTTCTTCAACTTTCCAGTTTCTAAGAACTTTTCAAATTTTTCAAAAATTTGTCTAACACCCTAAATTTTCGAAAAATTTCGCCATAACCTCCCCTGCATCGGGAGCACGGGAAAATCCCGAAATTGCCATACAGGCCTTCTGATCTCAAAAAGAAAAAGAAAAAGCCAAGCGGCTAGCCAATCGGCTCATAAAATCATCATCACCCAAACAAAACAGTAAATTATGATAAACATGTACCTATTTGTCGGGCAAACAATTTTATTTCTCTGCTCTAGCCTCCTTGCTATGACCTGTTCAATGTAAGTACATGTATATGCAAGCAGATGCGACCAAATTTCCAATACAACTCACTATTTGATCAAATTGGCTATATGGTTAAAATTTCAATTAATCAAAACAGTAATCAAACAACACAACCATTAATCAATTAGTTGATTAGCTTTTCAAATTCATAACTTTGATATATAGTCAAAAAATCAGATTTTGATGCAAAATCACAACAACAAGCCCTATCTAATTTTGGTTCTCACACCAGTCTAATGGAAATATATAGAAATCTCGCTTTCGAAACTCGAATACCAATTCTGATGATGTCTAGACTATCATCAGAATCGTCTCCGGGCGACTAGAGTGTGATTCTATATCTATCCAGTATATTAAAACTTCAAATACACATGGATCAGACGTATACGCAAAGTCTATATATACTGGACTGTCCAAATTCAAACATAATAACTAATCAATTACGAATAGTTGATTTAAATTTTCAAAACAAAAATTGTTTTCATTTTCAAAAATATACTCTTCACACTCGTTCTAGGATACTACTGATCCTTTCTCTAACGAGTCATTCTAATTGGATATTACTAATCCAATCTCTGATGAATTCTTTCGTATGGTTCTAATGTGTCTTGTTCTCTGAGCTTTGTAAACCAAAGCTCTGATACCAAATGAAGCGACCCGAACTTCCCCGGTCTCCGAAGAGATGAGAAAGAACGAATTACTGTGAGGACAAGACAAATCAGAACGCAGACGGAAGAACATTTCATTGCTATTACAACAATTCCATCAGATACAAGAATATACAGAGTATAATTGAATAAATTACATTCGATAAATATTAGAGGTTACAATAAATTACATAGCAGCGGAAAATAATACAAAGCACAACTGAAGAGATATACGGATACAAAGCTTTCCGGATATCATTCCAGCTGTAAACCAGGATCCTGTGAATATAAATCTACAAAACCAAAACTACTAGCTGTCCGTGTCAAAATAAGGGCACCCAGAGTTTAGGTTAAAACAATAAACTCCAGGTCAGTCATGTGACTGGTGTGAGAACTAAAACAGTTATTAATCTTTATTTTCAAAGTAAGGTAAATCAAGGGACCACGCCGTATAACACGGAACAGGTTTCCTCCCAAGAATACCAGTGCATATAACAAAATAGCGCAATGCTTTTTGGAAAAAATGAAGCTATTATAAGACCCAGGTCCCATCACACAATGCAACGCAAACCGGAGGATAGGGTTTTCCCTTATAATAGCCAAACATGCTTAGTACGTTTAAAACAAATCATTTGATACTACTATAAGTGCATAGCGTGTAAAACAACTTCAAATCATAAGTATCAATCATAGATGGCATGGGTACCATATATCATGTCGCCATACTAGTTCTACATTTAAAACCGCAATATTGCGTATTGGAAATTGGATTTCCGTCATGGTGGCTCTTGATTCGAAAGATCGATCGCGTAATACAATTCCCCATGGCTTACGTCCCAACAAGAGAAAACACCGTCTGCTCATCCGCACTTTTGGGACCAGAGTATCACCGCGGCTTACGTCCCAGCGAGAGAAAACACCGCTTACTCTATATATCCCCGAGCACTAAGCTCATCTCGGTCGACCGAATCCACGACACCACTAAGGTGCCCATCCACTAAAAAGCATACTGATCAAACCATCAGTTTACCACCATACCGAGGTGTGAGGCTCGCGAATCAACGCTATACACAAAGCCATGCTATATCAAAGCTGCGCTTTGATCATCATCCACCAAACTTTGCTTTTCAACAAAAGTCTGGATCACTGCATCTCAGCATGCCACACTATCAATCCATATCGTACCACTGATTTCTGCCAATATATAACCTCTGAGCTCGTATGTCTCATAGAAGGGCGTTAAGCAAGAGAATAAATTCCCCGCCGCCAAACAAATATATATTTAGCAGAGATCAACGAATACAATATAAAGGAATACAATGTCAGACACACCATCCATTTACAAGTCCGTTCTAGGTATGAACGAAACTGGAGGCACTTTCCTCGCATATCCGTCGATCTCCAAGTACGTCTGGACGACCACCAACTGATTCCTTCATCTTGGCTGTACAGCCCAATCAAGATCATCAGTAATCACCCAAACGATGTGAAGACTTTCGGTCTTCGACCACCGTCATCATCTTCGACCTATCGTCGAATCAGTTATTCAGAATGGGTATAAACCCGGCCTTTCCGAACAACCCGTGTATATTATAAACAAATGTTACACAAACACAACATACGCCCCATTCCAATTCATCAGTCACTAACCGTAAATTAGCAAGAGAACAATTCCCCAAATATTAACCTCGAAGGCCGAAACCAACATCAGATCAATACCCAGGAAACCATCCTTCTTAGCTACCCTATAGTTAGTTTCTAAATTTCACGTTCTTAGGGAAAGGTTCCCATTAATTTTATCAAAGATAAATTCCTTAAAATTTATTCTTTAATCTTCCTTTGGATATCATTTCAAACCAAATTATGGTTTTCCAAACCAGTCGGGATTAGCGAACCACACCGAAGTAATTATTTATTTTATTTCCCAATCCCAACCTATTCATCCCATGAAGCAAAACTGGTAATACTTCATATCTAACACCACGGTGTTATCGGTAAATTCAATTACCATTTCACGTTCAAATCTAATTAAAGATTTAACTATCGCCTGGAGAAAAACTGGTGATACTCCATTCTCGATCTTTTCAATCTAATTAAAGATTCATTAAAACTCCACTTAGTTTTAATCTTTAACTAGGTTAAAGAATCAGTGTCATTTGAAACACGATTCACTATAAACCCAAAATCACATTACATTTCAATCAGATCCTAACCATAAATTAGCAAGTGAGCAATTCCCTAAGTATTAACCCCGAAGGCCGAAACCAACATCAGATCAATACCCCAGAAACCATTCAGCTTAACTAATCTCCAGTTAGTTTCTGATTTTCTTAACTCCTTTGGATCTAAGAACAGTATTATTGAAGATACCGTTCACGACAACCCAAAATCACTTTCTATTAATTATCGGGTTAAAGAACAAGTGTTATTTAAAACACTGTTCACGATAAACCCAAAAATCAATACCAATTCAATTCCAATTAAATATTATTTAATTGATGCACTTCATTAAATCTAAATAAAAAGATTTAATATTTTCCTCAACTGGGTTTAAGAACAGCGTTAATGAAGACGCCATTCACGACAAACCCAAAATCCCATTTGATATTAAATACAAGGCTCTGAATAGAAAATATATTGGCTTATATTCAATATCAAATTCTACGACCAACAAATATCGTATTGGAAATAACGATATAAATATATCTTTCAAATTTCCATAACGAAATAATCCAAAGATAATTTCGATTCAAATCCATTCCAATTCAATTATTGGAAATCCTGGTTACTTTCAAAACCCTTTCAAATCAAATTTATTTATTTAAAAATAAATAGAATTTTAATTCTAGTTCAAAACTAGTTCATTTCGATAAAAATCTATTTTTATCTTTTCAAATATGGGGTTTTCCATCCCAATTTTTCCCAAATCATTTCTTATGATTTTACACAAATTATTAATATTTTTAATAATTTTATCAAGGCCCGTACAGTCGATTTCCATCAATGGCCATCGAACTGCAGTTACAGCGACCTTTTCCAAATTTGATTTGGACATAATTCCAAATCCAACCGTTAGATTTCAAATTTCTAATATTCATTAGAAAGCTCTTTTCGATACGAACCCAACGGTTCCGGTCTTAGCAGAATCCGACGGTCAGATCTCCCGCAATGTCCGTTCAAAGTCAATGGTCGAAATTCACGAACTGCCGCGGCGCGGCGCGTTCTATTCAGGCCATTATATTATATATATAATATATAATATATACTTCGTCGATTTCCTTTTAAAACGTATTATATAAATCGTTTTTAAATTCGTTTTCGAAACGATTTCAACTTCCTTTTCAAATTCAAATCAAAATTGAATTTCTCTTATAAATTCGTTTTAAATCCATTTCTATTCAATTCAAATTCGTTTTCTATTCAATTCAATTCGAATTCGTTTTCTATTCAATTCAATTCGAATTCGTTTTCTATTCAATTCAATTCAAATTCGTTTTCTATTCAATTCAATTCGAATTCGTTTTCTATTCAATTCAATTTGAATTCGTTTTCTATTCAATTCAATTCGAATTCGTTTTCTATTCAATTCAATTCGAATTCGTTTTCTATTCAATTCAATTTGAATTCGTTTTCTATTCAATTCCATTCGAATTCGTTTTCTATTCAATTCAATTCGAATTCGTTTTCTATTCAATTCAATTCGAATTCGTTTTCTATTCAATTCAATTCGAATTCGTTTTCTATTCAATTCAATTCGAATTCGTTTTCTATTCAATTCAATTCGAATTCGTTTTCTATTCAGTTCAATTCTAATTCATTTTCTATTCTATTCAATTCGAATTCGTTTTCTATTCAATTCAATTCGAATTCCTTTTCTATTCAATTCAATTCGAATTCGTTTTCTATTCTATTCAATTCGAATTCATTTCCTATTCAATTCAATTCCTTTTATAATTTAAAATAAATATTTATATTCTAACGACGATCTATATAAATAAATTCGTTCGAATTCTATTCAAAATAAATTTCTCGTCGTTATTATTTAAAATAATTCATTTTAAATATCCAAAATTCGCTAAAATTGCCAAAATAAATTTTTTAAATTGACCCAGATTTCCGGGTTATTACAAGTAGACACCCAATTATGCTTAAGCATGGCCTATCACCCCCAAACCGATGGTCAGGCGGAAAGGGTATTAGAAGACCTCTTGAGATTGTGCATTCTTGACTTTGGACGGACATGGGAGGATCATCTTTCTTTGGTGGAATTCGCCTACAACAATAGCTACCAAGCCACCATAGGAATGGCGCCCTTCGGAGCTTTATATGGAAGACCGTGTCGATCACCAGCTTGTTGGTGGGAGTCTACAGACAAGCTCGTACTTGGGCCATACATGATTAGAGAGACCTCAAAAAAGGTGGACTTGATAAGAAGACGGATGAAGGTTGCACAATATAGACAGAAGTCCTACGTAGACAAAAGGACCGACCTTGAGTTTAAAGTTGAAGATAGGGTGTTTCTTAAAGTATCTCCTTTGAGGAATGTCACTCGCTTTTGGTCCGTAGGAAAGCTAGCACCAAGATTTGTAGGTCCATTTCCTATCATTGAAAGGATTGGGATGATGGCTTACAGAGTAGAGCTACCCAAAAGACTGGATGGAGTTCAGAATGTTTTTCATGTTTCTAAACTACGAAAGTGCTTACATGAATCTGCGGAAGGTATGGAGCCGAATATACTAGAGGAAGTAGAAGTGGAATGAGAAGCAACTGTGATAAGAGTTCCAACTCATATCTTGGGTACGGAAGTCAAAAAGCTACGCAACCGTGAAGTCAAGCTTGTTAAAGTTCAATGGATTGATGCTGAGGAAGACGCAACTTGGGAAACTGAGAGGAAAATACGCGTAGCCTACCCTTTTCTCTTTGAGGGTACCTCCTTGATCTCTTTTTCCATAAGTTTATTCATGCTTATATCTACCTTTTTAAGTATATCTCCTCAGTCCTGTTCTTTATCCTTAGGTAGAAACCGATGGATGTAAACATATGTTTGAAATATGTTATGATTGATGGTTGCGAGTGGTTGCTAGTGGTTGCGAGTGGATGCATGTACACACACTTTAGGCACTAGATCAGCTCAATCACTTTCATATTGCATATAAATGTGTGTGCATATTTAAATTTATGGATGTGTAATGGTTGTGTTATCATATGGATGCTGCATTCTGATGAATGGTTGTGCACACATGTAGAAGTAATATGTATCGTTAGGATTACTTTGCATGCATAATGGACGCATGGCACTATCATGATTTGCATTAAGGAGGTCAACTGAATCAGTAGACCGCCTGATTTTGCATTAGATAAGGAACATATACACACACTTTTTGCATATGTTCATATGGCATTAGAAATCTTGTAAGGACAATGGATGTCTGTGTTTGAGGGTTGAGTAGATGGATGACTGGATGTTAGGATATACATTCTCTTTAACTTGGAGATTTCAGTGGCGAAATCCTTTAAGGAGGGGAGAATGTAACACCCCATGATTTTAAATATTAAAAATTAACGAGTTTAAGAATACTTAATTTTTAAAGTGAGAATTAAGGGAAACGGGTGCGTTCGTCTCGGAATTCTACTTGGGATAGAGTCCGAGTTTGTGTGAATCGGACTTCGTATGAAAAAGATATGGCCTTCCGAAGTTTTAGAATTTAAAATAGCTCAAGTTCAGAAAATTTGAAATTCAAATTCAAAACAGGGGAGCAGGCTGGGCGGGAATTCTCCTGCCCAAGGGCCAGGTCGACCAAGGGGTCGACCTGCACCCCCCCCCGACAGATTTGAAAGATGACGATATTTTGGCTCACTACTGAGTCATTAGGGCTGAAGTGTTATTCTATCTTGACGGGATGGTCTTGATTGCTTCTAGGGTTAATCTGACGGCTCTAAATTATTTAAAATTCTATATAAGCAACCTAACTCTCAACCTAAAATCACACTAATTCATACCAAGAGCTGCCATGCCGTCAATAGAGAACTTAGAGTACCCGCCGTTCTCTTTCAACCCAAAAGCATGATAGAAGCAAGAATCATTATCAAATCTAATCTAAATTAGAATAACATCTAGTCTACATTAAAGGCAAGCAATTCAATTTCAGAATACAGATCCCAGAAAAATAAGACTGTTCTTTTGTTTGTGAGTGCTATTTCTTTCACAATATAATTATTAAATTAATTATGATGGGTTGTAATTGGATTAGGAGAACATGTCTGTTGAATTGCATGATGTTGTTTAACTTTGTAGATCTATTTCATATTTAACTTGATTCATTTTATGTAATTTTGGGATGTTAAACCATATGTTAATTCATATGAGAATCTTATGTAATTTTGGGATGTTAAACCATATGTTAATTCATATGAGAATCTTATGCAAGTTTGGATGTTAAATCATATGCTGATTCATGTGTGAATTTTATGCAAGTTTGGGATGTTAAATCGTATGTTAGTTTGAATAATGAATCTTATGCAAGTCTATATGTGAATTGTACACAAGTTCATATACGAATCAAGTATATACGTATGTTAGTTTATATGCAAAACACGTGACACCAATTTACATGTTTAGATCCATATGCAAGTTTATAGGAATCTATATGCAAGTTCACAATTTATGTAAGTTTGGGTGAAAAACCATATTTATGTGCAAGTTCACATTTTTACGTTTAGATCTATATTTAGATCCATGATAGTTTATGCAAATTTATGTTATGTATGTTCATTGCCTATGCAAGTTCTTGGCCATGCAAACTTATGCTATAATTCTTAGATCTATTTTATGTGTTATTCAAGTTGTGATGTTGCTTTTCTTTTTTATAAGTTAGACTATTTGCGAGTCTAACATATTTCATGTTAAAACGTACAAAAGACGGGGTGATAATGGGAAAATATTAATTATGTAAATTGTGAATTGGCATACAAAAAAGGCTTTAAAGGCATATAAATTAATTTGAAGCAT
Organism: Allium sativum; assembly: GCA_030737875.1. Taxonomy (NCBI): domain Eukaryota; kingdom Viridiplantae; phylum Streptophyta; class Magnoliopsida; order Asparagales; family Amaryllidaceae; genus Allium; species Allium sativum. The sequence goes on along the minus strand of CM060909.1, from coordinate 269,830,316 downwards.
TAATTGGTATAATTTTTACACCCAAAGAGTATGGACATAATTTAGGTGACAATTATGGACATAATTAATTTGGAAATTTGAATAGGGATAATTAATTCATATTGGGGTGAAATAATTTGTAATAATAAACGCCTAAGACATGAGGCTAGACTCGTTTGTGGTGTAAGACTGCCCGGGCCCGCCCACAAATCCAGCAACTACAAACAGTAGTCTAATGTGAGAGGTCGAAGGCCTAAATTAAATGCGTAACAGTTGTAATGACACGAGGTTATACACGCTTGCGGTATAAGACTGCCCGAAGCCACTCGGCAAATCCAGCAAATGCAAACGGGAGTCTAATGTGGGAGGTCTTACAAAGTTACGGTTATAATGAACTAAGTAACACTTAACCAAGATAACATGTGGTGGGACATGGGGGTTAAGTGGGTGGCCAATGTGGCATGTGAAATACGATTAGAAACACTTAGCCAAGTTGAAAACATGTAAGAAGTCATGAATAAGAAGGGGTTGAGTGGGAAGTTCTAGTGGGGACCAAGCATAGGTGGAAAGCTTGTGTCAAACATGGGGACCCTTTTCAAACCAGTAACCCATTAAGTATCTTTGTGAGCTCGTGTTAAATCGAGGACGGTACACGCTTACTAGGTTTGATTGTAAGAGGTCAAAACGGGTTAACGGTGGCAACGCAAGTCCAATGGGGTCATGTGCGTGCGTGGGCCCGGGTTGGTAGGCAAGACGTTGTTTCATCGTGTAGATATAAGCCGTGCATCTTTAGTGGTATCGGGTTCCCACTTTGGGGAGTGATACACCCCACTGTGGGACCAACATGGGTAACTACGAGTTAGGGAGCCGATCGCATGGGGGTAGTGGGTACAACTAGGGGAGATAGGGGCAGGCGGCACCTATGAAGACAGCTAGGGGTACACGAAACTACCATTATGATTATTTTGTTCAGTAGGCGGGATCAACTTTTAGGGTGGCTAGTAGTGGTGCAGTATAGTAATTATCCTATAGTGATTAGGAACAAGATTAACGCCAGAATATTCCTCTTGTTTGCTTTGTCATGCCCACTTGTTTCACAGTCATTCTTTATTTTTCCAGTTCATGCCTTATCCTAATTACTTTAATAATTGTATTGTTAAAGTTATGGTACTCACCAGACATTATGTCTGACCCCCTTTTGTTTTCGCCTCTTTTTCTTCCTTCCCCCCCGGTTCTCAGGGTGGGACTAGTACTATTGGAGCTTGATCAAGATCTTTCTCTCTCTTTTGGAAGTGCTTGGATTGCTGAAAGTAAAGTTCAGCTCATCTCTTTTATGGCTACTTATGTTGGGGTTATGCTTTTTATATTATGTACTTAGAAAACAATTTGTCAATATAGTTACTAAGTGTACTTGGTTTTTCTGTTGGTTTATGAAGTTGTTGTAATCAAACTATTCCTCCGCTGCAATAAATGTTGTTTTAAAAAATTTCAAGTACCAATATATGTATCTGTCTAGTTATATTCTGTTCTATTCACCAATAATACTCCCTGAAAATTAACGCATTCCCTTTGAGAGTGACATTAATGGACGTGGGGTGTTACATATGGTGCATCAGTCGAATCAAAAGTCAAGCATGTAATACGACGAGGTATGTCTGCTAGAGGTAGCTAACCTCATTGGCTAAAAATAGGCTTATGTTTTAGTTATTTTATTTATGACACAAGTGTCATGGCTATCTAACATCGTTCTCTTACTTCATTCCTATAAACTTCCACAACCTGGCCACTTCATTCTGGATCATCCACCACGTACATAGTTGTTAAAGTGGTTCTAGTATTGACATAGAGTATGCCAATATCCAATCCCAATCTCTTTTACAACGTTCCGTCATTTTACATAACGTAGTCATTTATGATTAAATAAAACATCGCAATTTAATGATTTGGTTTGCTTCAAATTCGATTTTCATTGCGTAACTCAAAACATTCAATATTAAATTTCAACTCAAATTTTGATTTAGAGTCCATGTCATGTTATCTTTATTCTAGTGGAACCTTATATTCAAACAATTTGGTTTTAACTGTTTTGATTGGAAATAAACTTCTATCCAAATAGTTTGTATAAACATAATAATAGTTAAGATTAAGTTATAATAGTTTAACGGATCCTTAGAGGATGGAAAAAACCATAACATCTCTTAACTTAATATGCAATTAGATTTATTGATTTACATGGGATGTTTGTTCTAATCAGGTATTTTTTTATTTCCTCGAAATATGTTTGGGTCAACCCTGAGTATTACAGTTATGAATTGCTTTTCTAGAGACGAAGACATAATTGGAGACTCTACCTATTTCTAGTTATTTTATAGCTTCAGTTTAGTTATGAGGTTATTAGCTTACGTTTTTTAAAAACCAAGTAAGCAACATTTATACATAAAGGGAGAAAATGATCATTTTCCAGTGGCTCACAAAAATACAACAGTAACACCACATACAACACTACTGCCCAAACAAGACACACACAAAACAACCATAATGATAGTACAATTAACTCCACTCACACCAACAACAAAAAACATTTATGGCAATACGAGAGGCACCCTCTAAACAACACCACCAGAGGCCATAAACCAGAGGATCATAGCCAGCCAGAAAATCACATCCAAAAAACGATGACAAAAAATATGAGAAGCTACAGCCAGAAACTCTGAACCAAATATGTTCTCCAAAGATGCAAACCCTTGCGAAGCCTGAAGCCTCCTAAGGCCGACCTAAAAAAACAGAAATCATTGGCTATGATTTCCTTAGCCGAGACCCTCATGTTATGGACAAATCATTGGTTAACGCCAATGACTGGGTTCTGAGATTGCCCATAATAAGGAGACCTCTGAACGTCAAAAAGACATCATCCCAGATCCTGAAAATGATGGAAGATGAAATCATAGGGGACTCATCAAAAATCTCCTTATTATGTGCAAACCAAAGATGGTAAAAGACAAGAAGAATGGAACGAAGGTCCTTACCAGACTTCTCGTTTGACCAGGAACACAGAAAGCAAAGAAGAGAAGAATTATACCCTTGAAGTCCTATCAAATCTACAAAAAAGCTCAAACAAAACAAGCGCATTCACATTCTAAGAATAAATGCACAGACGACTCCAAATCCTCATCCCTGCAACATCTGCACTGGGACATTAATGGAATATCGATCCTCATGATGTTAACATCAAGAGGGAAACCATCATGCAACACCTTCCACATAAATAGGGGAGCTTTTGGAGGCATCCTATTGTCCTAATTAAAAGGGAACGTTGCAATTCTAGACACTGGAGGTCCAACAAAATTCCAGACCGCCCTTAGAGTGAAAGAGATGCTAATCCAGCTGAATCCCCTACTGTGAAAATCGGGAACCGCCTTAATTGATTGCATTTGTTTCCACATCTCACTTGCGTAAGATGGAGTCCCAGTGAAGTCATTAGTCAAAAGATGGTAATAATTATCATGAAGAGACAACTCCCAATGCGAGTCGTTTAAACAGAACTGAACCTAAAGATTACAAGCATAGTCCATACAAATGTCTCGTGGGTTGCACAACCCTAGGCCACCCTCGCGTCCTGGCCAAAAAATGATATCCTAGGTAATCCAGTATTGCTTGTTCACCTTGTCCTTTTTCCTTTATGAAAAGAAGGTTGCTAACGACTAATAAAAACAGAAAAAGGAAGAGGTAAGAGTCATAGACGTGAAATCATATAACCTAATGGAGTCAAGGAGAGATTTGATGAGCACAAGTCTACCAGCTTAAGATACAAGAGTGAAGTTCCATTTCAAAATCTTCCCTCTATATTTGTTAGCAAGAGGATGAAAATCACACTAAGATTGCGACTACGGAAAGCAGCTATTTGACGCGCTAACGAGATGCCTCGAACATCGCTCGTAGAGATGAAGGAACGCTAGGAGTCGACGAAGGGAATGGAGATTCCCATTAGAGAAGATGATAACGTTGTTAGCTAAAGACAGTGACAACCGTTGGGAATACCAAAACCCAGGATCTGACCAGCTACCGTAAGAGAATGCACCCCACGAACGAAGGCCTCCACAGCGATGATGAATAGGATAAGAGAAAGGGGATCGCCTAAAAGCAATCCCCTTTCCAATTGAAATTAACCATGGAAACTCCATTAATCAGAATAGAGAACAAAAAGTTTGAAATGAGCTTTCAAACCATATCTATTAAGGCTCAAGAAAACCAAAAGCTCAAAGAACCCTGATATTGAAAAACTATGACATGCGATCTTAAGCCTTAGCCATGTCATGTTTTATAAATACATTAGAGTCTCTTTTTTTGAAAAAAATTGCATTGGCTTAATATAAAGAAGTAGAGACTCCAAAGCTGAAATAACAAAGGATTTCTGGCAGCGAAACCAGAACTACTTAGAATAAAGCCTGGGCGGAAGCTAGGGAGCTACCAGAAGAAAGGGCCAAGAGCCATATATCTGATACCTAAGCACAAGGGTATCGGATTGACAAAGATACAGAAGAATGGAGGAATAAACAATAATAATGTCAAAGCAGAAGAAGAAAAGAGATAGCAAGTTTGGAACCGTTAGAAAAAGGAAGTATCGGAAGGGTAGTATCGCTACCAAAGGAAATCGGCAAGGGTACGACTCCGGAAGCATACCATGTACCAAAAAGAGGTGGGCAAATGAGAGCTTATAAACTAAAAGTTTAAGGCTACTTAAGGGAAATGCTACATTAGGAAAGAGAAGGTTATCAGCACTACTTAGTTCAACATCGACACTATCATTAGAAGAGAGTTTATAAGTCATCTGAAAGGGACCACGGGTTAGGTTATTGTAAGATCAAGAGTGAGACCATGGGTTGTCAGAAGAAGAAAGGAGGTATCCACTCTAATGCGCTTAGTTCATATACCTATACCGATAAGCGAAGGCTACAGAGTCGAAAGCCAAGCTAAGTGGATGTAACCGGCTTTCAAAACCTTCACTAGGAAGCAACTTAAAGTCACCGAGAGATATGCCAAAAATGTGTGGTTACAAATTCAAGATCTCAGATTCCGAAACAGAGCGAGCGAGAGGCATGTCAACGGAACCACTCCCGAAAGCCTGAGATTGATATTCTGAAGCAAGAAGACATCAATGAAGACATTCGATAAGAAGAAAGGCAACTGAAACCTTTCTGCCAGAACCAAAAGTCATAAGAGCGGCTGAAACCTTATTAAAGCATCCGAAAGAGTTATCTGCCGAGTTCACAACAGAAGGGGGCCCGATTTGCCTATAAATAAAACTCCAAAGGTGTAATTTTGGGGGCCAAAATTCTCATTCCACAATCTTGCTCTCATTTCAGATAGAGCTAACCCTAATTTGTAAATCAATTTGGCAATTACTTATGTAACCTCCTCTATAAATAAAATCATCAAAGCCCTTAAAGTGGATGTAAGTTCAACTTGAACCAAACTACTATAAATTGTTGTGTTCTGTAGTATTTTTCTTACTATACTGTTGTGCTATGTTGTTCACTATTCCTCAATCCAACCCTTTCGATGAATACAAACCTACCTTAGGCTTCCTCTCCAACAAAATATTCATACGCAATTCATACCCTTAAACCTAGCTCTCCTAAACACCCATCCACAAGTCGTTTAACTTCTTAACTTGTAACGAGATTAAGAAACCCTTATCCTAAGGTAATTGTTGGTCCTTAAGTCTCGTAAGTGTGATACTCACCCCTAAAGGGGAGAGTAACTAATCTTCGGGCTTGAGACCTTGATATCTAGGAAACGGTGAATTAACTCAAGCTTATAGGATCCGAATAACCCCATTTTCCCCTTAGGTCCGTTTCTACAGGCCTATCTCCATTGTTGACCAAAAATATCATTAACATTTTCATGTTAGAAGAAGGGCCTGAACCTCCGACCCTTATTCCTACCTTTAACCCTTTGGTTCATCTTGTCATATTTCTAACTGCGTTGTTCCGTTCCGTGTTGAACTAAGCTTTGAAGAAGCAAGATTATAGATAAAGAGTCTCGACAAGGAGCTTCTTAATACCGAACGGATACTTCAAATGTCAATGATCGAAGAATTATTTGAAGAATAGTTAACGCTGAACCTACATCATTATTGAGAACCCTCCTTATTATCTTAAACCTTTCAACCTTATTTCTTATTCCATCATAACAAAATACTCTAAAAATCAATTAAAGTATGATTCAACTGGGGAAGAGTGGTAAAGAAGGGTTCAACACATCATCAATTCTAGAAAATAACATCAACTCAACAAAACTAGAAACTAGAGGAGCTTCAACCTTAACGAAAAGAGCAAGTAATGTATTGGAAATACTACACTTGGGTATGCAGATTGATGCAACTAGAGAATTCATTGAAGAATACTTAGCCCGAAGGTCCCTTGAAGGGGAACCTTATGAAGCAAAATCAAGAATAATAACACCTTAAGAGATTTATAACCAAATTGAATCTTCTCCAAATCTACAGAGCGATCCAATTTCATTGAGAAACAACTAAGCATCAAAAGAGTTGGTCACTTCAGAAGAAAATAAAAGCCTAAAATGGATTGAAGACAGGAAGTTGTAGGGAATCCCCTTTTGCCAAGAGATAATGATGCTAAAGATACCATCTGAAATAAAAGAATACACATTCACATATGATTGGACTATAGATCCGGAAGATTAACTTGCCATTTTTGAGAATTACATGGATACATATAACGCTTCTGAAGTCCTTCAATGCAAGGTCTTCGCGACAACTCTTCATGGAAGAGCTCTTAAATGGCGTAAGCAGTATCATGGCCCAGTTATTAGAACATAGAAGCAATTGTTCACCGCATTTAGCACGCAACTCCATATGAAAAAAGGCTCAGAAATTATAATTTACGATTTAGCTAGAATCAAACAAAGATCAGAGGAGTCGCTTAATTGTTATCCAAAGAGGCTTCACAATAAGTCGCTTAAAGTGAAAGGGGCAACGGATAGAGAGAAGCTAAGAGCTGTGTAATCAGGGTTGTTTGTGCCATCATCCTTTTGGAAAGAACTTATCTTAAATGCATGCGAAAGCTTGAATGATTGGTATTTCAAAGCTGATAAATTCATTGTCATGGGAGAAATACTTAACGCAAAGAAAAGCTTGAAGCAAGAACAGAAAGCAGAAGGGCTTGGATCTAATCCCCTTGTAGAAGGCTCTGAAAAATCGAACAAAATGAAAGATTGTTGCTCTTATCACAAGACAGAAGGACACAAAACAAGACACTGTTGGAGTTTGATAAAAAGAAATCAAGCCAAAAAGAAATGGAAGCTCATTTGAGAAATTCAAAGTAAGACCAGTAAGAAGCTGGTCAAAGACAATGCAACATGGGAACGAGAACTTAATAATCAAACTCCCATTTCAAATATTTACTTTCATTAGTCATTTCACTTTATACCTTGCTTGTAATCAAACAAATATTAATACAAGTTAGAGTGCCTTTACAGGTAAAAACCAAAACATGTTCAAACTTATGCATACAACAAGAGCTCAGGGGGAGCACCTAAAGTGCGCCTAACCACTGCCTATGACTCGTCCGACTGAAGGGAGCACAAGATCAAAAGGGAGCACTGAAGGAACATAATGCATGAATAAATTCATGAAAAAGTTATCAATCAATGACATGCTTCTGTGGAAGCTATCCAGATAAATATGCAACAAAGGAATGATTTAGCACACGTCAAAGCTCGGATTAAATAAGATTCTTTTAAATCTTATCTCCACTATTTCAGAATTTCATGAACTTTGTCAAACATGTTATATTGACATGCTTAAATGCTTCTATGAAAGGTGTGGAACCTACCCCTGACAAATGATATCAATAAAGCTTTTAGAGGGAAGGGCGAACCAAGAGATCCTTTAGATGAAAAGGCACAACAAACAAAGCTTTTGGGGGGAGAAGTTGCATCAACAAAGCTTCCAAAGGGAGAGAAGCTACATCAACAAAGTATCTAGATGGAAAAGCTATAGAAACGATGCTTACAGAGAGAGAAGCAACAACAAACATAACCTCCCGGAAGAGGAGTGTCAAACAAAGCCTCCAGAAGAGAAGCAACAAATAATTCAAGAAGAAAAGCCACAAAGTAACATCTGCACCTAGTGGAGTTGCCTCCTATGTGGGGCTAACAAACAAAGTTACATCTGCACTTTGTGCAGTTGCCTACTAAGTGAGGCTAACACCCCCTACAAATTATAGTACCCTTAAGTGCGGCTAGTACTGCCTGCATCTTCCCATATAAAGGGACTAGTGTCACTCTCTTAGAGAGCATTCATTCATTTGCATACCCAGTGGGTTAGGAATAAGGCGAGACGCTAGACACCAAATTGCTAAGAAGCTAAACGAAACACCTGTTAAACAATTAATCAACTCAAGATAGAGTTAATTTATTTCGAAAGCAGTCCTCTACATATGCGTCCGAGACGTTATCGCTCAGTATATTTGTGAATCTTTCACTCATGTGGTCTCTTTGAGTAAATTTCCAAGGAACCCAAGATAACTTATGGTTGCTTGATCACTTTCAGTAATGTTTGGATAGGTTGACACTGTGCACACATGTAATCCTTAGATGATTTGTGATGCTTTCATTGGATGACCTTTGAGTAAACTTTCGATGGTTGCTTTATGCTCTTATTAAGACATTCCACTTACGACATTTTCCAGTAACTACCAATTGATGCATGGTTTATATATGATTTTTGGTTTCTATTTACCCAAGTCTGAGTTTCAGGGTTGCTATGATTTCTAATTTCCATTTACGCGAGTGTGAGTCTCGGGGTTTCCATATGATTTCTGATTTCCATTTACCCGAATGTGAGTCTTGGGGTTTCTATTTAATTTATGATTTCTAATTTACCCGAGTGTGAGTCTCGGGGTTGCTATATGAATTTCTAATTTACCCGAGCATGAATCTCGGGGTTTCTATTATTTTTCAGATATGATATTTGACTTTCTATTTAACTGAGTGTGACTCTCGAGGTTTCTATGAGATTTTTGTTTTCTATTTTACCCGAATGTGAGTCTCTAGGTTGTTATATGAATTTCTAATTTACCCGAGTGTGATTTTTGGGGTTTCTCTTATTTTTCAGATTTGATATCTGATTTTCTATTTACCCAAGTGTGAGTCTCAGAGTTTCTATGAGATTTCTGATCTCTATTTTAACCGAATGTGAGTCTCGGCGTTGTTATATGAATTTCTAATTTATCCGAGTGTGATTCGTGGGATTTCTATTATTTTTCAGATATGATATCTAACTTTCTGTTTACCCGAGTGTGAGTCTCGGGGTTTCTATGACATTTCTGATTTTAATTTTACCCGAATGTGAGTCTCAGTGTTGCTATATGAATTTCTAATTTACCTGAGTGTGAGTTTCGAGGTTTTATTTTTCAGGTATGATATCTGACTTTCTGTTTACCAGAGTGTGAGTCTCGGGTTTTCTATGAGATTTTTGATTTCTCTTTTACCCGAGTGTGAGTCTCGGTGCTGCTATATGAATTTCTAATTTACCTGAGTGTGTGTCTCGGGATTTCTATTATTTTTCAGATATGATATCTAATTTTCTATTTATCCAAGTGTGGGTCTCAGGGTTACAATGAGATTTCTAATTTCTGTTTTACCCACGAGTCTCGGTTTTGCTAAATGAATTTCTAATTTACCCGAGTGTGAGTCTTTGGATTTCTATTATTTTTTAAATATGATATCTGACTTTCTATTTACCCGAGTGTGAGTCTCTGGGTTTCTAAGAGATTTTTAGTTTCTATTTTGCACAAGTGTGAGTCTTGGTGTTGTTATATGAATTTCTAATTTATCTGAGTGTGAGTCTCGGGGTTTTATTTTTTTTCAGATATGATATATGACTTTCTGCTTTATCTGAGCATGAGTCTCTGTATTTCTATAAGATTTTGGATTTTCCATTTGACCAAGTGTAAATCTTGGGATTCCTATTATGACTTTCAAATTTTTGTTCATAACTTCAGACTTTAATCTTAAATAATTTCCTTATCATTCATAATTATTTTCAAACTTACAAATTTTAAGAAAATGGAACTCTAGATCTGTTTTCTTCTAACAGTCAAGTTTAACTATAAATTTTCTATGTTAGTTTCCAAAGGGATTATTAATTTTCTTCTGTCATGTTTACATATGGAGTTCAGATATACCGTTCTTGTTCCAAATTAAAGCTTCCCAGGTTAGTATACAAGCAGGTACCCTGGACCTCTCATCCGAAGTCTTCCAATAGGGATTATGATCCCGCAACACTTCATAAAGGGAAATTTTCTAAATTCACGGCATATTTACACCTAATATTTGCTACTATGAATTATGTTCAAAATTATGTTAGACACGCCATAAGTAAATATCAAACACTGTGTAAGTCAGGTTACTTATACTGACACGTTATGTTTGTTAATACAGAATTTCTAGTTTTCTATTTAGAAACATCAAAATACAGACTTTGGGTTTGTTACCGCACATTTACCGGAATAAATTATTGATAACTGAATTTCTAAATAAGAATATTGGGCTTCCCATTCAATGTTGGTAGGAGGATGTTATGCGGTAAAACTATAGAACTCCACATGGAAAAATGTTTGAGTTGGCACATTATTCATAATTAGATTCATAATGATTCATAACTTGAAGATTATATTCAAGTACCATCCATTAATAAAGTTCATGTTTCCCCTTGTATTATTGTTTTGGGATTATGCGCAACTAATACTAAATTCTTACAAATGTTTCTTAAGTTATAGGAATTACAACACAAGAATTATAGGAAATGCTACCACATAAAACGATAAGAAAATAGAAGTGGGCAACCGATAGATAATAAACTGAAAGCTTAAGGCCACTGAAGGGAAACGCTACATCATGCAAGAGAAGGTAGTCGACACTACTTAGTTCAACACTGGCACTATTGTCAGAAGAGAGTTTATAAGTCGTTCGAAAGGGGTCCCAGGTGAGGTTATTGTAAGGTCAAGACTGAAACCATGGATTGTCGGAAGAAGAAAGGAGGCATCCACTCTAACGCGCTTAGTCCTATTACCTATGCCGACAAGTGAAGGCTAGAGAGCCAAAACCCAAGCTAAGAGTAGGTAAAGGTCTTTCGAAACTGTCACTAGGAAGCAGCTTCAAAGTCACCGAGAGATATGCCAAAAGGTGTGTTGTCACAAAGTCAAGATCTCATATTCTGAAATAGAGCTACTTAGAACCGTGTCAGCGGAACCACTCCCGAAAGACCGAGATTGATACTCCGAAGGCAAGAAAATATCAATGAAGATATTCAATAAGAAGAAAGGCAACTGAAACCTTTTTGCCAAAACCAAAAGTCACAAGAGTGACCAAAACCATTTTAAAGCATCTGAAGAGGCTTCTGCTGGGTTCACAGCAGAAGGGGGCCCGATTTTCCTATAAATAAGACCCCAGGGATCTCATTTTGGGGGCCAAAATTCTCATTCCACAATCATACTCTCATTTCAGATGGGGCTAAACCTAATTTGTAAATCAATTAGGCGATTTCTTATGTAACCTCCTCTATGAATGAAATCATCAAAGCCCTTAAAGTGGACGTAGGTTGAATCTGAACCGAACCACTATAAATTGTTGTATTCTTTACTATTTTGCTAATTATATGGTAATCGTTGTGCTATGTTGTTCGCCATTCCTCGATCCAACCCTTTCGGCGAATACATACACCTTAGGCTTCCTCTCCAACAAAAGCTTCATACGCAAGCCTTACCCTTAAACCTAGTTATCCTAAACACCCTTCCGCAAGTTGTTTAGCTTCCTAACTTGTAATGAGCTTACAAAACCCTTATACCAAGGTAATTGTTGGTCCTTAAGTTTTGTAAGCATGATACTCACCCCTTGAGGGAAGAGTAACTAATCTTCGGGTTTGAGATCTTGATATCTAGGAAACAGTGAACTAACTCATGCTTGTGGGAATTAAATAACCCTATTTTCCCCTTAAGTCTGCTTCCTTATACCTATCTCCGGTGTTGACAAAAAATATCGTTAACACCTCTAACCTTACGATCAATCTAGGAAATAAGTTCTTGAGCTAGGAGGACACTGTCTGTGATCGTCCAACCCTTGACAAAACTACTTGAAAGAAGAGATGATCTGGTTTAGAATAGGAGCGAGCCTAGAAGAATTTTTTTGGAAATGACATTGTTAGAAAAGTAACACAGACTGATAGGAATGAAATCAACATAGGACAAGGGCTTCTCACACTTAGGAATAAGGACAAGATTGGAGGATATCCACCCCTTTGGGAGCACACAACTAGAGAAGGAATGGCCAAACACTATGATAAAAATCACCATTATATCCGTTCGGACCACTAAAGCCATCTTTGCTAAGCAAAAACACACAGGCTCGAATCTCCTCTAACGATGGTTGGTCGCAAAGAGAAGCCGCCTCGGTAGGAAGAACCAAAGAAGGAAAAAACAACAAAAGAGCTGGATTCGACTAATCGATAGACGGGAATTTAAAGAAAGATCGAAAGTGAAAAAGGATCATCTCTTCTACTATCGATGGAGAAGAGGTCGAAGGCAAGTCAGTGCGATGATTCTGAGGATATAAAAGATATAGTTCTTCTTGCGGATAGAGGCACTAAAGAATTTTGAGTTGCAGTTTCCACTGACTACCCACATTATCCTCACCTTCTAGCAAAGAAAATCTTCCTCAGCTCATAATTCGGAAGAGAAGGCGAGTTGAGCCAAAGCCCAAACTGCCTATAAGAATCTGAAGCAACTTCATTATAACCGCTTTCACTAAAATAAGAGATTTCTCCGTCGCTTGAACTCTGTCAAACGTGTTTTTGAAAACACGGTAATTCCAAATCTTCAAACAAGATTTTAGACGCTTGAGCTTGAGTGAGAACACCGCCCAAGAACTCAGAAGGACTAAGAGCCTTTCATGGTTTGAAGAAAGGAATGGTGGGATTGCCACATGGACTAAAAACGAAAAGAAGGATGACCCGATAAATCAAGAGGGGAGCAACTCAGAACCACAGAAGTGTGGTCAAAATTAGAGCGATTAAGATGAGTTACCGATTAAAAGAAGGGAAGATTAAACCAGCCCTCTGAGCCGATTACCCCATCAAGATGAGACAGAATTCGATTGTATCCTTCCTGGTTATCACGCCAAGTAAAAGCAAATCCAACAACAGAAACCTCCGAAAAACCGGATTCAATGATAAACGAGTTGAAATCGTCTACTGCCACGTAGTTAATAGAGGACCCTCCTCATTTCACTTCCTAGAAAGAGCAACATTAAAATCACCTCCTACCATAGTTGCATCAAAACCGAGGACAGATGGGGACAAAATATCGTGCCATAGATCCAACCACTCAGTGCGATCGCATTTATCATAGACTGCTGAAAACAGGAAAGGGGCCTGAATCAAAGGGATCGAACATTCAACTGATAACATTTGAGCTGAGTCGAAAGCAAGACAGGAAGAGATCGGTTTAGCCCACATAATCCAAATCTTTTTGGAAATGTTTGTTAAACCACCCTCAAAGCTAAGCGCAAGAATAGTATATGATAATTCTTCAGGTCTCATGAATGACTCCTAAAGAACCATCAACGGAATGGAATGTTTTCGGATAATGCGCTTAAGTTGTGTAAAAGATGCAACATTGACGATACCTCGAATATTCCAAAAAGAAAAGTTATCCATCGAAACAGAAAGAAAATACACTAAATGGAAGAAACGAAAGTGCAAAGGATAAGACTCAAACCTAAATAACTGCTCTAGCACTGCAAGCAAACTAGTGTAGATGGTGCGAGGGGTATGAGTCCTAGTCTGACTACCTCTACGAGTCGCGAAGACCAAAGCCTGACCTAAAGATATTCCAAAAAGGAGAACTCTACTAGCATAAGTGAATCCTACCTACAGGCAAAGGATGAAAGGGAATCTCTATAATCCTTGTCGATTTGGGCCAATCGAAAAGAATGGAAGTCACAAGTAAAACGATCTAATCTATCATTGATGGGCTTCATCTCTTCTAAACTGAGAAGAAGAATAGAGTGAAGGAAAAAAGACAACACGGAAGCAGCGAGGAGGTCTGTCGAAATGCCTCTTATGAGTTGCATAATAGCTAACTTGTCATCAGAACGACAAATTAGCGAAAAATTGGAAACCTAGCAATCAGATGAAACATACCAACAACAAAAAATGTCAAAACCACCTAAGGACTAGACCAAGCCAGCATCAAAAACCGCACAAATTGATATATAGAAACCAACCCTTACGTCTCCTATACACCTACTCTTTCTAGAATTAAACTTCACCGACCAAAAGAGAGAGGTTAAAATCTAACCAACCCCTAAACTGACAACTAGAAAACCAAAGCACAAATATGTCAGAAATTGGCATGTTGTTGGTTGCAGTCCAAGCCACGTCAAAGGAATACCACCAACCCACCACGGCGAAGAAAACTCTAACATAATACAACCCAGACCACGAAATGGAGAAAACCAAGGAGCATATACTGCCTAAACAATTATGCTTCCCCTCTTCCTAACCAAATACAACAAACTAAAACGTGCCCAGCATTGAGAACCAACCAAACTAGGAAATTTCAGAAGAAGAAACGACTAAACCATCTGATGGCAGGACCATAACACATACCACTAACTAGGAGGATGACAAACCAGCCCATATCGAAGTGAAGCAATCGAGGAGAGACAAAATAGGAAAACCCTTTAACAACCATGACGAAAAAGAGCAGTAGACCAATGAGTTAGCAGCGCAGAAAATAGTGCAAACATAAACCAATGTTATCCAAAATAACCCAAGAGAAGGTCTACAAATACTCAGTGTAAAGCACACATCGCCGCGAACACACATAGGGAAAAACTATGTGTTCACCAGTAACAGTGGACCAATAGGTATAGCAACGTCACATGCCAAAAGAGAATAGGACTATCGCAACCTAAAGAAGGAGACAACAAAAATCTAAGCAAAAGGAAAGAGAACGTACCAGCAAATGCAAAGCACCTTCGCATGAACCAATCTCATCAAAAACACCATATCTTGTTCCACCAAGGGATGCCTCTCCATATGGAACAACCATCGGATGCATCCGTTGAGAAGAAAATATCCCACTTTAATCCTCACAAAACCTAGACAAGGCCATTTGACGCCGAATAATTAACCCACCCTTTACAAGACTTAGGAGAACCATCATTTGCTAGGAGATCACCAATAAGCACAATCGACTCTTCAACCAAATCAAGAACCTCATACAGATTGTAAACATTAAGGGTAGGAAATGAGAGAGAACAAAACACCTTAAGCACACTCTTACATGGTTTCTTAAACAGAAAAATGCACTAGGTAGAGGCTGAAAACCTAGAGCGATGGATCCGCTTACGAGTACCATATCTTCCCTGCCTGTCACACCTCACCAGATTCAACCCACACAAAGATGGCCAAGCCGCCAGCAACGGGGCATAACAGGAAGTAGAAAGCAGATAAAATCTAATGGAGGGGGGACAAAATCATTACAGCCAAAATGAGAGTTGACCAACTGCCAAGTCGAAGCAGGGAAAACACAGCCACCAACCGAGGGAACCAGGGGCGATTTTGTAGTGTGTAAACCATTCAGCAAAAATAATTTACAGGGTCAAATCTCCAAAATACCAACCCCGCCAGAATTAAATGGTGTCGAACAAGAGAGTGAAGAGCCTCCTAAGACTTAACACGAATAAACAGAAGAAGAACCACCCACATTTAACGCTATGGCAATCCCATAGCCTTCGAAATCGAATACAAAATCAACTCAATAGGAGGAAACAAACCCAAAAAATCACCCATGGCACAAAAATCAGAACCGAAAAACATCCCAAACCCTAGCATAGCAGAAAAGGCAAAAAAGAGTCCATCCCTAGCCCAGGAGATCGAACTGCTAAAGATATGGGCAGATAGCCTGAAAACAAAGAAATAAAAGAAAAAATCACTTAGAGAGAAGAGGAGAAGGTAGCCACTAAAAGAGACATTGCTTTTTTGGTTTTTAACTTATGTTATTTCCAATTGTTTTACTTCAAAGAAAGAAAAATGTAAATACATAAATCACTTATGTATTATTTATTTCCGCTGAGAGACTATGACTTGTATTTGAATTTTATATTTGTGTTCTTTGATTGATTCTATTATTACCCCCAAATAATTGTCTATCATTTTGAATAAATTTCATTGTTTAGAATGTTAGATCATTACAGTTGGCATCAGATTTAGGTTAAGGGGTGGGTTATGCGAATATGTACTAGGATATAAACTTGGGTTTTAGGAAGGGGCACACATGCCTGAATCTCTACATTACAACTAATTTTTTTAAATGACAAGATTTGCAAAGTTTTGCCTCATTGGTACACTAGCATTCACAAGTTTTACAATGTTATATTACACAAGTAGCCTTTGCTGATAGAAACAATGCTTGACACCATAGTAAGGCACACCTAGGTTATAATACAATTCTCTTCTTCCATTTTTTTTCTTTTCTAATCTTCATTTTTTTCACTTGAATCTTGGACATCGATGTATAGCCGCCAAGGGTTGGAGGGTCATAGCTAGACCTGAGTGCCTCAGGTGGCACACCGGATCGGTACTACAGCTGCTGATGCTGCCGTAGTGAGGGGTTATCTAGCGGCATTGAGGGAAGTCGATGATGAGGCTTTGTTGGTCCCAAGATCAAATCTCGCTTCGATACCCAACTCAAATGGTGTCTGTCCTTCCTATAGCCATCGCGAGTACCTCAGATGGTGTCTGTCCTTCCTATAGCCATCGCTAGTACCTCAGATGTTAGTTTTACTCCCAGCCTCTCAACTACACAAACCCCAGCAGGAACGAGTAGTGGTAAGAGTCAATGCTTCTCTACAGATCACAAAGCGAGAACCCCTTATCACGCACAATAGAAATAAGCTCTAATACCATTATTCACATCACTTCATATTTGACCAATCGGTAATATTTTAAACTTCACATTTCAAAATAATTACAAATTCCACTTTAAAATAAATGTAAGTTCAATTACATTTTCATGCAGTTTAATAAATTAAATATTCATGTATTTATATGTTGTTTGAAGTTAATCGCGTGTAGTTTTACTAGCTGCATATTAAAATAGCTGGATTATTTTTTGTATATTTTGACACAGTATACACATCATATGTATAAACACATGTGTAGGAAATGAATATTCCTTTACGACGTTACACCCATGGCTTCGATATTTTGTTATGTTACACATGTTATAATTGGTAATTATGATTGTTGTAAATTCCCTGTTACGTTAGAATGATATATATATATATATATATATCCATAATTAAATTATAAATATTTCACTTGGACTGGGTAGAATTTTTTTTATCTTTAAGATCTCTTTGTTAAGGTAGGAAAAATTTAAATTATAAACATCGTTGGTCAAAATGAATTGTTTTATGAATTGGAATTAGTTTGAAATTTAATAGTGAATTATTTAAATTTTAATCGAAATTGTTTTAAGTATTTATTTGTTTCTTAACTCGATTTGTTATTAAATTGATATTTTATGAATTATATAATAACTTATTGATAAATGTTTAAATGGATTTGTTTACTGAAACTCAATTTTCGAAATTTGGATATATGATCGATTGGAACCGAGAAATGGTATATTTAAATACAAGGACATTAACAGAGGTTGTTAATGTGATGAAAAATTATGGATTCTATTTAGTAATGTTAAATTATGATTTTATAAGATTTTGCAAAGTTTGATTTTAAAATTGGAATTTAATTTGAAATTTATCGACATATTATTTAACTTGATTTTGAAATTAGGATATACAGCAATTTAGATTGAGACTTTTAAAGGGTAGTTCTAAATTACTTTCAAATTTAAAATTTGATCTTAAGTTAAATCCATCGTTTTGGATATACATTGTAATTGAATTTAACAGATTTTGTCGAATGAAACTAAATTTTGAATTAAACTCTTTTTGAAATGAATTGTAGAAATGAAACCTTGCATATAGAAATTTGGGTATTAATAATTTTAATGGTACAAGTGTATTGTTAAAGTTTTTAAATGAATCGATAAATAAATTTTGACTTAATTTGTTGGATTTTAAATCTTTACGTGAATGTAAGATTAATTTGTTTTTATCGAAGACATACTTGGAAGCTCTATTTTATTCTAGTTATATTATCACCTCAATTCAGTTGAGCTATGGTTGACTTGTATTATTTCGATTTATTTTACTTCAAAGAAAAAAAATTGTAAATATATGGATCACTTATGTATTATTTCCGCTACGAGTAACTGAGTTGTAATTTATTTCTATATCTGTGTTTTGTGGCTGATTATATTACTATCTCAATAACTATTCATCGTTTGAGCAAATTCAGTTGTTTATAAAAGTGGGTCGTTACATAAGTGGGAACAGTTGAAGAAAGGTAAAGACGTGATCTTTATCCTCAACAATTAGGAAAATGAAAAAAAAATAGGGTTCACACAAGTACAAATGGTTATTTTCACGATGCATTTCCTAGGGTTGCATCACAACAGGTTGTCCCTTACGTTTCTATGGTATAGAATCCAATCTCTAACACCTGTATTTATTGTTTTAGATGTAAACCAATTAATATGAAACATAAGAAGCAAGCATTTTTTTGTATTCTCTTGGTTTTTGCATTTGGACATTACTATAATATCCTGAGATTTTCTATAAAAAAAAAAATTTGATCGTAAGGTAAAAACCCATCTGTTTTCTGTGTGGTGTGGTCTTTCGAGATACTTTCAATTTTTAAAAGGTTTTTAAATATAATAATAAATTGGTTTGATTTTTCTCACACCAGACACATGTCAAAACCGAAGTATTATTTTCTTTATCTACTCTTAGATCTTGAAGTTTTTATGAGCAGCCAAGTAGTTCGGTTTTTCACAGATGCATTTGGAGGAGCTTGATTCATCAATAGTTAGTTATTATCCGGTTTTTGCTGTATATTGTGTACTTTATGTCTAATGTTCAAGGATAGGCTGTTATGACTATCCTAGAGTAGAATTTTACTTGTGTAACTCTGGTGCTATCAGTTTTGCAAATGTCTTTGTAAAAGTATTTTGTGATTACTATATTTTATCCGCTGCGATTGTGTAATTCTGTTCTGTCCACTTTTTCTTCAACCCCTAATGGTTTGGTTTTCGGGTACTTGGATGTTCGGTATGTCAATACCATGGATGTATTTGTATCGACTCTAGGGATCAAAAACCCAATTGTTACACGTGGTATCAAAGCTGAAGGTTGAGTGAGAACCTTGGCTCTAGGGAGTAAACTCGGTAAGAGATTAGGTAAAGGAATGCCTTATTATGAGTTTAAGTGTGTATATACAAAGAGTGCGTATTTGTTAGTTTTATAAATTGTTTTATGTTGTTTTTATTTATCTATTGAGTGTTACATTAATTCCTATTGACATGTCTTGCTAACGTTGTCAAGTGGGTTTCTAAACCCTTGAAAAGGGAAAATCGATATAGTTTTGCCTTAAAATTTTGGTAAATGAAATAAATTTACCTAAAATATTATTTTTTGATAAGGCCAGCTAGTTTTTAAAGTGGTCTTTAGCACATTTCCCATTAAAACAAATAACCCGTACAAAATAGAATAGTAGATAAGCGGATAACCAATCTGCTACATACATTTTCCTAAACCTAAAAAATTCTAGCTAGGAAAGTAGTAAATACAAACTAACAACACATGTTTCCTAAGTAGTCACACAACACACAAGTGTTAACAATCCCAAATTTATGGCAACCACTAAACCCAAGAAGCCAAAAGAAGGCTCTCACAATCCACTAAAACGGTCAAGCTAGCAGATGCCTCCACCACACCAAGCTCTGCTCCACTCACCAAGCTCAATAGCACACAATCACCTCCTACCTCCAAGCACTAACAATAGAGCCTAACAAGTGTATAACCATAATATAAACTAGTACACAATACTAGCGCAACAAATTCAGCCAATTAGACAAGCTTTGCTTCCTAAACTCACCACCCTAAAATTCACTACCAACATTACATGACAACTTCTCCTTGAACTCACCAACACTGCACACCCACAAGGTACAGTCACTCCCAATAATCACCAATCCGTCGACAGCACGAAGCGTACAACCAGAGTCGAACAGAAAAATGGTACCCCAACCCAAAGTCTCAAACAACCGCAAAGATCCAAAACCCCAAGGCGACCACCACGACAGACCTCTAGTACACGCAACTTCAGATAACAGTGCCAACAAAAAACGAAACCAAACTCCCAAATCAAACAAAATCGAGTTAATAAAAAGGCCCCTACTAGTACGACGACGAATCATTCCACAACATAAGGCCTGCCTTTCGGAGGAGTAATTACTTAACCTGGATCAGCGATCTTACAGCCTTTCGATGTTAAAGTCACAACAATGAAAGAAAAGAGCGATTAAAAGGAGGTAGAATGGAAACTCCATAGGTGATGAAACTAAAATGGTTGAAGAAAAAAGGGAGTGGATTTAGAGATACTAATGTCAGATCTGGAAGGAATAAAATACGGGACGAGCATAAGAGGAGTAATAGCAAATTTATCACATAGCAGCATGAAAAGATACAATTAGAGGGTGGAAGGATACAATGGTGGAGAGAAGCACTAGAAAGGGGAAAGAGAGAGGTGACGAAGAAAAGAGTTTAGGGTTCTAGTCCCTACTATTGCGTGATAACATTGCCTTTTCCAAAGTTACATATATATATATATATGCATATATATGTATATATGTGTGTATATATATATATATGTATATATATACTAAAGAATAATTTCTAAATTATTGTATAGATTTAGGAAATGTTGGTTTGATAGGAATGATAATATTCAATTATTATTTTTAGTTGGTTGGCTTTCTTTGCCTAGTTATTTTACGAGCAAACTTCCACTTTTCTACATAGCTTGGGTAGATAATAGATTTTATTAATCTTTGGAACGAACAACTTGTAAATTTAGATAACGATTTGACTATAAGGCATTTGATATCGATGTTGAGATCGTAATATAAATTCATAAAGAGTAAATTATAAATAGTGTTTATAATTAGAAATGAATCTGAAATCGAAAGCCCAAGGATTGAACCCCAGTGATTTGAATTTTTTATTTTTAAAATAATATTATTATTTAATGATGATTTTAATGTTCAAAAAAGATTTTTTTTTATTAGAAAGAATAAATACTGGATCACTATGGTCGCTGGGAAATAACATTGGTGTTAAATGCAGCACTACCAATGTTTTTTTTCGAGTTTCTTAAGCGGGAATGCTACCAATAAAGAACTTTATTACACAGAGTGTAACACTCCACGTCCATTAATGTCACTCACAAAGGGAATGCATTAACTTCCATGGAGGTTATAAGTGAATATAGAACAGAAAAATTACAACAAGACAGATAATAAATAGTACTTGGAAATCTAAAACTTCATTTTATTGCAGCGGAAATTAAACATGTTTGTTACATCATAAAACCATAGATCATAGCCAAGTACAATATCCATCTTCATAAAACAAAATACATAATCCCATTACATAAATAACCATTAAAAGATAACAAGCTGGACTTTACTTCAATGGTCCAAGCTTTCCAAAGAGAGATGAAGCAATCCAATCAAACTCCACTAGAGCTGGGCCCAACCTGAGGACCTGGAGGGGGAAAAAGGATAGAAATGGAGGGGGTCAGACATAAAGTCTGGCGAGTATGATAATTCTAACAATACTACTATCAAAATAACTAGACTAAGGCATAAGCTGGAAGACAAGTAAATGTCTATGAACTATCAGGTATGGAATGGGCAGATAAAGATAACGTTAAAGATAACGTTAAAGATAACGGTAAAGGCACACCTAATTATTAACGAATAATTACTTCACTGCACCGCACATTACTACACTGCACCGCACCAGTCACCCTAAAGGTTGATCCCACTTGCTTCACACAGAAACAGTATAAATAGCCTTACGTACCCTTAGCTGACTACATAGGTGCCGTCTGCCCCTATCTCCACTAGGTGTACCCCACTACCCACTTTCGATCGGCTCCCTACTCGTAGATACCCGTGCTGGCCCCACAGTGGGGTGTATCACTCCCCTAAAGTGGCAACCCAATACAACTTGAGAATGCACGGCTTATACCTTCACGATGCAACAACGTCTTACCTACCAGCCCGGGTCCATACACGCATATGAAACCCGTTGGACTTACGTTGCCACCGCTTCCCGTTTTGGCCTCTTATAGTCAAACCCAGTATGCGTGTCCCGTCCTCGACTTGGGTCGAGCCCACAAAGATACGTTTGGGATACTGGTTGAAATGGGCCCCCACAAGCTACCCACCTAAGCTTGTCACCACTAGTATATCCCACTTAACCCTTTTAGTCATGTTCATTTACATGTGTGTTTGGTTAAGTCTTTCTAATCGTATTTCACATGCCACTAAGGGCACCCACTATATTCCTCATGCCACCCAAGGCACCTACTTAACCCCCATGTCCCACCTTACATGTTTATCTGGTTAAGTATTTCTTAATTCATTCAGGCCATAACCTCATAAAGACCTCTCACATTAGACTGGCATTTATGGCAGCTGGATTTGCCGGGCGGGTTCGGGCAGTCTTACACCATAAAAGAGTCTAACCTCGTGTCTTTACAACTGTTATGCTTTAGTTTGGGCCTAGGACCTCTCACATTGGGCTGACATTTGTGACCACTGGATTTGCCGGGCGGGTCCGGGCAGGTTTACGTCACAAACGAGTCCAACCTCGTGTCCTAAGCATTGATTAACACTTATAATCTTTTACCCCAGTTTTAATAATTCCCTATTCAAATTATTAATTACTTCCAATTTTAATGATATCCGTAATTGAGTCAATTATGGCCATCCACTTATGGCATGCAAAATCATATCAATTGCACCCAAACTTCTTAATATTAAATCCTTAATATTACCCCTACCCCACGTTTATACGTTCGCTTATTCAACGCAGAATATACGTTAGACTCGAATAGTCTAACTTATAGCACAAAGACTAATTATCACAACATATAGACAATTAAAATGAATATAATCATAATAGGGGTGAAACTTGCATAAACTACACATGTTAAGGATCTAAAGGTGTCAACTTGTTAAATGTCACAATTTACATGATATGATCATAACCCAAATTTATGTATAACTTGCATATGGGGTTTTAGGCAACATAATGATGGAGTGAACTAGCATAGAATTTCACATACGTCATAGCATAATTCTGGATGTCATAATAGATGTCATGGCATATGTTCATAACTTTTACTAATCAACCTAAACTTGCATATGTGACTTGTCATATAGATCAACATAGCCCAAACATTATGATTTGGTTAACATGAACTAACTAGCATAGATAATAACATCATGATTTTATAACATGTATGATTCATCTCAACTTAGCATAGAAACTTTCAACATATATAACATCATCATAGCATGATTTACAACATATAGGATAACATCACCACATAGCATAGGATTTATAACATACATGATAGTATACGGTTTACAACAACATATATGACAATTCACATCATCTACTCATAATCCATTCATGACTTAATCGAATTACTTTAACAATAATCTTGTTAAGATCATCATACTCACAATTTATAAGAGAAAGATAGCCTAGATTTGCTTTAGAGTTGAATAGAATTAGGATTTGATTAGCTTTTCTTTCTTCTTAGTTGGCGGCGGCTCCACTGAGTTCCATGGCGGCGGTATTACGGTAGCTATTCTATTTTTCATATGAATTAGGGTGAGAGACTACCTAGGTATTTATAGAGTTAGGATTTATTTTAGACCGTCAGATCAACTCAGAACTAATCCCAGCCAACCAGATTAGGTCAAAACCCTAATGGGTCATCACTCAGTTCAAAAACAGGCTCAATCAAAAACCCTAGCTGCCAGACCCAGGTCGACACCCAGGTCGACACTATAGCCGACCTTGGGGGGGGGGCAGGTCGACACTAGTGTCGACCCCCCAGTCGACCTGCCTGGGCGGGAATTTTTCCCGCCCAGCCCACTTCTGCACTTTTCTGTTTGAATTTTATATTTCCTGCGAGCTGTTTTGAATTTTCTGAAACTTCCGATGGCCATAACTTCTTCATACGAAGTCCAAATCACGCAAACTCGGACTCTATCTCAACCAGAATTCCGAGACAAACACAATGGCGCAACCCGTTTCCCACAATTCTCACGTCTGAGATTAGTTATTCTTTAATTTGTGAATATTAATATTAATAGAATTACGGGGTGTTACATTCTCCCCTCCTTAAAGGATTTCGACCCCGAAATCTTCAAGTCAAGAAGAATATATATCCTAACATCCAAACAACCATCTACTCAACCATCAAACATAGGCATCCATTGTCCTTATAGACTTCTAATGCTGTATGAACATATGCAAGAAGTGTGTGTATATGTTCCTTATCTAATGCAAAATCAGGCGCTCCACTGATTCAGTTGACCTCCTTAATGCAAATCATGATAGTGTCATGCGTCCATTATGTATGCAAAAGTTCCTTAATGCAACATATTATCTCTATATGCGTGCACAATCGTCATCCGAATGCAGCATCCATATGATAAAACAAATCCTCATACATCCATTTTACTAAGTACAGCCATATATATGCAATATGCAGTATGAAGAGACTGAGCCGATCTAGTGCCTAATAGTGTGTGTATATGCGTCCACGAGCAACCACTAGCAAACACTTGCATCCACTTTGCATCCATCATACATAACATGTCTCAAACACATGTTTCAACCATAGGATTATCCTAACTAAAGGTCAAAGATACTAGCGAGAGGACACTCTAAAGATATGATAAGTACAAGCTAAGCGATAAAGGAGAAATTAAAAGACATACCCTCAAAAAGAAAAGGGTACAACGAACGCATCTTCGCTTCTGTCTCCCAAGTAGCGTTGCTCTCATCATCTCCCCATTGTACTTTGACTAGTCTGACCTCTCGATTCCTCAACTTCTTGATCTCCGACCCAAGAATGCGCGTAGGAGCTCATCGAATCATCGCATCACGCTCTATCTCCACCTCTCTAAGCAAGCTCGGCTCTACCACTTCCGCGGTCTCGTGCAAGCACTTCCTCAAATGTGATACATGGAATACGTCGTGTACACCACTAAGTCTCTCAGGCAACTCCACTCTATACGCCATCTGTCCAATCTTCTCCTTAATAGGAAACGGCCCTACGAACCTTGGTGCTAACTTCCCAACGGACCCAAAGCGAACAACGTTCCATAATGGAGACACTTTGATAAAGACCATGTCCCCAACTTCAAACTCGAGATCTGTCCTCCTCTTATCCGCATAAGATTTCTGCCTATCTTGCGCTGCTTTCATCCTCCTTCGAATCAAGTCGATCTTCTCCGAAGCCTCCCTAATCATATCGGGCCCAAGTAAAATCTTATCCGTAGATTCCCACCAACATGTAGGTGAACGACAAGGTCGTCCATAAAGAGCTTCGAAAGGTGCCATACCAATGCTAGATTGAAAGCTGTTGTTATATGCGAACTCCACCAATGGAAGATGCTCTTCCCATGTACCCCCAAAGTCTAGGATACATAGCCTCAAAAGATCCTCTAGAATGCGATTCACCCTCTCGGTCTGGCCGTCCGTCTGAGGATGATATGCGGTGCTCAAACATAACTGAGTCCCTACCGCCTCTTGCAAGCTTCTCCAGAATTCGCTAGTGAAAATAGGATCGCGGTCGCTCACTATGATAGAAGGAACACCGTGCAAACAAACTATTTCTCGAACGTATACAGAAGCTAACCATGGAGCAGTCCTCTTACTCTTTACGGGAATAAAATGGGCGCTTTTAATAAGTCTATCTACTATAACCCAAATCTCCGTATTACCCTTCCTTGATCTTGGTAATCCATCCACAAAATCCGTCGAGACACTTTCCCACTTCCATAGTGGAACCTCCAGTGGGTGAAGCAACCCACCGGGTTTCTTTTGCTCCGCTTTTATTTGTTGGCACACCAAGCATCTACCGACATACTCGGCCACATCCCTCTTCATACCGGCCCAAAAGAAAACTCGCTTCATGTCTTTGTACATCTTGTCCCCGCTGGGATGAATGGTCATCTTCGAATGATGTGCTTCATCAAGAATAGCCTTCCTTAACCCTTCGTCTCGAGGTACACAAAGTCTACTATCCCTACGTAACCAACCCTTATCATCTAGGGTATACCTACGGAGATGGCTTGATGACTCCCCTCTTTTGAGCTTTTCTACTAGCTCAACCAACTGTGGGTCGTCTAGTTGTGCCTCGCCAATCCATCCTAAAAGCGTAGGTCTGACCTCCAAGGATGCTAGAAAACCGGGTACAAAGTCAACGGTAGGTCTAAAGTCAAACATAGTGATGAACTCTAAACTTCGTCGCTCAACAAACAAAGGACTTAAGGATAATCTGTTTTTACTTAAGGCATCGGCCACTACGTTACCCTTGCCAGGGGTATATGCTATCTCGAAGTCGTAGGATGCTAAGAACTCCATCCACCTTTGCTGCCTTAAGTTCAAGTCCTTTTGAGAGAATAAGTATTTTAAAGATTTGTGGTCAGTGAATAATTTGAATTTCTCGCCAAGAAGATAATGACGCCAAGACTTAAGCGCGAAAACAATAGCGGTCAACTCTAGGTCGTGCGTGGGGTAATTCTTCTCATGCGCTCTCAACTGCCTTCCACCATAGGCTATTACCCTTCCCTCTTGTATTAAGACTGCGCCTAGTCCTGTCCCACAAGCGTCAGTATAAACAGTAAATGGCTTACTCCCGTCTGGCAATACTAAGACTGGGGCTGAAGTCAAAGCTCTCTTCAACCGTTGGAACACATCATCACAATCTACGTCCCATGTGAAAACTAGGTTCTTCTTCGTCAAGCGTGTCAATGGAGCAGATATTTTTGTGAAGTCTTTGTTAAACTTCCTATAGTTGCCAGCCAACCCCAAGAAACTTCTTACTTCGGTAGCATTTTTAGATACCTTCCAATCTTGGATGGCCACCACCTTCGCGGGATCCACAGCTATCCCTTCTTTGGAAACCACGTGCCCTAAGAACCGTACTTCCTTCCTCCAGAAGTGACACTTAGAAAATTTATCTTTAAGCTTATGTGCTCGTAGGTTCTCCAACACTTCCCTAAGATGTAGGGCATGCTCTTCTTCATCCTTAGAAAAGATCAAGATATCGTCTACAAACACTACCACGAATTTATTAAGGTACTCCCTAAACACCCTACTCATCAGATCAACAAAGTATGCAGGGGCGTTTGTCAAACCGAAGGGCATCACTAGCCATTCATAGAAACCGTCCGAAGTCCTAAAGGCGGTCTTGTCAATGCTATCCTCAGCCACTCTCAACTGATGGAAACCAGTGGCTAAGTCCAACTGCGAAAACACTGAGGCGCCAACTAACTAATCGAAGAGATCGTCAATCCTCGGCAGTGGGTGTCTATTTTTTCTTAGTAAGCTTATTAAGTTCTCTATAGTCCACACAAAGTCTAAGGGACCCATCCGCCTTCGTGGCAAATACTACCGGAGCACCCCACTCCGATATACTTCGTCTTATGAACCCCTTCCCAAGCAACTCCTTCACTTGCTTATCGAGTTCCCTCCTTTCACGAGGAGCCATGTGGCGTACTGGCAAAGATACTGGTTTCGCATTATCCACAAGATATATTCGAAAATCTATCTCCAGCTTCAGAGGCAAGCCCTTCACCTCCTCAAACACATCCGAGTATTCTTGGACCACTCTAACAGATCGTAGATTTTCCTCAGACGCGTCAAGCGATTCTAAATAACTTAGCATAATAGAATTTATAGGATTACAAAAGATTTCGAGAGTGTTGCCAAGGCGAGTCACGAGCCTAACTACTCTCCTTTCACAATCAAGAACGGCCCCATTTCTGGATAACCAATCCATTCCTAAAATTAGCCCATAGCCCGTGAAGCCCAACACATAAGCATCACATCTAAACTCGACGCTAAGTATAGAAATTTTCAAATCCAAACACATCATGGACAAATAAGCTGAGCCCCCCTATTGGATTCGAAACAACTAAGGGATCCTCTACTAAACTGGTGTTTAAGTGCAGTGATTCAACTAATGATGTAGAGATAAACAAATGCGATGCACCCGAATCGAATAAGGTACGGACAGGATGATCAAACAGAAAAACTAAGCTTTCAACAGAAATGGTTCTACCTCGTTCTTGTAGCGGTGGGACCGCGAGAGCCTGAACTTGTCCCCTTGCCTGCCCCGGTGCCATAAGAGCCTGCACCTGTCCTCCCGAGGTAGTCCCTGCCCTCTGCCCCTTCTTTGGGCAGTCCTTCACTAGATGTCCCGCTTCGCCACAGTGGAAACACCCAGTCTTCTTCTTCTTTCGGCAATCCTTGCTGAGATGGCCAGGTGTCCCACAGTTAAAGCATTTCTTCTTTACCTTGCCATTATTGTCTTTACCACCCTTCTTGTTTTGTTGTTGTGGTTTCTTCTGATCCCCTTTCTTCTCGGGTGCCTTATCAACTTTAGCGCTTTTCTCCTCGTGCATGAGTGCCATGTCTACGAGCTTCTCAAAGGTGGCCCCCATAGGGATGTGGGTCATAACCAACCCTTGCAATGGTTCATTCAATCCATTAACGAACCTCAGAGCCTTCTTCTCCGGCGTGTTCACTAAATCCAAGCCAAACCTTGCTAACTGATTAAATTTGTTGACATATTCTTTTACTGATGAGCTTCCTTGCTTTAATGTCAAGAACTTTTCCATATATAGATTCTCCTCTACCCTTGAGAGAAACTTCGCCTCAAACCTACGTCTGAAATCCGCCCAAGAATCAACAGGACGCTCCCCATTAGTGACCTCCCACCAGAACGAGACCTCCCCCTTCATCAACCAAGCTGCTAATTTAACTCTCCTCCCTTCTTCCACTTCAAAATTTTCTAGCAATTCTTCTACCTCCCTAAGCCAATCTCTAGCTTCCACAAATGTTTCTGACCCTTGGAAGGGTTTTCCACCCATAGCCTTAAATTCCTTGCACGTCTTTGCAAAAGTATCTACGCGAGGAGGAGGAGGAGGAACGGGTGCAACTGGTGGTGGAGGAACATTGGCCGGACCTGCGGGGGCCCTAGCCTCTAATAGCCTCCTATACCATCCTGGTATCGTTACACCGTCAGGTAGGTTAAAAACTTCAGCCATGCTGAAATGAAAAAGGAAAGATTCAAAATTGAGAATTCGAAAGATAAAGATATGGCTATTGGTGATTATGTTTTTCTTAAATTACTCATTAAAACATGTTTTTGAAAGCACTTCTTTCAAAAATACTGTAGAAAAATAGTTTTTCTAAAATTTTATCTGTTCTGGTAACCTTAAGCTCTGATACCACGTGTAACACTCCACGTCCATTAATGTCACTCACAAAGGGAATGCATTAACTTCCATGGAGGTGTTAAGTGAATATAGAACAGAAAAATTACAACAAGACAGATAATAAATAGTACTTAGAAATTTAAAACTTCATTTTATTGCAGCGGAAATTAAACATGTTTGTTACATCACAAAACCATAGATCATAGCCAAGTACAATACCCATCTTCATAAAAACAAAATACATAATCCCATTACATAAATAGCTATTAAAAGATAACAAGCTGGACTTTACTTCAACGGTCCAAGCTTTCCAAAGAGAGAAGAAGCAATCCAATCAAACTCCACTAGAGTTAGGCCCAACCTGAGGACCTGGAGGGAGAAAAAGGATAGAAATGGAGGGGGTCAGACATAAAGTCTGGCGAGTATGATAATTCTAACAATACTACTATCAAAATAACTAGACTAAGGCATAAGCTGGAAGACAAGTAAATGTCTATGAACTATTAGGTATGGAATGAGCAGATAAAACTAACGTTTAAGATAACGTTAAAGTTAACGGTAAAGGCACACCTAATTATTAACGAATAATTACTTCACTGCACCGCACATTACTACACTGCACCGTACCAGTCACCCTAAAGGTTGATCCCACTTGCTTCACACAGAAACAGTATAAATAGCCTTACGTACCCCTAGCTGACTACATAGGTGCCGTCTACCCCTATCTGCACTAGGTGTACCCCACTACCCACTTTTGATCGGCTCCCTACTTGTAGATACCCGTGCTGGCCCCACAGTGGGGTGTATCACTCCCCTAAAGTGGCAACCCGATACAACTTGAGAATGCACGGCTTATACCTACACGATGCAACATCGTCTTACCTACCAGCCCGGGTCCACACACGCATATGAAATCCGTTGGACTTGCGTTGCCACCGCTCCCCGTTTTGGCCTCTTATAGTCAAACCCAGTATGTGTGTCCCGTCCTCGACTTGGGTCGAGCCCACAAAGATACGTTTGGGATACTGGTTGAAATGGGCCCCCACAAGCTACCCACCTAAGCTTGTCACCACTAGTATATCCCACTTAACCCTCTTAGTCATGTTCATTTACATGTGTGTTTGGTTAAGTCTTTCTAATCGTATTTCACATGCCACTAAGGGCACCCACTATATTCCTCATGCCACCCAAGGCACCTACTTAACCCCCATGTCCCACCTTACATGTTTATCTGGTTAAGTATTTCTTAATTCATTCAGGCCATAACCTCATAAAGACCTCTCACATTAGACTGGCATTTATGGCAGCTGGATTTGCCGGGCGGGTCCGGGTAGTCTTACACCATAAAAGAGTCTAACCTCGTGTCTTTACAACTATTATGCTTTAGTTTAGGCCTAGGACCTCTCACATTGGGCTGACATTTGTGACCACTGGATTTGCCGGGCGGGTCCGGGCAGGTTTACGTCACAAACGAGTCCAACCTCGTTCCTAAGCATTGATTAACACTTATAATCTTTTACCCCAGTTTTAATAATTCCCTATTCAAATTATTAATTACTTCCAATTTTAATGATGTCCATAATTGACTCAATTATGGCCATCCACTTATGGCATGCAAAATCATATCAATTGCACCCAAACTTCTTAATATTAAATCCTTAATATTACCCCTACCCCACGTTTATACGTTCGCTTATTCAACGCAGAATATACGTTAGACTCGAATAGTCTAACTTATAGCACAAAGACTAATTATCACAACATATAGACAATTAAAATGAATCTAATCATAATAGGGGTGAAACTTGCATAAACTACACATGTTAAGGATCTAAAGGTGTCAACTTGTTAAATGTCACAATTTACATGATATGATCATAACCCAAATTTATGTATAACTTGCATATGGGGTTTTAGGCAACATAATGATGGAGTGAACTAGCATAGAATTTCACATACGTCATAGCATAATTCTGGATGTCATAATAGATGTCATGGCATATGTTCATAACTTTTACTAATCAACCTAAACTTGCATATGTGACTTGTCATATAGATCAACATAGCCCAAACATTATGATTTGGTTAACATGAACTAACTAGCATAGACAATAACATCATGATTTTATAACATGTATGATTCATCTCAACTTAGCATAGAAACTTTCAACATATATAACATCATCATAGCATGATTTACAACATATAGGATAACATCACCACATAGCATAGGATTTATAACATACATGATAGTATACGGTTTACAACAACATATATGACAATTCACATCATCTACTCATAATCCATTCATGACTTAATCGAATTACTTTAACAATAATCTTGTTAAGATCATCATACTCACAACTTATACGAGAAAGATAGCCTAGATTTGCTTTAGAGTTGAATAGAATTAGGATTTGATTAGCTTTTCTTTCTTCTTAGTTAGCGGCGGCTCCACTGAGTTCCATGGCGGCGGTATCACGGTAGCTATTCTATTTTTCATATGAATTAGGGTGAGAGACTACCTAGGTATTTATAGAGTTAGGATTTATTTTAGACCGTCAGATCAACTCAGAACTAATCCCAGCCAACCAGATTAGGTCAAAACCCTAATGGGTCATCACTCAGTTCAAAAACAGGCTCAGTCAAAAACCCTAGCCGCCAGACCCAGGTCGACACTATAGTCGACCTGGGGGGGGCAGGTCGACACTAGTGTCGACCCCCAGTCGACCTGCCTGGGCGGGAATTTTTCCCGCCTAGCCCGCTTCTGCACTTTTCTGTTTGAATTTTAAATTTCCTGCGAGCTGTTTTGAATTTTCTGAAACTTCCGATGGCCATAACTTCTTTATACGAAATCCAAATCATGCAAACTCGAACTCTATCTCAACCAGAATTCCAAGACGAACACAATGGCGCAACCCATTTCCCACAATTATCACGTCTGAGATTAGTTATTCTTTAATTTGTGAATATTAATATTAATAGAATTACGGGGTGTTACACAGTGTTTTGAAAAAAATATCAGTTTAATCTACTAAGTTAAAGTATATATGTGAAGTATGATTTCGAGTTATATTGAAAAAAAATATGTGTTTAAATTTAAAAACTTTTAGTTAAGAATTATTATATGAATTCATATTACCTATGCATTAGGATGGGTTAGTTCCGAATCTAGAATCAATCGATTGATTGGTAAGTTTACTAAAAAAATGAAATTGAAAATTTTACAATTTTGGATTGTTGAGATTTCCAAGTTAGATATAGATTTCAACTAAATGTTGGAGAGTTATTAGGATTTAAGTTTTGAATAAATTGTTTTTTTTACAAAGATAGTAAATTAAGATTAAGTGTCTGAGACTTAAGCCGTAGACACTTATAAATTAAGAAAAGGATAGAATTGTTATAGTAATAACCAACTGGAATAAATACGCAAATTGTGCCTAGATGACTTGTTCACAAATTTTGTTTTGATTTAAGATTCGAGTATATGGCTTAAAGTGCCTTACACCAACCGTAGGGTTTATCACTCGATTCTAGATAGTGAACGGTTGATGAGAGTTCTTGATAAGGAACTGCATATTTTCATCATGGTATCTGGCTACACAAGAAAAATAGAGATTCCTAATCAAAGAATCTGATTTGAGTCCACATTAGAGTTATCAGGCGATTGATCAAATAAGATATTGCGTTTATGTTATTTGTGTTCATCATATAAGCTTAAATGGTTGTTAAATATATTTGGTTGTTAAATTTGAGATCATTTTCTAAGATGGTACAGGGGTGTGACTTCGGGGATGAAACTCTTTTAAGGGTATAGGAATGTAACAACTTGGAATTTTATCGCTTTGATTGTGGTTATTTAATTTTTTTAATCTTCAAATTAATGGTCTTTATAATTAAAAATTATCTTTTAATTAATAACAAATGGTGTTAACATTTTGTATATTAATTTACAAGATAATAATGGGGACAACATGATAGAATCCAACATGCAGAAGGAGAGTTACAATTCTCAGAACATTAGTTTAAAAAATGAGAACGTTGGGGTATACAACCCATTAAATATAATACGTTTACAGTGTTAGATACAGAGAACCAAAATTTTGAACAACTGCTTAATGAGAAATATGACAGCCTTCGTAATGTAAATGTTAAGGAAAATTGTGACAATGCTGTGAATAGAAATGACTCATCCTTGATAGTCATCACTGAGGCTGTGGGTGAAGGTGAACATATTGAGAACAGGAATGCCAATGATTTGGTGGATGGCCTCGTAAAGGACTGGGTAAACTCTAAAGAGGAGAATGTCATCAATCATATTACAAACTCAGAGATAGAACCTCTAGATAAAGAAGAATATGCAAAGAAATGGATGTGTCAGAACATGTGGAGAAAAACAAAAATTCCTTCGATGAGGTTGAGGCAGTATGCAAGAACAACAAATAAATGTGAATCAACTCAATATGCTCCTCCTAAAGTTATGATAAGAAGCCAGAGTAAAATTAAATGAGCGTTATAACATGGAATGTTAGAGGTTTGAATGCTCCAAACAGACAATTTGAAGTATTCAAATTTCTTAAAAAATACAGGCTAGTTTTGTTTGGTTTATTGGAGAATAAGATGAGTAATGAGATGATAGCTAAGCTAAAATATAAAATGCAAAGTAGTTGGTCATCTATTGACAATAATGTGTGCAGGTGTAAAGGAAGAATACTTATTTTGTGGGACACAAATGTATGAAACATCAGTCTTGAGTCTATTTCCCAACATTATATTTCTATTCAAGCTGATAATGTGGGTGGACTTAAATGTAGAATTACTTTTATATATTCCAGTAAATTTTTGCTTGATAGAGAATTACTTTGGAATATCATTACGATTGAAGCTAGATAGGTTACTATACCATTGATGGTTCTGGGTGATTTCAAAAATATAATATCACTAAATGATAAAAAGGGAGGATTGGCGGTATTTTTCTGACATCTTTCTGGGCTGATTGATTGTATTTCTTCATCTGGGTTGATGGATTTACCCATTGCAAGCTTTAAATATACGTGGAGGGAGAAAGGTGTGGCTTCTAAAATTTACAGTTTGTTCTGCAATCGTCTTTTCTTGGGTAACGTTCGTGATATTTACGTGTTTGGAGTTGCTATCCACATAAATGACCATATCCCCATTTGTGTTACTTTTAAGAAGTGTAATATAGACAGAAGGAATGTCCCATTTAGATATGTTAATACTTGGCATACTAAATTGGGATATACGAATAACTTTAATTTGGTGATGGACATGATGCATTCATTGAATTTTCATGGATAATTTTTTTATATATTTCTACAGTTCTTGAGACTCTGTAAGCAACAGTTAAAATGGTGGACCTATACTAGTGGGTAGGATAATATTATTCTGAAGCAACTAGAAGAGGATTACAATTATTTGTTATAGGAAATTGATAGAAGCCCGATGGGACTTTCTATTTATGAAAAACTTAAAGTGGCATATAATAAGTGGAGAGATCAAAGTAGCTGAATATCATAATGTTAGGCAAAAGGCAAAGATCCACTGGTTAACGGATGGTGAATCATGTTCGAAATTCTTTCAAGCTATTAATAATTGGAGCAATATTATTATGAGCAATGGGGAATTGGTGTAAGACGCGGACAAAATAGAAAGGGAGGTAACTTGCTATTTCTCTAATATTTACAATTCTGAGATACCTATGAGAGAAGATTTTCCTAGCATAAATTGTATGTATATTATCAATGAAAGCGGAAGAAACTACCTATCTTTAGACATTAGCGTGGAAGAGATATATTAAGCTTTTTTCTCTATTTCGGATGATAAAATCCCTGGTTCGAGTGGATTTACTGCGAAATTCTTTAAGGTGCACTGCGATCAATTGAAATTCAGCTTGTTAGAGATGATATAAGAAGTTTTCGACACGGGAAAATTAACAAAAGGTATAAATCATACTTTTATTACACTCATTCCGAAGGTGGATAAGTCGAAGGATAATTCAGATTATAGACCTATTTCGTGTTGTAATGTGATTTATAAAATCATTTCGAAGGTGATATGTAAAAGAATCGAACCATATCTAATTCATCTTATTGCTGAAAATCAGTCTGCGTTCATAACTTACAGACATATTGCTGAAAATGTTCTACTTGCCCATAAACAAATCAGACATTTTAACAGGAAAGGTGGTGGGAAGATTTGCATGAAAATTTATTTGGAAAAAAACAATATGATATGATTAATAGAAAATTTATTTGTCACATGCTTAAAATGATGGGCTTCCCGGCATGCCTTGTGCGAATTATCAGAACTTGTATATCTACGCCTACTTTTTCTATCATGGTTCATAGTGGTCCAAAAGGGTTCATACATAGTTCTAGAGGATTATGACAAGGGGACCCGCTTTCCCCATATCTCTTTTATGTCGCGATGGAGTTTTTGTCAATACAAATGTTCAAAGCTGTGCAAGCAGATCTGATTCAACCAATATATAAGCAGAATCCAAAGATCACTCATCTTATCCATGCCAACGACTTAAATGTTTTTCTCAAAGGCAAAGGTGAAGGGAATTAAGGAAATTATGTATATTCTTAGCAATCTTAAGGATATGGCAGGTTTGCTAATAATAATATGAAATCTAAAGTTCTCTTCAGCAGAGGGGTGAGCATTAAACCCATTTTACTCTCTATTTTGGACATGAAAGAAGGTAGAATTCCCATTAAATACTTAGGCGTCCCACTGTCAAACAGTTTTCTTCATTTTTTGGACTGTGGTGAACTTTTTGATAAAATTAGAAAAAGAATGATGGGGATTATAGATTGTTATCTATTGCCGGTAAGACAGAATTAGTCAAATCTGTTATCACCCAATGGTTATGTACTGGAACTACCTAAAATTACTATGGCGGTTGGTTAATGGGAACGGTCTTTGGAAGAAATGGATGATGAATAAATATTTTTCAGGTGAGCACTTTTGGATCATGGACATTGATAATAATGGCTCTTGCACATGGAAAGCTGTTAAAAGGGTCTACAATTTATTAAAATCTGTATTTATAACCGGAAAGATACTATGTTATGGTTTGACCCTTAGTTGAATGATGAGACTTTAGTCAATATTCTTGAATGGGATCATCTGAGCATTTACAGACGTGAGAACTTGAAAGTATATAGCATATTTCAGAATGGAGCTATTAATCCTAACTGCCTTCTAGTAACTAGATTAGTATCTGATATAATTAGTGCAATCACTATACATTCAGGGCTTGAAAAAGATTTTTGGGGATGGAATCATAAATTAATGTTTTTAATTTTCATTCAGCATGGGATGGGTCTAGAACTCAGTCTACAACTTATGATTAGAGTAAAGTGATATGGCATTACATCAACAGCCCCAAAATGTCGTTATGCACTTACAAAGTGATTCTAAATGAATTGAGGACAAAAGGTATTATTAATAATTGGGGTTACGACTCGGATCCGACATGTGTTTTATGCAACAATGATAACGAAAATAAAAATCACCTGTTTTTTTAATTGTTCCTATTCGGCTTATCTTTGGGTCCGATGCAAGTTAAAGCTTGGAATGCCTCCCTTGTCTACAAATGCTTTGATTCTAGAAGAGGAAATTAACTCATTGTCCATGATATTCACTCGCAAGGACATTGTTCAGGACATTGCTTTCTGTAGCATTATAGCTACTGTGTAACACATCTGGAAAGAGAGGAATGAAAAGTTACATAATAATTCAAAGAAGGATTAATTCCAGAGGTGGGAGCTTTTAGAGATGGACATAAAGTACCTCATGAGGAAATTGAAGAGCAA
Source organism: Allium sativum (assembly GCA_030737875.1). Lineage (NCBI taxonomy): Eukaryota > Viridiplantae > Streptophyta > Magnoliopsida > Asparagales > Amaryllidaceae > Allium > Allium sativum. The sequence goes on along the minus strand of CM060909.1, from coordinate 269,792,959 downwards.
GGTGATTTGGAGCCGCCATAGTGATAAAATCTTGGACAGATGAGGAACCAACCTTCTAAACAGTGGATAATGGTCTTCGGTTTGCTGTGTTTGGGAGGTGAATGGCTTTCCACCTTTCGATTTTTGTGATACCTTCCAGGTTCATTCATGTTTAGCTTTTGGAAGTTTGGGGAAAATGATAAGGTTTTTGGGAAAGAGGTAGTTCATTTGTTGCCATTAGCTTCTCTTGGTTGGCATGTGGAGAGGTTTAAGCTTTTTGTTTGTTTGTGCAATGTATCGATTGATAACCGTTTTTATGTTGGATTGTTGTTTGTTATTTTCTGGTTTGGCAGCAAGGAGTTCTGATGTTTGCTTTCCTTATGTGATTTTGTATGTAATTTTTATTGATGCGTCAATAAAACGCCACACTCTTTTTCCCTATCTAGTTTCCATGCTGGGTATTAGTATAGGTTTTTAGCGAGGCGGATTACTTAATTTTTTTTTTAATGATGTTTAGAATTTGGTTTACAAAAATATATAGTTCAAGAAAAAGCAGAAAATATATTTCACTTTAATTTTCAAGAAAAAAAAATGATGTTTAGAATTTGATCTTGTAAAAGTTGTTTAAAATCCTTAGATAAATATATACATTATGTATATGAATAATTAAGTTAATATTAAGTTGTTAATTAAGTTAATAAAGTGGTGATGTGATATTAAGAAACATTAAGTAAAGTAATTAAAGAAAGAAAAGAAAAAAGTACATAAGCACAATTTAAAAATGTATTTAAGGACTCCAAACGTACTTATACAATTATTTTTCTTTTTTGGTGAAAATGTAAGAGATAGAGAGAGTAGGGGTGATGTGGCAAGCAATAGAGGGAAGGTAGAAAGCAATGGTGGTGAGGTGGCATTAGTTTAGGAGATGTTATTTTAGTAATTTCAAGTGTTATTTCAATTTATATAAAATCCCTTTTCTTTCTCTTCTTCCATTTCATTTCTTTCTTTAATTTTTTCCCCATCTTCTTCACTTTTCTAAATCATTTCAAAAACTCTTTAATGGCTTCCAAGCATATGCAAATTTTCAAAAATAAAAACTTTTTAGCTTAAAACCTTTTAAATACCGAGTTAAAACCCGTTAATTCTTCCAACTCTTCCCTTCCCCTTCATTTTCAAGTGCTTTAGCACTCTTGGAAGGAGATGTCCCAACCCTATAGTTCCGAAGCCAATCCAACATGCACCAATGATGTCAAAAATACATTTTCGTTGATTGAAATGTTGAGATCTAGGTGTGTTTGAGTGCTAGGATGAGTTTTGGTTACTTTTAGATGAGAGAGCTCACATTTTTATTTAGGTTTTCAGATTCAATTTTGTTTTACTTTGTGATTATATTTTGTTGTGCATTCTTATGTTATAGTGTTGCTTGAAGTGTTATTTGTTGATATATTCTTTATGCTGGTGGTATAATGTTTGGTTTTGAAAATTGGAAAAAGTTACTAGGCAAAATGTGTGTTTATGAAAGGTTAGTAAACAAAATTAGTTAGTTTGGGTTTGAAAGTTAATTTCTTTACTAAGTTATTATAGTTAATATCATATACTTACTTAGAAATCATACTATGATAAATAAGATCTTAGGTTTACTTAAAATTGGATTTGTGATCCATTGGAAAGAAAGATCGACGCTTTTGTCAATTTTTTTTATAAGAAAATATTTTCTAGTTCTAACTTGTTCTAAAGTTTCCAAAATTTCAATTTTGGTTTCAAAACATGTTAGTGAGTTTTTAAAGAATCAATTTTTGAAGTTTTTTTTGTGAAAAATCCAATTTTTAAGATTTTGGGTTTTATCGCGGTAGTTGTTATAAGTAGAATTCACAAAAACATGCTGTTTTTTCTTTTAATTTTTTTCTAATCTATGAATGTTTCGAAAATGGTTTTTGAACTTGTTTTAAGTTTTAATAATTGATTAAATAATTATTTATTTAGTGATAAATTAATTAATTAATTAATTAAAGTAATTCATACCTAATTGTCAATAAATAAAAAAACTTGTACTTAATTTTTAATTAAGTTTTACTTTAATTTATGTAATTAACGAAAGTTAATTATTATGTAATGATCTTATTTATGTATTAAGAATGATTAATTACTTAATTTAAGATTTTTTCAATAAATTATTTATTTAGTAAGAGCTTAAATAGTTAATTTTTTAATTATTAAATTAATTATTCAGATATTTATTCGAAATTAAGTTATTCACTTAATATTTTATTTTAAATTTTTTTTTGGCAGAGCCGACTGGTATTTAAAGTGACCACAAACACTTATTATTATAACAAATAATAATTACAATGGTTATCGGAGATCGGCAGATTACCAATCTACTATCGTTTTTTAAGGTGGATCGTCCACCACTTCGGTTTTTAAGGTGGATCGTCCACCATAATCCTATCTAGGTAATAGCACTGGAGCTAGACATTACTTCTTGACTACAATCTCATACTCTACGCAAGGAGAATTGCACAATTTATGACATACTTCAAAGAAATGAATTTACAGATCAAATTGCTAAATATACTACAACTAGCACAATACTGAAACAAGCAACCTAAATATGCTCTAGTAGTAGTTGAATGTCATCCCAAGCTCACATGAAAATAGATCTGACATAGTTAATATCCTTCAAGCAGTAACCCAGGCTTGAAAAGTATTCCCATCTAGCGTTTTACATAGTTGTTAGACATTCACCATTGCAGACTACCAAGTGAAAGGGAAAACTGTGTAGCAGCCAAGTCCAAAATGCTTCTCTGTATCAAAAGCTATTACGGAAGAGTAAGAAAGCGCAACTGCACAGCTATGAGATAAAACGTGTACTTGCAAAATCTATCAATGTAGCCAAGGTAGCTAAAAATCAAGACTCTAGACATTCTCCAGTTGCCCAATGAAAAACACCACACTTACAGACAAATCACCAATAGCCCTAATGTTACCGTATTCGACAAATCAAGAACCAACAAGACGAACAACTTCAAAAACAGTCAGACATTACTATGGCCTACCCAACAGAACCAAACACACAACCCAATAGCTCAATGTCTCCAATAGCTCACCAAGTAAGAGCCTACAAACAAATCACCATTGCGTACTTAGTATGTGAAATATTAAAGCATACCATATTAGGCTTGGGCAGTCGTGAAACAGACCAAGCAGCAAGCCTGAAGAGACCAAAATCAACTCTACGAAAGATGTGAAACAACTACCTCCATAGCAAGTCAACCCCAACCCAAATGTTGTTGAATCCCACCGGCATCGCCAATACGTGACAACCAGCAAAACATTGTGTGTGACGACCGCCCACAACCCCTGTACTATACAAAAGGGATAATGCGCTGATAGATGTGCTAGGCAGTTATGGACGATCATCAAGGTATGATACATAAGCGGAACCTGTCGTAAACTCACAACACAAGTATAAAATATAATAGAACATATACAACAGGTAGTGATAGTGAAGCAGAAAACACTAATCTTTCATGACAATCAGTAAGTATTTCCCATACACGTGGATATCAACAATAGTGTTTGCACAATTTGCCTCACTGCAGCACTCAATGAAATAGCAAATAGCAGAAAAAAGTACTATATAGTAGTAAAACTGGTACGTGAGCCTCCTGCTTGCCATCGATTAGCATCGCTGTTCTCACTAAAGCATCGCCTGTCACATGCTACTCAGTCCTCCCATCCACAACTGGATGAACAGTCCAAGGTAATAAGAGGAAACATAAAACCTTGAGTCGGACAATAGTCTTAGTGACCAATAAAACATCTAACAAACTTCATCAATAAAGTATATGAGAATGGGTAAATAAACAACTATTCTACCCAGCTCCAGAGAAGAACTTACATCTTCCTTTCCCACACCTGGTAGTGATAGCCTTTATGATCCATATGTCCAAAGGAATAACAATTCAGCCATGGCAACCAAAACAATCATTCACATATAGCATTAGAAACTCAGCCATTATTACGGCAAGTATTAAAACATCAATGACTGACTCTGGCTATCACCGCCAATCTTGCTTTGAAACACACGACACCCCGGTTCTAGCAAAACCCCACACGCTATAAACAATACGTGCCTAGTCCATACACGACGTCCAAGGCACCGGACCTACAATTGGTTTTCGATCATGCCTCTGTTTTGAGTCCGCTAGAACCTATGAAAATGATAATTCCTCAGCCATTGCATCTCTACTCGTTATCAATTACGACTATTAATTAGCTCAGAACACTTTAGAGCAATCACTTCACATGAACTCAATACATCCTTGAGTCATTTCCACATTCGTCACATCCGATGAACAATTCACCTCACTTCGTCATTCCTCCATGGAAATCACTTCGAAGTCACACCATCGCCGAGCCAATTACATCACTTCTCAACCCGGAATGTGCACGACTGACCACCTGCTTGCACGACCTAAAGTCTCCCTCCTCGTACACATCCGACCCACCTCAAGACTGACCCGGAGCAACCGGCCCGACCCAAACTTTCTCCAAAACCAGAATTCCCAGGCCTGTTCGACCGACCCTGACTAGACCGACCCGACCCAGATGTGACCGACCGACCATGGCTTGATTTCTGACTTATTCTCCAAGACACCTTTATGGGACCGACCCACCATGTTCGACCCAAAAACTGTATCCTCCAATGCAACTCCAATTTCGACCAAAACTTCGCCAAAACGATTTGTTCGATGAAACCAGCTCATCCAATACGATCACAAGCATAATATGAAATCAACAATAACACCAATATGACAATTCCATCAACAAACATGTAAAATTCACCAAAATCACAATAAAAGTACATATGAGCAAAACCATGGATCTAACTTGTACATTCACATGAAATGTCATAAAAATTACCTATCTAAACTTGTTAGATCAGATCATAGCAAGATCTATATGAAAATGAACTTACCAGTGCATAAATCTAAGGAAAAACACTTGAATTTGATGAAAAGCATGATCAACTACTCATACACTTCATTGAATCCATGTGAGAGATGTAATCCACTCACTGATTCTCCCAAACAAGCAAAAATCAATGAAATAGGAATCCGACCAGCAAGAACCTTGCACCAAACACCTTGATCTAATGAATCCTTTCTTCAACTAATGTAGATCTAGCCTCCAATGGTGTAGATCTTCAATTTCCCTCCTTGGATTTGGATTTCTATTGGGTGAAAGGCATTAGAGGAAGGAGAAGATTAAGGACTCCAAATGAGAGAATGGAAAACTAAAACCATTTCCCATATCCCTTACACCCCTATTTATAGTTTCCACCAACCCACTAATGGGTCTCCCCCAAATCAGCCCATTAGACTCCCAAAACCTGAACAGCCAACTGAAAAACCTTAAAACAGCAATTTCTCCTAATCCCTGAGGCAATCATCAATTCCTTTCCAATGGCACAGGTCTCATCCTCTGATTCGTCTTGAGTCAAAAGTTATGCCCTGTGAAAGACTAACAGGGGCAAAATGGTCGCAAACAAAATTGGTAAAAATTATGGAAATGTCTCACATCCTTATAAGCAACATATCAAAAGATGAGAATGATCCAACTCTTAGGGAATAAAATTAAAATATTTTATGATCTTCCGATACGTAAAATGCAGGCTGTTACACATCGCCTAGCCAAAACACCTGACTTACGCCAAACCACACAAGTAAATGATCAACAAGCAATGAAATGGTACGAAATCGCTTGGAAGCTACGTGTGATGCATTATATAGTTAAGGATCGTGAAGGCTCATGACACAAGAATAGCAAAGGCAACATCAGCGGGGTTGCCAAATTCAGGAAAGGATGCCACTCCAGGGAGGGAAAGTGAGGAATGTAGCGAAGTAGGGTTGTTAGTAGGAGGAGTGTAGGAACGGTGAAAGATGGGCAAATCAAAGAAATCAGGTCAGATCTGGAGAATAAATTTCAAGGATTGGGGATGTCTCACGCAGGCAAAAGCAAGGGACGGTATAGAGAGGAGAATGGGGAGATTGAACTGGATTTTGAAGAGAAAGAAACAACTGAAGGAGAAGATACTGCGAAGAAATGAAAGAAGGAGAAATCGGATTTTCCCCTGTTGCTATTAACAAGACATCCCCAAAACCGAACCCATAGACATTCCTGATGAAGGCTGGTGTTTATTTATTATTTAATATTGAGTTTAATGTTATTTAATTTGTTAAATAAGGGTTTTTAAGTTCAATTTCATGTTTTCCAATAATATTTTCAAAAGGCGTTTGCTCCAAAGGATCTCATTCTCAATTACCTTTAAGTTATCTCCTGGGTTATATATTAGCCGACGCTTGTTAAATCCCATTACATAATTAGTTCAAATGAACTGAATTCAAGGGCACTAGTTAACAGAATAAAATTCCATTCTTCTAATAGCTAAGTTGAATTTGGACATCTACGTAATAGGACAAGTCACCCTCCTGTTACAATATTATATTTGGACATGTTATATTTTGGTTGTTGTAACATGTTATTTAATGGTAAACTTATGTGGACATCTATTAGTAGGATTCATCCCCATTCTACTATAACTTGGTTTTTGATTATGTTGGACATCTATTAAGCAAAACAAAAACCCATTCTTCTAGTTAATTAATTTGACGTGCGTTTGGCGAAACAATTCCTCATCAGCTAATAGTACAACTGTTTATAAAACAAAAACAAATTAGAGAAGTGATTATTGTGGTTTTCATTCCCTCATTGTTGAATTTAGTATTAAAAACCTTAAAAAGTATTTGAGTTTGTTTTCATATGATAGTTGGAATTTGATTTAAGTAACAATTCTTAATAAGATATTTTAAAGTATTTAATACTTTTTTAATGAATGTTAGACCCTTAAATTATTAATATGGTTTGAGAATACTTTAAAAAGATAAGTACTTCTAAGTAATAACTTGCTTATTTATAAAGTGATTTCAATCATTGCTTATTTATAAAAAAAGGAAGTTATAAATGGTTTTAGATGTTAGTGAATAATGTTTTCAAATGATTTTGAATAGTTATAAAATGTATTTATAAACGATCTTGATATTTATTATAAAAATTATAAATGGGTTCAAATAATCGTAAAGGTTATTAATGGTTTTAACTCATTAAAGAGTTTTATAATGAATTTAGAAATGTAAAGAAGTTATATAAGTAGTTACGGGATTTTAAGTAATAGCTTTGTACAAATAAAAGAGATTTAGTTAAGTGGATTTATAAGAGAATTTTTAAGGGAATTTATTCTTTGTTTTATTTATATCCCTAATTTCAATAAATTTATTTAATCATATATATGATTTGAAATGAAATCCTTTTTAAATGTATTGTGAATATGCTTATACCAAGGGATAAGTATATGGATATTTAAATGTAATATTCATAAATTAGATTAATGAAAGGGTTTAGAAATGAAGCCTAGGGATTTCTTTGGTTAATAAATCTTGGATTATTTTGTGCGTGTCGTCTAATAGTTAAACAACTGACTACCAAATCCAGACCAAATTCTTACATAGAAAATATTTTGAGGAAACGTTTGAGTTATACGACCCAATCGTCCCTGTTAATGGTTCACTATGCATATAGACCACGTTTAGTTCCCTAAGGACGAAGGATAATGAATTCTATCCACTAACGGCTAGGAGATGAACTCCATAGTTACCCTTGTCTATTTTTTTTCTAAAGAACTGGGGTTGAGTTTACAGGAAATTTATCGAAATTTGTTTTAAAGACACCGGGATTGGATAAAGATCTGAAAACCACTACAATCTGGCTGAGCATCGATTATAGAAGATTATGAAGATGTTGAAATCAAGGACAACTTGAAGACTAGATTTGAAGGTAGAGACCTTTAGTACGGAAAGAACTACTTGTTGTGCGTGTCTGGCCAGCTACAAGGATATATATTATAGTTGTAGTCCTTACGTTTAGGAGTCTTCATATTGCAAGGACCACTTATCACTAATCCTTGGGGTGATTCCCGATAGGATGTTGCAAAGGGTGTGTCTTTGGTTCGTTCAAACCAAGGACGACTTGTATGGATGAACATATGACATTGCATTTCTAATCCATGTACATTAGTTTTTACAAACGTACATCTGCTTGTAGAGTATGAGGTAAATCCTCTTATTCCTAATGCCCTTTCTTGAGGCATATGTACTCAAGGGTTTTATGGGAATCAATTATTGTGTTGGAAATGGTAATGTAGCATTTCGAGTGGGAACTATTGAAAAAAGGTAAAGACGTGATGTTAGCCTTATCAACCAAGAAAATGGCAGAAAAAGGGAATGCTCCAGGCCTTTGAGTAGACCACCATTAGGAGTCGTTATCCCATTCTTGGTGTATTCTTAAGCTGTAATTGGGCACATGCACGTAGACAATGTAATCGTTGCACAAAATTAGGGACAAGGTAATCCAGACAGTCATGTTCCAGGGGAATTTCAGCTTTGATTCGCAGAGGTACAAGAATTTCTTCTTGGACCCGGTTGCATTTCCTAGTCGTGCATCACGAAAGATAGTACATTACCTTTCCGTGGATGGAATCCAATCTCCAATAAATGCCTTTATGATTTTTGATGTAAACCAATTATGTCGAAACATGAGATGCAAGCATTACAACTATTTTCTGAGTACTTGAATTTTAGATATTATAACAATATCTTGAGATTCTCTATAAAGTGTTTATGCGGTGTGGTCTTATGAAATATTTTGGTTCACAAAAGATTTATAAATATAAAAATCAAGTTATTTAAATTTCCTCACACTAGACCCACGTCTGACCCAGAATGTTTTCTTTCCCTAAAAATCTTGGGTGCTCAAATTTTTGTGAACAGCCAAGTAGGTTGTATTTCACGGATGCGTTTAGAGGAGCTTGAAGCACGAGGCTTCAGTAATAGTTAGTTATTACTAGGTTTCTTCTGTAAACTATGTAATCTTTATCTAATTTTGGGGGAAGGCTACTATAACTACTATAAAATATAATTTTACTAGTGTAACTCTATTGTAATTAGTTTTATGAATGGCCATTTAAAGCATTTTGTGATTATTATATGTTATGTTTTACGATTGTGAGATTCTGTTTTATCATTTATTTCTTAAATCCCTAAAGTTTTTGTAACAACCAAGAATTTTAGCAACAAATAAATTAGTTATTTAATTAGATTCTCAAAAATTGGAATTTCTACAAACAATGGAATTTGACTACGGAACTTGCACTATTACGTTTGTTACGGAACTCTGGTCAACTTTCATGTTTACAGTTTCGTACGAAAAGAGAATGGAAATAATAAAACAGAATATATAATATTTAATACCATTTATACCTGCCTTCACTGGGCGTTTTGTCCTAAGAGCGATCGATACCCTTATATGGAGCGGTCGACTGCTTCTGGCGAGCTCAGCCCAGTGACGACTAGGGTTATGTAGGTTTTTATTATACAACATATAAAGAAGATAGGAAGATGTTTATTAAATTAGAACTAATAGTTCAGGGCCATTCCAACTCCTATAAATAAAGGGCTAGGCCCCCATTATTTTCCATATATTTCTGAGAGCACCATCGAAGCTCTACCATTTCCCTTTCCCCTCAAACAAATTCTAAAACAAAAATATGTTCATATACAATCAAAATCAAACATTAACAATATAGATTTGAAGAGGTTAATCAAATTCAAGTGGAAAAGAATACGGATTGGCGTTTAGGTTCTTCTTCATCAGATTTCTCCCTTCTTTTGTTATTTTCTTGCAAATCTAGAAATCCAAAAGTATCTTCTTTTCAGAATAACGATAGATCTATAAGAATTTAGGAATGATATACCTAAAAGATTATATAGATTCAAATTTGTATGCTTTCAGGTGAGTGGGAAGTCTATATACATATCTAATTACTTTGTTTTGTATTAAATCTAAAATATATTTATACATGTTTAGCAGGTCTATTATCGTTTTTGTCAAATCTAAAAGAATAATCGTGGTTTGAATATTTTTTTGTATTCTTATTACATTGTTCATATTATTGCTTATAATGGTGTTTAAAAATATTGTGGTCATTATAAACACCCTAGATCTGGAAATCCGTCCCATGGATTGTTGTTAAAGTGTAATTCATGTAAAATTTGGTGTTGAATTGCAATTCATGTAAATTTTGTTAAAAAGATATAAGCATGTTTGTGTTCAGTTTTGTTTGGATTTTAATTTGATTACTGTAAATAGGGCTTTTTGGTCTTTTGCAATAAAAAGAAATTAATTGAAATCGGCAAGAAATATGTACAAAAACAAAAAGGATAGGGTTGTGTAAATTCACGTACAAATATAGATTCATGTATGTTTGTGCATAGTTTAATCAACCATTTGAAAAACATACATATTATATATTTCTTATGATTTGAAATGTTTATTCCTATTTTAAATATTTAGGCATTAAAAAGCACGACACACTTCACTTTTTCATAACTTTAATAGCGTCCATTCTTTGTGCCTTATCCGATCAACAGCCTCTCTCGAGCCCAACACCACCTCTCAAATCCAATTGTACCTTACTTCTCCTTTATGATCCTCTACATCGGCCGACCCCTCCTTTACTTGAGCTGCCGCTCCTCTCAAGCTTAGCTGCTCCTATTCCACTCCCTACGGCTTTGATCTTGTAAAAATGGACTACGATATTTGCAAAAAAACAAAAGAATGCTGGTGTTTTCTGTCCATCTCCGTTTACGCTTCAATTTGCTGGAAATCTCTTCTTTCCTTGGAAGAAATTTATGCAGCTGGTAAAGAAATTTGGCAGAATTATCTTGTTGGATTTTTCTTGGGTGCTCCTCTTCCATATACTGATGTCACTTCTCGCTTGCTTAGAAAATGGAAGCCTGTTGGGGGAATCAAAGTAAAATAAGAAACAAGGTACTCATTATTAAGCCTAGGATTGTAATATTGGTAGTAGCAGTATAAAAATGTGCCAGTATGTCTCAAGCTTTCTAATATTCCACTCTTAGCTTGATCTGAGACTAATAACTTGGCTTGCCACACATATTAGATGATTTTTATGCATGGGCGCTGCCACTGAAACTTTGGATCGGCTGATGTTTGCTAGATGTTTGGTGGACGTTACACCTAAGAGTTTTCTTCCTTTTGACTTCCAGTCATGTTAGCTGATGGTACTTAGCAATTGGTTTATGCAGAATACATTTAAAAGCCTGACATTTTTGTTGGGTGTAAATCTTTTAGGCATAAATTTGATGAGTGCTCACTTGCTGGTGGAGGTAGCTAAACTGTTAACAATAGGGATAGGGCTTTGAAAGGAGATGGAGTTAGCACCAGAACAGGTGGAGGTAATACGACATTGCCTCCTGGTAAGACTATCACTCGTGGCATGAGTAAAGAAGTTTGGACTAAAGTTGTTAATAAGAAGATCAGGTACGATGAAGCTGCTAGCTCAAGCTTTGCTGGTCAGCGGGAAATTAAGGACATTTCAGCTGGTAATATTGTGGTTGGAAATGAAGTTGGAATGGGTGATGGCAATAGTTTTAATGTATTAACTCAAGGTTTGGAGGATGGTGAAACGTATGCTAATGAAATGGGGAATGAAGATGATGAGATTCACAGAATTGGAGAGTTGTTATCTAATGTTTTTATTACTTTCTCTACAGCTAGCTCTGAACTATTAGAGAAACGAAATACGCTTGATGTTAGAGAGGTTAATGAAATGGATGATCGTGTAATTTTAAGTGTCATTTGCACTGAGCAAAAAGGTAAAAACATTACTCAAGTTGATGGTGTGGAAAATCTAGGCATTGAAAAAGAAAAGGGCAGTTCTGCTGATACAAAACATATTGCTCTAAAGAAATCCCTTACCTCCTCAATCAAACCTAAATTTTTGAACAAATCACCTTCTAGACTAAGTAAAGAATCTATGAACTTGGATGGTTGTTTGACACTTTTTAGGAATTAGAAAAGCGCAAACTATGTAATAATAACTGCAAGCGCACAGGTGTGTAGTGCAGGTCGAACATAGGGAGGAAACTTAAATTTTATTATTTATATATTTCGTAGGCGAGTTAGATGAAATTTAGAATTTGATTTTTAAAAAAATGAAATTGCAAATTTTATTTAGAAATTGAACCGATGATCAAATCACAATTATCAATTGAAAACAATTAAAACTGCGATCAAATTTACTTCAAATTCGAATCTAATCGGATCTATAATAAATTCAACGATAGAAAAATAAACAGAATACTGAAATAAAAGTTCAAAACAGAAATAAACAACTAGGATTACCATTGAATCTAATCAAACGGTGAATCACTAATGATAAAAATAAATGCAATAGTATATTGTGCTCTACCAAATCTAATTGAATAGATGGCAAAAAAATACTAGACCCAAGAGAAGTATAGAAAAGAAAAGCAAAACTCTCAAGTCTTAGATGAAGTTTACAATGAGAATACATGGGTATTTATAGGATAGATAACCAATCTAAACCCTAATACAATCACAAATGAGCCTCAGTTAAATTTAGTAAATTTGGGTATTTCCTCTTTTCTTCTTGCTTCCTTGACAATTCTTCATTGATTTGTGATATGTATAGCCTTTTTGCTAATTATTTTTTTGTTCAAAAAGAAATTTGATGTGAGGTCTTCATCTTTAATTCTTTATATGTATATACACAAAATTTTGATCTTTATTTTCTTTTTTACGGAGTGCATGTGGTTTAGTAGGCATATCTGCAAAAGTGACAAAGTAATACCCAAGTAATATTTACTTACATACAGAAAATAAAATAGAAGATCATAAAATAAACATATTTCTATGTTAATCAAATACCCCCACGCTTATCTTTTAATCATCCTCAAGTAAAAAAATAAATGAAAAACTAAGCCAAGTAGGTCACACTTCCTCATATGAAAAACGATTGCATTGAGTGTATGCAACAAGACGTTAAACCACTAGGTGTCCCTATTAGGACGAGTGATGTATCATGAGATTTTTCAGCGGATACTACCCACAAAACCCAAATGCAATATGTTATGGTTGTAATGCAACTACATGAATGCAACAAACATATGAAAATGAAAACAAAAATGAAGACACAACTTGTTTCGGAAAATTTGCAACATAGCAGTGTATAATTAAAATTCAATTTATAAAACTTTTGGGTCCTCAACTCATCACAAAATTTCAAAAAAATTCAAGTTTTCAATTTTAAACTCTGGTTTGGCCTGTTGGTTTGGTTGATAACATAATGCAACTATGAAATAAATTCTTAGTTTGCTTATAGTTTGCAAAGTGGTATTTTTATTTTCTTGTGTATGACTAGTCAACTTAATAAAGTCAAGAAGTGTTTGGGCATCATCGCTTATTCTCTATCTCGATAAAATTTTAAATTTATGACTGATTACACACACCTAACTTAAAGACCTAGGTATATCACTCATGCACTATCTTGCGGACTGAGGTGAGAGTTTGGGATAGAGCTTGACTGATTGTGCAGACTGACGCTGACTTTGTCAACAAGATGTCGGTAATCCTTAGGTGTCCAACTCATAAAATGAGACCAATGTATACTACCTATGCACTGCCTCATGAGCTAGCATGAGAGTTGGAAAAGAGCTGACGGGTTTGAACACCAACGCTAGATTTACAAGCAATGTTGAATATACTTAGATTACTATTATTACTGAATATAATACCAAGAGAGAGTTACACGATTTCAGCTTAACACAACCTAATTTTAAAGATTCGAACAGTCAATATAAGTATTTTAAGTCCTCCACTCATTAAACAAAGACTACAAATTAGAATAAACTTCATAGCCAACACCTAAAAATCTTCCTATATACTGGTTACATTATTATTGCTTATAATTCAATTTTTCATTATATTTCTTATTCGATCCTAGTTAAGAGAAGAAAATTACTATAAACTGACCAAAAAAGTCGTTAACTTACTTCGTTGTACAAATCCAAAATGAGTCGTATTTCCAAAAAAATATGGTATGTTATTACGACCTAAAATGCATGATGGTCCTATTTAAATGCATGAAAATGAAAAGAAGAAAATTAAAGAAAAAATAAAAATGACTGCAATGTAGATTTGCCTTCACACTAGGACAAAATAGTGTCTACACTGTAATATCATTTCCTAAATTTGAAAGATAACACCCAAAGATGGATAAGGTGCAAAATTATTTGTAAAATGAAATGAAGTTTAACCACAAAATGTGTGTGCCAATTATACGAAAAATGAAATATATGATGATGGTGAATGTTTCGTGAAAAATTATGTTTCCTGTCCCCTCCACCCTTCCTCTATCGAAAATAATGTATGATGATTTCGTGTCTGATTTTTGAACCATAAGAGGCATGTCAATAAATTCTGAAATCAAAATCTTCTCTATGTACATTTTTTCGCGCCAAGGGTTCATGTCATTCAACTGAAGGTTGTCAAAATCCCATAAAATTAAGTTTTCAAGAACAATTTCATTTGATATTATGGAATTAAACTTATCTTCGAGATTTACACAAAATTCATCATTTAAAAATTTGGGCTCGTCCAGAAATAGTTCTTCAAAAGATATAGAGGGTACATCTATTGAGATAGGAGAATCATAGTGGCATTTCTTTATCGTTATCAAATGAAAACAATGAAAACCCTAGACTTGGGGTTGTCAAAATGAGCTCCTATTCAAAATAAATAACATACTAAAGTATATCTTATTAGTTGATAATCTCGATTTGAAGGGAGAAGAGGGTCTTATGATCGTTCACCTATAGTATAAATACTAAGGGATACGACCGATGTTTTACGGGTAGCATGCAACCTCTTTTGCTAGAAGTTCAATAAATTTAACTAATATATATCGTGGTCAAACCCTTGAGAGAATCAATTTCATAAAATACATTCTTGTAGTTAAATACTCTGAAATATCTAATCAGGCTTTATTGAAAACGACGATAGTGAGGATTTTAGTTGTGTAGATTCGTTTCTCAATTTGATTCAGAAAATTTTAGTCACATAACGATTAGATAAAAAAAATCCATAAATTTCAAAAAATTGTACAAGCAAGCCGCTGCCCTTGCAGAAATTTTTTTACAAGCAATTTCCATATAATTTTTAAGTAGCTTCAACACCTGTAGAGTTCAGAAATTTTTACAGTGGGGTAGAGCAGTTCGTCCAGAGTAATTGAATAGCTTGAACTCTTTTCCTACTTCAATCCTTCTCTCACACATATTTTTTGAAAAAACAAATTGGAAGGAAAAAAACTAAACTAGCAAAATGATTTTAAAAACTCAACTCAAATAAATTAAACTAAGCTCAAAAACAAAAACAAAAAAATAAAGATTAAACTTGGCTTAACAGCTAAACTAGATGCAAATTAAAGCCATTCTAACTCAAGCTCACACCACTCGAAGTTCTATCTTCTCGCAATCACAAAAATGGAAATAGTCCACAATGGAAGCCTTTTTTCTCATGCCTTTTTTAAAGAAACAAATCAGAAAATCTTGGCCATTTGGTTTCTGTAAGTGGTCTAACGATTGAAAACTAATTAAAATAGAAGCACAGCAAAAACTATGTTAAACATGGTCAGAAGCCCCAAACTACACAAATCCTAGTTACCATCTACTTAACATTAGACTAATTCTCTACTTCCTAGTTTTTATTTCTCAAAAACAAAAGATAACTCTCAAAAATAAATCGGAACCAGTAAAACAAAACAACAATCGCATCTTTTTTGTTATTTCGAAATCAACACGCCACAAATTTGAAATTGTTTGATGGATCGCGATTCAGGTATGGGTTTGATTCTGATTTGTATGAAGTGGTTTTTTGAATCGGT
The DNA here is from genome assembly GCA_030737875.1 of Allium sativum. NCBI lineage: Eukaryota > Viridiplantae > Streptophyta > Magnoliopsida > Asparagales > Amaryllidaceae > Allium > Allium sativum. The sequence continues at coordinate 269,777,097 of CM060909.1, read as the reverse complement.
GGTGACTGGGGCTTTGGGTCTATGAGTTTTCAAGTCAAATCTGGGTTTGAGGTAAGGGAATTATGGATTGCCATTTGGGTTCAAGACTAATTTTCCTGGTTGCGATGAGGAGATTTGCGATGAGCAGGAGTGACTATGTCACTGGTGGTTAAGGGATTCGAAGTATTCTATTACAAATTGGTAACGGCTTGCGAATTGTGCTAGTTGAGGATTCAGGTTTCAGTTCTTCAATTTACCATTCGAATCAACTATTTGATTTTGGGAATTGGCGAAGCATTGTGGGTTTCTGGAGTCGGTTGTGGACTGGAAGATGGTTTGCGGATTTTCGGTGATGGATTGTTTGAATTTGGGTGGTTATCGATGGCCTATTTGAATGTGGAGTTTGTTGTGGTAGTGATTATATTTGGTGAATATGAGATTGGAGATGATTAGAAGTATGGTGATGTAGAGAAGAACCATTGCCCGAGGTTGATGGTCGGTGAATTGGAGATTTGGGGGTATGTTTATGATTGTTGAGAGGGAAGATCTTGTAGGAGAGGAAAAGGAAAATTTGTAAAAAGAAGTTTTGTTTACGATTTTTTTTGGAAACTAGTAAAAGAAGAAGAAAATGGAAAAAGAAACAAATGTAGAAAGAATAGAAAAGAAAATAAAGATAGAAAAGAAATAAGAAAGAAAGGCGAGTTTCTTTCCTCTTGTTTTAGAAGATTATAATATCGTTGAATAACACCAAATCTAACCAATCATTTTTTTCTATATATACAAAAAAAAATTAACACGAATCGGAAATTAAATAAATAGTAAAATTCAATGTTTACCTCCCAAGCAACGATGCCAAAAACTTGTTTGATGCTTTTTAGGAATTATAAAAGCACAAATTATGTAATAATAACTACAAGCGCACAGGTGTGTAGTATGCAGGTCAAACACAAGGACGAATATTAAATTTTATTATTTATATATTTCATGGGAGAGTTAGACGTAATCGAAGGATTTGATTGAAATAAAAATTGAAATTGCAAATTTGATTCTGAACAAATCTAATTGAAGCGACGACCAAATCACAATTATTAATTGAAAACAAATTAAAACTGCAATTCAGTTTATTACAGATTCGAATCTAATCGAATCTATAATAAATTCCATGGTTGAGAAATAAACAGAATACGGAAATAAAATTGCAGAACAGAAACAAACAACATGAAGTTAAAGTCCAGATTACCGCTGTATCTTATCAGATGGTCAATCACTAATGATAAAAATAATTGCAGTAGTAAATTGTGCTCTTTCAAATCTAATTGAATAGACAATAGAAATTACTAGACTCAAGAGGAGTATAGAAAAGAAAAAAACTCTCAATTCTTGGATGAAGTTTACAATGGGAATACAAGGATATTTATAGGATAGATACCCAGCCTAAACCATTATACAATCACAGATGGGCCTTAGTTAAATCAAGTAAATTTGGGCCTTTACTCTTTTCCTCTTGCTTCCTTGATCATTCCTCATTTAATTTGTGATATGTATATCCTTTCTACCAATTATTTTTTTGTCCAAAAAGAAATTTGATGTGAAATCTTCATTTTTAAGTCTTCATATGTATATACATAGCATTTTGATCTTTATTTTCTATTTTTATGATTGCATGTGGCTTAGTTGGCATATCTGTAAAAGGGACAAAATTATACCCAACTTATATTTATTTATATACAAAAGATAAGATATAAGAGCATAAAATAAACACATTTCTATGTTAATCAATGGTAGTAGTGTAGAAACTGAGAAAGTATACAACACCCCGAAGAAAGTGACAAGAGTCACTACAACAAAAAAACGCTTTTAACAGCATCTCAAAAACGTTGTCGTACGATGAACGCTGTATAACGACATGTTGTCTTAGGCCCCTTTTTTCAACAGTGGTAGAATAAATTCTGTTACATTTCATCTTTTACAGCATTTTGAACTAGCTGTTAATACGACATACACAGCGTATTTTAGTTGCTATTTTAAAAAATAGACAGCAACTGAAACATGTTGTCAAAAAATGAACACCTTCAGACTTAGGCTTTCAGCAGCTAATTTTAAACTTTGTTACTATTATTTATCAGCATTTTATACAAGCTATAAAAAAGCCCCCCTTCCCCGTTTTACCAGCAATCATGAAACGCCGTTAGTAATATTAACACAGCATATCATTTATGCTGTAGAAAAATGCACAACATATTTTAAATGCTGTTGTTAATTTTTGAACAACGTTTGTCATGCGCTGTAAAAGATTAACAAGGTTTAATCAACGTTTATGAAACACCATCACTAATATTTGCTCAGGAATTTGTTTAGGTTGTCGTCTGCGGATGCTAAATTTACAACATCCATATCATGATGTTACATTTGCACGCATATCATTACCCTAAACTATACTATTATCATAGTACAGCTACTTCACCAAAAAATTAAATGAAAAATAGTTATATAAAAACACGACTAGTAGTCACTTCCTTTAGTGAAACACAATCCATAAACAAAGTTTGTAAACAAAGACATCCTGTGCATTCCTACTGCAAAGCCACCACCAAAATAAAAGTCTTTTCTACTTTGAAATAAATTTCCATCTTTGATAAATATTTGTGTTCTAGTACACATATTGTCATTTGTTTATGTGTATATAAGTACTGCGATACCAAATTTACTAAAACGTTTGCATAGTCGTTTGTCTAATCTTCCTTGAAAACTCATGGAAAGAATGTCCATATGGATTTCTAGATGGATATATTAGCAATGCATGTCAAGTTATACTTATGTGCCAAAACATCACAAAATTGCCTAAAACATTGTTGTTCATTTGAATCGTACTTTGACATTTTTTTTATACTCATATGAGTTTCCTATGAAAATTTCAGGCTTGTATAATTCCAAATACATTGTGGATTAAGATTCATTTTCCTATGAACATAGAGTACCAAGAGCAACTATATGTAGATATGAGGCGTGACTTACCAAATCTGGACCAACTACGTCTGTAGGGTCCCGAAGATCCGAACTACGCCCCCTCATTAAATCATGCTTTGGTTGCTTCTCCGCCAATTCAACCAGAGATACACCAACCACCGGTTGTACAGCCTCCGTACAAACAAGAAGTTGATTCTTATTTAATCAGGTGTCATTGCAGGTACGAAGTACAACTTGTAGTTGTGGCGGAGGGCGAAAACATAGGCCGTAGATTAATGAACTGTTGCACTTCGCTGGATGGTTGCAATTATTTCGAATGGATGGACACTCTGTTATGTTCACATGGCATCACATTTGCCAATGAGTTGGAAATGGAGATATGTAGGCTCACGAGAGGCTTCGAAGATATTCGGCTTAACCGTATGTAGCGTATTAGTGTTTACTTATTATTTGTATTCCTACTTATTGATTGTGTTAGCTGTAATATTATCCTATGTACCTTACTAGTCAGGTAACCTACCAGATATGTAATTTTATCTTCGGTACTTTTATAATGTGCATCATGTCCATACCACGTACATACATACGTAAGATAGTTGCATAGTGTTTAATTACATCATGTCCATACCACATACATACATCTTTTATTTAACAAAACTTTCAATTGTAATTACTTCAAATTCCAGCTTTTTTGCGTCCAAAATCCAAATAGTAAGTGTTAAAGGTTATATTACTTCAGGTAGTTATTGAACGCATAAACAGACCAAGTATATGAAATACACAAACAGATGTAAAAACTAGAATATTAACTGTTAGTGATAGGTTCGTATACGCACAAGAGGTTGTGAAACTTACCTAAAAGCTGAATCCAGTCTAACATTCGCAACAGACCATGCTACCGTCAAACCAAAAGCATCTTATAAGCATTCCATGAATGAGTTAGGCCTCTATAGAGGTGCATTCGGTTCTTTTACATTATCCACCCAAAGTCTTATTGCATTTGGTCCCAGTGGGGTAGAATGAACCAAAATAGTAGGATCAACTGAAGTAGTGCCTTTGGCTACTATTTTTCCAGTGTTCTCCACATCAAGCAGCTTGCATTTGGCATTCACCGGGAAATTTGTCTATCATATAACATATATTTGTTACATAATCAAAAATTCTTAAAAAAAGATACTAGTAATATAAATGTATTACCGTAACAGATTTAGGAAAACTGCTCATGCGGGTAGATGCCGGACTGTTTTCAAAACCCATAACAGATTTGCGAACATTGCTCATGGGGGTAGATGTTGAAATGTTTTCAAAACCTATAACGGATTTGCGAACGTTGCTTTTGGGGGTAGATGTTAACTGTTTTCAAATACCAATTTTCCCTCCAGCCAAGCTATTTTTCTACCAACGACTTCTCCAATACATATCATGCCTGTTATGGGCCTCCCCAAAAAGGCATCTTCATTTATCGCTTTATCCACCCAAACTATGGAGGCTTCTGGTCCAAGAGGAATATCATTGATAATTACATTTGAATCACTCGAATGCACTCGTCCTTTGGCAACCAATTCTTTGCTTCCACCGCAATCGTACAACTTACATTTGCTTTCTGTGTATTGGTTATGCTATATCAAAATGAAATATATTAATTGATGACTGCCCAATTAAATCAAGCAAGTCTAATGAGTTATTGGTAAAGTCGAATACAGTTGGGCACTAACAACCATTTGCAAGTATATATAGCAGATCATGTGTGGAGGAAACAAAACAAACTCTATATGGTTTAATTGTTCAAAATAAATTGTTAATCTTAACTCTATCAAAATAAATATCAAAACCTACCCTAAACACAAAACCTACGGAAAATGAAAATGGAATACGTATACAACATATGGCTACACTTAATAATACACGTATGGTTGATCAAGTAAATATGATTTGACTGACCTATGGAAAGTACATAATGCAACATAAAATTGAAGCTTAACATATACAGTCGATTGATGTATGGAAAGTGCATATCGTACCTCATTTTCTTTTCTGGACTTTTCGCTTATGCCGATAGCAACTCTATCCACTGGCCATGCCACCATCTTGTCTTTGGCATCTACTATGTACACCAAACCAAGTGAAGGCCTCCACAAAAAAACATCGAATTTTCGAGGATGGACTATCAAAACTTTCAAGGCATTTGGACCTAAAGGTACTAGATTGAAAATTTCTTTCAGATCACTCAGTACAATTTTTCCTTCGGTGATAACCTCATCTGTATTCACATGCCAATTTTGTAAAGTACAACTATCACTTATCTGATTATGTGTACTTTGCAATTATAAAAAAAAATTATATATATATATACGTATATTAGCTTTTTTTTAAATGTTGCCAACTTAATATGGTATATTTTTACCGTTTGAGATATGTCGTCTTCTCCACAACTTTCTTTACTCTGGTAATGTGACGATCCCAAAACCCCGTGACACGGTGTTAAGGATAATCATTGGAATATAACACATTAATCATCATTAGCAGATCACAGATAATAGCATAAACAGAAAATAGAATAATTTACACACATATGACAGCGGAATCATATAGATATCATCACATCAGAGAAGCACAGTACAGGATACAACTTAGTGCATAATGATACATAATCAGTCACCATCGCCTGAGGCGGAATTATACATAAAGAGTACACAAAAGGAATATCAGTCTACATCGCCAGTGGCGGAATCATAATATAGATACAATAATGGCGGAGAAAATCCAAGTCAGCACAGTGTAGTCAAGCCTCGCCATGAGCCAAAAGATGCGTCAGAAACCTGTAACTAGGCTGCCCGTGTGAAAATGAGGGCACCCGAGTTTGCAAGGTGAAACAAACTACGAGTCAGTCATGGGACTGGTATGAGAAATCTACTTAACTTATTAACAACAATAATAAGGCAAATCAAAGGACCACGCCACTTTCACGGAACGGGTTTACTCCAATGAGTGCTAGTGCATGAAATAAAATAAACGATTAAATCAACGCAATGCTTTTTTATAAAATGAAGCCATTATAAGACTCAGGTCCCATCACACAATGCAACGCAAGCCGGAGGATAGAGTTTTCCCTTATAATGGCCAAAGATGCTTCATACGAATAAAACAAAAATGTTTGGTATTATTACTAGTGCATATATGTTTCAAAAGCAAATTCAATCATAAATATCAATCCTAGACGGCATGGGTACCATATATCATGTCGCCATACTAGTAATACAATCACATCCGCATATTTCGTATTGGAAATTGGATTCCTTCATGAGTCGAGGCAAGGGGCAAGCTCCTCTCCGATTCGAGACACTCTAGCAAATGCCTCGGGACCGCACACAGCAATCCCCTGGATCCTCCAAGGCCGGTCCTCTCTTACTTTTGAGGATTGGCAATTCCTAAACACACGTTTCCCGGTCCTTACAGACCTATAATCGAGGCGCCTCGTATTCCAACAACCACACAGGTGAAAAGTAGATATAAATGTCAGGGCTGGGAGGTCACTGACACCACCATAGCTAGAAAGAAACGTCATGCACTCCTTGGGTCCTTCTCCCGTTTTTGACTCATACCGGGGTGTGAGGCTCGCGAATTCACGTTATACACAAAGCTACGTCACACATACCATGCTTTGATCATCAACCACAAGACTTTGCTTTGCAACAGAAGCCTTGATCATATGCCACTTAGGCGTGCCACATAGGCAATCTACTCCATGTGACTGATTTCTGTCAATACATAACCTCTGAGCTCGTACGTCTCAGAGAAGGGCGTTAAGCAAGAGAATAAATTCTCCGCCGCCAAACAGATATATATTTAACAGAGATCAATCAACACAGAACAAAATCCAATGTCAGACACACAGTCCATTTACAAGTCCGTTCTGGGTCTGAACGAAACCGGAGGCACCAATTCCTCGCATATCCGTACAATCAACAGTATGTGTGGACGGCTACTACTTCAATTCCTTCATGGTAGCTACTCCAATCACGAGCATCAGTAGCGCCCATCCATCCAATGTGGAGATCGTCGGTCTTCAGTCGTCTTCGACTTCTCAACGTCGATCGATTATTTGAAATGAGTTAAACTCGGCCTTTTCAAATAACCCACGTATATTTAGATTTCCAAATCAACTATTCACATGGTTGGACTATTCAACATTCACATTTCAGTTATTTAGTTATAATTTTCATGTCAAATACATTCAACCATCACATATCAAGCAAACACAACAAAATTGGTTTATTTCCACTCTATATCGCCTATAGTATTTTATAACGATATATCGCCATTTTTATTTGATTAAAAACGGCCATATTTAATTAAACGACGTTTCAGGTCGTGTCGATGCACTGGCGCTGCTTTTCATTAATTTTGTTTTACAGATATATGAAAATCTAACCGTTGGATCTTCACAAGTTTTACATCATTAGGAAGGTCATTTCAAAACGAATCCAACGGTTTCAGTTTTGGGAAAATCCGACGGTCGGATCTTCCACACTAACCATTTGAAGTTACGATTTCAATTTACGAACTGCCGCGTCGTTATTCGATTTAATTTAATTATATATATATATATATATAATCGTTTCTGGCGCTGTTTTTCTTCAGTTTTGAATTAAACATTCCAGACAATCCAACCGTCGGATCTTCACAAAGTTGGTGCCGTTGGAAAGATATTTCCAAGGCGAACCCAACGGTTGAGGTTTCGGGAAAATCCAATGGTCGGATCTTCCGCACTAGTCGTTTGAAATCACGGTTTCAAAACATGAACTGCACGGCCACGTTTCGTTTTAATTCTACTTATATTTATATATATTTATATAAATATAGTTCATTCAAAAATTCCTATATCGTTTCCACTTCAATTATTTCACTAACGCCTTTAAATTTTGGAAAATTTCGCCATAACCTCCTTTGTACGGGAGGGTCTGGGAAAATTCCCAAATAGCCACACGGGCGTCTCATATAAAAAAGAAAAAGAAAAAACCAAGCGGCTAGCCAACAGGCTCATAAAATCATCACCCAAACAAAGCGGTAAATGTGTACCTATTTGTCGGGCACAAAATTCTATTTCTCTTCTCTAGCCCCTTTTGCTTTAACCTGTTCAATAGATATGCATGTACATATATACAATTTCTAACATTTATCATTTTCCATTCAATTTCATATTTGATTTGCTTTGGTTTAAAAACACCATTCATTCTAATGTTGCATGCATAGGCTAAAATCATATCATTAGCTAGTTAATGTATATTTCAACTCATGCACGTTTATCTGAACAAGTGGCTATTTTTAATACTTCACATTTCAAAGATGATAATTTTGGCGAACTAAAATAGATTTCAACACATAGCTATTTTATTTAGTTCCTATGCATGTTAAAAATAATATTTCTACCACAAATATTTATTTCAACGTCTGCATATCTTTAGCATATCACATATATGATAAAAATGATATTTTTATCATTTAAAATATTTATTCGACAAATAGATGTTTCAGCACTTCATAGTTTCAATAAAAATGTAATTTTTATCGTTCGATCTTTTTATTCAACACATGAACTTTTCCACTACACACACTTCTCAACAAATGAGCATTTCCACACATGGACATTTTATTTATGTTGTTCATATTAGAAAGATGGGATTTTTATTGTTGAAATTATTTATATAAGGCGAATATTTTTCATACTTTATATATAATAAAAATGTGATTTTTATTGTTTAAACACTTCGTTCATTCACAAACGAATTCAATTTTCACACAACACTTTTCAACACACAAACATTTCCACACATGGATATAGTTTCAACATATGGCTTTAATTTCAACGCATGAAAATAATTTCAACATATGAAAATAATTCTAACACATAAAGATTATTCAAAATTTCGGCAGCATAACGGCAGGGTAGTTAAAACCGGCACCGTCCCTAGTACGGCTCCTCGCTCTACCTTAAAACCTCGCGGTTTTTGACAATGCGGATTCATGCATCTAATTCGCACGCAGGCGGCATGTTTATTTTTATTTCCACAAATATTTCCAATTCATTTCAATCACCAATAGGTATTTTTCAACCACAACCAAACAATATCAACCACAAACAATTATTCAACCATTCGTATTTTTCATCCAATATTTCACACCAATTCACCACAATAAATATCGTCCATGGTTTGTGGACGAGGGGATTATATATATATATATATAATATAATATATATTTGCTATATTTCACTAGCATTTCAACACATATATCACTTATTCTATGCATGTAAAAATTCATACTTCGCTTATATAGCTTACACTACGTATGTACATGAGGTATACAACACGTATGTAATTTATATTTCGCTTATATAAATTATACACGACATTTTCCATTCAATTTCACGTTAATTTAGATTTCTCACCTTGGTTTTCTGAGCGCTAAAAATCGATACGATGTCAGAAAAATCCGTGGCTTCTTCTATTGGGTAGAGAGCTTCCTTGCGGTCTCGATGTTTCCTGTTTCATCGAATTTCGTCAACACACCAAAAAGATATGATTTTTCAAAGTGTAAAGATCAAAGAAAAACTCACTTTCACGAAGCTTCAAAACTAGGTTTACAGTTTTCGCGAAATCAGTGGCACGTGGGGACGATCGGGGAGTTGGACGTGGAAGAGGGAAGAGAGGGCTTCAAATCGGTGGTGGTTTGGTGGCGTTCGGTGGTCGGTGGCGTTCAGGGCGGCGGCGGGAAGTGCTCGACTTCCTGGCGTCGATACGGGCGGAGGAGGCGACTGTGGCGGCGACGGTGGGGTCGGATTTGAAGAGGAGGAGGAGGCGCGTCGAGGTAGGGGGTGGCGCAGGCTGGAATCGCCTGAGGCGGCGGCGATGGAGGAGAGAAGGTAGGGAGCGGTTTTCACCGTTGAACGGGGGGGGGGGGGGGGGGTTTCTTTTTTTTATCTTTAAAATTTATGAAAGGAAAATTCTGATTGGCCGAGGGTTATATTAAATTCTTAAATAGTGTTTTCTCAAACGAACTCCTTTTTAACCCCAACGACTGTCGCCCCTAGCTAAATACCCCCATTCCGGACACAATGGGATATGTTTTGTAGGCCAATTCGACTGTTACAGTCAGTTATTTTTCAAATTAATGTAAAAAACATTTAATTTTTAACTTTGAACGCACATTTCAATTTGCCAGGGCCACAAACTGATTCGAAAAATTCCAGAAAAATAAATCTAGCTATGTTTTGACGCTACGGTCCCAACAAAACTAGTTTCGTCGAATTCTGAGGTCGTTTGAGAAATGGCCATTTTCTGGTCGATCCGATTTAACAGAAATCGACCAAACACATTTTCTTTTGCCACGCTCACATACTAGCTTCAAAAATTATGAAATTTGAAACCTAGCAATAGTTTGACATCCCGGACCCAACAAAAGTGGTTTCGTCGAATTCCGAGGTCGTATGCAAAATATCAATTTTCCAGGGCTATATATTCTATATACCGACTCTTCTGAAAATTCATTCGGCCATAAATTTTGATTCCCGTTATGAAACTTCGATTTTTCAGATTCGTTAGAAAGGTATTGACTAACAGATTTAAATATTTTTGGTTTCGCTAAAATCCGTTATATTTTCCACCCTGCATAGCCGGTCAAAGTTTGAATTCAAATTTTCAAACTGACTCACTATTTCTAATTCACTATTTTATTGAAATATTCTATTTCAATTGTTCAAATTCCTTTGAAATAACCAATTAATTTTTTTTTTAAATTGGCTCGTATTTTCCGGGTTATTACAGGTAAATCGATGATATTGGGGAAACGTTAAAGACTTGGACTATAGATATTTATAGAGACAATATTGTCTAGAAGTACCAAAAAGTAAGCAATCTCCACAAATATTAAACATAAACTAAATTATACCGGATGTTTCACAAAACAGGTGAACCATCTTCTCTAGATCGGAAATTCTCTGATGACAATGAGTAATTTCCTTATCTTTGATTTGTGACAAAACTGACTTGGTCATGGTCATACCTCTTCCCATTCCTCGAATACGTCCCGGCCTTTCTTCTCCCAACACTACTGCGAGAGCGCCTTCTTTAATCTTACATAAGGAGTTGGAATGTGGGTACTTTTCTACATTTTTCAATTTCTCCTACAAAAGTGAATCCAAATTATATTTCATAGAAGAGTACTAAATTATATCATTTTTAACAAATTACACTTACAATATCATCTACAACCTGTGTGTTCACTGGTTCACCATTTTTCGAGTATGAGATTTAATCCAAACCTCAACTCTAGAAATGGAAGAGGGCTCTGAACTTTCCTCTTTCTGCATTAAAGAAACATAACATAGAACGAAACTAACAAATTGCACTTACTACAAATGAGATATGTTTACCAGCTAATATATCAAATATTTTTCTCACCAATTCTTCAGTTACTCGGGCCATTCCTCGACTGCAACATGTATGTGGAATTTGCTTTTCCTTCATGCATTTAAATCTTTCGCTTTGTGCCTAAATTAATGGTTTTTTCGCATTGGTTAGTTAAATTGCATGCTATGTACGCTTAGGTTGAGTATATGAAAAGATAAAAATTACGTTACAATTATCTAATATTCTTTGCTCGTTTTGGACTTAATAAATTGCTTCCATTCCCTCATACTTCTAACGTTTTATGGTTTTAGTTGAAGTTGTTCCTCCTTGGTTTTTGCTTGTAATATTTATTTAACGAATTTTCTTTTCGAACACCTTCATATACATCCCATTTGCTGAAAAACGGGAGTCTTTTGCCATTCCTCATCAAGTCTAAATCTAAACTATAACATTTAATAGAACATTAATCGAATTATAACTGGCTAGCACAAAATTAAGAGTATGATGTTGTTCTATGTACAAAAGATAAATTATTGCAAATAGAAAATAAATTGCTATAATATTAAATAAAAACATGTACAATTACCGAACAGATTCCCATAGAACCACTTTCAAGTCATTACCGAGTTTCCTCCAGTTGTCAAGTGTACATGGAACGTGCTCACGGACAACTGGCCCTAAATAAGACGATAACTTCACTAACCATTTTCCTATCGGTACATCCAATGAATTAAATTGGAAAACAATTCAACGTGCAACCTTTGAAGGAAGCGTTTTCACTTTAGTTGGGCCTCTAGTCTTCTTTTTTGAAGCCTGATTTGCGTTGTCCTCTGCAGTTCTACCTATCTCCACTGCATTTCTAGGATTTTCATCCCTATTGGTGCATGTGACTGACACGTTTGCATTTTCGGCATTCACGTCATCTGAAGGTAGCTCAAATGGTGTTCCGTTGCATTAGATTCATCAGTGCCTTTTTGGATTCTTTAGATTTTTTTGACTGTGAGTAAGCTTCATTTACCTTGTCGTCTGCTTTTTCTAGCCGTTTTCCGCAGCTATAACAAATATATAACGCCTACTACAATGATAGTAAAATTACTTGAGGCTGCTTTCGACACATGCATGCGTGTACAATGATAGTTTATCCCCTTATCACCCATTGAGAATGAATTGCTTGCGGAGACAAGCCATACACAACAATAATTCTATGTTAGCTCAGACGATTATTGATCTCTTTGAAATTCCTTATTTACACTTCATAGAAAGGTTCATCATGATAATAATAAGCGTGTTTCCATCAACCGTACAATGTGATCATCTTTTAACAACAAAATGGTTATTCATGTAAGGATAAAAGGTACAAAGAGAACGAGATATCATTCAATATCATAACGAACAATATATTGGTCAAATTGACATACATGTAGAACACAGCAATATATTGGACAACAAGATCTACATGTAAAACACAGCGATATATTGGACAAACTGATATACATTGGACAACTTGATCAATATCAAAACAAATAATATATTGGACAACTTAATATGTTAAGTAGTGCTGTCACAAAGTTTATTTTCAGAACCACGTCAACGAGGTTTTTAGTATCTTTAAAATACTGAAAAACCGCCGACGTGGATCTGAAAATAACTGCATGACAACACTAACGTTTACCAAGGCAGCATAGCTTCAATTAACCAAGACGACATGGCTTACTCCCAATAGATGTGAGCATGACATCACTGCTTCAGGACTGACATGGTAATAAGGTTTGGGTAAGAGGAATGAAGTAACTTAAAGACAATAGGACTGCGTCTTTAAGTTACTATGAGTGTGGTGAAGACAAGCACATGAGGATATATATATATGTATGTTTGTGTGTGTATATATGTATGCATGTATGTATGTATGTATGTATGTATATGTGTATATATATGGATGAAAGAAGTAAAAGTACTGATAAGTTTTATATAAGGATGAAAGAGACAACTCATTTCTGATAAGTTCTAGATAAGGAGATACGTGTGTATATATATATACATATTGAGTCATCTTTTATGAATAGGGTACAACTTTTTATGTTTTAGCATATAGCCATGATTCGTTGATTCACCATTTCAGCATACCACAACATAGAAACCATGTGTACATGCAGTAGTGTCAAGCCTGTACATGCAGTAGTGTCCAGCCCGGTTTGTTTACTGTTCAAACAACAATTACAGTTTCTTTATTTAATCTTTTGGTTTTGTCACCGCAGTTATAGTTCAAACTGCAATTAGTGTTCAAACTGCAATTACTGTTCTAACTTTTTATGTTTTGGCATATAGCCATGATAAATTTGAAAAACATTTACAACTTAGAGGAAACACATAACACAAATCAAATATGGTATTTAGACAATGCTACTGCTTCTAGAGAAAATGTACTATAAATGGATGATATTGTGTTCGTCCTAACTTAAGCCAAACTGCACTTATAATGATAGACAACCAAAAAATTATATCTATAGGCAACGTCATCCCACTTGATTCACTTTCTGATTAATAAATCAATGAAAAAATTTATGTAAACCATATACATATCCATAAATCATAATCAAGCTAGCTCGAAGCAAATGTTCAGTAATGATGGTATTAGCATAGCAATACTGCACCATTTCACTCATAAGTGTAAATCAGTCAAACTAAATATACAAAAACAAAGTGATTAAATCAATCAAATCGAAAGACAAACAATTAAATCAATTGAAAACTAAATCGATCGAACTAAATGTACAGAAGACAAATTATAACTAAATCGATCGAAGTACCTGAAAAAGAGGAACTAGGGCACCACGAAATTGGAATCAGGGAAATAAGGAATGATGAAACCATAAAATTGGGGTTTACCGCAAGATGAAATCGAATGCAGGAAATGAAATCGAAAGAGGGAAATGAAATTGGATGAAGAGGGATAGTTTATTTTTTTAGCAAAGGGAAATGAAATTGGAGCCGGGATCGATTAAGGTAAATATTTCATCACACGTGTTGTATTAGCGTTTCACCAAAGGTTGAAACCATCGGAAGTGTTTCATTAATTAGTGAATTTAGGGGGACCAAAATTTTACAGCTTTTGCCCCTAAAACGACGTATTTGATTGTAGTTGATAGTTTTTTTCTTGTAGTGAGTGAACCCTTATGCTCATATTGCTAGACTGCCTAGTCATAAAGATCCACCCCCTATGTCTGAAAACAAGGAACCGTCTACCAACTCTCCTATCTCTGCTTCTCATCTAGGCTACATCACGTAGAGTAAGAAGAGTGTTATGCGGGTTAGGTAGCCTATTCAATAATGACTAATAGGAATGACAGAGGATGCAGCTTCTATTGTTATATGCAGCATGATGCCTAATATGTTACTCTATATGTTAGACCTTATTGGTTAAATTATGTTATGTGCTCTATGTAACTCAATATGTATTTCTTTTTTCTTGATCTCTTGTCCCTATGTGGAAGGAGACAACTTTAGTTGTTAAGTATGTTTCTTAGCACCTGTAAAATTCTATTTCTTATTAATAAAAGTGTTACGGAACACCATAAAAATTGGTTGGCTTTGCCAAAAAAATATCTAGGCGTAGTTTAAAATAATTTCAGTTAATGACCTTTTCGTAAGATTTGAAATCTTATTACAAGATTGAATGCAAAAAGAAATGTTTTGGTTGTTAGCTTAAACCCAAACATTGAATTGAATAATAAAAAAAGGAAAAGAATGATAACCATGTTAATTGCACGGATATATATATGTATATATATTTACACATCATCTGTCTAAATCTATATAAACAATGAAATATATATTATAATTATTGTTTGTTGTACATATGTGTTTGAGTGGTTTCTGTTTTATGGAATTACATATGAAAGTATAATCCATTTTAAATGGAAATATAATATGACTATTGTAGCAATAGATATGATTGATCTTCTATAAATAAGGTCATAAAGTATTAATAACTATTGTAAGTATCGGTGATTTGGGGGAAAGTAAATTGAATTAGGTAGTTGGCCTAAATGGTTACAATTCGAAAACAATGACTAGGAACATGAATTGTAACTCAAACCAGGTAACTAAATTATTTCTATAACAATATATATATATATATATATACACATATATATATGTACAAGAATAATCAAATTAAAGTAAAATAGAAATGTTTAAGGAGTTACAATAATTAGATTAGAAATAAAAAGAGATTGATATATTACTTGTAAATTAATGTATTAGGAAATTATGACTGTCAGGTTCATAAATGCCATTAACTATAATAAATGGAAATAGATGGCATTTAAGGGGTTAATTAGCGCCTTAGGAAAATATGACCAGTATAGTCATAAGCGACATTAACTTTAATAAATAGCAATAAATGGAATTAAAAGGGGGATTAATGGGTATTGGTTGTCGTGTAAAATACAAAGTCCAATAGGGAAACAATTAATAAACCCCCTAGGGTAGGAAGGGTACAGTTTTTCTTATTTTATACTAGTTAATCTAGAATTAAAAATTAAAAGTTAGTATTGGACTTATATTAGGATAATGATCAAGGTTGGTTTCCTTATTCGGTCGAAGTCTGCACTTTCTCATAGTCCAATATATGTCCAAATGATGTGAGACATCATTGACTATAAGAACCCATGGCGGTAGTTAGCTTGCGTATGTAGATTATTTTCGTAAGGAGAAAAAAAACGGGAATAACTTAATAATGTGGCCTACTATGGGGATTAAGGACTTAAGTGGTTTGATCCACCTATAAAAAGGTATTAAGTGATCGCGCATCCCACCTCCCATAAATAAAAGTATTAAAGGCTAATTAGGTACAAGTTTGGTAATCTCCATGATTAGTTCGCTTCCTCCTGGGGTATTAAGCGGCTAGGGTTTGATGGTCCACCCTGGGGATAAGTTTTAACGACCACTACGAAGGTACCAGAGGTCAACCTATCGTAAGGGGGCAAGTATTAAGTAATTAGGGGATTATCCTAATAAGGTCAGCTAGATAGTAACAAGGGTGTCCATCATATGGAGGTCTTAAATGGCGTGCCACGTTTGCCTGTCCAATTGATCTTAAGTGACTATTTACTATCTCTCGCCTTATGAGGGGCATGGGTTTATATGCGTGAATGACAGAAGCCTTAATTAGTAGGGCCCGTAGCTTGTGTCCACTAATTTATATTAGCATTGACTAAACCATCGAAAGGGCATTAAGTGACCAATAGGTCCGACTAAGGTCTTAAGTGATCAAGCGAATCTATGTAACGACCTAAAAATCTCTGCCTTTCAAATCGACCGTAAACAACATAGGTTCGATCCAAAAGACAGAAATTCTCACATCGTTAACTTTGGGCATACAACGCATCAGAAAGAAACAAAAGAGCACTTTATTGTTATTACAACAATTTACATCAAAGTATAGAATATATCAGAACACATCGTAAATAATACAGCGGAAGATAAATTATAATAAATACAATATGCAGCGGAGATACAAAATATACATAGCAGAAGACGACAAATAATCAAGAGCATAGCCCCAGCCATAATGCAAGATCCTGTTAAAAATATCTGCAAAAACAAAACTACTTGCTACCTGCATGGAAAATATAGGCACCCAGAGTTTAGGTGAAATAAAATAAACTCCAGGTTAGTCATGGGACTGGTGTGAGAACTGAAAACAATTATTATACTTAATTTTAAATTAAGGCATAACACGAGACCATGCCGTATAACACAGAACGATTTTACTCCACATGAATGTCGGTGCACAAACAACAACTAAAAATAGACTTATGGAGCCTATGATGCATCAAACAACATGCAATTCCTCAACTACCCATTCAGGCTTAATTCCCAAACTTAGATTTTTAAAATCCAATTCACTTTACAGAAGTTATTTCTTTGGACTTTATTCACAATTTTTATTTCAAATCATTTGAAATACATACTATCTTTCATATTAAAGAAGATTTCACTTTGAGATCTCAAACCAAAACATTTGGAAATATGAATTCCAAAATATCACAATACATGCATAACAAACATTTGCAACCAAACCTCGGGAGGTTTCTCCCACTAAAACGGCAAAAGGCAGGCACCGTAATTCGCTCGATAAATATCTGCACCTTTCACTAATGGGACAGGACTACAATGACGTGCAAGGAGAGCATTACACCGCCATAACCATTTAAGGTTCTGTTACCCATACTATTTGTTAGTTGGGTTACCAGAACCTTTATCCATATACTAAATCATTTTAGATCCTGAAGTTGAAAAATCATTAACACGACTAATCACAAATAATCAAATCTATGTTAATTTTCACTTGCAAATCATTTCGAAACCATCGGGTTTAGTCCTCGAAATCTTTTATGTTTTATAAATCATTTTTATAAAACATTCCCTATCCAAAATCGGGAAAAACATTTCTTTTCACATTCATTAAATTGAAACGGACCAAACAACATCGCTCAACTCCTAATAGCCAAATCGGGAAATAAATCACATGGTGTTAGCATACAGTTATTTTTTACCCAACCCAGTGCTAAATATAAAAGGACACCTGCTCATAAAATGGTCGAGCACAGTCCAAACAATCAATCAACAACAAAAAATATCAACAACCAAGTATATTTGGTTTTAACACCTCTCGTGTTTTGGTAAACCTTTCAATCTTCTTACTTTTCAAATCTAATTAAAGATTTATTAAAACCCAAACTAGAGTTAAATAATCATTCATTAAAACGATCCTTAAGTTTCAGTTAATCATTATTAAAAGTAATTAATTAAATGAAAGTTTCAACAACTATAATAATTAATTAAATTATATTAACAGACATTAAAATGAATATCCAATTTTCAGTTCGTTACTCATATGCAAACCGAGTCAATTGTCATTTTTAAAATAGATAATTGAATTATTAACTCGAGTAATAAATAAATTTATAAATATCATTAATTAAAATGATAATTTTGTTCAAATATCAATTCTATGAAAACACAAGCTTATATCAAACAAAATTTTTAATTCACTTCAGTCATAAAAAATATAAACAATATAGGAATACACAAAAGTAAATGATGATAATAAATGAGTATAAGAAAACGAATGCAAATATAATATAAATATAAATGAATGAATAGATGTGAATCACATATGAAAACAAATAAAGGAACAATTAATCCTAATTGACCACACATGAGTGTGTATATTTTGAAGTGTTCCATCGCGATCTAATTTGATACGTAAATTTCGTCTCTCCTTTTATGTGTCCCCCTACAACAAAATGGTTATTCTTATGAAGATAGAATAGATAATATAATACAATTCATTTAAGATGAATATTCTACTTAAAAGAAGGTAATGTCAAAGGATATCCAATCATAGATGGGAATACATATTGATAACCACCAATAAAGCAATATATCACCCAATCAAAGAACCAAAAAATCAAACATATAACATATATTAATATTGATTCAACAATAAATATTTTTGTCATACAATATGATAATATAGTACTCTAGAAAGAGTGAGAGTTAACTTACATCTCGCAAGGACCCGAATTTCGCCCGGTCCGTATCAATCGCCAAACCAACCAAGACCGTTCGAGAACGCAGATTGTTTGAGAACACGATGCATTGAAACACAAAACAATAGAACATTTCATTGCTTTTTCAACAATTTACATCATATTACAAGAATATTAGAGATTAATAATTTACATAGCAGCGGAAACAAAATGTATAAATACAATGCACAGTGGAAATACATCAACTAACACAACTGAAGGAAATACGCTGATACAAAGCTTTCCAACTATAGCTCCAGCTATATACCAGGTTCCTATTAAATAAAATCTACGAAACCAAAACTACTAGTTGCTCGTTTGAAAAATGTGGGCACCCAAAGTTTAGATGAAACCAATAAACTCAAGTCAGTCATGGTACTGGTGTGAGAACTTATAGCAGTTATTAAAACTTTACTTTAAAGTGGGAAAAATCATGGGACCACGCTGTATGACATGGAACGGGTTTACTCTACACAAATATCAGTTTAAAACAAAATGACACAATGCTTTTTTTGGAAAATGTAAACTATTATAAGACTCAGGTCCCATCACACAATACAATGCAAGCCAAAGGATAGATTTTTACCTTAAAATAGCCAAACATGCTTAATATGTTTTAAAACAAAGTTTTTTTAATATTACTATAAGTGCATAATGTAGAAAACAACTTCGAATATAAATGTATCAATCATAGACGACATAGGTACCATATATTATGCCGCCATATAGGTTTACAATTAAAACTGAAAGGTCACGTATTGAAAATTGGATTCCACCTATGAGTCGAGGCAAGGGATCTTCCTCACGAGTTTCGGATCACCTCTAGCAAGATGTCCTAGATCACACCTATGGGCAATCCTTGGTTAGCAGTAGGGTCGGTCCACACCTAACTTTTTTGGATTATTTATTCTTGAACAATATGTTTCCCAGTCCTATAGGGCCTATAACCTGGTCAGTATGTTGACAATCTGAGCCTTTTATTCAGTTCTATAACCGAGGCCCCTCGCAATCCATCATCCACATAAGCAAAAATGTCTGGGCTCCGTACTATGACACCACTCTCTGCTAGAAAGAAATGCATGCACTCCTGGCGTCCTCATCCCGTTTTTGACTCACAACAGGGTGTGAAGCTCACGGATTAACGCTACAACACGAAGCTATGCTATTTAAAGCCAAGCTTCGATCATCATCCACAAGACTCTTCTTTTCTACAAAAGCCTTAATCATTTGCATCTTAGCATGCCACATTATCAATCCATACTATACTATTGATTTCCATCAATATATAACCTCTAAGCTCGTATGTCTCAGAAAAGGGTGTTAAGCAAGAGAATAAAGTCTCCGCCACCAATCAGACATATTTTTAGCAGAGATCAACGAATAGAGCACGAAGTACAATGTCAAACATAAAATCCATTCATAAGTTTGTTCTACGACTAAACGAAATTGGAGGCACCTTATTCCTCATCCCATATATCTAATATAGGAGAGAGGTCCTCGCATATCCGGTCGACCTCCTAGTATGTATGGACAGTCACCACTTATTATCTCTACTTGGGTGTGCTTTCCAAGTGAGACATCAGCAAATAGCCCAAACGATGTGAAGATCTCCGGTCTTCAACCACCGTCTTCATTTTTAACTTTTAATCATCGTAACGGTCATTCAGAATAGGTAAACCGATCTTTCCGATTAACTGACGCATTTTTATAACCATGTGATAAATACACAAAGATAGCACACATCTCATTCCAATACAGAATATTCTTTTATTCAAATATTCATATCTTTTAGGAAAGGTTAGCATTAATTTTATCAAAGATAAATTCTTTTAAACTTATTGTTTAATCGTCCTTTGGATATCATTTTCAAAAGATTTAGTTTTATCTTTTTACCACTTAAACCAAATTAAGATTTACAAACTAGTCGGGATTATCGAGCAGTACAAAAGTGATCATTTATTTTATTATTCCTAATCCCAACCTATTCATCCTATGGAGAAAAACTGGTGGTACTCTATATTTAACACACATAGTGCTATCGATAAATTTAATTACCATCTAACGTTCAAATCTAATTAAATATTTAACTATCGCATGGAGTAAAACTGGTGGTACTCCATTCTCGAACATTTCTTGAATTTGGTAAATTTAATTACCACATTCACATTTCAATATAGTTAAAGATTCATTGAAATCCAACTTAATTTTAGTCCCAAAAATCATTACTTAATGATTATTCAACCTTTAGAAATTAATCTTGTCTTTACTTGGGTTAAAGAATAAATGTCATGTTAAAACACCGTTCATAATAAACCCAAAACTATCTTCCATTAATATGGAATTTTCACAGAAATCTGAATAATTCATAATGATATAAATTTTTGTATCGGACAAATATTATAAGTGGGATAATGTCAAGGCCATTTTAAATTTCATAAATAGTAAGCGCCTTCCTTCACAGATGCTCATTTTGATTATTATTAATCGAATTCCATTCAATTCCAATTTAATTAAATAAACTGGAAAACTTCTCTAAATCTTATTTAAAAGGTTTATTTTTTCACAAGTGTGTTCAAGAACAGTATTTTTTAAGATACCATTCATAGCAAACCAAAAATCTACTTTGATATTATATATAATGCTTTAAACGAAAATCACATCAGCTTAAATTCAATACCAATTCTGAAACTAAAAGATATCGTTTGGGAGTAATGATATCAATATCTTCCAAATTCCCATAACAATATCCATGTAATTATGGGATCCAATATCGAAATATCTGAAGATAATTTTCATTCAAATCCACTCTAATTTATTCGTTGGAAAACTCTGGTTATATTAAAAACCAGTCTCAATCCAACTTATTCATTTTAAATCATTGGATTTCTAATCTAGTTGTTAACTAGTTCATTTAGATAAAGAACATCTTTTATCTTTTCGAATATGGAGTATTTCATCCAAAAATCTTTCCAAATCATTTATTATGATTTTACATAATTTATTCATATTTTTAATAATTTTATTAAGGCCCTTACAGTCGGTTCCCAAAATCAGCCACCGAACTGCAACCCTAGCGACCTTTTTTGAAATTGATTTGGACATATTTTAAAATCTAAATGTTCAAATTTAAACCTCTTATATTCATTGGAAAGATTTTCGATACGAACCCAACGGTTCCGGTTTTAGGAGAACCCGATGGCCGGATCTCATGTTACGTCCATTCAAAGTTAATGGTCGAAATGCGCGAATGGTTGCTATGCGAAACGTTCTATCCAAACCATTTAAACATATATAATATATTTCGTTGATTTCCTTTTAAGTCGTATTTTCTAAAATGTTTATAAATTCATTTAAAAATGGTTCTAACTTCAAATTCAATTTTAAATTAAAATTGAAAATTCCATATTATTGTAATTTCAAAATAATAATATTTTTAAAACATTAGAATTTGAAATCGAATCTTTTCGATATTCATTGTAAAAATGAATAAAATCGATATAAAGTCCGTTCGAGTTGAAATGGCCTATATCTACATAACTCGGCTTCATATATTTCACTATTTCGTGTCCATCCAAAATCAGACTTCAAAACCACATTTCAAATTTCATTGAATAATATATTATTAAGCAATTCATGTATTATTCTAGATTGGAATAATATTCAACCAATATCCATATAAATAAATTTATAGGGATTTCATTCATCATATGCATCCAACAATAGTTGTAAACAACTATCAACATCCAAGAAAACAACTAGTCCACATATTGTGGTACATACCATATAAGCATTAAATAGTTAACGCTGATATGGGTTTGTCAATCAATAGATTAAATGCAATCTCAGTCAATAATTCATCCATTTCCATTTATGGTGCCACAAAGTATCCATCTATGTTGTTTGAAATATGATTGTCGTATATTCAAACAACACTTCTAATGACAAATAAACTTATGAATAATTCATGTGTTGAACTCAAGGGATACCATATGTAGTAGATAAAAAAATCAACATATTTTAAAATCTGATCTAGTAACATAACAAAATATTTAAGTGAGAGAGTTCTCACGTTGATTGGTTCAGACTGTCGATTTCTTTTCAAATCAAATTAAACATGCGTTTAATTTGATCCAAAAATTCTTCTTGCTCCAAATTTAACCAAATTAGTTTTGTTGTGAAGCTCTCGACTCCACGATCGCAATGGATCCAGTTTTGCGAGATTATGAGTTTGTGGCAAAAAGTTATTAACTCGTGAAGTTTAATTACATAATTAAACAATAATTAAATTAAAACCCTAAGATTTCCCCCCTACTTCGATTTCACCATGCTCCTCCTCCTTAGAGGCTCGTCAACGCCATGTCAGATCCTCAGAGGGTCGGCTGATCCTGCCAACTCCTCGCTCCTTCCACGTCGCGCCCCCATCTTAAGTGGCTCCCCAGAGATCGCCGCCATCGGAGAGAAATCGACTACTGACTACCATGGATTTTAGTTCCAAATCGCACTGCCATAGGCGACGCCACGGTCATTGACCGCACCAGAAATCTCCATCGCTCCACGATGATGCTCCGACCTTCAGCCACCTCAGGCCATCTCGGCCTTCTCCGCTGCCGGCGAACCAAAATGGGTTTGCTTCTCCACCCAAATCAGTATCGACGTTCGTGCCCCATTTCTGGCAAACACGGTCACTTTCAGGAAAAACACTTCAAAAAACTTGTCCATCATTCTCCCCTCTTCAATTTTCCCTTAGGTGTCATCATCTAATACTCGATCGTTTGGTCATGATTTCACCATAACCAAAGTCAGTTTTCTGACTTTGAACTGGAATTCTGGCGAATCCGCAACTCCTTAGGCCATGAAATTTTTATGGTAGATAGAGATTACCATATGCTACAACTTTCGTGCATTGAGTTTTGGTTAATGTTGAAAGATTGGAAGATATAAATTGTTTTATGTTTAGGGTCTTTTTCGCAAAATAATTTTAGCGGAAAAGGGATTGTTGCAAAATGAGGAAGAAGAGAATGAATTAGGGTTGTGGAGGAAGAAAAAGATCTTTAATATTGGGTTTTATTATTTCTTATGTTAGCGCTATCTCCAATCGACAGTTATCGATGCCCCTAGCACACATAAACTCCATCGGTGATAAAAATTGACATAAAACTATGTCTTGACGATACAATCCCAAAAAAACTAATTTCGTGGAACAATAAGTTTGTTTGCTCAGAAAACTCTATTTCGGCCTCAAATGGCTGATCAATTCACAATTTATTGCGCATGGCTATATACTAGCTCTAAAAATTACGAAATTTGGAATCTAGCAATAATTTAATATTCCAAATCAAACAAAAATAATTTCATCGAAAACAAAGGTCATTTGCAAAATGGCTATTTTTAAGGGCTATATATAAAATTAATATATATATATATATATATATATATATATATGTATATATGTATATTCCGTAGCGACTGTTTGAAATTTTAATTTGGGCATAACTTTCAATTTGTAAAACTAAATCTCAATTTCTTACGTTCATTATAAAGATATAGTTGAATACATTCTAGAGTTTCTTTTTCATCAAATTCTAACTTATAACAAATTATGTATACTCGTTTAAAGTTTTAAACTAAATTTTCAAACTACTACGCCATTTCAAGCTCGTTTTATAATTAATATAAATATATACCCTCATTCTTAGTTTTAAATAAAATTTAAGTCGTTTATTCTTGAAATAAATCATTAAAAATATTTAATTTATATTAAAATAAATTAAAAATAAATTTTAATTTGGTTCCCAATATACGGGTTGTAAAAATCTCCCCCACTTAAAACTTTTTCGTCCCGAAAAAGAACGGAGCTGAAAGTTGTTTAACTAACCAATTCAACATTCATTCTGAACTTCCCAATTTCTAGCAACTTCAAATTTTCCGTGAAATTTGGCTAACGCCCTAAATTTCTGAAGAAATTCGCTATTACCTCCTTTGTACAAGTTGATTTGAACAAATTTATATGGCCTTATCAGGCACCAAATAATCAATAAATCACATACAAATTAAGTGTGATTTATCTATGCACAAGGGAGATGTACGAAAAATCATCCCTTGACCTATTAATGGGAATTAGTCATAATCCATGTGTCGTATCTACAACAAGAGAGACATGTATATTTTTGTTATCTCAAGACCCAGTGATGGGGTTTATTATTAATCCTGCAAATCCCGTAATTGGTTAATAAGTCCTTAATCAGTCTTCGGTCCAATCTGTAATTCAGACATCACTATACAAGCACCTCGCTCATATGGTGATCCAAACCTCGTCATATAAGCACCAAATGCTTATATGGAATATGTTATGCATTGTTGTCCATAATACATGCCATGCGGTGTAGTCTATAATCATTGTTACTATCCTATGGTATATGTTAAATTTCACATAGAGCAACCATCAAAGCGCATCTAATTCACTCACAGGAGTACAATAAATAAAATTGCACAACCAACTAAATAAGGTGTACCTGTTTGTCGGGCATGCAATTTATTTCTCTACTCAACTTTAAGCCAATAACCTGCTCAATTTATATATGTATGTATGTATGTATGTATACATCCAATTCCAACTAATTTCAAATTAATTCAACTAATTGTTAGTTAAATTTAAAGCTCAAATCATTTCCAAATACTTACTTAAATTAGTTTAAGTCTATTTTGACGTTTCAATTGGAATTATATAGTCATCCCACTTTCAAAATTTGAAAATAAACACTGATGATGTTATGCTTATCAACAAAATAATCCTCAAACGACTAGAATGCGATTCTATATCAATCAAGTATATTCAAGATTCGAATGTACGCTAGCTAGATGTATATGCAAAATCTTCTTATACTCAATAGTCCAACGTCGACGTCAAATAACATACTCAAAATCATGTTATAAAATATAATATTTCATAATCAAGTTCATTTTTATAAATAAACAAATTTATTCCTTTCTATACATACTGTTCCAGCTCATTCTAGAGTGTTGCTAACACTATCTCTAACGAGTTTCTCATTCTAGGATGCTACTGATCCTATCTCTAATGAGTTGTTCTTTAATAGGATACTACTAATCCTACCTCTGATGAATTCTTTAGTCAGGTTCTACTGTGTCTCTTTCTCGAGCTTTGTAAACCAAAGCTTTGATACCATGCTGCAACGACCCGAATTTTGCCCGGTCCGAATCGATCGCTAAATCGACCAAGACTGTTCAAGAACACGAATTGTTTGAGAACACGACACATCGGATCACAGAACAATGGAACATTTGATTGCTTTTACAACAATTTACATCAGATTATAAGAATATCATAGATTAATAATTTACATAGCAACGGAAACAAAATGTATTATTACAATGAACAGCGGAAATACATCAACTAACACAACTAAAGGAAATACACGGATATAAAGCTTTTCGAATATAGCTCCAGCAGTAAACTGGGACCTTGTTAAATAGAAATCTACAAAACCAAAACTACTAGCTGCCCGTGTGGAAAATGTGGGCACGCAGAGGTTAGGTGAAAACAATAAACTCCAGGTCAGTCATGGGACTGGTGTGAGGACTTAAAACAATTATTAAAACTTTACTTTGAAAGTGGGAAAATCATGAGACCACGCCGTATGACACGGAACGGGTTTACTCTACATGAATATCAGTTTAAAACAAAACAACATAATGCTTTTTTGAAAAATGAAGCTATTATAAGACTCGGGTCCGATTACACAATGCAACGCAAGCCGGAGGATAGAGTTTTACCTTATAATAGCCAAACATGCTTGATACATTTTAAAACAGAGATTTATTAATATTACTATAAGTGCATAGTGTAGAAAACAACTTCGAATATAAATGTATCAATCATAGACAACATAGGTACCATATATTATGTCGCCATATAGGTTTACAATTAAAACCAAAAGGTCACGTATTGGAAATTGTATTCCATCTATGAGTCGAGGCAAGGGATCTTCCTCACCGGTTTCGGATCACCTCTAGCAAGATGTCCGAGATCACACCTATGGGCAATCCTTGGTTAGCAACAGGTTCGGTCCACACCTAACGTTTGTTGATTATTTATTCCTGAACTATACGTTTCCCGGTCCTATAGGACCTACAACATGGTCAGTAAGTCGACCATCTGTGCCTTTTAGTCGGTATCCGAGGCGCCTCGCAATCCATCATCCACATAACTAAAAATGTTTAGGCTCCATACCATGACACCACTCTCAGCTAGAAAGAAATGCAAGCACTCCCCTTTGTCCTCATCCCGTTTTTTACTCATACCAGGGGTGTGATGCTCATGAATTAACACTACAACATGAAGCAATGCTATTTAAAGTATTTCTTCGATCATCATCCACAAGATTCTGCTTTTTAACAAAATCCTTGATCATTTGCATCGTAGCATGCCACATTATCAATCCATACTATACCATTGATTTCCACTAATATATAACCTCCAATCTCGTACGTCTTAGAGAAGGGTGTTAAGAAAGAGAATAAATTCTTCACCACTAAGCAAATACATATTTCGTAGAGATCAACGAATACAGCGCGAAGTAAAATGTCAAACATACAATCACATTCACCAGCTCGTTCTGGGAGTGAATGCAACCGGAGGCACCTTATTCCTTATCCCATATGTCCAACACAAAAGAGAGGTCCTCGCATATCCAGTCGACCTCCAAGTACGTCTGGACAATCACCACTAATTACCTCTATTTGGGCGTAATTTCCAAGTGAGACATCAGAAATAGCTCAAATGATGTGAAGATCTCCGGTCTTCATCCACCATCTTCATTTTCGACTTTTAATCGTCAAAACAGTCATTCATAATGGGTTAAACTTGGCCTTCCGAATAACTGATGCATCTTTATAATCATGTCAAAAATATACAAATATAGCACACATCTCATTCCAATCCAGAATATTCTTTTATTCAAATATTCATATTTTTTGGGAAAGGTTCCCATTAATTTTATCAAAGATAAATTCTTTTATACTTATAGTTTGATCTTCCATTGGATATCATTTTCAAACGATTTTATTTTATATTTTCGCCACTTAAACCAAATTAAAGTTTACAAACTATTCGGGATTATCGATCCTTACCGAAGTAATCATTTATTTTATTAGTCCCAATCCCAACTTATTTATACCACGGAGAAGAACTGGTGGTACTCCATATTTAACACACATAGTGCTATCGGTAAATTTAGTTACCATTTAACGTTCAAATCTAATTAAAGATTTAACTATTGCATGGAGCAAAACTAGTGGTACTCCATTCTCGAACATCTCTAAAATTTGGTAAATTTAATTACCTCATTCACATTTCAATCTAATTAAAGATTCATTAAAACTCCAACTTAATTTTAATCCTAAAAATCATTACTTAATGATTATTCAACCTTCGTAAATTAATCTTGTATTTACTTGGGTTGAAGAACAAATGTCATGTAAAAACACCGTTCACAATAAATGCAAAACTATCTTCCATTAATATGGAATCTTCACAGAAATCTGAACAACTCATAATCGATATAAATTTTCGTATCATACTAATACTATAAGTGGAATAATGGAAAGGCCATTTTAAATTCCATAAATAGTAAGCGCCTTCCTTCACAGAAGCTCATTTCGATTATTATTAATCGAATTCCATTCAACTCCAATTTAATTAGATAAACTGGAAAACTTCTCTAAATATTATTTAAAAGATTTATTCTTTCACAAATGGGTTCAAGAATAGTATTTATTTAAGATACCATTCACAACAAACCCAAAATCTAATTTGATATTAAGTATAAGGCTTTAAATGAAAATCATGTCGGCTTATATTCAATACCAAATTCTGAAACTAACAAATATCGTTTTGCAATAATGATGTCAATATCTTACGAATTCCTATAACAATATTTGTGTAATTACAGAATCCAATATTAAAATATTTGAAGATAATTTTCATTCAAATCCACTTAGATTTATTCTCTGGAAAACTCTGGTTATATTAGCAACTAGTCTCAATCATATTTATTCATTTAAAATCATTGGATTTCTAATTTAGTTGTCAACTAGTACATTTAGATTGAAAAAATATATCTTTTATCTTTTCAAACTTGGATTATTTCATCCAAAATCTCTCTAAATCATTTATTATGATTTTACATAATTTATTCATATTTTTAATAATTTTATTAAGGCCTTTACAATCGGTTCCCAATATCAGCCACCGAACTGCAAGCTTAGCGACCATTTTTGAATTTGATTTGGACATATTTTAAAATCTAACCATTCAAATTTAAACCTGTTATATTAATTGGAAAGATTTTTTGATACGAACCTAACAGTTCTGGTTTTAGGAGAATCCGACGGTCGGTTCTCCTGTTACGTCCATTCAAAGTTAATGGTCGAAATTCGCGAATGGTCGCTATGCGAAACGTTCTATCAAACCATTTAAATATATATAATATATTTCATTGATTTCCATTCGAGAGCTATTTTATAAAACGTTAATAAATTCGTTTAAAAAGGGTTCTAACTTCCATTTCAATTTTAAATTAAAATCGAAAATCCCATACTATTATAATTTCAAAATAATAATATTTTCAAAACATTAGAATTTGAAATCGAATCTTTTTCGATATTCATTTTAAAAATGTATAAAATGTATAAAGTCCGTTCGAGTTAAAATGGCCGATATCTACTTAACTCGGCTTCTTATTTTTCAATATTTTCGTGTCCATCCAAAATTAGACATTAAAACCACATTTCAAATTTCATTAAATAATATATTATTAAACTATTCATGTTTTATTATGAATTGAAATAATATTCAACCAATATCCATATAAATAAATTTATAGGGATTTCATTCATCATATGCATCCAACAATAGTTGTAAACAACTATCAACGTCCAAGATAACATCTAGTCCACATATCATGGTACGTACCGTATAAGCATTAAACAGTTAGCGCTAATATGGGTTCATCAATTAGTTGATTAACTGCAATATCAATCAACAATTCATCCATTGCCATTTACGGTGCCACAAAGTATCCATCCATATTATTTGAAATACGGGTGTCGTATATTCAAACTACACTTCTAATAACAAATAAACTTGTGAATAATTCATGTGTTGAACTCAAGGGATTTCACATGTAGCAGATAAAAAAATCTGCATATTTTAAAATCTGATCTAGTAACATAACAAAATATTTAAGTGAAAGAGTTCTCACGTTGATCGGTTCAGACTGTCTATTTCTTTTCAAATCAAATTAAAATTGCGATTAATTTGATCCAAAAATTCTTCTTGCTCCAAATTTGACCAAATTAGTTTTGTTGTGAAGCTCTCAACTCCACGATCGCAACGGATCTAGTTTCGCATGATTCCGAGTTCGTGGCTAAAAGTTATTAACTCACAAAGTTTAATTACATAATTAAGTAATAATTTAATTAATTAAAACCCTAATTTTTACCCCTAATTCGATTTCACCGTGCTCCTCCTCCTTGAAGGTGTTTATACCAAGATTTTGATTAATGCCAACAAAAGAAGTTGCAATGGAACTCATTTCATAGTGATAAGATTATATATATATATATATATATATATATATATATATGATGACTCATGTTAGAATTATGTTAAAATCTATCCTCAAGTATAACACGAATATACACAACAAAGAATATATATATGTATAGTTATAAGGCTTTAAAAAAGCCAGAAATATACAAAAACAGCTCTACCAGTCGACTAGTCAAAGAATTTTTGTATATAACGGCTAGTTTTGAAAAGTTTCTATCCAAACGATTTAAAGTCTAAATTTAACCAGTCGACTGATGATTTTTAACCAATCAACCGATTCAAAATAGCATATATTTTTTGAAAGGTTATAATTATTCATGAAGAGAAATCTCTTCATCTCTGAAAGGAAATGGAAGCTTCTTTTGATTAAAACTCTTCATGAAGAATTACGACCTTTCTACTATTATATATACCCTTCAATTATGATTTCCAAATCACCGAATCAGTCGATTTTTTATCTAATTTTTGAATTTCATTTCTACACACTTGCAATACTAAAGCTTTTCAAAATTCAAATTCTTGTTTAATCCTTGAATTGATTTAATATCACTTGATTCAACAAGCAATTTTCTTCCTTAAATCTTCGCATTCAAATCATATACTTGAGGATAAGATTATTGGAAGGGTGTACTTAACTGTTGACTATCCGTGTTGATTCGAGAACACAAAGCAGAAGTCAAAACAATTGTAATTGTTAAAGTCCTGTATAGTTGCTCAGGTGAGAGGCATCCTTATTGGTGCTCGAGTGTACTGACCTATTCCTCCAGGTTAAGAGAGGGTGTGATAGTGAATTCCGAAGAGAAGCTCTGGGACTGGGCGTAGGCCGGGAAGTCCGAACCATTATAAAATTCCTGGTGCTGTTTCTTATTACATTTACTTTTGATATATTTCTATAGCTTAGCTTTTTACCTACGTAACTATTGTATATTAGCAAGTTTGTATATCATCTACATTTCCATTATATCCATAAAATCTTCTTAAGTCGTACACATCGACTTTTCATTTGGTATCAGGGCAAGGTCATCATTTAATCGTAAAACTGTTATGTAATATTTAGATTATATGGATAATAACACTAGTACTAGCAATAACACCGGATATTTTGAAGGCCAATCGACTGCTTGACCACCCTTCTTTAATAGCATGAACTATAGTTATTGGGATACACGAATGAGGATATATATGCAAGCAAATAGTTTTGATGCATGGAATATCACACAAAAAGAGTACACACAACCTACTACACTATTTATTGAATGGTCTGCATCTGTAAAAGCAGAGGCTAGTGCCAATGTTAAGGCTATGAACATGTCGCATTGTGCTTTAGTTAGAAACGAGTTTAACCGTTTTTGTATGTGCAACACAACATATGAAATCTGGACAACACTCATGACGGAACTAACAAGGTTAAAAAAAGCAAATATCTATGCTTAAGAATCAATTTCAAAATTTTAAGATGAACAAAAATGAATCCATAAATGATATGTATTCACGTTTCCAAAACATTTATCATCTTTGTTAGGATTAGGAGAAAAGTATTCCAATTTCAATATAGTGTCAAAAATTTTGAACTCCTTAACTGACGAATGGGCGAGAAAAGTATTAGCGATCAAATAAGCTAATGATCTCTCTGCCATGAAACCAGAATAGCTGGTTGGTAATCTAATGTCTTATGAAGTAAATTTGCTAGCAAAGAAAGCACAGGTACAGGATAAGAAGAATATTGCTTTCCATGCTGAGAAAGAAGATTCCGATTCAGACGAAGAAGATATTGCTTGAAAAAAAATTAGAAAATTTCTAAAATACAGAAAAGGCCAAAGCAAGAATGTGAAAAAGAATTCATCAAAAGAGCCTAACCCTGCACCGGTAGAATGCTTTAATTGTCACAAGACTGGACACTATCAAAAGAATTGTCCAAAATTAAAGAAAAATCACAAAAAAGAAAAATCAAAGAGGCGAGCATTTTTAGTCACTTGGGACAACTCGTATTCATCTTCTGAAAGTTACGGCGATAGTGACAGTGAGCAAGAAAACGTATGCTTCATGGCTAAGGATAATGATGTAAGGGATTTTACTTTTGATGAATTAGTAGAAATTATTATTGAAATCTTAGAATCTAGGAAAATGTTTAAGTGAAAGTTTAAACAAGCTATTGAAGATAAAAAGAAAGCAGAATTTGAGAGAGATCTTTTAAAAGATGAGAAAGAAATTTTAGAAAATGAAATTAGAAAATTACAAGGATCTCTTTCAGTAGCAAATTTTCATATATCTATGTTGAGTCAAGAAATCGAGACTCAAAAAAATAAAAATGATTTATTAGCTTTTGAGAATCATGATTTAAATACCAAAGTTAAAATTATAGAATTAGAAAATTCTAGTTTAAAAATTAAGTTATAAAGCATTTCTAAGAACATTAATAACTTTAACAAAGGAAGAGAGAATTTATCTAAAATATTAGAAAACTCTCAACCAGTTTTTTGTAAGAAAGGACGAGGGTATGATAAAAAATTAAAATCAAAAAGGAAATCTAGTTCTAAAAATTCTAATATTAAACCAAAAATTTCTAGTAGCAAATTAAATATTTCTACTAAAAAAATACTCGGTAAATTTTAATATATGGATTCCGAAAACAAATAATGTTCTTATTAGAAATAAATATATTAAAAACTTTTTAGATTCCGTTCTTTATAATGATAATTATTTTTTCAGAAGGAATCCTAAACCCTCTTCTGTTTGGCTTCCTAAGGCTTAACCCTTCGGACCCTAACGGAGGAAGTGGGTACCATTTTAAATTCTGTTCTTTTGCAAGTACCACAAAAATTTATGACAATGATTGGCTAAAACTAAAAGAAGGTCTTTTACACTCACTCTTCTCTGTAAGTTATTTTTGTTAAACATAGACTTCGAAAAATACTCATCTCTATATAATTCTTTAATAATAGTTGTTGCATATCTAAAATAGACATACAATTTTAAGTATATTATCTAACGTACAAACCATTTATTAAACACACATTACCTAGTTTTTAGCGAACATTTTCGATTCTTTTAAAGGAATGCTAATACTAGCTTTGCCATTCATTTAATACACTATATTTAGTATACACTTTTGAATAAATTCTAGAGAAAAAGTGTTTTTGTTTTTTAAAAAATAAATAAAGAAACGATATCCAAGAATCTTCTTAGGCAAATTCTATTTAGACCTAGAAATTTGCTGAGTATACCCAGAAAAAACGGTGGCAAAAATGTCCCTGCTTTGCAATTTTTTTTCCAATTTTTAGCATACCTTATATAGCCCCTACGAGATTTTGTATTCTACCTTGTAGAGCCCCTACGAGATTTTTTTACTTTACCTCGTATGGCCTCTACGAGGTAAAGTAAAGAATCTCGTAGGGGCTCTATGAGGTAGACTAAAGAATCTCGTAGAGCCCCTACGAGAGAGAGTAGAAATGACTTTTTTTTAAAATTACATGGCTGAACTCAGCAAAACGCTGGGTTCACCTTATTTTTCCGGATTCACTGGGTTTACTCAACAAATTCTTAGGTCTAAATAGAATTTGCCATCTTCTTACCATGTCAAGAAAGAAAAATCCCTTCAACACCAACCGAATCTTCGGACAAATCTTCGGACAACGAACCAACTCTTCGGTGGCAAGTGTGTCGAACCGGATAAACTCGGGAAGCCAAGAAGAGAAGAGGAATTTTGGTGTCTCCTTCAACAAAAGACAAAATTGATGATATTCGACATTATCGACATGAACAACTAAAATTACGAAGAGAAATATATTATGAGCAAAGGCAAACTTCAGGTAGATTAACTTTTCTTGAAACTGTAGCCCTTCAAATTTGTGGAAGATCAGCGGTCCTAGAACCAAGGCATTACCCTCTTTCTACGACTCCTGAATCATCAAAGAGACCTTCTACTTTATGGAGTGCATGGAAGAAAACCGACAAAAATAAGAAGGAGAGTCCAAACTCGTGGGAAAAAAACTATCAATAGAATGAGGGAGCTAGGACACCACACTAATCAACTCATCTGAAGAATAGTTATCAAATCATAGGAATATTTCTTTTTACTTAATAAGAGTTGCATGGAACAATAATGCAAAATTTCTAATGTTTTGTTCATCGGAGTTAAAATATTTTTCTTTCATAATTTTTTCTTAATAAAAATATTTCCAAATTGATAGCTTGATCGTCATATTTATAAGAAAAGAACTCAAAAAATAAAGGTTGCTATTCATTCTGTTAGCAACTAGTCGACTGGTATATTATGAACCAGTCGAATGGTAAAGAGAAAACCTGAAAACTGGGTTTCTGTTGTATCGTGACTCATAACCCACTGCCCCTTATTTTTCTCACTTCTCAAACTATCTAAAAACTATCAAAAACCCTAGAAAAAAAATCCGAATTTTATCATGGCCCCTAAACGTCAACTAGACACAGGATCATCTTCAAGAACAAGATCAAAGAAGACAGCAGAATCCCTTATTGATTAATGGCTTTGGAATGACCTAGCTAGATAAAGATGGAAGCTTTTATCAAATTTGAAGTTCTTTTCAGGACAATTTGCAAAATTTGGAAACTTTCCTATGGATTACAACAATTAGCTCATCAAGGTAGACTTGAATCGCTCTTAGATACTCTCAAAACAATATCAAAATTAATGTCACCATGATAAAGCTATTCTTGGCCAATATGAACTTGGATCATCAAAATCCCACTAATTCACAAAATTGTGTGTGTAGTCTTGTTTATGGGCAATCTATCTTCTTTTATATTGATAGACTAGGTCAAGTTTTAAATTCGCCTATGGATGGGATAGATTTAACCAAATTAAATTGTGAATATGGTGTAAGGGATGAAGTAAGTCATCTTTTTATTGATGACGACTCGGACGGATCTCGAACCAAAGGGCTACGACCTAATGCAAGGGTACTTCACCATGTTCTTACTCTAACAATACTACCAAGATCCGGAACACATGATCTTGTGTATTTGGACATTTTTCAAGCTTTGTATGCAACTTTTGGTCATGTAAAGATTAATTGATTGCAAACAATTGTGGACCATCTCCTTCTCTATACACAAGGGTTGACTATATTTTCATTATGGAGAATACTTAATGAGGGTCATTGAAAGTGCAAAAATCCCAAAATGGATTCAGAAACAATCGAAATAAAAATATTGGGCAAGAAAAATTTGAAGCAAATGCATACACCTCCTCCAACCATTCGAATCATGAGTTTAGAGAGTTGGAGAAATAGAAGTTTAGATCACCAAGTTCTATTTGTGCTAATCCCGAAGACGTCCAACTAACGGAACCATCTCAAACATCAAGACAAGTAATTGATGTAGTTGCATGCAACCAACTCCTTCTAGAAGCAAGACTTAAAAGAATGGATATGAAAATGGACAAAAAGTTCGAAAAATTGAGGATTTTCTTGGAAGGATGTGGAATTCAATTTCTTGCACTCTTGTAAACAATGGTCATATGACGGATCCGGAGAAATAACCAATGTCTCCTCTAAATTGGACTACTTCTGAAAGTACCAAATCCGATGAATTTTAGCTTATTATTAAGTTACGTATGTTATTTTCTTTAGTATTTCGAACTTGTTATTTATGCTTTTGGTTGTGTAATAATTTATGGTAGGAACCTCTATGTATTTTGGTTGTGTTGAACATTATGCTTGCTTAAAATGATTATGTTTTTATTTTTAGCATCAATTTGTTATTCGATTACTTTGTGCTTACGATATCTTATCTTTTTTTTGATCGATGACAAAGGGAAGAAATATCTCTTATGATTCCGTGCTATATATGCTATAACATTTTATGATTCCATGCTACTTGAATGTATGTGCTAACGATTTTTGGTGCAGGAATCAAATGGTAAGTTCATAAATTTATGAACTAACAAATATATTGTAGAAATTCAAGGGGAGCTAAACATTCAGGTGAGAAATTCAGAAGTGTTGTCATCAATCAAAAAGGGGTAGAATGTTGATACCAAGATTTTGATTAATGCCAACAAAAGAAGTTGCAATGGAATTCATGTCATAGAGATAAGATTATATATATACATATATATGATGAGTCGTGTTAGAATTATGTTAAAATCTATCCTTAAGTATAACACGAATATACAAAATAGAGAATATATATATATATATATATAGTTATAAGGCTTTAAAAAGGCTTGAAATATACAAAAACAGCTCTACTGGTCGACTAGTAGATAAATAACCAGTCGACTGGTCAGAGAATGTATATAACGGCTAGTTTTGAAAGTTTTTATCCAAACGATTTAAAGCCTAAATTTAACCAGTCGACTGATGATTTTTAACCAGTCTACTGATTCGAAGCAACATATATTTTTTGAAAGGTTGTCTTCATTCATAAAGAGAAATCTCTTCATCTATGAAAGGAAATGGAAGCTTCTTTTGATTAAAACTCTCCATGAAGAACTACTACCTTTCTACTATTATATATACACTTCAATTATGATTTCCAAATCACCGAATCATTCAGTTTCTTATCTAATTTCTGAACTTCATTTCTACGCTCTTGCAATACAAAAGCTTTCCTAAATTCAAACACTTGTTGAATCCTTGAATTGATTTAATATCACTTGATTCAATAAGTAATTTTTTTCCCTTAAATATTCGCATTCAAATCATATAATCGAGGATAAGATTATTGGAAGGGTGTACTTAAACTGTTGACTATCCGTGTTGATTCAAGAACACAAAGCAGAAGTCAAAACAATTGTAATTGTTGAAGTCCTATATAGTTGTTCAGGCGAGAGGCATCCTTGTTGGGGCTCAGGTGTACTAACCTATTCTGCCGGGTTAAGAGAGCGCGTGATAGGGAATTCCGAAGAGGAGCTTCGGGACTGGACGTAGGGCGGGAAGTCCGAACCAGTATAAAATTCCTGGTGTCATTTGTTATTAATTTTACTTTTCATATGTTTCTATAACTTAGCTTTTTACCTGTGTAACTATTGTATATTAGCTAGTTTATATATCATCTACATTTCTGCTATATCCATATAGATTCTGCTTAAGTCATGCACATCGACTTTTTAGACGGCTCATCAGTGCCATGTCAGACCCCCAGAGGGTCGGTCGATCTTGCCAACTCTTTCCCCCTTCCACGTCGCACTGCCACTTAAACTAGCTCACACGAGATCGCCGCGAGGAAAAACAGACTATCGACCGTGGTGGCTTTCGGGTCTAAATTGCATCGCCACAGGCGACGCCATGGTCATTGACCCTACCAGAAATCTCTGCCGCCCTACGACGATGCTCCGACCTTCAGTCAACTCAGCCTCCTCTGCCGTCGAAGAACCAAAATGGGTTAGCTTCTTCACCCAAATCAATATCGACGTTCATTCCCCATTTCGGGCAACCACGACCACTTTTAGGAAAACGCTTTGAAGAAAACTTGTCCAGCATTCTCCCCTATACAACTTTCTCTTAAGTGTCATCATCTAATACTTGATTGTTTGGTTACGATTTCACCATAACCAAAGTCAGTTTTCTGACTTTGAACTGAAATTCCAGCGAATCCGTAACTCCTTAGGCCAAGAAATTTTTGTGGTAGGTAGGGATCACTATATGCTACAACGTTCGTGTATTGATTTTGGCTAAATGGTGAAGGATTGGAAGATATAAATTATTTTATGTTTAGGGTCTTTTTCGCAAAATAATTTTAGAAGAAAAGGGGTTGGCAGAAAATGAGGAAGAAGATAACGAATTAGGGTTGTGGAGGAAGGAAAAGATCTTATATAGTGGGGTTTATGATTTTTTATTATTTCTTTAGTTAGCGCTGTCTCCAATCGACATTTATCGATGCCCCGAGCACACACGAACTCCGTTGGCGACGAAAATTAACACACAGCTATGTCTTGACGATATGGTTCTAATAAAACTATTTTTTTGAATTCCGGTTCATTTGCTCAGAAACTCTATTTCGGCCTTAAGTGGGTGATCGATTCACAATTTATTGTGCATGGCCACATACTACCTCCAAAAATTACAAAATTTGGAATCTAGCAATAATTTAATATTCCGGATCCAACAAAATTAATTTCATCAAAAACGGAGGTCGTTTGCAAAATGGCTATTTTTAAGGGCTATAATATATATATATATATTTCATAGCAATTATTTTTTATTTTAATTTGGGCATAACTTACAATTTATAAAACAAAATCTCAATTTCTTGCATTTGTTAGAAGGATATAGTTAAATACATTCTAACGTTTCTTGTTTCATCAAATTCTGACTTATAACGAATTTTGTATACCCGTTTAAAGATTAAAACTAATTTTTTAAACTATCGCTCCATTTCAAGGTCGTTTTATAATTAATATAAATACATATGCTTATTCTTCGTTTTAAATAAATTTTAAGTCGTTTACTCTCAAAATAAATTGTTTAAAATATTTAATTTCTATTAAAATAAATTAAAAATAAATTTTAAATTAGTTCCAAAAATATGGGTTATAATACATCGATTTTTTTTTGAACGATTCATGTTGTTTTATATAATTTCAAACAGGCATTTGAAACTACATAAAAACCCAAGTATCTCCAAATCTGACTAATCAAACTCGTACGGGTGGCGTCGTGAATATGAACTCAAAACAACTTGTTATGCACAAATTTGACCTCATATAAAAAATATGAACGTTACAAGTTATATATGAATTAAAATTGTTTGTCAATTTATAATGATGGTAATTAGCCCTTAATCCCCTTTATTAGTTTAGTTAACCCCGCTTAAATTTAAACCCAGGTTCGAATAAAAACACGGAAGCCACCGCCTCTGTTTGACCTACTATTGCGCCGCCTAGGGCCCACCCGACCATTGCCCTCCACAGCCGCTAGTTGCACCTACCTTCAACGATCCTTCGGTACCCGACCATGTCACCTTGGAACCCCCTGTGAACTAGCAACACCTAAGAATGTCAAAACCATTCATTTTCCATTCGACACCCAATTCGATCCACCACCCACAATGTTGGACCACCACCCCACCACCAATAGGTAGCCTACAACATCCACCGCAACTTTGTTTGATCTAGATTAATCTTAGAGGGGGTGAATACAGTTTATTACAGTTTCACAAGATGTTAAAAATATGTCAATACAGATTGCAGCAGATGCGAAAAGTAAATGACACAGATTTTACCTAGCTTTGGCAAACCCTGCCTACTACTGCATTCCCCAAGATTTCTACTAGGTATTAAAATAGATCCCGCTTACGAAACCCTGTAAACTAGAAAACCCTGCTTCTGCTCTAATCCTACGCTTAAAACCTTGGATTTATCATTATTCCAAGAACAGATTTTCCCTAAGCTACAAACCTGCAACTCGTAAACCCTAGCTATAAATCCTATAACTACTAAACCCTAGTTTTACAGAAAAACTAGAAAACCATGTGGATCGGTTACAAAAGAGAAATAAAAAAACAATAATAAATAATTTGCAATATAAAATCCCCTTAAAATATTATGGTCGTCCACTTTCCTTCTTCACTTGACCTCGTTGGCTCCTCTTTATTTTGATGGCAGCAGATCCAAATAAAATTAGGCTTTTCGTCCTCTAAATCAAATCGCGATTTCAGAAAGGTTGCTCTGGAAATTTTCTATGAAGCTTCAAATAATCGATGCTTTGCTTGTAGATTTGATTTAGGTTATGATTTGCGATCGAAAATCAGTGTGAGTATTCCTGATTAAAAAATTTGCTCTCTAATTTTTGTTTTTGATTTCGATGCCGCCAGTGATGAAATAGGCATGATATATATATAGGATTTAGGAATCCTAAATCATTCTCTGATTTCACATGAGATTGCCTTGGTCTGATTTTTTTTTTTTTTTGCGTGATTGCTTGATTTGTTGTCGTGACTGTATGATGGAATTCTAGAATGATTTTGAACACATGAACTAAATCTGGATTTCAGGAAACAATATGAAATGTTGCTTATGTATTTCTGAAAACAATAAAAATCTTTTCTTGCCTTGAATACCTTGTTGTAATCTTGCATGAAAAAAAATCCCCAAAAAAAACTTGTTTGTCAGTTTTATCACAAAACAAATTCAGAGAAATTTTTGCGTGCCAATCTTATTCAGTCAAAATTTGGAAATATTGAATTATTTTTATAACTCTAAAAATCCTATTAAATTTTCACTTTCTACATATAAGAAATTGGCCATGATTTACGCTATGTAAATTTGGACACCATTGAATTTTTTGGACTCCATGCCATTCCATATTTAGATTGCAATATTCAAATATATGATGTTCTAGAAATGCAATCATGGTATTTCTTGAACTTCTTGAATATGTTTTTATGCCAAAAAAAAAAAGAAAAAAAAAACGTGCCATGCTATCTGAGTGCCTTGTCACTCCCATTTGTACAAAAGCTGCTCCATTGATTTTGTTACCTCTGTTTCCTTTGTGTACCCATGTTTTCTATCTTGTTGTTACATAAATACTACTCTTCATTGTGGCACACTTCTACATGGTGCGCGCGCGCGCACACACACACACACACACACATATATATATATATATATATATATATATATATACATACATACATACATACACACACATATTTATGCTTGTGCAAATATGTGTCAGTCCACATTGTTTTTAGTTGCACTTAAACCTTTGTGCACACATGTTCTATCCAGTACGGTATAGCCTTGATCATTGCTACATGAACTCGTACGCTTAAGACTTTCTTATGCATACTTTGATTATTTGAGATTTTTCTTCTGCCTCGAACAACTGTTAGCACATGTGTGCTTGTGGAATTGTCCTTTATGCTTGTGTTTTCTTTCACCATGACTGGACAATTGAATTTTGTCATTCATAAGCTTGTTGAGACGACCCCAAACCCCGTACGACGGTGGCAAGGGTAATCTTTGGAATATAACACATAAATGTTTTCGACTTCACACATACGATAAAAATATGATTTTTATCGTGCTACTCCTTTATTCAACACATGAATATTTTCTATAGTTTATATATATAATAAAAATGTGATTTTTATTGTAAAACAATTTATTTCAAAACACTAATATTTTATATAGTCTATATATATGATAAAAATGTTATTTTTGGTGTTAAAACAATTTATTGAAAACACTAATATTTTATATAGTCTATATATATGATAAAAATGTTATTTTTATCTTTCAAAGAATTTATTCAATACATGAACTCCATTCAACACATGAATTTATTTCAACACATGAATTTCTATTCAACAAATGAATTTTATTTCAACATTCAACACATGAATTTTATTTCAACATTCAACACATGAATTTTATTTCAACATTCAACACATGAATTTAAATCAAACATAGAAATATTTCAGAAAATTTTGGCCGCATAACGGCAGGGTAGTTAAAACCGGGACCGTCCCTAGTACGGCTCCTCGCTCTACCTTAAAGCCTCGCAGCTTTTGACAATGAGGATTTTCAATATCTAGTTCATACGCAGACAAATTTTCCCATATACTAATCCTATTGCTTTTTCAACCACAATCAATCATTTCAAATCAACCATTCATGATATTCACCAAATTTCACATCAACCAATAATCCAAACAATATCACAACCAATATATATATCGTCCATGGTCTTTGGACGAGGGGAGTATATATATATAGATATACGTATATAATTATATTTCGATTTCATTTCAATATCATTTCAATTTATTTCAATGCACGTATCATTTTTACAACGCATATATAACTTGTACATCGAACATACAACTTATACAACGCTTATACATGTGGTGTACAACGCTTATATAACTCATATTTTGACTATATAATTTATACATCATTGATTCCATATCGTTTATAATTCAGAAATCTCACATTGGGTTCCACTCCACCAAAAATTGTAGGAGGCTCAGAAAAATATCCGGTCTCTTTTAGAATGTAGAAGACGTCCGCACGAGTCCACTATCTCTTGTTTCACTGAATTTCGTCAACACAGCAAAAAGATATGATTTTTATTGTGATATCAAAAACCGTAGCGCTTTAAAGTCTACAACTTATTAAAATTAAATAAACAGTTACCCTCACTTAAATCTTCAAAACTAGGTCTTCGATTTTCGTCGAATCCGTGAAGCTAAGGGCCGATCGGCCTGTGCCACAGCGTAGAGCTAGGATAGAGCTTCCCAGCGCTACCCACCTTGCCCAGCTCGAAGTGGTGATCGGCGTGCAATTTGAGGCAATGCGGCTGATCTTCCCTGGCGTAAATCTCGAGAATGGCGCAGCTGTAGGAGGCCAGGCTTGGATGGATTTGAAGAGCGTTCAGAGTACTTCAAAATCCTTAAAAGGAGGGATGGGTTTTATCGCGTGAGGAGGGAGAGATCGAGGAGGGAATGTCTGAACGATTTCCGCCGTCGCGATTTAGGTATCAGGGAGAGAGAAAGATGATGGGCCAATGATATTTTTTCTATTTATTTATATTTTTAAAAATCCAAAAATACCCCTTGCCTCATACGAACTCCAATCCAAACCCAACGACTGTCGTCCCCAGCTAATTACCCCCATTCCGAACACAATGGGATATGTTTCGTAGGCCCATTCGACTGTTTCAGTCAGTTTTCCTTCAAATTAAAATATAAAACATTCAATGTT
This sequence comes from Allium sativum, assembly GCA_030737875.1. Lineage (NCBI taxonomy): Eukaryota > Viridiplantae > Streptophyta > Magnoliopsida > Asparagales > Amaryllidaceae > Allium > Allium sativum. Next base: position 269,733,828 of record CM060909.1, on the reverse strand, counting down.
TGATTTGAACGTACACTTCAATTTGCCGGGGCCACATACAAATTCTAAAAATTTCAGAAAATAAATCTAGCTATGTTTTGATGATACGGTCCCAACAAACGTAGTTTCGTCGAATTCTGAGACCGCTTAAAAAATGGCCCTTTTGTGGTCGATCCAATTTAATTGTAATTGACCAAATACATTTTTCTTCGCCACGCTCACATACTAACTTAAAAAATTATGAAATTTGAAACCTAGCTATAATCGGACACCCCGGATCCAACAAAAGTGGTTTCTTCGAATTCTGAGGTCGTTTGCAAAATGGCTATTTTCACGGGCTATATATTCTCTATAGCGACCTTTCTGAAAATTCATTTAGCCATAACTTTTGATTCCCGATATGAAACTTCGATTTTTCAGATTCGTTAGAAAGATATTCATTAACAGATTTAAATATTTTTGGTTTCACTAAAATCCGTTTTATTTTGCACCTGGTACAGTCAGTCAAAGTTCGAATTCAAATTTCGAAATTTCTGCGCCATTTCAGGCCTTGTTTATAATTTAAAATAATTATATTTATTTTCAAACATCGTTTCAAACATACTTTTCGCCGTTATTATTTAAAATATTTATTTTAAATAACTAAAATCCACTATAAATAGCCAATTTAAAATTTTCAAACTGGTTCAGATTTTCCGGGTTGTTACAATCTCCCCCACTTAAAACTTTTCGTCCTCGAAAAGGAACGAAGTTGAAAGTTGTTTAATTAACCAACTCAACTTTCATTCTGGCTTCCATTCTTCAACTTTTCAGTTTCTAAGAATTTTCTAATTCTTCAAAAATTTGGCTAACACCCTAAATTTTCGAAAAATTTCGCCATAACCTCCTTTGTACGGGGAGGGGTTTGGAAATTTATTGGGTCGTATTAGGTACCCAACAAATCCTAATAAGCATGCACATATTTATAGTGATATATTCTGGTGTCCACTGGGGAGTGTGTATAGATCATAACTCTAGAGAATAAATTCTCGTCACCATATAAATGGTTTTTGTGCCTTAATGACCAGGGAGACGTGTTTATTGTCATCTCCAGACCCATGTGGGGTTTTTATTAATCTTGCAATTTACCGTTACATTTTATATGGTCCATATCAGTCATCAGTTCAACGTGTAATATATAGTCATCGCCATACAAGCCTCTCGCTCGTATGGTAAATCTTCAACCTCGTCACATAAGCTCCAAATGCTTATGTGGTATATGATGAAGTATGCCTATCTTCAAGAACTATGCCATGTAGTGTAGTTCAAAATTAATTGTTACTATCCTACGGTGACATTTATTATTACACACAGAACAACTAGCACTCCGCATCCAATGGCATTCACAGGAGTTGATATAATAATAAAATTGCGTATCCACAATCACCCTTCATTCATTGATTAAATTAACCATCATTCTAATAATTTAATTAATCAAATCCACAATTACACAACACAAGCAACAATCAATTTGTTTTTAACTTTTCAAAAATATACTAATTAATTCATATACTCTTTTAAGATAATCAGACTATAAAATTAAAAGTTTACATCCATGGAAAGAAAATAACAACAAAGTAGAGAACAAAATGGTAATGCAAAGTATGGTAAATGTACCTTGCACCGGAGTCAATCAGAGATATCCACTCTGCACTTAGGATAGGCTTTCTTAATGCTCTCCTCTGTTTCCCAAGTACAATCTCACGGATCTCCACTCCATTGCACTTTGACTAAGTGAACCTTCTTGTTCCTCAGCTCTTTGGTTTCTTTGCCAATAATCTTTATCGGCTCTCTTCTCACAGCCAATTCTGGAGTAATTTCCAATTCCTGTTGTGCGGCTTCTTCCACAGCAGAGTCCGGATCCTGTACATGCTTTCTAAGTTGAGAAACGTGAAATACATCATGTACTCCAAGCAACCAATCGGGTAATTGAACTCTATAAGCGAGAGTTCCAATCCGTTCAAGAATAGGGAATGGACCAATAAATTTGGGCGCCAACTTCCCAGTTTTGGAAAATCGAATCACTCCTCTCATCGGAGAAACCCTTAGATACACATAGTCACCAACAACAAATGATATATCTCTCCTGCTTGAGTTTGCATAGCTCTTCTGTCAGCTTTGAGCGGCTAGTAATCGTTTCTTAATGAAATTGACTTTATCCGCAGCTTCGCGAATCATATCTGGTCCCAATACAAGCCTATTACCAGGTTCAACCCAACAAGCAGGCGATCGGAACGGTCTACCATACAATGCTTCGAATGGTAACATTGTCAGGCTCGCTTGGTAGCTATTGTTGTATGAGAACTCAGCCAAATGCAAATGGTCTTCCCATGATCCACCAAAATCAAGAACACAAGCCCGCAATAAATCCTCTAGAATTCGATTCACCCTCTCAGTCTGACCATCTGTCTGAGGATGATAGGCGGTGCTTAGATTCAGCTTCGTTCCCAGTTTTATTTGAAATGCCTCCCAGAATTTGCTAGTAAATATTGGATCTCTATCACTAGCTATACTGATCGGCACTCCATGTAGCCTAACAATCTCTTTGAAATAAATCTGTGCTAGACTTTGAGCAGTTCTATTGGATCTGACAGGTATAAAATGGGCGGTCTTCGTGAAGCGATCTACGATTACCCAAATATTGTCATTTCCTTTTCTGGTTCGGGGCAAACCATCTATGAAGTCCATGGAAATATGTTCCCACTTCCAACCTGGAATGTCCACTGGTTGTGACAATCCGATAAGTTTCTGTTGGTCGCTTTTGACTAGTTGGCAAGTAGAGCACCTGCTAACATATATTGAAACGTCCCTTTTCATAGCCTTCCACCAGAATGTTCGCTTGAGATCGTTATACATTTTGGTCACACCTGGATGGATACTCAGCTTGGACTTGTGACATTCGCCTAACACTTCCCTTTTGAGCTCGGGGATGTCAGGAACATAAATCCTTCCTCTCAATCTCAGGATCCCATCGTTGTCTATTTGAAAAGCCGAGGGTTCGCCTTTCTGAATCCTTCTGATCATATCCTTAACAAAATTATCATCCTTCTGAAGAATAGATATTTTGTCAATCAAAGAAGTCGTAATAATAAAACTAGCGATTATTGCATTCTTTCGACTTAGCGCATCGGCCACAACATTGGCTTTCCGAGGAGTGTACAAAATCTCAAAATCGTATGGTGCAAGAAACTCTAGCCAACGTTGCTGCCTCAGATTCAAGTCTTTCTGGGTGAACAGATACTTTAGCGACTAATGATCTGTAAACAGTTCGAATTCCTCACCCAAATGATAGTGCCTCCAGATTTTCAAAGCAAATACAATGGCTAACAACTCAAGATCATGAGTAACATAATTTTTCTCATGCGGTTTCAGCTGACGGCTAGCATAAGCAACCACTTGACCTCTTTGCATTAATACTGCACCAAGGCCTTCTCTAGAGGCATCGGTCCAGACTTTCAATTCTTGATTGCCATCGATTATCGTTAACACTGGAGTCATTGTTAATCTTAACTTTAGCTTCTGAAAAGCCTCCTCACATTCGGGAGTCCACTTGAATCTTGCGTGCTTCTTGGTAAGCTTTGTTAAGGAACTAGATATCTTCGAAAAATCTTTAACGAACTTCCGATAATAACTAGCCAACCCATGAAAACTTCGAACTTCTATGAGAGTACTAGGCTGCTTCCAATTTTGAATAGCGGTGATTTTACCGAGATACACAGAAATTCCTTCTTTTGATACAATGTGGCCAAGAAACTTGACTTCTTCTTGCCAGAATATACATTTGGAAAGTTTGGCCTTCAGGACATTCTTTCGCAGAATTTCTAATACTTGTTCCAAATGTTTCGCGTGCTCGCCCTCTTACTTAGAGAAGATTAAAATGTCATTAATGAAAACCAGAACAAATTTATTCAAGACTTCTTTGAATATCCGGTTCAGTAGATCGACAAAATACGCTGGAGCGTTACATAAGCCGAACGACATTACTAACCACTCATAGAATAAGTCTGGACCTCTGAATGTTGTCATGGGAACACACTCTTCGGCAATACGAAACTGATGGAAGCCTGTAGCTAGGTCCATCCTTGAGAATACCTGTGCACCATTCAATCGATCTAGCAATTCATCAATCCGCGGCAATGGATATTTGTTCTTTAATGTCTGTTTGTTCAAATCACGATAATCCACACATAGTCGAAGAGTACCGTCTGACTTTGGGACAAACACCACTGCCGCTCCCCAATCAGAGAAACTAGGCCTTATCAGACCCTTCCATACAAGCTGTCGAGTTTGATTATCTAATTCTTCTTTCTCCTTTATAGTCTTCTCCGAATAGCGTGCACTACTAGCCTTGCATTCAGAATTAAAGCGATCTTGAAATCAATTTCTCTCTTCGGAGGTAAGCTAACAACTTCTTCGAACCCATCCGCATAATTCTTGACGACAGGAATATCTTTTATGTGGTTGGGAATATTCTTTGTGACTACAGGGATATTTTCTATTTGAGCAGGAGAAACATCAAGAGCTGATCAAAAGTCTTTTCAATCTGAATTTGGGCCTTCACATGGTATGGTTATATATTTCCCTAGTTAGGCCTTTTCCTTAACTACTCTCTCAGCACACTTAACCTCAACTTCATATTTGGTCAACCAATCCAATTCCAAAATAAGATCAAATTCAGTAAAATTTATGACGATCGAGATGGTAGGAAACTTATAACAGGAAAAAGAGACAGGCACCCACCAAACCCAACTAAGATTGAGGGAACCCCCAATCGGATTATGGACAGTGATGGGTTCTTTGAGCTTTTTCAATTTCAAATCAAACTTCTTAAATGCATTCTTTGCAATAAAGCTTCATGACGCGCCTGTATCAAACAGTACTTTAACTGGAATATTTTTGACATTAAGAGTGCCTTCCAAAACATCAGACCTTTCCTAACCAGACGAAGATGCAGGCACTTCTGCCACATCATTTAGATGTACTGCTTCAGGTTTTCTGAATAGCGGGCAGACCTTTAAAAGATGACCAGTCTGATGACATCCACCACATTTTCTATTCTCTTAAAACTTCTTACTGGATTTAGATTCATCCTTCTTTCATTTCTTTGAAGATCTGCAATTTCCTTGCAAATGCCCTTGCTTATGGCAGTTATTGCATATGGCGGTCGTTACTGGTTCTTTCCCAGATTTAACCCTTTTTCTCTTGGCTTTGAGCTTCTCACTGACCTCAGGCATCGTACTAGCCTCAGGACTATCAGTCTCAGACTCCCCTTTGATACTAGAACTAACTTCAACTTCGTCGTTAAAAAGACCTTTCTTATGGAGATCTTCATACTGATAAGCCGTGTATATCATTTCAGAAAAAGGAAGCTTCACATGCCACATTACGTTACTTTGATACTTTCTTTGAAGCCCGTTAATAAACCTCAGATTCTTCCTCTTCGGATTTTGAATTAGAAGAGGGGCAAAATGAGAAAGTTCATTGAATTTCTTATGATATTCTGGAATGGTCATATCCCCTTGTATCAGATAACAAAATTCATCACATAATCGCTCAGTTGCTTCTGGAGGAATAAATCTTTTATTGAAATTCTCTTTAAATCTATCCCAGGTAATATTTCCTTCTGGATTATCCTTAATAATCGAATCCCGCCAGAACAAAGCTTCTTCCTTGAGAGCCCAAGACGCCAGTAATCTTTTCTGGTCATCTCTCAGCTTTAAACCTTCAAAGATTTTCTCAGCAGAACGAATCCAAGCTTGTGTTTCCATAATGGATTCTTTGCCCAAGAATGGTAATCCACCTAAATTTCGATACCTCTTTACTAGAGCCTCAATATCTGGTTCGGTATCCCTTCTTCTGTTTCTGACACTCATTTTCTAGTACTTCTGCAAATGGAAGATCAAGTGTCAGGTCAACAGAAAAGATATTATAAAGCATAAAAACATATACTTGAATGTAAATCTGTCTATCGGGGTGTATTTCATTCTGCTATACTCATACTAGGATATTACTGATCCTATCCATAATAAGTTACTCGTCCTAGAACACTACTGGTTCTATTTCTGACAAGTTCATTAATATGTTATATTCCAGAACTAAGCTTAACCAAAGCTCTGAAACTACGTTGAGACGACCCCAAACCCCGTACGACGGTGGCAAGGGTAATCTTTGGAATATAACACATAAATGTTTTCGACTTCACACATACGATAAAAATACGATTTTTATCGTGCTAGCCCTTTAATCAACACATGAATATTTTCTATAGTTTATATATATAATAAAAATGTGATTTTTATTGTAAAACAATTAATTTCAAAACACTAATATTTTATATAGTCTATATATATGATAAAAATGTTATTTTTGTTGTTAAAACAATTTATTTAAAACACTAATATTTTATATAGTCTATATATATGATAAAAATGTTATTTTTATCTTTCAAAGAATTTATTCAATACACGAATTCCATTCAACACATGAATTTATTTCAACACATGCATTTCTGTTCAATACATGAATTTTATTTCAACATTCAACACATGAATTTTATTTCAATATTCAACACATGAATTTTATTTCAACATTCAACACATGAATTTAAATCAAACACAGAAATATTTCAGAAAATTTCGGCAGCATAACGGCAGGGTAGTTAAAACCGAGACCATCCCTAGTACGGCTCCTCGCTCTACCTTAAAGTCTCGCAGCTTTTGACAATGGGGATTTACAATATCTAGTTCGTACACAGACGAATTTTCCCATATACTAATCGTATTGGGATTTCAACCACAATCAATCATTTCAAGTCAACCATTCATGATATTCACCAAATTTCACATCAACCAATAATCCAAACAATATCACAACCAATATATATATCGTCCATGGTCTATGGACGAGGGGAGTGTATATATATATACGTATATAACTATATTTCAATTTCATTTCAATATCATTTCAATTTATTTCAACGCACATATCATTTTTACAACACATACATAACTTATACATCGAACATACAACACTTATACATGTGGTGTACAACGCTTATATAACTCATATTTCGACTATATAATTTATACATCGTTGATTCCATATCATTTATAATTCAGAAATCTCACATTGGGTTCCACTCCACCAAAAATTGTAGGAGGATCAGAAAAATATCCGGTCTCTTCTAGAATCTAGAAGACGTTCGCACGAGTCCACTGTCTCTTCTTTCACTGAATTTCGTCAACATAGCAAAAAGATATGATTTTTATTGTGAAATCAAAAACCGTAGCGCTTTAAAGTGCTATAAACTATTAAAATTAAATAAACCGTTACCCTCACTTAAATCTTCAAAACTAGTTCTTCATTTTCGTTGAATCCGTGAAGCTAGGGGCCGATCGGCCTGTGCCATAGCGTAGAGCTAGGAGAGAGCTTCCCGGTGTTACCCACCTTGCCCAGCTCGAAGTGGTGATCAGCGCGCAATTTGAGGCGGTGTGGTTGGTCTTCCCTGGCGCAAATCTCGAAAATGGCGCAGCTGTAGGAGGCCAGGCTTGGATGGATTTGAAGAGCATGCGGAGTACTTCAAAATCCTCAAAAGAAGGGATGGGTTTTATCGCGTGAGGAGGGAGAGATCGAGGAGGGAAGGTCTGAACGATTTCCGCCGTCGCGATTTAGGTATCGGGGAGAGAGAAAGTTGATGGGCCAATGATATTTTTTCTATTTATTTATATTTTTAGAAATCCAAAAAATACCCCTTGCCTCATACGAACTCCAATCCAAACCCAACGACTGTCGTCCCTAAATAATTACCCCCATTCCGAACACAATGGGATATGTTTCGTAGGCTCATTCGACTGTTCAGTCAGTTTCCCTTCAAATTAAAATATAAAACATTCAATATTTAATTTGAACATACAATTCAATTTGTCGGGGCCACATACTGATTCTAAAATTTTCAAAAAAATAAATCTAGCTATGTTTTTACGATACGGTCCCAACAAAACTAGTTTCGTCGAATTCTGAGACCGTTTTAAAAATGGTCCTTTTCTGGTCGATCCAATTTAATTGTAATTGACCAAATACATTTTTCTTCGCCACGCTCATATACTAACTTCAAAAATTATGAAATTAGAAATCTAGCAATAATTTGACATCCCGGATCCAACAAAAGTGATTTCGTCGAATTCTGAGGTCGTTTGCAAAATGGCTATTTTAATGGGTTATATATTCTCTGTAACGACCTTTCTGAAAATTCATTTGGCCATAACTTTTTATTCCCGCTATGAAACTTCGATTTTTCAGATTAGTTAGAAAGAAATTCACTAACAGATTTAAATTTTTTGGTTTCACTAAAATCCGTTTTATTTTGCACCCGGTACAGTTAGTCAAAGTTCGAATTCAAATTTCGAAACTGTTGGGCCATTTCAAGCCATGTTTATAATTTAAAATAATTATATTTATTTTCAAACATCGATTCAAACATACTTTTCGCCATTATTATTTAAAATATTTATTGTAACTATTTAAAATCCACTATAAATAGCCAATTTAAAATTTTCAAACTGGTTCAGATTTTCCGGGTTGTTACATAAAAAGATTTGCTTGTCTCTGGCCTGATTTGTTCGAACTTTTGCATGCTTAGGTCTAAGTTGTTTCTTTGTCCATCCATGACTTTGTTCATACTGTATGCATGTGGTTTCTTATACTTGCTGCCATACACTTGCATGAACCCGTTATGTTTCCACTTGACAATTTGGATTTTTTGAGCTTTGGCATTTGTGAATTGAACCTTGTGCATGCTGATTCATGCATGACATTGTTGTGCATTTGTTCATTGACCATTTTATTAAACTATTTCTGAACCTTGGCTTGACCACCTGTGCACGTGTGTGAATATGCTCTTGTATCTTGAGTCGCCTCATGTTATGTACAGTGCTCTTGTGTTCCTTTGTCATTGCTTCTTGAAATTGCTCTTCGTGCATGCAACATTTTTGACCTTCTTGTATACTTGCATCTAAATGCTTGATCATGTGATGTAGCTGCACCAGTTTTGTCCGTTGTTGTGTTGCTATGTCATTGCTACCCATTGACTTGTGCCCTTGCACCATTGCTGGTTTGTGCTGCTATAATTTAACTTGGCCTTCGTGTATGTACATACATGTGTTTGAAAAATTTCTTCACCTTTATGCATGTTTATATTGCTAATTCCTTGGCTTGTTGATTTGGACCTGATCTAGATTTGTCATGTGCATGTATTTGCGCATGCCACCATTTACAAACATATGTATATATATACGCAGACGTGTGTGTGTATGTATGTATATATATATATATATATGTGTGTGTGTGTGTATGTGTTTGTATTTTGTGTGTTTTCATTCCTGTTTTGTTGCACTTCTGTGTTCATGGATACTTGTAGCATGCATGTGTTGTCAAGCTTCACCTGAATACTTCATTCTCCATATATTTTTCCCTACACAAAATATATGTGTATATACATACACATGTATGTGTATACATGTATTGTGTATGTGTAGAAATATATATATATATATATATATATGAGCATTAGAGAAACTGTCTACCTTAAGGTATTTACAGTGAATCACTGTGAATATCACAAGCTTTCTAGACATAGATAGATATATATGCATATCAAACCAAGTCAAGAAATATGATGAGAAACACACCAAAATTCTAAGGCAAGTAAATTTTAAAATAAAATTATATCTGCTAGAATTTAAAATAATTTTGTTTCACTTTACTCTGTGTGTTTCTGTGACAAGTGTGATGGTGACCGGACTAACTGAAGCAGACAGAAGAAACAGTGATGTGTCAGTAAGTGTAACTGAGACAGCTGGGTGAATGTATATAAGTCTGTACAAGAGGGTGAATGTAACTAATCTGAGTGATGTAAATAGGTGGCAACGTGAAACTGAGAGTTTATTGTGAGGAGTTGTGTATATGAAATTTAATATGAAATGGATTGTATTGTATTAGAGTGAGATGTACAAATAGTGGAGTTATAGGTTTGTACTATTGAAATGTTTAAAATATATATTATATTTCATTGAAATATTGTTTGAATATTTAGAATCTTGTGTAGTAGTATTCTATTCAAATGTAAATATTTATTTCTCTATGTGATGTAGTGAAATATTACAGTTGCAAACACATTTAAAATAATATATATATATATATATATATTATCATCAAACAAAAATCATATAACTGTTATATATAACAAACTTCTCTTCAGACCTTCTCACCCATAGATCACTAATGACACCAGAAAAAGCCCAAGAACAAAACCTCCCACCTCCATCCAAATCCAGAATTCCACCACTATTTGACCCCGATTAACGACCGACTTATACATATGTGATCACCTTGGCAACATGCACCTAAACCTAGTTGGAAGATTCACTAAATTTTTCCTAGATTAATCATTAAAATTTAGTCCATTGATGAATGAAGAAGAAAATGGTGATTATGACTTGTGAATTAGGTTTTTTTCCCCTTAGAAATGATATGAGGTTAGTATTTATAAGCAAAAGAAAATTATTATTCATGCATATATTTCCAATAAAAATTCTCGAACTCCAATCGAAGCATGTCGATTGTCATTCGTAACAAATTACCTATATTCCAGACTCAACAAAACTAGTTTCGAAAGTCAATTTGGTCATATTCAACAAATATTTATAGAATCAAATTATAAATTATTTAATTTTTCGAAACGATTATTGATACACGTATATTAAGCACGGTAACATCATAACTCTGATGGATACAAAAAATGAATAATTCACTTCAAGAAAAGTGGTTATCAACAATTGCAAAAGACAACATTTTCTTCTCTTTGTTGTTAAAAAACAATAATTAATAAGTGATTTTAAAGCCAAAAACATTGAGATAAAAATTAAGGCCGAAATTATTTTGCTTCCCTCTACTTCTACTAATTTCGGCCGCGTTTTCTTTCTTTTAGCTTCATTGAGTAAACTAAAGTAAACTAAAGTAAACTACCAATTTCCCTCCAAAATTCTTTTAAACCCAATTTAAAGTCGAAAGTCTCCATGAATCTCCAATGGAACTTCGTTCGTCCCCCAATTCCGCCATTCTTCGGCGTATCAAATTCTGACTTAGGTATCGTCAATTCTAAAAGAGGGAAAAACAGGCAATCCAACGTGGTTCTCCTAAGGCAAGCCTTCTCTTTTAGGGTCACCAGAAGCGACCACCGCACCTCCACCTCCTGGAATGTTGTTCCTTCCGACCGGAAATTCGGTCAGGCCTGCTCAGGTAAAAACTTCTAGGTTTGAAGGTGGATTGGCTTTGAATATATATGATTATGATTATTTAATGGATTACGGCATTTGTTTTGGGAAAGTTGTTGATTACCGTTATGATTATTCGGTTAAAAAAGTTGTATTTTTCTCAGAACAAAAATAATGAATTTGTAATTTGGTCTATAGTTCACAACTTTGGATTCGTTGCTGTTTTCAGATTAAAAAAAATAAAAGTGTACGAGAGGTAGCAAATTTCAACAAGTGCCATCAATCAATATTCTACCAAATTCTTAAGTCTGAAGTTTATGGAGTTGATGAAGTCACTATAAAACGAATTCATCTTATTATTTTTGTACTAAGTAAATTATGCAAATTTTATTATGTTGCTTATTGCTATGCTACATTTTATATTTTTTATCATGCATGTGACTGTTTGTCTGAGTAGATGGATGTGGCTTGTCAGTGCAGTCCTTGGGTGCTTAGAAATGAGTATGCAATTATCTTATCTTGCAACTTCTTCTAAATTTTGCTGTCTTGATGTCTGCAGGTATGGCCATATGAAGAGAATGACGAGTATGGTTTTGTTCAAGAGCTTTTCAGTACGGTTTTGTTCAAGAGCTCATCCTTCAAGTCTTTTAAGGAAGCTGTGGTGCATCGGGGTAAATATGGATGGTCGGAGGCAGTGGCGGAGCCACGTTGAACCTGAGGAGGGCACGTGCCCCTCCCAGGATTCACATATGCCACAAATATAGAGGAATATCATACATACAACGACTGGATAGAAGATGATAATTTTGAAACGAAAAGGAAAGAGTAAAGCGAAAAGTAAATCTAATTTTATTCCTAACTGAAATGTCTTCTTACAAAAGAAGTCTGATAAAGCCTGAAACGTAGATGCCTTTACATGTGGCCAAAATACAATTACATATATATCCCTTTTACAAGCCAGTACACAACTATTTATTATGGACAGACTAGTTATTTACACCAACAGAAAACGTAGAGGTGATTCTCATACATACATATATTTGACCAACAAATATGATTTAATGTATTTTAGTTTTAGTCAAGCCACTTTGTATCAGAATTCTATATCTAAGGAGCATCGTTAGCATTAGTGTGTTTTAGTGTCCAAATTTTTGCAAACAATAAAAATACGTTGTTGTTTTTGAATAATGTACTTTTTAAATGTGCCCCCGCCAGCAAAAAATCCTGGCTCCGCCACTGGTCGGAGGGGAGAAAAAAGTGGTAGTGGGTTTAGCGAAATAACAGCCGGAGTCAGGTGGAGTTGTGGGGGGCGTTAAGTTCATCGATGGCGGCGTCAAGCGAAAGGTTGGTCGAAGTGACGTGGGAGGAGTAGTTTTGCGTGGGTCTGAGGGATCATATATATATATATATATATTGTGCATATTTTTTTGCATGGGAAAACTGCTCTTAGTGATTTTTAAAACGAAGAGAAGGTATAGGAAGTTTTGCATCCAGAAGGGCTTCACGTTTGGGTTTCTGAAAGCCAGGAAGGAGAAGCACGAACGTGTTTTGTACGATGGTATGGGGAAACGATGGTGATAAAAGAAAAAAGGGTGTCGGATAGGGGTCTCGACATAGCATAGTGTCAGGTGAAGTTCGCTCGTACTCAGGTGGTCGTAATCATTGTCAAGGACGATGGGATGGTGGGGTGCTCTGGTATAAAGGATTATCAGATGTTTGGGAAGATGAATAACGAGGTAGTGGAGTTCAGAATAAAAGGAATGGGTGAAGATAAATTCTTTGTGACGTGGTCTTGTTTTGAGGTAATTAAGGATAAGAATAATTAAGATTACTTAATTTTAAAAATTTATGGTAAGTTAATTTTAGTTAATTATTACACTAAAACATATGTTTCAGGTGGATGATTCATGCGATAAGGATGGGTAGAAAAGGCGAGGTGTTTTTTTTTTAGTTTCGAAGTGGGTTTGGAAGTTTTTAAGGATGGATTAGCATAAATAATAATGGTAATTAAACCTTATGAAGACAATTAAGGTTATTATTAATATTTTAACTTATATAAAATTTTTATAAAATTTAAAGTATATATTTTATCCATTCATGGATAGAATTCATCGAACGGAGTTCCATTGGAATCATAACCACGATATCTATGCCGCTGAGCAGGATTGGGATGATTCCGATACAATGAGATTTTTATACAACTTCAAATGCTCATTTGAAATTGTATAAATCTACCAGAAATCATCGATCATCGAAAACAATATAGGAGAGTTAATTCTCACACATTTCTGAAATCCTATGATGTGGTTAAATCATATAATTATAATTTATAATCGATGATATAAAAATTGGATGATTGGGTGCTATGGATGCTATTAGTTGATTATAGTCTATTATTGACTGATGTTAATTTTATTGACGCCGCTGAATTAAATTTATGTTTCATATGATCTTATAAAGTGTCGTAATGGGCTGTTATGCAGGAAAGAACAGGTTGGAGGGATTCAACCGGATTCCTCAAATTATTGTGTATGTTGTTTTGTTTTCATATTGTTTATATATGAACTGTTTGAACCTCATGGATGTTAAAACCTATTGATTATTGAATTAAAATTCAACGCTGTTGTGATTTTAATCGATATTGTATATTGATTGAGGGATTGGTAGCAAATAGGCCTAGAATCCACAGTTTTGTCTAAATGTTGATTTGTCGTTCGGCGAATTAACGAAGTTAAGCTATAAAATTTATTTTATAACTAAAACATGATCTTTAGTTAGATTTCATATGTTTTAAAAAAAATTGATATATATAAATTGGATTTACAATGTTATAAATTGATTTGTTTGACGTTTAAACCAATTTTATAAGTCACTGAAGCTATAATTAACCTACGGGTTTTATTTTGGAATAATTATATGTAAGTAAATAATTAAGTAATATTATTAGATTAATTTTATTAATCTAATAAGAAAGGGATAATTGAAATCAATTAACGAATTAATTGATGGTTGTAAAGACCCGCAACTTCCCCGTAAAGGAAAGCGTCGGATAGTTCGAGAACAAGCCACAGCAGAACGCATATACAATGAAATGTTCTTCTATATGCGTTCTGCTGGGTCTTTACAATGGTTTAAGGTTGTCTAAGTCAACAGTTTGGTCAAAAAATGTTATTAGTGAATAGTTGTTCGAATTTAAATAGAAATTACTTTTTAATTAACATGTTAATGTTATTATTGTAATTAGTTATTGTTGAATAATTTTAAATGTTATTAACTGATCTATTTTAGTTAATAAACAAGTATAGTACTTTTACTTCATGAAATACTGATATTTAAAATGATTATTTATTAAATAAAATTTATTTAAGAAGATAATCGAGTTTATATAAGATGAAAATTTTGAAGAGTGGTTTATAAAGAAATCGGATCATATAATCTGAATTTCGTAAATAAGATTACCAAAGATGAGCAAGCTAACACAATAAGTTTTATACCTAGTTTGAAACCTGAGTCGAGCTAAAAAGAAAGGGGTTTGCAAGAGTGTAAAGGAAATTTATAATTGGTTTTAAGTCGAAGAAGGTGATAAGTGGATTTCAGTTTTAAAGCACAAGAAATTAGTTTATAATGTAAAATGGTTTGGGATTAGGTATCTTCGAAAATGGATTAGTATATATTTCAATTATAAATGGAATGCTAAAAAGGGTTTAAAAAACAATGTACTTAATAAAAGGATTAAGTACAGAGGTTATATCGACTGAGAAATTACCAAATGTATGGTTTATGAAACCATATTTTAATAATTAATAATATATAGTTGATATCTTTTTGAGTTACGAAATATTATTTATTCTAAGATAAGAACGTTATTAATCAAGGTCTGAGAGGTAAATAAAATACCCCAACTTGAACAACTTCACTATTATCGAGGAATGATATTAGTTTGTAACTGTAAAGGATGTTGACATTGAATTGAATAATATTGCAACATTAGTTGCTAGTTTTAGAAATGAAATATGACACTGACATTGTTTGGCCTAATAGGAAATGGGGATTTGAATTGATATCATTATATTTTGCAAGTTATAGGAAATAAAATGTGTTCTGAGAAGATATAGCCATATTTTAAAAGTAAAAAGGGGAGTTGGGTAAATGCAAACATTTTTGGAGAATTAAGAAGAGTTATTATTTCAAATGACGGAACAAGATGATTGTCAAGATAAGTAAATGTAGTTAATTTTAAATCGATGGAATGATTTCGAAGATTGATAGAGTTAATGAAGTATCTTGCATAATAAAGACCTGAGCTGCCAATATACTTGACCGCACTGTTTTGGAATTGGTAGTTAAAACACCGACTATCAATGAAATATTATTATACCTTTTTGACGTGTTGTTTCGTATAGACCGGGATGGGAACTAGACCCAAAACCACTTAGAATCAACATTGCATACGGAACTAATCTGCTGGGATATGCATGAAGACGGAGTAAATTGCAAGGGTTGTTATGTTTACAGGATAGTGCCTTTAGTTTGTCCAGACCTAGGACAACTTGTATGGACGAATATCTGACACAGTATGCCTAACGGATCACAAAAGACGATCTTTTCAAGTTATTACATCTGGTAGCGGAGAATTTCGTTTCTCTTAGCTTTTATTCTCGTAATATTTTTGGGAAGATCAACTGGTGATTTGATGGGTATGACGATGTGGCATTCAAAGTGAATGGTGACCAGATGTTCTAAAAAGGTAGACATAGCCTCAAGCCTCACAACTGGGAAATGACAAAAATCGGGCAGGCAGCATGGCTACTTGGGTCGCACCGAAGCAGGGTATATTGTCACTAATCTAGAGAAAATTTATTTCATTCTTCTTTCACTTCTGTATCTCCCGGGAATGGCCATGTCGGTACCGACCATTGGTGACAATATATTTGATATACTCAAGCTGAATTAGTGGTCGGTCATGTGTGGCCGGGTTGCAAGATATTCTTGCTAAAACCCAGTGTATCCCCTCTAGAGTACACTGATCGGAAGGTGGTCCTATACCTTGTCATAGTTGGAATCCAATCTCCAATAAGTGCCCGATGGTTTTTGATTTTATATTATGTATGTGGAGCGTGAGATGCAAGCGTTCTACTACATGGTTATTTATTTGTGGTTTGGCAGACATTATTATAATATAACCGGGTTTTGACATATCAAAGTTGTTTTGGGTAATAATAAGGTAAAAACCATCCGTGTTTATGTGTTTGTTGGTCTTACTATTATCCTTTTTCCTTCAAAAGGGTTTTCTAAATTTAAACAAGTTGTTTGTGTGACAACCCAAACCCCCGTGCCATGGAAGCAAGGATAATCATTGGAATGTAACATATTGATCACATCAGCAGATTACAGATAATAGCATATAAAAAGAAATCGTATAATAATATACATCATCATAACAACGGAATCTTAAATGTCACCATCATCAGAGTTACACAGATACAAGATACTACTTACTACATAACAAGTTCCATCAGGTATATAATAAGTCTACAACATCATCAGATACAGCTTACATAAGGTGCAAAAAAAGTGATAAAAGATAGTCTTCGTCTCCAGCCAAAAGAGCACCCCCATGTTATGGTGCATATCCAAAATAAATCCAGCTACCTATTTAGTTGGCTGCCCATGTAAAAATAAGGGCACCCAAGTTTGCAAGTGAAAACAAACTACGAGTCTGTCATGGGACTGGTATGAGAAATCTTAATAAGGCTAATCACAGGACCATGCCGCTAATGCGGAACGGGTTTACTCCATTGGATTGCCAATGCATGAAATAAAGTAAATCATTTAAACAACGCAATGCTTTTTAGAAAAATGAAGCCATTATAAGACTCAAGTCCCATCACACAATGCAATGCAAGCCAGGGGATAGAGTTTTACCTTATAATGGCTAAATATGCTTAATACGTATAAAACAAAAATCATTTGATATTATTACTAGTGTCTAGTCAGTTTAAAACACTTTCAATGTAAATGTATCAATCCTAGATGGCATAGCTACCATATACTATATTTCCATATAGGTTTACAATCAAAATCGAACGATGTCATATTGGAAATTGGATTTCCATCATGAGTCAAGGCAAGGGATGGTATCCTTACCGATTCGGATCACCTCTAGCAAGATGATTCAGGATTACACACTCTGGACAACCCCTGGATCCTCCAAGGTTGGTCCACACTTACGTCAGTGGATTAGTTATTCCTTAACACACGTTTCCCTGTCCTATCGGACCTATCATTTGGCCAGTAGCGACCAATATCCGAGGCGCCTAACAATCCATCATCCACATAAGTAAAAATGTCTGGGCTCCATACCATGACACCACTTCTAGCTAGGAAGAAACGTCGTGCACTCCTTGGGTCCCTTATCCCATTTTTGACTCATACCGGGTGTGAGGCTCGCGAATTAACACTATATAGAAAGCTAAGCTAATTAAAGTTGTGCTTTGATCATCAACCATAAGACTCTGCTTTTCAACAAAAGCCTTGTTCATTTGCATCTTAGCATGCAACATTGATAATCCACGCCATGCGACTAATGTCTATCGATATATAACCTCTAAGCTCGTGCATCCCAGAGAAGGGTGTTAAGAAAGTGAATAAATTCTCCACTACCAAACAGATATATATTTAATAGAGATCAATCAACATAGAACAACATCCAATGCCAGACACACATCCATTTACAAGTCCGTTCTGGGTCTAAGCAAAACCAAAGGCACCTTATTCCTCATTACATATATCAATATGGAAGAGAGGTCCACGCATATCCGGAAAATCAACAAATACGTCTGGACCACTACCACTGTAACCTCATCAAGGGAGCTACACATATCGAAGGCATCGGTAGTAATTCATTCGATGTGAAGATTACCGTTCTTGCACCGTCTTTATTTCCTTTGACTTTTAATCGTCGTTTAATTATTCAAAATGAGATTTAACTCGGCCTTTTCAAATAATTTTCGAATATATATATAATTCAAATCATTTCTTTTCTTGGTCAAAATTAATTCAATTCTATAGATTAATGTCAATCGAGTCTAACCGTCCATATTTTTTTTATAAACCAAGTGAAATTGGTGTATTTCCATTCCATATCGTTTATAATATTTTATAATGATTTATCGCTATTTTTATTTATGTAAAAATATCCCATTTAATTCGAACGACGTTTCAGGTCAATACGCGGCCCTGGCGCTGTTTTAATTCAGAACTGAAATACACGTTTCTCAAAATCTAACCATTGGATCTTAACAAATTTAATATCGTTGGAAAGATCTTTCCAAGGCGAACCCAAGGTTCTAGTTTCGAGAAAAATATGATGGTTGGATCTCTCGGTATAATCATTTAAAATTAAGATTCCAAAACGCGAACTACATGCAACGACCCAGAAAATCTGAACCAATTTAAAATTTTTAAATTGGCTAAAATAGTGGATTTTAAATATTTAAAATAAATATTTTAAATAATATCAATGAAAAGTGAGTTTGAATCGACGATTGAAAACGAATATAATTAATTCTAATTATAAACAAGGCCTAAAATGGTGCTGCAGTTTCAAAAATTGAATTCGAACTTTATCGGACTGTACTGGGTGCAAAACAAAACGGATTTGAGCGAAACCAAAAATATTTAAATCTGTTAGTGAATAACTTTCTAACGAATCTGAAAAATCGAAGTTTCATCACGGAAAGCAAAAGTTATGGCCAAATGAATTTTCAGAAAGGTCGCTATGGAATTTATATAGCCCGTGAAATTGGCCATTTTGCATACGACCACGGAATTCGACGAAACCACTTTTGTTGGATCCGGGATGTGAAGTTATTGCTAGGTTTCAAATTTCATAATTTTTGAAGCTAGTATGTGAGAGTGGCAAAGGAAAACGTGTTTTGGTCAATTACAGTTAAATTGGATCGACCAGAAATGGGCCTTTTTGCATACGATCTCAGAATTCGACGAAACTAGTTTTGTTGGGACCGCATCGTCAAAACATAGCCAGATTTATTTTTCTGGAATTTTTCGAATCAGTTTGTGGCCCTGGCAAATTGAAATGCACGTTCAAATCAAATATTGAATGTTTTATATTTTAATTTGAAGGAAAACTGACTGAAACAGTCGAATGGGCCTACGAAACATATCCCATTGTGTTCGGAATGGGGGTAAAACGCTAAGGACGATAGCCGTTGGGTTTAGATTGGCGGTTGTGTCAGAAAACCCCTTTAAAACCCACCGGCCAATCAGAAATTTCTATTCATTGATTTAAAAATAAAAAAAAACTTTCTCTCTCCTCGTAACAGCCGATCGATGGGGAAACCCATTCCCTCCGTTCCCAGCCATTTTCCGGCCGCTTCGTCCCTCGTTGACCCCCGACCCTTTGCAACTTTTTGAAGATCCCCCCGAGCTCTTCAAATCCATACCACCTGCTCCCCTCATCGTGCCATGGTCATCGCGAATCACCTCCCCAAAGTGGCCAACTTCAGTTCGCCGCCGCCATCGCCAGAAGCCACCGAAGTGGGCCCCCTTCCTGGCGCACGTGCGCCCCACCAGGCTCTTCGACGTCGTGAAGCCCGATCCTTGTATCAAGCAACGGATTGGAAGTTAAATTCAAACCTAGGTTTGAATCAAAAACTGAAAGGTATCGACCTGTATGAATTAAACTGTTTTCAACTTCTAAAAGCGTTGCAAAGTTCGATCAACTGATAAAAATCGTATCTTTTTCATGTGTTATCGAAATTCAGTGAAACAAGAGACAGTGGACTCGTGTGGACATCTTCTACATTCTAGAAGAGACCGCATATTTTTCTGAGCCTTCTGCTATTTTTGGTGGAGTGGAACCCAAGGTGAGATTTCCAATTTATAAATGATATGGAAAACGACGATATATAAATTATATGGTCGATGTATGGGTTATATAAGCGTTGTACACCTCATGTATAAGCGTTGTATAAGTTGTACGTTTGATGTATAAGTTATATATGTGTTGTAAAAATTATATATGTGTTGAAATAGAAGTGAATTGCTATATATATATATATACGCCCCTCGTCCACAAACCATGGTCGATATTTATTGATTGTGATTGGTGTGAAAATTGATTGATAGCGAATGGTTGATTGGAATTGTTTGTGGTTGATATTGATTGTTTGTGGTTGAAAAATACCCATTTGTGGTTAAGAAATATTTGGTTGAAACCACATAGGATTAGTTTGTGGTAATGAAATAAATATACATGCCGCCTGTGTGCGAACTAGATGTGTGATTCCCCATTGTCAACAACCGCGATGTTTTAAGGTAGAGCGAGGAGCCGTACTAGGGATGGTCCCGGTTTTAACTACCCTGCCGTTATGCTGCCGAAATTTTGAATAATATTCATGTGTTTGAATTATTTTCATTTGTTGAAACTATATTTATTCGTTGAAAACCTTCATGTGTTGAATCGTTACGCATTCGTTGAATTAAAATTCGTGTGTTGAATGGTGTTCGTGTTTAAATATAAAAATCACATTTTATCATCTATATGAACTATATAAAATAATCTCCTTTTGAAAGAAATTGTTTTATAATAAAAATCCTATTTTTATTACCTATATGGACTATATAAAATAATAGTGTTTTGAAATGAATTGTTTTACAATAAAAATCACATTTTTATTATATACATGAATTGTTAAATATAGTGAAGTGTTAAAATAGAAGATAGTTAGATAAAAATATCATTTTTATCAAATGTATGAAAAGAATATAACTTTGAAATCAAAGAATCGATATATATATATATATAGAATTGAAATATATCGAATAACGACGCTGCAGTTCGTATTTTGAAATCGTGATTTCAAACGATTAGTGCGGGAGATTCGACCATTGGATTTTCCTGAAATCGCAACCGTTGGGTTCGCTTTGGAAATATCTTTCCAACGGCACCAACTTTGTAAAAATCCAACGGTTGGATTGTCTGGAATGTTTAATTCAAATCTGAAGAAAAACAGCGCCAGAATCGAGTGTATATATATATATATATATATAATTATATTTAATCGAATAACGACGCTGCAGTTCGTATTTTGAAATCGAAACTTCAAACGATTGTACCGGGAGATCCGACCGTCGGATTTTCCCGAAACTGGAACCGTTGGATTCGTTTTGAAAAGATCTTTCTAGTGATGTAAATTTTGTGAAGATCCAACGGTTAGATTTTTAAATATGTGTAAAGCAAGTCTGAAGAAAAACAGCGCCACGGCCGAATTATGGCCCGAAGCGTCGTTTTGAATAAATTGGCTATTTTAAAATAAATAAAAATAGCGATAAATCGTTATAAAATATCATAAACGATATGGAATGGAAATAAACTGAATTTGCTTGATTTATGTGGTATTTGATGGTTGAATGTGTTTGGTGTGAAAATTACATTAAAGAACAAAATTGGTGTTGTCGAATGATTTAACCATTGAAATAAATTGATTTGAAATTCTAAATATACGTGAATTATTTGAAAAGGCCGAGTTAATTCTCATTTCAAATAATTGACCGACGATTGAAAGTCGAAGATAAAGACGGTGGTAGAAGACCGGAGATCTTCACCTCGTTTGGATGGTAACCGAGGTCCTGATTGGGAGGCATCCCGAAATATGGATAATGAGTGGTGATCGTCCAGACGTACGTGGTGGTCGATGGGTTTGCGAGGTATATAGTGCCTCCGGTTTCGTTCAGACCCAGAACGGACTTGTAAATGGACTGTGTGTCTGACATTGGATCTTATTCTGTGTAGATTGATCTCTGTTAAATATACATCTGTTTGGCGGCGGAGAATTTATTCTTTTGCTTAACGCCCTTCTCTGAAACGCACGAGCTCAGAGGTTGTATATCGATGGACATCAGTCGCATGGCATGAATTACTAGTGTGGCATGCCTAAGTGGCAAATGATCAGGGGTTCTGTTGAAAAGCAAATTCTTGCCGCCTTTGTGGCGTAGCTTTGTGTATAACGTGAATTCGTGAGCCTCACACCCCGGTATGAATCAGAAACGGGATAAGGACCTCAGGGAGGGCATGTGTTTCCTTCTAGCTAGGAGTTGTGTTAGTGTTTTTACACAGCCTGAAATTTTACTTATTTGGTTTTTGCTGTTGCGAGGCGCCTCGGATATATCGGTCGATCCGGGACTGATGGAGTCATTCGTTGGCTCATTTACACCCTCATAGGGCGGGGAAGCGTAGTGTTCAGGCATAATAATCCACATCGGTGGACCGGCCCTGACGATCCAAAGGGTTGATGCGTTCTGATCCTGAGACATGGGCTAGATTGTCTCGAATTCGGTAAGGACTATCTTTTGCCTTGGTTCATGACGGAAATCCAATTTCCAAATACGTGACTATGCGGTTTTGATTGTATACCTATATATGGCGAAATAGTGGTATGGGGCATTAATGCCGTCTATGATTGATATTTATGATTTGAAATTGTTTTTGAAACATATAAACACTAGCAATAATATCAAATGCCTTTGTTTTATTCGTATCAAGCA
Source organism: Allium sativum (assembly GCA_030737875.1). Taxonomy (NCBI): domain Eukaryota; kingdom Viridiplantae; phylum Streptophyta; class Magnoliopsida; order Asparagales; family Amaryllidaceae; genus Allium; species Allium sativum. The sequence continues at coordinate 269,710,972 of CM060909.1, read as the reverse complement.
TATTTTGGCCGTTATAAGATAAAAACTCTATTCTCCGGTTTGCGTTGCATTGTGTGATGGGAACTGAGTCTTATAATGGCTTCATTTTTATAAAAAGCATTGCGTTGTTTAAAGGAATGATTTGTTTTAAAGCACTGGCAATCCAATGGAGTAAACCCGTTCCACGAAAGTGGCGTGGTCCTGTGATTAGCCATATTATAAATGTGTTGAGTAGATTTCTCATACCAGTCCCATGACTGACTCGTAGTTTATTTCACTTTCAAACTCGGGTGCCCCTTTTTCTACACGGGCAGCCTTGTATTCAGGTTTAGCTGGTTCTTTCTGGATAGCTGGAGCTGAAGATGGATTCTATCATTTACCTCTTTTTATGCTGTTCAGCTCCTATTGTACATTATGTTTGTTTTCCGCTGTAGAGATTTATGTATATCTGAACTGCATTTGTACTAAGTATGATCCTGTATACTGTGTAACTCTGATGATTACTTTTATCCAGTATATTCTATTGTTCATTATCTGGTGTATTTATTTTATTCTGTTCTGCTATTATCTGTTTTTGTGTTATATTCCAAAGATTACCCTTGTCTCCGTCTGTACGGGAAATGGGGCCGTCACATCGTGGTATCAGAGCTTTGGTTAAGCGTAGTTCTGGAATATAACATATTAACGAACTCGTCAGAAATAGAACCAGTAGTGTTCTAGGACGGGTAACTCTATACAGATAGGATCAGTAATATCCTAGTATGAGTAAGGCAGAATAAAATTACACCTCGATAGACACATTTACATTTGAAGTATTTGTCTCTATATTTTGAAATATCATTTCTGTGACCTGACACTTGATCTGCTATTTGCAGAAGTACTAGAAAATGAGTGTCAGAAACAGAAGGAATGCAGAGCCGGACATTGAGGCCCTATTAATCAAATATCGAAATATGGGTTGAATACCGTTCTCTGGTGAGGAATCAATTATGAAAACACAAGCTTGGATTCGTTCTGCTGAGAAAATCTTCGAAGCATTAAAGCTGAGGGATGACCAGAAAAGATTACTGGCATCCTGGGCATTCAAAGATGAAGCTTTGTTCTGGTGGGATTCAGTTATCAAGGATAATCCAGAAGGTGATATCACCTGGGACAGATTCAAAGTGATTTTCCTAGAAAGATTTACTCCTTCCGAAGCGACTGAGCGATTATGCGATGAATTTTCTTATCTGATACAAGGAGATATGACCATTCCAGAATATCATAAGAAATTCAACGAACTTTCTCACTTTTCTCTCCATCTAATTCAGAATACGAAGAGAAAGAATCTGAGGTTTATTAACGGGCTTCAAAGGAAATACCAGAATAAAGTAATGGGGCATGTGAAGCTTCCTTTCTCAGAAATGATTTATATGGCTTATCAGTATGAAGATCTCCATAAGAAAGGCATGTTGCGTGACGAAGAGGAAGTCAGTTCTAGCAATAAGGTTGAATCAGAAACTGATCTTCCTGAGGCCAGTAAGATGCCAGAAGTCAGTAAGAAGCCCAGTGCCAAGAGGAAAAGGGCTAGATCTGAGAAGGGACCAGTAACGACTGCGATATGCAATAACTGCCATAAGAAAGGGCATTTGTAGTGGAATTGCAAATCCTCGAAGAAACGAATAAAGAGTGGATCTAAATCCAAGGAGAATTTTCAAGAGAAAAGGGGTTGCAGTAAATGCCACCAGATTGGTCATCTTGCAAAGAATTGCTGGCTCTAAAAGAAGCCTGGAATGGTACAAGTGAATGAAGTGGCAGAAACTTCAGCACCCTCAGCTACTCAGGAAAGGCCAGATGTATTAGAAGGCATGCTTACTGTCAAAGATATTCTAGTTAAAGTACTGTTTGACACCGGCGCGTCGCGAAGCTTTGTTGCAAAGAATGCAGCTAAGAAACTAGATTTAAATTTGAAGAAGCTGAAGGAACCAATGACTGTCCAGAATCCGGTTGGGGGTTCCATTCATCTCAGTTGGGTTTGTGGAGTGCCGGTTTCTTTTTCTCGGTATCGGTTCCCTACCATCGCGGTCGTCATGAATTTTACAGAGTTTGATCTTATCTTGGGGTTAGACTGGTTGACCAAATATGAAGCTGAAGTTAAATGCGCCGACAGAGTCGCTAAGGCGAAGATAAAATCAGGTGATTATATAACCATTCCCTGTGAAGGTCAGAATGCTAATAGAAAAGACTTCTGGGCAGCTTTGGATGTTTCTCCAGCCCAAATAGAAAATATCCCTGAAGTCACAGAGAATATTCCTGACCTCATCAAAGATATTCCGGTCGTCAAGAACTATGCGGATGTGTTCGAGGAAGTTGTTCGCTTACCTCCGCAGAGAGAAATTGATTTTAAAATTGCTTTGATTCCGAATGCAAGGCCGGTAGTTCACGCTATTCGAAGAATGTCCTTGAAAGATAAAGAAGAACTTGACAATCAAACACGACAGCTCGTATGGAAGGGTCTGATCAGGCCTAGTTTCTCTAACTGGGGCGCAGCAGTGGTGTTTGTCCCAAAATCTGACGGTACTCTACGGCTATGTGTGGATTATCGTGATTTAAACAAGCAAACAATAAAGAATAAATGTCCATTGTCGCGAATCGACGACTTATTGGATCGTCTTAACGGAGCCCAGGTATTTTCAAGAATGGACCTAGCAACAAGCTTCCATCAACTTTGAATTGCCGAAGAGTGTGTTCCAATGACAGCATTCAGAGATCCCGACATATTCTACGAGTGGTTAGTAATGCCATTCGGCTTATGTAACGCTCCAGCATACTTCGTCGATCTGATGAATAGAGTGATCAGAGGAGTTTTGAATAAATTTGTTCTGGTTTTCATTGACGATATTCTAATCTTCTCAAAATCAAAGGCCGAACATGAAAAACATTTGGAACAGGTTCTGGAAATCCTCAGCAGGAATGTATTAAAAGCCAAACTATCCAAATGTATATTCTGGCAAGGTGAAGTGAAATTTCTGGGCCACGTCATATCGAAAGAAGGAATTGTTGTGGATCCAAGTAAAATCACAGCTATTCAGAATTTGAAACAGCCCAGTACCCCTACTGAAGTCCGCAGTTTTCTCGGATTGGCTAGTTATTACTGGAAGTTCCATAAAAACTTTTCGAAGATATCTGGTCACTTAACGAAGCTTACAAAGAATCACTCTAAATTCAAATGGGCTCCAGAGAGTGAAGAGGCTTTTGAAGAGCTAAAGTTAAGATTAACAACTTCTCCAGTGTTAACCATCATAGATGGCAATCAGGATTTGAAAGTCTGGACATATGCTTCTAGAGAAGGCCTTGGCGCAGTGTTAATGCAAAGGGGCCAAGTGATTGCTTATGCTAGACGTCAACTGAAGCCGCACGAGAAAAACTACGTCACTCATGATCTTGAGTTATTGGCTATAGTATTCGCCTTGAAGTCTGGAGACACTATCTTCTGGGTGAGAGATTTGAACTGTTTACGGATCACCAGTCGTTAAAGTATCTATTCACCCAGAAGGACTTGAATCTGAGGCAGCAACGTTGGCTAGAATTCCTTACAACATACGATTTTGAAATTATATATACTCCAGGGAAAGCCAATGTCGTGGCCGATGCGTTAAGCCGAAAGAACGAAATGATCGCCAGCTTTATTATTACGACTTCCTTGATTGACAAAATATCTATTCTTCAGAATGAGGATAACTTTATTAAGGATATGATCAAAAGATTCAGAAAGGCGAACCCTCGTGTTTTCAAATAGATAACGACGAGACCCTGAGGTTAAAAGGAAGGATTTGTGTTCCTGACATCCCAAAGTTAAAAAGGGAAGTGTTAGACGAATGTCACAAGTCCAAACTGAGTATCCATCCTGGTGTGGCCAAAATGTATAACGATATCAAGCGAACGTTCTGGTGGAAGGCTATGAAAAGAGACGTTTCAATATATGTTAGCTGATGCCCTACTTGCCAGCTAGTCAAGAGCGACCAACAGAAACTGGCTGGATTATTACAACCGCTAGAAGTTCCTGGTTAGAAGTGGGAACATATTTCCATGGATTTCATTGATGGTTTGCCCAAAACCAGAAAAGGAAATGACAGTATTTGGGTGATCGTAGATCGCTTCACGAAGACCGCCCATTTTATACCTGTCAGATCAAACAGAACGGCTCAGAGTCTAGCGCAGATTTACTTCAAGGAAATAGTTAGACTACATGGAGTGCCGCTCAGTATAGTCAGTGATAGAGATACAGTATTTACTAGCAAATTCTGGGAGGCATTTCAAGTAGATCTGGGAACGAAGCTGAACTTGAGCACCGCTTATCATCCCCAGACAGACGGTCAAACTGAGAGGGTGAACCGTATACTAAAAGATCTATTGTGGGCTTGTGTCCTAGATTTCGGTGGATCATCTGAAGACCATCTGCATTTGGCTGAATTCTCATATAAGAACAACTACCAGGAAGCCTGACATTGTCACCATTCGAAGCATTGTATGGTAGACTGTGCCAATCTCCTGCTTGTTGGGTCGGACCTGGTAATAGGCTTGTGTTGGGGCCAGATATGATCCAAGAAGCTGCCGACAAAGTCGATTTTATTAAGAAGCGATTACTGGCCGCTCAAAGCCGACAAAAGAGCTATGCCGATAGGAGAAGAAGAGATATATCCTTTGCTGTTGGCGACTACGTATATTTGAAAGTATCGCCAATGAGAGGAGTTATCCGGTTCGGTAAAACTGGAAAGTTGGCGCCTCAATTCATTGGTCCGTTTCCTATTATGGAACGGATCGGAACGCTCGCTTATAGAGTTAAATTGCCTGATTGGTTGCTTGGAGTTCATGATGTATTTCACATATCTCAACTTCGAAAGCACGTTCATGATCCAGACTTGATCGTGGAAGAAGCAGCGCAACAGGATATTGAAATTACCCCTGAATTAGCTGTTAGAAGAGAGCCGCTAAAGATCATCGGCAAAGAAACCAAAGAACTGAGGAACAAGAAGGTTCACTTAGTCAAAGTGCAATGGAGTGGAGATCCGCGACATTGTACTTGGGAAACTGAGGAGAGCATTCAGAAAGCCTATCCTAGATGCCGAGTGGATATCTTTGATTGACTCCGATGCAAGGTACATTTACCATACTTTGCATTACCAATTAGTTCTCTGCTCTGTTGTTATTTTCTTTCCATGGATGGGTACTTTTAATTCTATAGTCTGAATGATTTTTAAAAGAGTATAGAAGTTGATAGTATATTTTTGAAAAGTTAAAAACATTTTGATTGTTGTTTGTGTGGTGTGATAGTAAATTTGATTAATTGAATTATTGAAACAATAGTTAATTTAATCAACAATAGAATAATGGTAGAATTTATTCATTTATATCACACATTTAACTGATTGGAAAATAGATAGAAATATATACTTGTGCATTATATATGTTTGAACAGGTAAATGGATTAGCTGTTGAGTAAAGATTTTATTTGCGTGCCTGACAAATAGGTAAACCTTAATGAGTTGGATGCGAAATATTATTATATCAAATCCTGTGAATGCCATTGGATGCGGAGTGCTGGTTATTCTGTGTGTAAAAAAAAATGTCGCCATAGGATAGTAACAATTAATTTTGAACTACATTACATGGCATACTTCAGAAGATAGGCATACTTCATCATATACCACATAAGCATTTGGAGCTTGTATGACGAGGTGGAAGATTTACCATACGAGCGAGAGGCTTGTATGGCGATGACTATATTTTACAGGTTGAACTGATGACTGATATGGACTATTTAAATTGTAATGATTAAATTGCCAGATTAATAAAAAAACCACACGGGTCTGGAGTTGACAATAACCACGTCTCTCTAGTTATTAGATACGGCACATGGACTATTTATTTCCCATACGGGGCGAGGTGACGAGGATTTATCCTCTGGAGCATTTAAAATACACACTCCCTCAGGCTTTGACAGGGTGAGGAGAATTTATTCTCTGGAGTTATTATCAATACACGCTCCCCTGTAAACACCAGAATATATCACTATAAATATGTGTATGCTTATTAGGATTTATTAGGTACCTAATACGACCCAATAAATTTCCAAACCTCTCCCCGTACAAAGGAGGTTATGGCGAAATTTTTCGAAAATTCCAGGTGTTAGCCAAATTTTTGAAGAATTTGAAAATTCTCAGAAACTGAAAAGTTGGAGAATGGAAGCCAGATTGAACGTAGAGTTGATAAATCAGACCACTTTCGACTTTGTTCCTTTACGGGGACGAAAAGTTTTAAGTGGGGGAGATTGTAACGACCCAGAAAATCTGAACCAATTTAAAAATTTTGAATTGGCTAAAATAGTGGATTTTAAATATTTTAAATAATAGCAATGAAAAGTGAGTTTGAATCGACGATTGAAAACGAATATAATTAATTCTAATTATAAACAAGGCCTGAAATGGCGCTGTAGTTTCAAAAATTGAATTCGAACTTTGTCGGACTGTACTGGGTGCAAAAAAAAAACGGATTTGAGCGAAACCAAAAATATTTAAATCTGTTAGTGAATACATTTCTAACGAATCTGAAAAATCGAAGTTTCATAGCGGAAAGCAAAAGTTACGGCCAAATGAATTTTCAGAAAGGTCGCTATGGAATTTATATAGCCCGTGAAATTGGCCATTTTGCATATGACCTCGGAATTCGACGAAACCATTTTTGTTGGATCCGAGATGTGAAGTTATTGCTAGGTTTCAAATTGCATAATTTTTGAAGCTAGTATGTGAGTGTGGCAAAGGAAAACGTGTTTTGGTCAATTATAGTTAAATTGGATCGACCAGAAATGGGCCTTTTTGCAAACGATCTCAGAATTCGACGAAACTAGTTTTGTTGGGACCGCATCGCCAAAACATAGCCAGATTTATTTTTCTGGAATTTTTCGAATCAGTTTGTGGCCCTTGCAAATTGAAATGCACGTTCAAATCAAATATTGAATGTTTTATATTTTAATTTGAAGGAAAACTGATTGAAACAGTCGAATGGGCCTACGAAACATATCCCATTGTGTTCGGAATGGGGGTAAAACGCTAAGGACGATAGTCGTTGGGTTTAGATTGGTGGTCGTGTCAGAAAACCCCTTTAAAACCCACCGGCCAATCAGAAATTTCTATTCATTAATTTAAAAATAAAAAAAACTTTCTCTCTCCCCGTAACAGACGATCGACGGCGAAACCCATTCCCTCCGTTCCCAGCCATTTTCCGGCCGCTTCGTCCCTCGTTGACCCCCGACCCTTTACAACTTTTTGAAGATCTCCCCGAGCTCTTCAAATCCATACCACCTGCTCCCCTCATCGTGCCACCGTCATCGCGAATCACCTCCCCGAAGTGGCCAACTTCAGTTCGCCGCCGCCGTCGCCAGAGGCCACCGAAGTGGGCCCCCTTCCTGGCGCATGTGCGCCCCACCAGGCTCTTCGACGTCATGAAGCCCGATCCTTGTATCAAGCAACGGATTGGAAGTTAAATTCAAACCTAGGTTTGAATCAAAAACTGAAAGGTATCGGCCTGTATGAATTAAACTGTTTTCAACTTCTAAAAGCGTTGCAAAGTTCGATCAACTGATAAAAATCGTATCTTTTTCATGTGTTATCGAAATTCAGTGAAACAAGAGACAGTGGACTCGTGTGGACATCTTCCACATTCTAGAAGAGACCGCATATTTTTCTGAGCCTTCTGCTATTTTTGGTGGAGTGGAACCCAAGGTGAGATTTCCAATTTATAAACGATATGGAAAACGACGATATATAAATTATATGGTCGATGTATGGGTTATATAGGCGTTGTACACCTCATGTATAAGCGTTGTATAAGTTGTACGTTCGATGTATATGTTATATATGTGTTGTAAAAATTATATATGTGTTGAAATAGAAGTGAATTGCTATATATATATACGCCCCTCGTCCACAAACCATGGACGATATTTATTGATTGTGATTGGTGTGAAAATTGATTGATAGCGAATGGTTGATTGGAATTGTTTGTGGTTGATATTGATTGTTTGTGGTTGAAAAATACCCATTTGTGGTTGAGAAATATTTGGTTGAAACCACATAGGATTAGTTTGTGGTAATGAAATAAATATACATGTCGCCTGTGTGCGAACTAGATGCGTGATTCCCCATTGTCAAAAACCGCGATGTTTTAAGGTAGAGCGAGGAGCCGTACTAGGGATGGTCCCGGTTTTAACTACCATGTCGTTATGCTGCCGAAATTTTGAATAATATTCATGTGTTTGAATTATTTTCATTTGTTGAAACTATATTTATTCGTTGAAAACCTTCATGTGTTGAATCGTTATTCATTCGTTGAATTAAAATTCGTGTGTTGAATGGTGTTCGTGTTTAAATATAAAAATCACATTTTATCATCTATATGAACTATATAAAATAATCTCCTTTTGAAAGAAATTGTTTTATAATAAAAATCCTATTTTTATTACCTATATGAACTATATAAAATAATAGTGTTTTTAAATGAATTGTTTTACAATAAAAATCACATTTTTATTATATACATGAATTGTTAAATATAGTGAAGTGTTAAAATAGAAGACAGCTAGATAAAAATATCATTTTTATCAAATGTATGAAAAGAATATAGCTTTGAAATTAAAGAATCGACATATATATATATATATAGAATTGAAATATATCGAATAACGACGCTGCAGTTCGTATTTTGAAATCGTGATTTCAAATGATTAGTGCGGGAGATCCGACCATTGGATTTTCCTGAAATCGCAACCGTTGGGTTCGCTTTGGAAATATCTTTCCAACGGCACCAACTTTGTAAAAATCCAATGGTTGGATTGTCTGGAATGTTTAATTCGAATATGAAGAAAAACAGCGCCAGAATCGATTATATATATATATATATATAAAATTATATTTAATCGAATAACGACGCTGCAGTTCGTATTTTGAAATCGAAACTTCAAACGATTGTGCCGGGAGATCCGACCGTCGGATTTTCCCGAAACTGGAACCGTTGGATTCGTTTTGAAAAGATCTTTCTAGTGATGTAAATTTTGTGAAGATCCAACGGTTAGATTTTTAAATATGTGTAAATCAAATCTAAAGAAAAACAATGCCATGGCCGCGTTATGGTCCGAAGCGTCGTTTTGAATAAATTGGCTATTTTAAAATAAATAAAAATAGCGATAAATCGTTATAAAATATCATAAACGATATGGAATGGAAATAAACGGAATTTTCTCGATTTATGTGGTATTTGATGGTTGAATGTGTTTGGTGTGAAAATTACATTAAAGAACAAAATTGGTGTTGTCGAATGATTTAACCATTGAAATAAATTGATTTGAAATTCTAAATATACGTGAATTATTTGAAAAGGCCGAGTTAATTCTCATTTCAAATAATTGACCGACGATTGAAAGTCGAAGATAAAGACGGTGGTAGAAGACCGGAGATCTTCACCTCGTTTGGATGGTAACCGAGGTCCTGATTGGGAGACATCCCGAAATATGGATAATGAGTGGTGATCGTCCAGACGTACGTGGTGGTCGTTGGGTTTGCGAGGTATATAGTGCCTCCGGTTTCGTTCAGACCCAGAACGGACTTGTAAATGGACTGTGTATCTGACATTGGATCTTATTCTGTGTAGATTGATCTCTGTTAAATATACATCTGTTTGGCAGTGGAGAATTTATTCTTTTGCTTAACGCCCTTCTCTGAAACGCACGAGCTCAGAGGTTGTATATCGATGGACATCAGTCGCATGGCATGAATTGCTAGTGTGGCATGCCTAAGTGGCAAATGATTAGGGCTTCTGTTGAAAAGCAAAGTCTTGTGGTGACGATGAAAGCACCGCCTGTGTGGCGTAGCTTTGTGTATAACGTGAATTCGCGAGCCTCACACCCCGGTATGAACCAGAAACGGGATAAGGACCTCAGGGAGGGCATGTGTTTCCTTCTAGCTAGGAGTTGTGTCAGTGTTTTTACACGGCCTGACATTTTACTTATGTGGTTGTTTCTGTTGCGAGGCGCCTAGGATATATCGGTCGATCCGGGACCGATGGAGTCATTCGTTGGCTCATTTACGCCCCATAGGGCGGGGAAGTGTAGTGTTCAGGCATAATAATCCACATCGGTGGACCGGCCCTGACGATCCAGAGGGTTGATACGTTCTGATCCTGAGACAGGGGCTAGATTTTCTCGAATTCGTTAAGGACTATCTTTTGCCTTGGTTCATGATGGAAATCCAATTTCCAAATATGTGACTGTGCGGTTTTGATTGTATACCTATATATGGCGACATAGTGGTATGGGGCATTAATGCCGTCTATGATTGATATTTATGATTTGAAATTGTTTTTGAAACATATAAACACTAGAAATAATATCAAATGCCTTTGTTTTATTCGTATCAAGCATAGTTTGGCCGTTATAAGGTAAAAACTCTATCCTCCGGTTTGCGTTGCATTGTGTGATGGGAACTGAGTCTTATAATGGCTTCATTTTTATAAAAAGCATTACGTTGTTTAAAGGAATGATTTGTTTTAAAGCACTGGCAATCCAATGGAGTAAACCCATTCCACGAAAGTGGTGTGGTCCTGTGATTAGCCATATTATAAATGTGTTGAGTAGATTTCTCATACCAGTCCCATGACTGACTCGTAGTTTGTTTCACTTTCAAACTCGGGTGCCCCTTTTTCTACATGGGCAGCCTTGTATTCAGGTTTAGCTGGTTCAATCTGGATAGCTGGAGCTGAAGATGGATTCTATCATTTATCTCTTTTTATGCTGTTCAGCTCCTATTGTTCATTATGTTTGTTTTCTGCTGTAGACATTTATGTATATCTAAACTGCATTTGTGCTAAGTATGATCCTGTATACTGTGTAACTCTGATGATTACTTTTATCCAGTATATTCTATTGTTCATTATCTGGTGTATTTATTTAATTCTGTTCTGCTATTATCTGTTTTTGTGTTATATTCCAAAGATTACCCTTGTCTCCGTCTGTACGGGAAATGGGGTCGTCACACTACAGCGCGTGATTCAATTTATTTTAATATATATATATAATTTGTCCAATGATTTCAAAACCATTTTTTCTTCAAATAATTGGCTAACGCCTTTAAATTTTGAAAATTTTCACCTTAACCTCCTTTGTACGGGCAGATCGGAAAAACCACAACTTGCCTCGCAGGGCCCTCGCCAATCAAAAAGAAAAATCCAAGCCGCTTGCCAATCGGCTCATAAAATCATCAAAACCCCAATAAATACATTAAACATGTAACTATTTGTCAGGAATATAATTTTATTCCTCTTCTTAACTTCTATGCTATGACCTGTTCATTATATACACATGCATAATTATCTAATAAATAAATCATGTTCTATATTATTGATATTAATTAAATCAGTTTATGGTCATAATTTCATGATATCAATACGGTTTGTTTTCAATATCACAATTCTTATTTTCATCACATACATTGGTTAAAAATTATATTTTTAACTAACCAATAAGTACTCCATAGCATGTAAAATTTATCCATTCCATATATACGTTAATTTTTTTATTTTTAATGAACAAACATTTATTTCATTACATGTAAATTTTGTACACTATATATTCATGTAAAAATTATATTTTTAACATACAAACATTTGTTCCATTACATGGAAATTTTATACACTTCACATTCATGTTAAAAATTATATTTTTAACATGCAAACATTTATTTCAACACATGTAAATTTTATCACTTCACATTCATGTTAAAAATGATATTTTTAATGAACAAACATTTATTTCAACATACGACTATTTTATATAGTTTATAAATGTGATAAAAATGATATTTTTAATGAGCAAATATTTATTCCAACACATAACTTTTTATATAGTTCGTACATATGATAAAAATAATATTTTTAATGAACAATCATTTATTTCAACATATGACTATTTTATATAGTTCATACATATGAAAATTTTGATATTTTTAATGAACAAATATTTATCTTAACATACGACTATTTTATAAAGTTCATACATATAATAAAAATGATATTTTTAATGAACATATATTTATTTCAACATACGACTATTTTGTATAGTTCATACATATGATAAAAATGATATTTTTGATGAACAAATATTTATTTCAACATACGACTATTTTATATAGTTCATACATATGACAAAAATGATATTTTTAATGAACAATCATTTATTTCAACACATGGCTATTTTTATCACTTCATACATATTATAAAAATGATATTTTTAACTAACAAAAATATATTTCAATACATGATTATTTTTATTACTTCATACATATGATAAAAATGATATTTTTGGCGAACAAAAATATATTTCAATACATGGTTATTTTTAACACAACAGTTTCAGAAAATTTTGGCATTATATTGGTATGATATTAGAAACGGGAAAATGATGTCTAGCAGCATCCCTCTCCTGCCCTTGGCTTGCGCCATATATAACCATTCCATTCAATCAATTCAATCATATGGTTGACAAACCCATATTCAACCAAATTTTCCACAATACAATCAACTTTGTTGCATTTCCAATTAATATAACGCATAACCAATTATTATACATCGCATGTACATTTTCTATAACACACACACACACACACACACATATATATATATATATATATATATTACACTTTGCATTTTTTTCTTTTTCATATCACGTATATATATATATTTTATTCACATCGCATTTATATGTTTTTATTCAAATCGCATCACAATCACAACACAATACAGTCAATTTAAATCGTCAATGGTCTATGGACGAGGGAGGTGAGCTAATAGGTACCGTATACAATTTATAATGATTTTACAACTCATATATAATTTACACCATTTTATTTTGAATTTAGAAATCTCACATTAGGTTCCACTCCTCCTTAATTTGCGGCTAGCTCCAAAATTCCTCCAGTCAATTCTAGAATGTGGAATACCCTGTCACGAGTTCTATGTCTCTTGTTTCACTAGATTTCGACATCGTATGACAAAGTTTGAATTTTCAAGGCTAATGACATTTTAAAAGTAATTAACATAATAATTAGTTAAATTTATAATCACCTTCTTCTTCAAACACCTCAGGATGATGTTTCAAAGCTTTGGTTCAAAACTAGGGTTTCAATTTGCATGCTACCTAACCACTTTGGCGGCGATCTAAATATACCGCGCGAAAGAGCTTCGAGAGGTGCGCTAAGGGGTCCCCCTCACGTCGAACTCGGTGGAATATCCTGGTGGTGGTTTGCGAGCGAACGGCGGCAGTTTGGGAGGTGACTCGAGCTGGATACTCCTCGATTGATGATCACTTCCATGTAGATTGGAAGAGGGTGGAGAGCACTACAAAATTGCCTTAAGAATCGAACGATTTCATTGCAACGATCGAAAGATTTTAAGGGGTTTTGTCACAAGCAGTTTATCACATTCGATATTAGAGGTGGCGCGGATTTCTGTTGAAATGACTTAGGGTTACGGAATTTTTCTATTGGCCCGTGTATTTATATTTAATTTATTTAATTCCTTTAATTTCGAAAATACCCATTAATCAATACGAACTCCAAATCAATTCCAACGACAGTTGCCATTAGCTAAATGCCCTATCCTAGACACAAAGCCAATCCGACTGTTTCCGTCAGCTTTTCTCTAAATTAAAATATATAACGTTCAATATTAGATTTGAACGTACATTTTAATTTACCGGGGCCACATACTAATTCCAAAAATTCCCAAAAAATAAATCTAGCTATGTTTTGACAATACGGTCCTTAGAAAACCATTTCGTCAAATTTGGAGACCGTTTGAAAAATGGCCTTTTTAATGGTCGATCCAGTTCAACGGAAATTACCAAACGAGTTTTAATTTACAACGCTCACATATTAAATCCAAAAATTATGGAATTTTAAATCTAGCAATAATTTGACATTACAGATCCAACAAAAGTGGTTTCATCGAAAACAGAGGTCGTTTACAAAATGGCTATTTTTAAGGGTTATATTCTAATTTAAAAATTGAATTTTTAAATTCTGACATAATTTCTGAAATAATCACCATAAAATAATTTTTAAATTGGTTCTGAATTTTAGGGTTGTTACATTCTCCCACACTTAAAACTTTTCGTCCCCGAAAAGGAAACAATAGTAAAGTTGGAAACAGAACCGAAATAGAATATATTGTAAATTTACCTTTCACCAAAGCTAATCAGAGATGTTCACTCTGCACTTGGGATAAGCCTGCTTAATGCTTTCTTTTGTTTCCCATGTACAGTCTCTAGGATCTCCGCTCCACTGCACTTTGGCTAAATGCACCTTCTTGTTTCAGAGAACTTTGGTTCCTTTGCCAATAATCTACAGTGGCTCTCTTCTCACTGCTAGACTCAGAGTAATATCCAAATCTTGTTGCGATGCTTCTTCCACACCAAGTCTGGATCATGCACATATTTACGGAGTTGAGAAACGTGAAACACATCATGCACTCCGGGCAACCAGTCTGGCAATTGAACCCTGTAAGCAAGAGTTCCTATTCTCTCGAGTATAGGAAACATACCAATAAATCTTGGTGCCAAGTTCCCTGTCTTCCGAATCGGACCACTCCTCTCATTGGAAAAACTCTTAAATATACATAATCACCAACAGAAAAGGCCAGATCTCTTCTTCTAGAAACTGCAGAACTCTTATATCTGCTTTGAGCTGCTTGTAATCGCTTCTTAATGAAATAAACTTATCTAAAGATTCTCGAACCATGTCAGGACCCAATACCAGTTTATTTCTAGGTTCTACCCAACATGCAGGAGATCTACATGGTCTACCATACATTGCTTCAAATGAAGATAATCCCAAGCTTGCTTGATAGCTGTTATTATATGAGAATTCAACCAAATGTAGGCAATCTTCCCACGATCCACAAAAATCAAGAATACATGCTCACAACAAATCTTCTAATATACGATTCACTTTTTCAGTTTGGCCGTATGTCAGAGGATGATTAGCGGTGCTAAGATTCAGCTTTGTTCCCAAATCTTCCAAAAATGGTTCCCATAACTTACTAGCGAAAATCGGATCTCTATCACTAATAATACAGTTGGGCACTCCATGTAGTCTAACAATTTCTTTAAAATATATTTGTGCCAGACTTTGAGCTGTTCTATTCGACTTCACAGGAAATGATCTACGATCACCTATATGTTGTCATTGCCTTTCTTGGTTCTAGACAAACCATCAATGAAATCCACAAAAATTTGATCCCACTTCCAATCTGAAACCTCTAATGGTTGCAACAATCTTGCGAGTTTTTGTTGATCACTCTTGACCTGTTAGCTAGTAGAACACCTACTAACATATATAGAAATGTCCCTTTTCATAGATCTCCACCAGTACGTGCGCTTGAGATCATGATACATCCTACTTACTCTTGGATGGATACTAAGCTTGGATTTGTGACATTCATCCATCACTTCTCTTCTGAGCTCAGGAATACTCAGAACACAAGTTCGACCTAATAACCTCAGAACTCCCTTGTTATCAATCTGGAAACTCGAAGGTTCGCCTTCTTGAACTCTTTTGCTAATCCTCTAAATGAATTCATCATCTTTCTGAAGAACAGAGATCTTATCAATCAATGAAGGCTCAATAATGAGATTAGCGATGATTGCATTCTTTCTGCTAAGCGCATCTGCTACAACATTGGCTTTCCCTGGAGTATACAGAATACTAGATTGTACGCTGCAAGAAATTCTAACCAACGCTGCTATCTCAAAATTTAAGTCTTTCTGGGTGAACAAATACTTCAATGACTTATGATCTGTACATAATTCGAACTTCTCACCCAAAAGATAGTGCCTCCATATTTTCAAAGCAAATACAACGGCTAGCAACTTAAGATCATGAGTAACATATCTTTTCTCATGCGGTTTCAACTGACGGCTAGCATAAGCAACTACTTGCCCTTTTTGCATTAATAACGCACCTACTCCTTCAAGAGAAGCATCTGTTTAAACTGTCAAATCTTGATTGCCATCAATAATAGTTAATATTGGAGCAGTAGGCAATCTTAATTACAACTCCAAGAAAGCGGTCTCACAATCAGTTGTCCAATTAAACCTTTCATGCTTCTTGGTAAGCTTTGTTAATGGACTAGATAGTTTCGGAAAATCTTTAACGAATTTCCGATAATAGCCAGCAAATCCTAGAAAACTTTTGACTTCTGTGGGTGTGTTAGGCTGCTTCCAATCTCTAATGGTTGTAATCTTGTCTGGATCCACTGAAATTCCTTCCTTTGATACTACATGATCGAGGAACTTTACTTCTTGCCAGAATATGCATTTAGAAAATTTGGCTTTTAATGCGTTCTTTCTCAGAATTTCAAAACTTCTTCCAAATGCTTAGCATGCTCGCTAGCTGACTTAGAGAAGACTAAAATATCGTCAATGAAGACTAGCACAAATTTATTCAACACATGGCGAAATACTCTATTAATTAAATCGACAAAATAAGCAGGAGCATTACATAAGCCGAATGGCATTACTAATCACTCATAAAATAAGTTTGGACCTCTGAAAGATGTCAAAGGAACACATTCTTCGGCAATACGCAGTTGATGGAAACCTGCAGTTAGGTCCATTCTAGAAAATACTTGCGCTCCATTCAAGCGAATTAATAAATCATCAATACGCAGTAATGGATATTTATTCTTCAATGTCTGCTTATTTAAATCTCGGCAATCCATGCATAATCTGAGAGTACCGTCTGAATTAGGAACAAATACCATGACTGCTCCCCAACACGAGAAGCTAGGTCTGATCAGACTCTTCCATAGCAATTGTCGAGTTTGATCGCCCAATTCTTCTTTCTCTTTAAATATCATTCTTCAAATAGCATTGACAACGGGCCTTGCATTCGAAATTAAATCGATCCTGAAGTCAATTTCTATTCGCGGAGGCAAGCTATCAACTTCTTTGAACACATCCGCATAATCTCTAACTACGAGAATATTCTCAAGAGAAGTAGGAGTAACTTCAGGAGCAGACAAAAATTCTTTTCTATCTGTTTCTGAGCCATAGCATGGTATAATAACATTTCCAAGCTTCATTTTAACCTTAACAATTCTCTTGGCACATTTAACATCGGCCTCATATTCCGTTAACCAATCCAGTCCAAGAATAATATCGAACTAGGAAAAATTCGTAATGATCAACTTATAAGGAAACCGATGAAAAGAATAGGAGACGGGAAATTTACAGTATACACCGAGAACAAGAGAACCTCCTATCAGATTATGAACACTAATCAATTCTTTAAGATTTCTTTGCTTTAACTTTAATTTTTTTACTATGTTACTGGAAATGAAACTTCGTGATGCACCAGTGTCAAATAATTCTATAACAGGAATATTTTTAATAGTAAGGGTACCTCCCAAAACATCTTGTTTACCTTCTCCTTCAGAAGAAGTTGGCGCATTCTCCCCATCATAAACATGAGCCACTTTGGACTATCTCTACAATGGACAGTTTCTGCTAACATGCCCCGTCTTGTGGCACTTGAAGCACTCTCTAGTGTCACTAGGATTCTGACTAGGTCCTGATTCATTCCTCTTTGGCTTCTTTGGAGAATTGCATTCATTGGAATAATGTCTGAGATGGTGGAAATTATAGCATTTACCCTTTGGTTTACTATTCTCATGAGGCTTAGCGGCTTCAGTGTTGCTCGCTTTGGGCTTCTTACCAGAATATTTCCTTTTATTACTGGCTTGATTTCTCTCACGGTCTTCTTTAGAATTCTTCTTGTCAATACCTTCATATTTACAAGCCATTTCATCCACCTTGGTAAATGGAAGCTCGATCTGTGCAGTCACTCGGTTATGGTACTTTATAAGAAGTGTACGAATCGCTTGTTCTTCTGTAACGGCCCGAGGAAAAATGAAAATCCTGATTATCGACCAAATATGATGTCGACTAACCAAGCACCCGAAATTTACCGGAACGTTAACGAATGAAGTTAGAGGGTGAGAATAGATAAGATAGAAAATTAGAAATAGAAGAAGATAGATACAACATCAGAGTAACACGAATCTCATAGCAGAATGAATAAAATATAAAATAACTTTGAAATATAATAGTATATATACAATAATATTACCAGAGTACAACACTTATAACACAACAGAAAATGACACTAGATAACTGACGCTTAAGCCTCCTGCTCCAAGCTCCTCCAATGATATTTGAAAATACCTGAACTACTTGACTGCCCGTACAAATTTGGGCACCCCAAAGTTTAGGGTAAAAACAAAACAAAAATAAACTCTGGGTCAGTCATGGGACTGGTGTGAGTAAACTCCAACCACTTCGTTTAACTTTTAAAATCGTTTTTAAAAGAAAGGATAATCGTAAGACTGATCCACACATAAACACAGATAGTTTTACCTTACGACAACCCAAAGCATTCTTTGAAATCAATATTCATCCGATATTATAATAGTGTCTAAAACAAGCAAATAACAATCTAGCAGAACACTTGAATCTCACGCTATACATATATAGTATACAATCAAATCTATGAGCTCTTATTGGATAATGGATTTCCAACTGGCAAGGTATAGGACCACCTTCCGACAGTGTACCTCTAGAGAGAAATACACCGGGTTCAACAAGAACATCTTGCAACTCAGGCTAAACATGATTGCCCCCTCACTTCGCTTGAGAGTACCGAATGTACTATCACCAACGGTTGGGATCAGCAGCCGTTTCCCGAAAGGGACAACATCGATAGATTTAAGAAGCAAAAGTAATTTCTCAAGATCAGGTGACAATACACCCTACTTGGAAGCTAACCACTTAGCCATGTGACATACCTGATTTAATACCATTTCTCGGTTGTGAGGCTAGAGGTCATAACGTATCTTCTGATCTTCATCCACTTTGAATGTCACATTGTGCATACCCGCAAAATCACAAATTGATTTCCCTAAACATATCATGGGTATCCAGCTAAAGAAACGAATTCCTCCGCCACCAAACGAAACTACATTTGAAAAGATCAACTTACGCGTTCCTTTAGATAAACTCTCTCAGACACTCATCCATATAAATTTGCCCTAGGACTGGACAAAGCGAAGGCACTATTCTGTAAAGAGGACAGCCCTTGCATAACACCGTCTTCAATTATCTTCATCATATTTAATTCGCAACGTTAACGTCTATATAGAGTGGTTTTCGGATAACGAATCTATCCCGGTCTCTTCGTATTGAAGATGTAAAGATGGTAAAAAAAACTTCGATAGTCGGTGATTTAATTATCAAAGAAAAGCATGTGTGCAAACAACGATATTATTTCTAGATGGAAATTCTATCGATTTATCATCATTCATTTATCTCTTAAATACACTTATCATTAATTTATTCATTTTCCATTTCATGTTTCCATATATCCGTAATTTCTTATTTTCTAAATCTAGAAAATATACGTTATTAATCATTGGAAAGTGTTTTCATTTCTTATTCACGTATCACTGTCATTCCAGTACTCCTTATCAACAAAACATTTCATTTTCTATGCTTAGAAAAAAATTCTGATTTTTATTTGCAAAACGTTTCCAAAACTCAATTATATGTATTTCAAATGAACATTGTATAAAACATCGTTACACCAGCTCAATCCATTTATCGCTTATTTCTTAATGTAAACAATCTTCACCATCGAACTTCGACTATTCCTTAGTTAATTATGAATTCAATCAGTTAGGGTATAATTATCTTTCAGACCTAAATTGAACAACGTACTTAACCTTGCAACAGATAAAGCTCAACACTCTAGTTTTAATAATCATTTCTTATGCAAACTCTTGGATATCATTTACGACTTTCCTTCTTTGATAAAAACATTGGTTATAACGATAACATTATAAACCTTACTTCCAAAATATCTTACTTTAAAACTATAACTTTTATTTCTTAATTTAAAAAAAAATAATTAGTTTATTTAGTAAATAAATCTTGATTTAAAAACCAGAAAGTAAATAGTACTTTCCTGAATTCGATATAATTGAATTTGACGTATAACTCTCTTTCGAGTAATCTCCGTTTGATTAACTCTTCTTTGAATAACCTATATTCGATTAACTCAGTTCGAATAACTAATATTCGAATAATTCACTTCGAATAAATTATATTCGATTAACACTCTTCGTATAACTTATATTCGATTAACACTCTTCGAATAACTTATATTCGATAATAACTATTATTTTCTAGTCAAATGTTAATTACACATCTTTATGGATTTTATTTAAATCCTTTTTACGTTTCGAACGTCGAAATGGATTTCAACGTTTCCTTTTTAACATAACTCCAAATTTCTCATTTTATATTCACTGTTGAATTTGCACTCTCAATTATCCACTGATAATTATATTTTGATCCATTTATAAACATTGTTTATAAATCCGACTACTTGTTTTCATTATTAAACAAGTTATTTATTTATAATCATTTGGAATTTCATTTCTGTTTGAATTCCTGTTTCAAAAATCCACTTCCCTTTACAAATGTTTTTATTTGCAAAATATTTGCTTAATTTCGTTATTCACATCAAATGTGAATAATGTTTCCTTTTATATACTCCATTTCGTTTGATTTCGTATTTAAAATAATATTCCAAATTCCATTTATACTTCTCTTTATAGAATCGTATATACGAAATCTCCTTTTCATTTCTAACACTTAAATCTCATTTATAATTCTCTTTTATAAATGTTGAGTTCACATTCTATTTTATATATCGGTGTTAAAACCGAATTCTACTTTCTATATTAGTTCATACTTATATATTCCATTTATCAAATGACAAGTATTTTATTTTACTTATAAATGTCATTTATAAATTAAACGTCTCCATTTATTTATTTTCGAATATTTCATTTTGATATTCTATTCGCTTTATAAAGATTTCCTCTTTACATCGTTTTAATTCACTTCATAAAAATATTCTCTTTACATCATTTTAATTCACTTTATAAAGATTTTCTCTTTACATCATTTTAATTCACTTTATAAAGACTTCTTTTTTATAGCATTTATCTTGCTTTATAAAGACTTCATTTTTATAGCGTTTATCTTGCTTTATAATGACTTTATTTTTATAGCGTTTATTCCAAAATATTTCATTTTTATAACATTCTATTCATTTTATAAATGTTCTCTTTTTATAGAATCTATTTATTTCATAAATGTTCATTTTATGAAAATGTCATCACTTCACAAATGTTCATTTTATAAAAATACCTGTGTTTCATCAATGTTCATTTTATAAAATCTTCTCTTTTTATAATGTTCTCTTTTTATAATGTATATTTATTACATATAAATATTTTATTTTCAGTCTACTTTAAAAATCCTCTTTTTACATTCTAGTATTATTTATGGTGTTTAACATACAATATAACAATGATCAATATCATTCAAACACACATAATCAACAACAGTCTAGATATCACATCATATATCACAATATATGAAAAACGGTAGAATAACTATTGAGGAATCCAGTTGGATCCCTCCGACCTGTTTTCCTGCATCAACAGATGTTACACAATATAATTCACAACAATTTCTGTTCAATATGTACTATTCTGATAAACAGAATAAATGTTTGTTTAACGATATGTGTATATATCGTTATCTGCAATTTCAACCAACAAATAGCAAATCAACCAAACAACCAACACATAGAAATAAATCATTATTTATCAACACTAGATTATATTTATAAAAATATAAATAAAACAGAGTTAGTGAGTTTTACTCACTTCGATCGGTAGTTGTTAAATAACGATAACCGTTCAATTTCTCCGTTCGAACGTTTTATGTCGCCATAATTGAGACGAGATCTAAATCACTCCAAACTAGTTTCATTTTGTAGCCCTCGTCCATACGATCCCAACTTGAATAGTTTCACTGAATTTCCTTTGCATATGACAAAGTTAGGCATTTTAGAAGTTAGTATACATTTATATAAAGTAAAATATGGCTTTTAAATTTAAACGGGCTTTACCCTTTAACCCAATAGCCCAACACCCATTCAAACAACCCACACCGCTCCTCCATCTTCCCCAAACGCAACACAGCAAGCTCCAAACTGTGCTCCTCCATTTCTCTCTTCTTTGATCACCCATATCTCCACCAATACTCAACTAAATCGCATGAAACCACCTCTATTCTCCTTCTCTTCAAACTCTCTTCATCTCCATCACCATAAACATGAACTCGATCTCATGGAGAAAAACCAGTCATGCTTCCCTACAACGCACGGGTACAGTGTCCACTCGACACTTTTTCACACCTAATCACCCCAAAACTCCACACAATATGCTAAACTCCATCACGATCTCAAAACCAATAACCAAACTTCGAATCAATGCTTGTATTGATTACAAAATCCAACCCTAGTAAGAAAAATGCATGCTTACATAATTTGACCAATTCAAAACTTCACCAAATCCAATAATACTTATACCGGATCGAAGAGCATCACGTTAGATCACAAGCATGTAAACTTTGGATTTTATTGATTTTATTTGGATTTGATATGATTTTTGGAAGTCTAGGTTGCTATGTTGGATTTTTATTCGCTGGAGGCGGCTGCATTTGACTACTGGAGAAAATTATATAGGGTTAGTGAGATGGTAGGTATTTATAGGGTAGGTTATTTTATTTTTTTATTAATATTTTATATTTTATTATAGCCAATTTCTACTTGTATCTGTCTTTTAAAAATCCTTATGATCATATAAAATATCCAAAAATAATGGGAATTGATACGCAGCTAGAGTTTGACATTACGGATCCAATAAAACTTGTTTCATCGAATTTTGACTCCGTTTGCTCACACAGCGTATTTTTAATCGTAAAAATATCGACTGTTTCTTACGTAAAAATCGCATGTGGCCACATATCGATTCCAAAAATCACAAAAATTGAAATCTAACCATAATTTGACATTACAGATCCAAAAAAATTGGTTTCATCGAATTTAGAGGTCGTTTGAAAAATGGCCATTTTTAATGCTCTAAATAGACCATTTAAATATTAATATATTTAAAATAATCAAATTAAATATTAATAAATTAATATTATCGTATATATTCACATATAATATCATACAGCTCAAAAATATACATTTGGGTTTGAAACTCAATATTTAAACATTTCTGTTTATATCGCTATTCAATTTAAATAAAAATCCATTTGTAATATAAATAAACGTTATAAAATATAAACGAATTCCATAACCTCTATTTTAAATTTTGATTTGGAAATAACTTACAATCTACACGACGAAATCTCGATTTTTCTCTTTTGTTAGAAAAATATAGTTTAACAGATCTGAGCGTTTCTTGTTTCATAGAAATCCGACTTAAAACGGACCTTGTATATTCAATTGAAGTTCACATCGTTTAATTACGAACTGCCGCGATGTTACGGGCTCGATTATAATTGAATTAAAATTTATACGTTCTAACGTAGATTAAATAATATATTCATTATTATATTCAATTTTAAATTGTATTAACTATTTTTAACTGATCCAATTCACACAATATTGTGAATTCAGCTATTTTTGACTATTTTGAAATTATAACACATTATTATATTATAAATATTCACTATTATTTAATTAAACAACCGTTTAAATCTCTAGATCACTATTTAAATAATTAAATAAATTAATTATTATACCATAAAAATACGGGACATTACATCTTCTGAAGCGGTTCCTGAATCAATTCGGGTGCATAGCGAGAGAGCTCTTCAATTTTGTTCACATATTCATGAATGGTTCGATCCCCTTGCTGGAGATTAGCAAACTCATCATGCAAGCGCTCAACTTCTTATCAAGGGAGAAATATTTTATTAAAGATTTCTTTGAACTTTGCCCATGTCATGTCAACATCAATATTGCCAATAGTCACTTTATCCCACCATATCAAGGCCTCATCCTTAAGTAGCCAAGAAGCCATAAACCTCTTCCTGTGGTCTTCCAGCTCTAGGCCCGCGAAGATCCGTTTGCACGACCTTTACCAAGCTTGAGCCTCGGTTACTGTTCCACTGTCAGAGAATGGCACGCCACCAAAATTCTTGTACTTCTTAGCAATCTTATCAAGATCAAACACTGGTGGTGGGGATTGCTTCTATATTACAGGCTCATTAACAATGGGAATATTCTCCCCTCCTCAACCACGACCACTCTAGTCTTGCCCCTGCCTCTACCACTCATTTTCTGTTAGTTCTGCAAATATATGGAAAAGAGTCAGGCCAACAGAAAAGATATCTTGCGGGATTGTAAAAGCATAAAGACATATGCAAACACAATGATGTAATGATCAGGTTTTATGCTATTCTGCTGCACTCATTCTAGGACATTAATAATCCTATCTCTAATGAGTTACTCGTCCTAAAACACTGTTGATTCTATTTTTGACGAGACATTTAAATATGTTATACTCCAGAGCTAAGGTTAACCAATGCTCTAATACCACGTTTTTGACAACCCAAATCCCCATGCCATGGAAGCAAGGATAATCATTGGAATATAACATATCAATCACCTCAGCAGATTACAGATAATAGCATAACACATGAAATCATAGAATAATATACACCATCATAACAGCGGAATCATAAATGTCATCATCATCAGAGTTACACAGATACAAGATACTAACAAGTTCCATCAGGTAGATAAAAAGTCTACAACATAATCAAATACAACATACATAAGGTGATGTCTAAATATCCAAAATAAGTGATAAAAGATAGTCTTCTTCTCCAACCAAAAGAGCACCCCATGCTATGGTACATATCCAAAATAAATCCAGCTACCTGTTTACTTGGCTGCCCGTGTAAAAATAAGGGCATCCGAGTTTGCAAGTGAAAACAAACTACGGGTCAATCATGGGACTAGTATGAGAAATCTTACTTAACTTATTTAATAATAAGGCTAATCACAGGACCACACCGCTAACGTGGAACGGGTTTGCTCCATTGGATTGCCAGTGCATGAAATAAAGTAAATCATTTAAACAACGAAATGCTGTTTAGAAAAATGAAGCCATTATAAGATTCAGGTCCCTTCACACAATGTAACGCAAGCCTGGTATAGAGTTTTACCTTATAATGGCCAAATATGCTTAATACGTATAAAACAAAAATCATTTGATATCAGTACTTGTGTCTAGTCGGTTTAAAACAATTTCAATGTAAATGTATCAATCCTAGATAGCATACCTACCATATACTATGTCGCCATATAGGTTTACAATCAAAATCAAACGCTGTCTTATTGGAAATTGGATTTCCATCATGAGTCAAGGCAAGGGATGGTCTCCTCACTGATTCGGATTACCTCTAGCAAGATGACCCAGGATTAGACACTCTGGGAAACCCCTGGACCCTCCAAGGCCGATCCACGCTTACGTTAATGGATTAGTTATTCCTGAACACATGTTTCCTGGTCCTATCGGACCTATCACTTGGTCAGTAGTGACCAATACTCGAGGCGCCTCACAATCTATCATCTATATAAGTAAAAATGTCTGGGCTCCATACCATGACACCACTTCTAGCTAGAAAGAAATGTCGTGCACTCCTTGGGTCCCTTATCCTGTTTTGACTCATACCGGGTGTGAGGCTCGCGAATTAACGCTACACAAAAAGCTACGCTAATTAAAGCCGTGCTTTGATCATCAACCACAAGACTCTGCTTTTCAACAAAAGCCTTGTTCATTTGCATCTTAGCATGCCACATTGACAATTCACGCCATGCGACTGATGGCTATAAATATATAACCTCTAAGCTCGTGCGTCTCCGAGAAGGGTGTTAAGCAAGAGAATAAATTCTCCGCCACCAAACAGATATATATTTAATAGAGATCAATCAACAAAGAACAAGATCCAATGTCAGACACGCATCCATTTACAAGTCCGTTCTGGTTCTAAACGAAACCGATAGCACCTTATTCCTCGTTCCATATGTCCAATATGGAAGAGAGGTCATCGCATATCCGGAAAATCAACAAATACGTCTAGACCACTACCACTATAACCTCATTAAGGGAGCTACCCATATCGAAGGCATCAGTAGTAATCCATTCGATGTGAATATTACCGGTCTTGCGTCGCCTTCATTTCCTTTAACTTTTAATTGTCGTTCAATTATTTGAAATGAGATTTAACTCGGCCTTTTCAAATAATTTTCGAATATATATAATTCAAATCATTTCTTTTCTTGGTCAAATTCAATTCAATTCTATAGATTAATATCAATTGAGTCTAACCGTCCATGTTTTTTATATAAACCAAGTGAAATTGGTTTATTTCCATTCCATATCGATTATAATATTTATAACGATTTGTCAATATTTTTATTTATATAAAAATAGCCCATTTAATTCGAATGACGTTTCAGGTCACAACGCGGCCCTGGCGCTGTTTTTATTCAGATTTGAATTACACACACACACACACACACACACACACACACATATATATATATATATATATATAATTCGTTCGATGATTTCAAAACCATTTATTCTTCAAATAATTGGCTATCGCCTTTAAATTTTGGAAAGTTTTGCCATAACCTCCTTTGTATGGGTTGATCGGAAAAACCACAACTTGCCTCGCAGGGCCCTCGTCAATCAAAAAGAAAAAGAAAAAGCCAAGCGGCTCATAAAATCATCAAAACCCAACAAATACATTAAACATGTACCTATTTGTCGGGCATATAATTTTATTCCTCTTCTTAACTTCTTTGTTATGAGCTGTTCATTATATACACATGCATAGCTATCTAATGAATAAATCCAGTTCTATATTACTGATTTTAAATAAATCAATTTATGGTCACAATTTCATGATATCAATACGGTTTGTTTTGAATATCACATTTCTTATTTTCATCACATACATTAGTTAAAAATTATATTTTTAACTAACCAAAAACTACTCCATAGCATGTAAATTTTATCCATTCCATATATACGATAAAAAATTTATTTTTAATGAACAAACATTTATTTCATTATATGTAAATTTTGTACACTTTATATTCCGGTAAAAATTAAATTTTTAACATACAAGCATTTATTTCATTACATGGAAAGTTTATACACTTCACATTCATGTTAAAAATTATATTTTTAACATGCAAACATTTATTGCAAAACATGTAAATTTTAACGCTTCATATTCATGTTAAAAATGATATTTTTAATGAACAAACATTTATTTCAACATACGACTATTTTATATAGTTCATACATATGATAAAAAAGATATTTTTAATGAACAAATATTTATTTCAACACACGACTATTTTATATAGTTCATACATATGATAAAAATGATATTTTTAATGAATAATCATTTATTTCAACATACGACTATTTTATATAGTTCATACATACGATAAAAATGATATTTTTAATGAACAGATATTTATTTCATGTAACAACCCGCAAATTCTGAACCAATTTAAAAATTTTATTTTAGAAATTTTAAAGGAATTTCAATAGTTAAAATAATTTATTTTAAATAATAACGACGAAAAATTTATTTTAAATCGAAGTTAAAATGAATATATTTATTTTAATTATAAAAGGAGTTAGAAATAGCGCGGTAGTTTGAAATTTTGAATTTGAACTTTGACGGACTGTACTGGATGCAAAATAAATCGGATTTAAGTGAAACCAAAAATATTTAAATCTATTTAAAAATATCTTTCCAACGACTCCGAAAAATTGAAATTTCATTTTAAAAATCAAAAGTTATGTCCATATTAAATATTAGAATAGTCATTGTGGAATTTATATATATATATTAATATTAAAAATAGCCATTTTTCAATCGACCTCCGTTTTCGACGAAACCACATTTGTTGGAACCGGAATGTCAAATTGTTGCTAGATTTCAATTTTCATAATTTTTTGAATTATTGTGTGAGTGTGGCAGAAGAAAACATGTTTTTTCAATTACAGTCAATTTTGATCGACTTGAAAATGATCATTTTTCAAATGGTCTCAAAATTCGACGAAATTAGTCTTGTTAGAACCGTATCGTCAAAACATAGCTAGAAATGATTTTTTTGGAATTTTTAGAGGTCGTATGTGGCCCGGTGAATTTAAATGTAAGATTGAATTAATAAAATAAATGATTTAAATATTAAATTAAATAAAACAGGCTAAAGATGATCTTTTGGGCTGACGGGACCTAGCCTGTTGGCTTCGCAACGGGGGCTATTGGGTAGGAACCACTCTCGCTGTACTAAATTTGGAGCTACTGAGGACTTATGGATATATTTGCAAAAATTAGTAATTATATATTATAAAAATTCACTAATCATATACCTAACCCTGATACCATTTATAAACCAGCCGCCACCATTAGAACGAACGCCCATAAAGCTCCGAATTTAATCTTCTAATTTCTCGCAACATACTTTGAATCAAATCAAGACCCCAACACCAAATTAAAGAGCATCATATGATCTTTCTAATCAACAGCTATGATCGTTTGTTATTTCACGGATTGGGAGAATTTCCTGGCTAAAGTCACTTCGTTCGAAGCCGGATTCAAGCGGCTAGGGGGTGCGAGTTGCACCAGGGTCTGGGCGCGAGCAGGGGTTGGCACGAGCTTCGAGTTGGTGGCTTCGGATCGGGTGATGGCGGGCTGTGGTGGCGAGCGCAAGAAGAGAGGAACGACGGTTGATGGGTTCGGTTATCCTGGAGCGTGAAACACAGATGGAAGAAGGAGCGACATCCTTTTGTCACGTGATTAAGTAAATGGGGTTTATTTTTTTTAAATTAATTATTAATTAATGTAATCGAAACTTTAAATAACGATATCTTTTGTAATCGAAATCAGAATCAGACGAAATCGGTTGCGTTGGATCCGCAACGAGTGAGTTCTACTGACTAGATCTGAAACAGAGCAAATCAGAATTTGAGAAAAATCCCAATCTGTACTGTACTGAATTAAAAGCTTGGTGAGATTTCTATTTTAAAATTTAAATTTAATTATTTGTTGCAATGTGAACTGTATATTTATTTCATGTTGATGTTGTATGTATATATTTATTTCAATGTTGGTTGTGTTGTGATTGTGATGAACAATTTATTGTGATGGTGTATTCACGTTTGACAGAATTTTGTGTATACAATAAAACCATATTTTATTGTATATATAAAATATATTATATTCATGTTTGTCAAA
The DNA here is from genome assembly GCA_030737875.1 of Allium sativum. Classification (NCBI taxonomy): domain Eukaryota; kingdom Viridiplantae; phylum Streptophyta; class Magnoliopsida; order Asparagales; family Amaryllidaceae; genus Allium; species Allium sativum. The sequence continues at coordinate 269,681,649 of CM060909.1, read as the reverse complement.
ATTTATGTATAAAATAAAAACCATATTTTTATTTTATATATTAAAACAAAAATGTTCATGTTCGATTTAAATAAAATAATGACCTGTAAAGAAAATTGCTTTGTCAAAACAAGTTAGTTGAAATAAAAATAACATTTTTGTCAAAACATGTTTGTTGAAATAATTTTAATATTTGTGTTAAAACATGTTCGTAGGAATAAAAGATTTTTTTTATTGTCATAAAAGAGTAGATTTAAAAGACTTCATTTTTATGTAACATTATTTATAGTAAAAAGAACCGAAATAGGAGATGTGATTTTTATTGTCGATTTGTTAAAATAAAAAAAATATAATTATTAAGGTTTATATTTTTAAATGTTATAAAAAGGTTATACCTTTATTGTCACTTAGTTTTCAAATATAAGATTAAAATAAAAAGATTATGATAAAAAGAATTCATCTTTGTTGTAACCTTGTTAGATTTAAATAAATTTTTTTATTTGTCATTATAGATTATAATAGAAAGGAATGAGACAAAAATATTCATTTTTTTCACTTAAAAAGAATGAAACAAAAACATTCACTTTTATCAAATTAAAATAGTTAAACCCAATTTGTCATTATTATTAATTTATAATAGTTGAAAACTATTTTGTTGCTTTTGTCAAATTATCAAAGTTAAATCCATTTTGTCGCTTTTATCAAATTATCAAAGTTAAAACTATTTTGTCGCTTTTATCAAATTATTAAAGTTAAAACTATTTTATCGCTTTTGTCAAATTATCAAAGTTAGAACTATTTTATCGCTTTTGTCAAATTACCAAAGTTAGAACTATTTTGTCGCTTTTGTCAAAATTATCATAGTTAAAACAAATTGGTCACTTTTGTTAAACTATAATGATTTAAACAAATACATCACTTATAATTGTTTTGTTGAATTAGATTTTTCAACAAAACAAAGTCATTATCTTTGTTGTTTTGTTGAATTAGAATAGTTAAATTAAAATATACATTTTGTCAAAATATTCATTTTGTCAAAATAGTTTAGTTAAAGAAAACCATATATTTTTGGTCAAATTATATATTTTTGTCAAGATAAGACTAGTTGAATCAAAATACACATTTTTGTTGAAAAAAAAATTACCTTCTGTTAATTAGATTTGAATTAAGACAAAAATTTACACTTTTGTTGAATAAAAAAAAGTTAAACACAAATAGTATTTTTGTGTAATAGGTTTGTGTTACCATAGAAATATCCGTTTTGATAAAATAGAATTGTCAGCAAAATGGAACTCCTTATACATTTTGTTGAGATAGAATTTATATGCAAATAAAATAATCATTTTTATTTGGATAACATATGATAGAATTTATATACAAATATAAAAAATCATTTTTATTTGCAAACTTACATTAGAATTTATACTCAAATATAAGAATCATAGTATTGGTCAAAACATACATTAGAATTTGTAGATGTGTTAAAGTGACATTTTTATATGCTAATGCATACATTAGGATTTATATGTAATTTAAAATAAATATTTTTAGGTGTTAGGTTATACATTGAAAAACATATACCAATGAGACTATTTCTTTTATGTGTTAAATTTAAGAATAATTACATACAAATAAAGTATAATAAAAATTATCTTTTATTTGTCATCCGCAATAATGTCATATAAATAAATTACACTCTATTAGATATTAGAAATGTATAAAGAAATTATGCGAGTCAAATATATTTCATTTCGACATTAGAAATAAAATATCATGTTTTGTTCATCATTATCAACATGTTGGTAGTATTAAAATTGGTTAAATTCATTAACTAATTATTTATTTATATGTTCTGTTGTTGGCTGAAAACCCCACACGAGTATTGGGATGATAATTGATATACCCTAATCCCAATATTTATTTGTATGTCAATCGATAGATTGACAGGCCGCGTTGAGCGTTATTATTTCATTTTAATGCTCACACAGTTGTGAACTTCACTCTGGATGTTGAATGGATGGTTTGATGATTATTACTTATTTGTTGTCATTTACATACGATGTTTGAAATCCATATAACCAAAGTTATATGGTAAATGATTGAGTCGCTTTCTGATTCAGAATATCTCTTATATAAAGAATATTTTGAACAAAGAATTTCTTTCAAATAAAGAATAATTTTTTTAAAGGATATTGAAATAAAAGAAATTGGATTTTGGGTTGTCATGGATGATGTCTTAAATAACACTGTTCTTAAACCCCGTATGAAAAAGTAAATCTTTCAACTAAGATTATTAGTGTTTCAAATTATACTTATTAACTGGAATAATTGATATGTGAATTGGGTTTACCATGAACTGTGTTTTTAAACGATTTTTGTTCTTTAACCCAATTAACATGATTTTGGGTTTATCGTGAACAATATTTTTAAATGCGTTGATTCTATAACCCAGCAAAAAATAAGATTTATTTCTTAAATTGGAATAATCATAAAGTTATGATTTTTGATATTAAAACCGAACTGGAGTTTTAATGAATCTTTAAAAGAAGACTAAAGATTATAATCTAAAAGAATTTATCTTTGATAAAATTAATGGGAACTTTTCCCTAATAAAATGAATATTTTATATTCTGAATTGGAATGAGGCGTTGGATGTGTATTTACAACACTTGATTTTTAAATTATAAAAATACGCGAGTTATTTGGAAAGACCGGGTTTAACCCATTCTGAATAGTTACTACGATGATTAAAAGTCGAAGACATTGAAGATGGTGATTGAAGACCGCCGATCCTCACATCGAATGGACGGCTACTGACGCCTGGCATTGGGTCGCTCCCGGTAAAGGGTTAATAGTGGTAGTTTGTCCGAACGTACTTGTTGATCGTCCGGATACGCGAGCACCTAGGTGACTCCGGTTTCGTTCAGACCCAGAACGGACTTGTAAATGAATGCGTGTCCGACAATGAATTTCGTGCCATGTAATTTAATTCATATCTATTAATATATTTCTGAGGTGGCAGAGGATTTATCCTCTTGTTAAACACCCTTCTTTGAGACGCACGAGCTCGAAGGTTATATATTGGTAGTTATCGATCGCATGCTATGGACTGTCAATGTGACATGCCAAGATGCAATTGATTGGGGCTTTTGTTGAAAAGCAGAGCCCTATGGATGATGATCAAAGCATAGCCTATTTAGGCATAGCTTTGTGTATTTCGTTACTTCGCGAGCCTCACACCCCCGGTAGAGTCAAAAACGGGACAAGGGAACGCAGGGAGTGCACACGTTTCTTTCAAGCTAGAAGTGGGTTTGGGATTTTACATGGCCCGACATTTTTACTTGTGGTTGATGGAATGAGGCGCCTTGGATTTTTATTGGTCGCCAATGGCCAATTTATAGGTCCAATAAGATCGGGGAGCGTGTGTTCAGGCATAACTAATCCACTAAAGTATTTATGGATCGGCCCGGTAGGATCCAAGGGTTCGCCAGCGTCCGAATCCTGAGGCATTGCTAGAGTGTCTTGAATCGGTTAGGAGATCGTCCCTAGCCTTGACTCATGATGGAAACCAACCTCCAATACGACATTACGATCTTGATTGTAAACTTATATATGGCAACATGGTATATGGTAGTTATGCCATCTAGGATTGATACATTTACTTTGAAGTATTTTTGAAACATATTAGACACTAATAATAATATTAAAAATATTATTTTATACGTATTAAGCATTTTTTGTCATTATAAGGTAAAACTCTATCCTCCGTTTGCGTTGCATTGTGTGATGGGACTTGAGTCTTATAATGATTTCATTTTCTAAAAAGCATTGCGTTGTTTTGACTTAAAAATTTATAAAATTTATGCACTGGCAATCCAATGGATTTAAACCCGTTCAGCGTTAGTGGCGTGGTCCAGTGATTAGCCATATTATTAGTTAAGTAAAAATTTCTCACACCAGTCCCATGACTGACCCGTAGTTTGTTTCACTTTGCAAACTCGGGTGCCCTCTTTTTCACACGGGCAGTCGAGTAGCTTATTTTGCAGATATATTGGGCAGGATTCTGGATCGAAGCTTAAAGGTGTGTTCAGAGCATTGGTAGCCTTCCGCTATGTTAATTTAATTATTCCCCTGCATTGTATTAGTTTTGTTGTAATTTAATCTTCCGCTATATTATTTATCAAGTGTACTCTGATATATTTTGTACTCTGATGTAACATTATTGTAATGATTATAAAAGTCCTCTGTTATCTGTCCTGATGTGTTGTATTCCCAAAGTTAAAGTATTCGAAGATTTCCATCTTTTGGTTTAGACCTGTATGGTTTATGGTCGGTTCAAAGGGTGGGGATTTTCGGGTCTTTACATTTGGTATCAGAGCTCAGGTTAGCTCAAATCTTTGGGTTACAACTCGTTAGAATTGGACAAAAGACTCATCAGAGATTGGATTAGTAATATCCATTGAGAATAACTCGTTAGAGATAGGATCAGTAGTATCCTAGAACGTGTGTGAAGAGTATTATTTTTTTTTTAAAAGGAAACAAATTTAGTTTTGAAAATTTAAACTTTAATTATACGTATTTGAATATATTATTTTATTTTATATTGGACAATCGAGTATATAAAGATTTTGCATATACGCCTAGCTAGCGTGTATTCGAAGCCTCAATTATACTAGATGGATATAGAATCACACTTTAGTCACCCGGAGATATTCTGTTGATGGTTCGAAACATCATCAGAATTTATGTTCGAGTTTCGAAAGTGGTATATCTACATATTTCCATTGATTGGTGTGAGAACCAAAACTAGATAGGGTCTTTACATTTCAACACACGACTGTTTTATATAGTTCATACATATGATAAAAATGATACTTTTAATGAAAAAATATTTATTTCAACATACGACTATTTTATATAGTTCATACATATGATGAAAATGAAATTTTTAATGAACAAATGTTTATTTCAACACATGACTATTTTATATAGTTCATACATATGATAAAAATGATATTTTTAACGAACCATCATTTATTTCAACACATGGCTATTTTTATTACTTCATACATATGATAAAAATGATATTTTTAACTAACAGAAATATATTTCAATACATGATTATTTTTATTTATTCATACATATGATAAAAATGATATTTTGGCGAACAAAAATATATTCCAATACATGGTTATTTTTAACACAACAGTTTTAGAAAATTTCGGCATTATAACAATACGATATTAGAACCGAGAAAATGATGTCTAGCAGCATCCCTCTCCTGCCCTTGGCTCGCGCCATACATAACCATTCCATTCAGTCAATTCAATCATATGGTTGACAAACCCATATTCAACCAAATTTTCCACAATACAATCAATTTTGTGGTATTTCCAATTTGTACAACGCAAAACCAGTTTTTATACATCGCATATTCATTTTATACAACGCATATATATATATTATACATCGCATTTTTTTTATATCACATATATATATTATTCACATCGCTTATATATGTTTTATTCACATCGCATCACAATCACAACACAATACAGTCAATTTAAATCGTTCATGGTCTGTGGACTAGGGAGGTGAGCTAACAGGCACCGTATACAACTTATAATGATTTTACAACTCATATATAATTTACTCCATTTTATTTTGAATTTAGAAATCTAATATTGGTTTCATCTCCTCCTTAATTTGCGGCTAGCTCTAAAATTCCTTTGTCACTTCTAGAATGTAGAATACTCTGTCACGAGTCCAATGTCTCTTATTTCACTGGATTTCGATACCGTATAGAAAAGTTGTGAATTTTTAAAGGCTAATGACATTTTAAAAGCAATTAACATAATAATTAAATAAAATTATAATCACCTTCTTCTTCAAACACCTCAGGCCGACGTTTCAAAGCTTTGGTTCGAAACTAGGATTTCAATTTGCGCGCTACCCAACCACTTTGGCGACGATCAGAATATACCACGCGGAAGAGCTTCGAGAAGCGCGCCAAGGGGTCCCCTGCATGTCAAACTCGTGGCCTATTTACGAGTGAACGGCTACGGTCTGGTAGGTGATTCAAGCTGGATACTCCTCGATTGATGATCACTTATGTATAGATTGGAAGAGGGTGGAGAGCACTACAAAATTGCCTTAAGGATCGAACGATTTCATTGCGAGGAACGAAAGATTTTAACGGGTTTCATCACGAGCAGTTTATCGCGTTCGATATTCGAGGCGGCGCGGATTTCTATTGAAATGAACTAGGGTTACGGAATTTTTCTATTGGCCCGTGTATTTATATTTAATTTAGTAAATTCCTTTAATTTTGAAAATACCCATTAATCAATACGAACTCCAAATAAATTCCAACGACTGTCGCCCTAGCTAAATACCCTTATTCCGGACACAATGGAATATGTTTCGCAAGCCAATTCGACTGTTTCAGTCTGTTTTTCTCTAAATAAAAATATGTAATGTTCAATATTAGATTTGAATGTACATTTTAATTTACCAGAGCCACATACTGATTCCAAAAATTCCCAAAAAAATAAATCTAGCTATGTTTGACGATACGGTCCTAACGTAACTAATTTCGTTGAATTTGAAGATCGTTTGAAAAATGGCCTTTTTAATGGTCGATCCAATTCAATGGAGATTACCAAATGCGTTTTAATTTACCACGCTCACATATTAATTCCAAAAATTGTGGAATTTTGAACCTAGCAATAATTTGACATTCCGGATTTGACAAAAGTGATTTCATTGAAAACGGGGGTCGGTTACAAAATGGCTATTTTTAAGGGTTATATTCTAATTTAAAAATTGAATTTTTAAATTTTAACACAATTTCTGACAAAATTACCTTAAAAATAATTTTTAAATTGGTTCTGAATTTCAGGGTTGTTATAGTTTGCCATGTGAATTTATCACTGGTAGTATTGCAAACTGATCCGGGTGAATTTTGCTTTGCTTCAAATGTGCTCGGGTCAGACCGAGTATATTTCCAGGTTAGGTTTCGCTTGGAGTTTCAGAGAAGGAGTTGAAGTCGAGACGTATTCCATATATTTACTATAACTAGTTTATTTCCGCTGTGAGTTGTATTGAATAAAATGAATACTCTGATGTTGTAATCTTATATATCTATATATAGTTTTCTTTTCAATAAAGTATTGTTGATTATTATATTTTATCCATTCCGCTATGAGACTCTGATCTTCTTATTCTTCTATTCTAATATTTCTTTCTTTCTTCTCCCACCTTCTAATTTATTTCTCATAACTATACACTTTTCTGTGCAATTTGTGTTGACATGAGTTGTTAGATGTTGGCTTAAACTATACGGAAAAAGTGGGTCATTACAGAATTTTAGGTCTAAAGTTTTATTCAGATTCAGATTTGAACATCTTTCATGCGAGTGGGAAAATTATATACATCATTTATGATAACTTGTTTAGTTTGTTTGTAATAGATCTGAGATATATGCCTAAAGCTTATCAGATTTATTTATTGTTTTTGTCAAATCTGAAATAATAGGTTGTGGTTTGAAAATTAAGTTTATAGGCTTTATTGGTTAATTAAATTATATTACCTATAATTGTTCATAGAATTGTTTGTGGCTATTGTACACACCTTGGATCTAGAAATCGGTCCCAAACCACTATCAAATTTGTAGTTTTATTCCAGATTCTTAGATTTGGCATTAATTTGAGGTTTATGTAAATTTAGATTAAAAGATTACGCCTGATTATGTTCGATGTTGTTGGGGTTTTATTTGGTTAGTGTAGAAATTCCCTTTTTGTTCTTTTTAATAAAAAGGACATTGTTATAAGTCAGCAAGAAATATGCACAAAACAATCAGGAAAGGATGTGTAAGTTTATGTATATTTGTACATAGTTTACAACAACCATCCCGAAAACATGTATGTCTTATTTCTTGTGATTTGAAATATGATCATATTACCTTTGTAATAATTTTGGGCAATTTTACAATAATTATAGTTATTAACTATTCTATAAGATTTTGATTCTTCAACAATATTAAACATAAAAAGGTTTGCTTTGGTCGTTAGTATAGACCAATACATAAATGGTTAATAATAGTATAAAATATAGCAACTACGATAAATGCGCCTAAAGAAAAATATATATGTATTCATATCTGTCCGAGTCTCATAAATTACGCAAATAAATTACTATAATAAATATTCGTTATTGTTGTATGTTTAAAAAGTTTATGTTTCTATGGCAATGTATATGGAAATATAATCCATAATAAATGGAAATAGGTATTATGACTGTTGTAGCAATAAATGAATTTGATTTGCTATAAACAAGGCCATGAATAACATAAGGAATGTTGTAACCATCTTTGACTGGGGAAATGAATTGAATAGGATAAACACACTAAATGGTTACAACTTGAACTGTGTTAGGAATTGTAGCTCTAATTAGGTAATCTAATAAATAATAAATATATATGTATGAATACATAAATAATAAATAAGGAGAATTGAGAATATACTAATAAATGGAGTTATAATACATAGAATAGAACTAAATGGGACTGGTATGAGCAAGAAAGTAAATGACTTGGGAAAATATGACTGTTAGTGTCGTAAATGGCATTTAATAGGGTAATTGATGCCTTAGGAAATATGACCATTGGGATCATTTGTGGCAGATAACCAATTAATAATAATAAAAGGAACAGAAAAAGGGAATAAATGGGGATTGATTAGCATAGTAAATGCTAAGTCCAATAAGTAAACCTATAAATAAATATCCTAAGATGGGATATACCAAGCACGTACCCAACAGGAATTGGACTTAGTAAGTTAATGATGAGAGGCTAGTTGCCCTATTCGACAGAAGTCTGCACTTTCCAGTTGTTGGATATAGGTTCAACTGATGTGAGATATCATTAACCATAGGAACCCGTGATGATAGTAAATTACGTAACGATAATTGACTATGTAATGAGGGTTATTTCCCAAAAAAGGTTTATCTCAAGAGTGAGGTTCCGGACTCCCGTCTTAAAATGGGAAATCTTGGTAATGAAATAATTCATAGAGTAGCCTGTTTTGTAGTAAAGGTCTTAAAGTAGTCAAATCCACTCTCTAAAGGGTATTAAGTGATCACGTAGCTTACCTTTCCATTTAATGGTTATTGGGTACGTTCTTGGTAATTCCCACATTAGTCTGCTTCCTCTTGGTAGTAAGTGACTGGGTTACACGTACGCCTTGGTAATAAGTATTAAATGACCGCTCCGTAGGTACCAAAAGTCTGCCTATCCTATGGGAAGAGAATTGTAATATAATCATTTGGCAAGTATTAAGTGATTAAGGGAATTATCCATTAAGGCCAGTCGAATAGTAATAAGGGGGTCCGCCAGGGGAAGGTCATAAATGGTGAGATGTCGTCTAATTTAGATTATGGTTATATGCATGAATAACCTTTTTATGTTTAATATATCCAACGTAACATTACGCACGATGACTAACCACTATATCCAACGTAACATTACGCACAATTGCAACACTAAGATAGGATGTTTACGCATAAGTATAAGTCCTTTAAACAACCATTAACTAATTAAGAGGCAGTCAACTAACTTCAAACTATCACACAAGGAGGGTACTTACTGTATATAGCCACTTAAGACCTCTCAACCTATGTAAGATAAGGGCGGATACTCATGATCACTTAATACCCAAGGCATACCTTTTGGTCACTTAATACCTTATGCAGTGGTTTATTCTACCATAATCTAAATTAGAGGACACTAATAACTAATTCCTACTAATTCAAAGCTTTCGTTATTCACGCATATAACCATACCATTTATGTTTTGGTTGTCTAATTTAGATTATGATTTCTACTATTCCTTTACAAATAACCTTTCTACAGATTTAAAATCTCGACATTCAAAACGTGGAAAGATTATTCTGGTCCTCAGTATAAACTAGAATTTATATTCTAATATATATTTATATTGTGGGACTCTCAGTAAAAATAATTGTACTAAAAAGTAATTAAAATTCCCTCTTGAAAATGGCTAAGGAAAATCTTCGGTTCAGCTTGAGGTATTTGATTTCAGAAATCGTTCAATTTGTTGTCAACTAGGTAAGGGGAAATCCGTTTTAGTTTTATTATGGATTTCGTGCTGATTTTTTATCCGGAAATTCGTTCGTTTGTTCTGTGGTCATAGCCTTTTTCGAGGCAACTTTGAATCTTTGGAGGTCGTTCAGAATTTGACTGTGGTCTATGCTACCGACATATTGAGGACAAGAATTTTTCAAATTCGCGTCAAATCCTAAAAAATGACGCATTTTGACTAATATTTTAATCCGACCCCAATAAGATTGAGGTTCAACCTTTATCCAAAGCCCGTTTAATAGCTGACCGTTTAGCGTTATACCTAGAGTGTTCAACTTGTTGATGAGTTTTGGAACAACTTGAACTTAGGACTCAACTACAAAAGTTGCGTCCGAATTTCTCTCCTTAAACCTCTTTCTTTCATCCTTCCTTCCACATCTAGTCGAACCATATTATCCTTCTCTTTCTTTGTTGTCACCTCGTCTTCTCCTTTTCCACGCTAGTTCGCACATCAGATCTCGCATCGCTAGTACTCTAAGATCTAAACCCAATTTCTTCTCTTCGATCATTAGCCCATCATACCTACTACACTATCCGATCTTTCTCGTGTCATTACGTCCCATTCTTTGGGAAATGGACCATTTGGTTGGATCAGATCGAGCATAAAGTTTCATCGCTTTAGGGTTAATGGAATTAATTGCAGCAGTTGGACTCGCACCGGTCCTTTGCTTTGATGTCATTGTGTAGGGTCATTGTTTGTGGTGCATCCGCCTTTGTCATATCTTGTTGGAATAGATTATTTCGAGGCAATATGTGTTTCAGAGGTGAAGGTTAAACTGTCTTTGGATGTTCTTTCAGAGGAATATCTCGATGAGATTTAGAGTTATCCATATTTTACGCGGAATTGAATGTTCTTTGTTTTGAACAAATTTGGAGATTTTGCACTATACCTCCTTTTCCTCAACATCAGTTTTTGAGTTCGGAAATCTATGTTTAAACTACGCATATAAATGTGCGATTCATTTAAAACATTACTCCGAAAATGCGAAGTCAAGATTAGATTTCTCTTATGATGTGGAAATCAATCTTTCCATTGATCGATGGAGTAACCATCATTTAGTACGCATCATATTTGACTTAGCTTGTTCTCCTTGTGTGTTGTTTTGCGAAGTTTCTTCCTGTATTTTCACATATCCACTTTTGTCTTTAGGCAATGTTAGTTGAATCTTCGTGAATGCTAGGTTTGCGGTGGGTTTCTTTTATCATCGCAAAATTCTCTCTTAGAAGAGACAGTAATATGAAAACCTCCAACAACGCCAGCAGTGTCTACAACACGAGATTGAACATTTTGCTACCTTGATGTGACTAGTTAGATATCATGAACATGGTTTGAGCTCCAACCGCAGAGCAAGATGTCTCGTTGTTTAAAGGCAATATTTAGAGTTTTGGTGGTGATATTGCCTTGTTATTGTCTTTTTTCTTTCCTTTTCCAACAATTTTCTCTTGGCTTTTTTGTAGTTCATGCTTGTAACTATTAATTTTGTTGTTTCTGTAAATCGCACAATGATTTATGAGATTCTCTATTTTAAATATTTTATGTCATTCGTGCTTATCTCTTTGGTGCGGAATCTCATTTTTCTTATCTAACTAACAGTAGTCTTAGAGTTGGAAAGGGTAGAATTCTGTAAAAGATAAATTTTGGTGAAGGACAAGTTTTTGCGTTAGTTCATCACAGGTATATTTATTGTTTGTTGCCTGTTCCTTTTTAGCTGAAATTTCTTTTTGATTTTGTTATATGGTTTCAATTTTCACATTTTTGCACAACCGACTTCCATCAACACCAACATATAATTTGGATCATTTAAGTTTCCATGAAATATTTTTTTAACTTTTGCAAATGTTGTTTGAAAAAATAATCTTTTTCCTTTTAAAAGTTTCATGTTTTTGCTTGTCCTTACTATCCTATAAAATCTGATTTATGTATAAACATGGACTTGGGTATGGTGGCTTACGAATGTTTAAACTAGGGGTGGGCATAAGACGCACCGCAATGCGGAAACCGCCTAGATCGAACCGCAAAAACGGTGCGGAAAACCGCATCGGATTCTCTCTCTAAAACAAACAACCTAAACCGAACTACCTCGCATGATACGGTTCGGTTGCAGTTTGAACTTTTACCAAACCGTATTAAATTGAACCGAACCGCATAGCTACACCGACAATGTTATGATAATAAAAGTTAACAAATTCCTATCTAACTTTTAATTTAACACTATATATTCTATTTTAAATGTATTATGTAGTTATATTAATTAAAGATAACACTATGTGTTTTAACCTTCAGATGACACAATGTCATAAAATCGTAAATTGTTTATTGATGAAAGTAATTTTCTTGTTTCATATTTAATACGGGTTCAAACCGAACCGAACCAAAACCGAACCGTATTACATCGAAACCGAACCGAAACCGAACTGTTTAAACGGTTAGTATAATGGTTTGTATTTTTGATCAACCGTTTGATGCGGTGCGGAAGCGGTTTGAGCTTCAAACCGCACCGAACCGAACCATGCCCACCCCTAGTTTAAACGTCTATTCTGTATAAAAATAGATGATTTAAATATAGTTAAATGCAAATTGCAAAAATTTTGTTTTTATATAAATATGATATGGGAAGTAAACATTACTAGAAAGGAATTTTAAATTTTGCATAAGGATTATTTCAAACGGAAATTTTTTATGATGGAATTTTTTTGATTTTTAATCACATGAAAAGCATAAGGAAAGTTTTCAGACGATTGTTTGTGCATTTTACTGGTGCACTGATTAACTCATTTTACATTTTAGAGCTTCTATCAAGCATCCTTTGCAGTTTACAGATGGAAATTTCCATGGTATAATGGGGTTATTGAGAAAAAAATTCACTGTAGGATAGGAATTGGAATATTTATAAGTGGAAGGGTTACTAAATTTCTCCACTTTGATTTCCTTTTTCCAGCTTAGGAGAAATAAAAAGGAAGCGATTTAGATACGTTAACAAATTTGATGCTAGGATTTGGATGCAAAATTGGTTGCTTCGCACCTTTATTCGTAGAGTGTGAGGGTTATGGATGAAAATGTTTTCAAAAATTTGCGTCTATACAGAATTGGCAGTATATTTAGGATGTTTTGCATAATGATTTTCAAAAGTGGTTTCAAAAATAAAATGCATACATATAGAAGGGTCTGATTTAGAATCATTATGCATACATGTTTTATGGTTGCGATGCATTATGTACACTGTGCACGTGAACGCACTTGGTTGCAAAATTGGAGGAACACTAACTGGTTGTGTAGTTTAGGATAATTAGGCGCAATGCCATGACTTAGTCATTGGTAAAAAATTTGGGACGAACTTTCTTTTAAAGGGGGAGAATGTAATAACCCAAAATTTTGGCAATAGTAATTTAGTTATTTAATTAGGTTCCAAAAATGGAATTTTCGCAAACAATGTAATTTGATAATGAAACTTGCATCATTGCATTCGTGACGAAATTTTGGTCAACTTCCATATTTGAAACTTCGCGAAAGGGGTTTATTTGAAAAAGTTACAAACAAAATACGAAAATGGACGAAAAATAAATCATAAGGATAATAATTTATATATACCATTTATAACCATCCCTCACTGGGCTAAATTGACCAAGAGCAGTCGACCCCTCTAGTCGAATTTGCCCAATGACGGCTAGAATTTTTAGGGTATATTTTTATATATATTTTTAATAAAGGAGGGATCTTAATTAAAACTAATCTGACGGTCTTGGGCCATTCTAATCCCTATAAATAAAGGGTTTTCAGAAGGCAGCGAAGCTCTACCATTTCTCCCTTCTTCCAATTCTTTTCTAAATCAAATCTAAATATATAAAAACAAAACAAACATAGGTTGAAGAAGATTAGAATCAGATTTCTACGAGAAAGAGATGGTGTTGCGGTTAGACTTTATTCCATTCAGATTTCTTCCCTCTTTCCTATTTTCTTATAGATCTACAATTCTGAAAGAAACCACTTTTTAGAATCATTGTAGATCTGGAAGAATCTGGGAATTGTAGACCTAAAGGTTTATTCATAGTCAGATTTGGATAGCTTTTAGGTGAGTGGGAAAATTAAATACATCATTTATAATAACTTATTTAGTTCTTTTGTAACAGATTTGAGACGTATGTCTAAAAGTTTATCATATTTATTTACTATTTTTATCAAATCTGAATTAATAAGTTGTTGTTTGAATATTGAGCTTGTAAACCTTTTTGATTAATTAAATTATATTTCCTACAATTGTTCATAGAGTTGTCTGTGCTTACTGTATACATCTCGGATATGGAAATCAAAAAACCATTTTCAAATTTGTGGTTTATTCCAAATTCTTAGATTTTGTGTTAATTTGAGGATTATGTAAATTTAAATTAAAAGATTATGCCTATTTATGATTGACATTATTGGGGCTTTACTTGATTATTGTAGAAATGCCTTTTTGTTCTTTTTAGCAAAAAGGAAATTGTTTCAAATCAGCAAGAAATATGTACAAAACAATTAGAACAGGATGTGCAAATTTACGTATATTTGTACGTAGTTTACGATAACCATTCCAATAACATATATTTCTTATTTCTTGTGATATGAAATGTGTTCATATTCCCTCCATAATTATTTTAGGCAATTTTACAATAATTACAATTATTAACCTTTTTATAAGATTTTAAATCTTAAACAATATTGAACATAAAAAGATTTGTTTTGGTCAGGTTTGTTTTGGTCGTTAGTTTAGACCAAAACATAAACGGTTAATAATAATAATATAAAATATAGCAACTATATTAAATGCACCTAAAGTAAATATATATATATACTAATAATGTGAAAACCCGTAACTTCCCCGTAAAGGAAAGTGTCGGATAGTTCGAGAACAAGCCACAATAGAACACATACAGAAGAACATTTCATTGTATATTACAACAATGCATCAGAATACAAGAATATACAGAGTATAAATGAATATTACACAGAAATATCAGAGATTTAAATTACATTTAAATACATAGCAGCGGAAAATAATACAATACACAACTAGAATGAGATATACGGATACAAAGCTTTCCAGATATCGTTCCAGCTGTAAACCAGGATCCTGTGAATATAAATCTGCAAAACCAAAACTACTAGCTGCCCGTGTCAAAATAGGGGCGCCCAGAGTTTAGGTTAAAACAATAAACTCCAGGTCAGTCATGTGACTGGTGTGAGAACTAAAATAGTTATTAATCTTTATTTTAAAGATAGGTAAATCAAGGGACCACGCCGTATAACACGGAACGGGTTTCCTCCCAAGAATACCAGTGCATAAAACAAACAGCGCAATGCTAAATAAAGAAAAATGAAGCTGTTATAAGACCCAGGTCCCATCACACATGCAATGCAGCCGAGGATAGGGTTTTCCCTTATAACAGCCAAAGAATGCTTGATACGTTTAAAACAAATCGTTTGATACTACTATAAGTGCATAGTGTATAAAACAACTTCAAATCATAAGTATCAATCATAGGCGGCATGAATGCCCCATAACACTATGTCGCCATATATAAGTTTACAATCAAAACCGCAATGTCGTATTGGAAGTTGGGTTATCATTTATGGTATGAACCGAGGCTAGGGGCAAGATCCTCTCCGATTCGAGACGCTCTAGTCCGCCCCTCAGGCAAGTACTCAGTCAAGCCTTTGGATCGTCAGGGCCGGTCCACCGATGTGGATTAAAATTCCTGAACACTGCGTTTCCCCGCCCTTTGGGGCGTAAGCCTGGCCCGTCAGCCGACCAGAAGCATCGGCCGAAACCGATATCACGAGGCGCCTCGCTTTTCAGCAAGTAATAATAAGCAATATCCACATGAGTCAAACTCGTCAGCCAGTTCAAGCACTGACGCCACTCCTAACTAGAAAGAAACGCATGTCCTCCCTGATGTCCGTCTCCCGTTTTTGATTCATACCGGGTGTGATACTCGCGAATCAACGTTACACAAAGCTACGCCACAAAGGTCGTGCTTCGATCATCAACCACAAGACTTTGCTTTTCAACAGAAGCCTTGATCATTTGCATCTTAGCATGCCACACAGGCAATTCACTCCATGCGATTGATATCCATCAATATATAACCCCTGAGCTCGTACGTCTCAGAGAAGGGCGTTAAGCAAGAGAATAAATTCTCCGCCGCCAAACAGATATATATTTAATAGAGATCAATCACACGGACTAAAATCCAATGTCAGACACACAGTCCATTTACAAGTCCGTTCTGGGGCTGAACGAAACCGGAGGCACCTAGTACCCCGCATATCCATCGATCTCCAAGTACATCTGGACGATCACCAACTGTTTCCATCTTCTTGGGTGTACAGCCCAATCAAGATCATCAGTAATCACCCAAACGACATGAAGACCTCCGGTCTTCGACCATCGTCTTCATCTTCGACTTATCGTCGTATCAGTTATTCAGAATGGGATAAACCCGGTCTTTCCGAATAACTCGCGTATATTTTAAATAAGTGTTACACAAACACAACATACGCCTCATTCCAATTCATCAGTCACTAACTGCAAATTAATCAAGAGAATAATTCCCCAAATATTAACCCCGAAGGCCGAAACCAACATCAGATCAATATCCAGAAAACCATTCTGCTTAGCTAACCGACAGTTAGTTTCTGATTTCACATTCATAGGGAAAGGTTCCCATTAATTTTATCCAAGATAAATTCCTGAATTTATTCTCTAATCTTCCTTTGAATTTCGATTCAAATTAGTCGGGATTAACGAAACTTACCGAAGTAATCATTTGTTTTAATTTCCCAATCCCAACCTATTCATCCCATGAAGTAAAACTGGTTATACTTCATATCTAACACCACGGTGTTATCGGTAAATTCAATTACCATTTCCCGTTCAAATCTAATTAAAGATTTAACTATCGCCTGGAGCAAAACTGGTGATACTCCATTCTCAATCTTTTCAATCTAATTAAAGATTCATTAAAACTCCACTTAGTTTTAATCGTTAACTGGGTTAAAGAATCAGTGTCATTTAAAACACGGTTCGCGATAAACCCAAAATCACATTTCCATTAATTATCGGGTTAAAGAACAAGTGTTATTTAAAACACTGTTCACGATAAACCCAAAAATCATTTCATTAATTATCGGGTTAAAGAACAAGTGTTATTTAAAACACTGTTCACGATAAACCCAAAAATCAATACCAATTCAATTCCAATTAAATATCATTTAATTGGTACACTTCATTAAATCTAAATAAAAAGATTCAATCTTTTCTCAACTGGGTTCAAGAACAGTGTTAATGAAGACACCATTCACGACAAACCCAAATCACATTTGATATTCAATATAAGGCTCTGAATAGAAAATATATCGGCTTATATTCAATATCAAATTCTACGACTAACAAACGTCGTATTGGAAATAACGATATAAATATATATCTTTCAAATTTCCATAACAACATCTGTATAATCACGAATTCCAACATCGAAATATTCCGAAGACAATTTCGATTCAAATCCACTCTAATGCAATCATTGGAAATTCTGGTTATTTTTAAAACCCTTTTCAAATTCAATTTATTTATTTAAAAATAAATAGAATTATAATTCTAGTTCAAAACTAGTTCATTTCGATAAAAATCTATTTTTATCTTTTCAAATATGGAGTTTTTCATCCCGATTCTTTCTAAATCATTTCTTATGATTTTACACAAATTATTACTATTTTTAATAATTTTATCAAGGCCCGTACAGTCGATTTCCATCAGCGGCCATCGAACTGCACTTACAGCGACCTTTTTCAAATTTGGTTTGGACATAATTCCAAATCCAACCGTTAGATTTCAAATATCTAATATTCATTAGAAAGCTCTTTTCGATACGAACCCAACGGTTCCGGTTTTAGGAGAATCCGACGGTCGGATCTCCCGTAATGTCCGTTTGAAATAAATGGTCGAAATTCGCGAACTACCGCGGCGCGGCGCGTTCTATTCAGGCCATTATATTATATATATAATATATATAATATATATTTCGTCGATTTCTATTTAAAACGAATTATATAAATAGTTTTTAAAATTCGTTTCAAAAGCAATTTCAACTTCCATTTCAATTCAAATCAAAATTGAATTCTTCTTTATAAATTCGTTTTAAAATTCATTTCTATTCAATTCAAATTTCAATTCAATTTGAATTCATTTTCAATTCAATTCATTTCGAAATCGTTTTATATTCAATTCATTTCGAAATCGTTTTATATTCAATTCATTTCGAAATCGTTTTATATTCAATTCATTTCGAAATCGTTTTATATTCAATTCATTTCGAAATCGTTTTATATTCAATTCATTTCGAAATCGTTTTATATTCAATTCATTTCGAAATCGTTTTCAATTCAATTCATTTCGAAATCGTTTTATATTCAATTCATTTCGAAATGAATAAAATCGATATAAATATCGTTTACGTCAAAATGGCGTCAATCTAATCAACACGGCTCCATAAATTTCTATTTTCAAATATTCTATTTCAAATATTTCTTTTTCAAAATAGTTGTTATTATCAAAATATTTCGTTCAACACATGACCAATCTCAATGGATGAGTACTGTCAACACATGAACCTTTATTTTATATTGATAAAGATGTAAATTTTATTACTAAAATATTTCGTTCAACACATGACCAATCTCAATGGATGAGTACTGTCAACACATGAACCTTTATTTTATATATTCTTTATTTTCTAAATTGGAATGAGGCCCAATCAATTACCATATAAAGTTAATTATATGGATTCCATACAATAAATGTATATAATAGCAACGATAGATAATCAACCATCAACCAAAGTGCACTACACTGTATAAGCATCAAATATAGATATCTAACGCTTATAACAGCCTGTCAATCAATCGATCGACATATTTAATCAATCAGGACGAGTGAACTTCATATTTCATCCCAACACCCGTGTGGGGTTTTCAAACAATCAATCACAGATTTTAGTTGTGCAGTTGGGCGATGTGTAAAATTTATCGACCCAATCAATATCAGTCAAATCAGTGTATATAAACAAATCGGACGATTTGTTTATAAATATTTATTTATTTACTTTCACGTTAAAAATTATATTTTTAACGATAAAACATTTTTTTCAACCTATGAATATTCTATTCGGTTCATTTATTCAATAAAATGATATTTTTATTTTTCTAACATATTTTAGAAAATTTCGGCGGCATAACGGCACGATACTAGAAACGGGACAAGGCCTAGCCTTATCCCCGGTCTAGTGAAGGCCCACGCCATTCACACATCAATCAAATCCATTCATTTCACCAAACAATTCAATTTCAAATCAAATCATCTAACTAATTTATGCAACCAAACAAACAAGTCCATGGTCGGTGGACGATTGTGTCGGGTGCTACTAAGCACCGTCTGCATCCTAGTGTATATATATGAATAGAAATGAAATTGAAAGGTGAGAAGTTCTCACCGATAGCTATCCAAACATTTTGACTCTTCTTTGATATAAATCTTCTTCGTTCTCGCCCTTTTGTCATCTTCGTTGTCCGCTTTCACTACATATGTAAAAATCGAATTTTTACTTCGCTATTCAATATATACAAATCATATTTTTACTTCGATGTTCAATATATAAAAATCACATTTTTACTTCTAAGTTCAATATATAAAAATCGAATTTTTACTTCAAAGTTCAATATATAAAAATCGAATTTTTACTTCAAAGTTCAATATATAAAAATCGAATTTTTACTTCAAAGTTCAATATATAAAAATCGAATTTTTACTTCAAAGTTCAATATATAAAAATCGAATTTTTACTTCAAAGTTCAATATATAAAAATCGAATTTTTACTTCAAAGTTCAATATATAAAAATCGAATTTTTACTTCAAAGTTCAATATATAAAAATCGAATTTTTACTTCAAAGTTCAATATATAAAAATCGAATTTTTACTTCAAAGTTCAATATATAAAAATCGAATTTTTACTTCAAAGTTCAATATATAAAAATCGAATTTTTACTTCGATGTTCAATATATAAAAATCATATTTTGATATGCTATTTCAATTTTAAAAACAATCCTATCTTGATTTTATTTTTTTTAGAACAAGGTATTTCATTTAAAAACAAATTCTATTCATGAAAACAACTTCTCACATCGTTCACATAATAAAAATTCAGTTTTTAACTAAATTCAGAAAACTTGCTGTAATATTCTCTTTTAATCCTTCTTTCTGGAAAACAAGCCATCGTCCTCTGTCAAAATCTCGACCCTGCTTCCTCGCCTAGGGTTTAACCGCGTCGCCACTGTGTATGGCCGGACCATCATCCAATGTTGGCGAACGGAGCGCCTGAGCCTTGCCTCCTCCATGCCCCCATGGCCAGCGAACTCGAGTTTGCCTTCATCGCGGAGTTGGAGCCTGAACGCGGCGGCTCCTTCTGGATCGATTCGGGGTTCTGGAGGTTTGGGATTAAGGAGAAGAGGCGGGTTGGCTTGGGTGGCCGGAGGGAGGTGGTGCGGCGCTAAGGGGAGGGGTGAACGGCAATGGATGGTAGGGGAGGGCGACGGAGCAAAAAGGGGATCGGGGTTTTTTTTGTTTTTTTATTATGAAAGTGTTTTGAATCGGGGGGGGGGGGGCTGAACAATGATAAAAGGAAAGGAGAGAGGGAAATTAAATTTTTTTTTTTATTAATTTAAAATTCAAAAAGTTGACTTTTACATACGACCTCTAATCGAGGCCCACCGCCTGTCGTCCATAGCGTTTCACCCCCATTCTGAACACAATGGGATATGTATCGCAAGCTGATTCGACTGTTTCGATCAGTTTCCGTTGCATTTATATTTAAATCATTATATTGAATTTTAAACGTACCTTTCAAATTACCGGGGCCACATACGAACTCTATAAATTCCATAAAAATATTTTCTAGCTTCGTATTGACGATACGGTCCTAACAAAACTAGTTTCGTCGAATTCTGAGACCGTTTGAAAAATGGTCATTTTCCAGTCGATTAAAATCAACTGAAACTGGTCAAACGCGTTTTCCTTTGCCACGCTCACATATTGACTCGAAAAATTATGAAATTTGAAACCTAGCAATAACTTTACATCATGGATCCAACAAAACTGGTTTCGTCGAAATCCGAGGTAGTTTGCAAAATGTCTATTTTTAAGGGCATGAATTCCATAGCGACTATTCAGAATTTTCAACTGGACATATCTTTTGATTCCCGTTATGAAATCTCGATTTTTTTGATTCGTTGGAAAGATATTATCAATTAGATCCTATCATTTTTGGTTTCACTAAAATCCGGATTGTTTTGCACCCGGTATGTTCAATTGAAGTTTGAAATCGAATTATCGAACTACCGCGCCATTTTCAATACTATTTATAATTATATAATAAATATTTATATTCTAACGACGACGCGTATAATATATATGTCGAATTCCATTCAAAATAAATTTTCTCGTCGATATTATTTAAAATAATTCATTTTAAATAATCAAAATTCGCTAAAATTGCCGAAATAAAAATTTTAAACTGGCCCAGATTTTCGGGTTATTACAATCTCCCCCACTTAAAACTTTTCGTCCCCGAAAAGGAACAAAGTCGAAAGTGGTTTGATTAATCAGCTCTACGTTCGATCTGGCTTTCATTCTCCAAATTTTCAATTTCTGAGAATTTTCAAAAATTTCAAAAATTTGGCTAACACCCTAAATTTTCGAAAAATTTCGCCATAACCTCCCCTGCAATGGGAGCATCGGGGAATTTCAAATAGCTTCCCCGGTCCTTCAGATCTCAAAAAGAAAAAGAAAAAGCCAAGCGGCTAGCCAATAGGCTCATAAAATCATCATCACCCAAACAAAACAGTAAATTATGTAGTAAACATGTACCTATTTGTCGGGCAAACAAATTTTATTCTTCGGCTCTAGCCTCCTTGCTATGACCTGTTCAATGTAAGTATATGTATATGCAAGCAAATGCGACCAATTTTCAATATAACTCAATATTTGATTCAGTTAGGCATAATGGTTCAAAAATTATCAAACAAATAAACAAACACAAACATCAATCAATTAGTGAATTAACGTTTCAAATTCATAATTTTGATATATATACAAAAATCATGTTTTTGATGCCAATCCAGAACAAATAAATCTAGTTATATAAGTTTTGGTTCTCACACCAGTCTAATGGAAATATATAGATATCACACCTTCGAAACACGAACATAAATATTGATGATGCGATCGCTATCATCAATATCATCTCCGGGCGACTAGAGTGTAATCCTATATCTATCCAGTATATTAAAACTTCGAATATACGTTCATGACGCGTATATACAAAACCTTTATATATTGGATTGTCCATATTCTAAATAAATAAATAACCAAATACGTTTTAAAATGGTTTAAATTTCAAAACAAAATTGTTTTCATTTGAAAAATATACCCTTCACACTCGTTCTAGGATACTACTGATCGTATCTCTAACGAGTCATTCTAATTGGATTTTACTAATCCAATATCTGATGAATTCTTTCGTATGGTTCTAATGTGCCTTGTTCTCTAGCTTTGTAAACCAAAGCTCTGATACCAACTGTGAAAACCCGTAACTTCCCCGTAAAGGAAAGTGTCGGATAGTTCGAGAACAAGCCACAATAGAACACATACAGAAGAACATTTCAATGTATATTACAACAATGCATCAGAATACAAGAATATACAGAGTATAAATGAATATTACAAAGAAATATCAGAGATTTAAATTACATTTAAATACATAGCAGCGGAAAATAATACAATACACAACTAGAATGAGATATACGGATACAAAGCTTTCCGGATATCGTTCCAGCTGTAAACCAGGATCCTGTGAATATAAATCTGCAAAACCAAAACTACTAGCTGCCCGTGTCAAAATAGGGGCACCCAGAGTTTAGGTTAAAACAATAAACTCCAGGTCAGTCATGTGACTGGTGTGAGAACTAAAATAGTTATTAATCTTTATTTTAAAGATAGGTAAATCAAGGGACCACGCCGTATAACACGGAACGGGTTTCCTCCCAAGAATACCAGTGCAAAAAACAAACAGCGCAATGCTAAATAAAGAAAAATGAAGCTGTTATAAGACCCAGGTCCCATCACACAATGCAACGCAGCCGAGGATAGGGTTTTCCCTTATAACAGCCAAAGAATGCTTGATACGTTTAAAACAAATCGTTTGATACTACTATAAGTGCATAGTGTATAAAACAACTTCAAATCATAAGTATCAATCATAGGCGGCATGAATGCCCCATAACACTATGTCGCCATATATAAGTTTACAATCAAAACCGCAATGTCGTATTGGAAGTTGGGTTATCATTTATGGTATGAACCGAGGCTAGGGGCAAGATCCTCTCCGATTCGAGACGCTCTAGTCCGCCCCTCAGGCAAGTACTCAGTCAAGCCTTTGGATCGTCAGGGCCGGTCCACCGATGTGGATTAAAATTCCTGAACACTGCGTTTCCCCGCCCTTTGGGGCGTAAGCCTGGCCCGTCAGCCGACCAGAAGCATCGGCCGAAACCGATATCACGAGGCGCCTCGCTTTTCAGCAAGTAATAATAAGCAATATCCACATGAGTCAAACTCGTCAGCCAGTTCAAGCACTGACGCCACTCCTAACTAGAAAGAAACGCATGTCCTCCCTGATGTCCGTCTCCCGTTTTTGATTCATACCGGGTGTGATACTCGCGAATCAACGTTACACAAAGCTACGCCACAAAGGCCGTGCTTCGATCATCAACCACAAGACTTTGCTTTTCAACAGAAGCCTTGATCATTTGCATCTTAGCATGCCACACAGGCAATTCACTCCATGCGATTGATATCCATCAATATATAACCCCTGAGCTCGTACGTCTCAGAGAAGGGCGTTAAGCAAGAGAATAAATTCTCCGCCGCCAAACAGATATATAATTAATAGAGATCAATCACACGGACTAAAATCCAATGTCAGACACACAGTCCATTTACAAGTCCGTTCTGGGGCTGAACGAAACCGGAGGCACCTAGTACCCCGCATATCCATCGATCTCCAAGTACGTCTGGACGATCACCAACTGTTTCCATCTTCTTGGGTGTACAGCCCAATCAAGATCATCAGTAATCACCCAAACGACATGAAGACCTCCGGTCTTCGACCATCGTCTTCATCTTCGACTTATCGTCGTATCAGTTATTCAGAATGGGATAAACCCGGTCTTTCCGAATAACTCGCGTATATTTTAAATAAGTGTTACACAAACACAACATACGCCTCATTCCAATTCATCAGTCACTAACCGCAAATTAATCAAGAGAATAATTCCCCAAATATTAACCCCGAAGGCCGAAACCAACATCAGATCAATATCCAGAAAACCATTCTGCTTAGCTAACCGACAGTTAGTTTCTGATTTCACATTCATAGGGAAAGGTTCCCATTAATTTTATCCAAGATAAATTCCTGAATTTATTCTCTAATCTTCCTTTGAATTTCGATTCAAATTAGTCGGGATTAACGAAACTTACCGAAGTAATCATTTGTTTTAATTTCCCAATCCCAACCTATTCATCCCATGAAGTAAAACTGGTTATACTTCATATCTAACACCACGGTGTTATCGGTAAATTCAATTACCATTTCCCGTTCAAATCTAATTAAAGATTTAACTATCGCCTAGAGCAAAACTGGTGATACTCCATTCTCGATCTTTTCAATCTAATTAAAGATTCATTAAAACTCCACTTAGTTTTAATCGTTAACTGGGTTAAAGAATCAGTGTCATTTAAAACACGGTTCGCGATAAACCCAAAATCACATTTCCATTAATTATCGGGTTAAAGAACAAGTGTTATTTAAAACACTGTTCACGATAAACCCAAAAATCATTTCATTAATTATCGGGTTAAAGAACAAGTGTTATTTAAAACACTGTTCACGATAAACCCAAAAATCAATACCAATTCAATTCCAATTAAATATCATTTAATTGGTACACTTCATTAAATCTAAATAAAAAGATTCAATCTTTTCTCAACTGGGTTCAAGAACAGTGTTAATGAAGACACCATTCACGACAAACCCAAATCACATTTGATATTCAATATAAGGCTCTGAATAGAAAATATATCGGCTTATATTCAATATCAAATTCTACGACTAACAAACGTCGTATTGGAAATAACGATATAAATATATATCTTTCAAATTTCCATAACAACATCTGTATAATCACGAATTCCAACATCGAAATATTCCGAAGACAATTTCGATTCAAATCCACTCTAATGCAATCATTGGAAATTCTGGTTATTTTTAAAACCCTTTTCAAATTCAATTTATTTATTTAAAAATAAATAGAATTATAATTCTAGTTCAAAACTAGTTCATTTCGATAAAAATCTATTTTTATCTTTTCAAATATGGAGTTTTTCATCCCGATTCTTTCTAAATCATTTCTTATGATTTTACACAAATTATTACTATTTTTAATAATTTTATCAAGGCCCGTACAGTCGATTTCCATCAGCGGCCATCGAACTGCACTTACAGCGACCTTTTTCAAATTTGGTTTGGACATAATTCCAAATCCAACCGTTAGATTTCAAATATCTAATATTCATTAGAAAGCTCTTTTCGATACGAACCCAACGGTTCCGGTTTTAGGAGAATCCGACGGTCGGATCTCCCGTAATGTCCATTTGAAATAAATGGTCGAAATTCGCGAACTGCCGCGGCGCGTTCTATTCAGGCCATTATATTATATATATAATATATATAATATATATTTCGTCGATTTCTATTTAAAACGAATTATATAAATAGTTTTTAAAATTCGTTTCAAAAGCAATTTCAACTTCCATTTCAATTCAAATCAAAATTGAATTCTTCTTTATAAATTCGTTTTAAAATTCATTTCTATTCAATTCAAATTTCAATTCAATTTGAATTCATTTTCAATTCAATTCATTTCGAAATCGTTTTATATTCAATTCATTTCGAAATCATTTTATATTCAATTCATTTCGAAATCGTTTTATATTCAATTCATTTCGAAATCGTTTTATATTCAATTCATTTCGAAATCGTTTTATATTCAATTCATTTCGAAATCGTTTTATATTCAATTCATTTCGAAATCGTTTTATATTCAATTCATTTCGAAATCGTTTTATATTCAATTCATTTCGAAATCGTTTTCAATTCAATTCATTTCGAAATCGTTTTATATTCAATTCATTTCGAAATGAATAAAATCGATATAAATATCGTTTACGTCAAAATGGCGTCAATCTAATCAACACGGCTCCATAAATTTCTATTTTCAAATATTCTATTTCAAATATTTCTTTTTCAAAATAGTTGTTATTATCAAAATATTTCGTTCAACACATGACCAATCTCAATGGATGAGTACTGTCAACACATGAACCTTTATTTTATATTGATAAAGATGTAAATTTTATTACTAAAATATTTCGTTCAACACATGACCAATCTCAATGGATGAGTACTGTCAACACATGAACCTTTATTTTATATATTCTTTATTTTCTAAATTGGAATGAGGCCCAATCAATTACCATATAAAGTTAATTATATGGATTCCATACAACAAATGTATATAATAGCAACGATAGATAATCAACCATCAACCAAAGTGCACTACACTGTATAAGCATCAAATATAGATATCTAACGCTTATAACAGCCTGTCAATCAATCGATCGACATATTTAATCAATCAGGACGAGTGAACTTCATATTTCATCCCAACACCCGTGTGGGGTTTTCAAACAATCAATCACAGATTTTAGTTGTGCAGTTGGGCGATGTGTAAAATTTATCGACCCAATCAATATCAAAAATAAATAGAATTTGAAAAGGATTTTGAAAATAACCAAAATTTCCAATGATTGCATTGGAGTGGATTTGAATCGAAATTGTCTTCGGAATATTTCGATGTTGGAATTCGTGATTATACAGATGTTGTTATGGAAATTTGAAAGATATATATTTATATCGTTATTTCCAATACGACATTTGTTAGTCGTAGAATTTGATATTGAATATAAGCCGATATAGTTTGGTATCACAACCCGTAAAATGCGAGCCAGTTTGAAAATTTTATTTTGGCAATTTTAGCGAATTTTGATTATTTAAAATGAATTATTTTAAATAATATCGACGAGAAAAATGTTTAGAATTGAATTCGACGTATATATTTATATACGTCGTTGTTAGAATATAAATAATTATATATAATTATAAATAGAATAGAAAATGGCGCGGTAGTTCGATAATTTGATTTCAAACTTCAATTGAACATACCGGGTGCAAAACAATCCGGATTTTAGTGAAACCAAAACATTAGTATCTAACTGATGATATCTTTCCATCGAATCCGAAAAATCAAGATTTCATAGCGGGAATCAAAAGATATGTCCAGTTGAAAATTCTGAATAGTCGCTATGGAATTCAGGCCCTTAAAAATGGAAATTTTGCAAACGACCTCGGATTTCGACGAAACCACTTTTGTTGGGTCCGTGATGTTAAATTATTGCTAGATTCCAAATTTCATAATTTTTCGAATCAATATGTGAACGTGGCAAAGGAAAACGCGTTTGACCAGTTTCAGTTGATTTTAATCGACTGGAAATTGGCCATTTTTCCAACGATCTCAGAATTTGACGAAACTAGTTTTGTTAGGACCGTATCGTCAATACGAAGCTAGAAATAATTTTTCTGCAATTTTTCGAGACTGTATGTGACCCCGGTAAATTGAAATATACGTTAAAAATTGAATATAGAGATTTATATTTTAATTTATAGAAAAACACATCGAAATGATAGAATTGGCTTACGAAACATATCCCATTGTGTTCGGAATGGGGTTAATTAGCTAGGGACGACAGTCGGTGGGTCTTGTTTGGAGGCCGAATTAAAAAGTTACCTTTTTGGAGAAATAAAATAAATAATTATTTAAATACAAAGATGGGCCCAAGCCCTTGTCTACACCAAACCCGGTCAACGCTTGCCCCACTCCCTCTTCATTCTTCAGTCGTTCATTCAGGATAAGAAATAAAAAAAAAAAACTATCGACGCTCCTCCAGGAAATCGCCACCACCGGACTTAGACGCCGGCCTCGCCCTCCCACGCCACTACCCTTGACCGCGACCCCCTCCTCCTTCGCATCGAACGACGCGAGACCACCCAGCTCCCCCAATCGAAGCTCCAAATCGAAGGAAGGCTGAACCCTAGCCCCCTTCTTTCGCAGTAACCGCCGCGTTTGAGGGCCCCACGACCACCGAAAGGCCAGCACCACCCCCCGACGACCCCTGGCGCCTGTCCTCCGGCCCTGGTTCTGACGTGGACCCTCCACGGCAGCCACAACTTCGATTTTGACAATAAAAGTAAGTTTTATAACCTTCCTCTTTATAAATTTCAGTTTTTATTTAAAGAGCAGATTTTTATCAAGTAAAGAACTGATTTTTTTTCTTTTTCAAGTTAAAGAAATGATTTTTAAATTAGAAAGGTCATGATTTTTAAACTAGAAAAGATGTGATTTTTTTTATAACATAGGATATATAAAGATACGATTTTTATTTATGTAAAGGTAAGATTTTTAAATCGAAAAAGAATAGATTTTATCGTATAAAAGGATAGATTTTTATCATATAGAAGTCTAGATTTTTATAGTGATAAAGTATATATTTTTATAACGATAAAGTTATGATCTTAATATGTATGCAAACACATAATAGAAATATGATTTTGATTATAGAAAGAGCGTTATAAAAATATGATTTTTAAAAGGTATACGTCAATATAAAAATGTGATTTTTATATGAACAGTCCAAGAATAAAAATGTGATTTTTATATGAACAGTCCAAGAATAAAAATGTGATTTTTATATGAACAGTTCAAGAATAAAAATATGATTTTATTGTGAACAGCGTGAAATGGTTGAGTTGGAATGTCGAGCGAATCTGAACCGCTCAGAATTAAAGAATGGCGGAGTGGAACCTAAAGGTGAGAACTTCTCACTCAAATTCTATTTTTCTAGTTATATATATACTAGGATGCAGACGGTGCTTATTAGAAGCACCCGACACCCGTCCACATACCATGGACTTGTTTGTTTGGTTGTGTAGTTGGTTAGATTATTTGGTTTGAACTGAATTGTTTGGTGAAATAAAATTGATTTGATTGATGTGTGAATGGCGTGGGCCTTCACTAGACCGGGGATAAGGCTAGGCCTCGTCCCGTTTCTAGTATCGTGCCGTTATGCCGCCGAAATTTTCTAAAATATGTTAGAAAAATAAAAATATCATTTTTATTGTGTAAATGAAATGAATAGAAATTCATGTGTTAAAATAAAATATATTATCATTAAAAATATAGTTTTAACGTGAAAGTGAATAAATAAATATTTATAAACAAATCGGCCGATTTGTTTATATACACTGATTTGACTGATATTGAATGGGTCGATAAATTTTACACATCGCCCAACTGCACAACTAAAAATCTGTGTTTGATTGTTTGAAACCCCACACGGGTTTGGGATGAAATTTGAAGTTCACTCATCCTGATTGATTAAATATGTCGATCGATTGATTGACAGGTTGTTATAAGCGTAAGATATCTATATTTGATGCTTATACAGTGTAGTGCACTTTGGTTGATGTTTGATTGTTTATTATTGCTATTATATACATGTGTTGTATGGAATCCATATAATTAACGTCATATGGTGATTGATTGGGCCTCATTCCAATCGGGAAAGTAATGAATATTATAAAAGAAAATTCATGTGTTGAATATAAAAATAGTGATGTGTTGACAGTACTCATGTGTTGAGATTAGTCGTGTGTTGAAATAAATATAGATTCATGTGTTGAATGGGATAAATATTCATTTGTTGGATAGAATAAAGAAGTTTTGAAAATATAAAGCCGTGTTGATTAGATTGACGCCATTTTGACGTAAACGATATTTATATCGATTTTATTCATTTCGAAATGAATTGAATTGAAAACGATTTCGAAATGAATTGAATTGAAAACGATTTCGAAATGAATTGAATTGAAAACGATTTCGAAATGAATTGAATTGAAAACGATTTCGAAATGAATTGAATTGAAAACGATTTCGAAATGGATTGAATTGAAAACGATTTCGAAATGAATTGAATTGAAAACGATTTCGAAATGAATTCAAATTGAATTGAATAGAAATGAATTTTAAAACGAATTTATAAAGAAGAATTCAATTTTGATTTGAATTGAAATGGAAGTTGAAATTGTTTTGAAACGAATGTAGAACTATTTATAAAATTTGTTTTAAAAGGAAATCGACGAAATATATATAATATATATATATTATATATATAATGGCCTGAATAGAACGCGCCGCGCCGCGGCAGTTCGTGAATTTCGACCATTTATTTCAAACGGACATTGCGGGAGATCCGACCGTCGGATTCTCCTAAAACCGGAACCGTTGGGTTCGTATCGAAAAGAGCTTTCCAATGAATATTAGAAATTTGAAATCTAACGGTTGGATTTGGAGTTATGTCCAAATCAAATTCGAAAAAGGTCGTTGTAAGTGCAGTTCGATGGCCGTTGTTGGAAATCGACTGTACGGGCCTTGGTAAAATTATTAAAAATATCTATAATTTGTGTAAAATCATAATATATGGATTGGAAAGAGTTGAGCTGGAAAATTCCACATTTGAAAAGATAAAAATAGATTTTTATCGAAATAAACTAGTTTTGAACTAGAATTAAAATCAATTTATTTTTGAAATAAATAAATTGAATTTGAAAGTGATTTTAAAAATAATCAATACTCCCAATACGTGGATTGGACTGGAGTTGAATCGGAATTATCTTCGGGATATTTCGATGTTGGATTTCGTGACTATACAAATATTGTTATGGGGATTTGAAAGATATATTTTATATCGTTATTTCCAATACGATATATGTTGGTTTCAGAATTTGATATTGAATGTAAGCCGATATATTTTCTATTCAGAGCCTTGTATTTAATATCAAATGTGATTTGGGTTTATCGTGAATTGTGTTTTAGAAGACATTGGTTCTTTAACCCAGTTAAAGGCAAGATATCGATTTTTGAGAAGATTAAAACTAAGTGGAGTTTTAATGAATCTTTAATTAGATTGAAAAATGAATTGATTATTTAAATTATCAAATCTGAAAGGTGATCGAGAATGGAGTACCACCAGTTTTGCTCCAAAGCGATAGTTAAATCTTTAATTAGATTTGAACGTGAAATGGTAATTAATTTTACCGATAACACAGTGGTGTTAGATGTGGAGTATTACCAGTTTTCTCCATGGGATATATAGGTTGGGATTGGGAAATAAAATAATAATTACTTCGGTGTGATTCGCTAATCCCGACTAGTTTGGAAAACCATAATATGGTTTGAAATGATATCCAAAGGAAGATTAAAGAATAAATTTAGAAGAATTTATCTTGGATAAAATTAATGGGAACCTTTCCCTAAAAATGTGATTTTGTGAATAAAAGAATATTCTGAATTGGAATGAGGCGTTTGATGTGTTTGTGTAACATTTGTTTATCATGTACGTGGGTTATTCAGAAAGGCCGGGTTTACACCCATTCTGAATAACCGATTCGACGAGATGTCGAAGATGAAGACGGTGGTTGAAGGCCGGAAGTTTTCACATCGTTTGGATAGTTACTGACGATCCTGATTGGGCTGTACACCCAAGAGGATGGAAATAGTTGGCGGTCGTCCAGACGTACTTGGAGATGGAAGGATATGCGAGGAAAGTGCCTCCGGTTTCGTTCAGACCTAGAACGGACTTGTAAATGGATGGTGTGTCTGACATTGTATTCCTTTATATTGTATTTGTTGATCTCTGCTAAATATATATCTGTTTGGCGGCGGAGAATTTATTCTCTTGCTTAACGCCCTTCTCTGAGACATATGAGCTCAGAGGTTATATATTGGCAGAAATCAGTGGTACGATATGGATTGATAGTGTGGCATACTGAGATGCAGTGATCCAGACTTTTGTTGAAAAGCAAAGTTTGGTGGTTGATGATCAAAGCGCAGCTGATATAGCATGGCTTTGTGTATAGCGTTGATCCGCGAGCCTCACAGCCCGGAATGGTGGTAAACTGATGGTTTGATCAGTATACATTTTTAGTGTAGTGGATTCGGTCGACCGATATTGAGCTTCGTGCTCGGAGGGATAGAGTAAGCGGTGTTTTCTCTTGTTGGGACGTAAGCCGCGGTGATACTTGAGTCCCAAAAGTGCGGATGTGCATAGCGGTGTTTTCTTTCGCTGAGACGTAAGCCGCGGTGATTTGTACTACGCGATCGATCTTTCGAATCAGGAGCCACCATGATGGAAATCCAATTTCCAATACGTGTATTTCGGCTTTATTTGTAGAGCCTAGTATGGCGACATAGTGGGATGGGGCACTCATGCCGTCTATGATTTATATTTATGATTGAAATTGTTTTTGACACTATACACTTATTATAGTATCAAATGATTTGTTTTAAACGTATCAAGCATGTTTGGCTGTTATAAGGTAAAACCCTATCCTCCGGCTTGCGTTGCATTGTGTGATGGGACCTGGGTCTTATAATAGCTTCATTTTTCGAAAAAGCATTGCGCTGTTTATTCTATGCACTAGTATTCTTGGGAGGAAACCCGTTCCGTGTTATACGGCGTGGTCCCTTGAATTACTCTCTTTTAAAGTAAAGTTTTAAATAACTGTTTTAGTTCTCACACCAGTCACATGACTGACCTGGAGTTTATTGTTTTAACCTAAACTCTGGGTGCCCTTATTTTCGACACGGGCAGCTAGTAGTTTTGGTTTTGCAGATTTATATTCACAGGATCCTGGTTTACAGCTGGAATGATATCCGGAAAGCTTTGTATCCGTATATCTCTTCTAGTTGTGTATTGTATTATTTTCCGCTGCTAGGTATTTAAATGTAATTTAAATCTCTGATATTTCTGTGTAATATTCATTTATACTCTGTATATTCTTGTAATCTGATGCATTGTTGTAATAACAGTGAAATGTTCTTCTGTTTGTCTTCTGATTTGTCCTGTTCTCAAACAATCAGGGGTTTCGAACGGTCTTGGTCGATTTACCGATTGATTCGGATCGAGCGAAATTCTATGGTCGTTACATTTGGTATCAGAGCTTTGGTTTACAAAGCAGAGAACAAGGCACATTAGAACCATACGAAAGAATTCATCAGATATTGGATTAGTAAAATCCAATGGGAATGACTCGTTAGAGATGGGGTCAGGAGTATCCTAGAACGAGTATGAAGAATATATTTTTCAAATGAAAACAATTTTGTTTTGAAAATTTAAATCAACTATTCGTATTTGATTATTTATTTAATATTGATTTTAGACAGTCCAGTATATAAAGAATTTGCATATACGCCTTGCAAACGTATATTCAAAGTTTTAATATACTGGATAGATATAGAATTACACTCTAGTCGCCCGGGGGTGATTCTGATGATTGATATATCATCATCAGAATTTATATTCGAGTGACGAACGTGTAACATCTATATATTTCCTATTGACTGGTGTGAGAACCAAAAATTAGATAGGGCTTATTGTTGTGATTTGGCATCAAAAATGAGATTTTTGACTATATATCAAAGTTATGAATTTCAAACTCTAATCAACTAATTGATTGATGTTTGTGTTGTTTGTTCATTTGTTTGCTAATTTTGAACCTTTATGCCTAATTGAACCGAATATTGAATTATATTGAAAATTGGTTGCATTTGCTTGCATATACATATATATCATTGAACAGGTCATAGCAAGGAGGCTAGAGCCAGAGAATAAAATTTGTTTGCCCGACAAATAGGTAAATGTTTACTACATAATTTACTGTATTGTATGGGTGATGATGATTTTATGAGCCTATTGGCTAGCCGCTTGGCTTTTTCTTTTTCTTTTTGAGATCTGAAGGACCGGGGAAGCTATTTGAAATTCCCCGATGCTCCCGGTGCAGGGGAGGTTATGGCGAAATTTTTCGAAAATTTAGGGTGTTAGCCAAATTTTTGAAATTTTGAAAATTCTCAGAAACTGAAAAGTTGGAGAATGGAAGCCAGATCGAGCGTAGCATTTATTTATCAAACCACTTTCGACTTTGTTCCTTTTCGGGGACGAAAAGTTTAAGTGGGGGAGATTGTAACAACCCGTAAAATGCGAGCCAGTTTGAAAATTTTATTTTGGAAATTTTAGCGAATTTTGATTATTTAAAATGAATTATTTTAAATAATATCGACGAGAAAAATGTTTAGAATTGAATTCGACGTATATATTTATATACGTCGTTGTTAGAATATAAATAATTATATATAATTATAAATAGAATAGAAAATGGCGCGGTAGTTCGATAATTTGATTTCAAACTTCAATTGAACATACCGGGTGCAAAACAATCCGGATTTTAGTGAAACCAAAACATTAGTATCTAATTGATGATATCTTTCCATCGAATCCGAAAAATCAAGATTTCATAGCGGGAATCAAAAGATATGTCCAGTTGAAAATTCTGAATAGTCGCTATGGAATTCAGGCCCTTAAAAATGGAAATTTTGCAAACGACCTCGGATTTCGACGAAACCACTTTTGTTGGGTCCGTGATGTTAAATTATTGCTAGATTCCAAATTTCATAATTTTTCGAATCAATATGTGAACGTGGCAAAGGAAAACGCGTTTGACCAGTTTCAGTTGATTTTAATCGACTGGAAATTGGCCATTTTTCCAACGATCTCAGAATTTGACGAAACTAGTTTTGTTAGGACCGTATCGTCAATACGAAGCTAGAAATAATTTTTCTGCAATTTTTCGAGACTGTATGTGACCCCGGTAAATTGAAATATACGTTAAAAATTGAATATAGAGATTTATATTTTAATTTATAGAAAAACACATCGAAATGATAGAATTGGCTTACGAAACATATCCCATTGTGTTCGGAATGGGGTTAATTAGCTAGGGACGACAGTCGGTGGGTCTTGTTTGGAGGCCGAATTAAAAAGTTACCTTTTTGGAGAAATAAAATAAATAATTATTTAAATACAAAGATGGGCCCAAGCCCTTGTCTACACCAAACCCGGTCAACGCTTGCCCCACTCCCTCTTCATTCTTCAGTCGTTCATTCAGGATAAGAAATAAAAAAAAAAACTATCGACGCTCCTCCAGGAAATCGCCACCACCGGACTTAGACGCCGGCCTCGCCCTCCCACGCCACTACCCTTGACCGCGACCCCCTCCTCCTTCGCATCGAACGACGCGAGACCACCCAGCTCCCCCAATCGAAGCTCCAAATCGAAGGAAGGCTGAACCCTAGCCCCCTTCTTTCGCAGTAACCGCCGCGTTTGAGGGCCCCACGACCACCGAAAGGCCAGCACCACCCCCCGACGACCCCTGGCGCCTGTCCTCCGGCCCTGGTTCTGACGTGGACCCTCCACGGCAGCCACAACTTCGATTTTGACAATAAAAGTAAGTTTTATAACCTTCCTCTTTATAAATTTCAGTTTTTATTTAAAGAGCAGATTTTTATCAAGTAAAGAACTGATTTTTTTTCTTTTTCAAGTTAAAGAAATGATTTTTAAATTAGAAAGGTCATGATTTTTAAACTAGAAAAGATGTGATTTTTTTTATAACATAGGATATATAAAGATACGATTTTTATTTATGTAAAGGTAAGATTTTTAAATCGAAAAAGAATAGATTTTATCGTATAAAAGGATAGATTTTTATCATATAGAAGTCTAGATTTTTATAGTGATAAAGTATATATTTTTATAACGATAAAGTTATGATCTTAATATGTATGCAAACACATAATAGAAATATGATTTTGATTATAGAAAGAGCGTTATAAAAATATGATTTTTAAAAGGTATACGTCAATATAAAAATGTGATTTTTATATGAACAGTCCAAGAATAAAAATGTGATTTTTATATGAACAGTCCAAGAATAAAAATGTGATTTTTATATGAACAGTTCAAGAATAAAAATATGATTTTATTGTGAACAGCGTGAAATGGTTGAGTTGGAATGTCGAGCGAATCTGAACCGCTCAGAATTAAAGAATGGCGGAGTGGAACCTAAAGGTGAGAACTTCTCACTCAAATTCTATTTTTCTAGTTATATATATACTAGGATGCAGACGGTGCTTATTAGAAGCACCCGACACCCGTCCACATACCATGGACTTGTTTGTTTGGTTGTGTAGTTGGTTAGATTATTTGGTTTGAACTGAATTGTTTGGTGAAATAAAATTGATTTGATTGATGTGTGAATGGCGTGGGCCTTCACTAGACCGGGGATAAGGCTAGGCCTCGTCCCGTTTCTAGTATCGTGCCGTTATGCCGCCGAAATTTTCTAAAATATGTTAGAAAAATAAAAATATCATTTTTATTGTGTAAATGAAATGAATAGAAATTCATGTGTTAAAATAAAATATATTATCATTAAAAATATAATTTTAACGTGAAAGTGAATAAATAAATATTTATAAACAAATCGGCCGATTTGTTTATATACACTGATTTGACTGATATTGAATGGGTCGATAAATTTTACACATCGCCCAACTGCACAACTAAAAATCTGTGTTTGATTGTTTGAAACCCCACACGGGTTTGGGATGAAATTTGAAGTTCACTCATCCTGATTGATTAAATATGTCGATCGATTGATTGACAGGCTGTTATAAGCGTAAGATATCTATATTTGATGCTTATACAGTGTAGTGCACTTTGGTTGATGTTTGATTGTTTATTATTGCTATTATTGCTATTATATACATGTGTTGTATGGAATCCATATAATTAACGTCATATGGTGATTGATTGGGCCTCATTCCAATCGGGAAAGTAATGAATATTATAAAAGAAAATTCATGTGTTGAATATAAAAATAGTGATGTGTTGACAGTACTCATGTGTTGAGATTAGTCGTGTGTTGAAATAAATATAGATTCATGTGTTGAATGGGATAAATATTCATTTGTTGGATAGAATAAAGAAGTTTTGAAAATATAAAGCCGTGTTGATTAGATTGACGCCATTTTGACGTAAACGATATTTATATCGATTTTATTCATTTCGAAATGAATTGAATTGAAAACGATTTCGAAATGAATTGAATTGAAAACGATTTCGAAATGAATTGAATTGAAAACGATTTCGAAATGAATTGAATTGAAAACGATTTCGAAATGAATTGAATTGAAAACGATTTCGAAATGAATTGAATTGAAAACGATTTCGAAATGAATTGAATTGAAAACGATTTCGAAATGAATTGAATTGAAAACGATTTCGAAATGAATTGAATTGAAAACGATTTCGAAATGAATTGAATTGAAAACGATTTCGAAATGAATTGAATTGAAAACGATTTCGAAATGAATTCAAATTGAATTGAATAGAAATGAATTTTAAAACGAATTTATAAAGAAGAATTCAATTTTGATTTGAATTGAAATGGAAGTTGAAATTGTTTTGAAACGAATGTAGAACTATTTATAAAATTCGTTTTAAAAGGAAATCGACGAAATATATATAATATATATATATATTATATATATAATGGCCTGAATAGAACGCGCCGCGCCGCGGCAGTTCGTGAATTTCGACCATTTATTTCAAACGGACATTGCGGGAGATCCGACCGTCGGATTCTCCTAAAACCGGAACCGTTGGGTTCGTATCGAAAAGAGCTTTCCAATTAATATTAGAAATTTGAAATCTAACGGTTGGATTTGGAGTTATGTCCAAATCAAATTCGAAAAAGGTCGCTGTAAGTGCAGTTCGATGGCCGTTGTTGGAAATCGACTGTACGGGCCTTGGTAAAATTATTAAAAATATCTATAATTTGTGTAAAATCATAATATATGGATTGGAAAGAGTTGAGCTGGAAAATTCCACATTTGAAAAGATAAAAATAGATTTTTATCGAAATAAACTAGTTTTGAACTAGAATTAAAATCAATTTATTTTTGAAATAAATAAATTGAATTTGAAAGTGATTTTAAAAATAATCAATACTCCCAATACGTGGATTGGACTGGAGTTGAATCGGAATTATCTTCGGGATATTTCGATGTTGGATTTCGTGACTATACAAATATTGTTATGGGGATTTGAAAGATATATTTTATATCGTTATTTCCAATACGATATATGTTGGTTTCAGAATTTGATATTGAATGTAAGCCGATATATTTTCTATTCAGAGCCTTGTATTTAATATCAAATGTGATTTGGGTTTATCGTGAATCGTGTTTTAGAAGACATTGGTTCTTTAACCCAGTTAAAGGCAAGATATCGATTTTTGAGAAGATTAAAACTAAGTGGAGTTTTAATGAATCTTTAATTAGATTGAAAAATGAATTGATTATTTAAATTATCAAATCTGAAAGGTGATCGAGAATGGAGTACCACCAGTTTTGCTCCAAAGCGATAGTTAAATCTTTAATTAGATTTGAACGTGAAATGGTAATTAATTTTACCGATAACACAGTGGTGTTAGATGTGGAGTATTACCAGTTTTCTCCATGGGATATATAGGTTGGGATTGGGAAATAAAATAATAATTACTTCGGTGTGGTTCGCTAATCCCGACTAGTTTGGAAAACCATAATATGGTTTGAAATGATATCCAAAGGAAGATTAAAGAATAAATTTAGAAGAATTTATCTTGGATAAAATTAATGGGAACCTTTCCCTAAAAATGTGATTTTGTGAATAAAAGAATATTCTGAATTGGAATGAGGCGTTTGATGTGTTTGTGTAACATTTGTTTATCATATACGTGGGTTATTCAGAAAGGCCGGGTTTACACCCATTCTGAATAACCGATTCGACGAGATGTCGAAGATGAAGACGGTGGTTGAAGGCCGGAAGTCTTCACATCGTTTGGATAGTTACTGACGATCCTGATTGGGTTGTACACCCAAGAGGATGGAAATAGTTGGCGGTCGTCCAGACGTACTTGGAGATGGAAGGATATGCGAGGAAAGTGCCTCCGGTTTCGTTCAGACCTAGAACGGACTTGTAAATGGATGGTGTGTCTGAAATTGTATTCCTTTATATTGTATTTGTTGATCTCTGCTAAATATATATCTGTTTGGCGGCGGAGAATTTATTCTCTTGCTTAACGCCCTTCTCTGAGACATATGAGCTCAGAGGTTATATATTGGCAGAAATCAGTGGTACGATATGGATTGATAGTGTGGCATACTGAGATGCAGTGATCCAGACTTTTGTTGAAAAGCAAAGTTTGGTGGTTGATGATCAAAGCGCAGCTGATATAGCATGGCTTTGTGTATAGCGTTGATCCGCGAGCCTCACAGCCCGGAATGGTGGTAAACTGATGGTTTGATCAGTATACATTTTTAGTGTAGTGGATTCGGTCGACCGATATTGAGCTTCGTGCTCGGAGGGATAGAGTAAGCGGTGTTTTCTCTTGCTGGGACGTAAGCCGCGGTGATACTTGAGTCCCAAAAGTGCGGATGTGCATAGCGGTGTTTTCTTTCGCTGAGACGTAAGCCGCGGTGATTTGTACTACGCGATCGATCTTTCGAATCAGGAGCCACCATGATGGAAATCCAATTTCCAATACGTGTATTTCGGCTTTATTTGTAGAGCCTAGTATGGCGACATAGTGGGATGGGGCACTCATGCCGTCTATGATTTATATTTATGATTGAAATTGTTTTTGACACTATACACTTATTATAGTATCAAATGATTTGTTTTAAACGTATCAAGCATGTTTGGCTGTTATAAGGTAAAACCCTATCCTCCGGCTTGCGTTGCATTGTGTGATGGGACCTGGGTCTTATAATAGCTTCATTTTTCGAAAAAGCATTGCGCTGTTTATTCTATGCACTAGTATTCTTGGGAGGAAACCCGTTCCGTGTTATACGGCGTGGTCCCTTGAATTACTCTCTTTTAAAGTAAAGTTTTAAATAACTGTTTTAGTTCTCACACCAGTCACATGACTGACCTGGAGTTTATTGTTTTAACCTAAACTATGGGTGCCCTTATTTTCGACACGGGCAGCTAGTAGTTTTGGTTTTGCAGATTTATATTCACAGGATCCTGGTTTACAGCTGGAATGATATCCGGAAAGCTTTGTATCCGTATATCTCTTCTAGTTGTGCATTGTATTATTTTCCGCTGCTAGGTATTTAAATGTAATTTAAATCTCTGATATTTCTGTGTAATATTCATTTATACTCTGTATATTCTTGTAATCTGATGCATTGTTGTAATAACAGTGAAATGTTCTTCTGTTTGTCTTCTGATTTGTCCTGTTCTCAAACAATCAGGGGTTTCGAACGGTCTTGGTCGATTTACCGATTGATTCGGATCGAGCGAAATTCTATGGTCGTTACAAGTGTATATAAACAAATCGGCCGATTTGTTTATAAATATTTATTTATTTACTTTCACGTTAAAAATTATATTTTTAACGATAAAACATTTTATTCAACCTATGAATATTCTATCCGGTTCATTTATTCAATAAAATGATATTTTTATTTTTCTAACATATTTTAGAAAATTTCGGCGGCATAACGGCACGATACTAGAAACGGGACAAGGCCTAGCCTTATCCCCGGTCTAGTGAAGGCCCACGCCATTCACACATCAATCAAATCCATTCATTTCACCAAACAATTCAATTTCAAATCAAATCATCTAACTAATTTATGCAACCAAACAAACAAGTCCATGGTCTGTGGACGATTGTGTCGGGTGCTACTAAGCACCGTCTGCATCCTAGTGTATATATATGAATAGAAATGAAATTGAAAGGTGAGAAGTTCTCACCGATAGCTATCCAAACATTTTGACTCTTCTTTGATATAAATCTTCTTCGTTCTCGCCCTTTTGTCATCTTCGTTGTCCGCTTTCACTACATATGTAAAAATCGAATTTTTACTTCAAAGTTCAATATATAAAAATCGAATTTTTACTTCAAAGTTCAATATATAAAAATCGAATTTTTACTTCAAAGTTCAATATATAAAAATCGAATTTTTACTTCAAAGTTC
This sequence comes from Allium sativum, assembly GCA_030737875.1. Classification (NCBI taxonomy): domain Eukaryota; kingdom Viridiplantae; phylum Streptophyta; class Magnoliopsida; order Asparagales; family Amaryllidaceae; genus Allium; species Allium sativum. The sequence goes on along the minus strand of CM060909.1, from coordinate 269,640,278 downwards.
AATATATAAAAATCAAATTTTTTCTTCGATGTTCAATATATAAAAATCATATTTTGATATGCTATTTCTATTTTAAAAACAATCCTATCTTGATTTTATTTTTTTTAGAACAAGGTATTTCATTTAAAAACAAATTCTATTCATGAAAACAACTTCTCACATCGTTCACATAATAAAAATTCAGTTTTTAACTAAATTCAAAAAACTTACTGTAATATTCTCTTTTAATCCTTCTTTCTGGAAAACAAGCCATCGTCCTCTGTCAAAATCTCGACCCTGCTTCCTCGCCTAGGGTTTAACCGCGCCGCCACTGTGTATGGCCGGACCATCATCCAATGTTGGCGAACGGAGCGCCTGAGCCTTGCCTCCTCCATGCCCCCATGGCCAGCGAACTCGAGTTTTCCTTCGTCGCGGAGTTGGAGCCTGAACGCGGCGGCTCCTTCTGGATCGATTCGGGGTTCTAGAGGTTTGGGATTAAGGAGAAGAGGCGGGTTGGCTTGGGTGGCCGGAGGGAGGTGGTGCGGCGCTAAGGGGAGGGGTGAACGGCAATGGATGGTAGGGGAGGGCGACGGAGCAAAAAGGGGATCGGGGTTTTTTTTATTTTTTTATTATGAAAGTGTTTTGAATCGGGGGGGGGGGGCTGAACAATGATAAAAGGAAAGGAGAGAGGGAAATTAAATTTTTTTTTTATTAATATAAAATTCAAAAAGTTGACTTTTACATACGACCTCTAATCGAGGCCCACCGCCTGTCGTCCATAGCGTTTCACCCCCATTCTGAACACAATGGGATATGTATCGCAAGCTGATTCGACTGTTTCGATCAGTTTCCGTTGCATTTATATTTAAATCATTATATTGAATTTTAAACGTACCTTTCAAATTACCGGGGCCACATACGAACTCTATAAATTCCATAAAAATATTTTCTAGCTTCGTATTGATGATACGGTCCTAACAAAACTAGTTTCGTCGAATTCTGAGACCGTTAGAAAAATGGTCATTTTCCAGTCGATTAAAATCAACTGAAACTGGTCAAACGCGTTTTCCTTTGCCACGCTCACATATTGACTCGAAAAATTATGAAATTTGAAACCTAGCAATAACTTTACATCACGGATCCAACAAAACTGGTTTCGTCGAAATCCGAGGTCGTTTGCAAAATGTCTATTTTTAAGGGCCTGAATTCCATAGCGACTATTCAGAATTTTCAACTGGACATATCTTTTGATTCCCGTTATGAAATCTCGATTTTTTTGATTCGTTGGAAAGATATTATCAATTAGATCCTATCATTTTTGGTTTCACTAAAATCCGGATTGTTTTGCACCCGGTATGTTCAATTGAAGTTTGAAATCGAATTATCGAACTACCGCGCCATTTTAAATACTATTTATAATTATATAATAAATATTTATATTCTAACGACGACGCGTATAATATATACGTCGAATTCCATTCGAAATAATTTTTCTCGTCGATATTATTTAAAATAATTCATTTTAAATAATCAAAATTCGCTAAAATTGCCGGAATAAAAATTTTAAACTGGCCCAGATTTTCGGGTTATTACAAATAACCATCCTAATCTGCGTAAATAATTCAAGTGTATTACTATAATAAATGTTTGTTATTGTTGTACGTTTGAAAATTTTCAGTTTATGTGGAAATGTATATGGAAATATAATCCATAATAAACAGAAATATGTATTATGACCGTTGTAGCAATAAATGAATTTGATTTGCTCTAAATATGGTCACAAATAAATAAGGAATGTTGTAACCATCTTTGATCGGGAAAATGAGTTAAATAGGATAAACATGCGATGTAGTTATAATTTAAATTGTGTTAGGAATTGTTATTCCAACCAGGGAATCTAGTAAATAATAAATATATATGTATGAATAAATAAATAATAAATAATGGGAATTAAGAATATAATAATAGATGGAGTTACAATACATGGAATAGAAATTAATGGGACTGATATGAACATTTACATGAACTCCTTAGGAGAATATGACCATTAGTGTCACAAATGGCATTTAATAGGGTAATTGATGCCTTAGGAAATATGACCATTAGGGTCATTAGTGGTGGATAACCAATTAAAAATAATAATATGAGTAGAAAAGGGTAATTAACGAGGATTGATTAGCATAGTAAATTCTAAGTCCAATAAGTAAACATATAAAAAACATCATCTGGTGGGGAGTTATAAATTCCTAGTAAATCTAGAATTATTATAATTTGAAACAGGAACTAGACTTAATAAGTCAATGATGCAAAGTCAATTGCCTTATTCGATAAAAGTTTGCACTTTCGAGCAGTCAAATATATGTTCAACTTATGTAAGATATCATTAACCATAGGAACCCGTGATGATAGTTAGTTATGTAATGATAGTCCACTGAGTAACGAAGGTTATTTCCAAGAACAAGGCTTATCTCAAGAGTGAGGTTCCCGCCTCCCATCCCAAAAGGGGAAACCATGGAAAGGAAATAATTAGTAGTGTAGCCTATTTCGGGGTAAAGGTCTTAAAGCAGTTAGAACCACCCTTTAAAGGGTATTAAGTGATTGAGTAGCTCACCTGTAATGACCCGGATTTTGAGCGACTTTGGTTATCGACATAAGCTCGATGTCGATAACCAAAACATCGAAAAATCCTGGTAATTAGTGAAAGAAATTAGAGGGTGAGGAAAGATAAGATAGAAAATTAGAATAGAAGAAGAAGAAGAACACAACATCAGAGTAACACGAATCTCACAGAGGAACGAATAAATATATTTCATAACATAACTTTGAAATACAAATCTGTACTTAGAATATACATATCATTATCAAAGTACAACACTTACAACACAGCGGAAATAACTATAACTATAAAATCCTGAAGCCTCCTGCTCCAGCTCTTCAAGTGTATCTGTAAAATCCCGACTACTTGACTGCCCGTACAAATTTAGGCACCCAAGAGTTTAGGGAAAACAACAAAATAAACTCCGGGTCAGTCATGGGACTGGTATGAGTAAAACAGTTTAAAACAGTTCGAACAAGTAAACGATATCTCATAAGACCACGCCGCATAACGAAACGGGTTTTTCCCTTATGAGAATCCAAAATTATCTTTATATCAAAAACCTTTTGATATTATAATAATGTCTATCTACCACAATATAATAATCATCTAGCAGAAACACTTTCATCTCACGTTCTACATATATAGAATAACAATCAAAACCGCAAGCACATATTGGGTAATGGATTTCCAACTATGACAAGGTATGGAACCACCTTTCGCTCGTGTACCTCTAGAGAGGAATACACTGGGTTCAATCAAGAACATCTTGCAACGCGGCCACACATGACCGACCACTCATTTCACTTGAGTGTATCGAATGTATATCACCAACGGTTGGGATCAGCAACCGTTTCCCAAATGGGACAGCATCAACAATAGATTTTTAGAAGTAAATGAAACTCTAGATCAGGTGATTATACACCCAACTTCGGTGCGACCGACTTAGCCATGCTGCCTGCCCGATTTCTGTCATTTACCGGTTGATGAGGCTAGAAGCTACGCTTTATCATCACACCAGATTCACTTTGAATGCCACATCGTTAAATCCATCAAATCACCGATTGACGTCCTCAACCATACATTATGTGTTTAGCTAAAAGAAGTTTCCTTCTCCGCTTCCACTCTTGGTATGGTTGGAGAAATCAATATACGTGATTGTCTGGAAATACTCTGTCAGACATCCGTCCCTACAAGTCATCCAGGAACAGGATGAACCGAAGGCATTATTCTGTAAACAGGATAGCCCTTGCATAACTCCGTCTTCAATTTCCATTGGCATATATGATTCGCAACGCTTATGCCAATACAGAGTGGTTCTTTGGATAATAATCCAACCGGTCTCTCCATATTAACAACGCTAAAATGGTCAAAACTTCGATAGTATGTGATTTAACTATCGAAGAAAAACAGGTGTGCAAACAACGATATTATTTCCAAATGGAAATTATATCGATCAAACATCATTTAACATTCATCTCCTTAGTTCATTTTTCATCTCCTGTTTTTCTATATTCAACATTTCTTATTTTTTAAATTTAGAAAATATATGTTATTACCATTGGAAAACATTTCCATTTCTTGTTTTCTTTAGTAGAAAACATTTTTGGTTTCTTATTTGAACAAAAAACATTTCCAAAGCTTTTTCATTGGACTTAGACAGATGTTTAAACAAAACATCGCGATGCCAACTCAAACCATATCCTTTACTGCCAAACCTTAACTATTCCTTAGTTAAAAACGAAGCCAATCAAGTTGGGGTAGAACTACCTCTCAGACCTTAACTGAACAACATTTCTAACTTTGAAATAGGCAAAGTTCACTTTATATTCCTTTTACTAACTTCCTTACTTAACCCTCCTTCGAATAGCTATATTCGATTGACTCTTTTCACTTAACTCTATTCGATTAACCCTTATCAATTAACTCTCTATTTGACTAACGCTATTGATTTACTCATTTCGCTTAACTCCTTTCGAATAAACTATATTCGATAACTCCTTTTACTTTCTTCGAATAAACTATATTCGATTAACTCATTTGCTTCTATTCGAATAACTATATTCAATTAACTCTTTTTACTTTCTATTCAAATAAACTATATTAGATTATCTCCTTTGCTTCTATTCGAATAACTATATTCGATTAACTCTTTTTACTTCTATTCGAATAAACTATATTCGATTAACTCCTTTGCTTCTATTCGAATAAACTATATTCGATTAACTCCTTTGCTTCTATTCGAATAAACTATATTCGATTAACTCCTTTGCTTCTATTCGAATAAACTATATTCGATTAACTCCTTTCGATTAAACTAACATCGATTAACTCCTTTTTACTTTAACTCTAATCGATTAAACTAACATCGATTAACTCCTTTTACTTTAACTCTAATCGATTAACTAACATCGATTAACTCCTTTTACTTTAACTCTAATCGATTAACTAACATTGATTAACTCCTTTTACTTTAACTCTAATTGATTAACTAACATCGATTAACTCCTTTTACTTTATTCTCCAATCGATTAACTAACATCGATTAACTCCTTTTAACTTTATTCTCTAATCGATTAACTAACATCGATTAACTCCTTTTAACTTTATTCTCTAATCAATTAACTAACATCGATTAACTCCTTTTAACTTTATTCTCAAATCGATTAACTCCTTTTAACTTTATTCTCTAATCAGTTAACTCCTTTTAACTTTCTATTCGAATAAACTATATTCGATTAACTCCCTTCGAATAAACTATTCATTTATAAATATTTACTTTTAGTAACGGTTCTTCACTTTACAAATGATTTCCTTTTAGTAACGTTTTCCCCTTTTCTAAATATCTCCTATTAATAAATATTCCAATTTATAAATATTTCTTATTTATAAATATTCCATTTATAAATATTTTATTTTCAAATATCACTTTGAAAATATTCCTTTACCAACAATTCGGTATGTTATGGTATTTAACACATCAAATCACGATGACCAATATCGTTCAAACACATATAATCGGCAACAGATTATATATCACGTCATATATCACAATATATGAATCACAGTAAAATAGATGTTGAGGAATCCAGTTGAATTCCTCCAACCTGTCTCCCTGCATCACAAATGTTAAACAATATAGATAACATCACTTTCAGTTCCATATGATATATTCTGTTAAACAGAATCAATATAGAAATTCAACTAACTGACTAACAGTTCGATCAAACAATCAACACATAGTTAATCAGCCAATATCTAACAGTTCTAAAAATACAATATGAAATTATAAACTGTTCAGAGTTAGTGAGATTTACTCACTTTTGCAGTTCATCGTTAAAGAACGATAAACTGTTGTTTGATTTGAATCAAACAGTTTATTTCGCCATAAATTCAAACGAGCTCGAATCCACTTCCAGTCAGCTTCATTGTGAAGCTCTCGTCCATACGGTCCCAATGGATCCGACCGTTCGTGATTCTGATATCGTATGATATAGATATACATTACACAAGTTATATGAATATTTCAAATTAAATAAACTAAATTTCTAATTTCTCTTGGGCTTTTACCTTAATAACTTGGCCCGTTACCCCCTTTGAACGCATGAACCATTTTATACTAACATAATAAATCCTCCCTTAAATCACGTGATTAGCTGCTAAACCACTCGTTAGTGCCTCGTCCTCCTTCCTGTATGATTCTTCTTGAACACAAACCCCTCCGCAAATACAACCCCCAGTTATAGCCGTGACTTTTGGACCCAAACTGCACCGTTCCTAGATAACTTCAACAACCAAAAACCCATCCTTCACTACGACGCATTACAGACAAGCATCACCCCCATCATCCACTCAAACGCTCCCTCCACCATCTCCACACAGGTTCGAACAGTATACCCCTTTCCAGATCCGAGACCCCCCTTCCTTGTCATCACAAACAATGAACTCGCGCCACCATCATATGTCGCAACCTGAAAAGCTCCACGCCAACCACCAAAACAACTACCCACTTGTTCTCCACTTCGGAGTCCTCCTGAGACCGAACTCGCACCATTCAGTTTTGTCGTGGCCATGATCACTGTAGCTCGTTCAGTAAGAGACTGAGCTTTCTTCGAATGCCATTAGAATCTCGGCCATTTATGTGCAGAAAAAGAAAAGAGGAAGTGGACAGCGGGAAAAAGGATGAAGGAGGGTGGCCGCATGCATATATACAGTTTTAAAAGATGAAAACGTGGTGCTGTGAACTCCAATCATAGTTTTGTGGTTAGGAGAAGAATGCATGTGGTCGTTCTTTGATCACGGAAAATGAATGGTTATGAATTATACACACTTTCAAACTAAATTAAATATTCCATTTTATCTACCGATCGTTACGGACAGAGATAAACATACCATCGTGACGAGCGAGGTGTCCCGACTCTAGAAATATAATAACGTCGGTAGGTTAACTCATATTGTGAAACCCAAAAATCGCTGATACGGGGTGCAAAACACTCCAAATAAAAAGTCACTTATTTAATTAATTAAAAATTTCTATAAAATTCTAAAAATTAAATTATCACTATGTCCCAAAAGAACTTTGTCTAAATTCAAACCCGATCTCTAGTTATATCGAATAAACCGTTATGGTCGATAAACGATTCTATAGCGACTATTTTAAAATTTGATTTGGGCATATCTCAAAATCTACACAACGAAATCCTGATTTTTCTCTTCCACTAGAAAGATATACTCCATCAGATCCGTACATTTCTTGTTTCACAGAAATCCGGCTTAAAACGAATCATGTACATTCAGTTGAAGTTCGAATCGCCAATTTACGAACTACAGCGCCATTTCGAGCTCGTTTATAATTATATTATAAACTATATGTTCAACTGTCGATGATTGAATATATTCGTTATTCAAATTCAATTCCATGCTGAATTAAATATCACAGATGATCCGGTTCACACCATATCGTCATTTCGACCAATTCTGATTATTCAGAATTAAATATATTATTTAATTTATTAATTTAATTAAATATTCATCATTATTTTATTCCACGACCATTTAATTCACTATATCACTATTGAAATAATTAAATAAATTAATCATAATACCTCTGCCAATGTGGGTCATTACATCACCTCCTTATTTAATGGCTATTTGGTAACAGCTTGGTAATTCCCATGTTGGTCCGCTTTCTCTAGGTTGTAAGTGATTGGGTTACGGGTCCGCCTTGGGAATAGGTATTAAATGACCGCTCCAAAGGTACCAAAGATCTGTCTATCCTATAGGAATTATTAAGTGAATAAGGTAATTATCCAATAAGGCCAGATGGATAGTAACGAGGGGGTCTGTCGGGGGAAGGTCACAAATGACAATATGTTGCCTACCTATCCTGTTGGTAATAAGTGACTGCTTACTATCTCTCGTCTTATGCGGGGCATGGTTATATATGTGAATGAAGGGAGCCTTGGATTAGTAGGACTTAGTAGCTAGTATCCTACAATTTAGATTATAGTAGAATAAACCACCGTATAAGATATTAAGTGACCAAAAGCTCTGCCTTGGGTATTAAGTGATCATGAGTATCCTCTCTCACCTTACATAGGTAGCGAGGTCATAAGTAGCTATACATATAATAAGTACCCTCCTTGTGTGATAGTTAAAAGTGAGTTGCCCGCCTCTTAATTAGTTAATTGTGGTTTAAAGGCTTTATACTTATGCTTAACGTTATATCTTAGCATCGCAATACCGTTAGGTGCGGAATATTACGTTGGGTGTAGTAGCTAGTTGTTATATGTAAATTCTAATTGAATTAAGTTAGATTTGCTAGCCCTTTTAGACTTACGTTTTGATGTTGACTAAATGGAGTACATTTGTGTAATGTCCTTTATTTTTTGCAGCCAAATTTTTTATCTAATTTATTATTTTAAAACATTATATTTGGAATACTAATAGATTTTAATATTGAATTCGTTATTCAAATGAAAGTTTTAACGTTAATTTTAATTATAATATAAAACGAGCTCGAAATGGCGTGGCAGTTCGTAATATTTGGTTTCGAACTTCAACTGAGAATACAGGATCCGATACAAGTCGGATTTCTGTGAAACAAGAAACGTTGGAACGTATTGACGATAATTTTCATATGAAAGAGAAAAATCCAGATTTCGTGGTATAAATTGTTAGTTGTGGCTAAATGAAATTTTAAAATAGTCGCTATGGATTTTGATTTATTAACGATAGCGTTTATTTAATAAATTATAAAAGATTTTTTTTTATATAAATGGAATGTCATTTAAACCCCAGAATTTTTAATGTTGAGTTTTAATTTTATACTGTTTGAAATTGAAGCTGTTTGCTTTAATATGATGTTATAAATTTATTATCGTTAATTTAGTCGTTTAAAACTTGATTTAATTTGTATTGAGATTATATGAGACTAAAATGATAAACCAACCTTAAGATTTTAGACATACACACAATTATATTTTTTATACAAATCCCTATGTGTACATGCACATACGTGTATACATATATGTACTCATCCGCACTTCACTTAGTTCGGCAACATACAGAACCAAATACATGTGCATCATACCGGCCCAACAAATAATAATAAAATATTGCTTTATGAACATAAGAAAAACTAGATCGTATTCAACATACAAACTAAAATGTATATAACACAAAATTAAAATGTGCTAATACAAAGAAGAAGACAACATATATATTCTCAGGTTGTACATTTAATAAACAAATATACATAATGGTCCATCCTATTCTTTTTGTTCTTCACGCCCTGTTTTCATTCGAGAAACGGCAAAACAAATGCATCCTCCATTAGAATTGACCTAAAAACCAAAAAGATGAAACAAGAGTCATGAACAACTAAAATAAAACAAAATATATATCTATATATTCACGAACAGCTAAATGTGAACTTACACAGTAGGAATAGCTAAAAGAAATAAGAAAATACATAGTTAAGAAACCATATACATCATTGTTGGACAAATGCAAACCAAAGAAGACAAGACAGTTCATTTTAAATCAAATGCAGTATGACTTGCCCTTTCAAGAAACAGTAAAATCACGATAGGTGCATAGCTAAGGAAATGGGAATTTGAACAGCTAAAGCAGAAAGATTTCAAATAGCTAAAGGAAGATATAGCCTTAACAGCTAGAACAACTAAACTATATTCGTATGAATAGCTGAATAAAATAGTGGGTGATGTACAGCTCAAAACAGCACAATGAACAGCTAAGGTAATAAAATTTATGTATATATTTGTCCCACAAATCTAGGAAAAATTGATATATATATTGATATATCAAGTCCAAAACAATAAAATACTTATATATGTATAGTAGTTTTATATACAAATTCTTACAAGGACTATTGACATGTGCATACAAATCTTAAGATAAGATCTACCATATGTTTTCAAATATATGTAGGAAATAAATAATTCATGGTCACAAAGCCTTAGTTAAATCACGGTTTCAGACCAAAAGTATTGAATTCAATACTTAGTTCAGCTAAATTTCTGCCAAGTCAATTCATAGTTATCAAATTTCCTATCACTAGTACACAGAAATGAAAAGAAGGAAGAAAAAAAAACAAAAAATCCAATGGCCTAGGAATAGCCGAATCTACCTAGGATGCACAGTGATAGACGTTGATCTTATCTAGATCGATCAAACTACTATAAATATGTACCGCACATATGTGTTTCATCACCACATAAAGCAATAGAAACAATACAGTAAACAGGAAATCATTCGGACTACTTATAAAATAAGTAAAACACTTGTCTGAAAGTCCATACTCTTATCTCGAGATTCTTCTGATAAGTTTTCTGATGGTTTTGTTCGAGGCCGCAGACTAGGGTTAGGTCAAATCGTCAAAGGGAAACTTCGTTTTGAGTTGTGGGTGATCTGAAGTGGATTTGGGAGTCTCGGGGGTTGATCGTCGAACATGGTGACGTTGTGGGTTGAAGAAGTTGATTTGGGGGGTTTTTGCAGATAGTTGGAAGGGGAGAAGGGAAGATCGAGGAAGAGAGGAGGTTGCGTAGGGGGCGATGCAGCTGGTTTCGATTTGCTGAGGAAGAAAGGGGCAGCGGTTTGGGTTTTCGGCCATTAAGCAAGACTGGGGAGGCGTTGGATGTTTGAAGGATTAAACGATGACAAGGGTTTTGTTGATGATAAGTGGGCTGGCGAGCCGAACTAATAATTGGTAAAGGCCCACTTCAATTTGAAGCTTAAATTATTTAATTACTTTGGGAAATTGTTTATATGATATCTCACACATACATTAACAGTTTTAAACACAGTCAATTTCTTTGGAACCGTAGAGACGAGAGTTTCGAGATGGAGCAGTGTTAGTCAGGACGGGAAGCAAGTAAAATTTTAGTTAAATTAAACCGCTGTTTAATTTAATTAAAAACCAGCATTAGTGACCAAACGAAATCAAGGTGAGTTAAACGCACTCAGTTTTCCCATTTATATTTTTTATAAATTAGGATTTTACTTTGTGTGTTCTGTTTGCCAATAGTTGACTGTTTGCTAGTTAGATATTTATTTGTCGATTTAACTGACAAAATTAAACCATTGCTTAATTTCAGTGAAATACCAAATCGTTATTTTAACGATTGGTTCCAATAAAGGTAACTTACCTTGTTGGCCACGTTTATAAAATAAGTGTGTTTAAATTGTTTGAGTTGTTTGAATTGCTTGTGAATTGTTTGATGTTAAATGGACGTTGTTTATTCAGTTAAATGGAATTGAAATGATCTGGTTTGAGATAACCATTGTGATTTCAGGGAAGAACAGGTTGGAGGGACCCAACCGGATCCCTCAAATATATTATTTAGTTATTTTCATATTATCATATATGAACTGTCCTATTTGGGTGATGGATTAGATTATTGATTATTGACTGGGAATTCAACCTGTGTTTTGTTTAAACCAATGGGCAATATTGGTTGAATAATTGGCAGAATATGGCCTATAAAATCAATCGCTTTTGTTTATATTGGTTTACCGTCAGGTGAACTGATAGAACTGTAGTTATAAAATTTATTTTATGACTGGAGATAGATTTTGAAATATATTATTTAAAATAAAGGTTTGTTTAAAAAGAAATAAATATTTATTACTTATCACTTAAGTTATAATTAATCATTAAGTGTTTTAATAAAGTAAAATATGATGTTAATCAGATTTGTAAACAAGTGAATAGAAATTAACCTTAACGGTTCAAATTTGGATAATTGTTTTGTTAAGAAACAATTAAATAGAATTTAATTAAATTAATTATATTATTTATTAATTTAGAAGAAGAATGAATTGGAATTGATTAACGAATTGATCATGTTTGGGTTGGCTAAGTCAACCATTTAAGTGAAAGTAATTATAAATTAGTTTGGTTTGAATTAAAGCAGGAAATGGTTTAAGAATATTTGTTTAATTTTAATAAGTTTTTAAAAGGAATTTACTATTTATTTCAGTTGATAAAGGAATTAACTACTTTACACTAGTAAATGATTAAAGTAAATTATTATCCTGATTAATAGTAATTTGGGAGATTTGTCTTTAATTGAGTTAATGTAAAAGTAATCTAATTGGGTGGTGAAAGAAATTTAAGCGATAGCTTAAATAAATGTGAATTAAATATTCGAATTAAATAAAAGAGATTTGAGAACAGAAAGGGTTTAGATTAAACCAGGATTTAGTTAAGTAAGGTTTATAAAAGCGATGAGGCGTTATATCGTTAACGATACTTGAAAATGAGTTCAACTAGAAAGGGGATATTTTAAGTAAGATTTCCAAAGTGGAAATAGTCAAAATGTTTTGAAAGGAGAATTAAGTGGAAATTGAATATGGTTATAAGTTATTAAGTGATACAATGAATTGATTTTGAGAACGTTAGTATATCAAGTAAGAATTCAAATATTGTATTTTTAAATATTAAAAGAGTTAGAACTTTTAACTAAACTGAAGTGAATCAGTTTGTTTTATTTAAAAGGCCAAGTGATGTTGAATACTGAACCAGTGAACTCATTGGATTGTCATGATTGAATCACTGTATATTTTGATAGTTAAATCACTGACTATCAAATCTGTCCAATACGATTGTTGGTACGGAAAGAGCGGGATCGAATTTATATTCGGAAACCATTCCGACCAACAAATACGCGAAGATATCAGAAGATGATCGAGATGGAACACTGAAGACCGTTAATTTTCATAAACAGAAGAACCACTAAAATTTTCTGCTTGGCAAGCACAGATAAGCCGTGATTCGGCCGTGGTTGGAATCTACGGATTGCAAGGACTTCTCGCTACTGATCCATGGGGTGATTCCTATATTAGATGTAGTAGGAGAGTACCTTCGGTTCATCCTTTCCTGGATGACCTGTATGGACGGATGTGTGACAGAGTATTTCCAAAGGGTCACGTACGTTGATTTCTTCAAACGTGCTATAGTTGTTGGCGGAGAATAGCCGTTCTCTTAGCTTAACCGCTAGAGTATTTTTTTGGACATCAATTAGTGATATCTGGCGGATCTGACGATGTGGCATTCAAAGTGAATGATGACCATATATTCTAAAAGAAAATTCTGACCTCAAGCTTCATCAACCGGGAAATGACAAAAATCGGGCAAGCAGCATGGGTATGTGGGTCGCTCCCATTAGGATGTATAATCACCTATCTAGAGAAATTCCTTTTGTTTCTTAAATCTATCGATGCTATCCCTTTTCGTGAAGACGGTGGGTAGCTCCCAACCGTTGGTGATATGCATTCGATACACTCAAGCGAAATGAGTGGTCAGTCATGTGTGGGCCGGGTTGCAAGACGTTCTTCTTGAACCCAGTGTATTCGCCTCTAGAGATACACTATCGGCAGGTGGTCCCATACCTTGTCATATTCGGAATTCAATTCTTTATACTATATATGTGGAGCATGAGATGCAAGCGTTCCGCTAGGTTGATATCTACTTGTATTTAGACATTATTATAATATCAGGAAAGATATTGTTTCCAAAATGTTTTGGGTTATCGTAAGGTAAAAACCGTCTGTATTTATGTGTGGATTTGATCTTACGATTATCCTTTTCTTTTAAAATGATTTTAACTTGAAAATCAAGTTGTGTGATACCCTTAATATTGTGCGAGTTTTTTTCACTCTGTTTCACTAGACTGAACCGGTGTTTTGTAAATGCTCGGGTTAGCCCGGGGTGTACAGGTTCAGGATATCGAATATTGTGGAGTCCACAAACGAGCTGGAGGTGTTCAGACATATAATATTATATTGCTACTATTCCGCTGTGTGTTGTATATGGGAACAGGTTATCATAACTGTCCCATTGTGTGATGTACTCTGATAATGTAAGTATTTTAAAGCTCTCAGTAAAGATTTATTTCTGTATTATATTTTGTTCCGCTTCGATGTGAGACTTTGTTGTGTGATGTTTCTTATTCTTCTTCTATTCTAATATTTCTTTCTTATCTCACCTTCTAAATTCTTTCTAATAACGTTCCAGTGTTTCGGTGTTTGGAAGGTCGGCATGAGTTACGGTAAAGGTATTTATGTCGATTTTCAGGGCCGAAAATCCTTGGGTCGTTACAGTGGTATCAGAGCTATTAGTTTAGTAATAACCTTGGCTCTGTGGTGTAACTCGATAGATATTGGGTTAGTAATACCCTAGATCGAGATTGAGTGTATATATATATGATAGCGTATTTGTAAATTTTTATACAAATGATTTGTATCGTGTTGGTGTTGAGAAGCATTGAACTATCAATGGATACAGTATTGTTTTGAAAAGAGGGTAAATGAAATAAGTTTACCCAAAACATATTTTTGTATAGAAAAGAAATAATTTTCTCAATTTATTGAGATACTAGTGTGTTTGATTGATTTAAATGGAATTCAATCAGGTTGAAAATTTGAATTGAAACTTAACTTGGTTAAGTGTAATTAAATTAATAATGATATTGAAATTGAAATAATTAATTAAAACGGAGTTGGAAATTAGAAATTAAATGAATGAAAACTATAATTTGATATGTGAAACCAAAATAAAATCGGGTGTAAATCCCATTGATTTGGTTTGATTTGGTTGTTGACTGTGAATTGTTCGTTATTAGATAATAGTTTGTTTGAATGGGAATAATTCAAAATTTAATTGAGCTAAGTGAATTATAAATTAAAGAATAATTTCCAGTATAATTAAACTGGAATGAAACTGCATATGAATTGGAATTTATGATTTATCCCTGTATGTGATAATAAATTGGGGCTATCTGGTTGATTTTGGAATTGGAATGTTATATTTGTTGAGTAGTGAAATATTATCTCAGAATTTCATATATTTGTTACTTATATATGAATTGAGTTAAGTACAGGTGCCAGATGGCTAGACAGATTGATATTGGTTGAGTAAATTACATATACGCTAAGCAAATATGCCTAATAGCACTTGTAAAAGGTACGCTTACGCGAAAATATGAAATTTTGGGTTTTGGTTTTTGTTTTCTGACCCTGTGGGTCGATGAATATATATAATTTGTTCCTGCGATATCGCAGATGTCACCGCGTGCAGGGGAGACTCTGCCCAATTTTTTCGGGAATTTAATGTGTTAGAAATTTTTTCGATATTTTTGGAAAATATTTATTTACGATATTGAGTTGGTTTTTAATTTAAAATAAATTGGGTTTGTAACGTTCTTTCCTACCTTAGCAATTTCGAGGACGAAATTATTTTAAGGGGGGAAGAATGTAATGTCCCATATTTTTGGCAAACAAATATTTTATTTAATTTATTATTTTAAAATATTTTATTTGGAATATTAATAGATTTTAATATTGAATTCGTTATTCAAACGAAAGTTTTAACATTAATTTTAATTATAATATAAAACGAGCTCGAAATGGCGCGGCAGTTCGTAATATTTGATTTTGAACTTCAATTGAGAATACAGGATCTGATATAAGTCGGATTTCTATGAAACAAGAAACGTTGGAACCGTATTGACGATAATTTTCATATGAAAGAGAAAAATCCATATTTCGTCGGATAAATTGTTAGTTATGGCTAATCGAAATTTTAAAATAGTCGCTATGGATTTCGATTTATAAACGATAGCGTTTATTTAATAAATTATAAAAGAATTTTTTTATATAAATGGAATGTCATTTAAACCCCAGAATTTTTAATGTTGAGTTTTAATTTTATATTGTTTGAAATTGAAGTTGTTTGTTTTAATACGATGTTATAAATTTATTATCGTCAATTTAGTCGTTTAAAACTTGATTTAATTTGTACTGAGATTATATGAGACTAAAATGATAAACCAACCTTACGATTTTAAACATACACACAATTACATTTTTTATACAAATCCCTATGTGTACATGCATATACGTATATACATATACGTACTCATCCGCACTTCACTTAGTTCGGCAACATACAGAACCGAATACATGTGCATCATACCGGCCCAACAAATAATAATAATATATTGCTTTATGAACATAAGAAAAATTGGATTGTATTCAACATAAAAATTGAAATGTATATAACATAAAATTAAAATGTGTTAATACAAAGAAGAAGGCAACATATATATATATATATATATATATATATATATATATATATATATATATATTCTCAGGTTGTACATTTTATAAACAAATATACATAATGGTCCATCCTATTCTTTTTGTTCTTCACGCTCTGTTTTCATTCGAGAAACGACAAAACAAATGCATCCTCCATAAGCATTGAATTGAAAACAGAATAGATGAAACAAGAGTCATGAACAACTAAAATAAAACAAAATATATGTCTTTATATTCACGAAGAGCTAAATGTGAACTTACATAGTAGGAATAGCTAAAAGAAATAAGAAAATACATAGTTAAGAAACCATATACATCATTGTTGGACAAATGCAAACCAAAGAAGACAAGACAGTTCATATTAAATCAAATGCAATATGACTTGCCCTTTCAAGAAACAGTAAAATCACGATAGGTGCACAGCTAAGGAAATGGGAATTTGAATAGCTAAAGCAGAAAGATTTCGAACAGCTAAAGGAAGATATTGCCTTAACAGCTAGAACAGCTAAACTATATTCGTATGAATAGCTGAATAAAATAGTGGGTGATGTACAGCTCAAAACAGCACAATGAACAACTAAGGGTAATAAAATTTATGTATATATTTTTCCCACAAATCTAGGCAAAATTGATATATATATATATATATATATTCATATATCAAGTCCACAACAATAAAATACTTATATTTGTATAGTAATTTATATATAAATTCATATAAGGACTATTGACATGTGCATACAAATCTTAACACAAGATCTACCATATGTTTTCAAATATCTATAGGAAATAAACAATTCATGGTCACAAAGCCTCAGCCCAATCATGGTTTCAGACCAACAGTATTGAATTCAATACTTAGTTCAGCTAAATTTCTGCCAAATCATTTCATAGTTATCAAATTTCCTATCACTAGTACATAGAACTGAAAAGAAGGAAGAAAAAAAAACAGCAAAACCAATGGCCTAAGAATAGCCGAATCTACCTAGGATACACTGTGATAGACGTTGATCTTATCTAGATCGATCAAACTACTATAAACAGGTACCGTACATATGTGTTTCATCACCACAGAAAGCAATAGAAACATTACAGTAAACAGGAAATCGTCCGGACTAGTTATAAAATAAGTAAAACACTTATCTGAAAGTCCATACTCTTATCTCGATATGCTTCTAATAAGTTTTCTGATGGTTTTGTTCGAGGCCGCAGACTAGGGTTAGGTCAAATCGTCGAAGGGAAACTTCGTTTTGAGTTGTGGGTGATCTGAAGTGGATTTGGGGGTCTCCGGGATTGATCGTCGCACTGGGGTGACATTGAGGGTTGAAGAAGTTGATTTGGGGGGTTTTTGCAGATCGTTGGAAGGGGAGAAGGGAAGATCGAGGAAGAGAGGAGGTTGCTTAGGGGGCGATGCAGCTGGTTTCGATTTGATGAGGAAAAAAGGGGCAGCAGTTAGGGTTTTCAGCCATTAAACAAAATTGCGGAGGTGGTGGATGTTTGAAGGATTAAACGATGACAAGGGTTTTGTTGATGATAAGTGGGCTGGCGGGCCGAACTAATAATTGGTGAAGGCCCACTTCAATTTTAAGCTTAAATTATTTAATTACTTTGGGAAATTTTTTATATGATATCTCACACATACATTAACAGTTTTAAACACGGTCAGTTTCTTTGGAACCGTAGAGACGAGAGTTTCGAGATGGAGCAGTGTTAGTCAGGACGGGAAGCAAGTAAAATTTTAATTAAATTAAACCGTTGTTTAATTTAATTAAAAACTAGTGTTAGTGACCAAACGAAATCAAGGTGATTTAACTCACTCAGTTTTCCCTTTTTTTAAAAAAAAATTGGGTTTTTACTTTGTGTGCTCTGTTTGCCAATAGTTGACTGTTTGCTAGTTAGATATTTATTTTTCGATTTAACCGATGAAATTAAACCATTGTTTAATTTCAGTGAAATACCAAATCGTTATTTTAACGATTGGTTCCAATAAAGGTAACTTACCTTGTTGGCCATGTTTATAAAATAAATGTGTTTAAATTGTTTGAGTTGTTTGAATTGCTTGTGAATTGGTTGATGTTAAATGGTCATTGTTTATTCAGTTAAATGGAATTGAAGTGATCTGGTTTGAGATAACCATTGTGATTTCAGGGAAGAACAGGTTGGAGGGATCCAACCGGATCCCTCAAATATATTATTTAGTTATTTTCATATTATCATATATGAACTATCCTGTTTGGGTGATGGGTTAGATTATTGATTATTAACTGGGAATTCAACCTGTGTTTTGTTTAAACCAATGGGCAATATTGGTTGAATAATTGGCAGAATATGGCCTATAAAATCAATCGCTTTTGTTTATATTGGTTTACCGTCAGGTGAACTGATAGAACTGTAGTTATAAAATTTATTTTATGACTGGAGATAGATTTTGAAATATATTATTTAAAATAAAGGTTTGTTTAAAAAGAAATAAATATTTATTACTTATCACTTAAGTTATAATTAATCATTAAGTGTTTTAATAAAGTAAAATCTGATGTTAATCAGATTTGTAAACAAGTGAATAGAAATTAACCTTAACGGTTCAAATTTGGAAAATTGTTTTGTTAAGAAACAATTAAATAGAATTTAATTAAATTAATTATATTATTTATTAATTTAGAAGAAGAATGAATTGGAATTGATTAACGAATTGATCATGTTTGGGTTGGCTAAGTCAACCATTTAAGTGAAAGTAATTATAAATTAGTTTGGTTTGAATTAAAGCAGGAAATGGTTTAAGAATATTTGTTTAATTTTAATAAGTTTTTAAAAGGAATTTACTACTTATTTCAGTTGATAAAGGAATTAACTACTTTACACTAGTAAATGATTAAAGTAAATTATTATCCTGATTAATAGTAATTTGGGAGATTTGTCTTTAATTGAGTTAATGTAAAAAGTAATTTAATTTGGTGGTGAAAGAAATTTAAGCGATAGCTTAAACAAATGTGAATTAAATATTCGAATTAAATAAAAGAGAAATTAGAATAGAAAGGGTTTCGATTAAAATAGGATTTAGTTAAATAAGGTTTATAAAAGCGATGAGGCATTATATCGTTAATGATACTTGAAAATGAGTTCAACTAGAATGGGGAGATTTTAAGTAAGATTTCCAAAGTGGAAATAGTCAAAATGTTTTGAAAGGAGAATTAAGTGGAAATTGAATATGGTTATAAGTTATTAAGTGATATAATGAATTGGTTTTGAGAACGTTAGTATATTAAGTAAGAATTCAAATATCGTATTTTTAAATATTAAAAGAGTTAGAACTTTTAATTAAGCTGAAGTGAATCAGTTTGTTTTATTTAAAAGGCCAAGTGATGTTGAATACTGAACCAGTGAACTCATTGGATTGTCATGAGTGAATCACTGTATATTTTGATAGTTAAATCACCGACTATCAAATCTGTCCAATATGATTGTTGGTTCGAAAAGACCGGGATCGAATTTATATTCGGAAACCATTCCGACCAACAAATACGGGAAAATATCATAAGATGATCGAGATGGAGCACTGAAGATCGTTGATTTTCATATACAGAAGAACCACTAAAATTCTCTGCCTGGAAAGCAAAGATAAGTTGTGATTCGGCCGTGGTTGGAATCTATGGATTACAAGGACTTTTCGCTACTGATCCATGGGATGATTCCTATATTGGATGTATTAGGAGAGTACCTTCGGTTCATCCTGTTCCTAGATGACTTGTATGGACGGATGTCTGACAGAGTATTTCCAAAGGGTCACGTACGTTGATTTCTTCAAACATGCTATAGTTATTGGCGGAGAATAGTCGTTCTCTTGGCTTAACTGCTAGAGTATTTTTGTGGACATCAATTAGTGATATCTGGCGGATCTGACGATGTGGCATTCAAAATGAATGATGACCAGATGTTCTAAAAGAAAATTCTGACCTCAAGCCTCATCAACCGGGAAATGACAAAAATCGGGTAGGCAACATGGCTATGTGGGCCACTCCCATTAGGATGTATAATCACCTATCTAGAGAAATTCCTTTTGTTTCTTAAATCTATCGATGATGTCCCTTTTCGGGAAGACGATGGGTAGCTCCCAACCATTGGTGATATACATTCGATAGACTCAAGCGAAATGAGTGGACGGTCATGTGTGGGCCGGGTTGCAAAATGTTCTTATTGAACCCAGTGTATTCGCCTCTAGAGATACACTATCGGCAGGTGGTCCCATACCTTGTCATAGTCGGAATTTAATTCTCCAATAAGTGCCCGCGGTTTTGATTGTATACCATATATGTGGAGCGTGAGATACAAGCGTTCTGCTAGATTGATATCTACTTGTATTTAGACATTATTATAATATCAGGAAAGATATTGTTTCTAAAATGTTTTGGGTTATCGTAAGGTAAAAACCGTCCGTATTTATGTGTGGATTTAGTCTTACGATTATCCTTTTCTTTCGAAAGGATTTTAACTTAAAAATCAAGTTATGTGATACCCTTAATACTGCGCGAGTTTTTTCTCACTCTGATTTATCAGACTGACCCGGTGTTTTGTAAATGCTCGGGTTAGCCCGGGATGTACAGGTTCAGGATATCGAATGCTGTGAAGTCCAGAGACGAGCTGGAGGTGTTCAGACGTATAATATTATATAGCTACTATTCCACTGTGTGTTGTATATGGGAACAGGTTATTATAACTGTCCCATTGTGCGATGTACTCTGATATTGTAAGTATTTTAAAGCTCTCAGTAAAGATTTATTTCTGTATTATATTTTGTTCCGCTGCGATGTGAGACTCTGTGTTGTGTTGTTTCTTCTTCTTCTATTCTAATATTTCTTTCTTTCTTAAATCACCTTCTAAATTCTTTCTAATAACGTTCCAGTGTTTCGGTGTTTGGAAGGTCGACATGAGTTACGGTAAAGGTATTTATGTCGATTTTTAGGGCCGAAAATCCTTGGGTCGTTACAATTTGTGTATTGCAGACAGTGTTATACATTTTCTACTCACCAGGACTTATTGTTCTGATCCCCTTCTTATAACAACCCTCAGGTTTATCTCGGGGAAGACGGGTCTTAGCAAGTGTTCAAGTTTGGTTTCAGTTCTCGTTCTCTCATGCTTGACATCGATGTGGTGATATGCCTTAAGGTAGTTGCCTTAATCAGTATTTGTTATCTTATTTTGTTTCCGCTGTGAGTTAGTTTTACTTTACTCTGATTATGCTCATGCTCATTAATTGTAGGTACCAGATTTATGCTCTCCATGCTTGGACGAGTTTGAGTTTCAATTTTTGTTGAAATTCAGGTTCGGAAAAGTGGCGGGTGTTACATTTTCCAACAAGTGACTAGGAGGGTGCGCACACCTAACCGAATAGTATACCTCTAGAATATAATTGAGAACTACATTGTTCTCGTAAATGCACTAGTCGAACCCCATCAATTTTACCGAGTATTCAAATATTTCATATCTTGCACGTATAACCAAACCAGGACGTGAAATTACCCTAACGGGAGCAACCCCACATAGGTTGACGTCCATTCGCTTTCTAGATTTAGTCATTTAATGCAAAGGATAGCAATGCTCAAATAGAAACAAATGTTTTGATTTGACGATACAACTCAAGAAAGAATAACCCATAGTTATTAAATCAACTATCGGGAATATTCAAAATGATCGTATATGGAAATTAAATTACATACTCCTACCATTATTTATCGATTCAAACTTGTACTGTCTCTTGGTTAAAAATGAATTCGGACAAGCTGAGGTAGTGTTATCCCAAGGCATCATCCAGACAATGTTTTCAAGTCTCGAGATTGGGAAAATTTTATGCATTTATAACACGTTTTCACCCATTTTAGCAAGATACACATAAATTATTTTATGTTTAGCTTACAAAACATAAACACACATATTTAAATATTTTAAACATTTTAAACATCATTTTTAATACAACTTTTATTAAAACTTCACTTTTATATAAAACACTCATTTTCTCATCTTATTATCTCCAGCTTACATCCTTAAGTTTTAATTCATGTAAATTTCACTTTCATGTCAAAATAAACACTACATTTTGCTGAATTATTTTAACATGCATAAATATTGATTTCCAATCAATATTTACACATTTATATTTTTATTTATACACGATTAAATTCTACCATCACAATTTTTCACCAAAAAACCACTTTAACAAAAATTTACAGTTTATTTCACATTGACACAATTCAACATTACTCTATAAATTTTCTTACACATTTCCATACGTAGATTTAAACATAAATTTTCTTTTATTTTATGATTCTACAACTCGCAATTCCCTATATAAATCTAAAAATTATTAATTATCTTGCTAAAACAACTTAACATATCATATTAAAAATATATTTCTGCTTAAATATTAAATTTTAATTAATAATTATATTTTCAATATTCATTTGAACCATTAAAACATAACTAAAAAACATGGATTGGAATAATTATTCTTATTACACTAAATGCATTTAATTCATTCCAATACACACAATTTATTATAAATCACAAATTCTTTATTTTTTCGTCTTAAATTATTATATAAGTTAGGCTTTTGAACTCGTTTTTTTTTTTTTTGTTACAACTCTGCTCTTTGTGGTAATTTTCTATTATTTCCCTTCTGTTAGCATTTTTATTTTGGCATTCATCCCTTGTTATTTCAATATTGTCTGATTTGTGTTAAAGCTTATTATATGTGTTTCTCTTATGGGGGGAAAACCATTCTACGACTAGTAGCATGGTCTCACAAAAATATTATATGCTTTCCTTTTACTTCATTTTTCTCATGTTGGTTTTTTAGTCTGACCTGTGTGTTATTTCATTATAACACTTGAATCAAACTAGACATGTTTTCCAGTTGTCATCGGTTGGATGTGGATCTTATGGAGAAGAGTTGGATGCGTAAATGTCACAATATTTTGTTTTCAATGTATTGTACTTTCTATTGGCATTTGTAAGGTCATAATTTCATAACTACCTAGTTGGCGGAATTTTTTTATCTCTGATATACATTGTACCTTGATGTGACAGTTTATTTGTCATTATTATTATATTTTATCGATTTTTTGTGGGATTCTATGTTTCTCCTGTTCTTTTGCATTTCGTTTTCTTTTGAACCCTAACAATCTGCATTTTCAATGATTGGATGTTCGAAATTAAAGTAAAGTGGTCGTAGTTGGTGTGGACTTTTGATGGTCGGAAAGGTGGATCAATACATATTCTCCTATGCTAACAACAATATTTATTTAAAACACCAAATAATAACTTACCCATATGAATACAATATCCATACAGAACAATAAATATGTGTACTTCTAGATAGAATAATACATAATGTACAATTATATCAAAGAACATTAACTAAATTATATCAAAGAACATTAACTAAATAGTAGAGATAATACATAATATGGATTATACAGTTTATGCCTAACATATAGCAAATGAATATACATACATAAAGTCTTATAATACATGAAATATATATATATATATATAATTGAATTCTAGTCTCCTCTATGCTTAAGTAACACTAGCTAGTCTTACTGTCCCTGTACCTGAAATGTCTCATACAGACTTGAGTATTTCATAAATAATACACGAGACACATTGTATCTAATTCAAGGATCCATAACATAGAGAATACAGCATAAACATTCAATTAGAATATAATAACACTATAAAGGCACTCAAGTCATCAATCAATATGTCAATATACATATAAACAAGGAAATGTGCACGTGATCGATAATCAGCTAAACACGGCATCACATGAATAACTCAATACAATATAAAACAACTAACACTGATACCAAAAAGTATTGCCACCTATCTAAAAATACATTAAATATGAAATCACGGAATCAATTCAAATGGGTGAATCACATATTTTAGAAATCATCATCAAATCCAAAATATCAAACAACGAGACATAAGCAAGTATAATTATGCTATAATGTAGCACTACCAATATATATCTATCAATCTTAATAAATACAACATCATCGCTATATGTAGAATAAGATAAGTTGTCTATCGATATGATAACGATAAAAGAATGCACTTTATTTTGAACAACTATTGTTTATTTTGAACAATTATCATAGGTAGAATCTCATCTTCTCTTATATAAGCTATCAAGAACTATCGTGAAGGGACATGACTATATAACATACCAAAGTTCCTAGTAGAGCCATACATATCTACAACAATATATTGGTTATATATCCCATCTCTATAATAAAGTAAGGCATGCAAAAAGTGTATGTCAAACTACTACTATGTTGGTACAAAAAGAGAGATTGATAAAACTAAGCAAGCTCCAGAGATACTAATTCTCTATAATTTTAGTTAAATCACATAATCATAACATGTATCCACTTGTGTTCTCATCAATGTGAAGACAAGTAGTCACGTTCGATTCAAGCCCCTACAGGAAACAAACTACTGGCTTGGGTAAAACAAGGGCATATGCACTAAGAGAAACCACAAATATATGTATGTATGTATGTATGTATGTATGTATGTATGTGTATGTGTGTCTCTATGTGTGTTTGTGGTCATGGGTCTAGGGTGTAATCCCACGATAAAGCCGCTAATGTGGATTCTAGTCATCTCCAACTCATATAATAGGAGTATGTTATAATATTGGCATGTGTAACCAATACATATAAACACAAAGTCATGCTCACTAAATATAGACACAAAGCCATATATCACTATGTGTATCGCCTCACACTGTCTATTTTATTCCTATCACGTAAAGGTCATATACTTGCAATGAATAGTCGAATAATTATCACAATAGCTTCTCGTACCATTGTGTAATACTTAGACATTTATCCATTGCTAATAAGGTACACTCATTGACCAAAATATTCAATATAACGTGTATGGAGAATAATTGGAGAAATATGATTAGAAGTCACATACCAAGCGATATTATAATTTTGTTTATTCATATTTCTCGTCACATATAACGGAAATATCATGAAATCACGCAAAATGATGTCATCACCTTATCATATCAAAATCATCAATCAAATCCATAGCAATAGTAAATAATTCAGTGCATCAAAAACAACATAGTGAAGATGAGTAAATAGAAATACTATGTGTGTAACATCTCGTAAAAATATGCCTAAATATATTAATAATCATAATAATAAATGAAAAAAAGTAATTAAATAATAAAATATAAATGGGCTAAAAAGGGAATTCCACGGCATTAGGAATTTGGTCATGAAAATATTTTATTTATGCTCGTGGCAAAATTCTAATATGTTTTCATATATGATATGTTGAAAACGGGGCTTGTATGAAGAAAATACAACTTAAAGAAATCATATGGTAAACATGTATATATATATGTAGTTGAATTAACAATACATATCTAAGGAATAAAATAATTTGGATAATAATGACATTCCCTTAGGTAGATTTGAATTTCAAACGAAGAGATAAAGATATGGGGACAAGAATAATGCTTATAAGGTAGGAAATAAAATAAATTGATTAACATCATATAATAAAAATATTTCCAGCCCTGCATACGTTTATTGGGAAAAACAACGACCAAGGGGTCAACCCCTTAGAGGGATGTCGACCGCCCTTCTAAGGGAGTGGTCGACCGCCTAGCGCTGCAGATTCCCAATAAGGCCAAGTTTAAGGTTAGGTTTTTAGGCTAATTTATAAGGATTAACAGCTAAGATTAAATCTTAATAATCCTACGGTTCCTATTTACAAACACATCTATAAATAACCCCCTAGACTCCATACCTAAACCTAGCCACTCTCTCTATCTGTGTCTCCACTCTACCGTGGATTCCATAGAAATTCACAATAGGTTTTCTTCTTCTCTTAAAATCTATTCTCTTTTTCTAATCTCTTTTCTTATAGGATTTGAATTAGAATATAGATCAAATCACGTGATTTATATCAATAAGAATTCTAATTATTTGATTCTTATGTATATAGATCTCTAGGGATTGGAGTTCGCATCAAATAGACAAAACATCGACAAATCCATGACATTTCCAATCACTATGAGTAGAATTAGTAATTGCTTAGGCATATTCTACATTTGTAGATTATTATATGGATTAGTATGTCTAAGGAGATTTGGAATAACGATAATAACAAATTATAAAAAACCCCAAATCCCCTGTTTTTATATATATTTCGCAAGAATTGTTAATTGATATCGGGTTTATGGATTTGTTTTAGTAGTGGATAAAGAACATTCGGATGATATTATTTAATTCAATTTGATTTATCCTTTTTATATAAATCTTTGTGTGTAATGTAAAAAGGTTTAGATTTGATTACTTTCATTATTTGAATGGGTTTGGATTTCCATTCTAAATGGATAATCAGAACATATTTAGATTTGAAACAAATCAAATGTCAACATTTTATGAACAACATAAGAAGTGTAAATTAGGTTAAACAAAGGTTTATGTATGTGTGTGTGTGTATATATATATATATATATATATATATATATATATATGTTTGTATGTATGTATTCATGAAAATACATGCATATATGTATACTATTTACACCTCTTCCTTGATTCAATACTTAAATTATTCCAATAAGCCTAAGGGTTTAAGTTTTGATTTTATTTTTTTTATGTTGTATTTTCCATTACTGGTATCATTAATTATGCCTTTAAGTCATTATTCCATGTGTTTAGTGGTCTAGTGTGGAAATTAAACTTGTATGCCTTGAATTTAGATTAAATTGACAATTTACACTGTTAAAATGTTTCTATGCCTATACGAAAACTAGCGTTTATTATACATATTAAATATTCTATTTATGTAGCATAATCAACGTAATTCAACGTAATAATAACGTAATAAATAGGTTAGAATACAGTTAGAATTTGAAATGTTCCCATGTAATGGTTGCTTGTGTGTGTATAGAATGGCTTATCTACATATTCAATAATGACACACAGACACGAGGTTAGTCATCATTTGTGGTGGAAGTCTTGCCGGAACCAACTGACAAATCTAGCAATGACAGGTGGGTCTGACTAATGTGAGAAGTCTGGGTGCCATGGGCCTTCCAAGTTCAGTACACTATGACACCAGGCTAAACCCACCTGCAGCAAAAGTCTCCCTGGAGCTCCTGACATATCCTGCATCTACAGGTAGACGGTTTAATGTGAGAGGTTTAGTGTGTAAATATAAACCTATTATGTGTGGAAACAGGTAGGTTTACTACGCCTTGGGAAGGTCTTAAGTGGCTGACTCTCTTCTTTTCTAGTTTGGATGTTAAGTGGTTACGACTAGGATCCTTTCCGAAGGTTTATTTCTTGGATTGGTACTATAGTGATAGAACCCACCCTTATAAGATTCGAAGTAAGTCTATGGATCTTCCATCTCTGGAAATGTTAGACATAGCGGTAATGGAGTATGGTAATTCACGGTGGATGTCCACTTCCTCTAGGAGCTTGTAAGGGCCAACATAGGGACAAAATTAGTTTACGTGATACATATCATTCTATTTAATTCACCAGTTGTCTAAGGAAAGTCTTAAGCGGCATGGGTGTTCTACCATAATATTAGTTAAGTAGTAACATGAGACGCCCGCTGGAGGGGTTTTAAATGGCTATGTGCGGGTCTACCTTAAAACCGGTATTAAGAGGCGAGATACTACTTCTTTATTACTTGTGAGAATATAGACTTATGAATAGTGACATATTAGGACGAGGACTTAAGGGGTTAAGGTCCGTGTTAGGGTTATAAGAGACCATAAGAATCCACATTTATTAAATAAGTCGATATGGGCCTTAAGTGACCGAGAATGCCCACCTTGTTGGATCTTCACCCTAAATGCACTAATGGAGGTCTTAAGCGATTAACTCGGATATCCACCTCATTGGTTAGATACTTCTTATTTATGTGTGTGCTTGTGTGTTTCATAGACATACTTTGATATATATATATATATGTATGTATGTATATGTGCATATATAACCTTCCAAATTTGGGGTATAACCTTTAAGTAACTAATATTTTTAGTCACACAGGACTTTATGTTCTGACCCCTCTCCTTAACATATCCAACATGCCAGTAGGTAGGGTAGATTAAATGGATGAAGTAGTGATGGAGATTAAGGAGGACAATGGAGATACTATGCTATTATTAGTTATCGTTACTGTATTTCTTATGAAAACTATAAATGACGAATCTTAATGATGTACCTATTGAATAATTGTACCTTGATGATCTATGTTTGAATTTTGTGGCTTTTTATGAAATGATACATCTTATTTTGGTATTATGCTTTCTCGTTCCACTATGTGAGATTCCATAATGCTAAGTTTATATGTTATTCTGTGCAAATGTATTTCCTTACATGAAACAATGATCCATCTAGAGTGGCTTTAAGTTTCAATGGGCCTTTTTTTGTTGAAATTTAGGCCTACTCCAGGCAGGTTGTTACATTTGGTATCACAGCGTAGGTTACCCGATTATAGGGAATTTATACGTACAAGAGACTTATTTGCATTTGGAAAAGGTTTTCAAACTATGCATGTGTGTGTATACATATGTGTGTGTGTGTGTGATAATACCTTAATAAGCATACGCATCTAAACTAGGCCACTTTATCGTTTTCTTCCCTTTTCTGCTTAAATATTGTCTTAGGAGTATCCAATGAGGGATTCTTCCTTTCTTTTCAGATAGCAGAATGGTTGATCATTCTTCCGAACAGGGAAACTAGGCAAGACCTCGATATTTGCCAAAATGGTTCCAACGGTATCTTCGTACCATGGAGCAATTCCCTGTTGCTAATCCCGCCTTAGCGGTGCTTGAATCTCGTGCTGTTGAGGTAGCCTTTGATTTTTCTCGATTCTTTAAAAGCTTTGCAAACCTTGGTGGGAAATCACTCTCAGGAGCGGAGTGTTTTACTAGCGCCCAAGCTTGGATAACGGACTGCGAAAGGATTTTTGAAGCCACTGGCCAAACGAAGTAAAAAGGAGAATCGCGGCTTGAAACGTAAAGGGGGAAACCCATGAATGGTGGAACTTAGTATCAGGAGAGAATGAAGGACGAATATTAACATAGGCCGAATTCATAGTTCGCTTTGAAGCAGCGTTTGTGCCCAAAGCTGAGATGATGATCCCGTTAGAGAAGTTTATCCATCTCAAGCAAGGAAGTTTGAGCCTACAATAGTATGTGTCCAAATTCATCAAGTTAAGCAAGTTTGGTAGGAGTTTGGTGGATAACCCGAATGAACAAAGCCTTAAGATTTGTTAAGGGATTGACTCCCCATTGAAGGACACTTTGTTAGCATAAGTAATGTTCGGAGCAATCTTTGAAACCTTAGTGGAAACAGTTATTTTATGCATAGCTAGAGGACCTGAGGAGGTAAGGATGATGAGAAGGGAGAAGAAAGTTTTAATAAGAATAAGAAGGAGTGATGAAAGAATAAGAAGAAAGAGGGTAAATTCAAGAAGGAAGCTAATACTTGTACGAGGTGCAATCGTAAGGGCCATGAGGCCAAGGATTGTAGGACTTTTTTTGGCAAAGAAAGAATTTAAAGGAAAGTGTTTCAAATGTCACGAGGAAGGACACATGTCTAAAGATTGCCCAAAGCCTAAAGTTATTCGGAGCGGCCAGAGTTATGCATTGGAGGCAACACCAATACAGAGTCGACAACCAAGAGACCGAGGTTAACCCACACTTAAAGGTATAATTTCTGTTTTAGGAATTTATGTATACACCCTGTTTAACTCAAGAGCGACGCATTCTTTTATCTCTAAGAGGCTAGTTAATTTGTTGAACCTTCCCTTATCAATCTCTAGTAATCCGATAGAGGTGGTCAACCCTATCGGAGGAGCTAAGTATCTTGAGTTGATGTGCAAACAACTAGTATTAGAGATCGCGATGTCAAATTCCTCTGCGAAGCATATGCGTTGGATTTTATAGGATATGACCTTATCCTAGGTATGGATTGGTTGTCATTTTATGGAGCCGTCCAAAATTGCGACAAGAGTGTTGTTCATCTTAGGAGTCGAGAAGGACGTAGTCTGGAAATTCCTTGTAACATTAGGAACAAGGATAAAGTCTTGTTATATTCCCTATCTTCTAGTTCAGAAGGACCATTTTCGGTCCCCATAGTATGTGAGTTCTTGGATGTCTTTAAGGAAGTCACAGGACTTCCACCCCATAGAGAAATCTCTTTTCGTATTGACCTAAAGACGGATGCTCGACTGGTATCTTTACCATTAAGGAATATGGTGCCTAAAAATGAAGGGAATTTGATTAGAAGATTTTAGAGTTACTACAGAAAGGCTTCATTCAGCGCAGTACCTTTGAATGAAGTGCACCTATTATGCTTGCCACCAAAGATGATGGATCTCTAAGACTTTGTGTGGATTATAGGGAACTTAATAAGCTAACAAAAAGAATTGGTACCCCTTACTTAGAATTGATGACCTATTTGACCACATGGGAAGAGACCGAGTATTTCCCAAATTAGACCTTGCCACTGGATTTCACCAGTTAATGATCTTGGAGGACAGTAAAGATAAAACCGTGTTTAGAATGCCGGATAGATTGTTCCAATGGGAAGTTATTCCCTTCGGACCGACTAATGCACCTTCCTTTTTGTTGACCTCATGAGCAGAATGTTTAGGAGCATTCTAAATAAAATTGTGGTAGTCATACAGATGATATCCTTATATTTTCAAAGGACCATAAAGAGCTTAAGATAGGTTCTAGGAATATTAAGGAAGAAACAATTGAAAGCAAAATTTTCAAAGAGCCGTTTCTGGAGGGAAGAAGTTATATTTTTGGGACATATTGTGTCAATGGCAGTAGACCTCGTAAAGATCGAGGCAATTAAGGAATGGAGAGTACCTCGACATGCTACAGAGGTGAGGAGCTTCCTTAAATTGCCCGGATATTACAGGAAGCTTATAAAAGACTTCGCAAAGGTTTCTACTCCTTTAACCCATCTAACGAAGAAGAACATGGTACTTTCTTGGAGTAATAAGTGTGATATAGCCTTTAAGAGATTAAAGGAAGTGTTGACTAGTGCACTAGTTCTTATCATACCCTGGTTTGAAAAACGTTTACAGTTTACACTGACGCATGCGGAGCAGTTTAGGAACGGTTCTTATGCAAGACGGAAGGGTGGTTTCTTATGTCAGTTGACAACTCAAGGACCCTGAGAAGAGGTACCCAGTTCATGACCTTGAGTTAGTCGCAGTAGTGTTCGCTTTAAAAATGTGGAGGCATTATCTTTTAGGGGAGAAGTCTGAACTTTTTACTGACCATAAATTCCTAAAGTATTTGTTCTCTCAACGTGACCTGAATTTGAGACAATAATAGTGGATGGAATACATTGTCTCTTTTGGTTTTACGATCCAGTCACTACACTAGAAAAGGCCTTTAGCAGCGTTGTAAAAAAGCTACTAAACTTGTCGTAGCATTTTGATAAACGCTGCAACATGACATGCAACTAAAAGGACAAATTTTTTAGTTGCGTTATAGTAGATGCAACCAATGATGAACATATTGTAGCGTCTCAAAAACCCTACCAAAGGTTTTTTTTTTGGTAGTTCCTTAAAAATGCAACCAAGGTGGTACTTGCACCCTTCTATTTTTGTTTTCCGTAGCATTTTTTCTACTCTACTATAATATTTTTTGTATCATTTCAAAAACCCTTCCATAGCTAATTAATATTTTTTATTGTGTGTTATTTCTGCACCTATTTACTATTATTGGCTTGTATCATTTTCAACAATCACTTATGTATAATAGGAATATTAAAACAAATAAACAATCACATAATAATTATTTTCAAACTAACATCAACAATTACCATATTCAATTAATTTAGAAAACACATTTTTTGCATAATAAGTATAATATCCATATTCATTTCAATAATAGTATTTCGACAAAATAAATGAATTCACTACTGCAACTATTTACAAAATAAATTACACAACTATACGAACAAAATTATAAGCATAGTAGTTAAAGTCTTGTTCATGGCTTAATTACCGATAGTTCTTTGATGTTGTTGTTCTTCACTACGAAAATGTTAATTACTTGTACACAAGTAGTCGAAGTAGGCATACATGACATGACAAAGGTATGAAACATGTCTCAATATATTCGTCGAACTAAATTAATATTGTTGCACAAAAAATATCCACAATGCAGTAAAGGATTTTATTTTATTTTTTGAAAATTTGAGTGGTAGTTTTGAGTATAATAGAATCAATGTTGGACATTCATAATTCTTTCTTAAATATATGATTCAATGATGTTTGAAACAAATTATAACATTAATTTTAACATCATTTTTAACAATAATCTTATAAATACAAAAGCAAGAAAGTAGGTTCAACGTTTTAATGAGGGGATGGGAGTGTGAATAAGCTGTTAAACTACCCTTAAAAAAATTTCTAATACCTTTCAGGTATTAAAGTTTTGAATAAATCAACAAACCTGCTGCTTCTCATTAAAGGAATTCTATGGTGTCTCCTCGTATTCAGGTTCCTTGGGTGGAATGTGATTTTGTTGACATCTTTTTTGAAGATGTCAACAAAACACTCCACCCTGATTGGTGGAAATCAGGGGATCCATACGGGCCCCTCTGATTTCCATCAATCAGGACCAAGTGTTTTGTTGACATCCCCTTAAAAGATGTCAACAAAATCGCACTCCCTTGGGTGGCCCACAAGCAGGGGTCATATCCTATATAACATTGCAATAACAGGTTTAAACAACCACTTACAGAATATATGCTGTAAACTACCATGTTTATCTTGTCTTGCCATCAAAAAGATTTCCCTTTGCAGGAGTTCTCTGTGTAAAAAAAAATTAAAAAATAAATAAAGAAGGTTGTTATGCATGTGTTTGTCAAAACTCAAAAGCACTGGCCATGAGAGCTAGGTGAAATAGAAAACTGAATTAAGGTTGACCTTTGACGCAGAGTTAAAGCTTTGCTAGAGGTGTAATGCAAGCGCCTGTTTATGTAGTACTTGATTTTTTGACTCAAGGTTGGATAGTTTTTCTTCAAGTCTGTGTACAAAAAATGCATAATTAAGTATTTCAGCAATGCAAACTTTTATCAATCACTCAAATTCCGGACAAGAAATGGACCGCATTGTGAATCCCTTAAATCCACCAACTTCACCAGTAAATGTACAAATTAAATATATCACATGAAACGGAGCGAAGTATGCGCTAGGTAAAGGATATGAATCTAAATTTAGAGTGTACTACAGGTGGTCTTCATGCGAATACAAAAATAGAAGGAAAAAAACAAACCTCTGAGCAGTTTCTTGAAACTAATTGACTTTGTCTTTAGCATCTTTCAGTTTCTTTGTGAGTTCAACATTTATTTTTTGAGCTTCAGTGCATGCTTTTCTAATCACATCATTGGATTGTCCTTACGAATGCACCAACCCTTATGAAAGAAAAAGTTGCATGATGTGGCTACACAATGTAACCATATTATCAAACAATTGATGAAAACACAGTAAAAAAAACAATCTAACTGATCTAATCCAAATAATCCAACCCCAACTGACCAGATCCAACCAATCCAACAAAATAAGACGAAAATATAAGCACTAACTAGTATTATCCAAACAAACGTGAGCCAAATCAGGTCTAGAAATTGAAAATGCATAGCGAGTACTACCCAACAAACCACTCAAAGAACTGAAGACCTTGACTAGAACCAACACTAGTGGATACGTTGGTTCAGGTCAATTGGATCTAATTTTCGACTCTACAACAAATATGTTGTTTGTTTATTTTACTTTTATGTTCTCCTTTGTATGTAAAAAATAACATACAAGAAGAGTGCGAGAAGGATGTTAGACAGAACAAACTACACTTAGATTATCATAGTTTCTATGAAAAAAATTGCATGTTGTCTTAAGAATAACTTCACACAAATTTAATCGTCCTCTATAACATAATAAGGCAACTTGGATAGAGCAACTCTTAATTTGTTATGTCCAGAAAGCAAACAACGAGGATATACATGTACTTGAGGTTGAATATAGATCTAGCATATTAGCTTCCTAAGTAATAAAAAAACTAATGAAAAATGCATGATGCATATTTCTCACAGAAATGAATTGAAGATTTTAAATTTAATCAACACCATGGAGAAAGATAATCAAAACCAATGAGTCCTATGATTCACAATTCCACAAAGCAATTTATGTTTCCAAAGTTTCATATATTTTCACATTCTATTAGTAAGAACACGGAAGTCAGTGTATTTAAAATAGTAAATTACTTAATTACTACCCACACACATGTGTGTATAAGCGCGCGCACACACAAACTCTCTCCCACACGCACACGTGCTGCACACAAACACATATAGTCAAATTTAGCGATCTAACACTTTTTTAAGCCGTGACTATTATAGTACAAGTATAAGAACAAGTCACATTTATTTTTCCATAAGGCTGCTAGTAATCACTCATGGTTAATAAAATCTGAATCGTCAACTATATTCAAAATCAAAATTACGCTCAGTGATCAACAAATTGAAATTTTAATACCTCAGGAATATGATTACAAATAAATAGCTGCCTTGCGTAGCTTTACAGATTCTTTACGTGCAATATATATACAAGTCTGTCTCTATATGATTCTCGCTGCTTTTCCTAACATTTAAGCTCTCTTGGCATCTTGTTCAGCCATCCGTCCAGCTCTCGGAAACACCTTGGTTTTACCGATCTTTCATGAACAAACATGAGTTTTATCCAAGGAATCCGCAGGTGCCAAACGATGGATTAATGCTATGATGAGTATCGATAACTCACGTTTTTGTTTCTTCAGATAATCATATTTGACACACAATATTTTCTTCCTTTATATTCAGGTTGTTTTGCTAGGTATACTCATGTTTTCTATATTTTCATGATTTCCATCAAACTACAACTAAATAGTATTAAATGTTTGATAATACCTGAAATCCTTGCATTTTCATTTTCTCTAATATCTTCTGGCACATAATCTTATCATCCGTGCTATTCACACATTAATATTCATATGGAAACATTAATAATTTGCTTCACCAAAAGCAGTAGAGAATGGCACGATCTTATATGACTTACTTTCCTTCCAAAAACTCAGGAGCAAGCATACCAAAATGAAGAAGAAATTTGGAAAAAGTCCTTCGAGTTGGATATCCTACGCAATTAATTCGAATTCCCTTGAGAACACCCCAGATGTAGAAAGGAAATGTCAAATAATCAAGAATAAAGACAAACAATAGTAACAAGTTTTTATGCCAAGTAGATTATGACTATTTATTTATTGAATAATGTTTGCATTTTCAAATATAGACG
Organism: Allium sativum; assembly: GCA_030737875.1. Classification (NCBI taxonomy): domain Eukaryota; kingdom Viridiplantae; phylum Streptophyta; class Magnoliopsida; order Asparagales; family Amaryllidaceae; genus Allium; species Allium sativum. The sequence continues at coordinate 269,604,673 of CM060909.1, read as the reverse complement.
GTTTAAGGAAATTACTTGGCTTCACACATCTGATACAGTGAGTCCCCTTTGAGTTTAAAATTTCCATCAGTTATTAAATTTGCAGCTGAAAATAAATTATTCACATCCGTATTTCAAGTACAATCATATTTAGACTCTTACATCCATTTAGGTCCTTTTTTCTCTGAATCTACAGCCTTTGTCATTTGTAACAGTATCATTTAAGAAATAAGAAACATAGGGGACTACAAAGCATTACAGGCTATACAAGCCAAATGCTTCCAAAACTGTAAATTACTGTTGTTTCATGAAAAATGTATAATCATGAAACACAACAATACAAACTACATGAATTGAAAGGAAAAATGATAAGAATAGAATATAAAGACAGTATTCAACCTTAAAGGTTGATCCAATTAATGAAAATTAAAAGCCTTGGACGTTTCAGCAGGAAGTGGTAGAAATAAACTGGCAACAAAAGATCATTTGGAAGCATTCAACAAATGCTGATGTTCTGCAACCACATAATCTTTGTTCTTGTCTAAGAATTGATCGACTTTATATGTAACCTATAAAAGAGATGATAAATTGCCAACACTACTTATGTTCTTTGTTCTTGTCTAAGAATTGATCGACTTAATATGTAACCTATAAAAGAGATGATAAATTGCCAACACTACTTATGTGAATCAAACTTATAAGGAGCTAAACGTTACCTCTCTTACATAATAAGATATAGTGAAACTAGTGCAGGAAAGTTTGGGCTTTTTAGTTCTCCTATTTTTCATAAAAGTTTCATACAACTTCTAGGAATTGGAATTAGGATTCATTTAATAAAATTGTAGTTCGGTGAAAAAAAGGAAATGATTATTTGAATGCTTCTCTCACCAAGCTTCATCAAGAAGTGTAATAATGCCACTGGGTTTCTGCAAAACAAATTTAACAATAAGCAAATGAAAGGTTTGTATGTATGTATGTGTGTGTGTGTGTGTGTGTGTGTGTGTGTGTGTGTGTGTGTGTGTGTGTGTGTATATATATATATATATATATATATATATATATATATATACATACTTGTATATGTATAAGTTAAACGACAATATTCACATGGAGCAAGTATCGCAGACACAGCATATATGAGCAAGCTAATGCAACATTAAGTTATGGGTGGAAAACAGAAGAAAGACAACTGGAAATGTTGCAAATTTTCCATAAAAGAGAAAAAGCGATCAGGGAAATACAAAATAAAAATAGTTATGTCAATACTAAAACATCAATATGCTTTTTTTAACATGAAATTGTATATGTGCGCTCAGAGAGAGAATGTAATTTGCTTATTTTTTTGAAACAGAGTATACAAAAACTTATTCTAAAAGCATTACGAGACATAGGAGTAGCAAAGAATTATAAGCAAGTGAGTGACACATTATTTTCTACATTGTGTAAGGCATTGGAACTGAAGGATGAAGGATCACTGATAGTAAATAAGCAACTGGGCATAAAGTATAAGGAAACAATACCAGCTAACTAAAAAACAAATTGGAGAGAACTAAAGCTCACTACGCAACATCATAACAGGTAAAATACCAAATAGTGTTAATATTATAATATTATAAAACCAATCAAGAACCCAAAACTTCATATTTGTGGTCAGGTAATGTAGATAACTTGTTCATATTTCACTACGAGTGCATGAATCATTCAAGAACCCAAACCTTCAATGATTTAACGAAATCGATCGAAGTGTAATAAATTGTCAAACTACCCTTAAATATTTTTTTGATGCCTTTTATGCATTAATGTTTTGAATATGATCAACAAGCCTGTTGCTTCTCATTAAGGGACTTCTGTGGTGTCTCCTCGTATTCAGGTTCCTTAGGTGGCCCAGAAGTAGGGGTCATATCCTACACAGCAATGCAATAACAAGTATAAACTACCACTTATATGTCACATTAAAGAAGGCGAATGCACATCCAGAATATATGCTGTAAAACACCAATGTTTATCTTGTCTCGCCATTAAAAGGTTTTCCTTTTCAGGAGTTCTCTGTGTAAAAAAACAATAAAGTAGGTTGTCATGCATGTTTTTTGTCGAAACTCAAAAGCATTGGCTATGAGAGATAGGTGAAATAGAAATCTGAATTAAGGTTCAACTTTGACGCAGAGTTAAAGCTTTGCTAGCAGGTGTAATTGCAAGTGCCTATTGACGTAGTACTTGATTCTCTAACTCTAAGTACACAATATGACCAAATTATCAAACAAATGATGAAAGCATAAATAAAAACAATCTAACCGATCTAATCTGATCCCAACTGACTAGGCCCAACAATCCAATAAAATAGGGCTGTCAATGGATACCATAAAAATTTTAAATCCATCCGCATCTGTATCTGAAGAGCGGATAAATATCCGATGTCTGAAAATCGGATGCGGATATGGATACATAGTTATCTGCATCCAATAATTATCCATTCGATTTTTTTAATATTATGCTTATAATTATATGTATTTTAGTACAATAAATGATATTTATTTATTGCTTTACTAAGTCAAAGGTTTATATTATATGCACTAAATGTATAGCAGCTACTCAAATCCATTTAATTTCATTATACATGTTTATTTTTAACACTTCTGTTATCAATGGAATTGAAAAACACTTATGTTAAGCTAAAACTTTCATTTATATTTCTTATTTTATCGATCGTTAGCAGATAGGATAATTATCCATCCGTATCCGCGGATACTGATATCCAAAAATGAATTTGGATATATACGAATATAGCACTATCCATATCCAAAAGTATCCGTTGACAGCCCTACAATAAAATAAAACGAAAATACGACCACTAACTACTATTATCCAAACAAACGTAAGCCAAATCAGGTCTAGGAATTGAGAATGCATAGTGATCAGTACTACCCAACAAACCAGATTCAAAGAACTGAAGACCCCAGCTAGAACCAACACCATTAGATACGTTGGATCAGGTCGATTGGATATAATTTTTGATCCTAAAACAAATATTCTCTTGATTTGTTTTACTTTTATATTTTCCTGTGTATGTGAAAAATAAAATACAAGAAGAGTCTGAGAAGGAAGTTAGATAAAATAGATTGCACTTACTTTACCATAGTTTTTATGAAAAATTGCAAGTTGTCATAAAAACAACTTCACACATATTTAGTCTTACTCTATCACATAATAGGACAACTTGGATATACGAACTCTTAATTTGTTATGTTCCAAAAGAAAAAAATAAGGACATACATGTACTTGAGGTTGAATCTAGATCTAGCATGTTAGCTTCCTAAGTAAAAAAAAACTTAATGAAAATTGCATAATGCATATTTTTTTATAGAAATGAAATATAATCTAACAGTAGCCAAAGATTGTTAGCTGAAATTGATTGATAAAGATAATTACGATTTCAGCTTATTATCAATTTTCCTCAGCCCACATTTTAGGCCAATCAACATCAACTAAGCAAATGAGACAAATAGTTTATGATTTATTCAAGTTGAACCATTTTCTCCAAATAAATATAGTAACTTATTAAAAATGCATACCTAGTGATCTGATGTTTGATATCAAGAGGGACAGCATGATTCCGTGAGCTAATGACTGTCTTCAAACTCACGTCTTGATCCCATCCCTTGCATCTAGCAAAAGAATTTTTTTTTCAAAAGTAATTAAAATTCCCAGATGAAGCCGATTTGAGTCATGATCAGCCATCTTACCCCTATAGTTCTAATTAGTTCAATTAACAAATGAATGAATAGTGAAGTGTGACATCATGATTTAGAGATAGAAGTTTTGAATCCTTGTTATGTAATAATATATTAATTATAACTTGATTATTATTCGAGGACAACAACCAGTTACCACATAAATACCTGAGTTAGGAAAGAAAATGAAAATCCCTTACGGTTTGAAAGAATATACACATGTTGAGATATTCTTAACCGATTAAAACAGTGCTTCTCACTAATAAAATCATATGCAAGAGAGCCAATTTCTTGACAAAATCTAATATCCTGTACTGCATACTAACACACAAAATCCAATATGATATTTTCCCCAAATTCTCGTTCTCGTAATAAGAAACAGAGAAAAAATCCAATCTAATTTTTGCTAATGGGTGCTCATATAGAACGATTTAATATGCCAAAATCAAAAATTAATTTATGTACCTTAACTACAAATCTAAATCTGAATCCTTTGCTCAACGTCGACCATTCCATAGTCAAAAACACACCCAAAACTTCAATCTGAATCGATTTGTAAATCTGGAACGAAACAAAACCTCAATCAAAACCGTGATGGAAATGCACCCAAATTACATGACAATAGCTAAGTAAATTAAGAGGAAAACCGAGAGGGAAACCGAGGGGGAAACCGAGGGGAAAACCGACATTAAAATCGAGGATGAAACGAATAAACGTGCGTATGCTGTGAGGCTAAAGAAAACTAAGCGGCAAAGATTTCAGTTGGAGGGAAATTTTAGTGAAATGGGAAAAGTTAATAGACGTGACAAGGGGTTTGACTATAGGTAGTGAATTTGGTTCACGTTCTACTAGCACAAAAAATAAGGGGAAAAAGGATTAAAATGGTATTGGTTGCTTTCACACCACAAACGCTACCAATAAAAGCAACTAAATACATTTTTTTCTTGTAGTGAGTATACCCAGGGAAGTGGAATGTCGTAGCAGATACATTAAATAGAAAGCATGCATCCTTAAATGCAATCTCAAAGTGGAAACAGTTGGAATTTCTCTCTAGTTTTAACTTGCAACACTGGTCGGTGACTTCTAATGGTTTTCTTGGAGCTATTCTTTCAGACCCACTCTAAAAAGAAACAATTCGGAGTATGCAAGACCTTGATGGAGAGATAAAAATCTTGACAAAAAAGGTGGAGAAGAAAGAGACCTTTCCTATTCAGTTAGATATTCATTAAGTGACCATGGAAGTTTGCTTAGCGATGGACAACTTTGTGTCCCTAAAGATGAGGAGATGAGAAAAGAAATTTTAGAGGAGTGCCATGGGTTGAAGATGACCATACACCCTAGTGGAGATAAAACGTATAAAGATATGAAGAGGGATCTTCACTGGGAAGGGATGAAAATGGATGTAGCCGAGTTCTTAGCTAAATGTTTAACATGCCAAAAAGTGCAAGCGGAGCAAGGAAAGCCCGGAGGATTGCTTTTACCTTTAGATATCCCCATGTGGAAGTGGAAACATATTTCCATGGATTTCATTGATCGACTTCCAATAGGCCAGAAGGGAAATGAGGCTATTTAGGTTGTGGTAGACCGTTTGACCAAGAGTGCCCACTTTATACCAATAAAAAAGAATAGGACTACAGCCTCATTGGCCCAATTATGTGTCAGAAAGATAGTCAGATTACATGGTATCTCATGCAGTATAGTGAGTGATCGGGACCCCTTACTCACGAGTGATTTTAGAGAAGTTTACAAGAAGTGTAACACCCCACCTTCGCTAGGGTCACTCACAAAGGGAATGCACTAGGTTTGGTGAAGTATTATCGAGGTAAACATGCACAGAAATATTACAAGACAGAACATATATAAAACAGCGGAAGTAAAACAAATTTCATTACCTTATAAAATAAGATCTAAGCCCTTTTCATCAGAATACATCAAAACCTGCCTTGCAATAGTAAAGAAGCATAAAACTTTTTCATAAATTATTCCCCAAAATAAAGCGGTGAAGCAGCCATAGCCAAGAGAAGACCAAGCTATACATGATGACCTTCAAGCATAAGAGGTCCGAACTAAACAACAACATTTCCTCCCTGAAAACCCGGGGAGGGGGGGGGGACGGAAGACAAAGAGGCGAAAGAAAACGGGGTCAGTCATAAAGACTGGTAAGTCCTATCTACTTCCAGCATAAAAACAGGTAAAGGTAACATGACATGCATAAACAGAAAATAAACATAAGGATGACGACAAGATAGATAAACTAAACCAAGATAACAGGGTGAACTACGGTATCAAGATAAACTAAGGTATCATGATAAACTATGGTGTCAAGGTAAATCAAAGTATCACATCGTCAGGTTTCTATCAAGTGTAATATCCCAAGGTATCTATCATGTATATTTGCTCTGCACCTCCCGTACTAGTATCCCAACACGTGTCATGAGTTAACTATAAAATGTCCCTTGACCAAAGTCATGAAATGGTCCATGTCAACCTAATATATCGCGTACATAGGTTTTCCTAACTCGTATGTTTCTTTCCATTTATAAGTTCAGTCCTCTGCCGTAGGCTGTACGGGCTACTAGGGATTATGCTACCCGTCAACCGCGCCCTTTTTCCCACGTAAGCACCGTGAATCGTTTTTCCATGTCTAACTGCACATGTATCTCAATGTGCCATCCGAGTCCCGTGCCAGGGCAAATCAAGAAATACGAGAGTCGGTCGGGAGCTTTAAGTCGTCTGCCGAATGCAGATATCAAGGTCTGTTTTTGTATCTGTGGCTATGGTCCCACGTGACCCCTCCCTCAACTACTGAAAGGCAATCCAAGAAAAATCATGCATGAGAACTATACTCCGGCCCCCTATGTCCCACTTACCTATTGGCCAACCTCACCCATAACTCGATAGCAAGTATATGGTCTGTTGGGAGTTCTCTGCCTTTCCGTATACGTACACGATTGACTAAAGATGGTAGGTAGTCGACGACGCGCTATCCAGGGCAAAAATCAAGTATCGTCGACTCCACGCTAATCCATCCCTGTCTTTAGGTTGCTCGCACAACAACCAAGGCATACTCTTGGTTCTTCTACCGCAGACCTTAACCTCTGTGAGCCCAGGCGGATCATCTGCAAACTCACAGAGGGATACCAAGAGTACCCTCACGTCCCCCGAAGCTACTGCTTCGTCACCCAGTTCGTTGGAGCCTTTATCTAAGTCAGATAATTTGCTCCTCCTCGTGTGTTTAAGCGATGACCTACCGTATCGGGTTACTCATCTATCTGTGAACTGGTCCAAATCCCTTGACTAAGAATTATTACTTAGTTAACCTAAACTAAGGTTTATCACTTAGTTCCCTTTCCCGTTATCCTTGTTAACTACGATTTTCCACCTAGTCCCCTGAACTAGGGTTTGTCTAATGGGTTAAGTGTTGTCATTCCAGTTCATGACTTAACCCGCCTACGAATCATGTCAAGATTGGCTAAGTATTTAGGCTCAAGACTTAGCCCTACAAGTTGGTTAAGTATACCAAGAAGCTCATGACTTAACCCTATTCAATTATCAAGTCAGATAGGTTAAGTATTAGTTTGTCTTGACCCTACCAGATTATCGTGTTAGATTGGTTAAGCATAGATTATCTTAACCCCATCAGATTATCGAGTCGGATTGGTTAAGTATGGGTTAGCTTAACCCCATCCACTAATCATATTACAATGGTTAAGTATATTTAAATGGTCTTGTGACTTAACCCTATCAAGTTCTCATATTAGATTGGTTAAGTATAGGTTACTTAACCTCATAAAATCATCATGTATAATTGGTTAAGTATAAGTTACTTAACCTCATTAAATTATCATGCTAAATTGGTTAAATATTGGTTACTTAACCTCATTGAATTATCATGTTTAGATTGTTTAAGTGTTTAACTTAACCCCATCGAATTACCATGTTTAGATTAATTAAGTCTAGGTTAACTTAACTCCATCTAATTACCATGTTTAGATTAGTTAAGTGTAGGTTACTTAACCCCATCTAATTACCGAGTCGGATTAGTTAAGTATGGATTAGCTTAACCCCATCCCCTAACTTTATTTTACGGTTAAGTGTCATTAAGAAAGCAAGTCCGGTTTCACTTAACCTACCCATTCATGTCATATCGGTTAAGTGTCATTAGTCAGATTTACTTAACCTTATCATGTGGCATTAATAGAATTAATGCACTCTCAACCTCTCACATTAGACGTTGTTGCGGTTACTGGTTACGCCGGGCGAGTCCGAGCAGATTTACACCACAACCTAGTCTAACCTCGGGTTTCAAGCGCGATATGACCAACTACCCACATTGGGTCCTATTGTTTGTAGCCACTGGATTTGCCGGGCGGGTCCGGGAAGATTTATGCTACAAACTCAACCCAACCTCGAGTTGGCCACTTCCATGTTTTTCTATGTGTCATGTTCATTGCAAGTTTAGACCCCTTTTTAAGTCTATGTTTTCATGTAACCCCATTTCAAGTTTTCGTGTCATATTCACGTTTATTATCATTACATGTTCCATGTAATTCCATGTCAAGTTCATAGCCCATTTTCAAGTTTGCCTAAACTACCCAAAACGTGTCCCCCTACGCACATGAAAGCGAATCAACATATTGGGAATAATATGACAAAGATGGGTACAAGATGGAAAAGATGAATCACAAGTTAAACATGGTGAAAATTGAGGCAAAGGTGTTCACATAACTAGCATATTGCATATTGGCCTCAAAACATGCACGATGTCATAAAGGGATTGGCCACCAACATGCACGGTATCATAAGGGGTTTGGCATCAAACATGCATAATATCATAAGGGGTTTGGCCTCACATAAACATGAAATCATAAGGGGTTTTTGGGTTCTTTTACATGCATAAGCCCCAAAGTCAAATTCATGCACATATTTCACAAGTCAAAATGGTTCCAAGTGTTCATGCCAACATCCCACAAATAAAGGTTCAATCTTGCATGGCAACTAAGTCCAATGCAAAATGAGTAACTTGATTTAGTCACTAAACATAGCCTAAAGTCACAGGTTCAAGCAAAAGAGGCATGACAAGGTTCATATAGGCTAGCATACTTATATTCATCGCATTTTATTCCATGTCACATTAGAACTATCGTTTAGATCTACAAGTAGCTAGAACTTACAAATCGAGGCTAGAGAATTAGGGGTAAGAATCTTGTCGTAGGAACCATGTTGAGATGATGATCAACACTCTTGATTTGATGTAGAAAGCTTGCTCCTTTGCCTTGAATCTAGTTTGCATGCATAAGCTTTTGGGGTTGAAGATGGAGGCCATGATCAAGATAGATTTTGGCAGCACTTAGTTGCTAGAATGATTTTTAGTGATTTAGGTTAGGTCTTGGGGTGTTTTTATAGAGATTAGGAGTAGTTTAGGCTCTTAGATTAATCCTAGGATAGATCTGAACCCTCAAAATCCGTCACAGGCCATCAGAACAGAGCACAAGGCCAAGCAGGTGCACCCAGGAAAAAGTGGTCGGACCAACCAGGTCGACACCCGTGTCGACTGGGCAGTCGACCTGCCCCTGGGCGTGTCGACTCCCCAGTCGACACCCCTGTCGACCTGGGGCTTGGGCGGGAATTTTTCCCGCCCAATCTGTTTGGCTCCAGATTTGAATTTCGAACTGTTTTTGAACTTGAATTTTTCTGAAAACTTTGACGGGCCATAACTGGGTCATACGGACTTCGATTCTCGAAAACTCAGACTCTATTTCGCGTATTTTTCCGAGACGAACGCAATGGCACAGCCCGTTTCCCCTGATTCAGATTTTATAATTAAATTCTGCCTTGATTCTTGTCTTAGCACGTTGTAAAAATCCGGGTTGTTACAAGAAGCATTGGGAACTACCCTCAACTTAAGTACAACCTATCACCTGCAAACCGATGGCCAGATAGAAAGAGTAAATCGTATCCTAGAAGACTTGCTCAGAGCATGCATTATCGACTTTGGAGGAGTTTGGGAGCAGTACCTACCACTTGTGGAGTTTACATACAACAATAGTTTTCAAACGACGATTGGAATGATCCCTTTTGAAGCACTTTACGGGATGCCAGGGAAATCGCCAACTTGTTAGTGTGAAACTACCAACAGGGTTCTACTTAGACTAGGCTTGGACTGTGATTCCATGGAGAAGATATCCTTGATCAGGTAGAGAATGAAGTCAGCCTAAGATCGCCAGAAATCGTATGCCGATAAGAGGAGGAGGGAACTTGAGTTCAACATTGGAGACTTGGTATTCGTAAAGGTGTCCCCTCTCAAGAAGACTATTTGGTTTGGAAGGATTGGTTGGCTCCTAGATTTATTGGGCCTTTTCGCATCATCAAGAAGATAGGATCTTTAGCCTATCGAGTGGATCTCCCAAAACGTCTATCGGGAATTCATAACGTTTTCCATATATTTCACTTGAGGAAATGCCTTCATAATTCTACTATCAGACTCAAGCTTGATAAAATTGGGGATATAGGAAAACTCGAGTTGGAGTCCAGGGTGCCCCGTGCCACTGTAAAGATTATAGTAGACGAAATCAAGAGATTGAGTAATAAAACCGTTCGCCTTGTCCGAGTATAATAGGGAAATGATCCTGTGGAAAGCATTTGGGAAACCGAGGATAAGATAAGGCAGACCCACCCAAAGCTTTTCTCGGATAATTTTTCCTCCAAATTATGGTTATGGATGCATTGTGGTTGCTAAATTGGATGTTAAGAATGGATGAAACATGATTGCACAGCACACTCATATAGAAATATATGCATATTAGGATGTTTTGCTTATATACTATCTCACTTATTACATATACATGCCAGGATTGAGCTCACTTTAGTAAGTATGCAGTTCATAATCATTGCGAGTCATGGATGTTTTTGGATGAATTAAAAATAACATGGGTGTACAACATGGATGTTTAGGGCGAGTTGTGCCTTTCGCCCCTTCAAACAGATTTCGGGACAATATCTATTTTTAAGGGGGAGGGGGAGAATGTAACACCCCGTAAAAATATACCTAAATATATTAATAATAACAATTTATGAAAACAAGAAATTAAATAATAAAATATAAACAGGCTAAAAAGGGGAATTTTGCAGCATTAAGAATTAGGTCATGAAAATATTTAATTTGTTTTTGTGGTGAAATTCTGATGTGTTTTCATATATGATATGTTGGAAACATACTCATATGAAGAAACTAGAACTTAATGAAATCATACGATAAATGTGTATATATATAGCTGAATTAATAATACTTATCTAAGGGATAAAATAATTTGGAAAGTAATAACATTCGCTTTGGTAAATTTGAATTTCAAACGAAGAGATAAAGATAAGGGAACAAGAATAATGCTTATATGTTAAGAAATAAACTAAGTTTATTAACGTTATATAATAAAAATATTTCCATCCCCACATATGTCTATTGGTCAGAACAACGACCAAGGGGTCGACCTCCCCCTAGAGGAGTGTCGACAATAGGTCGACCGCCCTTCTAGGGTTTGGTCGAACGCCTGGCGCTACAAATGCCTAATATGCTGGGTCTGGGTTAGGTTTTGGGGTTAACTTATAAGGATTAATAACTAGGATTAAATCTTAATAATCCTATGGTTCCTATTTACACACACCTATAAATAACCCACTAGACTCCACACCTAAACCTTGCCACTCTCTTTATCTGTCCCTCCACTCTGCCATTGATTCTAGAGAAATTCATAATAGGTTTCTTCTTCTCTTCAAATCTATTCTTCTTTTTCTAATCTCTTTTCTTATAGGATTTGAATTAGAATATAGATCTGTAATCACATGATTTATATAAATAAGAATTGTAATTATTTGATTCTTATGTATATAGATCTCTAAGGATTGGAGTTCGCATCAAATAAACGAAACATCGACAGATCCACGACATTTCCAATCACTGTGAGTGGAATTAGTAATTTCTTAGGCATATTCTACACTTGTAGATTATTATATGGATTGACATGCCTAAGGAGATTTGGAATAATGATAATAACAAACTATAAACCCTCAAATCTCCTGTTTTTATACATATTTTACAAGAATTTTCAATTGATTTTGGGTTTGTGGATTAGTTTAGTAGCGGATGAAGAACATTTGGGTAATATACTTTTATTCGACTTGATTTATCCTTTTTATCTAAATATTTGTTTGTAACGTAAAAAGGTTTAGATATGATTAGTTTCATTAGTTGAATAGGTTTGGATTTCCATTCTAAATGGATAATCAGAACATATTCAGATTTGAAACAAATCAAATGTCAACGTTTTTACGAACAACGCAAGAAGGGTAATGTTAACCCTATTTGCTCAACACGGTTCGAGTTATTAACAGGACATACTTATGACGTTCGGCTTGTATAGAGGTGCCAAGGCGTAGGCCTTTAAATCCACTCATGTCGTGAACATCGTACCGTGAAAACCATGTCGATAACACGAAGTATAATTGATGTAGTTCATGAATCATGCCGCAAGAGCTTCATGGTATAAATTAATTCATACCTCTCTCATGATATTGATACGACTTTTCCAAGCCATCATAATGACATGAAAGCAAGGCGCAGAAGGACCATGTGACATTATTCATGTCGTATCATCTGTGCTAAAGCCAATCGACTATGCATATTTGTCACGACGGTTCAGAATGTAAAGGGCATGTTACATGGCATCTTGTTCCATGTCGTATAGACAGTTATGCCGTTCAGAAGGAAGTCATGCCGCTCTCACATTTGAAGTCGTCTGTTGTTATGAAATTTAAATTCATACCGTATGCCAACTGAATCCTCTTGATACCTTGTCGTCAGCATAAAGTATGTCAAGTTTACCATGATTCAGGCCAACCTTTATGATGTTACACCATATCCATGCCATGAACTGTCAATATGAAGGGATCAGTTGATGTACAAATGAATGGTGGAATCTTATAATAAAGCCGTGTGAATACTTCAAACCAGAACATTGGAATGCACAAAACCATGTCGTATGCTACAAATCAATATGAGGAACACGACATAAAGATTGATCATGACAAGAACTCATTTCGTTGTAAACCATGCCGCAAGTCGCTCTATTCATGTCGTAAAAATCCATGTCGGATGTTTTCATGTCGTTCTACAGGGAAACGTTAGGCTAGTTGTCATCACATGGGCGAGAGGTTAGACAAAAAGCTTGCCGCAATATGTGAATATCATGGCGTTCAGTGTAATGTGAGTAATGCCGCAAAAATAAGATAAGTCGCATGTCGTTGGGATCATCAACTCGTAGGAAATGGTGAGCATGCCGTGAATGCCAGCTGTAAAGTACTTATACCAGTAATGTACCCTAAATTACAATTGTGCCACTACCCCTTGAAGACTGCTATAAATAAACTATATCATTCATATGGGGGCCGAAAATTCATTCCTAGGAGGAGACTCAGCCGAATTCAAAGCTCATCTACAACTTCTCTAATGGTTTCTATGGATTCAACAACACTTTTCTAACTTCATGAAGATAAAATCCAAGTTAAAGATCATTAGAGCTCTCTCTACAATTGAATCGAAGCATCTTGGATCTCTCGAACACCATTCAAACGATTTCTAGTCTTCTCTATTCCACTCCGAAGTTTAGATTGAGTGCTAATCCATCATGAGAACTATGGAAATCATAAGGGAGGATCAAAGCATATAAGTGATGGGAAATTCATCACAAAGCTGAAGATTCCTTTGATTCCTTGCCAAATTCAAGTGGAATTAGATCATAAAAGAGGGAGAAGAGGAAAATGAACATGTAGAGAGAGTTCATACATATTGTAAATGAAATATCATAATAAAGTGTGATTGGAAAGTGGATGTAGATCCATATCGGATCGAACCACTATAAAAATTGCCTTGTCTCCATTTTATGCATTTTATTTTGTGATTACGCGGCTCCATATTTCTATCTTACCGAGTCGGTGAAGTACAATCCAGTACCTTGGGTGTTTAGACCATTTTTGGTGTAAACATTTTGGCGCCCACCGTGGGGCCGCGTTCGCTTCTCCTACCTTTACATTGAAGTTATAAGCCTACTTTTACTATAGATTCTTCAAATATAAATCGAAGCCACGTTTTACAATACAAGTATCCAGATTTGTATTGGAAATCAACATGCCACCAAACCATGGCATGATTCAAAAAGCTATTGTGGGTTTAATCATCCTAAATGCTATACAACTGTCGTCAACCTGTCTCGCGTGCGCCATGAAGGTCAACGTCATGAATTGGTCTGGGCGGAAAACATATAACATGCGGAATGGATTTCATGGCATGAAGACCCGCGATATGATCATATGCGGTATAAGTGAACTCATATAATCCAACTTTTATTTACAACTGGCGCTTCCCCAAACGTACATTACCACCTGCTTTCGTCTTCTTGGTGCTACGTACAATTTAGCAATAGGTCTCCAGACGCTTTCATATATTCTCAACTTGAAGAAACTATGACCCATTCATATGACATGATCCCATGTGATTATTCCCATACGTGATACCGACTCGCCTTCTCTTGCCTCATCTGCGTGTTCACAGATAATCACGACATGGTTCTAATGTATATCCAGCGTTATGCTTCATGCTGTACATGGTTTATCTGGACCAAACGGACTTAATATATACGACATGATTATGTCCAAAAGGATGTTGTGCAACATGCTCTGAACTGTAGCATGACTTAATTTTTCTATGTGGATAATAAACGACATGAGGTCCAAACGTGTTGACTATAAACCGACATGACTATAATATGGCATTCGACATGAAATGGTGTGGCATGGGTTATTCATGACATGATGATATATGAATGAGTCATGTCGCATGGGTGGCTTGTCCTTGTGTGAGAGTTGCAGATTCAATATTTTGGGAATGACATGAATTTGGCGGTACTGCCTATGTATGCGTATACGACATGAGCTGCTTGTATACTGAGTGGTCCCACCATGCTTTATAGCTTCTAACGTCCAAGTGCACACAGACGCTAGATCTTTTCGCATATTTGTACGCGCTATCTGTAAAATGGTCCATGCACTTGACACATCTGCATTCCATCGTGCCATCCGTTTGTTTGATGCAGTCCTTTCTGACCTAATGCTTACGACATGAATCTAATACCATGCGACATGGATGGAGTCCAACGATATGAATTGTTACAACATGATTCAACTGCTCAATGACATGGCGTAGATACGTTCCAACCCCTCAGTATACCCTGAGGCATGAAAGTACGTGGGAACTGATATGTTTTGCATAAAGCTTTCACGGATTGATTCAAATATGTAGAACTATTAACCATGTCATGCTTTGATCGGATCCAACGTTTTTGACAGCTATGCGACTTGCGGCGTGATGTGCAACCTTGTAATTCGTGGTGACATTAAACCATTATGTGGCCACGATATGAACTTAATGACGGTTTGCTTTAATGACATGTACGCTTTAAAGCCATGAACTCTCATATCGTTCAAATAATATGCGATATGACCTACCACTTGCTTTAATGACATGCTGATCTAAGGCCATAACCACAATCACGACATAAAGAAAGTCGATGTCCAGTCAAATATTGGAAATAAAACCGCCATTGAAGATTTCAAAATAGATCTCAAGTGTTCAAACGAGTCCCGTCAAAGAAAAGACACGAAAGCAAGTGCGTGTCCCAGAAGATTGCAAATCCTAATGAAGGGGCATTTCTGCAGACCATAGGAACAGACCCTCATCTTGCTAGCTGTCATTGCCTGCTCGAATGAATGTCAAAGAAAAGAGCTGATGTTTGCCTCATGGGACAACATAAAGACAAAGAGTCTATCTCAGGAAATGGCATTAAGCTTGCAGTAACCTTTAACAAGGTTATTGTGGACACTTCCGTCGCTTCCCAAGCCAACAACCTAACCGCAAACGAAATTCCAAGGGATTATGTAACTCTAAAAAGTGTTTGTTGTCGCTATGACTAATTTGCACCAGAAAATAGATGCTTCAAATGAGATGTTGCTGAATCAAATATGGGCTCTTGAAGCCACTCAAGCTAGCCTCACAAACCGTGTAGGACAACTTGCTGTGGAAAGGAGCATGTACCTTACTGTTTCAGATTCTCACATAGAAAGTTGTGGTCATCATGATTATAAGGAAAACAAGTCTAAGCAACCTTTCTCCCCTACCTATCCAGTAAGCCATAAGAAGGATGTCGGAGGGCGAAAGAGAACATATGGAGACAAAGAGGAAAAAGCGAACAAGAGATTTCACTTTTTCAAATCTAAAGAATTAACTCCTTTAATTGATTCTTCGGAGAACATCTTCTTTGCCACTAAAGGTGCAGGGTTCTTTCCAGAGCCACCACCAATATTAAAGATCTCAAACAAAGCAGCGACATCTGGAAGTTTCTGCCATTATCACAACCAGCCCGGTCATGATACTAATGATTGCAGACATCTAAAAAGCTCAATCGAGATGTTGTTTAGGAAGAGCAAGCTACCAAAATATGTCAGGGAATTGCACACGACAAATCCTCTTTCAACTTCTCAAAAGCAAAGCATATCCATCAAACGATTAAGCCCAGGTGGAAAAGCTCCAACAAGAAACCGTGTGAAGCCAATGATCGATACTACGACGAATAGTTCTCGTTCAGACAATAATAGTCGGGGGAAGATGCAAAGCTATGCCATTTCTCAGGAGTATAGACCAACGGAGGCAACGATCACAATGGAATTACAAGCTCCTGTTCATCCAACGATCGCCCGACACTTCCATGCCAAAGCTCAGTAAAAGCCGGCGTTGAAATATTCGAATCTAACTGGCAAACCTCATATGTTATCAGCTAAGAACATATGAATGGCATCAACAAATTGTCGACCTTTGATAGAGTTTCAATACTGGGAATCCAGGATAATGACCGCTTGTGTCAACATTCTACATAAAAACAGTACTTAGTTCTTATGAAAAATTATTATGTTTTCCTTTACAAATATTAACCTCCTATGGTAAAAAGGGGAATTGTAATTAGGAAATTACTATGTCGATTTTCAAATAATCAGAAGTCTGCATCTGCTTTACTTCGATTATCCCATTATATCAAAAGTCACTAAAATCGATTTAATACTGCAGGACGCTTACTGGCTCGCGGTCTGATAAATTCTGGCGACCCTTGTTAACATACCCCATTTGGACAGTCCAAGTGTTGGGTATCGAGAGTATCATAGGGAGTAAACCCGATGATGTGAAGTGCCACTTTACAAATCAAATGGAAAATTTACCCAGAGTCAAACGATGAAAAGCATAGCAAATGGGCACTGTGTCATAAAGCCGCATATTTCATTAAAAGGATACTACTTAAAGTAGGAAGTTGGAAACATCAAATCTCCAACTGTAAGTCATTCGCCAAGTTAAACACCATGCGGTTCAAGGAATGTTTGCTTCCTTGTAGTTCCACAAGTCTGGGTAATATTTATAACATGCCTTGACAATGATATATCAAGCGTCGGGTGTAACGAGCATCATTCCGCATGTAAAGTCAAATGTAATGCACCACCTGGAAGATCGAAAAGGGAAGTCAAGCAGCGTACTTAACAAGATCGCCAAAGCCGAGCTTACTCGACTTGATTACAATAAATGACGCTTGACGAGCGCTTGTTCCATTGAAAATCGATGATACTTCACGACCCCTAAAAACACCAGTCTAAGTGACAAATATACCTAAGTATAGAGGTAAAAAAAGCTGCCTTGAAAAGTAGAAGGAAGGGATTGCGAAGGGTCGAACAGTGAGCAATTTTCACAGTAAACGAACTAAAGGGTTATGAGTTTCACTCAAAGGACATTTCTCCGAGGAAGACCACCATGGTCAGCAAACTACATTAACAAAAGGCTTACCGGGGCAAAGCTGAACTATCCTAAGTTGGATAGGTTAGCATATTGTCTGCTCATTGCCTCAAAGAAGAAAAGGCCACACTACCAAGCCCATTCTATCAAAGTTCTTACCAATGAGCCGCTAAAACAAGTTCTCTTCCACTCATTAGTATTGGAAGGATAATTAAAGTAGGATATTGAGCTTAGCCAATATTACATCACTTACCATCCTCGAAGAACTATAAATGGATAGGGTTTAGCTGGTTTCATCGCTAAGGTTCACTGACAAGGGAGAAAGGAAGAAGGGAGCAGTTGAAGCAACCGTCTTCTAAAAAGAATGTTAACACATCTGTATCCTAGCAGAACCTGGTAACCATTAAAGCGCATCCCGAGTGGGATAATTCAAATGCTCACTGCTTAGTGCTTGAAACATTATTACAACAAACACGAAGGTGTGGAGCACAGCCTGGCAGATAAGAGAAACCAGGAGCTGAACAGTCAAATGATGTAGCGATCAAGTTACAAAACAAGTTGTAAGTTTCAACAAAGGGGCACCTTCGTAATTGCAAGGTCCTTGGCCCTAGACCTCCCCGAGGGGCACCCGGTTGGTCGTCGATGCCAGTAATATATGGCCAGATAGCAACATAAACACAGGGTTTTCAAAGACCTCTTCGGGGGCATCCGACAAGTTCGACAAGCATCTGAATTATTCAGGCTCAACAAACAATGGATTAAAGACCTCTTCGGGGGCATCCGACAAGTTCGACAAGCGTATGAATTATTCAGACTCAACGAACAATGGATTAAAGACCTCTTCGGGGGCATCCGACAAGTTCGACAAGCATCTGAATTATTCAGACTCAACGAACAACGGATTAAAGACCTCTTTGGGGGCATCCGACAAGTTCGACAAGCGTCTGAATTATTTAGACTCAACGAACAACGGATTAAAGACCTCTTCGGGGGCATCCGACAAGTTCGACAAGCGTCTGAATTATTCAGACTCAACGAACAACGGATTAAAGACCTCTTCGAGGGCATCGAACAAGTTTAACAAGCGTCTGAATTATTCAGACTCACCGAACAACAGATTAAAAACCTCTTCGGGGGTGTCCGACCATATACTGGGTCTTCCAAATCCAGTTAGTGGCGGATTCAAAAACCTCTTCGGAGGTGTCCAACCATATGCTGGGTCTTCCAAATCCAGTTAGAGGCGGATTCAAAAACCTCTTCGGGGGTGTCCAACCATATGCTGGGTCTTCCAAATCCAGTTAGTGGCGGATTCAAAAACCTCCTCGGGGGTGTTCGATCATAAGCCGGGTCCTTCAAATTCGGTTAGTGACGGACCCAAAGACCTTCTTCGAAGGCATCCGACAAATTTCACAAGTGACTGGCTTGTTCAGTTACAATGAATAACGGATTTCCAGAAGAAAAAAAACAAGATCTCACCGAGGGCACATATTTAAATCTAACCTCCAAATGGCCTAAACTGTCAGGTTGGCGAAAAATATGATTGAACATATAAAATACAAGACCTTTTACGCAAGGGCACCAAGACAGAAGTCCATCACCATAAAAAAGCATGAGTAGGATTGTCTGGATTAGAAACATCTAGTCATGATCATACTAAGAAATTCAACAACGGCAAAAACACATGATTAGAAGAATCCAAATAAAGTCGGTCGCATAATGTCGTGCCTAACTTTTAAAAGTTAGTGACATATTTTGGTATGGGAGCATTACTGCCGCATTAAAGGAATTTGACAATGCTTAAACTCATTACAACTTTAAAATTAAAGGTTCTGCATTTGCAAGGACTAATTTGACCAACAAAGCGGAACTTTGAAATAGCAAAGGCAAAATTGAAAATTTTGATGCTTTGAAGTGCACAAAGATGGTTATTCATTAAAACCTCATAAATTGCCCTAGTCGAAATCAAGGAAATCCAGAAAAAATTGGTTAAGAAAATCCACTTGCTCAATACAAAGTCTTCGATGGAATTTTCCAATGTAGCATTTCCATCAGAGGCCTGGGGCATCCGATGCTTTAGGAACACGACGAAAAGCAGGAAAAATTCCTCGAAAGAGAAATGATTGAGTTGGTATAGGTAGTCCGAGTTCACGAAGGAACCCTTCTATGATAAGGAACTTCTTAGTCTTATTTTGCTCACCAAAAGCCTTCAAAGATTCAAGCACGAAGTTGGCTACTAAATCCGGGTTTCTTAGATGCATAGGCATGCTCGGAAGCTCTAAATAAGCCGATAAAAGTAAAATAACCTTGCCAGCAAATTAGAAGCTTCTAAGTGCGACAATCTAAATCATGGAAATTCAGCAAAGTTGGTCGCATCCATCTCGCGCAATTCGTGACAATCTATGATAAAATAGTAACATGACCATACTAAGAACTGGACAATGTCTGGAAGACGTATCACGGGTTCATCACGACATCGCAATAAACAAAAACCCGATTTGTACTCAACAAAAAGGTGAATATACTCAGAAATACATAAGCCAAAGTGCGCAAACAGCGGGAGATCCTTCCTCAGAAGCTCATCAAAAAGATTTCGGCTTCAAAAAAGAGCATTCGAAAATTGCGAAAAAATCAATATGACTTGATACGTCAATAAGAGGCGACCTCGAAAGTTCAATTAGTTAAGCATCGATAGGTCCCGAGGAGAGGAAAAGGTAGGTACATCGGTCAAGGTAGAACAAAAATGATCTCTTGTAGGGATGAATTCCTTGGCCAAGAAATTTAGAGCGCCTCAACACGAAAGCCTCTTTGACTACAAAGCTCTAATCGTATATAACTCAAAGAACCCAATGATACCCTGCTTCAAACCCGAAAATAAATGATGCTGAAAGCAACTACGCTAATATGGCACAATCCCATAAAGTGATAGCGCTTCTCTGGGAATTGAAGCTAGTATCCATTAACATTATCAACATGAGTTATAAGTAAGGTTGAGTGATAACTATGCGCTGGGGCAAACAGTCGTGAGGTAAGAATTCAAAGTTTTGTCCAGCCCGGGATGATAAACTCTATCAAATACGGTTGAAAGAGACAACGACACCGCAAAGTTGAAATATACAACAAAGCTTCTCGGACTGCAAAAAAGCTGATATGCGCAAATGCAGAAGTAATGTAAGATGCATATTTATTAATGAGCAACGTTCAAATTCTGAAAACCTAATCTAATCCCAAGGCTCAAGGCCCTCAGGATGGATACCACAAAAGCATTGTATAAAAAGCTGACCTGGCACAACTTATTAAGTGATGCACATAAGCTACTCGATTTACCAAAAATCCTATGGTCATGACCACCAAGGAAGATTGGCTAAGAACACAAGTCAAGCGGACTGGGGCATCACTAGTAATTGAACAAGGCAAGACAGATTCGAAATTCCATAAGACAAGTTGTCAGGTGCACGCATTTCATAAGTATTGAATCTAATACAGTGATAATTTGAAAGATGATACTTAGAATTCACAGTCCAAAATCAAAACTGACGAATTTCGAGTATTGTCAATAAATAAATTAAGTATATTATCAGTGTGAACTATGCCTACCAAGTCATAAATTCCTAAATAAAAAGCAGCTTCACATTGATAATACATTCAAATCTATGAATGTTTCTCATGATTTGTCTCCTTTTACTGGTTAACCTGTTGTCGTCTTGAGCAATCGACAATGAATTTGCCGCCGAGTGTGTGCAAAAGCTCTTCGTTACAGGTTCTCTAAAAGTCACTTATGCTAAGAGAAACCCTTCAATGAAACTGAGCCAGTATTACACCACCGTTCATCAAAATAAGGCAAAAGACACAAACAGAGCCAGCATGTACCATTGGCTTGTTCAGGAGTAATGTGCAAATTCAAATTAAGACTTCTGAGTCCAACCAAGCTACTGCAATAAGGCCAAAGGACGAACAATCAAATGACACCCCTATGGCGAATTGTCAAGAGGATACGGGATAATGAAAATTTAATTCGCTCGTAATTCAAAAGCTGTAACTGTCCTAACCACGGAAACTCATATAAAAGATTCAGCCTAAGCAGAAGTGACCTATCTTCCAGAATGACAACTAGTCTTCTGCCTGATGGCACAAAGCATGTAAGCTCAACCGTCAAATCAAATGCAAGGGTAGCTCGGAGTTGACGGGTCGAATCTCTAGAAAAACCTGGAATTTCAGTACTTTCGCCAACCCAAGTATCTACTAAGCTAAGGCTCGGGCGATGTGATGACATGAGGAAGTTTAGAACATATAAAAAGCTTCGACTGAATCTCAATGCAACAAACACATGATTGCCAGATTTAAAGCAACTCAATATCAAAGAACATTGCAAATTCTAGAGCACATATTGCGGATTAATAGTTCGACAAGGCTTGAGGATGCACATCAAAATCATGATCTGTACAACAAAATCATCTGATTTGGCCTCTACAGGTTATCAAAAGATTCAATTACTTCAAACTAAAAGCTTGTAGCTTTTAAATACAGATTTTGTAACAACCCGTATTTTCAATAACCTGTTATAACATAAATCGAGGCAGAATTTAATTCTAAAATTTGAATCAAGGGAAACGGGCTATGCCATTGCGTTCGTCTCGGAAAAATACGCGAAATAGAGTCCGGGTTTTCAAAAATCGGAGTCCGTATGACCCGATTAAGGCCCAACGAAGTTTTCAGAAAATTTCAAAGTAAAAACAGATTTCAAGTTTGAATTTGAAAAATTAGGTCAGATTGGACTAGGCGGGAAAATTCCCGCCAGAGCACCCAAGTCAACAGCCCTGTCGACTTGGGAGTCGACTTGGTTGGACCCAAGTCGACAGCCCTGTCGACTTGGCTGTCGACTTGGTCCAGCCGGGCAGTTTTGCCTGTTGCACCATTTTGGGATTGTGTTGAGCTTGGGGGCCAGATTCGATTTTAAGGGCTGAGATTGCAACTAGGGTTTAATCCTATGGCCTAAAACACTTGCCTAATCTATAAATAAGACCCTAAGCTAGCCCTAAATCATCATTAATCAATCCTACAACTAAACTATGGCAAAATCAATCCTCTCATGGCCTCCACTCTCTTCATACAATTCTTAAATAAATTTCTAAGTGATTTTCCATGCATACAAGTGTTTTCAAACTTGTATGAGCATCATTAGCTTGCATTCAAGTCAAGTTTCTATATTTGCATCATAAAGAAAGAGTTTTGATCATTTTGGCTCAAGGGTTTTGCTTGCATTTTGGGTTTATTTGATTGAGTAAGGGCTTTCTTATATTTGCTATACTCATTTGAGTCCTCATAAGCATTGTAAGCCCTATTCTACATTCATACTTAAACTCTAAAGTTAAATGTATGATATGAAAGTTTATATGCAAGTTTACTATGCTATGATATGCAAGTTTATCATGTTGTAATATGCAAGTTTATATGCAAGTATGTCATGTTATGATATGCAAGTTTATATGCAAGTATGCCATGCTATGATATGCAAGTTCATCATGTCATGTTATGCAAGTTTACCATGTTATGCTATGCAAGTATGCCACGTTATGATATGCAAGTATGTTATGCAAGTTTGGGATGATCATCTTGTTCATGTTATCATGTTATGCAAGCTTATCTTGAGTATGTGAACATAAAGCTTCAAGCTTTATGCTAAAGGTTGCATTTTGGCAACATGTAAGTTATCATATCTCTTATGATAACTTGCATATGAGGCTAAATGCGAACTTATGGCCATTTCTACATGTCATTTAGCACCATGTATCACCAATATGCCAAGTTTGGTTTTGTGCATGCTTTTGAGGCCTAAAAATGTAATATGCAAGTGTATGAACATATGAACATTTCATATGCCACCATGTTAAACTTGTGGCTTCAATACCTTTATGTCATGATTATGCCAAGTTCCCTCTTTCTATCCTTTATGCGCTATGGCGATATGTAAGCGATGGAATTGCGTTTGGGGTTGGGTAAACTTAAAAGACATAAAAACATAAGCTTGGGAATTTACCTATTAAGTTAGGTCTACCCATTGGGAATTTACCTATTAAGTTAGGTCTACCCAATTGCTTGAAAACTTGTAATGTGTTTTGGAAACACGATGGACATGACACTTAGAAAATATAAGTGTGACCAACTCGAGGTTGGGTTGAGTTTGTAGCGTAAACCTACCCGGAACCGACCGGCTTAACTAGTTGCTACAAACAATAGGACCCAATGTGAGAAGTTGGCCATGTTGTACCTTGAACCCGAGGTTAGACCAAGTTGTGGTGTAAAGCTACCCGGACCCGCCCGGCTTAACTAGTAACCACAATAAGGTCTAATGTGAGAGGTTAAGGCGCATTAAATTAATTAATGCCTCGTGATTAGGGTTAAGTCATGGTCCACTTAATACTTAACCAATTTGGGCTTGGTAGATTAATCAGGGTTAAGTCGTGAACTCATCGTTACACTTGACCAAGTTAATCCATGATTAGCAAGAGGGTTAAACCGTACTTAACCCACTAGAAAATCCTAGCAATGGGGCCCACTCCAGAAGTAATCCCAAGTTTGTATCATTAAGACCCTAGGGACTAGGCTAGGGAGGGGGCACGATTACTGGGCTGGAGGTAAGCGACCAATAAACGACGGCAGGGTGGTACGCCGATGTAGTTCCGGACGGACTATGGTCGTGCACGTAGTCCGTATTTGGAGAAGTCAAGCATGGGTACCAGTAGATCGAGACTGTGCACGCATGTTTATGGTGTCCAGGGGTTGCCACCCTAGGGCTTGATACACCCGACGGGAGACCCGGCACAGTCTGACTACAAATTATGTTTGGGCCGTATTGACACCAACACGTGACGAGTTAGGCTTAGGGAGCCGATCGACTAGACCGTTTGGTTGGACCTTGCATTAGGGTCATTTCATGTTATTGGGCCAAAGCTTGGGCCAAGGGATCAATACTTGTTTATTCAAGTCATGTTAGTTTACTAGTACACCTGTAGTGCAAAACCTTAATCCTGATTATGCGATGACACCTTTATCCACCTTGTTAGTTAATCATCATGCTAGTATGTTGTTATCCTTATGTTCATCCCAGCTTTCATCATGCCAGTTAACTTTATCAGTTTACATTGATTGTAGTAGGGCTTACTCAGTCTTTTTGACTGACCTGTTTTCTTTCGCCTCTTTTCTTCCGTTCCCCCCCCCCCCAGGTTCTCAGGGAGGGAATATTGGAGCTTAGCTGGATTTCTGATCGCTTGCTTGTGGGATTTTAGCTCATGTACGGTCTTGACATGAAGCTAGCTATGGTTATCACTTATTTTGGGGATAGTACTTATGTATTTCAGTTTTTCAGTAATGATGTTTTTAACTAGACTTGTGTATTTGGAAAGTTGACATTATGTTGTACCAGACTTGTTTTGAAATGGTTTGAAATCTTCCGCTGTTTTATCTATGTTATTTACTCTGTTTACATACATACATATGTTCTTGTTCTGCCTTGATATATCATTATGCATGTTTACCTGGTCCAAACGCCCCTCCAAAGTCAGAGTGCTTGCAAGAGTCACCCTGGCGGAGGTGGGGTGTTACATTTGGTATCAGAGCATATGGTTTACGAGAAGGAACAAAAAGGTTTTTAGAAAACTTTTGAAAAACTATTTTCAAAACCAAGTATAAAGTATTTTCCAAAGAAAAGTCTAGTTTATTTTAAAAGGCTATTCCCCAAAAAGCCATTAGCAAAATTCCTTCATTTTTTTTTTCTCTCCATTCTGAATCTGTCTTTTTTTTTCGTTTTCAGTATGGCCGATAACTTTGCTATTCCGGAGGGAGTACACGTACCTGTTTGGTATAGGAGACTTTTGGAGGCTAGGGCGACCGAAGCCGGCCCCGCAGATGTCCCTCCTCCTCCGGTAGTTAATGTTCCTCCTCCTCCTGTCGTTGAGGTTCCTCTTCCTCCTCCCCGTCAGCATCCTCAAGCTGACTTCGCAAAGACTTGCAAGGATTTCAAAGCTATGGGTGGCAAGAACTTTCAAGGCACTGAGACTTTTGTAGAGGCCAGAAATTGGTTGAAAGAGACCGAGGATTTGTTTGCTATCTTTGGGTTAGACGATCAGAGGAAGATCTTGTTGGCGGTTTGGCTTATGAAGGATGAAGCCGCTTATTGGTGGGAAGTCACCAATGGTACTAGGCCTGTTGAGACTTGGGCCGATTTCAGGGCAAGGTTCGTGCTTAAATTTTTATCTTCTGCCGAGGAGAATCTGCAAATGGAGAGGTTCATAACTCTGAGACAAGGAGATATGTCTGTCAAAGAATATGTGAACAAGTTCAATCAGTTAGCTCGTTTTGGCTTGGATATGGTGAATACTCCTCAGAAGAAGGCTCTTCGTTTTGCTAGAGGATTGAATGAGCCGTTGCAGGGATTGGCTATGTCACATATTCCCCATGGGGCCACGTTTGAGAGTTTGGTTGATATGGCGTTACTTCAGGGAGATGTCAAGAAAGAGGTCAAGATGAATGATACTCAAGCCAAGAAGACTGATTCCCAGTGGAAAGGAAATCAGGGTAATCCAAGTGGTCAGAGCAGTCAAGGCAATCAGAACAAGAACAAGAGTCAAGGCAACAAGGGGAACAACAACAAGGGCAATAACAACAAGGGCAAGAACAACAAGGGGAAGTGCCATTATTGCGGTTCAGTTGGGCATCTTATTAAGGATTGTAAGAAGAGGAAAAGGAAGAATGGTGAATGCTTTTTCTGCGGTGAGACTGGACATTTCAGTAAGGATTGCCCGAAGAAGCAAGGGCAAGGCCAGGGTCAGACTCAGCGTGCTGGACCTTCAGGAGGGCAAGTTCATGCTCTCAATGTCGCTCCAGTTCCCGATCGAGGTAGTATTTCTGTTGAGAGCCTTGTATATATTTCTGATTTTCCAGTTCGTACCTTGTTTGATTCTGGTGCATCGCATAGCTTTATCTCATCTGATCTTGTTGATAGTTTGCACCTTAGTACTATCTTGGTAGATGATCCCGTCTGTGTCTCAAATCCTATTGGGGGTTCCGCCCATTTGTCTATGATATGTGGGGATTTGAGGATCTCTATACTGAGTGTAGAGTTCTTGTGCAGTGCTTATGTTCTTGGTTTTAGGGGATACGGATTGATATTGGGCATGGATTGGTTGTCCAGATATGGAGCCATCCTTGATTGTGAGCATAGGGTTGTGAGGCTCGTGACTCGCCTCGGAAACACCCTAGAGATTTCTTGTGATCCGAGAGGTCCCGTCATGTTGTGCTATCTTGAATCACTCGACTCGTCAATGGAAACTCTTCAGTCTGTGAGAGTGGTTCGAGAGTATCCGGATGTTTTTGATGAAGTTAGGGGGTTGCCCCCTAAGCGAGAGATTGATTTCCGCATTTATCTGGTGGATAATGCAAAGCCGGTTTCTTTGCCCGTTCGGCACATGGCTCCGCGTGAAAGGCGGGAGCTAAGTAAGCAAGTGAAAGAGTTGCTTGAGAAGAACTTCATTAGACGAAGTATATCTGAATGGGGAGCGCCTGTGGTATTTGCTACCAAGGCAGATGGTTCTCTCCGACTTTGTGTTGACTATCGAGAGTTGAATAAGCTGACTAAGAAGAACAGACAACCATTACCAAGGATCGATGATTTGTTTGATCAGCTTATAGGAACATCTGTTTTCTCTTGATCTTGCTACTGGATTCCATTAGCTCAGAGTAGCTGAGGATAGTATAGACAAAACTGCGTTCGAAACTCTAGATGGATTCTTAGAATGGCTAGTCATGCCATTCGGTTTGACTAATGCACCCGCCTACTTCGTGGACTTGATGAGTAGGGTGTTCAGGGAGTTCTTGAACAAGTTTGTCGTGGTCTTCGTAGATGATATTCTGATCTTCTCTAAGGATGAGGAAGAGCATGCAAGGCATCTCGTGGAGGTGATGGATACGCTTAGAGCGCATCAGTTGAAGGCCAAGTTCTCCAAATGTCATTTTGGAGAAAAAGGAGTTAGATTTCTTGGGCACATAGTTTCTAAGCAAGGCTTAGCGGTGGATCCCGCTAAGGTAGTTGCAGTTCAGGATTGGAAGACTCCAAGGAATGCAACCGAAGTAAGAAGTTCTCTCAGTTTAGTTAGTTAGTAAGCGTCCCTTGAGCTTAGACCTACCCTTCTGGATCGAGTAGGGACTTCACAGAGGGAAGACCCGCAGTTAGTCGAGATCATGGACAAGTTGACTCGAGGCGAGATGATAAGTCACCTCGCTATAGATGACAAGGGATGGCTAAGACGCGATGAGAGAAAGAAGGTTCTTGAAGATGCACATCACTCGAGGAAGTGGCCGAGTTTGTCCCAAGGTGCATGTTGTGCCAACAGGTTAAAGGCCGAGTCATAGAAGCCCGGTGGGCTATTACATCCATTGGAGGTCCCCGCAATGGAAATAGTAAAGCGTCACGAAGGGTTTCGTGGATGGACTGCCTAGATCAAGAAAGGGAATACGAGCATGTGGGTCATAGTAGGTAGACTCACGAAGAGTGCTCATTTCACTTCGGTAAAGAGCGAAAGGACTGCATCATAGCTAGCGACAATTTACTTTCAAGAAATAAAGCAGTTGCACGAGGTTCCCTAAAGTATAGTTAGTAACCATGACTCAATCTTCACTAGCCAGTTTTGGGATAGTCTACGGGAAGTCATGGGCAAGCAACTGAATCTAAGTACGGCCTATCATTCACAGGCGAATGGTTCATTTCGTTCAAGCATGAGTTATAGAAAATCACGTTGGTAAGAGCAATTGGCAACGTGGATTGGTATTTCCAAGAAAAGTTCTGCTGCGTGGAATACTTTATAGTAAATAAACGAGATCCAGGATTCATTAGTGAATTTTGGAGAGCTTGCATGAAACCATGAGGTCATAGTTATGTTTAAGCCAAGAATGATAGAAGAGTAAGTGAAAGAGGAAGACGAGAGGCGACAATGAAATGGGTTCCAACTCATATTTGGAAATAAGAGTTAAGAAGCTAAGAAATCATGAGGTAAAAGACGGTCAAAGCACAGTGGAGTTAAGCTCAAGGAAACGTGACTTAGAAGACTGAAGGCTAGATACGCGCATCATATCTCTTTTTAAGAGCATATCCTTGATCCTTATTTTCCTATGGAACTTACACGCATGTTATCTTTTTACGTATATCCTCTCGGTCCCATTCTCGGTCCTATTTCTGTCAGGAGGTATGACTTATTGGCTAGTAATACATGTCAGGGTTAGGAAGGGATTTCTTGTAATCCAAAAGGAGTATATCCTGCTTATCTTCCCGATCTCTTTGTAGCATATCCTTTGTTATCCATGTTTATCTAGTTTATCGTGTTAATCTTGTCATGAGAACCTTAGGTAGAAACCCTTTGGATGAAACATGTGTTTGAAACATGTTATGCTTGATGGTTGCAAGTGGTTGCAAGTGTTTGCAAGTGGTTACTCGTGGATGCATTATACACGTTAGGCACTAGATCGGCTCACACACTCCTCATATTGCATATGCATGAGTGTTTATGCTTATTCATGGATGAAAATTTTTGTGTTATCACATGGATGTTACATATGGATGTATGTGATGTGCACACATATAGATGTTATACATTATGTTAGGAATTGCATACATATGGATTCATTTCACAAACATAATTTGCATTGATGATATTTGCATTAGATAAGTACATATACACACACCTTTGCATATGTTCATACAACATTTAGAATCTTGTAAGGACAATGATTGCTCGTGGATGATGTTTTGAGTAGATGGATGATTGGATGGTAGGATACGTTCTTCCTAACTTGAAGATTTCGGGGACGAAATCCTTTAAGGAGGGGAGAATGTAACAACCCGTATTTTCAATAACCTGTTATAACATAAATCGAGGCAGAATTTAATTCTAAAATCTGAATCAAGGGAAACGGGCTATGCCATTGCGTTCGTCTCGGAAAAATACGCGAAATAGAGTCCGAGTTTTCGAAAATCGGAGTCCGTATGACCCGATTAAGGCCCAACGAAGTTTTCAGAAAATTTCAAAGTAAAAACAGATTTCAAATTCAAGTTTGAATTTGAAAAATTAGGTCAGATTGGGCTAGGCGGGAAAATTCCCGCCAGAGCACCCAAGTCGACAGCCCTGTCGACTTGGGAGTCGACTTGGTTGGACCCAAGTCGACAGCCCTGTCGACTTGGCTGTCGACTTGGTCCAGCCGGGCAGTTTTGCCTGTTGCACCATTTTGGGATTGTGTTGAGCTTGGGGGCCAGATTCGATTTTAAGGGCTGAGATTGCAACTAGGGTTTAATCCTATGGCCTAAAACACTTGCCTAATCTATAAATAAGACCCTAAGCTAGCCCTAAATCATCATTAATCAATCCTACAACTAAACTATGGCAAAATCAATCCTCTCATGGCCTCCACTCTCTTCATACAATTCCTAAATAAATTTCTAAGTGATTTTCCATGCATACAAGTGTTTTCAAACTTGTATGAGCATCATTAGCTTGCATTCAAGTCAAGTTTCTATATTTGCATCATAAAGAAAGAGTTTTGATCATTTTGGCTCAAGGGTTTTGCTTGCATTTTGGGTTTATTTGATTGCATAAGGGCTTTCTTATATTTGCTATACTCATTTGAGTCCTCATAAGCATTGTAAGCCCTATTCTACTTTCATACTTAAACTCTAAAGTTAAATGTATGATATGCAAGTTTATATGCAAGTTTACTATGCTATGATATGCAAGTTTATCATGTTGTAATATGCAAGTTTATATGCAAGTATGTCATGTTATGATATGCAAGTTTATATGCAAGTATGCCATGCTATGATATGCAAGTTCATCATGTCATGTTATGCAAGTTTACCATGTTATGCTATGCAAGTATGCCATGTTATGATATGCAAGTTTGGGATGATCATCTTGTTCATGTTATCATGTTATGCAAGCTTATCTTGAGTATGTGAACATAAAGCTTCAAGCTTTATGCTAAAGGTTGCATTTTGGCAACATGTAAGTTATCATATCTCTTATGATAACTTGCATGTGAGGCTAAATGCGAACTTATGGCCATTTCTACATGTCATTTAGCACCATGTATCACCAATATGCCAAGTTTGGTTTTATGCATGCTTTTGAGGCCTAAAAATGTAATATGCAAGTGTATGAACATATGAACATTTCATATGCCACCATGTTAAACTTGTGGCTTCAATACCTTTATGTCATGATTATGCCAAGTTCCCTCTTTCTATCCTTTATGCGCTATGGCGATATGTAAGCGATGGGATTGCGTTTGGGGTTGGGTAAACTTAAAAGACATAAAAACATAAGCTTGCGAATTTACCTATTAAGTTAGGTCTACCCATTGGGAATTTACCTATTAAGTTAGGTTTACCCAATTGCTTGAAAACTTGTAATGTGTTTTGGAAACACGATGGACATGACACTTAGAAAATATAAGTGTGACCAACTCGAGGTTGGGTTGAGTTTGTAGCGTAAACCTACCCGGAACCGACCGGCTTAACTAGTTACTACAAACAATAGGACCCAATGTGAGAAGTTGGCCATGTTGTACCTTGAACCCGAGGTTAGACCAAGTTGTGGTGTAAAGCTACCCGGACCCGCCCGGCTTAACTAGTAACCACAACAAGGTCTAATGTGAGAGGTTAAGGCGCATTAAATTAATTAATGCCTCGTGATTAGGGTTAAGTCTTGGTCCACTTAATACTTAACCAATTTGGGCTTGGTAGATTAATCAGGGTTAAGTCGTGAACTCATCGTTACACTTGACCAAGTTAATCCATGATTAGCAAGAGGGTTAAACCGTACTTAACCCACTAGAAAATCCTAGCAATGGGGGCCCACTCCAGCAGTAATCCCAAGTTTGTATCATTAAGACCCTAGGGACTAGGCTAGGGAGGGGGCACGATTACTGGGCTGGAGGTAAGCGACCAATAAACGACGGCAGGGTGGTACGCCGATGTAGTTCCGGACGGACTATGGTCGTGCACGTAGTCCGTATTTGGAGAAGTCAAGCATGGGTACCAGTAGATCGAGACTTTGCACGCATGTTTATGGTGTCCGGGGGTTGCCACCCTAGGGCTTGATACACCCGACGGGAGACCCGGCACAGTCTGACTACAAATTATGTTTGGGCCGTATTGACACCAACACGTGACGAGTTAGGCTTAGGGAGCCGATCGACTAGACCGTTTGGTTGGACCTTGCATTAGGGTCATTTCATGTTATTGGGCCAAAGCTTGGGCCAAGGGATCAATACTTGTTTATTCAAGTCATGTTAGTTTACTAGTACACCTGTGGTGCAAAACCTTAATCCTGATTATGCGATGACACCTTTATCCACCTTGTTAGTTAATCATCATGCTAGTATGTTGTTATCCTTATGTTCATCCCAGCTTTCATCATGCCAGTTAACTTTATCAGTTTACATTGATTGTAGTAGGGCTTACTCAGTCTTTTTGACTGACCTTTTTTCTTTCGCCTCTTTTCTTCCGTTCCCCCCCCCCCAGGTTCTCTGGGAGGGAATATTGGAGCTTAGCTGGATTTCTGATCGCTTGCTTGTGGGATTTTAGCTCATGTACGGTCTTGACATGAAGCTAGCTATGGTTATCACTTATTTTGGGGATAGTACTTATGTATTTCAGTTTTTCAGTAATGTTGTTTTTAACTAGACTTGTGTATTTGGAAAGTTGACATTATGTTGTACCAGACTTGTTTTGAAATGGTTTGAAATCTTCCGCTGTTTTATCTATGTTATTTACACTGTTTACATACATACATATGTTCTTGTTCTGCCTTGATATATCATTATGCATGTTTACCTGGTCCAAACGCCCCTCCAAAGTCAGAGTGCTTGCAAGAGTCACCCTGGCGGAGGTGGGGTGTTACAGATTTCGGATCAAGTCTTGAACTGTTACGCACTGTTCAAGCTACGAAAAGTCAAATTTGCCCTATTATTACAAGTTAATACTTTCTGGCATTCCAAGCTCAAGCAAAATTCGCAGAATCAAATCAAACAAAGCCTAATGATACAGAAAATTCAACTACGTACAGAAGCCCTAATATAGGAAAATCTTCAAATAATATGCATACTCAATCCAATACATGTTCAAACATACTCGAACCCAAGTCAGGACGAGCATGCTCAATCCAACATGATGGTAAAGCATGGGTGAACGATATGGTCAAGCACGAGTGTTTGTAACAATTCAAGCCGACAAATTAGGGAGTTGCCAGATAATGTTAGTAGGCTTCCAGATAGTCAAGTTTACGTGATCACGTAAATAATGTTGAGTTCAACTCGAAGTTTGCACCTGATAAAAGATAGATTGGGGCATCTAATAAAGTTTCCGGTGTCAGAGGCCTACAAAACAGGCAAGCACTGAGCCATAAAATTCTATCCTATAATGAAGGATAAAGACCTCCCAGATAAAGGCACGAATATCTGGAGCTTCTGCTAGAAGAAGCAGAAAATAAATCGCAGAGAAAAGGTGACATGAAGCATACGAATTCAAAGTATGATTCTCCATGACAAACAAAAAGTTACAAGGATTTCAGTATAAAAATATATTTATACTAATGTTCATTCCGTAGCCCGCATTTCTCGCAAGCGAAAGATACAAGCTTCGAGGGGGAAATGTTAACCTCGTTTGCTCAACGCGGTTCGAGTTATTAACAGGACATACTTATGACGTTCGGCTTGTATAGAGGTGCCAAGGCGTAGGCCTTTAAATCCACTCATGTCATGAACATCGTACCGTGAAAACCATGTCGATACCATGAAGTATAATTCATGTCGTTCATGACTCGTGTCGGCAAGGGCTTCATGGTATAAATTAATTCATACCTCTCTCATGCTGTTGATATGACTTTGCCAAGCCATCATAATAACATGAAAGCAAGGCGTAGAAGGACCATGTGACATTATTCATGTCGTATCGTCTGTGCTAAAGCCAATCGACTCCTGGTATTTGTCACGATGGTTCAGAATGTAAAGGGCATGTTACATGGCGTCTTGTTCCATGTCGTATAGACAGTTATGCCGTTCAGAAGGAAGTCATGCCGCTCTCACATTTGAAGTCGTCTGTTGTTATGAAATTTAAACTCATACTGTATGCCAACTGAATCCTCTTGATACCATGTCGTCAGCATAAAGCATGTAAAGTTTACCATGATTCAGGCCAACCTGTATGATGTTACACCATATCCATGCCGTGAACTGTCAATATGAAGGGATCAGTTGACGTACAAATGAATGGTGGACTCTTATAATAAAGCCATGTGAATACTTCAAACCAGAACATTGGAATGCCCAAAACCATGTTGTATGCTACAAATTAATATGAGGAACACGACATAAAGATTGATCATGACAAGAACTCATTTCGTTGTAAACCATGCCGCAAGTCGCTCTATTCATGTCATAAAAATCCATGTCGGATGTTTTCATGCCATTATACAGGGAAACGTTAGGCTAGCTGTCATCACATGGGCGAGAGGTTAGACAAAAAGCATGCCGCAATATGTGAATATCATGGCGTTTAGGGTAATGTGAGTAATGCCACAAAAATATGATAAGTCGCATGTCGTTGGGATCTTCAACTCGTAGGAAATGGTGAGCATGCCGTGAACGCCAGCTGTAAAGTACTTATTCCAGCAGTGTACCCTAAATAACAAGTGTGCCACTACCCCTTGAAGACTGCTATAAATACCCTATATCATTCATATGGGGGGGGGGGCGAAAATTCATTCCTAGGAGGAGACTCCGCCGATTTCAAAGCTCATCTACAACTTCTCTAATGGTTTCTATGGATTCAACAACACTTTTCTAACTTCACGAAGATCAAATCCAAGTTAAAGATCACTAGAGCTCTCTCTACAATTGAATCGAAGCATCTTGGATCTCTCGAACACCATTCAAACGATTTCTAGTCTTCTCTAATCCACTTCGAAGTTTTGATTGAGTGCTAATCGATCATGAGATCTATGGAAATCATAAGAGAGGATCAAAGCATATAAGTGATCGGAAATTCATCACAAAGCTGAAGATTCCTTCGATTCCTTGCCAAATTCAAGTGGAATTAGATCATAAAAGAGGGAGAAGAGGAAAATGAACATGTAGAGAGAGTTCATACATATTGTAAATGAAATATCATAATAAAATGTGATTGGAAAGTGGATGTAGATCCATATCAGATCGAACCACTATAAAAATTGCCTTGTCTTCATTTTATGCATTTTATTTTGTGATTACGCGGTTCCATATTTCTATCTTACCGAGTCGGTGAAGTACAATTCAATACCTTGGGAGTTTAGACCATTTTTGGTGTAAACAAGTAAATTAGGTCAAACAAAGGTATATGTATATACATATGTATTCATGAAAATTCACGTATATATGTATATGATTTTCGCCTCGTCCTTGATTCATTACTTAAATTATTCCAATAAGCCTGACGGTGCATGTTTTGATTTTTATGTTGTATTTTTCCATTACTGCTATCATTAATTATGGCTAATGTCATTATGCCATGTGTTTAGTAGTCTGATGTTGAAATTAAACTTGTATGCCTTGAATGTAGATTAAATTGACAATTTACACTGTTAAAACATTTCTTCGCCTATACAAAAACTCGCGTTTATTATATGTATTAAATATTCTATTTATGTAGCATAATCAACATAATAATGACGTAACAAATACATTAGAATATAGTTAGAATTTGAAATGTGCCCATATAATGGTTGCTTGTGTGTGTATATAATGGCTTATCTTCATATTAAATAATGACGCACTTACACGAGGTTAGTCGTCATTTGTGGTAGAAGTCTGTCCGGAACCAATCGACAAATCCAGCAACCACAGGTGGGTCCGACAAATGTAAGGGGTCTGGGTGCCATGGGCCAATCAAGTTTAGTACATTATGACACAAGGCTAAACCCACTTACAGTATAAGTCTGCCTGGAACCGCCCGACATATCTATCATCTGCTGGTAGACGATTTAATGTGAGAGGTCTGTTGTGTGTATATATATGCCTATTATGTATGGAAATAGGCATGTTTACTATGCTTTGGGAAGGTTTTAAGTGGCTGACTCTTTTCTTATCTAATCTGGGTCTTAAGTAGTTAGGACTAGGACCCCTTCCGAAGTTTTATTCTTAGGATAGGTACAAAAGTCATAGGACCTACCCTTATTAGATTCTAAGTAAGTCTACGGGTCCTCCTTCTCTGAAAGTGGTTAAGCATAACTGCGATGTAGTAGGGTAGTTCATGGGGGATGTCCACTTTCTCTAGGAGCTTGTAAGGGCCAACCTAGGGACAGATTTGGTTTATGTGATACGTAGCATGCTGTTTAATTCACTAACTGTCTAAGGGAAGTCTTAAGCGGCATAAGTGTTCTACCATAATATCAGTTAAGTAGTAACATGTGACATACGCCAGAGGGGTCTTAAATGGCTATATGTGGGCCTACCCTAAAACCAGTATTAAGCGGTGAGATACTATCTCTCTATAACTTGTGAGAATATAGACTATTGACCGGCAAAATTGTCGCACGACAACACCAAATGTGTATATGTGAACAATTATCTAGATAAGCAGTACAATAATAAAATGCGGGGAGACACAGCTTTTATAGTGGTTCGGCACTAACATCTACGTTTAATTTATAATCATCATTCATCATATCTTTTGTCGATTACAGAGTTGTACAAGTTCGAACAATAGTTAAATTCAAAGTGTTGCAATAGAATAACAAAATATATGTTTGTTCTACACTTTGACTAAACTGCTCTTTTTCTTCTTCTTCGTTGAGAAGAGTTGACTTAGTCAAAAATATCCAAGTTTAGTGCTCATGTCTATGAAGTTCAAAAGTAGCATTACAATCCTTGCTAATGTTCAAGTGTTGAGGGAAAACATGCATGTCATGTTTTAATTATCCTTCTTCTTCTTCCATGAGATGAGTTGACTTGGTCAACTATGAGCAAAACAAGCTTTAATGTCCAAGAGGTTTAGAGACCTTGTAACTATGCTTGCTAGTGCCCAACAAGCTATGGAACATGTATGCACTACCTTTCAACTATTCATGCCATGTCCGGTGGCCATGAAGAAGGTGTTGGAAGTCATTAATGAGTGTTTGGAGCTCTTAAGGTTCATCATTCCAAGGGAGAAGCCCCCTAATGAAGGCCAATGCTTGGGGTATTTATAGGAGGAAGGTTAGGTGGGAGTAGGTGAGCAGCGGGGCCCACATAAG
This sequence comes from Allium sativum, assembly GCA_030737875.1. Classification (NCBI taxonomy): domain Eukaryota; kingdom Viridiplantae; phylum Streptophyta; class Magnoliopsida; order Asparagales; family Amaryllidaceae; genus Allium; species Allium sativum. The sequence goes on along the minus strand of CM060909.1, from coordinate 269,567,780 downwards.
CCATTTTTGCACCTCATAAAACAGCCAACATCAGGACATTCGCACCCCTTGGCCCCGAGGTGCGAAATTTTGCACCCTACCAGGGGGTGCGAAATTTTGCGGGGTGCGAAATTTTGCGAGGTGCGAAGTTTCGCACCTCCCTGGCGAGGTGTGGAATTTTGCACCCCACCAGGGGGAGCAGAATTTCGCACCTCCTTAGGGGGGGTGCGAAATTCGCACCCCACCAGGGGGTGCGGAATTTTGCACCTCCTGATGGGATGCAAAATTCGCACCCCGCCAAGGGGGTGCAGAATTTCACATCTCCCGGAGGGTTGCGAATTCAGAATTTCGCATCTCCCGGAGGGGTGTGAAATTCGCACCCAACCGGGGGATATGAATTTGATGGAGGAGGTCGAATTTCTTGGTGTGGAAACCATGTTGTTTTAGGGTGTCGAAGTTTCTGAATGCGAAGTGAGGTAATCCGCGGTTTTGTTGGTTCGAAGTGAAAGAATCTTTGCTTCTGGCATGGAGAAAATCAGATGTGCCGGGACTGTGGGGCCTCGGACCCCCACCGGCGCTGTGCCCGGACCCGCTTGACGGCTCGCATTCGGCTCGGATGACGGTTTGCTTAAGAGTTCATTGGGCCCGTAAGAGGCCATCTGATAGAGGTTTCGGGTCTCCTTGCGCTTGCGATGCGACTTCGACCCTATTGCTTTGTGTTTTTTGACGCTTGAGCGCGTCGCTCACCAAATACTTGATGTGTGACCGCCTCAACAAAAAAGCGTGTCAACATAGACTTAGGAACGGTGACATATTAGGACGAGGTCTTAAGAGGTTAGGATCCGCCTCAGGGTTATAAGACGTCATTAGAATCCACCTTTATTAATAAGTCAATACGGACCTTAGGTGACCGAGAATGCTCACCTTGTTGGGTCTTCACCCTAAATGCACTAATGGGGGTCTTAAGCAATTGACTTGGATATCCACCTCAATGGTTAGATACTTCTTGTTTATGTGTTTACTTGTGTGTTTCTTAGACATACATCGTTATATATATATATATATATATATATGTATTACCGACCAAATCTGGGGTGTGATCTTTAAGTAACTACTATTTTCAATCACACTGGACTTTATGTTCTAACCCCTCTCCTTAACATATCCAACAGGTCAGTTGGTGAGGTAGATTAAATGGATGAAGCAATGATAGAGACTGAAGAGGACAATGGAGATATTATGCTATTATTAGTTATCATTGCTGTATTGCTTATGGAAACTTTAAATGATGAATTTTAATGATTTACCTATTGAATAATTGTACCTTGACCATTTGTGTTTGAATTCTGTGACTTTTTATGAAATGGTACAACTTATTTTGGTATTATACTTTCTATTTCCGCCGTGTGGGATTCCATAATGCTATGTTTATCTGTTATTTTGTGCAAATGTATTTCCTTACAGAAACGAACGATCCGTTTAGAGTGGTTCTAAGTTTCGATGAACCTTTTCTGGATCGAAATTTGGGTCTACTCTGAGCGGGTTGTTACAATGTAAAACCCTATAAATCATTCATACATATTTAGTATTTTTATTTAATATGAATAATATTTTGAAATACTTAGAACTTTAATTAAAAATAATTAATTATTTTCCAAACATTATACGTGTATTCATCTTTTCAATAAATACTTCGATCTAAGATATCTTTTTTAGAAATATTAGTTGCTTTTTTAAGCATAATGAATTATATTTCCAAATCCTTACACATGCACACACTGATATATATACATACCAACATATATACATATATTCAAAAAAAATTGAAATAACTTTACAAATTACAAATAATTATATAAATGATTTCATAATTCTTTATAATTGAATAATACTTTAAAATTTTATAAATCCCATACATAATTCTTTTCATTCCAAAAGACTTTATAATTCAAAATTTTCATTATGTGGTCAAATTCCTAGTGATGCATATTAAAAATCATCTATTATTATTTTAAATTTATTTATTAATCTACTTTAACTAAATGCTATTTCAAAATAAATTTATAAGAAATAGAATAAATTATATTTATTTTCAAAATATTTTTAAAGAAATTATTTTATTTTCTAAACAAAATTACATATTTATAAATATGCTTCAATCTAATTTTCAAATATTAAAATAACTTATCTAAGTTTTTTAAAATATGTTAAGCAGAAAATTAGATGAACATTCAAAATATTAATCATGGAGAAAAATTCTCCAAATCATAAACTAAATTATATCATGTGGTCGAGTCGAATTTCATTTTATTTGGGCCATTGATACACCATACACATAATATGAATAACTTACATACATTAAATTATAAATGAATAACATTTCCTTTGCATTTCATATATATAACAAACATAAGACACTAATTATATATCACAGATACCATCTAATAACATAATAATCTAATTCAACCAATAATCTAAGCAATGATTTAAGCAAGTACTTAATCACTAGTGGGATGAACAAAAGTACATGGTTGAATATAGATAAAAATGCGAATTACCAAAAATAACTCATTGAATTTTCGACTGTAAGAATTGGACACATCCTTGTATAATTTGCTCCGCTATGCCAATAGTCTCCATTACCGTAACCAACTTCAATCATGCAAAAAACTACCAGTCATTATCGAGCACACATCACACACACCTCCCTTCTTCAACATCGTGACTCTTTACAGCAACACATTCACTTGGCAAGAGCCTATCACATCCACTAAACCTCCCCTACATCTACATCTTCATCCAGTCACGAGAGAGACTAATGCACACACTCATCTTTCAAGTTATGAATTTCTATTTTGGAACTAGGGCATATTTGACCTAGGAAGAAAGGGGTATGGATTTTGGGGAGATAAGAAGTAGCCTAGAATAAATTATGTAAGCGAAGTGGCTTTTGGGATTCAGTTATTAATTTTGTGCTCAAGTATCAATTAGTTATTCTTTTATTCATTTTCCTTTTAAAAACAATTGGCAAACCCGATAGGTTTGATTGGGCCCCTTCCACTTTTTTGATAACCATAAGACGAGTACATAGATACAAAGCAAGATAAAACAATCAAAAAGAGAAACATAGACACACGACTATCAGTCGCAAAGAAAACAAAACATACAACAAAACAAAAGGACACCAAAAAGAAAATGGCATTGGCTTTATCTCCAAATTCCAAGATCGAAAATGAAGCTCATCATTTGTATTCCTTCTCTTAACTTCATGAGGACATGTTTCTTCAGCTACATGTTAGAATTAGCTCTTTCTGGATTAAAGATTCTTTCATTTCTTACTTTCCAAATAGTGAAGATGAATTTCTTCAAAATAAAGTTGATCATATTGGCTCTTTTATCCCCTTTCTTTAATTCTTTATACAGAGCATTCCATTCTAACATACTATCTTGTTGGATGATACTTCTTCCCACTTTGCTTATAACAACTTGCCATATTTTAGAGATAATGTTGCATTCGAAATATAGGTGAGTAACAGTTTCCGGCTTCCCGCAGCAGAATTCATAATCCATTGGCATAAGTTGTCCACGTGCTACAAGCTTTACCTTTGTGAAGATGGCATTTTGCATGACTTTCTAAAGAAATAAATCTTCTTTTGCTTCACTAACACCTTTCCAAATAATTCCATGCCATCTGCATCAAGGAAGGTCTTTAACTCCACACAAATGAAAATACATTTTATTGATTTTGAAACTGTCACCTTGCCAATTCCAGCATAGTCTGTCTGTTCTAGGGGATAAAGGTGTCATAGTTTCAATTTTCTCCTATATTTCAACACATTTTATCACAGCAGTTCTCGGTAACACCACCTTGTTATCAACAAAAATACAGCCAACATTTGCATTCCTATGAACTCCAGAGAGAGATCTCCTGATGGGTGATTATATTGCTAAGAGTGACCCCAAAATCAATCCAGGGGTCTTTCCAAAAGGTTACGGTGCTATAAGCAGATGCATTATATTTGACAAATGGTAAAATGTCTTTTCTTAGTTTGAATATGCTTATCCATGTCTAGCTAAGTTTGGGTGGTGGATCAATGGTCTAGAAATTATGATGACCTATTATATGCTTATAGAACCAGGATACCTAAATGTTATTTCTTTTGTTTAAAAAGTTGTCAATGTGATGCATAAATGTTGATTTATTCCAAATTTATGTATCAACAATTCCAAGACCTCCTTTAGCTAAAGGTTTCTCAATTTTAGCAAAAGTAATTGGGGTAGCATATTTAACATGTATATTTCCTTTCCTTTTGTTCATAAAAGCCTTTTTAATCATTCTTAAAAGTTTGTAGGGAATAATGAATGTTCTTGACCAGTACACATGCATGGCAATAATGATAAATTAATTAAAGTAAGCCTATCTGCTTGGTTGAGGGTTTCGCTAGACCAACACTCCATTCTCTTTGTTATTTTCTCATAAAGGGGAGCACATTGTGCTATAGTAATTCTCGAAGTGGTGAGAGGCAACCCAAGGTAGGAGACAATTCTATTATTAATGCTTAAACCAGTAATATTATGCATCAAAATTGCACCACTATCAGAAACACCAGCTAAGTTCATTTCTGATTTTGCAATTTTGATTTACAGCCTTGTTATCTTATGGAATTTATTTGAAGTACTCATAATGTTGGTATTGGTTTTGTTTTCAGGTTTGCAAAAAAAATAGTTCATCATCAAAAAGAAGTGATGTAACCCTAGGTTCGCTGCATTTAGGGTGCAGCATGAAGGAGTTATTATCAGCTAGTTCGTCAAGCATTTTGGTAAGCAACTCCATTACAATAATGAAAATATATGCTGACATGGGGTCTCCTTGTCTACTACCAATTTTACTCTTAAAATAACAAATTTAGTTGTTGTTAACATTGATGGAAAAATGGACAGAAGATAAGCAAGCATATATCCAAGAGATAATATTAGGTGGAAAATTCATGCAACTTAAAATTCTAACTATAGATTCGTGATGTAGTGAGTCAAAAGCCTTTTTAATGTCCAATTTTAGCATAGCTCTAAGTGAAATATTTTTGGTATTGTTACCTTTTAACAATTCGTGAGCTATCAGAACATTGTCCAAAATACTACGTTTGGGTAAAAATGCAGCTTGATTATGTGAAATTAAACATTCTTAAGCTTACTAGGAATGATTTTAGAAATGCATTTGTAAATCACATTGCACCAAGAAATTGACCTAAATTCAGTCACATGACTAGCATTTTTCTTTTTAGGGATTAATGTTATAATTGTATTATTAAAAGAGTCCATCATGGTAGCTTTTTTGGAAAAAAAAAATTGATGGCTTTACAGACATCTCCTCCCACAATATTCCAACAATGTGAAAAAGTGGCATTGAAACCATCTAGCCCTCCACAAGAAGATTTGTTAAGTGAGAACATGGCATCCTTAATTTCCAAATCAATTACAAGGATGCTAACAGTTACAAACTGTTCTTGATGTAATTCAGGCAGAATAAAAGGGTTAACAATATTTAAATCAGGAGCAAAGTTAGACTCATTGTAAAAAAAACTGTCGAGAAATACCTGATAAAAGCATTCTACACCCATCTTGAGTGTCTTAAAGTTACCCATCCTTGTCTGTTATGCTGAATATGTACTCACTGTTGTGTTTGGCTTTCAAAGCTGAGTGAAAATAAGCACTGTTGCTGTCGCCTTCTTGTAACCATTTAAGTCTAGTTTTTTTCTTCTTCATGAGGCCTTCTGAATACATAGCATCTTTGAGTTTTTGAGAACACTCACTCTCTTATTTGGCAAGTTGAGGGTTACTCAAATCATTAAGCATCAAGCATTGGATGTTCTCAAGTTGTTCAGTCAAAGAATCAGAGAGTTTGCTACCTTTGCCAAATCTATTACTAGCCCAACTTTTAATGGTTTGTTTAAGTAGTTTGAGCTTCTTGTGTAACAAAAACATAGGATTGCCAAAACAAGGTTTATTCCAGTTTTACTCAAGTCAGTCTCTTTAGTCCAGGTGTTAAAGAATATGAAGCATGTTTTCTGATAAGTCTCTGATCACCTAAGAAAAGGATTTGAGGGGAATGATCAAAGAGCTTGGGTAGTGGAAGGAAACTGTTCAAAGACGGCTAGGCAGTTAAGCAAGGCAAGTTGCTAAATGCATGATCAATCCTTGAAAAAGTGCGAGGATCATCTATTTCCTTATTGTTCCATGTATATTCAACACCAAATGCATTAATTTCAATCAAATCACAGTCACTTATTGCAATGCTAATGGATTTCACTTCATTTACAGAGATACCAAACTGCCACCAAATCTATCACATAATTTAAGAGGTAAACTGAAATCTCCACACATAATCTAGAGGGGTGTGTGTTGTCTGAAGTTGGGTAGGAGTTTGTAAATTTTGTCTTTGGCATTTGACGAATTGCAGGCATAAGAAGTTTTAGATGGCTTATGTACATTGTGACAATGGATGAGTTGATCAGTGGATATTATTTTAGATAGATTATATATACTTGGATCATACATGATACATATTCTGCCGTAGTTGGCATTTTCAAGGTTGTGAATGAATAACCAAGATGTATTCACATACCTAACTGCTGAGCTTTGTTTCCAGAATAACTAAGATACTCATATTGTGTTGCTGAATTAAACTTTTACATGCATCAAACTTGAAGTCTTGATGGACACCACGCACATTCCAAACTCCCAAAGTTTGTAACATTGATCATAGGGCTAGAGCTGTGTGATTGAGAAGTGTTTGATGCTTATTTTTTCCTCTTATCTTGTTTATTAATAGCAGGAACCTTAGATGCTTCTACTTGAGATTGTGTTGCTTTTACAATACCTTGCGCATCCAAATATGCTGATGGTGGTACAAGGTTATCATAAGGGAACTTTTTGCCATGTTGCTTTCTGACAGAGTCAGATCGGCATTTTCTTTGAGTTTTCACCAGAGTTACCAAGATTATTGGTGACATAACTCCCTATTTCTTGACTTTGCAACTTGTCGTTGTCTTAGGTAATTTGACCATATTTGTTGCCAAGACAGGTACAATATTTTCTTTGTTTTGTAGCACTTCTATATTGATGTTGCTTGCATCTATTTGCTAAATCAACTTGCATTTCCACTTCACTAACATTGGTTAAACCTGTTCCTTTTGATAATGTCACTTCAGATGCAATAGCTTCATTGACTCTATTTGTTTCAGAATCAATATCCAAGCATTTTTCCATGTTGGTTTCCTTGACATGGTAAAGCCAAGCACTTTTAAATTATTTTATATTTACATAAAATTGATTTCAATCCAATATAAATTAGTTTACACTTCGTTATATTTGATATATTTTGACAATTACCTAAATTCTTTTAATCCAACATTAATTTATTTTATTCAACTATTAAATAAAACATTTTATTTAATCTCGATATGTTATCCAAACATAATTCACTAATTCAATTCAGTTTATTAAAACAAAAGCATCTATTGAATAGAGTTCAAATGGATAAGAATTTATTTCTCAAAATAATAATTAGCAAAAAATGAATTAAACAATTTTATTTTAATTTAAATTTATTTATTTATACGACGTAGAAAAATAGGTGTTACACCTCCTATGTGGCATATCTTTCAAGGCAGACTACATTTTGATTATGTAAAGCCAAACACTTGGGCGTGTCAAGCGCACACCACTTAAGCTTTGCTATGGTACCATCCTATGGAACTATTTATTATTGAGAAAAGATTGCTTAATGTGAATGGTTATCTTTTATTGTTCGTAAAGGGGTACTATATTAACTTCTTGACCTGGAATCATTCTCAACGACATAAATGACACATAAAGAATTATCCTTGTCAAATTCTCACTCCTTCAGAATATTAAACAATTCAAGTATATTTAATAGTCGATACTTGTGAAAATGACCCCCATTAAAATTTGCAATTACAATAGGACTAAATCTATAATGAAAAAAGAATCTATTTTGGAAAACCTAAAGGTGATCTTCGACAACATTCCACAAAGCACCATTTTTTAGATTTTGATAATTTGATTTGATTTTCTCATCGTTATCGGTTTAATTCATACAAGGATCTATATTAGAATAAATATTTGAATATTTACGACGAAAACAAGTGTTGAAATGGTGCTAGTTTAGTTGAGAGGGTAGACAACAAATTCTTGAAGAATTTAGAGTGGTTGTATTATAAAACATTGGGTATATTTGCAACATATAGAAACGAGGAATCTAAGTGGGACATTTGAATGAGAAAGTTGAGCGATTGGGTAATGCATTTGCAGATGCGAATAAGATATTTACAGTGATTTTTAATTTAATTGATTTAGAATTAATTAATTAAAATTTTCTTTTGTAATAAATAATATGTGTCGGTAATTTGTAAAAATAAATAAATAAATTGAAAAACTATAAATGGTTCGGATTCAATTCAAATCAAGCAAATGATGTAAAACACTTTGATATAATCATAATGCAAAAACTGCACCTCAAATGAACTTCGTTTACAAAAGTTATTAATTTTAAAATTTTATAAAATTTAAATTTATCAACTAACATAATTAAAAAATCTAAACGTACTTTTTAGTATTTGTTCAAATGAATGAGTCTTTTATTTGTTGTGGTGCTCGGCTATGTTATATTAAGCGCTAAACAAGGCGAGGTGATAATGGGCTCGCGCCGCTTAATGGTGCTTAAGCGTTGCCTAAGCGCTAGATCCATGCATGACCAAACTATAGCCAAAGGCGCTTAAGCAACGCTTAAGCGATGCTTAACCATTATACAAATACGTATCGTTTAATACTGTTATACAAATGCTTAAATTTAAGCGAGGTGCTATTAAGCGTTAAAAATGCACGCTTAAGCGTTAATCGTTTAATGTCTTCCGCTTTTCTAAGAATTAAGCGATGTTGTTGCAAAAATCACTTAAACGCGTTTTTCATAACGTAGGTGCTCGAAGCGAAAGAAATTTTAGCCATGTTCTTTTTCTCAATGTGAACCTCACTCTATAGTGACATTTAAATAGGAGAATTTGACAAAGGTTTAGGGGTCACTTCTAAGCATGGTGGAAAGTTTTAGGGGTAACTTTTAAGCAAGGTAGTGACAAAGGTTTTCTATGTTTTTAATATTTGGAAATAGAACCTCACATGGTTCGCGAAGTGCTCTACTTTGATTTTATCTACAGGTTATAATCGGGAAGTGGTAATTGTTTAAAATAACCCTGCTTTAGTGCTCTTTTTACCATTTTATCACACTGTCCTCTTTATTCTCTGCTCCATTTTCATACATGAAACATTCTGTCTTTCCAAACCCAAACCTTTTCTTTTCCCTCTTTCTTTCCTTTCATTACCAGAAGAAATGTCCACTTTCGCTTCAATCCGCATTTTCACATTCCTCCTCTTCTTTCTCAGCATTTACAATTCCTATGCGAACCCAGAACTTAAAGCTTTAATGGAGATCAAGTCATCATTAGACCCAACTGGCAAAATTCTATTCTCATGGCATATTGACGGAGATCAATGTAGTGGAAAATTTGAAGGAGTCGCATGCAATGGTCATGGAAAAGTTGCAAATATTTCGTTGCAAGGAAAAGGTCTCGCTGGTCGTTTATCTCCTGCTATTTCTAAACTCAAATGCTTATCTGGGCTTTACCTTCATTACAATCAGATCAAAGGAGGGATACCAAAAGAAATTGCAAACTTGACTGAGTTGGTTGACTTGTATTTGAATGTTAACAGTTTGTCAGGAAGCATTCCATCTGAATTTGGAAACATGGATAGCCTTCAGGGTATGATTTTGTTATTTTGTTCATGTGATTTCTGCTTGTTTCAGTTGTTTATAACAGTAAAGTTTGGATTTTTATGTATGTTACTGTGCATTTTTTTCGTGTAATTGATCTGTTGTACCTCAGCTGCTGAATTATAACTTGTATTTACTGGTTTTTAGCATTTTGTGAATATTAAAATGGTTTGAACTTAAAAAAAAAGTTCAAATCTTGCTATGTGAAACTTTTAAAGATTTCAACTTTATGACTGATTCTGTGTGGCTACTTTCTTTTATTTATTTATTTTATTTTATTTTTTTATTTTTTTATTTTTTAGGTTTCAGGATATGTAATCATTCTATATATTTATAAACTGTAGTATAATGTATTTTTGCCTTGTATACAGTTCTTCAGCTTTGCTACAATCAGCTTACTGGAAGCATACCAACCCAACTTGGCCTTCTAAAAAATTTAAGTGTTCTGGCTTTGCAATCAAACAATCTTCATGGAGCTATACCTGCAAGTTTAGGGGATTTAACTCAACTAACAAGACTAGATTTGAGTTTCAACAAGCTCTTTGGTTCAATTCCTACAAAGATAGCTGAACTTCCTCAGCTTCAAGTATTAGATCTTCGGAATAATTCTCTTTCTGGCAATGTTCCTTCAGGTAAAACCATTTATTTGCTGTTTTCATACATATAATAAAACTCTTCTATTACCTTATTCGTTGTATTTTCTTCAAATTTGCTGATACACAAAGACCTTGCTATTTTTCACTTGGTAACTATTTGTCTATTTATTTTAATACTGTGCATAAAGTTATCATATCTTAGAGTGTGTTTGATAATAACTCATAAAAAGTAGGAAAAAAATAAAAAAAAGTAGCTTATGGGTTACTTTTGTAATTTGAAGCGGTTGACAAAAACATAATTTTTTGAATCAAAAGAAACAAATAAGCTGATAAGCTGGAAGATTTTTTTTTTTTTTTTTTTTTGTTTATGGCTTAACTTAAAATTTTCTGACTACGTTTGGTCATAATTTCAACTTGTCTAACCAAACACTTGTATTATTAATATTTACTCGTTACTCAAAATTACAAAGTTACAACTCAGAACTCCTTTTAAGGAAATTCAAATATCTGAAAATAATGGGATTTGTTTGCCTTGTAGAACTTAAGCGACTAAACGAAGGATTCCAATTTGGCAACAATACTAATCTATGTGGGGTAGAATTCTCTTCCCTTCGTACATGTACAACATCAGATCTCTTAAGCTCGAACAGGCCCGAACCAACCAACCATGACCCAAAAGTTTCAAGCCCTGACTACCAAATTCCTCTAGAAATTCCTAAATCAGCCAATGTCACTACTGCACATTGCAGCACCACAAACTGTTCCAGTAACTCAAAATCCTCTACCCTAATCATCACTGTAGGGGTCATCGCAGTTTTAGTTTCAGGTGGTATTTCAGGCCTATTATCCTTCGCATGGTACCGCCGTAAAAAGCAAAAGATCGGCAATGGCAGCTCTCAAGATACAATGGATAACCATCGCTTAAGCATTGATCGCTCAAAGGATCTTCCATTAAAACCCGCTTCTCCACTCATTAGTATCGAATACTCTAATGGGTGGGACCCGTTAGCCTCTCTTGAGGCTACACAAAGCTTTAGGTACAATGTGGAGGAGGTGGAGAGTGCTACTCAATACTTTTCGGAGGTTAACTTGCTTGGAAAGAGCGGCTTTGCAAGTACTTATAAAGGGCGGTTGAGGGATGGTAGTGAGGTTGCAGTTAAGAGTATTAGCAAGTCGAGTTGCAAATCGGAAGAGGTGGATTTTTTGAAAGGTCTGAAATTGTTAACGGTCATTAGGCATGAAAATGTGGTGGGATTGAAAGGCTTTTGTTGTTCGAAGGGAAGAGGAGAATGCTATCTTGTTTATGATTTCGTTGCTAACGGGAGCTTGTTGCATTATTTGGATGTGAAGGGTACTGATGTGAGTAAGGTGCTTGATTGGCCCGTTAGGGTTTCGATCATCAAGGGCATTGCGAAAGGTACCAAAACTTCAAGTTTTCTGAATTTTGGAACTTTTTCTAAAACTTTTTTTTTTTTTTTTGGGGAAAAAAAGTTAAATGAAAGTATCAATTTTATGCATGTATTGTAAACCGTTCATGAGTATGTGCGGTACAGCAACACATAACATTACATGGATCAAGGGTGTTATGCATGTGCCCTTTAACTGTTCAAACTCATTTTCTTGACTATTCATCACTAGTAATTATGATATAATATGGTTGTTTTGTTTAAGAGTTTGAATTCGATTTTGGCATATACATCAGTCAAGTTAAAATTATTTTTTAATGTTTAAGCACCAAACTGGGCCAGTCATTGTCTTTAGTTTTTTACAACAAATTTATCAAGAAAAATTGACTGCTAGTTTCAAACAATTAGAATTGATTCTCATTCTCGCTGAATCTGAAATGATTTATGTATATTCTTCATAAAGTCGTTGAGGATATATATTTGATTTTGGCATACATCCACTTGAGTCAAATAGTCCATGTGCTTGTGGTTTTTGACTTTTCTTATTTCATTTTTCAGCTTTGATGTTCAACCAACTGGCATATGAATACAATTGAAGAGTTCATGTCCACTAATAAATGCTTAAAGTCATTATACAATGATCACGATAAGTGATAGTTACCTAATTATAATTATAATTTATAAAAAGCACACAATTTTTAAGCGTTTCTCTAAGCTTTTAACGCTTATTATGCCATAGAAACATCCAGTAAGTGTAATTCTGATTGAAAACAAGCACGCTTAAAGCTAATCAACATTCGGCAAATAGAGTTTAAATATTTCCAAACTTTTTTTTTCAGGTATCAATTATTTACACGAAAACAGAACTCACAAACCACCTCTAGTTCACCAAAACCTATCCTCTGAAAAAATACTCATTGACCAAAACTTTGCCCCTAAAATATCCGGGCCTGGCCTGAACAAGCTCTTAGCAGATGATGTAGTTTTTTCATCTTTAAAAGGAAGTGCAGCAATGGGTTACTTAGCTCCTGAATACACTACTACTGGAAGATTCACTGATAAAAGCGATGTGTACGCATTTGGAGTCATCATGTTTCAAATTCTCACAGGCAAAACTCGTGTCACGCACATGAGACTAAGTGCTGAATCCGGCAAGCTCGATGACCTCGTTGATGAAAACCTTAATGGGAAGTATAACAAGTTAGAAGCTGCTAGAGTTGCAAGTGTTGCATTGGTTTGCACTAGTGAAGTTCCCAGTCAGAGGCCTAGAATGGAGGCTGTGGTTAAGGAGTTAAGCATCTTTTGAAGCCAATGTGACATTTGTTCTTTGTACCATGTAGTGTTTTGTTTTATATTATTTGGTAGCTAGTTCTTGCTATTTTGTTAAAACAATTCTAGTGATGCAACATGTGAAGTATCTGGCTGTATTCTACTCTGGAAATTTACTGTTATGCTTTATTGACATAGGCATGTCTGCTTCTCATAAGAAGTTACTTTTGTTGTTCTATTGGGGGTATCCAATGGTAGGACTGCAGAGTAAATCCCGCAGGAGCTATCAGTCTCTTTCCTCATTAATTTTTTTTTCCCTTTTTTAAGCCAGACGTCAATTGATCATAAATATTAAAGTTATGGCTACCACTGAGTATATACAAGGCATGTTTATGTCATGAAGTAGTACGTTGTGTTCACATCCATCCCCATTGTTAAATTATTGTTGGCTTCACACACACACACACTCACCCTTAATGGTAGCTGCTCATGCAAAAATTGATGTGTATTGCATTGATTTGTACTGGTGAAGTTAAAAGTTCTAGGGCTAAAAATGAAGAAGGTGGTTGACAAGCTTAGTAGCTTTTGATGCTCTAAAATTTGCAATTAGTTCAGTTCTTGTACTGTGCAGTTATGGTATCCAGTCCTTGTGATTCGGTGAAGCACTTTTTAGTAGTGCAGCATGTGAACTATTTTGTTGCATTCTGCTTTAGAAATTTTGTTTTTTTGCTACGGTAATGCAGCAGCAAGTGCAAAACAGATGGGATAGAAGTGAAACTGTTTATGTTTGCCATTGGTTGATCTGTTCTCCATGACAAGGTTCTGTTTTGAATATGAAATTTGCTTTCACTATTATGTTGAAGTGTTTAGTCGCAGTAAAGCAATGTGCTAGGACCAAAAGTGTAAAAGTAATTTCACTTGTGGCTATGAGTTGCTTTCCTCATCAATTATTGAAATTGGCAACCAAAACATCAGTGGATTGAATTTGCTTTCAATTTTTCTGAAGTAGACCAATAATTGATCCATCAATATTCACGTGCTAAGGTGCATTTTTTTGAAACATTCAATCTCTATAACGGCTAACTCTATTCGAGCCAACAAAATGCGGAGTAACATCCATTTCATCTAAAAAAATAGAAACTAAAATGTTGCTTTTTTTATTATAGTTTTCTGCACACTACGTAATTGTCTTATGTGTTCTAGAGTACCACGTAGTTGTCCTATGTAGTCTCCTAAGGAACCACATTGAACAATTACTTGGTACACCGAAAAGCAACACAGCTGTCTTACGTGTAGGGTATTTTTGAGTTTTTTAGATTTGGCGGTTTTTTCAATCTGGAGAGGTCTACTAAGCAAATTTTTGGATTGGAATAAAATTTGTCCTCTTTAGTAATAATAATATATAATATAAAACAACTCTAAACTATAATTTCTAACATGAAAAGGCTTTAATCTGAACTCAGCTAATTTCGAAAACACTAGGAACGACTTGTCCTTTATGATGGGCTTTTGGGCTCTCCGCCTGCCCGCTACGGGCAACCTTCGTCTGCTGCTGCACAACAAAGGTGGAAACCCTACCTCCAAAATCCGTAGACGCCAACATATCCCCAATTACCCCCAATTCCGGATACTCCTTCCAAACCGACAACCCTTCGGTCAACTTCGACTCTTTTCCTTCTCTTCTACCCACGATCAGAAGGTTGAATTGAGTGCTTATTGCTCTAATCACTGCAACCATCTCCTCTCCGTCGGTCACGGTTTCTTCACGGTATATTATTCGCACGTTATCTACTTGTTTAGCTCTGAAGCTTTCTATGAGCGCTTCGTCTTGTGCTTCATCTTTGTCTGGCTCGTCTGATTTCTGTTTTGGTTCTTTGAATCTTACTAGGGTTAGTCCGATTATTGGGTTTTCCGCCATTCGCATTCCGTAGGCGAGGGCTTCGCGATCGTCCGCGCCGCCTAGGAAGTAGACTGCTATTCGGTGCAGTGTTACACCACCTGGCGCTGATAGTGTGCTGCCTGGTGCATAAGTAAGTTATTAAATATCATTTTTTTGGCTAAAACGCACCGTCAATGCTAAAATGCACCACCATACCTGAGTTGATTCCATTGTATATGAAGATCCCGAAGGAGCAAGGTGCATAATGCAGAACGTTTATATTGACATTCTGTATAGCTGGATTAAGGCTTTCAATGGTGCCGTCTATAGCCATCTGCTTATGAAAAGGAGCCAAAACAATAGATGCCTTTTTATCCATGGCCAAACTACAAATATCATCGTGCATAGTTGCGTAAGGTGACAGACAAATAAAAGGCAGTACAACGACGCTACCCAGATTCTGCTGTGCATAGTAATTGAATGCATTTACAATGTGATCCGTTTCCGTGTTCATAGTAGAGCGCTTGTTTCTTTTGTATGGAGCTATGACTGCTGCTGCACGACCTGCTAACTGTCTCAGATGGAGCACGTAAATGCAGATGGGTGATTCAGGGGAGGAGTAGGTGGACTCTAGAAGGCTCAGGATTGAATGCACATTTTCTTGGTGGTAAAGACATGCTAGAATACGAAGCTCTGCGCATGGTTTCATGTGTTGGACTGTGCGACGCTTGTGTGTAACGAAACGATCTTCAGGGCGGTATATATACTTTATCAGAGGAGCGGTCCCACCTCCTAGGACTATGATGGAGAGGATTATGATCGAATACACAGGTCTGTCGATGATCTAAAGTTGATACTTTTTTATATCAGTATTATGATGACAGCAAAATTAGATCACTGTGTTTTCAAGAGCCATTAGATTTATAATCCTATAGTAAAATTGATCTATATTCAAGTGCCTCTGTTCTCGTTAAGAACCATAGTAAATGATCTGATTCTAACCAACTGCAGGTAACATCTGATTACTATGTCAATCTTTTAACCTAAGCATGTAATCTGCTGAAATAGCCCATTTATTAATTCTTAAGTATTAAATGAATACCAGATAGTTGAAGTAAGTTAGAGCGACATACTCTGGCGTCTAACCAAAAGGCGGCAGCATCAACTTCAAGAATGCCCTTGTGTATCATAATGAGCCCAAGAGCAAATGCATCCTTGAAAGTCATTCTACAGTACAAACAAACAATGGCGGCTCCGATGAATTTGCCTACAACTCCCATTAAGAGCAGGAGGAGGACAAATATCCAAGACGACTTATCCTCCAGCCCTGCTATATCCACACGAAGACCTGCTTGAGCAACGTACAATGGCATGAATATCCCAGCCACTAATATCTCCATTTTCTCTACTAGGGTCACTCCCAATGGGGCTCCTCCTGGTAGTACTATGCCTAGTAGAAATGGGCCTAGCCCCACGTGTAGCCCGATTGTCTGTCAGATTTGAATGGTGTGTCACTTTAGAAGGCAGTGGTAAAATAATCTAGAATTAAATTTGATCTTTTATCGTCTCAGCATTTATAACAATATTTAATCCATTTCAAAAGATATTACGTTAATGTCTTTGTTACGCTAAGGCCGATTCAATAGATTGTTTTCTCACAGTACTTCAATATAAATTGCTGATTCAGCTCCAGCATAACAAAAGTAGACATATCTGCAATATGTTTTGATATAGATCTGTATTTGTTATTGTTTTTGAGAGGTAGATTAAAGTGATAAAAATTCAAAATAAAAAGCAACTGCAAAATTACCTCACTGATGAGACCACAAAGAATGGCGATGGCGATAACGGCAACGAAAGAGGGTTCGTCAAGAAGACTACTATCTGGTGTCTTCCTTATGAACCACAAAGTCATTGGTCGGGCGACATAGACGATGAACAACATAAACACAACAAACGACGCAAAAGAACAGATAGAAGTCACCAGATCCTTCTGCTGCGACCCGATCATGTACGCAGTGATACCCGCCCCAACGGCAAAGTTAACAAAATCTGCTATGAGTGATGCAGACATAGCAAGCCTACCTATCTTAGAAGTCAAGAGGCTGAGCTCATTCAATGTACACGCCAACACACAGAATGAAGTCATGCACCATTTGAAAGCAAGCGTGAGCACCAAGTACTTATCGGTTGCGGATTTGAAAACTTTGGTACGTAGGAAGTAGGATGTGAGCATAATTGCATTGAAGCTCATGCCTGTTCCCATGATGGCTATGGCCACTGCTTTTTTACCTGCTTTCTTTATCATGGAGAGGTCGGTTTTTATACCGATCAAGAATATGAAGAGCATGAACGACAGTGTCGAGATCGTGTTTTGATGTTCCCAGCTTTTTGTTGAGTACAGTAGCTTTTCAAAATCCAGGCTCCGCCCTAAGAAGGTTGGTCCTAGAATCATACCACCCTATGATTGAAGATTGATCTATATACGTCAGAAACATCAACAATAAGATGATTATTATGAAATGCAATGCCTAGAGTTAGAGGTAACATATTACAGTAGTATATGAGAGTAAGGAAGTCTCTGTATGTTTTGCAATATTAAGAGTAAAACGTACGATGAGTTGAGAGATGACGAGGGGTTGAGCGGCATGGCGAAGAACAGCGTGAGTGGCTCGAGTGGAGACGAAGACGAGTATGAATTGGAAGAGAAGAATGGGAAAGGAATAATCAAGAGGGTTGTTGCCTAGCCAAATGCCTGCAGAGGTGGTCATGATGGCTTTGTAACAGAAGATCGATTGCTTCATGGCTGGGTCGAGCTCTGCGTATATTTCTGAATAGTTCTCATTTACCAGAGATACGGTGGCTTGTTCAGGCAATTTTGCGTCTGTTGTAGCCATTTTTGGTGGAGGAGGAAGAGGTGGTCTGAAAGTGGTAGAGATGATCAAAGAGCTGCAATGCTGAAGAGAGAAGTGGTCAAATTGAACATTGGGTTAAGAATCCTAGATTTAAGGTTGTTCATTGATATTGTATTTGGCTATTGTTGAAGGATGTCCGTTAATGTTTCCTTCTAGTTAGGGCTTTGATTTTCTCTTGATTTAATGTTTTCTGAAACTTTTACAATTTTAAGCAAGTGTGGATTAGTAAAACAAATGGTGGGAGAATGCTATTCTTAGGAAAAAGCATCTCATGATGTTAATTGTAAGCAACGTTTATAAACATATGGTATAAGGTTATGTTTATGTGACCAACAAAGGGAGGCTACTAGCTTAATTTGGATGGTAAATCTGCCGTTTTTAATTGTAATACCAGCCTCAACAATTCAGTATCAGTTTTAATCGTAATCGTTGCCTATTTAATGGAGTATGTATTTAAGTAATGAAATGAGCACATGCCCTTTTTTCCCCTCTACTCTATGCATATTATTCAAATAAAGAAAAAGAGAGAAAAAATGACACCGAAGTTGTTTAAAAATTGTAGGGTTTATTTTGTAGGTTATCTAAGTACATTCGCGCTAAGGTATGAGGATGACTAGAGATTAGGAGCTGCACGGCAATAAGGATTTCAAAATTGGAGGCTTTGACGGATGCAATGACAATAAAGAGGACAGCTAGGTTTGGAAGGTGGTAATGGTGATGGTGATCATTAAGGACCAGCTGTATATTTTTTTGAAACAAAAAATGTGTATCTCCAAAGAGAAGAACGCGCGCGCGCGTGTGTATATATATATATATATATATATATATATATATATATATATATATATATATATATAAAAGCGTTTAATGACACCCGGAACAGTGCAACACCCTAAAACGCCTCTTGATATTCACTACATACTCTGTTTCTCTTTCTTTCCCCTAACATAATCTAATATAAATATGTGGCTATAAGGGAGGTGCATTTGGGGTGCTCACAAATAGAGGTACCATTTAGAGCTCACAATTAAAACCGAAATCCGAAAACTCGATCTGAACCGACCTGAAAAGACCCGGACCCGATGTGTCTCGGGTCGGGTCTAGATGATGAAAAATACACTCAAGACCCGATCAAACCCGACCTGCATAGACCCGACCAAAGTACATTGATATATATATATATATATATATATATATATATAGTGTTATCATTCAACCGAATCCGAACCGACCTGAACCGAAGCTCTGGTCGGGTCGGGTTCAGATTTTTGAAATGTATAGTTTAGACCCGAAAAAACCCGACCCGTCTAGAACTGAGACCCGCCGGGTCGGGTCCATCGAGTCCGGTCTAATTGTCACCCCTAGTTCCATTGAACCTACCTTATATGTATATGTGTGTGTGTGTATATATATATATATATATATATATATATATATATATATATATATATATATATATATATAGAGAGAGAGAGAGAGAGAGAGAGAGAGAGAGAGAGAAGGAGAGTTCCGCTACACCTCTTATATTGCACGTGAACTCTCCCCCTTAATCTCCACCACTTATTTCTCACTCATTCTCTCTCTTCCTATTTCAATATTATTTCTTAATGGGAAGAGAGAGAATGAGTGGTGAAATGGTTGGTGGAGATTAAGAGAGAGTTCACGTGCAATATAAGAGGTGTAGCAGAACTCTCCTCATATATATATATATATATATATATATATATATATATATATAAGAAAATATAAGAAAAAACAAAGTCCACAGTATCTGCCTACAAGTCTGACAAGTAAACTAAAGTACAGAACAATCTCGGACTATGACTATATGTATAGGAAGGTAGACAGACTATGACTATATGTGTAGGAAGGAGCAGTTATATATATTAGAGAAGATAATGTGCTATATGTTAGAGAAGACATCAATGGTACTATCTGGTATTATTTTTTATAAAATAATTTAATTGTTTAAATTTCTACCTATACGTATAGGAAGGAGCACTTATATATATTAGAGAAGATAATGAGCTATATGTTAGAGAAGACATTAATGGTACTATGTGGTATTATTTTTTAGAAAATAATTTAATTGTTTAAATTTCTGTTCATCGTACCACCTTTATTGAGAATACATGAATTGTACTATCGTTTATAAATAAAATATCCATATACTTTAGCTAATATTGTTATTTCATAGAAATTTTTATAGATTATTGCAAGGTTATTACGACGACAAGTCGAGTTGAGTCGAGTCGATAGAGGTCCAATTAGTCGACTAGTCGGATTAGTCATAGACTAATCGAGCTAGTCATCGATTATTCGATAAATAAATATATACATATTAATACATAATTGTAGTATATAAATAAATAAATATATGCATCTTTGCAGTGTAATAATAGATAATTGCAGTTTATAAAACATTTATATGCCACTTTATGTTCGACTTGCAGTGTATTATGTTTGTTTATAATAGATAATTGCAAGTCTATCACTTCGTATTATAAATATAGATAATTGCAGTCTTTATATTGCAGCTTTTTCAATCGTTGTCATCATGGTTCGACTTTGTGATTTAGAGCTTCGATTTCGTGATTTCAACTTCGACTTCGACTTCATGATTTAGGGCTTCGACTTCGTGATTTAGGGTTTTGATTTCATGATTTAGGGTTCGAGCTCGACTAATGGCAAGTCGACTCTTTCAGCCGATGCTCCAATGTCGACTAATCGACTAGTCGAGCGTCGTAATAACAACGGGTTATTGTAGTATCATGGATTGTAGCAACAGTCTATTAATTATATATTTTTAAATGAAGCACATATTTTAGCTCACGATGCTATTTTATAATAGCATTTATGAATTATAATAGTAGTTTATGAATATTTAGCATTTCTTGATATTTGGTAGTACTTTATGAATCGTGTCATTTTACATTTTGCATCTACTATTTTTCTAAAATGACACTTTATTTGAGCAATGTATTCATTTTTAAGTTATAAAGTTGTTATGTATAATGATATAATTTTTGTTTGATAACATACATGCATATATATGATAAATGTGTTTCTTATTGTACAATTTTTATTTTTCACAAAATTAAATAAATATTTGCAGCGTAAAATAATCAAACTCAACATACATCTTATTAAAAATTTGAATAGTACACATTTCCATTTTCACTATATTATAATTTTCAAATTACAATACATTATCACAAAATATTTTTTCAAATTCTCACACACATATTTCCATGGCATATTCATACACAAAAAAAATTCACACTCGGTTTAAACATTCGTTTGCTTGCTCGAGTAACTGTCCATCCATCCGATATACCTATTAAATAAACACGGTAGTAATTTGAAAAAGAAATAAATATAAATTGCAGAAATAATTTGAAATTTAAATATTTATTTTTTTCTCAGTACATGAGTTTGTTTCTCTTTTCTCAGTACATGAGTTTGTTTCTCTTCATGATTTAGACAGGGATACATATGCATATATATATATATATATATATATATATATATATATATATATATACACACACACACACACACAGAGAGAGAAAAGTTTACTTTACACATTTTTTTGACACAATTGGTGATGCAATTGATCTTCACCATTGGTTCCTCCCCTAAACTCACTCCTTCATATAAATACAAAAAGAAATAACGGTCAAGAAATTGTATCTAATTTTGTGTTCAAATAGTCACCCACTATGTATTAATGTGTGTGTGTGTGTGTATGTATATATACACACACACGTATATATATATATATATATATATATATATATATATATACACACACATATATATACACATACACACACACACACATATATATATATATATATGTGTATGTATATATATATATATATATATATATATATATATATATATATAATTGTGTGTGTGTTTATATGTGTGTGTACGCGCACGTTCATACGGTCAGCTTATGATATTAACAGTGATACATCGTAAATATGAAAAGGCTAAACTCAACACCAATCTCACGGTCAAATAGCAAAGATCAATCCCGATGGTTTATATATACATACATACATACATACATACATACATACATATATATATATATAATTATGTGTGTGTGTATACACGCACATATGTGTGTGTGTTTGTTTGTTTGTACGCGCACGTTCTTACGGTCAATTTATGATATTAACAGTGATAAATCATAAATATCAAAAGGCTAAACTCAACACCAATCTCACGGTTATAGCAAAGATCAATCCTGACGGTTCAACTCAATGCAAGTGAGTACATGGTCAAACTCAAGAAAGCTCGAACTCAAATCAAGTGCCTCATGCTTTAGAATGAGCAATCGGTCGGTTCGGTTGGTTTAGAGATTAAAAAAACGCGAACCGAATTAAAACTGAAAATTTTCCGAATCAAATCGAATTAATTTCGGTTAATTCGGTCGATTACCGATTTAACCGAACTTGAAAGATGCATTATTATTAAATTGATGGATTCACTCAAAATAAAACATAAATTTATGTTTGGAGAAATTTTGTATAGTAAATTTTATGTTTATAACAAGATTTGATCTATTTGCTATAAGTGACTTTGTATTATATAATTAAAGTAATTGTTTAAAGTACTACAATACCGTAACATTAGATAATAAATTATAAGTTCGGTTATTTTAGTTAAAGCGATAACCTAAAAAATTATTTTACAAATCAAACTTAAACTGATTCAGTTTTAAAACCAAACCGACCGATATGAAACGACTTGGTCGGTTAATTCGGTTCGAACCGAATATTGATCACCCCTAGTCATGGTGCATACGATGGTCAAGACCAAAGTTTTAAAGCTTTTGGCAAAGTCACAAAGCTACTTCAACCAAAACAAGCGTGCACATGTGAGGACAGCCTTAAAACAATCAAATACAGCAATCTAAAACAGTATAGATGCAACAAAGATAAGTACAGCACATGTCCACAACATAGGCAAGTCGAGGGTGCGAAGAGCAACAACTCAAACCTCATCGACACAAATACAATAAAAAACCATCAAGTGGAGCAAATTGATTTCAGGATGCAACATACAAAAAATCAAATACGAATTTAAGGTAGGTCAATGAGGGAATGCAACAAAAACATGTCAAAAACATAATGCATAATAGTGCAGTAAGGATAACACATGCACAAGTAGTAAAATAGTTATAAATGGTTAGCAATAACGATGATGGAATGTGCATGTACAAGGAGAGCAACTTTGATACATACAACACGTCACAAATTCTCACAAGGCAGCAATACAAGTGAAATGGAAGCCTAAAATATATTTTAATATCAAAGTGAATTGGAAACCTAAAAGATTTTCTCACAAGACAACATGACTTCATTTCAAAATGAGTACACCTAGATCAATTCGGGCATTCGGACAATGCATCACCAAAGCCATGCATGATCAGTAGAAAAACACATACGAGTTTCATGTTAATAGAATGATTAATGCAACAACCAAAGTATGCATCAATACAAGGTCATGAGCTCAATTTCTTTTCCGAAAACCAAAAAGTTGAAGCGTTTAACATGTCAATCGAAATCAAATTAAAGTCTGAACCAAGTATCTTAGCCATATACGGAAATATAAATTTTACCAAATCAATTTTTTTCTTTTTTCGAATTTGTTCAGAAGGGAAACCGGTCGGAGTCGTAAAACTCTCCCTAGTGCACCTAGCCTAGTCTGCGAGCACTATAGAAGTGGCTGATCTTAGCGTATGCACATGGTAAGCTCTTAGCATATTACTCTGGGTTTTGAACCAACGCCACTGTTACAATGACACAAAGTCCTTAACCGCTGGGCTACTGCTGCAGACAATTTGACCAAATCAAATATATATGACAATATACTTGAATATATCTCATGTGAAAAAGTCGGTATGTATCGATGAATTCAAGCAAAAAGGAAGCATTCAATCAAAAATCTACAGCCGAGATTCAAGTCTACATCAGAAATATATATATATATATATATATATATATATGTATATATATATGTGTGTGTGTGTGTGTGTGTACACACGAAAATATAACTAGGAAGCAGTTCCTATAAATTTAACTCATTCATCATCGGCAATTCAAAATATAAGTCAAGAACTAGATTGAAATATAAAAGCGGCAAAATCGTACCAAACTGTAACCAGTAGTTTTTAACTCGACAGAGGAGCAACCACAAGCTAACTCATACAAGGATTGATCAACTGTATTTTCTAAGCAAATCATACTTCATTGGTCAAGTCCGCAGCAGTAGCCCGGCGGTTAAGGACTTGCACCATGATAACAGTGGTGTGGGTTCGAAACCCGGAATGGTATGCTAAGAGCTTACCATGTGCATATGCTAAGATCAACCACATATGTGGTGCTCGCGGACCGGGTTAGGTGCACTGGAGTGGGTTTTACGACTCTGGTTGGTTTCCTTTCTGAACAAATTCAAAAATTCATTGTTCAAGTAATAAGTAAATCGACGGCTTCGTTTCAATGACAACTAATTGGAGAAAGCAATCTAAAAGTGTTGCATGGATAGATGCTTATCTCATTTAAACGGATCGAGCTTTTTATTTACATAAATTTATGCTCAAAATATATTTATATTGTTAAAGTTTTCTGATTTAATTTAATTAATAATTTTCCTTTTTTTATTATCAAAAACCATAGTAATTTAAGTTACAAAGCACAGTTTAAGTATTCATAACTCAGTGGTTGCTTCTTGGCAATATTTTGAACATAGGGCTAGAACTGTCAAGCTAGCGAGGGTTGTGAGTTTACGGTGGTTGTAAGCGTCATGTTGTCTAATTCTTAGTAGAAATATTAGAAGCGGCAGTAGGTAAATTTTTGCCCAAGTAAGGTAAAATCTATTTGTTATTTTATTTTTCGCATTTATGCTGTTATCATTTGTGTTGTTTACTTTATTATTTTCCTATGAATTTTATAATAAACCATATTCACTTGTACTCCCCTCTAGGGTTAATTCAATCCTACAAATCGTACAAATGGTATAAGAGTGAGGCTGAAAAATCATCTTTTTACAATGGCTAGTTTTAATAGTGTTTATTGTGAAGGAAAATTACTGTTAGGCCACCCTTGTTCAAGGGTGTTGGTCATACCTATTGGAGAACTAGGATGAAATTTTTTCTAAATAAAATAGATGCATGTGATATAATTAAAAAGGGTTATATTTTTCGTCGGTCAATATATATGGTCATGAATTTCCAAAGCCAAGGAGTAAGTGAGATATGAACAAAATTAATTTGCATCGCTTTAGTGCCAAGGGTATGAATTCTACTATTTTTGCATTAGATTAAATTGAATACAATCATGTTTTGCACTATGAAACTCCATAATAAATTTGGCATACACTTGAAGTTACTCATGAAAGAAAATCGCAAGTCAAAGAATCTCATTTACTATATTGAGTAACGAGTACAAAAATTTCATGATGTCGAAGGAAGATAACATAACAACCATATACAGAAGATTCTCAAATATCGTGTTCAAATCCAAAACGCAAGGAAAGGCCTATTCAGAATTAGAGATGGTCCAGAAATTTCTAAGAGTTCCTTTAAGAAGCTTTGAAGAGAAAGTGATTGATGTCCTAGAAGTCGGGCCACATCAAGCTTAATTGTCCACAGAATCGATTTGACAAACCAAAGAAGCAAAAAAGAAAGCTTTTGAGGCCGTGTGGTATGATTGCTAAGAAGAAAAAGGGGTTAACAACAACAATGAGAAAGAAGGAGAAGACAAGTGCCTTGTGAGGGACGTAAGGGACAATGTGATGGTTTACTCTTGTTATAATGCGAATTAAACTCAAAACTAGAAAGATTTCAAGAAAATATAATAAACTTAAATCAGAGAAAAAAGTCTACTCAAGTTAAATTATGAGTTAGAATTAGTGATTAACCACACTAGAAACTTTGTTTCAAATTGTGAGAAGTGTCAATATCTAGAAGAAGAAATTAATAGGTTCAAAAGTAAAATAAAAACTTTTGAAAATGAATTTTCAACCTAGAAAATATAGATGACACAAAAAGAGAAAATCCCATCAAGCACTTCGCTATTGCATGAGAAGAATGCCCTTAGATCTAAGGTTCAACAATAAGAATAATCCACTTAGATCTAATGCTCAACATCTTAAATCAACAAGAAGTAAATTTTCAAAGGGAGAAAAATCCTTGAATATGTTTAGGGCTGACAATTATAACCAGAAACTGGATATCTAAACTGAACCGACCCGAACCAAACTCGATGAGTCTTGGGTCGGGTCTAGATGATGAATAATACAATTAAGACCCAATCAAACCCGACCCGAATTGATCCAACCCAAAAGAATCAACCTAAAAGTATTGAAATACGTGTGTTTTTGGCGTTATAATCCATCCAAACCCGAACCGACAAAACCGGACCTGAACTGAAGCTCGGGCCGGGTCCAAAATTTTGAAATGTATAGTTCAGGCCTGACAAAACCTGACTTGCCTAGAACCGAGACCCACTGGGTCAGGTCTAATTGCCACCCTTAAATGTGATGCTAAAAAATTGAACTTTTTGGAAATAGAAAAGGATTTGGTTTTGGTAAATTCGAACAAATTGAAAAAGTAAACTGAGATAATTTCAAAAAAATAAAATGCTTATCTAGTAGATAATATTGGCATAATTGAAATAAGTGTTAGTTTAGAAATGAATTGGTTAAACGAATGTAGGTCCCGAAGAGTAAAAAGATGAATTTGTTTAAATTTAAACAAGTTGGGTCCCTAACAGTACTTTTGTGAACGCTAACAGCTTGTTTGTGGAATATTTTGGTGTTAAAAGGTACAAAACAAATTAAATGTGGTCTTACATCTTTTGTTAGATCACCAGATCCCTCTAATATTTAGGCACCAATGTGGGTTAAGTAATAATTAAAAAAAAAATCAAGTTGTTCCATATCATTGTGGGAACAAATTTTTATTGTTACTTTGCTTAAAAAAATGAGTTGGGAATTGTGGGAACAAATTTTCAATGTGTCAATAATTGTTACCATTCATAGTTTAATCTCTTTGAATGTAAGTACTTAAATATATTTTTATTTATTTTTAATGGGTCTTATAACTCAAATATAATCTTTTTATATAATAACTAATGATGATAAATTGACTTCAATTTTTTTTGAAAAGATATGTAGTCAAAAAAGGAAAATGTGATAGAGAAACATTTTCAAAAAAAATCAACATTTTTGCAACAAAAAATTTGTCAGAAAAGCTGGAAACCTTTATGAATTAAACGTTGACACCTATGCATTACTATTATAACTTAATGTTTTGAAATGGAATTTATTAGCTTAAATTAAGTTTAATTTAAGTTTGATATGACATATTCCGTTATCTTCTTTTTAATAAAATAAAAGGAGACCGAAGGTACTTAAGTAACATAAATTAAGGAAGAAAGTATGTTATGTGTAAAATAAGTAGATTAGGAGAAACTGGAATGAAAATAAAATCTAAAAGTAAAAGTGAGTTGTTAGATAATGGAAGAAGGTTATGTATTTAAGGGCACTTAAGTAAATTCATTCTACCATGTTTATAAAAACAGATTTCACTTTCATTTTCCTTTCCATTTCCATTTTCTTTCTCTTTACTTTCCTTCAAATCTTTTATAGAAATTTTAATAGCTTCTTACTAGTTCCAAATCTCTAAAAATTTGATTTTTACATAAAAAAACTTTTAAAAACTCACTATAAAATCTTTCTTCATCTTCCTACTTCACTTCCACTTCATTTTCAAATCTCTACCATTCAAAAACTTCAAGGCCATACCCTCCTCCACTAAAGGCCAAATGAAAATCACCCTATCCAAGCCCATTTTGCATTTTAATCTCTTAAAAAACTTATTTTGACAAAAGTTAAAGCAATTGCTAGGTTTTCTTAAGTTTTAACTTCAAGTTACTCGATTATTAGTAAGTTTGATGAGTAAAATGTCTTAACTTAAATGCAAAGTTCAATCCATTTATATCGCATAAATTTTGCTTATAAGTACTGTTGTGATTGCTCGCTTGCTTGTGGTTGTTGTTGATATATGTTTGGTACTTTGACTTGGATTTAAATTTTAAGCGAATGTTAATGGTAAAAATGTTATCTTTTGTTATAATATGATGTGCTGGTTTCGGGTTTGATGTTTATAATGTACATGAGTACATATCAAAAGTATTATAGTATGTTAAAATTAGCACCTGAAAAGCTTAAGGACCTTAAGATCATTGGTTTTAAAAGGTAATGTGTAACAACCTGCCTTTTTTACCGCTTTAAGTCGGTATTTAAACCAACTCAAAACGTTCCAAAAGACAGATTATTATTTAGCTTATCAAGTTTAAACAGAATAAACACATAATCACAGACACAATATTTGCAGCGGAAGAAATTTTTATACAAATAATATCAGAGTTGTACAAAATATTCATACAACGGAAGATTTTATAAGTACATTACATGAATTTTTAAATAAATAAAAGATTTACAGTTTTGTCGGGTGCGCGCCATATGCGTCTTTACATGCCACTCCACTTCGTTGCGAGCTGAAATTTTCTAAGCCTGGAACATTTAGGACCTGACCCGAGTGTCCCATGCAAAATACACAAAACACCCGAGTCAGGATTAAACTTATTTCAAGTTAGCACACTTCGATAAACACTAAAATGATAATCTTGTTATGTCAATTCTAATATAACAAAAATGACAAGATTATTTTGTCAATTCTAATTTCAATAAAAAATGACATGATTAATTTGTCAATTTTAATACAACATAAATGACATATCTAATTTGTCAATTTTAATACAACATAAATGACATATCTAATTTGTCAATTTTAATACAACATAAATGTCCATAATGGTCGAATTGTTATCATGAAACAAAGAAGTTTACATGCATGAAATAAAATATGCAAGACAACAATAGATATGCAAGTAAATCTAATTGAACAATCCATGCAATTAAAATGAATTGAATCAGTGCATGCAAATGAAATGAATTGGAATTAATTGCATGCAAATGAATCAAATAAACCACTGTATGCATGACTTTTTCCAAAACAACCGGGGGTTGGTCAAATGCAAATACATGAATGGAATTAATTGCATGGAAATGAATTAAATCAATTGTTGCATGCATGAGTATTTTGAAAGCACTTAAGGCCAAACAACAGGTATAATAATGTGTAAACATAAATATTTAAGAACTCAGTGAGGCTTAACTTGAATAATCAAAGAGGTGAATTTGAGGGGTCTCAGTTTCAAAATGTATAAATGTCATTCGCAAGGTAGTGCAGGCCGTATGCAATTTAAGTAAGGAAAGATTCATGCATACCATTAAGTTAGTCCAACTGTCACCAAAAAAAATAAAATAAAAACTTCCAAACCACCATTCACATATCTATAACCATCCAACTATTTCTCATTTCCTGTTAAACCCATGTATATGACTATGCGGTCTTAAACAACATATATGTAAGTTTGCCATCAAGTTTCCAAAATAGATAAGAATAACTAAGAATTAACAGTAAAACATTTTCAGCCCAAGATGCGGTACCACAAATGCAAAGAAATGTAACATGCAAAAGCAACAAAGTGCAACCAAGGCGTGGAGTTCATGGTTTCCGAGAAATGAAGGCAGCATGATTAATAAACAAATGGATACATTTTCAGTTTAAAATGAACATGGCCGTATAAGTGTACTTTAGCCCATGTATGTAAAATTTTACATCGACATCATAGATATCGGTGTGATGTAACAAGTCACGAAAACAAGGTGCGGTATGTTTCTAACATGCAGTGATACATATGTGGTTGTTTTAAAGCTAAATCTAATACTTCAAAAATATTGTATATGCAACAGAATATTGGTTCCCCCTAAATGGATTCAAACACTACAATGTACTTTATAAATGTTAGAAGGCACACTAAAGCAATCGGAATTAATACTACAGCATGTAATATCAAATGTGAGTGTAAGGTAACAAATTTATGATCAAATCAGCAAATAAGGATGAATCAAAGCACCTATTAATTCTGTGTAAATTCTGTTTAAACCTGCTAAGCCAAATAACAATCTGTCATTTTGAACGTTCCGAGTTGGTTTAAATACCGACTTAGAGTGGTTAAAAAGGCAGGTTGTTACATAATGTTTATATTAGGTTCAAAGAAACGAAAGTTAAAGTTTTAAACTTTGATTGATAAGTTCAAATTCTATTTAAAATGTTTTTACAAAGTTAGTTAAGTCATGAAGAAATGGTTTGAAAGTTTACATAATTATTAAATTTTAAAACTGCGTTCATAACAACAGTCACTAGGAATGTAGTTTACTAAAAAATAAATCAATTTTTGATACTTAATCTATTTTTAAAATGATTTTTGAACATAATAATAATGCTTTGACTTAATAATAATGATTAAGGAAAGTTAGTCAAGTTTTTAATACTCGGTTGTTAATTAATAATTAATTAAGTAACTAATTAAAGTTGGTTAATTTAATCTAATTATAAATTCATTAATAATTAATTATATTTCAAAAATAATATTAATTTTTAATTATTATTTATTTAATAAGTGAAATAATTTTTCGATAATAATTAATTACTAATTAAGAAAGTAACCATTACTTAAGAAATCATTTAGTAAGTTAATTGTGATCAATTTAATTAAACGAGTTTTGACTACTTATTAAGTGTTAATTATGATCAATTTAATATAATCAAGATTTAATTTCTTATATAATTAAACTTAAATTATTTAGTTAATTATTAATTAACTAAGGTTTATTGGTAATTAATAATCAAACAAGATTTTAGTTAATTTCTTTAATTAAGATTAATTAAGGTTTTATTATGATTTGTTTTTAATTAAAATATGGTTTGATAATTAGAAAGTTGCAATTAAGTTTAGTTTATGGTATAATATTTTATTTATCATAAGTCTATTTTAAACCAATTTGTTGTTTTTTGATTCAGTTTTTAATCGAACTGATTTTAAATCAAAGGATGTAATAACTTAGATTTTCGGGTTCCCGGCCTAAACTGACCATTGTGTGTTTCATGTATTTTTAACCTGAAAGAGAAAAATACGAGTTGGAGAGCCCAACTCATATTGTTCATTAAATAGAGATTAAGGAAATTGCGGTTTTATAATCAGTGTATGTAACAACCCGCTCATTCCACGATAATAGTTTTGAATATTTTATTTAAATATATCATCGTTAATCATTAATCGATGTGTGTCCGAAAAGTCACATTTTGTATATGGATGAATTTGGACTCGAAACCACTTCCATTAAGTCCGGATCATCGTTTACAACCTTTTTGACTATAAGCATCAATATGTATCGAGTTTGTGAAAATTGGGACTTTGGTTGGGGCTTGGATGGCTAAACTTAGCCCGCTCCTTTAAGTCCCCCATCATCCCTCTCTCCCTCACAACTTTCCTCCCTTCAAAACATAAGTAAAAATGGGGGAAAAGATGGGAAACTAAAATTTCTAAGGTAGGGATTTCAATTAGGAGCTCAAATCAAGAGGAAATCAAGTGTAGAAACTTGGGTTAGCTTCTCTTTCCTCTTCTTTATCTCCATAGCTCATCAATTTCAGATTTTTATGATGTTCTAACATCCATGCATTTGCATGTGTGTTTATATGGTGATTAGAGAGGAGCAATTGAAGAAAGAAAGCTTCTTTGATTGAGTTTGTGCTTGTTCTTGTCATTCAAGAGCCAAAGGTGAGTTCTTTATTTAACTCACATTTATGCCTCAAGCCTATGTGCTTGTACAAGTGTAATTTAGTACCATTTCATGTTGCATTTTCTTGTTGAATTGGTTAGGATAATTTACACTTTCCGGTTTATTAGTTTGAATTTCATTTGAAATAGAAATTATGACATATGTTATTCACACGATCAATGCACATGATTTGAATTGATTAAGGGTGTTGTGAAGTACCATTGTCGCACCCGACAAGTTCTAAGATTTCACAATTCCCTTATATCATGTTTATTCGTTTTGGTTTGGAATTTTGTTCATTTTAGAACCAACAATCAAAACCAATGCATTCGAGCTTTGCAAGTCGATACGGTGGATCAGAGAGGTCTCTTTGATGTCCCGAAGAAGTCACGAACCTCAACGATCGATGACGGACGCTCGCGGGAGACGAATCCCCCAAGGTTCGACCTGGCCAACGACCCAGGTCAGAACCGATCGATAGGCCCAAAATGGGGCGGTCGACAGGTTTTGTTTCTGTGTAAAATCGGTCGATCGCCCCATTTTGACCGGTCGACCGGTTTCCTGCTGTGGATCGAAGGGGCCTCGGTCCACAGTCTACCCCCATTCAGGCTCTTTCCTGGCCAGAGCTCGGGCCGTTTGGACTTCGTTTGTGAACTTCAGCTTCATAAATTCACATATTTCAGCAGCTCGATTCATCGACATTGATTATTATTTGATTCATTGAATGTTGATCTTTAATTGACTATATTCTCATTGTTTAATGCGAATTGCATTAGAAATCGTTCTAGAGCCCGTGCGCTCTATTTCATGAATCTATTTACTTGTTAATTCGGGTTTGACCCTCGATATTAGTTCGATTATGATTCACGACTCTTAGCGTGAATTATTGACTCGATATCCTTCTAGTCCATTCTGATATAGTTTAAAACCTTCAAGTGCTAATTTGGGATTTCGATTCGTTCGTTGATCGAAATTACAACTGTTATCCCTTTGATTTCCTGTATGTTATTATAATGTGAATTACGCATTATAGATCACCTTGGTGATTGTACTTTGATCCGTGACACCTAATTTTGTGTCTTTGTTTCCTGTCGCTCCAGGGTGATTTCTGATCGTTTCTTAACGTCATTGGATTCACTAACGAGCTATATGTATATTCGATTTATCGAATTTATATTTGATGATTTATTATTTGAATTTACGCCATTATGACGTGAATCCCCTTGATCAATTTGCCTGGGCAATCGTACAATTGTTTATTGTCACTTCGAATTATAAGAGGGTTTATATATTATTAATGGACTACGAATCCTTCTACGGATTCCAATCTATTACTGTGTACGGATCCTCTTTACTCGATCGGGCGAGAAATTTAGTTTATTTACCTTAGTAAAACTGAGGACTATGACCCCTTATATGATTACTTCGGCGAATAACTCTTGGACTTGTGCATTCGAACACGTGTGGTGATTTTCTCTGCTTCAAATAGAAACCAATTACGAATGAGTAAATATTCGAGAATAGCATGTGGTTATGGGACATGTCGCTGTTTCCTTATATTAACTACCTCGAAGTAATTTCTATTCACTGTTTTGAGTATGAACCAACAATGGGTTCATAAATATTTGAGAATAGCGAGTGGTTATGGGACATTTAACTATTAACTATCTCGGTGTAATTTATACTCACCGGACCGATACGGTCCTTCTATGACTTATGTTTTGTGGTCCTCGATCGCCTGAGTGGGATTTACGATTCTTGGATTTCACCTATGGGACTTCGGTCCAACCTTCATGATTTTTGTGCTTTCTCTCTTCTAGGGTCACACCCCGGTTTCGTGGGGAGCTTTGGCTCAAACATATGGGTTCGCTACCTAGAGATCGTTTCTCAACTTCTGACAGGCCCTTTTATGATGTTTTTTGAATTTCTAAGTGATTTCTGATTCTTGATTACTTTGATGCGATGCGCGTCAATTTGATAAGTGATTTCTGATTTTTGATTACTTTGATGCAATGCGCGTCAATTTGATTTATGTTTGGCATTTATTTGTCAATTCTTATTGTTATATGCTCTTTTCTTGTCATGAGATTTATTTTCGTTGTCACTTTCTGTTGTGTGCTATTATTTGAATGTTGCATTCTACATTAGCTAGGATATTATTTAGAGATGTTTGTGTGCTGTCATTCCACTGCCATTTCCTGATTGTGTTGACATGCCATGTTTCATATTTATTTATGATTAGATATTATTATTAGAATCATGTCATCATGTGTTATATCTCTTATTATCTCAGTTTATTTGATAAGTACATCTAGACCAACTCGTTTATTATTTATTCCTATAAATAATACTCGGGTTAGACCGAGTCATTTTAGGTACTCCTGTGGGACTCATCGTAGGATTGATCTTCCGCCTTCAGCTTGCTATTCTGTCTCCGCAGCGTCATGTACTTTTGTACCTATGACATTATCTATCGTTGTGTACATATTCTTTTATTTAGATCATGGTACATGTATCTAATCTTTTGGGTTTAGTGGATCTTACACATTTTTGGTTTATTCATATCGATTCCGCCTTTGTGATATGATTATTCTGTGTATGGCTGTGATATATATATTATTGTTGTTGTCTATTTTATACTGCCTTTAGGATTGCATATAGCTGTTGTGTAGTTGCCCTATGTGCCGAATGGTCATGTTGAAATTTTAACCGGTATCAGAATTCAATGTGCATTCCTCACATGGGGTAATCATACAATTGATCATTCTTCACAAACCTCATTCTCCGTTATGGCCTATGACATTTTTCTGAAATGAACTGGACGATAGTGGGTATAGAGGCGGGGCCCTACAGTTAGTATCAGAGCCATTTTCCAAAATAGTGTAAGACAGTATGACGATGGTATTGTCTTAAGCCTCTCTCAGGAATCGTGCTTTAGGGTTTTAGTTAGAGTCTTAAGACTCGTCATAGCTTATCTTCCTATATGATTCCATTTTGATTGAATTCGCATCATTTGAACTTAACTTGAGACTAACTTTTTCCTCCTTCTTTTTCCTCAAATAAGAGAAATAGTTTGTCGTAGCCGTGCGAGTGCCCGTTCACCCAGTGTACCTCCTACGGGAGGGGTGATTATGTCTCAAGTGGCCTATTGTGTATCACACTAATCTTGTTGATCATTTATGATCCTTGTAGTTGATTGATCGTTGGATATCTTGCCCGTGCATCGTTACGCGCGTCGAAAGCGTCTTTGATCTTGATATTCCTTGATTTCTAGTTAAGATTGTTTCGTATGTCGTTACATACCCTGCATCGTCTATTGATCACTTGTCGGTCGGGTATGGAGATACCATGTCTTTGTGACTAAATCTACTCCCTTGCTGTCAGCTATGTAGTTCTAGTTCGGTGTGAGATCACCAAACCTTCAGGCTAAAACAACTCATTTGTTACCTCGTTGTGCCAGTGTGAGTCACCAAGCACTTGTGCTAAAATTAACTCAATAAATGTATCGTTGCGTTCCAAACTCAAGATCAAGAATAAGGGAAAGCATCCCGCTTCTTGTGATCCCTCTTCTTGAGTTAAGGTACGTGTCATTAATTCCTTAATGTCGTTTACCTTGTTTAAAGATTATTTTATTTATGTTCTTTTGATATAAGTCGATCGTGTTCTTCGTTATCAAAAGATATCTTTTGTGTTTTATTCGTAAGTTGATAAAGGAATTTTATTTCCTTTTTGCCATCCCGAATGATTTATTGAATTTTTATATTTCGTGAGATTTTCGTGAACGTTAGAAATTATGAAGACTTTCTTGTGTTAACTTGTCCATCGGGTGCATTAAGGATCTCGAACGAGATATGGGACGCCATGTTGTAGTTCGGAATTTCTAAACACCATTATGTGACAATCCGACATTCGAAATAATTCGTAAAAATAAAATTCACTCCTGATAAGTTAATCGAAATAATAATATTTTGGATTTTGCGATTTTTAGTAATCATTTGTTATTTTTCTAGATAATTTATTTCTAGATTTCCTTGGAGCAATTCCAAGAATTTGAGTAGTTCAAGATTTTTAATTAGAAATTATCTTGAATATTTTCTTTGAGTAAACAAATAACCGATGTCTCTTGTTCCTGGAGTTATTTATTTTATTTATGTCTCTTGATTCTGGATTTCAGATCTTTTATTTTCGAGAATTCTTAGTGATTGGGAATCTCCCCTAATTCCTAATCCTTGTTTCGATTTGATAAAGTGAATTTAGTATTCTTGTGGTTCCAGGGGTCTCCTTATTTTCTCTAGTGAACGATCACTCGAGAGAATGGGAATCCCATCGGGGGTAGGGAGATTTGGGTTTTGCAATCCACAACAAACTCAATAATTCCTTGCTTTGAATCTATGATCTAGTCGATCATACGAAAGTGCTAAAGTCAACTCATGTGTAAACTTAGCCCCATGTACCTTTAGTGATGAATCTCGAGAGGATGAGCTCTTTTGATATTCATTCCTTGTTTGTTTGAATCATTTGGCTCAACAATTGTCTCTGCACGTTTGTTAACCCTTGTGAATCATTTTTTTTGGATTACGACCTCTTTGGTTTAATCTCATCTTTTTATAGAAATTGTCTATTGCTTCTTTGATTAATTGCTGACGTTTTTGCGGTTTGAGAAATTTGGCGGAAAATTATCTTAAATCATGTTGTCTCGAAGTGGTAAGTTGGCACTACTTATCCATCATTTTCTCGATGTTTCTGATTTTCTATAATTGATACTCGAGTTTCTGAATATTGGGAATTTCGTATAATTCCTAATGAATCGTCTTTATGGTTACTAAATGAGATTTAGTACCTGGTTAGAAATCGATTTCCCCGAATAGTTCATTAGTATTTCGTTACCAATATTTGTTATCCATTTCTAGTTCATTGGTATTCCATTACCAATATTTGATTATTGACTTGTAGTTCATTGGTATTCCATTACCAATATTTGTTTATCGGTTTCTAGCTCGTTGGTATTCCGTTACCAACCTTGAATCATTGATATAAAAATTGATTATTCCTTCGAGAATTGCTCTCCTCAGCTAAATTCGTTGGAATCTCTATGTTGTGCTTTTGTTGGTGTTAGCCAACTTGTCGCAAGACTAAAGTGCTCAGGTCCGATGATTCGTTACATCGTTGTGATTGAGTTTGGGGATGGATTAGTCAACCATCGTAATTCCCATTTCATGTCCTAAGAAAAATATCTACTATTGATATCTCGCGTCTATAGGACACAGTCCCGTTGTTTCTTGAAATTCCAAATTAGTTTCGCATGGTTTTTATGCATTCTATCGATTCTCATTCCCTTGAGAATCATACTAAGAAAGGCGAGTCTATTTGAATTCATAGCGCTTATGAATTTTTCTGGAATTATTTTATCCGTTTGGGATGATTACCTTGATGGGTAATGGAGTTTGATATTGAACTCTAGTTTTCATGACTTTGTGAGACGAATTTGGAATCTCACCTAGCTGTTGGAGTGACCGTTTCATTTCGTGTCGGTTCTTGTGGTACCACTTTGTGGTACTATTTTGGTTGTTCCTTATTACTTCAATCTTAAGGAATTGTGGGGACACAATTCTTTTAAGGGGGAAAGTCTGTAACAATCTGCTCATTCAACGATAATAGATTTAAATATTTTATTTAAATATATCATCGTTAATCATTAATCGATGTGTGTCCGAAAAGTCACATTTTGTATATGGATGAATTTGGACTCAAAACCACTTCCATTGAGTCCGGATCGTCGTTTACAACCTTTTTGGCTATAAGCATCGATATGTTTCGAGTTAATGAAAATTGGGACTTTGGTTGGGGCTTGGATGGCTAAACCTAGTCCATCCTTTAAGTCCCCCATCATCCCTCTCTCCCTCACAACTTTCCTCCCTTCAAAACATAAGCAAAAATGGGGGAGAAGATGGGAAATTAAAATTCCTAAGGTAGGGATTTCAGTTAGGAGCTCAAATCAAAAGGAAATCAAGTGTAGAAACTTGGGTAAGCTTCTCTATCCTTTTCTTTATCTCCATAGCTCATCAATTTCGGATTTTTATGATGTTCTAACATCCATGCATTTGCATGTGTGTTTATATGGTGATTAGAGAGGAGCAATTGAAGAAAGAAAGCTTCTTTGATTGAGTTTGTGCTTGTTCTTGTCATTCAAGAGCCAAAGGTGAGTTCTTTATTGAACTCACATCTATGCCTCAAGTCTATGTGCTTGTACAAGTGTAATTTAGTACCATTTCATGTTGCATTTTCTTGTTGAATTGGTTTGGATAATTTACACTTTCTGGTTTATTAGTTTGAATTTCATTTGAAATAGAAATTATGACATATGTTATTCATACGATCAATGCACATGATTTGAATTGATTAAGTGGTGTTGTGAAGTACCATTGTCGCACCCGGCAAGTTCTAAGACTTCACAATTCCCTTATATCGCGTTTATTTGTTTTGGTTTGGAATTTTGTTCGTTTTAGAACCAACAATCAAAACCAATGCATTCGAGCTTTGCGAGTCGATATGGTGGATCGAAGAGGTCTCGTTGATGTCCCGAAGAGGTCACGAACCTCAACGATCGATGACGGACAATCGCGGGGGAAGAATCCCCCTAGGTTCAACCTGGGTAATGGCCCAGGTCAAAATCGGTCGACAGGCCCAAAATGGGGCGGTCGACCGGTTTTGTTTCTATGTAAAATCGGTCAACCGCCCCATTTTGACCAGTCGATCGGTTTCCTACTATGGGCCGGAGGGACGTCGGTCCACAGTCTAACCCCATCCAGGCTCTTTCCCAGCTAGAGCTCGAGTCGTTCAGATTTCGTTTATGAATTTCAGCTTCATAAATTCACAGATTTCAGCATCTCGATTCATCGACATTGATTATTATTTGATTCATTGAATGTTGATCTTTAATTGACTATATTCTCTTTGTTTAATGCGAATTGCATTTGAAATCGTTCTAGATCCCGTGCACTCTATTTTATGAATCTATTTACTCGTTAATTCGGGTTTGACCCTCGTCATTAGTTCGATTATGATTCACGGCTCTTAAACGTGAATTATCGACTCAATATCCTTTGAGTCCATTCCGA
This sequence comes from Allium sativum, assembly GCA_030737875.1. Classification (NCBI taxonomy): domain Eukaryota; kingdom Viridiplantae; phylum Streptophyta; class Magnoliopsida; order Asparagales; family Amaryllidaceae; genus Allium; species Allium sativum. Next base: position 269,529,007 of record CM060909.1, on the reverse strand, counting down.
TATAATTTAAAACCTTCGGGTGCTAGTTTGGGATTTCGATTCGTTCGTTGATCGAAATTACAACTGTTATCTGTTTGATTTACTGTATGTTGTTGTAATGTAAATTACGCATTATCAATCACCTTGGTGATTGTACTTTGATCCGTGACACCTAATTTTATGTCTTCGTTTCCTGTCGCTCCAGGGTGATTTCTAATCATTTCTTAACGTCATTGGATTCACTAACGAGCTATATGTATATTCGATTTATCGAATTTATATTTGATGATTCATGATTTGAATTTATGTCATTTTGACGTGAATCCCCTTGATCGATTTGCCTCGACCATCGTACTATTGTTTATTGTCACTTCGAATTATAAGAGGGTTTATATATTATTAATGGACTACGAATCCTTCTACAAATTCCAATCTATTAATGTGTACGGATCCTTTTTACCCGATGGGCGAGAAATTTAGTTTATTTACCTTAGTAAAACTGAGGACTATGACCCCTTATATGTTTACTTCGGCGAATAACTCTTGGACTCGTGCATTCGAACACGTGTGGTGATTTTCTCTGTTTTGAGTAAAAACCAATTACGAGAGAGTAAATATTCGAGAATAGCATGTGGTTATGGGACATGTCATTGTTTCCTTATATTAACTACCTCAGAGTAATTTCTATTCACTGTTCTGAGTATGAACCAACAAGGAGTTCGTAAATATTTGAAAATAGCGAGTGGTTATGGGACATTTAGCTATTTTCTTATATTAACTATCTTGGTGTAATTTATACTCACCGGATCGATGCGGTCCTTCCATGACTTATGTTTTGTGGTCCTCGATCTCCCGAGTGGGATTTACGATTCTTGGATTTCACCTATGGGATTTAGGTCCAACCTTCATGATTTATGTGTTTACTCTCTTCCGGGGTCACGTCCGGCTTCATGGGGAGCTTCGGCTCAAACATATGGGTTCGCTACCTAGAGATCGTTTCTCAACTTCTGGCAGGCCTTTTTATGATGTTTTCTGAATTTCTAAGTGATTTCTGATTCTTGGTTACTTTGATGCGATGCGCGTCAATTTGATAAGTGATTTCTGATTTTTGATTACTTTGATGTGATGCGCGTCAATTTGATTTATGTTTGGCATTTATTTGTCAATTCTTATTATTATATGCTCTTTTCTTATCATGAGATTTATTTCCTCTGTCACTTCCTGTTGTGTGTTATTTTTTGAATGTTGCATTCTACATTAGCTAGGGGATTATTTAGAGATTTTTGTGTGCTGACATTCCATTGTCATTTCCTGATTATGTTGACATGCCATGTTTCTTATTTATGATTAGATATTATTAGTAGAATCATATCATCATGTGTTATATCGTTTATTATCTCAGTTTATTTGATAACTACAGCTAGACTGACTCGTTTATGATTTATTCCTATAAATAATACTCGGGTTAGACCGAGTCATTTTAGGTACTCCTCTGGGACTCATCATAGGATTGATGTTTCTCCTTCAGCTTGCTACTCTGTCTCTGTAGCTTTATGTACTTTTGTACCTATGACATTATCTATCGTTGTGTAAATATTCTTTTATTTCGATCATGGTACATGTATCTAATCTTTTGGGTTTACTGGATCTTTGTTGACCACTAACTTGTTGTACACATTTTTGGTTTATTCATATCGATTCTGCCTTTGTGATACGATTATTCTGTGTCTGGCTGTGATATATATTATTGTTGTTGTCCATTTTATACTGCCTTCCGGATCGCATAAAGCCGTTGTGTAGTTGCCCTATGTGTCGAATGGTCATGTCGAAATTTTAATCAGAATCAGAATTCGATGTGCATTCCTCACATGGAGTAATCATACAATCGGTCGCTCTTCACAAACCTCATTCTCCATTATGGTCTACGTCATTTCTCTGAAATGAACTGGACGATAGTGGGTATAGAGGCGGAGCATTACAGTGTATTTGGAATAAATTATATGTTCTTAATTTAATAAGTAATTTATTCTAATATGCGTGTTTATAAATTATAAATTCCAATTTAAATGAATATTGAAAATATATAATATTGATCGGTAATCAATATTTAAGTAGGAAAATATATTTTCAATGTTTGTGATAATTGTTAGTTGAAATAATTATTAAATTGTGTTTTAATTGGATAGTTTTCTATGTATCAATACTTGATTGAAAATCATTATTGTAGGCGTAAAATAGTTAGAATAGTCAATTAATTTAATTTTGTAGGTCAATGAAGAAAGTAAGCTTGGTATTGAAATATAGATATATATTTTAGTTAACTATTTTTTTGATAAACATATTTATATTAGTGTATTAATAGTGTTGGTAATTGTGTGTTTGGTTAAAATTGGACAACTAAAAATGTTTTGAAAATTTATTCAAGTGTGTGTTTGTGTTGTGTTTTTGTGTATGTGAATAGCGGTGTTTATTATGTATTAACATGATTTTTAATCCTAAAAGAGTGTAATTTGAGTTAATTAGCTCAATTTAGCTAATCTTGGGTTTGAGTGGGTATTTTAGCCCATTTCTCTTTTATTTGTAAACGTACGACACTTTGAATTATTTTTCACTACTCCATCTCCTGGTCGAAGCATAAAATCATGGCCTCTTCCCCTTTTTTCTAAAAACTGAATTCCGCATGCAAAATTATAAATATATTTGATAGGAGGGCTTCTCTATATTATATCTAGCTCATGCAAGTCTACTTTCCAAGTTAATCAAGATCTAAAAGGAAAATTTTCACTATCAATTTAGTGGAAACCTTGCATGATGTCGTCTTCTTTTTCTATGGGTTTTAGGAGCATCAAGCTAGTTGTAAACATGGGAAATCTTTTTTAATCCGAGCAAGGTGAGTCTTCACAAACACTTTTCTAGTTTACAAGTTATCATTGTTTATCTGTGGTTTTTCTGGGAGAAAATACATAACTTTTTCTAGTTTCTATGTTCTTTTTGTGTTGAGATGAAAATACAGCCAAAGTACAACTTTGGGCTATTATAACTTTTTGATCTTGAATCATTTGGGTGTAATTCTTTTTCATGTTGTAGTAGAATATTTTGTGTGCTTGCGTGTCAAATTTCAGCCTAATCCGGCATTGTTAGGATGTCGAAATTTGGTCAATGAGTTAGGATTTTGACCCTGGGTCGACCGCCTTGGTTTTGGGTTGATCTACTTTTGGAAAATTGCGTAGAGGTCCTCTTTTGGCTCTTGTGTGCCCGTAGCTTTCTCTTAGGTGATAATAACAATGAGGTCAAAATTCTAGGTAGTGTATCTCCCACAATATTGATTTTCTTTGGGTGATTCTTTTTGCATTGTAAGTCTTAGATCTTTATCTCCGTATTTGCAATTTTTTTAGTCAAATATGAGGTCGTTTGGCCATTCAAACCAAGTCTCAAAGTTAGAGTGGAGGTGGTTTCTGACCAGGCCAACATTCAGGCCTGAGTCAAAGTTTGAGGCTCCGTATCTTTTTCATATGATGTCACAATTTAGTGATTCCTTTCTCAATTGAAAGAATGTTATTCTAGTTTTTGCATATCAAATCTTATACCAATCGAAGATCATTCGGTCATGCAAAAACCATCTGGAAGTTGCAACCAAGGTTGATTTCTGGGTGCATTTTTGTGCTTTGATACGTATTTTTCTAGTGATTTTCTATGATTTGTGGCTTGGTTTACTTCCTTATTAACCTAAGAAACCAAGTTTATATCTTAGCTAATCCGAACCTCGAATTTTGGGTAAATTTTGGATGATGCGTTATTAAGATTCTTGAGGAGCTTTGATGATGATGAACACACGTTATGTAACGACCCAGATTTTTGATCCATTTATTTTGCTTATTTAATATCATTTTTAATATTTATTTGATAATATGCTTGAATTTATATATTTATGTTATCGGTTAAAATATCGATTTCGATTTAATATCGAATATATTAAATTATCGAAATACGAAATATAGTTGTAATCGAAGTTAAATGCGGAGTCAAAAACAATTCAGATGACCAGTATAAATTCTGTTGAATATAGACGACAATAAAAATAATTTATTTCCAGCGAATTTATTAATTATGAATTTAAATTATATTATATTAATTTTATATGGTATATACGATGAAATTAAATATCAAAATATATCCAGTTCAGTTCAAAATAACGCAATAATATTGAAACGTCGGTCAGTACGTTAAAATAGCGGTTAGTGAATTAAAGTAATAGACCCTGAGATATTTGATTTGTAGATAAGCTTGAAATAAAATCAGAATCAATTTAAAAAGAATAAAAATCGCTTTATTTCAAATCAATTAAATTATAAGCACTTTACCTATCACCTATATGTACTCTACGCAGAGAAATTCCTTAAGGCTTAAGTCACTGTCCTCCTATAAATACGCGATGACCTTCCATTGTTTTCTTCTCTTCCTTTTGCAAACGAAATATAAATCGTTCAGTAAATTTAAAAAAGGGATTTCCCTTTTCCTCCATTTAATCCAAATCATATGTAGAAGTCTGTCCCTCCTCTTAATCATTTCTCCCCTCCTTTATCATTCAAAATCGAATCTGAAGTTCAAATTGAGGGGCGCGACTTAGGGTTCTTGTGAAGCAAACGAAGCGCGCGAGGTTAAGGGAAAGGTTTGGGTTTTTGAACGAAGCAAGGTGTTTGACTGTGCGGAGGATGTGGAGTGCGAATTGGAAACCATGAAGTTAGGGCGCAACGACGAGTTCTGGAGGTTCACGAATTCAAGTTGATTTAGGGGAATTTTGTTGCGGTTGTAGGAGAAGCGACTGGAGTGTTGTGTGGTACTGATGGACAAAGTGGGAGTGGAGTTCGATTATGGGAATGGAGCTCGACAGATGTTGAACTAGGTTGAACGGTGATAATTAGTGATTGGTGCTACAGTGAAGAGATTGAGAAAATTGGGAGGATATCAGGCCTGTGATTTTGGGTGTAGGAATGGTGCTGTGTTGAGTTAAATGGAAGAGTCTTAGGCAGTCAGATGTTTACTGTTATGCCGCTGTAATGGTGAGGTTATAGGTCTGAAGGAAGCTCAACCGATGACGGTAAGGAAGGAACATGCCGGTTCAAGGCATAGGGCTAGAGATGTGGTGAAACACAAATGATAAGGGTGTTTGGTTATGGTTTCTTTGAGTGTTAATGGAGATGGAGGAGTTTGAAGTGCATGACCAAAGGTGCTGTGTAGTTTTGACAGGGCATGGGTTTGTTTGGTTCAAGTAGGGAAGTATGAAGTCAGGATTTGCTGCAGGAGATCGGTCTTCAAATCCAGGTTATAAGGAATTATGTAAAATTAATTACTAGTTTAATTAGTTAATAACGTTTAACTTATATCCATGTCATAACGATTACATATATATAATCAATATCAGAATCAACTGAAACGAAGTATATTGGAGTCATAGCAATGAATACTTTACGATGGGATTCGTTCGAAGTTTATGGAATCGATCGAAATCAGATTGGAATTAATTACTAAATGAAAATCAAGTGAGTAAATCTCACTCATATTTTTATTTAGAATTATTTTATTCATTAAAATAATTGCTTGTTGGTTGTTTGGATGCGTTGAAATTTTATTATGGCTATATTATAAATATATTAGTTATTTAGGATTGGTGTTTGTGGTTATATATATATATATATTGGTGATTGGATAGTTCCCGCAGTACCATTAGCGGAAGCCCGCTGTATCATTAGCGGATGACCCTATACGCCCCACGCTATGATAGTGGATGACCTTCTATACCACGATATCCTACCTTGAAGCAGGATGGGTATTATTTTTGTTTACTAACGTCTGTGGATGCAGGAAAACAGGTTGGAGGGATCCAACTGGATTCCTCAAAAATATTATTGTTTGTTTGTTTCACATATATTATATGATGTGTTAGAAAACCTGTGATTGATAATTTAGTGTGTTTAAAAATCACTGGGGCCTGAAGATATATAAAAATATCGTGAAAAGGATATTTGAGATTTAAAAGGGGAAATCTATTTTTAAAAAAATAGAATTTGAATTTTGAATGGGCTATAAAATATTAACCTGTTTTGAATATAAAACAAGTATTGGAATTTATAAACGTTGTTTATAAATCGATAATGCGGGATTTGAAATGAATTTATAAACGTGGTTTATAAACTAATAATGCAAAGAAGTGAAATGAATTTAAAAACGGTGTTTATAAATGTAGTGGAAAAAATTATCATTTGATAATTTGAATATTTAAAATTCAAATGTGAATTTAAAAAAAAAAGAAATGGGGAAATCGTTTCAAAGAAATAAACAAAGGAATTTATTTTGATGTTCAGAATATAAATTGAACTAAAATAAATCCGTAAGGATTTATGATTTGAATTCGATTAATTTGAATTTATTTAAATAGAAGTTAAATTGAATATGAAAATAAATCGAGTGTCATATATAAGTTATTATAAATAGAAATTTCCAAAATAAGATTGTGGTTTTAAATAAATTTCGAAATAGACTTATTTATATATAAAACAAGGAAATTTATAAAATGGTGTTTATAAACATAATGAATTAATTATCAAGAGATAATTTGAATATTTAAATTCAAATATGAATTTAAAAATAGAATTTGAAATCATTCGAAAGGGAACAACGGTTTTTATTCCGCAATTCGAAATATCAAAGGGATGGAGTTTCAAATAGAAATTTGAAAAGGGAACTTGTTTAAATATATGAAACAAGGAAGTTGAATTTATAAATTGTGCTATAAATTTGGTGAAATAAATTATCATTTGGATAATTTAAACCATTTAAATTCAAATAGGAATTTGAAAGTAAGTTGGGAAGTCTTTTGAAACATAACAATTGATTATATTTCAGAATCCGTAATATAAGCTGAATTGAGAAAAAATTCAACGGGTTTAAAATTGAAATTCGATTATATCAAATTTTATAAATAATTTATATATAAAAGGAATTGAATTAAATATAGAAGATTGAAGAATAAATAAATTTATTACCGAGTAAAGGAAAATCGACAATTATAGATAATCAGATATATCAAATTGAATTTGTAAAATTGGTTTAAAATATATTAAAGTATATTAGAATGGAGTAGAAATTATTATAAATGAAGTTTAGATGTTTATATATATAAATATAATTAAAATGAACTCGCCGCAGCGCTGCAGTTCGTAAATTGGCATTTCGAAATTCAATTGAGTATACGGAACTCAATTTAAGATGGAATTCTATGAAACAAGAATCGTCAGGATCGGTTTGATAATAGTTTTCTAATGGAAGAGAAAATTCTGAATTTCGTTAAATAGATTTTGAGTTATGTCAAAATCAAATTTTCAAAAAAATAGCGCCAGAACCATTTAAAAACCATAACGATTTTTTTAAATAAATAAAAGGATTTTAAGGAAATAAAATCCGAATTGCCATTAGAAAAATCCAGACTGGAGATGTAAAATAAATATGAATTTCAGTGAAGTAAGTGAAATGATTTTTGAAACAAAAATCATATTTTTAATTATGGAATAGAATTAACAAATTTGAAGGATAATTTGTTAATCGCGTTTGAATCAAAATTGGGCGTTGGATAGGTAAATGAGATTTGAGAATTTATATTCGGAATCGAATATGATATTTGAGTTAAAAAATGGAATTAGACTAAGTTCCTAAATAAATTAAAATATATTTGGGCATGATATGTTCAAATAAGAAGTGAAATATTTGGATATGTGTTAGACAGGTATGGATTGAGTTGAAACCAAATGGAAATATTTGGATATGTGTTAGACAGGTATGGAATGAAGTATATGAAGATTATAATTTGTGTGCCCGACAAAATGGTACATGTTTAAATTCCATATGAGATTTTATTCGCCGAAGTGGCAAGCCACTTGGCTTTTTGATTTTCTTTTTGAATGGAAAGGGCCTAGAGAAGCGAGTTGAGGTTTGAACTATCGACCAGTACAAAGGAGGTTATGGCGAAATTTTCCGGGAATTTAAGGAGTTAGAATATTTTTAAGAAATTTTGATAGTTAGAAATCAATGTATCGATATATATATAATTCGATAAACAAACGAACTTGAAAATAGAATACTATAAACAAAAAGAAAATCTATAATTAAATCTGATAAAAAAATTTAGAAAGAAAAACATATACGTGTTTTATAAATGAATAATTGTTTTTTTTATGGTGTTGATTATTCAGGAATAATGGTCTTGTCTGTTTTGAAGTTAAGGATGTTTTCAGTCAAGGACTGAGAGGTAGTTGTACCCCAACTTGATTGATTTCATTTTTAACCGATAAATAGCAAGATCCAGTCTCGAAGAGAAATGTTTGAGCAAGAGTTGCAGTGTTTTGGGTTGTTGTAACGATGTTTTACACAACATTCGTTTAAACCCAAATAAGTGGAATTTTGGAAATATAATATTTCTGGAGTGTAGAAATAAACGGGCGTGAAAGTGATAAGTAATTGGAATGTTTTCCAATTATAAATAGAAGATATTTTCTAAGTGTAGAAAATAAAAGAAGGCGAGATATGGAAATGTTTTCCAAATAGCGTAAGAGGCCAAGAAGAATGTTGAAAATATTGTGTTAACGGATATTGATAAGGAAGTGGAGAAGTGTTTTAATTAATGAAATATTAATCAAAAGGGGCCCAGTGATTGTTTGATGTTTTGAATGGATGTTTGCTTTTCTTCGATAGTTAAATAACCGACTATCAAAGTATTTGCCAATATCGTTGTCAATATGGAGAGACCGGTTGAATTATTATCCGAGGACCACTCTGTATTGGTAGTAGCGCTGCGAATCAGATTATATGAAGATAATTGAAGACAGAGTAAAGTGCAAGGATTTTTTCTATTAATAGAAATGGTGCCTTCGGTTTTGTTCAGTCTCAGAACGAACGTGTATGGACGAGTGTCTGACAGAGTATTTCCAATGATCATATATGTTGGTCCGTATAAATATATATGGTGGCAGAGAATTTATTCTCTTGGCATAATATCCAAAATATATTTGTGCGAATCAATTAATGATTAACGGATCTGACAATGTGGCATTCAAAGTGTTTGTGCTGATGAATGATAAGAAATCGTAGCCTCAGGCCTCAACAATCGGGAAATGACAAAAATCGGGCAGGCGGCATGGCTATGTAGGTCGCTCCCATTAGGGTGTATAATCACCTATCTAGAGAGATTCCATTTGCTTATTTAATCTATCGATGTTGTCCCTTTTCGGGAAACGGTTGCTGATCCCAACCATTGGTGATATACATTCGATACACTCAAGCGAAATGAGTGGTCGGTCATGTGTGGGTCGGGTTGCAAGATGTTCTTGTTGCACCCAGTGTATTCCCTTCTAGAGATACACTATCAGAAGGTGGTTCCATACCTTGTCAAAGTCGGAATCCAATCTCCAATAAGCGCCCTGCGGTTTTTGATTTTATATTATATATGGAGCGTGAGATGCAAGCGTTCCGCTAAATTGTTATTTATTTGATTTAGACACTATTATAATATCATTGGATTTTCGTATCAAAGTGTTTTGGGTTATAGTAAGGTAAAAATCGTCCATGTTTATGTGTGGGTTGGTCTTACTATTATCCTTTCTTCCGAAAGGATTTTGAAAGTTAAACAAATGGTTGGAGTTTACTCACACCAGTCCCATGACTGACCCATAGTTTATTTTGTTTTTTTTCCCTAAAATCTTGGGTGCCCAAATTTGTACGGGCAATCAAGCAGTCAGGATTTTTCAGATTCACTTGGAAGAGCTGGAAGCAAGAGGCTTCACCAGTTAGCTATAGACTATCATATTTCTGCTGTGTACTATGTTGTATCTGGAAACAGGTGTTTATAACTGTTCCAGGAGTAACTGTTGTGCTCTGATAATGGTATGTATATACAGTTACTGATTTGTATTTCAAAAGTTATGTTATTTAATATATTTTATTCGTTCCGCTGTGAGTTTGTGATCTTCGTTTTCTTCTATTCTAATATTTCTTTCTTTCTATTTCTCATCCTCTAACTTCATTCTAATAATGATTCGTATCTCTGTGTAATTTGGGTTGGACGTGTGGTGTTATTAGTCGACTCAGATAGTACGGATTTGCGGGCCGTCACACGTTGTACGTTTTAAAATAACTTTCGATATATAAATAAATATCGATTTCAGTATAGTTTAGAGGCAAAATGAGTTTATTTCTTGAGGAATACCAAAACCCTACGTCTGGAAAGAATATACTGAAAGGTGAGGGGATGGTCCTGACCAGGCACTAAAAACCGTATGTGCTTTTACCATGGACGTACAATAATGCTACTCCGCTGCCTCAGATCCTTCTTATTTCGCTCCTCTATAACACTACTAGAATACATGGTTATTCCAACGACTCAATGTCATTTGCGGCCGTTTGAAGCCGTTGGAATAGAGTTCATGAGTTCCAGTGGCTTCCAATGTATCGAATGGACCATTTCCAATGGCTTTAAACGGTTCAAGCTGTTGGAAGCCGTTTAAAGACAATAATCAAACATCTATTGGAAACCGTTGATGACCATTGAAAAAACTAGGTTAATTTTTTTTATAACAGCAAGCAAATAAAATTTCAACCACCCCATTTCCAATCCAATCCGTTTCCAACTCATTTCCAATCATTTCCACATATATACAACACATATATACCAATAACACTATAAACAACCAAAATAATTCAAAGAAACATCAATATGTACAAAATAAACCATTTAAACATCCAGAATACCATCAAAATATACAAATCATCACCTACTCTGTACCATCAAAATATCCAAACATCCAAACATGTCTACTAACTGTACCAATATATAAAACCATCAAAATAAATCCAAAGTATCATTCTCACTCACTCAGTACCCATATATACAACATAGAAACAAATCATCACGTCTCCAAGCCAAACACAAAAAACATACCTTAATCTTCATCCTGTTCGTCGCCTCCGGAAGCAGATGATGAAGGAAAACTACCATGATTATGCATGTACTCCACAACCTTTTGATTCAGCTGCTTAATCTACATAGATTGCACATGACTTTGGTCCTGCAGCAGCTTAATCAAGGCTCGCATCTCCGTAATTTCTGCTTTGTCTTGGGCCTTCTAAGTTTGTTGAACCTGCAAATAGAATGAATAGCATATGTATAAAAATGCATTCTGTTTATGCATATATAAGTAGTTTTATACATGCATATGTATAAAAATGCATTGCGTATATGCATATATAAGTATTTTATTTGTAGTATTTTATTTTATACATATGCATATATAAAAATGCATTTTGTTTATATTTTTTTTATTTTTTTTAGTTTGTTTGTTTTGTTTTTGAAAATTAAAAACATGCACTGTGTTTATGCATATATAAGTATTTTTATATATGTATATGTATAAAAATGCATTGTGTTTATGCATATATAAGTATTTTATTTGTAGTATTTTATTTTACACATATGCATATATAAACATATGTATAAAAATGCATTTTGTTTAAATACTTGTTGTCTTTTATTTGCTTGTTTGTTTTGTTCTTGGAAATTAAAAACATGCATTCTGTTTATGCAAAGTATTTTTATGTACGCATATGTATAAAAATGCATTGTGTTTATACATATGTTTATGCATATGTATAAAAATGCATTGTGTTTATGCATATATAAGTATTTTGTTTGTAGTATTTTATTTTATACATATGCATATATAAGCATATGTATAAAAATGCAATCTTGTTTATATATTTGTAGTTTTTCATTTATTTGCTTGTTTGTTTTGTTTTTAAAAATTAAAAACATGCATTGTGTTTATGCAAATATATGTATTTTTACATATGCATTTGTATAAAAATGCGTTATGTTTATGCATATATAAGTATTTTATTTGATACATATGCATATATAAGAATATGTATAAAAAGGCATTTTGTTTATACATTTATTGTTTTTTATTTGTTTGTTTTGTTTTTGAAAATTAAAAACATGCATTGTGTTTCTGCATATATAAGTATTGTTATATATGCATATGTATGAAAATGCATTGTGTTTATGCATATATAATTATTTTATTTGTAGTATTTTATTTCATACATATGCATATATAAGCATATGTATAAAAATGCATTTTGTTTATATATTTATAGTTTTTTATTTGTTTGTTTGTTTTGTTTTTGAAAATAAAAAACATGCATTGTGTTTAATGCATATATAAGTATTTTTATATATGCATATATAAGTATTTTTATATATCCTATTTTAGTATCTTTGATAAAATTATATGCATATATATAAGTGATCTAAATGAAGTTTTAGATGATATTAACTTAATGTTGAGTGCTATGTAACGTGTACCTTGTATTTTATTATAATTATATCAAACCTTTTTAACATGTAAAAGATCAACTATATTCTAAACACATGGTTTTTATGTTTACATTTCTAATCATGTTCTAAATGCGTCATAATTGAATCGACTAAGGCAATGAAAATATTAAATGGAATTAACAATTGAATTGACTAAGGTAGCGAATATATTTTGGCACACTTAAAACCTAGAAAGTATGAGTATTGGTTAAATCATACGAATATAACCGTCAGGTTACCGAATCCATATCGCCTGCTCCACTGCGACGGATCCATAACTGCATCAAATAGGTTGTCTTCCTCCTCCGTCGTCAAATCATCACGACCAAGCTCCTCAAGCGCATGAGACCGTACCTCCTGAAACTTTGCCTATAATACAAAAAACAATTTCAATTGAAAAATAATAGAATGTTGATTTTATATTACATTAGCAAGTAATTAATAAAATAATCGGTGTGAGCAATAAAATTTAAAATACACATGCATATGCAGCTGTCGCCCTATCCTTATCATCCCACTAATAAGTGACGTTGCCAGCCTCGTCTACATGCCTGGATGCATGGTTGTGAGTTGTAATGACTTAGGGATTTTCGGCCTCGAAAATCGACATAAATACCTTTACCGTAACTCATGCCGACCTTCCAAACACCGAAAACACTGGAACGTTATTAGAAAGAAAATAGAGGGTGAGATAAGGAAGAAAGAAATATAAGAATAGAAGAAGAAGAAGAACCAACACATCACAATCAGAGTCTCACATCGCAGCGGAACAAAATATAATACAGAAATAAAACTTTATTGAGAGCATTTAAAAATACTTACAATATCAGAGTACATCAACATCTCTGGACAATTATAAAAATCTGTCACATATACAACACACAGCGGAATAGTAGCTATATAATATCATATGTCTGGACTCTTCCAGCTCGTCTCTTCATAGCATTTGATAACCTGAACCTGTACACCCCAGGCTAACCCGAGCATTTACAAAACACCGGGTCAGTCTGGTGAACCAGAGTGAGAAAACTCGCACAGTATTAAGGTAACACACAACTTGATTTTAAAGTTAAAATATTTTCAAAGAAAAGGATAATCGTAAGACCAAATCCACACATAAATACGGACGGTTTTTACCTTACGACAACCCAAAACATTTTTGAAACCGATATCTTTTCTGATATTATAATAGTGTTTAAATACAAGTAAATATCAATCTAGTGGAACGCTTGCATCTCACGCTCCACATATATAGTATACAATCAAAACTGCGGGCGCTTATTGGAGATTGGATTCTGACCTTGACAAGGTAAGGGATCACCTGCCGATAGTGTATCTCTAGAGGCGAATACATTGGTTTCAACAAGAACGTCTTGCAACCCGACCCTCACATGATCGACCACTCATTTCGCTTGAGTGTATCGAATGTATATCACCAACGGTTGGGCTCAAACCACCGTTTCCCGAAAAGGTACAGCATCGAAATAGATTAAAGTTGCAAAAGGAATTTCTCTAGCTAGGTGATTATACATCCTAATGGGAGCGGCCCACATAGCCATGCTGTCTTCCCGATTTTTGTCATTTCCCAGCTGTGAGGCTTGAGGTTTGAATTTCCTTTTGGAATATATGGTCACCATTCACTTTGAATGTCACATCGTCAAATCCGCCAGATATCACTAATTGACGTCCACAAAAATACTCTAGTTGGAAGCTACCCAACTATAGCACGTTTGAAGAAATCAACGTACGCAATCCCTTTGGAAATACTCTGTCAGACATCCGTCCATACAAGTCATCCAGGAACAGGATGAACCGAAGGTACTCTCCTACTGCATCCAATATAGGAATCACCCCATGGATCAGTAGCGAGAAGTCCTTGTAATCCGTAGATTTCAACCACGACAGAACCACAGTTTATCTCTGGCCGCTAGGTCAGAGATTATAAGTAATCCTTCCGCTTATGAAGATCCACGGTCTTCAATGCTCCATCTCGATCATCTTCTAATATCTTAATGTATTTGTTGGTCGGAATGGTTTTCCAATATAATTTCGATCCCGGTATTTCCGCACCAACAATCGTATTGGGCAAATTTGATAGCCGGTAATTTAACTATCAAAATAAACAATGTTTCAATCATGACAATCCAGTGAGTCCACTGGTTCAGTATTCAGCATCACTTGGCCTTTTAATTAAACAAAGATAAATTCAAACTCTTAAATCTTTCGATATATAGTTCTTCGTTTCTTATTTAACATAAGATTATTCAATTTAACGAGTTCATTTTATTATTTAGAAAAATTCCATATCATATCCAGTTTCCACTCCGCTTTCAAAACATTAGCCAAGTTATTATCTATTTTGGGAAATCCATTCAACTTTTTCTCATAAAACAGTGTTATGAGATATCTTCTATCCATTACTTGAAAACAAAACCCAATGTTTATTCTTAGAGAATAAAACTCAACTTTATAATTCCTTTCTAACATGAAAATATAGTTATATTCGCAACAACCCCTTTACTCTCCTCCTTACCTTGGAATTCCCATTATATATCTATTCCAAGTTTCACCAACATGTTGCATTATTATTTCCCCAATGAAATAATAAACTTTACTATCTCTTCTACCATTACAACTTATATCCTCCTCAGATAATTCTGACGTCGTTCAAGTTGGGGTATTTTAATTACCTCCCAGACCTTGATCAACAACGTTTATATCTGAAGATAAATATAAGTTGTAATCCGCAACCAATATTTCCTTCTGATACAAATTCTATTTAACTATTTGATTTAAAATATGATTTTGTAAACCTTATTATCATTTTGAAAATCTATTTCTCTAATATTCCATTATTTCTTAATTCAATTAACTAACACCTTATAATACACCACTTTTTAATCTCTACCTCTATGAACCAATCCATTTTATGATTCGGATTTTGTTATCAAATCCTACGACTCACTTCTTTTACCAGTTCCCATTCCGTTCTCCCTTTAAATTAATTAAAAATATAATCAATTAATTTAAATAATTCCATTTAAATTGTTCCTCAGCAACACAATTTTCCAAATTTAACTGTTAGGTTAATTTCCTTATTCTCACATTTTCAGATCTGATTAACATCAGATTCAACTTTATAAAATCAATTTACACTTAATTATAAACATAAATATCTATTTCCCTTTAAATAATTTTTTATTCAAATTATATATTTCAAAATCTATCTTTAGTTATAAAGTAAATTTTATAACTTCAGTTTAATCGATTTACCTGACGGTAAATCGATATAAATAAAATAATTTACTTTTAGGCCATTTACTGCTGATTACCCAACCAATACAGCCCATTGGTTAAAGCATAACACAGATTGACTTTCCAATCAATGATCAATACTCAAATCAGTTACCCAAGCAAGACAGTTCATATGATGATATGAAATAAATAATATATTTTGAGGAATCTGGTTGGATCCCTCCAACCTGTTCTTTCCTGTATACAAATGGTTATCTCCAAACAGATCGTTCAATTCCATTTAACTGATAATAATAAATAACGAACATTTAATCCCAACCACAAGCAATTCAAACAATTCAACCAATTAAACACGTTTATTTTATAAATGTGACCAACAAGGTAAGTTAGCTTTATTGGAACCAATCGTTAGAATAACGATTTGGTATTTCACTGAAATTAAACGACAGTTTAATTTCATTGGTTAAACCAAAAAATAAATTTATAACTAGCAAACAGTGAATCATAACAAACAGAGCACACAAAACAAAAACCCAGTTTATATAAAATATAAATGAGGAGAACTGTGTGAGTTTAACTCACCTTGAGTTAATACCGTGGTTACAACGGTTGGTTTAATTAAATTAAACGAGTGTTTAATTCAATTAAAGATTCCGGTTGATTCCAATTGCGTTCAGATCTGTTCCATGACATACTGCTCGTCAACGCGATTCTAGTGATACCTTGTTGGTCCGGTTCTGATAACATATGAATTTGATATTAATAGTTCAAGTTAATAAAATTTAAATAAACAATAAAAATCCTTATTTAAGTTTTAAACTTCACTATATATATTTTCACAACTAATTATTTTTTGTTATGAATCCCTAGTTAATATTACTAATAATTTTATTTAAACAAGACCGATACTTAACTAATTAGTGTTGTAAACAATTGCCGATTTGTTACTGTTACTGATCCCTTGTTTGAAAATCTATTAGACTGACTCCTTCTTGGTTTTCCTCTGCTGTTTGAACCACTCCCTTTTCTTCAAGTACTATGCAATTATCTCAACCAACGCCTACAAAGAAATTCTCGTCTTCTTTTAATACGGCTTTGGTTATAATACTCTATTTTCTAGTTAATATAAGCATTAACGTTAACTTAACTAATAATCAGGTCCGACGCTTCTTCCATCAGTTCCTCATATTCACGTTACTCCCAGTATCCACGCGTTCCTTCTTTTCATTGAAGCATTCGGACCCTTGTTTCTTCTTGGTCCCAGTATTCATGGTATTGTGCTCCAAAATAACTCATCAACTTTGCTCCTCGTGACAGATGACAGTCACTGCACCAACCAATACAGCTTCGCAGTTATCATAGAACCCACGCACCAACTACCAATTCAATCATCAACACCGCGCCTACCATGACCGATCTGACATCACATTCGAGCAGGCTCAACACCCAGTAATGAAACAAAACATCCCGTTCGCCCCTTTCTTCTCATAGCCGCATCCTCCCTTTTTCCCATGCCTGCAGCTTCATTTCTCACTTTTCCTTCCATGCAAACTGCTCTCGCCTCCACCATTATTTTCTCCACACTCCACCCTCTTCACCAACGTCCTCTCTCTACAACATAAACAGATCCCACTGCTCATGTATAACCTTCCCAACTCTTTCTTTTAACCCATGCTTAAACTTTTCACACTTCAACACCTTGACGCCACAGACCTCCGCCAAACCCACTCAACTCCGTCCATCTACTCACCTTCTCGACCCCTTCACCTCGCACAAGCCAGTACAGAAAATCCATGTCTCTCCATGCGAACCTGCTAGACCTTAAATCTATCGAAACTTGTACAGGAACAAACTGAAGAAGCATACGAATCTTTTAATTTTGTTTGGTTTTGTATTGTATTCGATTTTATAGAATTTCTGAAAGGATTGAATCATCGAAGTAACGAGTGCTTTTCTGTGTGTATTCTGTTCGAATGAAATAAAGGAACAGGGGTATTTATAAAAGCAAACTCCTTGGCTGCTAAGGAAAAAGAAACGTGCTGATGTCAGAAATTATATATTTTTATATACTATGTCTTGTGAAAGTTTCTTTTCATAAGTGCAGCTATTAAAGTAGGCCAGCACATTTCTTTAATGGGAGAAAACGACGTATAAAGGTGTTCTTTCAGACTTTAGGCGTAGGGATTATAATACGAGATATCACAAAGTTTCTGATCGAATGGGAAAAACGCAGATGTACAGGGTAACAGGGAAATGTACGAGAAGATATTTTTGTTAATAAAATTCTTGCAGTAGGCACATGGTTATAAGGAAAAGTTTAGAAGTAACATGGGGAAAGCAACTTTCCAGCTTGCATATGGTTGGAACGATTTGAAGTAACAGGGCCATATTAAAGAAATGATCAGAAGTAATTTCTTAGAAGTAACGTGGGCGAGGCAGAGAATTAAATATGAGGAAACGTACGATTTTTCGTTGAGATGAATGTAGATTTTTTTTCTTTCTAAAATTGACCAACCATATTTTCAGTGTGTAACGTTCAACGTTTACGGTTCGTACGAGTACATATGAGCTTTAATTGAAACGAAACTCGAAAACATACAATAATTAAGTACTTCGAATTCAATGTAACTGGTTCAGTCGAATTCCGAAGTCGTTTGTAAAATAATCACTTCTGAGGTCTATATAATGTCGATAGAATATAATTAAATTTCATAACAATTAAATTCAATAAAAACAAATTATTATTATAATATATGCCCAAATGAAATAATATACAGTTTTAAATTCAACCAATATATATAACTCAATATTCAATAATTCGGGTTAAAACGATATTCAGTTTATATAAAAACTTCTTTTTAATTATTAAATAAATCGTTATATTTTTATAAACGATTTCATAGCGACTATTTAAAAATTTGTTTTGGACATAAAAAAAAATCTACAATATGAAAACTTGATTTTTCAGCTTCATTAGTAAATTATTATCAAATAGATTCAAACGTTTCTTGTTTCAAAGAAATCTGACTTAAATTGGATCTTGTATAACCAGTTGAAGTTCAAACCTCCATATTACGAATTGTCGCGCCATTTCGAGCTCGATTTATATTATAAATAAATTAACGTTCAAACTTCGTTTTTAATAACAAATTAAATATTAATACTCCAAATATAATATTTAATATAATAAATTAAATTAAATATTTGACTGCCAAAATACGGGACGTTACATTCTCCCCCCTTAAAATAATTTCGTCCTCGAAATTGCTAAGGTAGGAAAGAACGTTACAACCCATTAATTTCTAAATACATTTTTATTTTAAATCAAAATCATTTTATCATAATCAATATAAATTTTCAAAAATATCAAAAAAATTCTAACACATTAAATTCCCGGAAAAATTCGGCAGAGTCTCCCCTGCACGGAGTGACATCTGCGATATCGTAGGAACAAATAATATATATGCATCGACCAACACGGTCGGAAAACAACAATCAAAACCCCAAAATTTTATATTTCGCGTAGGCGTACCTTTTACGAGCACTATTGAGCATATTTTCTCACATATATGCGATTTACTCAACCAATAACGATTTGTCTAGCCATCTGTTACCCGTACTTAACTCAATTCACATATCAGTAATAAATATATGAAATTCTATGATAATATTTTACTAATCATACAACTACATACAACATCAATTCATTTGAATTACTAGGTTGACTCATTCGTTTTTGATTCACATTCGATTCCATTCCAATTTGTAATACTGGAATTTATTTTCTTTAGTTTCAATCCATTGAATTTCTTATTAACCATGGATGAATTTTATTCAAGATATTCAACATCCAAACAACACCAAATCAATTCAACCAATCTTAATCAAACCAATTGAATTTACACTCAACATTAATATTTTACTTTGGTTTCACATAACTGAACATTAGTCGATTAATGTCCGATTGATTTTCTTTTGATTATAATTTATTCAATTAAAATTTCAAATTTCCAAATTTGTTTTATTAAATTTCATTATCATTCTTAATTCAATTCCACTTAGACAAGTTAAGGTCCAATTCAAATTCTTAATCAAATTTGAATTTATCCAAATCGACAAACACATCAAATACACCAATATCTCAATAAATTGAGAAAATTATCCCTTTTCTATAAAAATATAATTCGGGTAAAATTATTTCATTTACCCTCTTTTCAAAACAATATTATATCAATTGCCAGTTCAACGCTTCTCAATACTCGAACTGATCAACCAACACAATACAAAACATTTATATAAAAATTTACAAATACGCTCTTATATATATACACTCAATCTTGATCTAGGGTATTACTAACCCAATCTCTATCGAGTTACACCACAGAGCCAAGGTTATTTCTAAACCGATAGCTCTGATACTACTATAACGACCTAGGGATTTTCGGCCCCGGAAATCGACATAAATACCTTTACCGTAACTCATGCTGACCTTCCAAACATTGAAAACACTGGAACGTTATTAGAAAGAAAATAGAGGGTGAGATAAGGAAGAAAGAAATATAAGAATAGAAGAAGAAGAAGAACCAACACATCACAATCAGAGTCTCACATCGCAGCGGAACAAAATATAATACAAAAATAAAACTTTATTGAGAGCTCTTAAAAATACTTACAATATCAGAGTACATCAACATCTCTGGACAGTTATAAAAATCTGTCCCATATACAACACACAGCGGAATAGTAGCTATATAATATCATACGTATGGACTCTTCCAGCTCGTCTCTTCACAGCATTTGATAACCTGAACCTGTACACCCCGGGCTAACCCGAGCATTTACAAAACACCGGGTCAGTCTGGTGAACCAGAGTGAGAAAACTCGCACAGTATTAAGGTAACACACAACTTGATTTTAAAGTTAAAATCTTTTCAAAGAAAAGGATAATCGTAAGACCAAATCCACACATAAATACGGATGGTTTTTACCTTACGATAACCCAAAATATTTTTGAAACCGATATCTTTTCTGATATTATAATAGTGTCTAAATACAAGTAAATATCAATCTAGTGGAACGCTTGCATCTCATGCTCCACATATATAGTATACAATCAAAACCGCGGGCGTCTATTGGAGATTGGATTCCGACCTTGACAAGGTATGGGAACACCTGCCTATAGTGTATCTCTAGAGGCGAATACACTGGGTTCAACAAGAACGTCTTGCAACCCGACCCTCACATGACCGACCACTCATTTCGCTTGAGTGTATCGAATGTATATCACCAACGGTTGGGCTCAAACCACCGTTTCCCGAAAAGGGACAGCATCGAAATAGATTAAAGTAGCAAAAGGAATTTCTCTAGATAGGTGATTATACACCCTAATGGGAGCGACCCACATAGGCATGCTGCCTGCCCGATTTTTGTCATTTCCCAGCTGTGAGGCTTGAGGTTTGAATTTCCTTTTGGAATATCTGGTCACCATTCACTTTGAATGCCACATCGTCAAATTCGCCAGATATCACTAATTGACGTCCACAAAAATACTCTAGTTGGAAGCTACCCAACTATAGCACGTTTGAAGAAATCAACGTACGCGATCCCTTTGGAAATACTTTGTCAGACATCCGTCCATACAAGTCATCCAGGAACAGGATGAACCGAAGGTACTCTCCTACTGCATCCAATATAGGAATCACCCCATGGATCAGTAGCGAGAAGTCCTTGTAATCCGTAGATTTCAACCACGACAGAACCACAGTTTATCTCTGGCCGCTAGGTCAGAGATTATAAGTAATCCTTCCGCTTATGAAGATCCACGGTCTTCAATGCTCCATCTCGATCATCTTCTAATATCTTAATGTATTTGTTGGTCGGAATGGTTTTCCAATATAATTTCGATCCCAGTATTTATAAAAGCAAACTCCTTGGCTGCTAAGGAAAAAGAAACGTGCTGATGTCAGAAATTATATATTTTTATATACTATGTCATGTGAAAGTTTCTTTTCATAAGTGCAACTATTAAAGTAGGCCAACGCATTTCTTTAATGGGAGAAAACGACGTATCAAGGTGTTCTTTCAGACTTTAGGCGTAAGGATTAGAATACGAGATATCACAAAGTTTCTGATCGAATGGGAGAAACGCAGATGTACAGGGTAACAGGTAAATTTACTGGAAGATATTTTTGTTAATAAAATTCTTGCAGTAGGCACATGGTTATAAGGAAAAGTTTAGAAGTAACATGGGGAAAGCAACTTTCCAGCTCGCATATGGTTGGAACGATTTGAAGTAACAAGGCCATATTAATGAAATGATCAGAAGTAATTTCTTAGAAGTAACGTGGGCGAGGCAGAGAATTAAATATGAGGTAATGTACGATTTTTGGTTGAGATGACCGAAGATTTTTTTCTTTCTAAAATTGACCAACGATTTTTTCAGTATGTAACGTTCAACGTTTACGGTCCATACGAGTACATATGAGCTTTAATTGAAACGAAACTCGAAAACATACAATAATTAAATATTTCGAATTCAATGTAACTGGTTCAGTCAAATTCTGAAGTCGTTTGTAAAATAATCACTTCTGAGGTCTATATAATATCGACATAAATAATTAAATTTCATAACAATTATATTCAATAAAAACAAATTATTATTATCATATATGCCCAAATGAAATAATACATAGTTTTATATTCAACTAATATAGAATTATAACTCAATATTTAACAATTCGGGTTAAAACGATATTCAGTTTGTATAAAAACTTCTTTTTAATTATTAATTAAATCGTTATATTTTTATAAACAATTTCATAGCGACTATTTGAAAATTTATTTGGATATAAAACAAAATCTACAATATGAAAACTTGATTTTTCTGCTTCATTAGTAAATTATTATCAAATAGATTCAAACGTTTTTTGTTTTAAAAAATTCTGACTTTAATTGGATCCTGTATAACCAGTTGAAGTTCAAAACTCCATATTACGAATTGCCGCGCCATTTCGAGCTCGATTTATATTATAAATAAATTAACGTTCAAACTTCGTTTTTAATAACGAATTAAATATTAATACTCCAAATATAATATTTAAAATAGTAAATTAAATTAAATATTTGACTGCCAAAATACGGGACGTTACATGAGTAAATATGTCTATGTAGGACATGGGATGTCCACGAGCTTTTTCCTGCAACTGATAATTTGAATAATTCAATTCCACAAAGTTAACTGCTGAACTGATCAATATACATATGTAATAATTTAAAATTTTACCAAGTCCCCACGGTGATGCAGGAAAGACTTGGATCCTCCACGATGAGTTACATGATTCTTGTTCCTGTTTGCGATGTTCTTTGCTAACTCAGCCAACAAATGTACATTAACTAATTATTTAAAATCAGCAAAAATAAATAAATTAGATTCGTTATATATTTTCCTTGAATCAGGCGTGTCCCACCACGTAACCATCTTAGTAAACACTCCATCGCTCATCCATCTTGGTTTCTTCCCCTTTTTTAATCTCATCTTCTCCATGTAATTTCTTATGACCTTTGAGTTTCAATGTCGTCGAACTAGGCTCATGTCAGAATTCTGCATATCTACTACGCCCTGTACAATGTGAAAATATCACTAATCTCATTTATTTGTATTTAACTAATTTGTAAAGCGGTATAAACTTACCAGAAAATCTTGCCACACAGTCTCTCTGACGTCTTCTGGGACCCTCCTCCGCTAAGGCTAGAAATTTCTCATTCTAGCCATATATTCATCCTTAGAAATATTTAGAACCGTCTGAGATGCCTCCAACTCAAACCCGCTATGTTAGATATAAATTAGAACTTCATACAATATAGATATATTATGTACAAAAAAATAAATTGTTACGCTGCTAATTTTGATACTTACGTATGGTCAGCCTTAGACTACAAGTAAACAACTAGGTGAGCTAACTGATCGCCACTACCCTCACCTGCATACGGGATAATGCTACGTCCTCCCAGGCCCGGCCCTAGGCATATGCCTACTAAGCGGCCGCCCAGGGCCTTCGGCAAAGAAGGGGCCTCGTACAAAGAATTTCGTATATGTATAAATTTGATAATGGAAAGATTACAAAAGGAAAATGGCTGGGTGGAAGTGCATTTGGCCATCATGTTGAAGGTCCTGAGTTCGTATCTTGGGGAGTAATATAGGATGCAATTTTTAACTATATACTAATTTTTACTAACTTCCAGCTTGGGCTAGGGGCCTCTTATGGGTCACTCATCTTTCACTTTGGCCTTGGTCCTCCAAATTGTCAGGGCCGGCCCTGCTCCCTCCAGAGCCTGAGCTTGAACCAGAGCCAGACATAATATACCTGCCACATAAATATAAATTTGGATTTCAAATACTATGGCATAGTCATATTAAAAGTGCTCTACATTTTACAAACCATTGTGTTTATGGATATATGTATTTTTAGATATGCATATCTATAAAAATGCATTGTGTTTATGCATATACAAGTATTTTATTCATAGTATTTTATTTTATACATATGCTTATATAAGCATGTGTATAAAAATGCATTTTGTTTATATATTTATCGTTTCTTATTTGTTTGTATGTTTTTTTTAAATTAAAACATGCATTGTGTTTATGCATATATAAGTATTTTTACATATGCATATGTATAAAAATGCATCATGTTTATGCATATATAAGTATTTTTATATATGCATATTTATAAAAATACATTATGTTTATGCATATATAAGTATTTTATATGTAGTATTTTATTTTATACATATGCCTATATAAGCATTTGTATAAAAATGCATTTTATTAGAAAACATTAACATGCATAAGAAGAAATCATGATTTTGAAAACTACAATGCACAATGAAGCGGCAAACACTGAAAAAACATGATTTTGAAAACTTAATAATTTATCTTCATATATCATTTACCAACATATTGCTATTTTAAAATGCTAACAATTCATGGCTACAAGTTTTAGCATTTAAGGGTACGATTAGGTTGCATTGTAAGAATGCAAAAACCAAGCACTTGCCAAACATGCTAACAATTCCTATGAATTTGATCATTACGGTGATATCAATAGCAATTAGGGAGTAAGATGATGTAATATACGTATATGAACAACCAGGAATCAACCAAACTTCAAATTAAACCCTAAATCAATTAAAACCTAAATCAATTAAAACCTAAAAATTAGGTTTAGAGAAAATACCGATTTTGGAGAGAAAATGGGGTGGAGAGTGGTTAGATGCTCGAAGATGCTGTCGGAGGAGGTTGACTTCGGCGTATGACTGGTGGCAGCACAGTGGAAGGTGGAAAAATGGCAAATGGAAGAAGTGTTGTGTGAATTGGGGAAGAATGATACTCTCGGCTTGCTGTTCTGGAATATATCCGAAAATTTTCAATGGTTACCAATGGCCTCTAACAGCTATTATTTCATCGGTTTCCAACAGCTCATTTATAGCCGTTGGCGGCCATTGGAAACAACACATTGGAATACACTGTTTATCTAGTAGTGTAAGCTCGTTATGCACTCCCAACGCAACACGAGTCATGTGCATAGCCGTACCCCAACGATGCGGCCTAGGAAGGTATATATAAGATGTACTGATTGCTTCAGTGATAAGTCTAGTGTGCATGCTGGACGTGTACTCATAATACCAAAAGGGAAGAACGTAACGGAAACCATACAGTTTCTTGAAGCATTGTATCACTTACGTATCCAATGCTACATACAAATAACCCAAAATAGTTCTACCCCAATCATATAGCTGCAACTGCTCAATGTCTACCAGGCCAACCGATAAACCAAGTCTAACAACCCCCTTGTTGTTGCTAAAAAATGTGGATCCAATAAGGTATAATGAAAAGGCCCTGATCACCGGAGTATGTATATCCTCAGTGGCCTGATGATTTACCATATACTGCTGTACAGTGGGAAGGGTAACAACACCTCCTCTAACCGAATTTAGGTCTAAACGAAAAAATGATCAGAAAAACTCTCAACCTCCTCAAATGAAGCATCTAACAAAACACGGTCGAGACGGCCTACCTCTATGCCAGTGAGCATGTAAAAATCTAAAGGAGTCATCCCTAACTCGAAATCAGGAAAATGAAAGGTGTATGTAGTAGGCCACCATCGCTCGCTAAGAGCCTCGACTAGGCATCGGTCTACATGCGCAAACCTAGATAAATCTAAGAAGCCTCTGAACGGGGTTGCACGAAGCCTAATCAAAATCGGCTCTGGTAAATGATCATAGTATTGTGCTATACAACATAACCAACTACCTCGCATGACAACGTGTCGAACCTAAACATATGATTATTTATTGTAAACATAAACTAATAATTAACATTCATGTATAGTAAAACGATTGTCTATCTACATAATAATAAATAAAACGTATACCTGAGGTGTCGCAATAGCCACAGTCAGTCAACGTGAAATAGTCGGAGGCAAGACGTGCAAGACCCAAAGGTTGCTTGTTGTAATGGTAGTATCGGGCGCGACATGAGCTGATTCGATATTGACGTCTGTTGAATATTGGATGATGCGTCTACCGATTTTCACCGGCATGGCGGCATATCGACATAATAGTTAATAAAAAATTAAAATGAAAACTTTTTAAACGTATAAAATGAAATGAATCGCTGAAAACGCCTGATATAGGCGTGAAGCCTAGGCATTTGTTCAACAAATGCTTGGGCTTCAGGCGTTTGTTGAACAATTGGCCACTCTTTTATAGATGCGGGCGTCTGTTCAACAAACGTCCGGTATTTCTAAATAAATGAGGTGTTTATTCAACAAATGCCTTTCTCCCAAAACAATTGGATAATCCCCGATTTCAACAATTTAGGGTGCGGAAAATCTGAAATATGCACCCCAAACTATTGGAGTTGCTCTAAGAGTGAAAGATACATTTAGTTTGTCTTTCCTTTCTGGCTAAATTTTGACAGTGGTGATGCATAGATTAAACTACTGTTTAATTTTTTACTTAAAACAAAATACTCATCTTTTATAATATAATAAATTTTGGTTTGAAATACATAAAGTTGGACAAATGTTGATGAAATTGTCGTATGCAGTTTCGGTTAAATTACTACTGAAATCTTCGTGTGCAAATAAACAAGTGTTTGACGAAAAGCTGTAGAAGTTGAACATGTCAATTCTGGTAAATAAACATACAAATTGTATTGCACTATATAATGCAAACCAATCCTAACATCCTATGAAATTTAATTTGTATCATGAGTAATTCAAGCTAATCATGATAAGAAACTATAAAAACAATCCAACCTCATCAGATTAGAATAGAAACCAGTGTATGGCTGGTGCTTCACATATAAAAAGTGGCAGTCGTAGATGTGTATTTTTTAATGGTTGTTGATAGTGTCATAACAGGAAGGAAGACGAAGTTGGATACTATGGTGGTGCTTAGTTTTTTTAAGAACGTAGTTTCTTGGTGTTAACAAATACTGTATCCGATAAACAGTAGTGTGTAATGTAGTTTCAGTTGGAATTTGGTCATATCCAAATGTATATCTTTAATGTATTCGGCGTTGTGTCCACAGAGAATAAGGCGGTTTGATGTATTTACGTGGCAGCAGCAAAGATAAATTATGCAGTACATAATTGCATGCAGTTGCGGTTACTAGACATGAACGTTGAACAATGGGTTTTAAATAGTGTAGATATAATGAAAATTGACCTTGTTGAATGTAATGCAGTATGTATAATCAGGCTCTACCCGATGAATTTAAAGCCCAAGCCCTTGCAAAGAAATATTTTTAAGGTATAAGTTAGATGCAAGTAGAAAAAAAAAAGAAATGTTGCCTCTTTGGGACTCAAATCTAGCACATCTTGCTGCAAGCCATGCAATCAACCACCATGCTCTTATTTCTTTCACGCAAGTTCACTAATCCATTTTATCATATCAAAGTATATTAAAACCTGTAATCAAAGTAACTATGGAATTATGTATACAAGAATATGTCAGACAACATTATTTTCTTTTATTATTTCACTAGGGTTCTAATGCGAAGGAGGGAAATACATATAAATATTGTTGCGACTTGAAACAAATAATGCGGGATTAACCCATGAGATTGGGCTGCCTGAAACAATCGGCCCACTACGCTAATTTAAACAATGGAAGCCTAACATACATATATAACCAAGTAATATAATATGAACTATAAATCACCCTCTCATAACACTCCCCCTCAAGTTGGATAATAGATATTCTTCATTCCCAACTCGCTGCATAGATATTTCACTCGTGAACCATTCAATGCCTTCGTGAATAAATATGCAACTTGTTCTCCAGTTTGCGCAAAACCTATCTCAACCACATCTTCTTGAATTTTGTCTCTAATAAAATGGCAATCCACTTCTATATGTTTAGTTCGTTCATAAAAAACATGATTCGATGCAATGTATATTTTCACTTGGTTATCACACCATAATTTTGCTTGTTTTTCTGAACGCATACCAAATTCCTTTATTAAACGAATGATCCACATTACTTCACATACAGAGTTGGCCATGGCACGATATTTTGGCTCAGCACTGGACCGAGACACCATTGGCTGCTTCTTACTCTACCATGATACAAGATTACCTCCTATAAACACAGAATCCAAATGTCGACCTTCTATCTTCCTTCGAACCAGTCCAGTTTTCATCACTAAAACATTCAATACCAAGATGATCATTATTTGTGTACATAACTCCTTGTCCTACCATACCCTTCATATAGCATAAGATTTGATCCAGTGCATCCCAATGTTGCGTGGTAGGTTAGGTCATAAATTGACTCACCACACTAACTGAATATGAAATATTGAGCCTTGTAACACATAAATAGTTTAACTTTCCCACAAGGCACCTGAATCTATCTGCATTTTCCATAAGCTCACCGTCTCAACTTCTGGTTTGGAATCGTTGGAGCACTACTCGGCTTAGCCTCAAGCTTCCCAGTCTCACTCAATAAATCTAGAGTGTATTTTCTTTGTGATAAGTATATACCTTCCTTGTCCCTTAAAATCTAAACACCCAAGAAATACTTGAGTTCACCTATGTCTTTAGTTTGAAACTGAGTGTGTATATAGTGTTTTAATCGATGAATGCCATCTTCATCACTCCCCGTGATAACTATATCATCTACGTACGCTACCAGTAGTATGATCCCTCCATTATTTTTCTTATAAAACACAGAATGATCGGATTTGCTTCTCATAACACCAAACTTCTTTGTAGCTAAACTAAACTTGCCAAACCAAGCTCTTGGACTTTGCTTGATTACATACAATGATTTGCTTAGTTTACACACCAAGTTCGCCTCCCCCTGAGCAACAAAACCAGGCGATTGCTCCATTTATACCTCTTTTGTTAAATCACCATGTAAAAGGCATTTTTTATATCTAATTGATTAAATTTACAATTATACCTGGCCTCCATGGAGATGAACAATCTGATAGAGGACATTTTTGCTACAAGCGAAAATGTCTCTGAATAATCAATGTCATACGTTTGTGCATATCCCTTAGCCACTAAGCGAGCCTTGTACCGTGGTATACTACCATCTGCTTTCATTTTAATTTGGAAAAACCATTTACACCCTATTGTCTTCTTGGTTGTTGGTAGCTCGACCAAGTTCCACATTTATTCTGTTCTAAGGCATTCATCTCCTCTATCATAGCTTCACGCCATTTTGGTGAACTAATTGCTTCACAAACTGTTTTCGGCATGGTAATGGAATTCAGTGCAGATATAAATGCATGAGATGTATGTGGTAGCTTATCATAAGTTACAAATGAGAAAATGGGACAAGTACATTGCCTCTTTCCTTTTCTAAGTGCAATGGGCAATTCTAAATCACTATCATTCTCAGGTTGATGTGTACTTCCTGTATTACACTCTTTTGCAGGCATGTTATTCACATTTTCCTCGCTCTCTGATTCGTTGGGTATAGTTGAGTAAACCAAAAATTCCTCATTATCCTCATGGACTTGTGTTGTGCTTGTTTGGTAGAAAGGTGAATTTTCCATGAACGTTACATCGATTGAGACAATATATTTTTTCAGGCTGGGACAGTAACACTATATCCCTTCTGCATTCTTGAGTACTGAACAAAAATACACTTCAAGGATTTATGGTCGAGTTTTCTCAACTGTTGGCCGACATCTCTTACAAAACAGGTGCACCGAAACACTCTCGGCTTAATGGGGAACAATGCTTTATTTGGTTGTAGAACTTGATGAGGAATTTCATTGTTGAGAATTATAGATGGCATCCTGTTAATAAGGAAACATGCAGTTGCCACTGCATCAGCCCAGAAAGTCTTTGACACATTCATCTAAAAGAGTAGTGCTCTAGCCATCTCCAAAAAGTGTCGATTTTTTCTCTCCGCAACGCCATTTTGTGATGGAGTGTCAAAAAATAATGTTTCACGGAAAATACCATTTTGTGCCAAATAATCATTAAAAACAGTAGATACATGTTGCTTAGCATTGTCACTACGCAGAGTTTTAATGCAAGTGTTAAACTGGGTCTTAACTTCAGTATTGAATTTACAGAAAATAGAAAACAATTCAGTTCGAGATTTCAACTAGAATAATGAAACACCCCACCTCCGTTAAGGTCACTCACAAAGGGAATCCCTTAACTACGGTGGAGCATTATAGGTAAAAGATGCAGATAAATTACAAGACAAACAAATAAAGCAGCGGAAAATAAAGTCATTTATAAACAACTTAATTCAGTCAAGCTTTTACAATAATTTTCTCAATCATACTTAAATGTAATACATATAACTTCTGTCTTGATTTAAAAACTTCCAAGTATAAAAGTAGCATAAAAACAACAATGATATTCCCCAATAAAGCATGAACCAGCCATAGCAGTGGAAGAGAGAGTCCAAAATAATACATCGACTGTCTTCGAGCGTGGAAAGAAAACTGAGCTAAGTTGTAACATTTCTTCCCTGTGAACCTGGGGGGGGGGACGGAAGAAAAGAGGCGAAACAAAACTAGGTCAGACATAAGTCTGGTAAGTCCAGTGACTTTCAGCATATAAACAGGCAAAAGCATCATGACATGAATAAACTGAATATAAGACAATACCGTGATAACAGGGATAACAAGATAACATAGGATAAGCATAAGGTATGATAAGGCAAGATAAACTGAATGCACTTCTACTCTTTCTCTGCTTCGCTACTACTTTGTTATTATGATTTCTATATATATCTCTGCACCAGCTAACTAGTGTCCCAACTAGTAATCTGTATAAAATGATAATATTACAACGTGATCCCAATCCCCGCAATTGTGGTAGCCTTCAGGTGTACATCTATCGTGAGGATTCCACCTCAATCCGCCTAATTGCCATGAACATGTTAGATGTACCCTTACTACCCTATCGATTGGCTCTTAACTTGCATTAATGTTCCATTTGTCTGTGTCAATCGGCCCTCTCTTGTGTGTAGATACCCTGTGCTGGCCCCACCATAAGGTGTATCAATCCTTATGATAGCGACCCGACACGATTCAAGATGCATAGTTTATAACTAGTGGTACCCAGTGCCTGCTTTTTCCCACTACGGAGTATGTGCACGCCCGTAAACCATCGGAACCTACACCGACGTACCCCCTGCCGCTGCTTTGACCGCTTACAATCAGCCCAATAATCGTACCCTACCCTGCCTAGTTCAGGGTACCGTGATACATCTATGTGGGTTACTGCTGAAATAGGCCCATGTTACTAGGGTTTCCTATTGGTTAAGTTTATGGGCCTATATTTACTAATATTACCCACCAACCCGATATGTACTTAACCCTCCCACTGATTCAAGCATATTTAACAGTTGAATTTTGTGGGCCTATATGTACTAATATTACCCACCTACATGAGATGTACTTAACCCTCCCGTCGATTCAAGCATGTTTATTAAACGGTTAAGTTTTGTGGGACTATATTTACTAATATTACCCACCTACACTAGATGCACTTAACCCTCCCATCGATTTAAGCATGTTTATTAAACGGTTAAGTTTTGTGTGCCTATATTTACTAATATTACCCACCAGCTCGATATGTACTTAACCCTCCCGCACATTATGTCATATCGGTTAAGTGTTGCCCATTCATGTTAACTTGACCCACTCATTCATCGTGGCACGTTGGTTAAGTGTTCCTTATTTACTTAACCCCGTCCATTCATCAAGTTATATTGGTTAAGTGTTTCCTTGTTACTTAACCCCACGTGTTCGTCTTGTTGTATTGGTTAAGTGTCATCAGTCAATTCAAGTTAACTTAACCCACCTACTCATCATGTCATGTTACTTTGGTTAAGTGTCACCTTCTTGTTTTAACTTAGCCCTACCACAAATCAAGTTATATTGGTTAAGTGTTAACTTAACCCTTTCCATTTATCATGTTATACCGGTTAAGTATTTCCTATTAACTTAACCCTAGTCATCCATCTTGTCATATTGGTTAAGTGTTTCTCATTACTTAAACCTAGTCATCCGTGTTAAAATGGTTAAATGTTCCTATAAACTTAACCCTACTCATTTATCTTGTTCATTAGCATTAATTGATTTATTAATGCACCAACCTCTCACATTAGATATGTGTTGTTGCGGTTACTGGATGTGTCGGGCGGTTCCGGGCAGTTTTACACCACAACTCAATCTAACCTCAGGTTTTTCTTGGGCATGATGCACTAACCTCTCACATTAGATAGGTATTGTTGTGGTTACTGGATGTGTCGGGCAGTTCTGGGTAGTTTTACACCACAACTCAATCTAACCTCGGGTTAGGCACATTCGTCTTTTCACTAATTTACATATTTACAGATTATATGTAAATTATTCACAATTGTTGTCAATTTCAGATTATGCCATATTTTCCATAAATGTCCAAGTCTAGATTTATATGCTAATTATCCCAAACAGTCATATTCCAATTCTCAAGTTATGCCCAACAAAACTAGTTGCAAGTTATGGCCCCCAAATTCAATTTCGAGTTATTATTCAAAATAGGGTACGCCTAATCTTCCCAAGTTTGTGCTAATAGTCATGCCCCAATACATTATTCTTTGGCGTCTCAACCAATGGTTATGCCCAATCCTAATTTACAGCTTTGCGCCCAATCTAGATTAATATTCCAATTTATAGTTTGCGCCAAATCTAGATTTAATATTTCAATTTACCCCAAGCTCGTAACAAAGAAAAATTATTCCCCAAATCATAAGTTACAAAATTATGTTCCA
Source organism: Allium sativum (assembly GCA_030737875.1). Lineage (NCBI taxonomy): Eukaryota > Viridiplantae > Streptophyta > Magnoliopsida > Asparagales > Amaryllidaceae > Allium > Allium sativum. Next base: position 269,496,048 of record CM060909.1, on the reverse strand, counting down.
CCATTACCAAATAGACTATTCCCCATTATGCCCGCATTCCAATCGCTCGTATAATAAGTTTTAGTCTAGATTCGAGGTTAATCTAGATTCATAAGGTAAAGGGGACGAAAAAGGAACATAAACGAGAGTAGGCATAAAACAGGCATTAAAATTGTAGATCAGTCAAATATTTTGGACCTAAGAGGATTACAGATCTGTTAGAGTTGGGGTATAACAAAGATAGATCTGAAACAAACTAACAGAAATAACCTTATAGACATATAGATCTGATATAAATAACATCATGAACCTAAAAGGTATATATGTCAGATGTCCAACAAAGACAGCCATGATTGAATAATAACTTCCTAGGCATGTAAATCATTGATTCAATAGAAAGATAGGAATTAATCTAAAGGTTTGTCTTATCATCAAGCATGGACTTAGATCCATTTCATTATGTGCCAAAATCACTGTTAGGTGTTTAAATCTGAAAATAATTTGAACTTACATGTTTACAGTTCAATTTACGCCCCAAATCCCAAGTTATATGTCCATTATACTTTATGCTTCAAATCTCAAGTCATATGTCCAATACTTAATGTTTCAAATCTCAAGTCATATGTCCAATACTTAATGTTTCAAATCTCAAGTCATATGTCCAATACTTTATGTTTTGAATACAACATGTGTTATGTCCTCAAATCAGTTATAACTCAATTATGCCTAATTATACATAATTTAATACTTTTCCCAAATTTTAGCGCTGGTCACGTCCAAATCATATTTTATGCCCAATTTTTATTTCCAATGTACATTCATCTCTTATGAGATCTGGCTCAGGCTCGCAGTAACCTGGATATAAAACAAAAAGGGAAGAAGGAAAGAAGAGACAAAGAACAGACATAATATTGTCAATGAGATAGATACAAAGTATATAGAAAGACAGGCATAATCTTAGATCCAGATTTATTACAATGTCAGAATCACAATTAACTTTTATTTCTGAAAGTAACGTGAACTTACAAATTACAGAAAGATCTTGAATTTTGGGATCTGTATTCTGAAACTGAATAGCTCTCCCTTGAAGTGGACTATCTGATTTGATTCTTAGAAATAGTTGTTGAATCGTTGAATTAGCTTTTTGAATCTCTACTAGAATTCTAAACTTGATTTCTACGAAGGACTTGAGCAGTATAACCCCTCTTAGATTTATTTTGATACGAATTAGAGTAGAATATAGGCATAATGAAGTTGTGTGGAGAGAAAGTGCGGTTTGGGGGTGTTTAAATAGCTTAGGAGCAACGAATCTGGTCAGAACGAGCGTCTAAATGCAGAAAAACTAATCTGTCCACGGATCTGGAAAAGGGGGGAGGTCGACCCCATGATCGACCTGTGTAACCCAGGTCGACCCCATGGTCGACCTGTGTGACACAGGTGGACTCCCAGCTTGACCCCCTGGTCGACCTGGGACCTGGGCATGAAATTTCCCGCCTAGCCCAGGTGTGTGTTTTGAATTTCGAATTTGAATTTCGAGCTAAGCTGTTTTATTTTATTCAAACCCCTGAAACTTCTGAAGGTCATAACTTCTTCATACGGAGTCCGATTTACGCAAACTTTGACTCTATCTCAAGCAGAATTCCAAGACGAACGCAATGGCGTAACCCATTTCCCTTAGTTCTTCTCTTAAAAATTAAGTATGCTTTAATTTGTTACTTTAATGTTCACAGAAAATACGGGGTGTTACATTCTCCCCTCCTTAAAGGATTTCGTCCCCGAAATCTTCAAGTTAGGAAGAACGTATATATTAACATCCAACATCCATCTACTCAACCATTCAATCACAGGCATCCATTGTCCTTAAAAGGTTTCTAATGCCATATGAACATATGCAGAGTGTGTGTATATGTCTCTTATCTAATGCAAAATCAGGCGGTCTACTGATCCAGTTGACCTCCTTAATGCGAATCATGAGAGTGTCATGCGTCCAACATGTATGTAAATATCCCTAATCATGTAAATACTATATGTGTGCATATTCACTCATCCATATGATAACACATCAAGTTTCAATCCATATACAAATACATTCATATGCATATGCAATATGAAAGTGACTGAGCCGATCTGGTGCCTAACGTGTGTGTATATGCATCCAGGAGCAACCACTAGAAAACACTTGCAACCACTTGCATCCACCAAACATAACATGGTCTCAAACACATGTTTACATCCATTGTCTTCTACCTAAGGATCGAGGATAGGACCAAGAGGATATACCTAAAAGATAAAGACTAGTATGCAAATAAATATTATAGAAAAAGTGGAATCAAGGATATACCCTCAAAAGGGTATGATGTGCGTATCTAGTCTTCGGTCTTCTAAGTTGCATCTTCTTGAGCTTCACTCCACTGTACCTTAACTAATTTAACTTCACGATTGCGAAGCTTCTTGACCTCCATTTCCAAAACCCACTAGTAAAGATAGGACCTCGATCACTTACCAAGCTAGAGGGTATCTAATGTAGTCGAACTATCTTTCCAAGATAAATAGATGTTAACCATGATACCAAGTGTATATACTAAGATGATTATAGATCTATCCTCTACTTAGTTTATCCATCATGTCACAAATGTGAGGGTCGATGTCTCTCACGCAAACCATCGTAGTCGAACTTGACATCCCTCAAGTACAAGCCCCAAAGGCCTAAACCAATATCAGACAAGCACCCAAGGAATACCACCTCCGAATTTGGACGATTTATGTGAGATGATACTAGCAAAACAACCAAACAATTGAGCACTTAACCGACCCTGGCTATCCTCGTCAATCTTGTTCCGATACTATCGTTGATCGCATAACTGGCTTTGCATTGTCAACTAGATATACGCGGAAGTCTATCTTGAGTTTTAGGGGGAAACCCCTACCCTAATCAAAACATCTTGCGTACTCATGGACTGCTCCAACAGATCGAAAATCGTCGACAGATACATAAAGTGATTCTAGGTAGCTAAGACAAACTGATCCCTTAGGATCGCACGAAATCCCGAGGGTATTCCAAAGGCAAGTCGAAAGTCTAACTACCCTCCTTTCACAATTACTAGCTAACCAATCCATGCCTAGAATCAACCCATAGCCCATGAAACCTGGAAACATAAGCATCTCAAATCCTTACAAACCAAAGATAAATGAGTCGAACGACAAATTGGATTTGAGACAATAATGGGATCTTCTACTATACAAGTACTAAGGTGCAGAGACTCAACTATTGAAGAAAATATGAATGTGAAGCGCTAAAATCAAAAAGAGTACTAACAGGATGATCAAGAAGAAAAACTAAACTTTTTCAACAGAAACCTTACTACCTCTCTCTCAGGTACACTGGCGGTGAGAGCATGCATTTGCCCTCCTGAAAATCCTGTCATTTGCTCGTGCCCTTAATTATACGAACTGTTATACCATAATAAAGATACTTCCTCTTGTTTTAGGTTTTACTATTCTTTCATCCCCTCATTTGTGAACCAAGACTATATCCATGAGTTCTTCATCCTTGGGTTGTGCTCCTTATCCAAACTCCCTCATTCTCATCTTTGCCATCCTTGTGTAACTTGTTGATAGGTCTCTTGAAAGCTGCCTCCATCGCACGGAAAATCCTACAAAGCTTGAAAGAAAATTAGCCGCAGGTGAAACTACAGCGGCTACAGATGGAAGTTGGGCACTTCTCCGCCCTTTGACAGGTGTCGTAGTCTCATCAAGCCTACGGAACCATGTCGCGATTAGGTTGCCTCCCAGAAAGCCAGGAGCCCCGGAGACTCAGGAAAGAAGGAAACAAGGATTCAAATAGAGGATCAAAAAGATAATGCATATGGATTTGGGGAATATGCCTTCAAAAACAAAAAATTTCTTTAGAAAATGCTTCTTTTAATAATTTTTCAAATCTTTTACCTGATCCAGTAACCTTCAGCTCTGACACCAAATGAAACACCCCACCTCCGTTAAGGTCACTCACAAAGGGGATGCCTTAACTTCGGTGGAGCATTATAGGTAAAAGATGCAGATAAATTACAAGACAGACAAATAACGCAACGGGAAATAAAGTCATTTTATAAACAACTTAATTCAGTCAAGCTTTTACAACAATTTTCTCAATCATACTTAAATGTAATACATATAACTTCTGTCTTGATTTAAAAACTTTCAGGTATAAAAGAAGCATAAAAACAACAATGATATTCCCCAATAAAGCATGAACCAGCCATAGCAGTGGAAGAGAGAGTCCAAAATAATACATCGACTGACTTCGAGCGTGGAAAGAAAACTGAGCTAAGTGGTAACATTTCCTCCCTGTGAACCTGGGGGGAGGGGGGAACGGAAGAAAAAAGGCGAAACAAAACTAGGTAAGACATAAGTCTGATAAGTCCAGTGACTTTCAGCATATAAACAGGCAAAAGCATCATGACATGAATAAACTGAATATAAGACAATACCGTGATAACAGGGATAACAAGATAACATAGTATAAGCATAAGGTATGATAAGGCAAGATAAACTAAATGCGCTTCTACTCTTTCTCTGCTTTGCTACTACTTTGTTATTCTGATTTCTATATCTATCTTTGCACCACCTAACTAGTATTCCGACTAGTAATCTGTATAAAATGATAATATTACAATGTGATCCCAATCCCTGTAATTGTGGTAGCCTTCAGGTGTACATCTATCGTGAGGATTCCACCTCAATCAGCCTAATTGCCATGAACATGTTAGATGTACCCTTACTACCCTATCGATCGACTCTTAACTTGCATTAATGTTCCATGTGTCTGTGTCAATCGGCACTCTCTTGCGTGTATATAGCTTGTGCTGGTCCCACCATAAGGTGTATCAATCCTTATGATAGCGACCCAACACGATTCAAGATGCACAGTTTATAACTACTGGTACCCAGTGCCTGCTTTTTCCCACTCCGGAGTACGTGCATGCCCGTAAACCGTCGGAACCTACACTGATGTACCCCCTGCCGCTGCTTTGACCGCTTACAATCAGCCCAATAATCGTACCCTACCCTGCCTAGTTCAGGGTACCGTGATACATCTATGTGGGTTACTGCTGAAATGGGCCCCCATTACTAGGGTTACCTATTGGTTAAGTTTGTGGGCCTATATTTACTAATATTACCCACCAACCCGATATGTACCTAACCCTCCCACTGATTCAAGCATGTTAATTTAACGGTTAAGGTTTGTGGGCCTATATGTACTAATATTACCCACCTACACGAGATGTACTTAACCCTCCCATCGATTCAAGCATGTTTATTAAATGGTTAAGTTTTGTGGCCCTATATTTACTAATATTAACCACCTACACGAGATGTACTTAACTCTTCCATCGATTCAAGCATGTTTATTAAACGGTTAAATTTTCCGGGCCTATATTTACTAATATTACCTACCTACCCGATATGTACTTAACCCTCCTGCACATTATGTCATATTGGTTAAGTGTTGTCCATTCATGTTAACTTAACCCACCCATTCATCGTGTCATGTTGGTTAAGTGTTCCTTATTTACTTAACCCCGTCCGTTCGTCAAGTTATATTTGTTAAGTGTTTCCTTGTTACTTAACCCCACGTGTTCGTCTTGTTGTATTGGTAAAGTGTCATCAGTCAATTCAATTTAACTTAACCCACCTACTCATCATGTCATGTTACTTTGGTCAAGTGTCGCCTTCTTGTGTTAATTTAACCCTACCATAAATCAAGTTATATTGGTTAAGTGTTAACTTAACCCTTTCCATTTATCATGCTATACCGGTTAAGTGTTTCCTATTAACTTAACCCTAGTCATCTATCTTGTCATATTGGTTAAGTGTTTCTCATTACTTAACCCTAGTCATCCAAGTTATATTGGTTAAGTGTTCCTATAAACTTAACCCTACTCATTCATCTTGTTCATTAGCATTAATTGATTTATTAATGCACCAACCTCTCACATTAGATATGTGTTGTTGCGGTTACTGGATGTGTCGGGCGGTTCCGGGCAGTTTTACACCATAGCTCAATCTAACCTCGGGTTTTTCTTGGGCATGATGCACTAACCTCTCACATTAGATAGGTGTTGTTGTGGTTACTAGATGTGCTGGGCGGTTCCGGGCAGTTTTACACCACAACTCAATCTAACCTTGGGTTAGGCACATTCGTCTTTTCACTAATTTACATATTTATAGATTATATGTAAATTATTCACAATTGTTGTCAATTTTAGATTATGCCACATTTTCGGTAAATGTCCAAGTCTAGATTTATATGCTAATTATTCCAAGCAGTCATATTCCAATTCTCAAGTTATGCCCAACAAAACTAGTTGCAAGTTATGGCCGCCCAATTCAATTTCGAGTTATTACTCAAATTAGGCTACGCCTAATCTTCCCAAGTTTGTACTTATAGTCATGCCCAAATACATTATTCTTTGGCGTCTCAACCAATGGTTATGCCCAATCCTAATTTACAGCTTTGCGCCCAATCTAGATTAATATTTCAATTTACAGTTTGCGCCAAATCTAGATTTAATATTTCAATTTACCCCAAGTTCGCAACAAAGACAAATTATGCCCCAAATCATAAGTTACAAAATTATGTTCCACCATTACCAAATAGACTATTCCCCATTACCCCCGCATTCCAATCGCTCGTATAATAAGTTTCAGTCTAGATTCAAGGTTAATCTAGATTCATAAGGTAAATGGGACGAAAGAGGAACATAAATGAAAGTAGGCATAAAACAGGCGTTAAAATGGTAGACCAGTCAAATATTTTGGACATAAGAGGATTACAGATCTGTTAGAGTTGGGGTATAACAAAGATAGATCTGAAACAAACTGACAGAAATAAACTTATAGACATATAGATCTAATATAAATAACATCATGAACCTAAAAGGATTATATATCAGATGTCCAACAAAGACAACCATGATTGAATAACAACTTCCTAGGCATGTAAATCATTGATTCAATAGAAAGATAGGAATTAATCTAAAGGTTTGTCTTATCATCAAGCATAGACTTAGATCCATTTCATTATGTGCCAAAATCACTATTATGTGTTTAAATCTGAAAATAATTTGAACTTACATGTTTACAATTCAATTTACGCCCCCAAATCCCAAGTTATATGTCCAATATACTTTATGCTTCAAATCTCAAGTCATATGTCCAATACTTTATGTTTCAAATTTCAAGTCATATGTCCAATACTTTATGTTTTGAATACAACATGTGTTATGTCCTCAAATCAGTTACAACTCTATTATGCCCAATTATACACAATTTAATACTTTTCCCAAATTTTAGCGCTGGTCACGTCCAAATTATATTTTATGCCCAATTTTTATTTCCAATGTACGTTCATCTCTTATGAGATCTGGCTCAGGCTTGCAGTTGCCTGGATATAAAACAAAAAGGGAAGAAGGAAAGAAGAGACAAAGAACAGACATAATATTGTCAATGAGATAGATCCAAAGGATATAGAAAGACAGGCATAATCTCAGATTCAGATTTATTACAATGTCAGAATCACAATTAACTTTTATTTCTGAAAGCAACGTGAACTTACAAATTGAAGAAAGATCTTGAATTCTGGGATCTATATTCTGAAACTGAATAGATCTCCCTTGAGGTGGACTATCTGATTTGATTCTTAGAAATAGTTGTTGAAGTCATTGAATTAGCTTTTGAATCTCTACTGGAATTCTAAACTTGATTTCTACGAAGGACTTGAGCAGCATAACCCTGTCTTATATTTATTTTGATATGAATTAGGTAGAGTATAGGCATAATGAAGTTGTATGGAGAAGGTTTGGGGGTGTTTAAATAGCTTAGGAGCAACAAATCTGGTCAGAACGGGCTTCTAAATGCAGAAAAACGAATCTGTCCACGGATCTGGAAAAGCGGGGAGGTCAACCCCATGGTTGACCTGTGTGACCCAGGTCGACCTCCTGGTCGACCTGGATCCTGGGCAGGAAATTTCCCGCCCAGCCCGGGTGTGTTTTTTGAATTTTGAATTTGAATTTCGAGCTGAGCTGTTTTATTTTATTCAAACTCCTGAAACTTCTGAAGGTCATAACTTCTTCATACGGAGTCTGATTTACGCAAATTTGGACTCTATATCAAGCAGAATTCCGAGACAAACGCAATGGCGTAACTCGTTTCTCTTTATTCTTCTCTTAAAAATTAAGTATACTTTAATTTGTTACTTTAATGTTCACATAAAATACGGGGTGTTACAAATAACCATGTCAACTGAGTATGATCATCAACAAACATTACAAAATACTTGTAACCAGATTTAGATACACTTGAAGAAGGTCCCCAAATGTCAGAATGAATTAAAGCAAATGGTTCACTTATAGCTTATTAATTCTTGGTAATGAATTACTTCTATGGTGTTTTGCATATTGTCAGGCTCCACAGTTGAGAGAAGACATGCTTTTAAATTGAAGGCAAATTTACTTGAATAACGTAAGAGAAGGGTGGCATAACTAGCAGTGAACTTTAAAAGAAGGATCCATTGAAGAACATGCTATTGGTTTAGAAGGTGTGTCAAGTGTGTAAAGTCCACCAAACTCACTTCCGCTTCCAATAGTCTACCTCATCACAAGATCCTGAATCACACAATGATTAGGAAAGAAGGTAATACTGCAATTCAAACTTTGTGTGATTTAGCTAACAGATAGGAGATTGAAGGATAGTGATGGTAGGTACAAAACAGATTTCATATCTAGTGGTGATTGTGGACTTACTTTACCAGTACCCTTAACAATAGCTTGTGACCCATTGGCTAAAGTAATAGTACGATAGGAATTATTTGTTGTCAAATTTGTAAATAGGGTTTGATTACCTGTCATGTGGTCTGATGCACCAGAATCGATGATCCATTTTGAGGATGTTGTACCGGTACTTATATTTGCAACAGAAGAGGCAACTGACATAAGTACTGTGTTAGATGAACTGTTATGCACTGAATTCTAGAACTTGGAGTATTTATCATATTCCTCTGCAGTCATCAACATAGTTTTAACATTGGATGAATCTGTGTTTCTTTAATTCCATTGAAGGCTTCTACATTCTGAAATCACATGGCCAATACGTTTACAATAATTGCAGAATTTATTTTGGTTCAGTGGTGGTCTCCATGATGGTCTTTGAGAACTAACTGCTTGCCTTGGTGATGATATCCATCCTTGAGTATTAGGTGGTCATGTTGGTCTCCACGTCTGTGCAGGTTGGTGTAAGTTTGCCATCACCATATCAGATTGATAGTTTGATGAAATGCTTCCCCTGTTTCCAATAAATGCACTACTTCCTACATTAGTATTAACATCGCCACTGTTTGATCCTTCAGTTCTAAGCAATCGACTATAAACTTCATGCAAGCTAGTAATATCAGGATTTGCAAGAATCTGAGATTTAAATCCAATAGATTCATGTGGTAATCCTACCAGAAAACTCATTATGGCCATCTATTCTCGTTGTCTTTGTTGAACTTTAATGTCATTGCTCATTAGTAATAACATGTTAAATTCCTCATATGTTTGTTTAAACTTCATGAAGTAGTTCATAAGGCTCATAACCTTCTTTTCAGATCGATAAAATTCTTGACAAACATCATATATTCGAGTCAGATTACCCTTTCCTGAATACAAAAACTCTAAATACTCCATCAACTCCTTAACTATCTCACAATGATTAATCAGACCAATTACTTCATTTTCAACAGAATTTCTAATTTACAGAAATAATCTAGCATCCTCTCGAAACCAATTTTGATCCCCTTTTTCTTTTGAATCTGAATCCGGTGGCTCACTAATTAGATGATCGTTCTTATCTATACTCCTGATGTATAATTTAATAGTTTTGCTCCAATCATTATAGTTTGTGCCATTCAGCTTCCGATTTGTAATTTTTGGCATCATTGACACCTTTATGATCCGCCATGATTCACGAATTAACTCTGGATAATGAAAAAGACCTTGTGGAGAAAAGAATGTAGTCGAGACTCTCTAATTACCAAAATCTTCGATCAATGGCTCCGGTACCATGTAATCAAAGTAACTATGAAATTATGTGTACAAGAATATATCAGACGCCATTATTTTCTTTTATTATTTCATTAAGGTTCTAATGCGAAGGAGGGAAAACACATAAATACTGTTGCGAGTTGAAATAAATGATGCGGGGCTTAACCCATGAGATTAGGTTGCCTAAAACAATCGGCCTACGACGCTAATTTAAACAATGAAAGCCTAACGTGCATATATAACCAAGTAATGTAATATGAACTAAATATCACTCTCTCGTAACAAAAACAAAATCCTGATAATACTTGCCCTAAAAGCTATTCAATCCCATGCAACTTGACCCACTGCATGATCCAACAGCCTGAAGTGTCGTCAAGATACTTAGGAACCAAGCCTGAATGAAGTCGCACAATTGTGGACGTCACAAATGGTCATAACTGCTCAACAATTTGATCGATGTTTGGGATTGGCAGAAAGCTTTACCATGAACTTCGCGTTCAAAGCCTCGTAACTCCACAAAATTTCACTAACTCATTTTTTGCATCCTACTCGTACCCCACTGTTTCATGTCCCACTTGCAACTCCCCATGAATTGATGAAATAGTACGATCGGTATTGCCACAGATCCCCAAAGAACCTTGAATTTCGAATATCACTTTCCAAAGTACCAACAAGTCCGAGGATCGGTATTTTAAGAGCAACTCCTCGAATATGAAATTTTCCCACGAGGACTTAGAGAGATCCATAGGGGGAACTCAAAGAGAACACAAGGAAGATCGATATACCAATTTCGGAATCGGTACCGATCCCATGAAACCAATAATGGCTAGTGCGCAACACTTTCCACTTAATCTCACCTACTCCAGTATTTATAAATATCCCTAGAATTCCAGTGTGAGAGGGGCTAACATTTGGTTGATTTGACACTTTGTGAAGGAAATTTTAATTTTGGACACCATTAAAGCACCTTGAAGCCTTAGGAAGAAGAAATTGTATACTTCTCAAGGTTTTGAACTCCAGGACAACAAAGGGATCACGAAAACAATGTTAGATCTAGACTAACCCTAGAGGGGGTGAATAAGGTTCATTGGAGTTTTACAAGATATTAAAGAGAAAATAAATGCAAAAGTTAATGACACAGATTTTACCCAGCTTCAGCAAATCCCTGCCTACTGCTGCATTCCAAAGATTTATTCCAGGTATTAAAACTGATTCCCACTTACAAAACCCTGTAAATTTGCAAAACCTGCTACTACTCTAATCCCACGCTTAAAGCCCTGCACTAATCTTTATCACCAAGATCAGATTTTCCTCGAATTACAGATTCATAACTTGTAAACTCTAGTTTACAGAAAACTATAAAACAGACAGATCTGTTACAAAAGAAATATAAAAACAAAATAACGTAAAATAAAGAAAAAACAAATAATAAATAAACTGGTCGGCCTCCTTTTTGTCACTTAAAATATCAGCTTTCCTCTTTTTTATCTTTAATGGTCGGTGAAAAAAAATTAGGGTTTTGTTCTTTTCCTAAATCGTGGTGCCTGATTGTTGATGGAATTTGATTCAGTGATAGCTTTGATGCTTGATGCTTCTTTGTCGATCGATTTGGCCTCTCTGATGATTGGAAAACCCTCATGAGTTTATTTTGATTTTTTATTTCACTTAGTTTCGAAATCATTGCTTGATTTTTCAATTTTGCCGATGATGAATTAGTTAGAATATATAGGAATACAAACCCTTTAATTACTCTCTGATTTCATGCAAAAAGATTTGGTCTGATTGTTGAATGATTGTTTCATGATTATCCTTGATTGTTGTGCAACCACACTTGATTTGTTGCTTGATTCTTGCGTGATTCCTTTTGCCAATTTCCATATATGTAAATCGGGAAACTTTAAAAATGCTTACCAGAAAATACTCATTCGAAATCTGGAAATCTGAATGATTCTTGTGCCTAAAATATATTTATTGATTGCAAAAATATTTCTTTCCATACTATTTGGTTTAGTAATTTCCGGAAATTTATCTTGCATGCCGATTTTAACAACCAAATACGCTTGAATTGATTCCTTTGTCCAGAAATTGATCACTTGATATTTCTGGAAACAAGTACTTTATGTTTGTTGGAAACTGATTCTTTTGCCAACTTTAACTCATGCGAATATTCAAATAAATTCATTGTGGTTGAATTCTAGAATTTCTTCTTGCCATAGATAAAGGATATAATTGTTCAAATCACTCATTTGTTCATAACCGAATTGAAACAGATTCTTGTCACTGTTTTGTACACTATACCTTGTCGTTCTCTATGCAATTATATATGTTCATAGAAACTGCATTGTCCATGCAGTGCTTGCATATTTGTTTCCTTTTAATAAAATGCTTGTACCTTTTATTGCATGCACGCACTTGCTGCCATGATGTTTATTGACTGTTGCCTTGCACTAAAACTTTGCTTGTCTGCTCTTGCGTTGATCATAGATTTGTCCTCGGGTTATGTACAGATGTTCTTGAAAACTTGCCTGTTGTACTTTGGCCACTTGTATACTGTATTTCTTGCTACTGTGCAGTATCGTCAAGTCGAACCTTTGTCCATCTGTTCATATACCAATTTCAACTGTGCATATAATTTAAGTGCACTCATGTATATATTCTATACATGCTGGCCCTTCTTGAGTTTGCAAACCTTATTTTTCATTCTGAGATGCTCCTCCTGCTTCCTACTTACTTTGACCATTTCTCCGTGCTTCTACTGCCTTGTTGACTTCATTTATACAACCATAAAATGTACGTGTGTATACTTTTCTGTGAACATTTTGTATGCAGTGCTTCATCCTACTACCATGTTTGCTCTGTCTTGTATTTGTCTCTATGCTCTACCTGATCATTTGCCATGTTTTTCCTGTCATGCCACGTCGAACTTTGCATGCATTGGCCAGTATTTTGATATGTTTCCATACTCAATGGCCTGAGTTTTTTCATCACAATCACTTGCATACTCCAGCCTTGTCATCATTTGTGCATGTGTTGCTTTTCACCCACACTGGGTTGCATGGTGTATTTGTGTATTGATTTGGTTCCTTGTGCCGTATGAATTATTTGCGTGCCATCCTAGTTGTTCATGTTGGCATGAACCTCATTGTATATGATGTATGCATATGCACACAATTGTGTGTGTGTGTATATATGCAGTACATACAATTAATTCTTCACTTGTCTTATATATGTTCATGTAGTATTGTCCATTTTGAATTTCTTGAAGTGTTGTGCTTCCATTTCTAAAACCTTGAACACTGTTGTGTGGCTATGTCTTGTACATGTTGAACTTGTTTTGTTTCACTTGTTTTCATGGATACTTGACCCATGCAGCATGCAGGTGTGGAAGACTCCAACTGAACACATTTTGCTTGAAATTTGATTTGTGTGTTGAGCCATGATTGATTGACTTCTGGACAGTGCCTACTGACTTGTGCTCCATGTATATATATATATATACACAAATGTGTGTGTGTTTGTATATATGTTTATGTATGAGTGTTGCTTCACATCTTCTTTTGTCACTTGTATTGAATTTCTTGGTTCGTGTGTATTCACTGATGTTTGACCATACCGCCCTTGCACAAAATATATGTGTATATACATACTCATGCATGTGTATATATGTATCGTGCATATCCAGTTTTTATATTTGAGCACTAGAGATATTGTCTACCTTGTGGTATTTATAGTGAATCACTGTGAATATCACAAGCAGTCTAGACATAGATGGACATATATACATATCAAACCAAGTCATAAAATATGATGAGAAACACACCAAAATTCTGAGGCAAATAAAAATTAAAATAGATTTATATCTGCTAGAAGTAAAATCTATTTTTGTTCTAGTTTACTGTGTGTGTTTCTGATAGGTACGCAGGTGACTGGAATGACAATAAAGAAGACTAAAGACGGAATTGAGTGAATGAATGTACATGAGTGAACTAAGTGAAGGTAAATGTATATGAGTTTGTACAACTGAATGAAGCGTAATTGAGTGACCGAGTGTTGTAGTGAGGAGCAAATCTAATAAATATAAATTAATGTATTGTATTGCTGAGATGTACAATAGTGGAGTTAGATGTTTATACTATTGAACTGTTGAAATGAAATATTATATTTAACTAAAATACTGTTTGAATATTTAAATTCTTGTGCAGTAGAATTCTTTTTAAATATAAATATTTATCTCTGTATGTGATGTAGTAGAATTGTACAATTGCAAACACATTTATATTATATATATATGTTTGTTGTCATCAAACAAAAATCATATTGTTATATACAAGTCTCCCCTGTTGATGATAACAAACATATAATAAGATTTTGAATAAAATAAATGTGTTTGACAGTGAAGTGTAAAACTCCCGTTATATGTATGCTCCCTCTACAACAGAACTCCCCATAAATATGTGCATATGAGTGAAAAGAATAAATGAATTGAATTTCCAATATTAAAATATTCAAGAAATATGCACTCATCAATCAAAATCGTAATCATTCTCCCCTTTTTGTTATCATAAAAAACATACAGAAATCAAAATAGTGATGAAATATGGATTAGAAATATAAAATCAAATCAAGAGAGAAATTGTACATTATAAATCTCATTCAATTAAATAAAATCATAATTCTTCAAACTAATGGCAAATTTCACATTGTAGAATGATAGATTTACGATGAATTTTATAGAATGGAGAGAATTTTAAAAACATATGTATTCCAATTATTTCCAAAAAAAAATTAAAGTGAGCACAAAATAGCAATGGATTTGGACTTTGATTATAAATTCAAATCAAGTGACAGAATCAAATAATCTTAAATCCCAATGACTATCAATCAGCAAATCATAATATATTAAAAAATATTAATACACTTCACAAATTAGAAAACGGATTGATATATTGGTTTTTACATAACAAAGGAAGATTTCGTATATAAATTTTTATTTATGTTAATTTTCTTTTCTTTTCCCTTTTTTCATTAAGAGCACAATAACCACGCATAATCAAATCTTGGATTTTTAAATGAGGTTAGTTGCAACTTAAATTATAAGTAATCTCTTAACCATGCATGACCAAATCTTGGATTTTTTAATGAAGTTAGAGAAACGCTTATTATACAAAATCTCATCGCTATATTAAACCAAAATGGATGATAGAATTATGGTAGGTACAGTTATGATTGTGAAATAAATTTCTAAATTAATCATATTATGAAATATGCTCAATTATACTGGGATTTCTGAAATTTTTTCAGTTGTCTCTTTTCTTGAATAATAATATAATCACATTTCCATCACAAATTTTGAAATGTATATTCTTTCAATGAAAAATAACTTATACCCTTCACATTAAATAAAACTGTAATGGATGACAGAATGATGACAAAAAAAAGTAGATGGTCATGACATAACTGCCAATTCAAAGATATTATAATACTTGTTCATAATGACAATTTAAATAAAATTTCCTCTTGTTATGAAATATACTATAGTCACAACTCATCACAATTTTAAAAATCTGATAATAATTTTGATGAGTTCCAAATACAGTTCAATTTGGTTATAGATTTCAATTTCTAAATAAATAACCAAAAATAATTTTAAATTTGGAAATATCAATTAGAAGACGGATTTAAAAAGATCTATACAAAATGAGAAAATCAGTTTAAAAACAAATCAATCAAATGAATAAGACTTCTAAGCCAAATGCCACTTGGAGCTCCTAATTGCCTATGGAAGTCAATGAGAACAAAGCACTGAATTTTCAGAATAAATCACTAAGCCCAAGTAAACAAATCTAGTACTTAAATTCCATCTATCAGAGCAACAATCTTTCAATTTCAGAATAAGTTTCACAAGAGTTTTTTTAGAAAATTTGTAACAAGCAAAAGAGATGATTCATGATCCAAGACTAAAACAGTCCATTTGAAATCACTTGAAGAAATGTGTAAGTTTCAGGATTTAATGAATCAATCACACAAGATTATAATTTCAAATCCAAGAAGTGTGTGAGATTCATGATATCAGCAGTTTCAAATGATTTAAAAAAAAAATCAGATATTCAAGACAAAAGATCGTGAGTTAAAAGTGATTTTCAAGATGCAACACTGCAATCAACATCAAAATGATTTTCAATTCAAAATAATTAAGCCCATCCAAAAGACAATGAAATTATCACAACTGAAAAATAATAGTGTGCTGTAACGAGTATAATTTTTTCAAGTCTTTCTAAAATGAGTTAGAAGAAACTCAAAACAGCAGAGACGTATGAAATTTCATTTATTTTTAAGATCTTCAAAAAAATTAGAATTCAAATTAACAGTGTTCAAGATATGATAAAAATTCTTTAGCACTGTTAGGGATTCAGGAATCAGTAAAAAAAACTTCAAAACAAATGCAAATATTTACAAATTTGAATTCAAGATTTGGAAATCATTAAAACGTGAGAGTTTTATATAAATGAAGCAAATTTCCAGAAAATCAAGAATTTTGCAATCTGAAGTTAAGAAGCTCAAAATAAAAATAAGTGGCAGTGTCAAAGCAATTTAGTATAAATAGAAAGAAAGAACAAAAGAAAAAAAATAAGAAGATGGAATAGAGAGGAAGAATAAAATAGATAATATATACAAAAATGAGTTTAGAGAACATACCTGCAATCAATGTGAACCAACGAATTTCTAGCTCTTGGCTAAGGAACCCTGAATAAATCAAAGATGCAGGATAACTTGAAATCAATTTCTCTTTCGCAATTTGGTTCCTCAGCCTCCTACGATACCTAAGAATTTAGAGGATCGAATGTTCTAACAAAAGTTGCAAAAACACACTTAATTGTATTCATATGTTTTGGTACCTAAACTTGTTTGTACAAAAATCCATCATAATTTACCTTTGTACCTTTATGAACTCAAATCTGTTTGAATTTAACTTGGCTTGTTTTATTTCTGTTCAGAATCCAAACTTGTTTAAATGGATTGTTACAAAACAAATTTTCATCTTGTTTATGATTTAAAAATCCTTTGAAATTATCAGAGTTCAAAATTTCAAAACGATCTTTTCTAAAGCAATTTGAAGGATTTTTAAAATCACTTGAATTCAATCTTTCATAAACATCAGTTTTCCCCAAAGCCAAGACCACATTTATTTCCGATAGAAATTTGATTTTGCAACAACATATTCAACATTTTTCCCTATTAGAAAATTTGTCCAAAGTTGATTCTAGTCATTGAATTTTGGATTTATGATCACTATTTTCTTTCATTAGAGTGGAACAACAATTTATAGTGACCTCTTTCTTTTTAGTATTAGTTTGCTTCAAAACCAAATTCTCATCTTCAAGTAATTTTATTTTAACCTTGGGCTCGGAAATTTCAATTTCAATTTTGTTTTTGTTTTTCAAACTCAAGTTTTTAAGGATCTAAAATGTCTCAAATTCACTTTTAGGCTCTTTCAAAATCAAATTAGTTTTTAACAAACTTTGATTCTTGACAAATTCATGTTTGGAACTTTTAGTTATCTTAAAATTTTCCAATTCCATTTGCAAAAAATTGTTTTTAATTTTTAGCTCAATCTTGTTCTCTTTTAGGATCACAATTTCATTTTCAAGCTTTTGAATATTTTTATTGAGATAAACAAGATTGTTTTCCAAACCCAAACAATTTTTGCAATTAGAGTTTGGATAATTTTAAGAGCATTCAAGTTTTGATTCCAAAGCATCAATTTTTCCACTCAACTTAAGATTCTCATATTTTAAGTTTTTATTTTTCGATTTGAGAGTATCAATTGATTTAGTTAGATCAGTACAAAGATGAACCAAATCTTCATATGAAAAGTCTCCTGTTGAGTCTCCATCACTGTCAACATTTGTTTCTTCATCTGTAACTCCTGTTAAGCACAAATCTGACTCTGAGTTGACATTCCGAGGTTTAGAGATGTTGTTGTAATTTATTTCATATAGTGCATCGAGAGTTTTCCAGATATCTTGTTCATTTAGATAGAGGGAGATAAGATTAAGCTGATTATTACTAAGATAAGAATAAATAATATGCGTAACATGAGCATTGGTAACTTTATTCCTCTTATCTAACATATCACCCACATTTTCAATAATATTCCAATATTCATAATTAACAAATTTTAAATGGAATTCAATTTTATTTTTCCAAATTAAAAACATGTCCCACTGAAAAAAATTGGAATATTAGTGGACTGACTTTCGTTATCTCGATAACAAGAACAACTACCAATTCGAAGATCCCTTCCTCTAGAGTTAACAAAAAATATCTGCTCTGATACCACTTGTTGGATCTAGAATAACCCTAGAGGGGGATGAATAGGATTTATTGGATTTTTACGAGATATTAAAATTATCACAGCAGAGATTGCAATAGAGAATATAAATGTAGAAAGTAAATGACACAAACTTTACCCAGCTACGACAAACCCCTGCCTACTGCTGCATTCCCAAGATTTCGACTAGGTATTAAAATAGATTCCCGCTTACAAAACCCTGTAAACTCATAAACCCTGCTACTGCTCTAATCCTACACTCAATACCATGGAGTGATCTTTATCACCAAGATTAGATTTTCCTCAAATAACAGACCTATACCTTGTAAACTTTAGTTTACAGAAAACTAGGAAATAGATAAATCTATTACAAAAAAAATACAAAAACAAAACAATGTAAAACAATGAAAAAACAAAAACCCCTTATAATAAATAAATTGGCCAGCCTCCTTTTTGCCACTTAAAATATCTGCTTTCCCCTTTTTATCTTTAATGGTCAATGAACAAAAACAAGGGTTTTGTTCTTTTCCTAAATGGTGATGCCTGGTTGTTGATGGAATTTGATTTAGTGATAACTTTGATGCTTGATGCTTCTTGGTCTATTGATTTAGCCTCTCTGATTATTGAAAAACTCTTATGAGTTTATTCTGATTTTTTATTTCACTTTGTTACGAAATTGTTGCTTGGTTTTTCAATTTGCCAAGGATAAATTGGTTAGAATATATAAGGTTACAAACCCTTTAATTACACTCCGATTTCACGCAAAAAAAATTGGCCTGATTGTTGAATGATTGTTGCGTAATTATCCTTGATTGTTTGATCGTGTAACCACACTTGATTTGTCATTTGATTCTTGTGTGATTCCTGTTGCCAATTTTTATATATGAAAATCAGGAAACTTTAAAAATGCTTGACAAAAAAATACTCATTCGAAATCTGGAAATTTGAATGATTTTTAAGCACAAAAATATATTTGCCATAATTGCAAAAATATTTCTTCCCATAATTTTTGGTTCAGTAATTTCTAGAAATTTATGTTGCATGCCGATTTTAACAACTATTATATATGCTAGAATTGATTTCTTTGTGCAAAAATTGATCATTTGATATTTTTGGATATAAGTAATTTATGTTTGATGGAAATTGATTCTTTTGCCAACTTTAACTCATGCAAATATCCAAATAAATTCATTGTCTTTGAATTCTAGAATTTCTTCTTGCCATACATAAAGGATATGATTTTCCAAGTCATTCATTTAATTCATACCCGATGTGAAAGAGATTCTAGTCATTGCTTTGTACATTGTACCTTGCCATTCTCTAAGCAATTATATTTGTTCATAGAAACTACATTGTTCATTCAGTACTTGTATATTTGTTGCCTTTTGAAAAAAAATCTTATACCTTTTCTTGCATGCTTACACTTGCTGCCATAATGGTTATTGACTGTAGCCTTGCAACTTAACTTTGTTTGTCTTCTCTTGTATTGATCATAAATCCGTCCCTGGTTATGTACAGATGTGCTTGAACACTTTCCTGTTGTACTTTGGCCACTTGTATATCGTATTTCTTGCTACTGCGTAGTAACATCAAGTCGAACCTTTGCCCATGTATTCGTGTAACACACACTTATGTATACATTGTATACATGCTGGTCCTTCCTGAGTTTGCAAACCTTATTTTTCATTCTGAGATGTTCTTGCTGCTTGCTACTTACTTCGACCATTTCTCCATACTTCTACTGCCTTGTTGACTTCATGTAACCATATAATGTATGTGTGTATACTTTTCCGTAAACATTTTGTATGCAGTGCATCATGCTACTACCATGCTTGCTTTGTCTTGTATTTGTCTCTATGCTCTACCTGACCAAAATGATATTTACATGTTGCCATGTTTTTCCTAACATGCCATGTCAAACTTTTCATGCATTGGCTAGTATTTTGACATGTTGCCATATTCAATGGCCTGAGTTGTTTCATCAGAATCACTTGCATACTCCTGCCTTGTCATCATTTGTGCATGTGTTGCTTTTCACCCACACTGGCTTGTACGGTGTATTTGTGTATTGATTTGGTTCCTTGTGTTGTATGAAGTATTTGCATGTCATCCTAGTTGTTCATGTTGGCATGAACCTCATTGTATATGCATGTATGCATATGCACACAATTGTGTGTGTATATTTAGGTAGTGCATACAATTAATTTGTCACTTGCATTGTATATGTTCATGCAGTACTGTCTATTTTGAATTGCTTAAAGGGTTGTGCTTCCATTTCTGAAACCTTAAACACTGTTGTGTGGCTATTTCTTGTACATGTTGAACTTGTTTTGTTGCACTTGTGTTCATTGATACTTGACCCACGTAGCATGCATGTGTGGCAGGCTTCTCGTGAACCCAATTTGCTTGAAATTTGATTTTTGTGTTGAGCCATGATTGATTGACTTCTGGACATTGGCTGTTGACTTGTGCTCCATGTATGCGTACATGTATACATACACATTTGTGTGTGTGTGTGTGTGTGTTTGTATATTGGTGTTGCTTCACATCTGCTTTTGTCACTTGTATTGATTTCTTGGTTTATGTGTATTCATTGATGTTTGAACATATTTCCCTTGCACAAAATATTTGTGTATATACATACACATATATATGTATACATGTATCGTGCATGTCTAGTTTATATATGTGAGCACTAAAGATATTGTCAACTTTGCAGTATTTATAATGAATCACTATGAATATTTAAAACACAGATGGATGTATATACATATCAGATCAAGTCATGAAATATGATGAGAAACACATTAAAATTATGAGGCAAATAAAAATTAAAATAAATTTATATTTGCTAGAATTGAAGTCTATTTATGTTTCAGTTTACTATGTGTGTTTCTGTGACATGTATTCAGGTGACTGGACTGACAATGAAGCAGACTGAAGACAGAATTGTGTGTCAGTGAGTATATGAATGTATACGAGTGAACCGAGTGAATGTGAATGTATATTAGTTTGTACAACTGAATGAAATGTAATTGGGTGACTGAGTGTTGTAGTGAGGATCCAATGTAATAAATAAAATTGAATGCATTGTATTACTAAGATGTAAAAATTATAATCTTAAAACTCTATCACATAAGTTACAACATGGACTAAACTAAATTTCAGAAACTGGAAAATGGCATCCTCTGAAATCGTCTTTCTCTTCACCCTCTATCTCTCTCATCTCCTATGGTATATCCACTGACAATTCTCTCTGACATACTTTCTTCATGTCCACGCTTTATTCTCCCATCCCATTTCTATCTATGCCGAAGAATAAAAAAACCAAGCCGCGATTCTCCAGTAGCGTTACCAGATCAGGTCGCTGCTTTCCAGAACGCAAATCTAACCCAATAATGATGATAAACAAGATTGCGAGATCCACCCCATTTCAGATCTTAGCTGATGCTATTGCAACGTCAAGTTCAGCTAAACTGATATCTGGAATAAGCTCGCCCAATGCCGTGTCAGATTTGCAGGTTACTCCACTTTTTGATGGTATACATGCAGATGAGAGATGGTAGGTTGACTAGTTTTCTTCTATTCATGAATCTGAGCTTGGTATGAACCATTCAGGCAAAATCTTTGAAAACTCTCCATTTGAAATCAGGATTGTTAAGGATGTGGATGCAAATATTGGTGGCGATGCGAGTAATCTAAATATATCCAATGAGGTAGATGCAGTTGGACATAACAAATCGTATGAGAAGAATGGGGTAACGCAAGAATCTGTAAAATGTGATTTAGTGCCTACCGTTCCCGATGCCAGACCTATTCCCACTATTGTGTCAAGATGCATGTTAGGTGCTCAATTAAATGTCGCAAATAAGTCTTCTATGCCTACTCCTGCTACTGCAACGAATCCAACTATGCCGCCTCTTGTAACTGCTGTGGCAGTGAACCCTATTGCCATTTCCTCTGAGATGCATAATTGTGACAATCCCACTCGAATTGCAAAGCCAGCTATCTTGCACACCAAACTAAGCTATGCATCATGTTTTTCTTCACTACCTCGTTGTGCTAGAGCGTACTCTCCCCGTATCTTCATCTTTCCCTCTGAAACCTCGTTTGATCCTCCTGAGATAATTCAAGACGGAGCTAGCTGTTGGAAAGATCACTTAGTTGGTTTCTTCCTTGACTCTGTGGTTCCATACATTGATTTTCGTGACCCATGTCGTAGGGATTGGAACTTAAGAGGTGGTTTATGCGTTAATGTGGTTAGTGGAATGTACTATTTTAAATTTTCGATAATGGAGGAGAGAAGGAAAGTATTAGAAACAGATCCGTCAATAATAATAGGGAAAACTTTTACAGTTACATCTTAGAGCGCATCGGTTGAGAATGCAAGAGAGCGTGAGTCATCCATTCTAGTTTGGACTATTTTACTAGAATGCCTTCGGTCCTTCAAACTCTTCCTGGTTTGAATTGGTTAGCTAGTAGAATTGGTAATTTTAAATGTTTTGATGCAAACATAGAGACAAGGAAAAACCTCATCTTTGCAAAATCCTTGATTGAAATAACTTCGAGTAGCCCATTACCAAAAAATCTCAAAGTAACTATAAAAGGTTGTGATCTCTATGTTGATGTATAATACTCTTGCCAACCAGAAATATGCACAAAATGTCACTATCTCAGACATCTACTTAATACTTGTAAGATAGTTGGTCCTTCAAAGGTAAGATCTCCCCTCATGAAGCCTCCTCCTATTATTTGGATGCAAAAGAAAATGGTAAAAGATAAACTAGTTGACGAAGAACCATATACTAATAAAGAAATAAAGGGTAAGGTTATTGTTTGTGATAATGAATTAAAGAAAAATGAAGTAGTAACATCAGATGGGGAAACCGAAGCAGATGGAATATGTTGGATGTCAGATGATTGCGCTTGGGTACATGAAGCTTCTGGTATGAGATATGATCCATATGAAAATGAATTCTGCAAATATGCATCGGACACTGTGGAGGATGCTAGAAGACTGAAATATCATGTAGTTGGAGATAGCTTTGAGCTCATTTAGGAGGGTGTTCTTGGACAGAAGAACCAAACACTTTTCCATGATTCTCCTTGGGATTGGGAATGCGAGTTTCGCAGTCCTAATATGTTCTTTGTACCTGACGTTGCTGTACTTTTTTCTGAATATGTCAATGTTATAGGTACTGATAGTGACACCTCCAGTTATTCCACCCTTGTCGGGGATTAATTGTTAGTTCCTTGTTAGTAGTTGAAACTTTACGTTTCACTCCTGTACATTATAGATATAGTGGTCTGGCTTTTCAAACCAGATGGAATTTCTATGCCTGTGCAGAACTTCATTTCTTTCTATGCATTTCTAATAAACAGTGGCACAACCACTATAAAATCGGCTTAACTTGCCAAAGTAATGGAGTTAGAAGTTTGTACTATTGAAATGTTGAAATGAAATATTGTATTTAAATAAAATACTGTTTGAATATTTAAATTCTTGTGTAGTAGCATTCTATTCAAATATAAATATTTCTCTTTGTATGTGATGTAGTAGAATTGTACAATTGCAAACACATTTATAATATATATATATATATATATATATATGTTTGTGTGTGTGTGTGTTTGTTATCATCAAACAAAAATCATATTGATATAAAACAAACAAGGAATATAAATCCGTACTTGGATTTAATAGAGCTTAGTTGCTACTATTACCTTTGTACTCACTTGTAATCGTGGTGTCCATCATTGTACTTGGACAATAGTGAATGAAATCAGTAAAGCCTTCAAAGTAAACGTAGATTCAATTCGAATTGAACCACTATAAACACTATGCTCATTACATTTTCCTTTCATGAAACGTTATTTTTGTTAATTTGAAAATCCTTGGGTGTTGTGCCATTTTTGTGCATCAACATTCTAGTGCTTTCACTGAGAGCTCGAAAGCTCAAGACCTTACCTCTTTCCAAATGCATTCCATTTCAAACTAGGAGTGCTACTTAGGTCCCTTAGACCAATCTGCTAAGTTCGCTTGCAATGGCATGGAAAGCAAAGTATACTGCGATCAGACTTCAACTTACGCTGAGATGGAAACTTCCCCTCATCCTCAACCTTTGGATATTCCGACTGATATAGAAATCGCTACCTCATATAACCCATAGGCTCCAGTTACTCAAGCCCAATTTTTTGAACTTAATAAGAAATTGGAAGAGAGGATGAGATAGCTTAACGACCAAATGAAAACAAACATCAAGTTGATGCAGCGACTCCAGGAAAATGCTCAACCTGACGTCGCTCATTTCGAAGCTAACAGAAACCCACGTCCTCCGTAGACTATCTTAGAAAACTCTTATTCTGACACCTACCAGTGAAATCGTTGACAAGGGAGGAGAATTAATGCCCATGGGAATGGAAACAACAACGGTGAGGGAACGCATCAACGCAACCGTTTTCGGTTGGGTCCTAACAACGAACCAGGAACTAGTACCCAACACCCTCCACGAAAGAACCTTCCTATCATCAATCAGAACTTCGTGCATACGCATCCAATAGCTAACCAGGCACAAGTTCCTCCCAACCAAACTCAACAGAATCAAGAAATCGAGGTTGATGACTTACTTGAAGATGGTGCCGATGTTGATCACCGAAGGAGCTCACCACCACGAAATCTTAAGGTGGGCCATGATCACTAGAATCCAAAAAAGGTCGAGCCTGAAGTTCCCACAAATAAGGTCCGTGCGATCGTGAGAGAAACGCAGGGGTATGCCAACAATGTATGGGAAACCAATACGAGGCGTAACCCCTTCACCTGGGTCGTGCACAACACCGAATGATTCGGTGCTTCAATATGCCTCAGTTAACGGCTTACTCGAGGAAGACTAATCCTTGTAACTTCTTGAAACGTTATAAGTGGCATATGGACTCAAGTCGTGCCATCGACACCATGGAATGCTAATGTTTCCCAATATTTCATGAAGGCTTTGCTTTAATTTGATTCCTTTGACTCCCATCGAGATCTGTCTCCACATTCGACCAACTTCCACCGAGCTGGTGAAATAATTCCGATTGCATGTCGCTAGACCAGAAGACACCCTGACTCTCTCCAAACTTTACAAGGGAAAGGGGAAACTCTTAAAAGTTACCTCAAACGCTTTAACCATGCCCTGGAAGAAGTCGAAAACCACGAGCCTCGCATTATCTTAGTTAATCTTGCTAAGAACATTCTGCTCGATATCCAATTTGGAGCTTGGATCAATAGGATGCAACCAAAGGCTTTAGAAGCTTTCTACAAAAAGGCTAATCTGTTTCGACGTCCAGAAGAAGCACGTACAAATAGGGCAGCTCAGACCGACCATCCATACAACTAACAACAAAGCACTGTTCAAGACATTGTCAAAGGTAAATAGGTTGGAGAATCTTGCGATAAGGGGAAGGGGGTTGCCTAATTCAAGCCTAAGCCAAACAACAACAAACCAAGTGATCGCAACTATCAACAGGCTGAAGATCCAAAGAAGCGTGACTGCTACCCAACTTACAAGGTCTACACTTCACTCAATCCTTAGTTGGAAACAATCTACCTGGAGACCTGTAATTCAATGCAATTCAAGAAGCTGAACTCTAGAGAATCTGCCGACTAGAAGAATAATTTCGGGAATGATATATTTGACCATAATAGGAATAGATGTCGTCTCCTCAAGGATGCCATCGAAAAGATGATCCGCGAGAAATGTCTTGAGTAGTATGTTTAGAACCCTGCTTTCCAAGAAGCAGTCGCAGGCCCTTCGATGCTCGCCCCTCAAGATCAAACGACACTTGAGTCGTCCAATCTGAAACCCCATCACGGGGGGTATCATGATTAACACTATTTGCGGTGGACTTCACCTCGCAAATGAAATCTTCAGGCTTATAGAGGAGTATGATAGCTCAATCAAGCCTACTGGTTCAGAAGCATGCTTCGCCTAGAACAAAACTATCATGGCTAAGCCTCAAAAAACTATGTGTGACAACATAGTTTTCCGTGAAAGAGATGCTACCGGAACTGAAATTCCAACTATAGATCCTCTCGTCGTCTCTACATACATAGGTCTGGCTTATGTCCGAAAGGTCCTCGTTGACTCGGCCAACTCAGTTAACACTATCTTCAAGTCGGCTTACGGTCAGATGAAACTTGAGGCCAAAGAATTAAAGCGTTGCCATGCCACTGTCCACGGCTTCAATGGCTCCTCCAATCGGCCACTTGACTTAGTAGGACTTCTAGTCCAACTAGGTGATAGGGACCACAACAGAGTCTAGATCCTCACCTTCATGGTCATCGATGTTTCTTCTCCCTACAACTTCTTCTTAGGACGTCCTTTCCTTGTAGAGTTCCAAGTCTACATGGCACCATGGTCCCTCCTCGTGAAATTTCCGATAGAGTGTGGCATCAGAACCATCTTGGGAAACCAAGATACTATGACTGCCTGTCATCTCATTGAACGAAAAGACGCCATCAATAAGGAAAAGGGAAAGGGCACAAAACCAATCCACTATGCCAAAATCGTAAGCGCATAGCAGCCACTGGAGTCGAAGATGCAACTAATGTCTTTCATAATATCTTGATTCGGGGAAAGATGAAGAGCCTAAATCCAGAAGGGATATCACGGTGAAGCCAATCGTAGACGTCCCAATCAACCCCGCCTACCTGATTCGAATCTCGAAGATCGGATCATAGCTCCACCCATCAATAAAGGAAGAACTGTGGATTTTTTAATAGCTAATATAGTGGTATTTGGTTGGACCCATTCTGATATGTATGACATCAACCCAGGAGTCTCCTGCTACATGCTAAGTATCAATCTGAAGCATCTTATAGAAAAACAAAAGCACTAGATTTTGGGAATAGAAAGACCGATGGCATTTTTAGAGGTGGTCGATATGCAACTTGACAGCAGCTCTATCTGCGATGTCCTCTATCCAGAACGGCTCTCCAACTTAGTCCTGATAAGAAAATCAAGTGGGAAATGGCATAAATGTGTTGACTACTCAGCTTTGAACAAAGCACGCCCAAAAGATAGCTTTCGCTTCTAAAGATCGATTAACTCGTTGACTCAACTGCAAGCTACTAGCTTCTCTCCATCACAGACGTATACTCAGGATACAATTAAATTTCAATGTACCTTCCATATCAGGAGCACATTTTACTCATCATCGACCTTGGGCTCTATTGCTATGTCGTCATGCCTTTTGGTCACAAGGATGCTGAAGCCACTTATCAGCGATTAATCAATCGAATGTTTAAGGACCAAATAGGGAGATCCATAGAAGTCTACGTGGACGATATGCTCGTGAAAACAAGGGTGCGGAACGACTGCGTTAACAACCTCTGGAAATGTTCGACATTCTCCATAAGTATGACATGAAACTCAATCCCTTGAAATGCTCTTTTGACATTGCGTCGGGAAAATTCTTGTGTTTTATCGTCAATTTATGGAGGACCGAGGCAAATTCAGAAAAAAAAACCAAGCTATCCGGGATATTCAGGTCCCTTAGAACATGTAACAACCCGTAAAATCTGGGCCAGTTTAAAATTTTTATTTTGGCGATTTTAGCGAATTTCGATTATTTAAAATGAATTATTTTAAATAATATCGACGAGAAAATTTATTTTAAATAGAATTCGACGTATATATTATATACGTCGTTGTTAGAATATAAATATTTATATATAATTATAAATAGAATTGAAAATGGCGCGGTAGTTCGATAATTCGATTTCAAACTTCAATTGAATGTACCGGGTGCAAAACAATCCGGATTTTAGTGAAACCAAAAATAATGGAATCTAATAGTGAATATCTTTCCAACGAATCCGGGAAATTGAGATTTCATAGCGGAAATCAAAAGATATGTCCAGTTGAAAATTCTGAATAGTCGCTATGGAATTCAGGCCCTTAAAAATAGCAATTTTGCAAACGACCTCGGATTTCGACGAAACCAGTTTTGTTGGGTCCGTGATGTTAAGTTATTGCTAGGTTTCAAATTTCATAATTTTTCGAATCAATATGTGAGCGTGGCAAAGGAAAACGCGTTTGACCAGTTTCAGTTGATTTTGATCGACTGGAAATTGGCCATTTTTCAAACGGCCTCAGAATTCGACGAAACTAGTTTTGTTAGGACCGTATCGTCAATACGAAGCTAGAAAATATTTTTCTGGAATTTTTCTAGTTAGTATGTGACCCCAGTAATTTGAAATGTACGTTTAAAATTCAATATAGTGATTTAAATGAAAACTCAAAAGGAAACTGATTGTAACAATCGAATCAGCTTGTGATACATATTCCATTGTGTTCGGAATGGGGGTAATACGCTATGGACGGCAGGCGGTGGGCCTCGTTTCGAGGTCATATGTAAAAGTCAACTTTTTAATAATTAAATAATAATAAAATAAAAAAAAAAAATTTATCTTCTCCCCTTTATACTCCAGGCCCCCCCCCCCCCGATAGAAATCCGTTCAGATCTAAAAAAAAAAAAAAAAAAAAAAGAGGAAGAAAATCGCGCGCTCCTCCTCGTCAGCCTCTCACCGCCGGCGATGACCCCCTTCAGTTCGCCAGTCCCCTCCGCCCTCTCCTTCTGTCTCGCCTTCAAATCGAGCACCCCGTTCAAGAACAGCGCAGCCCCCCCTCGACGGAGCGTCCTCCTCCGTTGCCACCAGGTGGCGCCGCCCACTTCTAGACCCCCCCCTCGCTGGTATGTTTTTCTTTTTATTTATTTTTATTTTATTCTCTTATTTTTAATTTAATTAAAATACAGTAAAAAAAAAAAATATAAAACTGATTTTGTTTTGAAATATTTAAAACGGATATTAAAAAAAAAATATAAAACTGATTTTGTTTTGAAATATTTAAAACTGATATTAACAGAAATATAAACTGATTTTTTTGTTTTAGGATTTAGAACTGATATTTTTTAAAACAGAAATTTTTAAAAACAGAATTTTTAAAAACAGAAATTTTTAAAAACAGAATTTTTAAAACAGAAATTTTATAAAAGAAAGTAAAACAGAAATTTTATAAAAGAAAGTAAAACAGAAATTTTATAAAAGAAAGTAAAACAGAAATTTTATAAAAGAAAGTAAAACAGAAATTTTTAAAAGAATTTTAAAAACAGGATTTTGAAAAGAATATAGAAAAAAACATACCTTGTTTGAAAATAGAAAAAAACATACCTTGTTTGAAAATGGGAAAAAAAAACATACTTTGTTTTGTAAATAGAACTAGTGAAATAAAAATTCGATTTTTATATATCGAACTTTGAAATAAAAATTCGATTTTTATATATTGAACTTTGAAATAAAAATTCGATTTTTATATATTGAACTTTGAAATAAAAATTCGATTTTTATATATTGAACTTTGAAATAAAAATTCGATTTTTATATATTGAACTTTGAAATAAAAATTCGATTTTTATATATGGAATAGCGAAGTAAAAATTCGATTTTTACATATGTAGTGAAAGCGGACAACGAAAGCGACAAAAGGCGAGTTGGCGAAGGTTTCCTGCATTGGAAGTGCCGTGGAGCTAGGACAGCTATATGTGAGAATTTCTCACCTTTCAATTTTATTTCTAGTTATATATATATACTAGGATGCAGACGGTGCTTAGTAGCACCCGACACAATCGTCCACAGACCATGGACTTGTTTGTTTGACTGTTTGGTGATTGATTGCGATGTTGGTTTGAATGTGGTTTGTGGTGTGAAAAATCGAATCGATAAATTGGTTAGGATTAGACGTGCGCCGTTATAAGGCGAAGGAGTAAGGCTAGGTTAGACCCTTACTCAAAATTTTGTGGTATGCATAATGAAAGTGATTTGATTGATGAGTGAATGGCGTGGGCCTTCACTAGACCGGGGACAAGGCTAGGCCTCGTCCCGTTTCTAGTATCGTGCCGTTATGCCGCCGAAATTTTCTAAAATATGTTAGAAAAATAAAAATATCATTTTATATAAAGAATGAATTGAATAGAAATTCATAGGTTGAAATAAAATGTTTTATCGTTAAAAATATAATTTTTAACGTGAATGTGAATAAATAAATATTCATTTACAAACCAGACGGTTTGTTTATGTACACTTATTTGAATGACATTGATTGGGACGATAAATTTTACACATCGCCCAACTGCACAAATAAAATCTGTGTTTGTTTGTTTGAAACCCCACACGGGTGTTGGGATGAAATTTGAAGTTCACTCATCCTGATTGATTAAATATGTCGATCGATTGATTGACAGGCTGTTATAAGCGTTGAATATCTATATTTGATGCTTATACAGTGTAGTGCACTTTGGTTGATGGTTGATTATTTTCAATGCTATTATATACATGTGTTGTATGAAAATCCATATAATTAATTTTATATGGTAATTGATTGGGCCTCATTCCAGTTTTAAAATAGAAATATTTGAAAAAGAAATATTCGAAATAGAATATTTGGAAATAAAGGAATATATGAAGCCGTGTTGATTAGATTGACGCCATTTTGACGTGAACGATATTTATATCGATTTTAGAAAACGATTTCGAAATGAATTGAATTGAAAACGATTTCGAAATGAATTGAATTGAAAGCGATTTCGAAATGAATTGAATTGAAAGCGATTTCGAAATGAAGCGATTTCGAAATGAATTGAATTGAAAACGATTTCGAATTGAATTGAATTGAAAACGAATTCAAAATGAATTGAAAACGATTTCGAAATGAATTGAATTGAAAACGATTTCGAAATGAATTGAATTGAAAACGAATTCAAAATGAATTGAAAACGATTTCGAAATGAATTGAATTGAAAACGATTTCGAAATGAATTGAATTGAAAACGAATTCAAATGGAATAGAAAGCGAATTGAAATGAATTCAAATTGAATTGAAATTCGAATTGAATAGAAGTGAATTTTTAAACGAATTTATAAAGAAGAATTCAATTTTGCTTTGAATTGAAATAGAAGTTGAAATAGAATTTGAAACGAATTTAAAACTATTTATATAATTCGTTTTAAATAGAAATCGACGAAATATATATTATATATATTATATATATAATATAATGGCCTGAATAGAACGCGCCGCGTCGCGGCAGTTCGCGAATTTCGACCATTTATTTCAAAAGGACATTACGGGAGATCCGACCGTCGGATTCTCCTAAAACCGGAACCGTTGGGTTCGTATCGAAAAGAGCTTTCTAAAGAAGGTTAGAAATTTGAAATCTAACGGTCGGATTTGGAGATACGTCCAAATCAAATTCGAAAAAGGTCGCTGTAAGTGCAGTTCGATGGCCGTCGATGGAAATCGACTGTACGGGCCTTGATAAAATTATTAAAAATAGTAATAATTTATGTAAAATCATAAGAAATGATTTGTGAAGATTTGGGATGAAAAACTCCATATTTGAAAAGATAAAAATAGATTTTTATCGAAATGAACTAGTTTTGAACTAGAATTATAATTCTATTTATTTTTAAATAAATAAATTGAATTCGAAAAGGGTTTTGAAAATAACCAAAATTTCCAATGATTGCATTGGAGTGGATTTGAATCGAAATTGTCTTCGGAATATTTCGATGTTGGAATTCGTGATTATACAGGTGTTGTTATGGAAATTTGAAAGATATATTTATATATCGTTATTTCCAATACGACATTTGTTAATCGTAGAATTTGATATTGAATATAGGCCGATATATTTTCTATTCAGAGCCTTGTATTTAATATCAAATGTGATTTGGGTTTGTCGTGAATGGTGTCTTCACTAACACTGTTCTTGAACCCAGTTGAGAAAAGATTAAATCTTTTGATTTAGATTTAATGAAGTGTACCAATTAAATAATATTTAATTGGAATTGAATTGATATTGATTTTTGGGTTTATCGTGAACAGTGTTTTAAATAACACTTGTTCTTTAACCCGATAATTAATGAATGTGATTTGGGTTTGTCGTGAATGGTGTCTTCACTAACACTGTTCTTGAACCCAGTTGAGAAAAGATTAAATCTTTTGATTTAGATTTAATGAAGTGTACCAATTAAATAATATTTAATTGGAATTGAATGGATATTGATTTTTGGGTTTATCGTGAACAGTGTTTTAAATAACACTTGTTCTTTAACCCGATAATTAATGGGATGTGACTTTGGGTTTATCGTGAACCGTGTTTTAAATGACACTGATTCTTTAACCCAGTCACAGATTAAAACTAAGTGGAGTTTTAATGAATCTTTAATTAGATTGAAAAGATCGAGAATGGAGTATCACCAGTTCTTGTTGCTGGCCCTGAGTAGGCCGGGTACACATGATAGGGGGTTCTCGCTTCGCGGTTTAGTGGCGAACGGGAGACTCTTACCCCTACATGGCGCCGGGGAGGGCGTTGGTTCGCCAATAGGCGCGAGACTCGAGAGGGTCGCCGTAAAACAAGGGACTGGGGGACCACTTGTGAGCCGCGGTGGGTTTTACCTACTGCAATGGAGGAGGAAGGGATGGTTGCAAAGCCTACCGGATTTCGCGTTGCCGTCACATTTGGTATCAGAGCTTTGGTTTACAAAGCTAGAGAACGAGACACATTAGAACCATACGAAAGAATTCATCAGATATTGGATTAGTAATATCCAATGAGAATGACTCGTTAGAGATAGGATCAGTAGTATCCTAGAACGGGTGTGAAGAGTATATTTTTCTAATGAAAACAAACTTTTGTTTTGAAAATTTAAATCAATTATTCGTATTTGATTATCCATTTATATTGATGTGGACAATCCAGTATATATAGATTTTGCATATACGTCTGATCCGCGTGTATTCGAAATTTTAATATATTGGATAGATATAGCATCACACTCTAGTCGCCCGAAGATGGTACTGATGATTGTCATGACATCATCAGTATTTATGTTCGTGTCTCGAAGGTGTGATTTTCTATATATTTCCATTGGGCTGGTGTGAGAACCAAAACTTATATATAGCTAGAATTCATCGTTGTGATTTGGCATCAAAAACATGATTTTTGTATATATATCAAATTATGAATTTGAAACGTTAAATTCACTAATTGATTGATGTTTGTGTTGTTTGTTAAATTGTTTGATAATTTTTAACCAATTAGCCTGATTGAATCATATATTGAATTGTATTGGAAATTGGTCGCATTTGCTTGCATATATGTACTTACCTTGAACAGGTCATAGCAAGGAGGCTAGAGCCAGAGAATAAAATTTGTTTGCCCGACAAATAGGTACATGTTTAATACATAATTTCCTGTTTTGTTTGGGTGATGATGATTTTGTGAGCCTATTGGCTAGCCGCTTGGCTTTTTCTTTTTCTTTTTGAGATCTGAAGGACCGGGGAAGCTATTTGAAATTCCCCGATGCTCCCATTGCAGGGGAGGTTATGGCGAAATTTTTCGAAAATTTAGGGTGTTAGCCAAATTTTTGATGTTTTGAAAATTCTCAGAAACCAAAGGGTTGGAGAATGGAAGCCAGATCGAACGTAGAGCTGAATAATCAAACCACTTTCGACTTTGTTCCTTTTCGGGGACGAAAAGTTTTAAGTGGGGGAGATTGTAACAACCCGTAAAATCTGGGCCAGTTTAAAATTTTTATTTTGGCGATTTTAGCGAATTTCGATTATTTAAAATGAATTATTTTAAATAATATCGACGAGAAAATTTATTTTAAATAGAATTCGACGTATATATTATATACGTCGTTGTTAGAATATAAATATTTATATATAATTATAAATAGAATTGAAAATGGCGCGGTAGTTCGATAATTCGATTTCAAACTTCAATTGAATGTACCGGGTGCAAAACAATCCGGATTTTAGTGAAACCAAAAATAATGGAATCTAATAGTGAATATCTTTCCAACGAATCCGGGAAATTGAGATTTCATAGCGGAAATCAAAAGATATGTCCAGTTGAAAATTCTGAATAGTCGCTATGGAATTCAGGCCCTTAAAAATAGCAATTTTGCAAACGACCTCGGATTTCGACGAAACCAGTTTTGTTGGGTCCGTGATGTTAAGTTATTGCTAGGTTTCAAATTTCATAATTTTTCGAATCAATATGTGAGCGTGGCAAAGGAAAACGCGTTTGACCAGTTTCAGTTGATTTTGATCGACTGGAAATTGGCCATTTTTCAAACGGCCTCAGAATTCGACGAAACTAGTTTTGTTAGGACCGTATCGTCAATACGAAGCTAGAAAATATTTTTCTGGAATTTTTCTAGTTAGTATGTGACCCCAGTAATTTGAAATGTACGTTTAAAATTCAATATAGTGATTTAAATGAAAACTCAAAAGGAAACTGATTGTAACAATCGAATCAGCTTGTGATACATATTCCATTGTGTTCGGAATGGGGGTAATACGCTATGGACGGCAGGCGGTGGGCCTCGTTTCGAGGTCATATGTAAAAGTCAACTTTTTAATAATTAAATAATAATAAAATAAAATAAAAAATTTATCTTCTCCCCTTTATACTCCAGGCCCCCCCCCCGATAGAAATCCGTTCAGATCTAAAAAAAAAAAAAAAAAAAAAAAAGAGGAAGAAAATCGCGCGCTCCTCCTCGTCAGCCTCTCACCGCCGGCGATGACCCCCTTCAGTTCGCCAGTCCCCTCCGCCCTCTCCTTCTGTCTCGCCTTCAAATCGAGCACCCCGTTCAAGAACAGCGCAGCCCCCCCTCGACGGAGCGTCCTCCTCCGTTGCCACCAGGTGGCGCCGCCCACTTCTAGACCCCCCCCTCGCTGGTATGTTTTTCTTTTTATTTATTTTTATTTTATTCTCTTATTTTTAATTTAATTAAAATACAGTAAAAAAAAAAAAATATAAAACTGATTTTGTTTTGAAATATTTAAAACGGATATTAAAAAAAAAATATAAAACTGATTTTGTTTTGAAATATTTAAAACTGATATTAACAGAAATATAAACTGATTTTTTTGTTTTAGGATTTAGAACTGATATTTTTTAAAACAGAAATTTTTAAAAACAGAATTTTTAAAAACAGAAATTTTTAAAAACAGAATTTTTAAAACAGAAATTTTATAAAAGAAAGTAAAACAGAAATTTTATAAAAGAAAGTAAAACAGAAATTTTATAAAAGAAAGTAAAACAGAAATTTTATAAAAGAAAGTAAAACAGAAATTTTTAAAAGAATTTTAAAAACAGGATTTTGAAAAGAATATAGAAAAAAACATACCTTGTTTGAAAATAGAAAAAAACATACCTTGTTTGAAAATGGGAAAAAAAAACATACTTTGTTTTGTAAATAGAACTAGTGAAATAAAAATTCGATTTTCATATATCGAACTTTGAAATAAAAATTCGATTTTTATATATTGAACTTTGAAATAAAAATTCGATTTTTATATATTGAACTTTGAAATAAAAATTCGATTTTTATATATTGAACTTTGAAATAAAAATTCGATTTTTATATATTGAACTTTGAAATAAAAATTCGATTTTTATATATGGAATAGCGAAGTAAAAATTCGATTTTTACATATGTAGTGAAAGCGGACAACGAAAGCGACAAAAGGCGAGTTGGCGAAGGTTTCCTGCATTGGAAGTGCCGTGGAGCTAGGACAGCTATATGTGAGAATTTCTCACCTTTCAATTTTATTTCTAGTTATATATATATACTAGGATGCAGACGGTGCTTAGTAGCACCCGACACAATCGTCCACAGACCATGGACTTGTTTGTTTGACTGTTTGGTGATTGATTGCGATGTTGGTTTGAATGTGGTTTGTGGTGTGAAAAATCGAATCGATAAATTGGTTAGGATTAGACGTGCGCCGTTATAAGGCGAAGGAGTAAGGCTAGGTTAGACCCTTACTCAAAATTTTGTGGTATGCATAATGAAAGTGATTTGATTGATGAGTGAATGGCGTGGGCCTTCACTAGACCGGGGACAAGGCTAGGCCTCGTCCCGTTTCTAGTATCGTGCCGTTATGCCGCCGAAATTTTCTAAAATATGTTAGAAAAATAAAAATATCATTTTATTTAAAGAATGAATTGAATAGAAATTCATAGGTTGAAATAAAATGTTTTATCGTTAAAAATATAATTTTTAACGTGAATGTGAATAAATAAATATTCATTTACAAACCAGACGGTTTGTTTATGTACACTTATTTGAATGACATTGATTGGGACGATAAATTTTACACATCGCCCAACTGCACAAATAAAATCTGTGTTTGTTTGTTTGAAACCCCACACGGGTGTTGGGATGAAATTTGAAGTTCACTCATCCTGATTGATTAAATATGTCGATCGATTGATTGACAGGCTGTTATAAGCGTTGAATATCTATATTTGATGCTTATACAGTGTAGTGCACTTTGGTTGATGGTTGATTATTTTCAATGCTATTATATACATGTGTTGTATGAAAATCCATATAATTAATTTTATATGGTAATTGATTGGGCCTCATTCCAGTTTTAAAATAGAAATATTTGAAAAAGAAATATTCGAAATAGAATATTTGGAAATAAAGGAATATATGAAGCCGTGTTGATTAGATTGACGCCATTTTGACGTGAACGATATTTATATCGATTTTAGAAAACGATTTCGAAATGAATTGAATTGAAAACGATTTCGAAATGAATTGAATTGAAAGCGATTTCGAAATGAATTGAATTGAAAGCGATTTCGAAATGAAGCGATTTCGAAATGAATTGAATTGAAAACGATTTCGAAATGAATTGAAAACGAATTCAAAATGAATTGAAAACGATTTCGAAATGAATTGAATTGAAAACGATTTCGAAATGAATTGAATTGAAAACGAATTCAAAATGAATTGAAAACGATTTCGAAATGAATTGAATTGAAAACGATTTCGAAATGAATTGAATTGAAAACGAATTCAAATGGAATAGAAAGCGAATTGAAATGAATTCAAATTGAATTGAAATTCGAATTGAATAGAAGTGAATTTTTAAACGAATTTATAAAGAAGAATTCAATTTTGCTTTGAATTGAAATAGAAGTTGAAATAGAATTTGAAACGAATTTAAAACTATTTATATAATTCGTTTTAAATAGAAATCGACGAAATATATATTATATATATTATATATATAATATAATGGCCTGAATAGAACGCGCCGCGTCGCGGCAGTTCGCGAATTTCGACCATTTATTTCAAAAGGACATTACGGGAGATCCGACCGTCGGATTCTCCTAAAACCGGAACCGTTGGGTTCGTATCGAAAAAAGCTTTCTAAAGAAGGTTAGAAATTTGAAATCTAACGGTCGGATTTGGAGATACGTCCAAATCAAATTCGAAAAAGGTCGCTGTAAGTGCAGTTCGATGGCCGTCGATGGAAATCGACTGTACGGGCCTTGATAAAATTATTAAAAATAGTAATAATTTATGTAAAATCATAAGAAATGATTTGTGAAGATTTGGGATGAAAAACTCCATATTTGAAAAGATAAAAATAGATTTTTATCGAAATGAACTAGTTTTGAACTAGAATTATAATTCTATTTATTTTTAAATAAATAAATTGAATTCGAAAAGGGTTTTGAAAATAACCAAAATTTCCAATGATTGCATTGGAGTGGATTTGAATCGAAATTGTCTTCGGAATATTTCGATGTTGGAATTCGTGATTATACAGGTGTTGTTATGGAAATTTGAAAGATATATTTATATATCGTTATTTCCAATACGACATTTGTTAATCGTAGAATTTGATATTGAATATAGGCCGATATATTTTCTATTCAGAGCCTTGTATTTAATATCAAATGTGATTTGGGTTTGTCGTGAATGGTGTCTTCACTAACACTGTTCTTGAACCCAGTTGAGAAAAGATTAAATCTTTTGATTTAGATTTAATGAAGTGTACCAATTAAATAATATTTAATTGGAATTGAATTGATATTGATTTTTGGGTTTATCGTGAACAGTGTTTTAAATAACACTTGTTCTTTAACCCGATAATTAATGAATGTGATTTGGGTTTGTCGTGAATGGTGTCTTCACTAACACTGTTCTTGAACCCAGTTGAGAAAAGATTAAATCTTTTGATTTAGATTTAATGAAGTGTACCAATTAAATAATATTTAATTGGAATTGAATGGATATTGATTTTTGGGTTTATCGTGAACAGTGTTTTAAATAACACTTGTTCTTTAACCCGATAATTAATGGGATGTGACTTTGGGTTTATCGTGAACCGTGTTTTAAATGACACTGATTCTTTAACCCAGTCACAGATTAAAACTAAGTGGAGTTTTAATGAATCTTTAATTAGATTGAAAAGATCGAGAATGGAGTATCACCAGTTTTGCTCCAGGCGATAGTTAAATCTTTAATTAGATTTGAATGTGAAATTTAGAAACTAACTGGCGGTTAGCCAAGCAGAATGATTTTCTGGATATTGATCTGATGTTGGTTTCGGCCTTCGGGGTTAATATTTGGGGAATTATTCTCTTGATTAATTTACGGTTAGTGACTAATGAATTGGAATGAGGCGTATGTTGTGTTTGTGTAACACTTATTTAAATATACGCGAGTTATTCGGAAAGACCGGGTTTATCCCATTCTGGATAACTGATACGACGATAAGTCGAAGATGAAGACGATGGTCGAAGACCGGAGGTCTTCACGTCGTTTGGGTGATAACTGATGATCTTGATTGGGCTGTACACCCAAGAAGATGGAAACAGTTAGTGATCGTCCAGACGTACTTGGAGATCGATGGATATGCGGGGTACTAGGTGCCTCCGGTTTCGTTCAGACCCAGGACGGACTTGTAAATGGACTGTGTGTCTGACATCGGATTTCATTCTGTGTGACTGATATCGGTTGCATAGGATGGTTTGCCTGTGTGGCATGCTAAGATGAAAATGATCAAGGCTTCTGTTGAAAAGCAAAGTCTTGTGGTGATGATCAAAGCACGGCCTTTGTGGCGTAGCTTTGTGTAACGTTTACCTCGCGTGTTTCACACCCGGTATGAACCAAAAACGGGAGAGGACATCAGGGAGGACTTGCGTTTCTTTCTAGCTAGAAGTGGCGTCAGTGGTTTTACACGCCCTGACGAGTTTGACTTATGTGGTTGTTGCTGTTGCGAGGCGCCTCGGTTATATCGGTTTCGGCCGATGCATTCTGGTCGGCTGACGGACCAGACTTACACCCCATAGGGTGGGGAAACGTAGTGTTCAGGCATAATAATCCACATCGGTGGACCGGCCCTGACGATCTAAAGGGTTGATGCGTTCTGATCCTGAGGGGCGGGCTAGAGCGTCTCGAATCGGTTGAGGATCTTGCCCCTAGCCTCGGTTCATAGATGGAAATCCAATTTCCAAATACGTGACATTTGCGGTTTTAGTTGTAAACCTATATATGGCGACATAGTGGCATGGGACGCTCATGTCGCCTATGATTGATACTTATGATTTGAAGTTGTTTTATACACTATGCACTTATAATAGTATCAAATGATTTGTTTTAGACGTATCAAGCATGCTTTGGCTGTTATAAGGGAAAACCCTATCCCCCGGCTTGCGATTGCATTGTGTGATAGGACCTGGGTCTTATAACAGCTTCATTTTTCTTTATTTAGCATTGCGCTGTTTGTTTTAAGCACTGGTATTCTTGGGAGGAAACCCGTTCCGTGTTATACGGCGTGGTCCCTTGATTTACCTAATGATTTAAAATAAAGATTAATAACTGTTTTAGTTCTCACACCAGTCACATGACTGACCTGGAGTTTATTGTTTTAACCTAAACTCTGGGTGCCCCTATTTCGACACGGGCAGCTAGTAGTTTTGGTTTTGCAGATTTATATTCACAGGATCCTGGTTTACAGCTGGAACGATATCCGGAAAGCTTTGTATCCGTATATCTCCTTCTAGTTGTGTATTGTATTATTTTCCGCTGCGATGTATTTAAATGTAATTTAAATCTCTGATATTTCTGTGTAATATTCTTTTATACTCTGTATATTCTTGTAATCTGATGCATTGTTGTAATATACAGTGAAATGTTCTTCTGTTTGCGTTCTGTTTTGTCCTGTTCTCAAACGATAGGGCGTTTCGAACGGCCTGGATCGGTTTAGCGACTGGTTCGGACCGAGCGAAATTCCTTGCCGTCACAGAACATCAAATATGTTCAAAGCTTAAATGAGAAAGTGGATCCCCTAAGTCGGTTCATAACAAAAGCAACTGATAAGTGCATTCATTTCTTCGACTTACTCAGGAAAGGGAAGCGCAACTTTGCATGGACATCAGAATACATCACTACATTACAGGACCTTCGAAATCACTTAGAACGGCCACCATCCTATAGAAACCTGTGGACCATGAAGACTTATTTATCAACTTGTTTGTTTCTGTGCAAGCAATTAGCTCAACACTACCGCGCGAAGAAAACTATGTCCAATGGTTGGTGTATTATATTGGCAAGAGGTTGACAAGCGCCAAAAGGAGCTATCCAAAGCTTGAAAAACTTGCTTACTGTCTGTTGATCTCTTCCCGAAAGCTTCGCCCTTATTTCCAGTCTCATCCAATCAAAGTCTACACTAACCAGCTGTAACAACCCGAAATTTTGACAATAAATAGTTATTTAATTAGAAGCTCAAAAATAGGAATTTCTGCAAATGATGGAATTTGATCACGAAACTTTAACCGTTGTGTTTTTCTCGGAATTCTGGTCACTTTCATGTTTCGAATTCCGCGAACAGAGTCCGTATGAAAAAGTTACGGACGAAATACGAAAAACAGACGAAAATAAATAAACCAGAAATACTGATTATAACTTACCTTAATTAACCAAGCCGACCTGGACAGTTTGATGCCCAATGATGGCTAGGTTTTGAGGTATTAGTTTATTATATTATTAAAATGAATGGACGGATGTTATTTAAAATGAATCCAACGGTGCAAGGCCATTTCCACCCCTATAAATAAACGGTAAGTCCGCATTCTTTTTCCATTCAAATCTATAATAGCAGTGGAGCTCTTCCATTTTCCTCTCTCTTCTAACCTAATTTCTTAAATAAAAATATATTCATACATATCAAATTAAATCAAATTCAAATGCAATTGAGAGGATAAATAGATTCAGTGGAAAATAATGCAATTTGACGCTCAACGATAGATCCTTAGCTCTCTTCCTTTTTTCTTACATTTCTACATATTTTGAATTTTCCCCTTTCTAGATAAATGTAAATTTATAAGAATTTGGGGATTGCAGACCTAAAAAGGTTCATATAATTCAATTTGGAGGCTATAAGGTGAGTGGGAAATTTACATATACATTTATAACAATGTATTTATCTCGTTTGTAATAGATTCAATTTTTATGCCTATGCCTATCAGATCTGGTAAACAAATTGTGGTAATTGGATTGATATCCATCAGATCTGGTTATAAGAAGTGTTAAAAAATGTGAGTTGTACATTGTGGTTATGCATAAAATGAATTGTAAGATTTCCTAAACTTCTTTGCACCAATTCCAACAGTTATATCATGAAATATATTGCAATTATGTTACAAAATGTATTGTGGACATTTCATAACACTGTAGATCTGGATATCAGTCCCGTTAAACACCAGTTAGTTGCAATTATATTCCAGATATTTAGTTTAGTGTTGAAAATATAAAATATGTGAACTTGGGTAAAAGGATGTAATTGGTAAATTATGTGAATTTGGAAAGATACGATTGTTAGATTATGTTATTGTAATTATACCTATTTGTATTCAATATTATTGGGTTTTGGCTTAGTTATTGTAAATATGTCATTTTTTTCTTTTTGAACAAAAAGATGTCATTTTGAATTCACAAGAGGTATGACAAAAAGATCTAAAAAGAAAAAGTGGTGCACACATATGTATAAATATAAAAATAAATATTTGTGCATAGTTTGCATCGACTATTCTAAAAATATATATATAGACATATATATATATATATATATTTCTCATGAATTTGAATTGTGTCTATCCCACAAATTGGCATAAGTTACAATAGTTACCGCTGACGGTCCTTTTGGAAGAACCTTTCGGCAAGATTGAATGCAAAAAGTAATGTTTGGTTATTGATTAAACCAAATCATTTAAATAAAAAATAATAATAAAAGATAACTATGTTGACCGTATGAAAACATAAAATATAAATATATACATATTATCCGTTCAAACCAGCGTAAAACGGTAAAATATACATGATACTGAATGTTTGAATGTTTGAATAGTATTCATCTATGGAATCATATATGTGAATTGTATTCCATATTAAATGAATATATTTGTGGTGATTATTTGTAACAATCAATATAATTAATTGCTACAAATAGGACTGCAAATCAATAAATAACAATTACAACTGTTGAATAGCGAAAGTGAATATGATAGGATAATAGTTACAATTCCTAAAATTTATTTAGGATAAATGTTGTGCACCCTAATTAGGAAGTTCGAATTATAATTGCATTTAGACATGAGGTTAAGCTCACTTTTGGGATAAGCCTGCCCGGAACCGACTGACAAATCCAACAACCGCAGTTATTCAGCATAATGTGAGGGGTCTAATGCGTTAAAATAATGTACTTAGGCATGAGGTGAAGTCCAACTTGTGGTAGAATCCTTCCCGGAACCGATCGACCAATCCAGCATCCACATGTAGTCAACTTAATGTGAGAGGCCCAATGCATATATCTATATACATATATATATTTATAACCGGCAACAAATAAATAAATAAAATTAGAAATGCTTATTCGGGTACAACAATTAAATATATTCGGCACTGATAAAATAGGGAAATTCCATTGTAATTAATGTCTTAAGAAAATTATGGCTGTTATGCTTATAAATGACATAGCCTGAAATCAGTGGAAATTAAAGATAAATGTTTGCCTTTGGAAAATATGACCGTTATGGCCATAAAAGGCAATAAACAAAGAAATGAGAAATAAATGGGTGTCATAAGGGGATTAATGGATGTAATGAACCGTCATTTTCCCGATCCTGGTTATCGATACAAATACCATATCGACTAACCAAACACCAGAAATTACCGGATAATTAATAGAAAGAAGTTAGAGGATGAGAAATAGAAAGAATGAAATATTAGAATAGAAGAATATCAGAAATAACAACATAGAATCTCACATCGCAGCGGAATAAAATATAATATATAGAACAACTTTTGGGATACAATTTTTTTACTGTACATACATATACATACCATTTTCAGAGTATAATACAACACAGCAGATCATAAACGATAAATATCTAATGCTGAAGCCTCTTGCTTTAAGCTCCTCCAAATATATCTGTAAATACCTGAACTACTTGACTGCCTGTACAAATTTGGGTACCTAAGATTTAGGGTAAAACAAACAAAATAAACTCTAGGTCAATCATGGGCTAGTGTGAGTAAACTCCTAACACTTAATTTAACCTTTTCAAGATTTCTTTATGAAAGAAAAGACAATCGTAAGACCGATCCATACATAAACATGGATGGTTTTTACTTTACGATAACCCAAAACATTTTGAAACCAATATTATTTTGATATTATAATAGTGTCTAAAACAAGTAAATATTAATCTAGTAGAACGCTTGTTTCTCATGCTCTACATATATAGTATACAATTAAAACCGCAGGCTCTTATTGGATAATGGATTCCAACTGGAAAGGTATGGGACCACCTTCCGATAGTGTATGTAATAACCCGAAAATCTGGGCCAGTTTAAAATTTTTATTTAGGCAATTT
Source organism: Allium sativum (assembly GCA_030737875.1). Lineage (NCBI taxonomy): Eukaryota > Viridiplantae > Streptophyta > Magnoliopsida > Asparagales > Amaryllidaceae > Allium > Allium sativum. The sequence continues at coordinate 269,451,861 of CM060909.1, read as the reverse complement.
TAATGAATTTTGAATATTTAAAATAGATTATTTTAAATAATATCGACGAGAAATTTATTTTGAATATATTTAGAACGTATATATTATATACGTCGTCGTTAGAATATAAATAATTATATATAATTATAAAAGGAATTGAAAATGGCGCGGTAGTTCGATAATTCGATTTCAAACTTCAATTGAACGTACCGGGTGCAAAAGAAACCGGATTTTAGTGAAACCAAAAATAATGGGATTTATTTGATAATACCTTTCCAACAAATCCGAAAAATCAAAATTTCATAGCGGGAATCAAAAGATATGTCCAGTTGAAAATTCTGAATAGTCGCTATGGAATTCAGGCACTTAAAAATGGAAATTTTGCAAATGACCTCGGATTTCGACGAAACCACTTTTGTTGGGTCCGTGATGTTAAATTATTGCTAGATTTCAAATTTCATAATTTTTAGAATCAATATGTGGGCGTGGCAAAGGAAAACGCGTTTGACCAGTTTCAGTTGATTTTAATCGACTGAAAATTGGCCATTTTTCCAACGGTCTCAGAATTCGACGAATCTAGTTTTGTTAGGACCGTATCGTCAATACGAAGCTAGAAATTATTTTTTGGGAATTTTTAGAGTTAGTATGTGGCCCTGGTAAATTGAAATGCGCGTTTAAATTCAATATATAGAGTTATATGTTGATTTTGACGGAAACTGATTAAAATGGTCGAATCAGCTTACAATACATATCCCATTGTGTTCGGAATGGGTGTAAAACGCTATGGACGACAGGTGGTGGGCCTCGTTTAGAGGTCGTATAAAAAAGTCCGTTTTTCTAAAATAAAATAATATAATTTATTTTTGCATATACCCCCCTTTCTCGTTTTCATTAATTCAGAAAAAAAAGAAAAAAAACGATGAGGGCGGAGCCCTAAATCGCACGCCGCCACCAGTCGCCCCCCTCCTCCTCAGCCTCGATCGAACCCACCCCCCCTTCCTCGATCGACGCGTCGAATCCACCCCCTCACCCTAGGCTGCCTCGCGATCGAACCCCCCCATCCTGATGTCGGCCGCGCTACCCCCCCCCCCCTCCTCTCCTACTGCTGACCGAAGCCCCCCCCCCCCCCCCCCATCCGCACCCTCCTCCGCCTCTTCTTCCTCCTCCGCCGACAACCGCCGCCTGAAGCATCGAACCCCGGCCACCAGCAAACCCCACCTCCCACCTGAAGACCGACGCCCCACACACCCCCTTCGAGGCCCTGAAACCCTAAAAAAATTTACTGTAAGTTTTTTTTTCAATTTTCAGTTATCGTTTTATTTGATTTTAAAATTGATTTTTAACTAAGTAAAAAGGCGAAATCTTTATTTTAGAAAAGGCGATATTTTTAATATTGAAAAGGCGATATTTTTATAGGATGAAGAGTTATGTTTTTATAACATGAAAGTTTATATTTTTAATAACAAAGAGATTATATTGTTAGTATGGTATTAAAGAAATGATTTTTATATTATAGCGAAGTAAAAAATTCGATTTTTATATATTGAATAGCGAAGTAAAAATTCGATTTTTATATATGTAGTGACTACGGGCAACGAAAGGGAAAAAAGGTGAGAACGATGAAGATTTCTATCAATGAAGAGTCGTGGTATTGGATAGCTATTGGTGAGAACTTCTCACCTTTCAAAATTTCTTTTTCTAGTTATACTTATATACTAGGATGCAGACGATGTTTAGTAGCACCCGACACAATCGTCCACAGACCATGGACTTGTTTGTTTGGTTGTGTAGTTGGTTAGATTATTTGGTCTGAATTGAATTGTTTGGTGAAATGGAATGGATTTGATTGATGTGTGAATGGCGTGGGCCTTCACTAGACCGGGGATAAGGCTAGGCCTCGTCCCGCTTCTAGTATCGTGCCGTTATGCCGCCGAAATTTTCTAAAATAAGTTAGAAAAATAAAGAAATCATTTTATTTAATAAATGAACTGAATAGAATATTTTCATAGGTTGAATAAAATATTTTATCATTAAAAATATAATTTTTAACGTGAAAGTGAATAAATAAATATTTATAAACAAATCGGCCGATTTGTTTATATACACTGATTTGACTGATATTGATTGGGTCGATAAATTTTACACATCGCCCAACTGCACAACTAAAATCTGTGTTTGAAACCCCCCACGGGTGTTGGGATGAAATTTGAAGTTCACTAATCCTGATTGATTAAATATGTCGATCGATTGATTGACAGGCTGTTATAAGCGTTAGATATTTATATTTGATGCTTATACAGTGTAGTGCACTTTGGTTGATGGTTGATTATTTTTCAATGCTATTATATACATGTGATGTATAAAAATCCATATAATTAACATTATATGGTGATTGATTGGGCCTCATTCCAATTTAGAAAATAAAGAATATTATAAAATAAAGGTTCATGTGTTGACTGTACTCATCCGTTGAGATTAGTCATGTGTTGAACGAAATATTTTAATAATAAAATTTACATCTTTATCAATATAAAATAAAGGTTCATGTGTTGACTGTACTCATCCGTTGAGATTAGTCATGTGTTGAACGAAATATTTTGATAATAGAAATATTTGAAATAGAAATATTTTGATAATAGAAATATTTGAAATAGAAATATTTTGATAATAAGAAATATTTGAAATAGAATATTTGAAAATAGAAATATATGAAGCCGTGATGATTTGAAAAATAGAAATATATGAAGTCGTGTTGATTTGATTGACGCCATTTTGACGTGAACGATATTTATATCGATTTTATTCATTTTAAAATGAATATTGAAAAGTGATTTCGAAATCAAATATTTTGAAATGAAATTTGAATTGAATCGAATAGAAAACGAATTTGAATTGAATTAAATAGAAAACCAATTTGAATTGAATCGAATAGAAAACCAATTTGAATTGAATCGAATAGAAAGCCAATTTGAATTGAATCGAATAGAAATCGAATTCGAATTGAATTAAATAGAAAACCAATTTGAATTGAATCGAATAGAAAACCAATTTGAATTGAATCGAATAGAAAACCAATTTGAATTGAATCGAATAGAAAACCAATTTGAATTGAATCGAATAGAAAACCAATTTGAATTGAATCGAATAGAAAACCAATTTGAATTGAATCGAATAGAAAACCAATTTGAATTGAATCGAATAGAAAACCAATTTGAATTAAATCGAATAGAAAACCAATTTGAATTGAATCGAATAGAAAACCAATTTGAATTGAATCGAATAGAAAACCAATTTGAGTTGAATATGAAACGAATTTGAATTAAATTGAAAACGAATTCAAATTGAATTGAAAACGAATTGAATTGAATTCAAATTGAAATTTGAATTGAGTAGAAATGAATTTTAAAACGAATTTATAAGGAAAAAATTCAATTTTGATTTGAATTGAAATGGAAGTTGAAAATGTTTTTGAAACGAATTCAAAACTATTTATATGATTCGTTTTAAATAGAAATCGACGAAATATATATTATATATATAATATAATGGCCTGAATAGAACGCGCCGCGCCGCGGCAGTTCGTGAATTTCGACCATTTATTTCAAACGGGCATTACGGGAGATCCGACCGTCGGATTCTCCTAAAACCGGAACCGTTGGATTCGTATCGAAAAGAGCTTTCTAACGAATATTAGAAATTTGAAATCTAATGGTTGGATTTGGAGATACGTCCAAATCAAATTTGAAAAAGGTCGTTGTAAGTGCAGTTCGATGGCCGTTGATGGAAATCGACTGTACGGGCCTTGATAAAATTATTAAAAATAGTAATAATTTGTGTAAAATCATAAGAAATGATTTGGGAAAAATTGGGATGAAAAACTCCATATTCGAAAAGATAAAAATAGATTTTTATTGAAATGAACTAGTTTTGAACTAAAATTAAAACCCATTTATTTTTAAATAAATAAACTGGATTTGAAATGGGTTTAAATAGAACTGATTCATGGGTTTTTCATGAACAGTGTTTTAAATAACACTAGTTTTTAACCCGATAATAAACAGAATGTGATTTGGGTTTGTCGTGAACTGTGTTTTAAATAACATTAGTTCTTTAACCCAGAAAAGGGGAGTTTTAATGAATCCACAATTAAATTATCAAATTTGTAATTGAGCGAGAATGGAGTATTACCAGTTTTGCTCCAAAGCGATAGTTAAATCTTTAATTAGATTTGAACGTGAAATGGTAATTAATTTTACCGATAATACTGTGGTGTTAGATATGGAGTATTACCAGTTTTGCTTCATGGGATGAATAGGTTGGGATTGGGAAATAAAATAAATAATTACTTCGGTGTGGTTCGCTAATCTCGACTAGTTCAGAAAACCATAATTTGGTTTGAAATGACATCCAAAGGAAGATTAAAGGATAAATTTTAAAGAATTTATCTTGGATAAAATTAATGGGAACCTTTCCCTAAGAATATGAAATTTAGAAACTAGCTGTGGGTTAGCTAAGAAGAATGGTTTCTTGGGTATTGATCTGATGTTGGTTTCGGCCTTCGGGGTTAATCTTTGGGAAATTGTTCTCTTGTTGATTTACGGTTAGTGACTAATGAATTGAAATGAGGTGTATGTTGTGTTTGTGTAACATTTGTTTTTAATATACGCGGGTTGTTCGGAAAGTCCGGGTTTATACCCATTTTGAATAACCGATTCGACGTTATGTCGAAGATGAAGACGGTGGTCGAAGACCGGAAGTCTTCACATCGTTTGGGTGATTACTGATGATCTTGATTGGGCTGTACACCCAAGATGAGGGAATCAGTTGGTGGTCATCCAGACGTACTTGAAGATCGATGGATATGCGAGGAAAGTGCCTCCGGTTTCGTTCAGACCCAGAACGAACTTGTAAATGGATTGTGTGTCTGACATTGGATTTTATTCTGTGTTGATTGATTTCTGTTAAATATATATCTGTTTGGCGGCGGAGAATTTATTCTCTTGGTTAACGCCCTTCTCTGAGACGTACGAGCTTAGAGGTTATATATCGATAGATATTAATCGCATGGCATGAATTGCCTGTATGGCACGCTAAGTTGCATGGATCAAGGCTTCTGTTGAAAATCAAAGTCTTGTGGTTGATGATCAAAGCATGACCTACGTGGCAGCTTTGTGTATAGCGTGGATTCGCGAGCCTCACACCTCGGTATGAGTCAAAAATGGGATGAGGACCCAAGGAGTGCACGACGTTTCTTTCTAGCTATGGGTGGTGTCAGTGACCTACCAGCCCTGACATTTATATACTTTTCACCTTTGTGGTTTGGATGCGAGGCGCCTCGATTATAGGTCCTTTAGGGCCGGGAAACGTGTGTTCAGGAATAACTAATCCTCAAACGTAAGAGAGGACCGGTCTTGGAGGATCCCAGGGTTACCTAGAGTGTGTAGTCCTGAGGCATTTGCTAGAGTGTCTCGAAGCGGAGAGGAGCTTGCCCCTTGCCTCGACTCATGACGGAAATCCAATTTCCAATATGTGATATTGCAGTTTTAATTGTAGAACTAGTATGGCGACATAGTAGATGGTAGCTATGCCGCCTATGATTGATATTTATGATTGAAATTGTTTTGACACTATACACTTATTATAGTATCAAATGATTTGTTTTAAACGTACCAAGCATGTTTGGCTATTATAAGGGAAAACCCTATCCTCCGGCTTGCGTTGCATTGTGTGATGGGACCTGGGTCTTATAATAGCTTCATTTTTCGAAAAAGCATTGCGCTGTTTATTCTATGCACTGGTATTCTTGGGAGAAAACCCGTTCCGTGTTATACGGCGTGGTCCCTTGAATTACTCTCTTTTAAAGTAAAGTTTTAAATAACTGTTTTAGTTCTCACACCTGTCACATGACTGACCTGGAGTTTATTGTTTTAACCTAAACTCTGGGTGCCCCTATTTTCTGCACGGGCAGCTAGTAGTTTTGGTTTTGCAGATTTATATTCACAGGATCCTGGTTTACAACTGGAATGATATCCAGAAAGCTCTGTATCCGTATATCACCTTCAGTTGTGCTTTGTATTATTTTCCGCTACTATGTAATTTATTGTAATCTCTGATATTTATCGAATGTAATTTATTCATTTATACTCTGTATATTCTTGTATTCTGACGGAATTGTTGTAATAGCAATGAAATGTTCTTCCGTCTGCGTTCTGTTTTGTCCTGTTCTCAAACGATCAGGGGTTTCGAACGATCTAGATCGGTTTAACGACTGATTCAGATCGAGCGAAATTCTCGACCGTCACATTTGGTATCGGTGCTTTGGTTTACAGAGCTCGAGAACAAGACACATTAGAACCATACGAAAGAATTCATCAGATATTGGATTAGTAATATCCAATTAGAATGACTCGTTAGAGATAGGATCAGTAGTATCCTAGAACGAGTGTGAAGGGTATATTTTTCAAATGAAAACAATTTTGTTTTGAAATTTAAACCATTTTAAACGTATTTGATTATTTATTTTGAACTTGGGCAATCGAGTATATAAAGATTTCACGTATACGCGTCATGAACGTATATTCGAAGTTTTAATATACTGGATAGATATAGAATCACATTCTAGACACCCGGAGATGATTCTGATGATTGATATATCATCATCAGAATTTGTGTTCGTGTTTCGAAGGTGTGATATCTATATATTTCCATCAGACTGGTGTGAGAACCAAAAACTTATATAGCTAGATTTATTGTTGTGATTTGGCATCAAAACAAGATTTTCAGTATATATATCAAAATTATGAATTTGAAAATCTAATTCACTAATTGATTGATGTTTGTGTTGTTTGTTTATTTGTTTAATAATTTTGAACCATTATGCCTAATTGAACCAAATATTGAATTGTATTGAGATTTGGCCACATTTGCTTGCATATACTTATACTTACATTGAACTGGTCAAAGCAAGGAGGCTAGAGCAGAGAATAAAATTTGTTTGCCCGACAAATAGGTACATGTTTATCATAATTTACTGTTTTGTTTGGGTGATGATGATTTTATGAGCCTATTGGCTAGCCGCTTGGCTTTTTCTTTTTCTTTTTGATATCAGAAGGCCTGTATGGCAATTTCGGGATTTTCCCGTGGCTCCCGGTGCAGGGGAGGTTATGGCGAAATTTTTCGAAAATTTAGGGTGTTAGCCAAATTCTTGAAAATTTGAAAATTCTCAGAAACTGAAAAGTTGGAGAATGGAAGCCAGATCGAACGTAGAGCTGATTAATCAAACCACTTTTGACTTTGTTCCTTTTCGGGGATGAAAAGTTTTAAGTGGGGGAGATTGTAATAACCCGAAAATCTGGGCCAGTTTAAAAATTTTATTTAGGCAATTTTAATGAATTTTGAATATTTAAAATAGATTATTTTAAATAATATCGACGAGAAATTTATTTTGAATATATTTAGAACGTATATATTATATACGTCGTCGTTAGAATATAAATAGTTATATATAATTATAAAAGGAATTGAAAATGGCGCGGTAGTTCGATAATTCGATTTCAAACTTCAATTGAACGTACCGGGTGCAAAAGAAACCGAATTTTAGTGAAACCAAAAATAATGGGATCTATATGATAATACCTTTCCAACGAATCCGAAAAATCGAAATTTCATAGCGGGAATCAAAAGATATGTCCAGTTGAAAATTCTGAATAGTCGCTATGGAATTCAGGCCCTTAAAAATGGAAATTTTGTAAACGACCTCGAATTTCGACGAAACCACTTTTGTTGGGTCCGTGATGTTAAATTATTGCTAGATTTCAAATTTCAAAATTTTTAGAATCAATATGTGGGCGTGGCAAAGGAAAACGCGTTTAACTAGTTTCAGTTGATTTTAATCGACTGGAAATTGGCCATTTTTCCAACGGTCTCAGAATTCGACGAATCTTGTTTTGTTAGGACCGTATCGTCAATACGAAGCTAGAAATTATTTTTCGGGAATTTTTAGAGTTAGTTTGTGGCCCCGGTAAATTGAAATGCGCGTTTAAATTCAATATATAGAGTTATATGTTGATTTTGACGGAAACTGATCGAAATGGTCGAATCAGCTTACGATACATATCCCATTGTGTTCGGAATGGGGGTAAAACGCTATGGACGATAGGCGGTGGGCCTCGTTTAGAGGTCGTATAAAAAAGTCCGTTTTTCTAAAATAAAATAATATAATTTATTTTTGCATATACCCCCCTTTTCTCGTTTTCATTAATTCAGAAAAAAAAACGATGAGGGCGGAGCCCTAAATCGCACGCCGCCAGCAGTCGCCCCCCTCCTCCTCAGCCTCGATCGAACCCACCCCCCTTCCTCGATCGACGCGTCGAATCCCCCCCCCCCCCTCACCCTAGGCTGCCGCACGATCGAAACCCCCCCATCCTGATGTCGGCCGCGCTACCCCCCCCTCTTCTCCTACTGCTGACCGAAGCCCCCCCCTCATCCGCACCCTCCCTCGCCTCTTCTTCCTCCTCCGCCGACAACCGCCGCCTGAAGCATCGAACCCCGGCCACCAGCAAACCCCGCCTCCCACCTGAAGACCGATGCCCCACACACCCCCTTCGAGGCCTGAAACCCTAGAAAATTTTACTGTAAGTTTTTTTTTTTATTTTATTTATTTTTCAATTTTCAGTTATCGTTTTATTTGATTTTAAAATTGATTTTTAACTAAGTAAAAAGGCGACATCTTTATTTTAGAAAAGGCGATATTTTTAATATTGAAAAGGCGATATTTTTATAGGATGAAGAGTTATGTTTTTATAACATGAAAGTTTATATTTTTAATAACAAAGAGATTATTTTGTTAGTATGGTATAAAAGAAATGATTTTTATATTATAGCGAAGTAAAAATTCGATTTTTATATATTGAATAGCGAAGTAAAAATTCGATTTTTATATATGTAGTGACTACGGGCAACGAAAGGGAAAAAAGGCGAGAACGATGAAGATTTCTATCAATGAAGAGTCGTGGTATTGGATAGCTATTGGTGAGAACTTCTCACCTTTCAAAATTTCTTTTTCTAGTTATACTTATATACTAGGATGCAGACGGTGTTTAGTAGCACCCAACACAATCGTCGACAGACCATGGACTTGTTTGGTTGGTTGTGTAGTTGGTTAGATTATTTGGTCTGAATTGAATTGTTTGGTGAAATGGAATGGATTTGATTGATGTGTGAATGGCGTGGGCCTTCACTAGACCGGGGATAAGGCTAGGCCTCATCCCGTTTCTAGTATCGTGCCGTTATGCCGCCGAAATTTTCTAAAATAAGTTAGAAAAATAAAGAAATCATTTTATTTAATAAATGAACTGAATAGAATATTTTCATAGGTTGAATAAAATATTTTATCGTTAAAAATATAATTTTTAACGTGAAAGTGAATAAATAAATATTTATAAACAAATCGGCCGATTTGTTTATATACACTGATATTGATTGGGTCGATAAATTTTACACATCGCCCAACTGCACAACTAAAATCTGTGTTTGATTGTTTGAAACCCCACACGGGTGTTGGGATGAAATTTGAAGTTCACTAATCCTGATTGATTAAATATGTCGATCGATTGATTGACATGCTGTTATAAGCGTTAGATATTTATATTTGATGCTTATACAGTGTAGTGCACTTTGGTTGATGGTTGATTATTTTTCAATGCTATTATATACATGTGATGTATAAAAATCCATATAATTAACATTATATGGTGATTGATTGGGCCTCATTCCAATTTAGAAAATAAAGAATATTATAAAATAAAGGTTCATGTGTTGACTGTACTCATCCGTTGAGATTAGTCATGTGTTGAACGAAATATTTTAATAATAAAATTTACATCTTTATCAATATAAAATAAAGGTTCATGTGTTGACTGTACTCATCCGTTGAGATTAGTCATGTGTTGAACGAAATATTTTGATAATAGAAATATTTGAAATAGAAATATTTTGATAATAGAAATATTTGAAATAGAAATATTTTGATAATAAGAAATATTTGAAATAGAATATTTGAAAATAGAAATATATGAAGCCGTGTTGATTTGAAAAATAGAAATATATGAAGCCGTGTTGATTTGATTGACGCCATTTTGACGTGAACGATATTTATATCGATTTTATTCATTTTAAAATGAATATTGAAAAGTGATTTCGAAATCGAATATTTTGAAATGAAATTTGAATCGAATAGAAAACGAATTTGAATTGAATTAAATAGAAAACCAATTTTAATTGAATCGAATAGAAAACCAATTTGAATTGAACCGAATAGAAAACCAATTTGAATTGAATCGAATAGAAAACGAATTCGAATTGAATTAAAAAGAAAACCAATTTGAATTGAATCGAATAGAAAACCAATTTGAATTGAATCGAATAGAAAACCAATTTGAATTGAATCGAATAGAAAACCAATTTGAATTGAATCGAATAGAAAACCAATTTGAATTGAATCGAATAGAAAACCAATTTGAATTGAATCGAATAGAAAACCAATTTGAATTGAATCGAATAGAAAACCAATTTGAATTGAATCGAATATAAAACCAATTTGAATTGAATATGAAATGAATTTGAATTAAATTGAAAACGAATTCAAATTGAATTGAAAACAAATTGAATTGAATTCAAATTGAATTGAAATTTGAATTGAATTCAAATTGAATTGAAATTTGAATTGAATTCAAATTGAATTGAAATTTGAATTGAATAGAAAAGAATTTTAAAACACATTATAAGGAAAAAATTCAATTTTGATTTGAATTGAAATGGAAGTTGAAAATGTTTTTGAAACGAATTCAAAACTATTTATATGATTCGTTTAAAATAGAAATCGATGAAATATATATTATATATATTATATATATAATATAATGGCCTGAATAAAACGCGCCGCGCCACGGCAGTTCGTGAATTTCGACCATTTATTTCAAACGGACATTACGGGAGATTCGACCGTCGGATTCTCCTAAAACCGTAACCGTTGGGTTCGTATCGAAAAGAGCTTTCTAAGAATATTAGAAATTTGAAATCTAACGGTTGGATTTGGAGATACGTCCAAAATCAAATTTGAAAAAGGTCGCTGTAAGTGTAGTTCGATGGCCGTTGATGGAAATCGACTGTACGGGCCTTGATAAAATTATTAAAAATAGTAATAATTTGTGTAAAATCATAAGAAATGATTTGGGAAAAATTGGGATGAAAAACTCCATATTCGAAAAGATAAAAATAGATTTTTATCGAAATGAACTAGTTTTGAACTAAAATTAAAACCCATTTATTTTTAAATAAATAAATTGGATTTGAAATGGGTTTAAATAGAACTGATTCATGGGTTTATCATGAATAGTGTTTTAAATAACACTAGTTCTTTAACCCGATAATAAACAGAATGTGATTTGGGTTTGTCGTGAACTGTGTTTTAAATAACATTAGTTCTTTAACCCAGAAAACTGTGACGGCAAGGAATTTCGCTCGGTCCGAACCAGTCGCTAAACCGATCTAGACCGTTCGAAACGCCCTATCGTTTGAGAACACGACAAAACAGAACTCATACAGAAGAACATTTCATTGTATATTACAACAATGCATCAGATTACAAGAATATACAGAGTATAAATGAATATTACACAGAAATATCAGAGATTTAAATTACATTTAAATACATAGCAGCGGAAAAATAATACAATACACAACTAGAAGTAGATATACGGATACAAAGCTTTCCGGATATCATTCCAGCTGTAAACCAGGATCCTGTGAATATAAATCTGCAAAACCAAAACTACTAGCTGCCCGTGTCAAAAATAAGGGCACCCAGAGTTTAGGTTAAAACAATAAACTCCAGGTCAGTCATGTGACTGGTGTGAGAACTAAAACAGTTATAATTCTTTATTTTAAATCATTAGGTAAATCAAGGGACCACGCCGTATAACACGGAACGGGTTTCCTCCCAAGAATACCAGTGCATAAAACAAACAGCGCAATGCTAAATAAAGAAAAATGAAGCTGTTATAAGACCCAGGTCCCATCACACAATGCAACGCAGCCGAGGATAGGGTTTTCCCTTATAACAGCCAAAGAATGTTTGATACGTTTAAAACAAATCATTTGATACTACTATAAGTGTATAGTGTATAAAACAACTTCAAATCATAAGTATCAATCATAGGCGGCATGAGCGTCCCATGCCACTATGTCGCCATATGTAGGTTTGCAAATAAAACCGCAAAGTCACGTATTTGGAAATTGGATTTCCATCTATGAACCGAGGCAAAAGATAGTCCTCAACCGATTCGAGACGCTCTAGCCCGCCCCTCAGGACCCAGACTCAGGTGGGCCCTTGGATCGTCAGGGCCGGTCCACCGATGTGGATTAAAATGCCTGAACATGCGTTTCCCCACCCTTTGGGGTGTAAACGAGCCAACGAATGACTCCATCGGACCCGGATCGTCCGATCAAACCGAGGCGCCTCGCAACAGCAACAACCACACAGGTGAAAAGTATATAAATGTCAGGGCTGGTAGGTCACTGACACCACCCTAGCTAGAAAGAAACGCATGCCCTCCCTGATGTCCTCTCCCGTTTCTGGTTCACAACCGAGGTGTGAGGCTCGCGAATTCACGTTACACAAAGCTGTGCCACACAGGCTGTGCTTTGATCATCACCACAAGACTTTGCTTTTCAACAGAAGCCTTGATCATTTGCATCTTAGCATGCCACACAGGCAAACCACTCTATGCAACCGATATCAGTCCCACAGAATGAAATCCAATGTCAGACACACAGTCCATTTACAAGTCCGTTCTGGGCCTGAACGAAACCGGAGGCACCTAGTACCCCGCATATCCATCGATCTCCAAGTACGTCTGGACGATCACCAACTGTTTCCATCTTCTTGGGTGTACAGCCCAATCAAGATCATCAGTAATCACCCAAACGACGTGAAGACTTCCGGTCTTCGACCACCGTCTTCATCTTCGACACCACGTCGAATCAGTTATTCAGAATGGGATAAACCCGGTCTTTCTGAATAACTCGCGTATATATTATAAAAGTGTTACACAAACACAACATACGCCTCATTCCACTTCAGAATATTCTTTTATTCAAATATTCCCATACTTTGGGAAAAGTTCCCATTAATTTTATCCAAGATAAATTCTTTAAATTTATTCTTTAATCTCCTTTGAATACCAATTCAAACTAGTCGGGATTATCGAACCACACCGAAGTAATCATTTATTTTATTTTCCCAATCCCAACCTATTCATCCCATGAAGTAAAACTGGTAGTACTTCATATCTAACACCACAGTGTTATCGGTAATTCAATTACCATTTCACGTTCAAATCTAATTAAAGATTTAACTATCGCCTGGAGTAAAACTGGTGATACTCCATTCTCGATCTTTTCAATCTAATTAAAGATTCATTAAAACTCCACTTAGTTTTAATCGTTATCTGGGTTAAAGAATCAGTGTCATTTAAAACACGATTCACGATAAACCCAAAATCACATTCCATTAATTATCGGGATAAAGAACAGGTGTTATTTAAAACACTGTTCACGATAAACCCAAAAATCAATACCAATTCAATTCCAATTAAATATCATTTAATTGGTACACTTCATTAAATCTAAATAAAAAGATTTAATCTTTTCTCAACTGGGTTCAAGAACAGTGTTAGTGAAGACACCATTCACGACAAACCCAAATCACATTTGATATTCAATACAAGGCTCTGAATAGGAAATATATCGGCTTATATTCAATATCAAATTCTACGATTAACAAATGTCGTATTGGGAATAACGATATAAATATATATCTTTCAAATTTCCATAACAACATCCGTATAATCCCGAATTCCAACATCGAAATAATCCAAAGACAATTTCGATTCAAATCCACTCCAATGCAATCATTGGAAATTTTGGTTATTTTCAAAACCCTTTTCAAATTCAATTTATTTATTTAAAAATAAATAGAATTATAATTCTAGTTCAAAACTAGTTCATTTCGATAAAAATCTATTTTTATCTTTTCAAATATGGAGTTTTTTATCCCAAATTTTCCCAAATCATTTCTTATGATTTTTCCACAAATTATTACTATTTTTAATAATTTTATCAAGGCCCGTACAGTCAATTTCCACCAATGGCCATCGAACTGCACTTACAGCGACCTATTTCAAATTTGATTTGGACATAATTCCAAATCCAACCGTTAGATTTCAAATTTCTAACATCCGCTAGAAAGCTCTTTTCGATACGAACCCAACGGTTCCGGTTTTAGGAGAATCCGACGGTCGGATCTCCCGTAACGTCCATTTGAAATCAATGGTCGAAATTCGCGAACTGCCGCGGCGCGGCGCGTTCTATTCAGGCCATTATATTATATATATAATATATACAATATATACTTCGTCGATTTCTATTTAAAACGAATTATATAAATAGTTTTAAAATTCGTTTCAAAATCTATTTCAACTTCCATCTCAATTCAAAGCAAAATTGAATTCTTCTCTATAAATTCGTTTTAAAATTCATTTCTATTCAATTCAAATTTCAATTCAATTTGAATTCATTTTCAATTAAATTCACTTTGAATTCGTTTTCAATTCAATTCATTTCGAAATCACTTTCAATTCAATTCATTTCGAAATCGTTTTCAATTCAATTCACTTTGAATTCGTTTTCAATTCAATTCATTTCGAAATCACTTTCAATTCAATTCATTTCGAAATCGTTTTCAATTCAATTCACTTTGAATTCGTTTTCAATTCAATTCACTTTGAATTCGTTTTCAATTCAATTCATTTCGAAATCACTTTCAATTCAATTCACTTCGAAATCGTTTTCAATTCAATTCATTTCGAAATCACTTTCAATTCAATTCATTTCGAAATCACTTTCAATTCAATTCGAATTCGTTTTCAATTCAATTCATTTCGGAACCACTTTCAATTCGAATTCGTTTTCAATTCAATTCATTTCGAAATCACTTTCAATTCAATTCATTTCGAAATCACTTTCAATTCAATTCGAATTCGTTTTCAATTCAATTCATTTCGAAACCACTTTCAATTCAATTCGAATTCGTTTTCAATTCAATTCATTTCGAAATCACTTTCAATTCAATTCACTTCGAAATCGTTTTCAATTCAATTCATTTCGAAATCACTTTCAATTCAATTCATTTCGAAATCACTTTCAATTCAATTCGAATTCGTTTTCAATTCAATTCATTTCGAAATCACTTTCAATTCAATTCGAATTCGTTTTCAATTCAATTCATTTCGAAATCACTTAAAATTGATATAAATATCGTTCACGTCAAAATGGCGTCAATCTAATCAACACGGCTTCATAAATTTCTATTTTCAAATATTCTATTTCAAATATTTCTTTTTCAAATATTTCTTTTTCAAAACTGGAATGAGGCCCAATCAATTACCATATAAAATTAATTATATGGATTTGCATACAACACATGTATATAATAGCATTGAAAATAATCAACCATCAACCAAAGTGCACTACACTGTATAAGCATCAAATATAGATATTCAACGCTTATAACAGCCTGTCAATCAATCGATCGACATATTTAATCAATCAGGATGAGTGAACTTCAAATTTCATCCCAACACCCGTGTGGGGTTTCAAACAATCAAACACAGATTTTATTTGTGCAATTGGGCGATGTGTAAAATTTATCGACCCAATCAATATCAGTCAAATCAGTGTATATACAAACAAATCGGCCGATTTGTTTATAACTATTCATTTATTCACATTCACGTTAAAAATTATATTTTTAACGACAAAACATTTTATTTCAACCTATGAATTTCTATTCAATTCATTTACACAATAAAATGATATTTTTATTTTCTAACACATTTTAGAAAATTTCGGCGGCATAACGGCACGATACTAGAAACGGGACAAGGCCTAGCCTTATCCCCGGTCTAGTGAAGGCCCACGCCATTCACACATCAATCATATCAATTTCAATTTCACCAAAACAATCCAATCCAAATCAAATAATCTAACCAACTACACAACCAATCAAACAAGTCCATGGTCTGTGGACGGGTGTCGGGTGCTTCTAATAAGCACCGTCTACATCCTAGTATATATATATAACTAGAAAAATTAAATTGAAAGGTGAGAAGTTCTCACTTATAGCTATCCTAGCTCCACGGCCCTTCTAATGCAGGAAATCTTCGCCAACTCGCCTTTTGTCGCTTTCGTTGTCCGCTTTCACTACACATGTAAAAATCGAATTTTTACTTCGCTATTCAATATATAAAAATCATATTTTTCTTTCAAAGTTCCATATATAAAAATCGAATTTTTACTTTTGCTTTCAACATATAAAAATATGATTTTTACTTTTGCTTTCAAATCTGATCTTTTTAAAGTTTAAACCTTTTTCTTTTAAGTTAAAATTAAAATCAGTTTTTATTTATTTTATAAAATTCAGTTTTTCTCTTTTATAAAAATGCAGTTTTTATCTTCATAGAAAATGCAGTTTTTATTTTTATAAATTGCAGTTTTAATTTCTTCTTAGAAAAAAACAGTTTTTAGTTTCTTCTTAAAAATTTCAGTTTTTATTTTTATAACACTAAACAGTTTTTATTTTCAAAACTAAACAGTTTTTATTTTTTTAAAAAAAACAAAATCGTTTCAAAATCTGTTTTTTTTTTTAAAAAAAAAAATCTTTCTTCGGTATTTTAAAATGAAAATAAAACAGGATAAAATAATTTACCTAGTTGCGAAGAGGGGGGGTTGACTGTCGAGCTCGGCGGCACGGCGGCAAGGCTTCCAGGAGGGTGGCTAATCGGGTGTTGCGATGCTTTGTGGGGGACGGGGTCTTCGGGGGTTTCGTGCGATCTGGGGAGGAGGGAAGCTGGACGGAGGATGGCGGCGGCGGCGTTCGCTTCAGGGGGGGGGGGGGCGGTCTGTCGATGTCTTTAGGGTTTTTTTTTTCTTTTTTCTTTTGAAATATGATTGAACGGGGGGGCCAGGAGGGAAGATAAAGGGGAGGGGATGATTATTATTTTTTTTTTATTTATTATTTAATTATTTAATTTAGCAAAGAGTTGACTTTTATATATGACCTCGAAACGAGGCCCACCGCCTGTCGTCCATAGCGTTTTACCCCCATTCCGAACACAATGGGATATGTATCGCAAGCTGATTTGATCGTTACAATCAGTTTCCATTGAATTTACATTTAAATCTATATATTGAATTTTAAACGTACATTTCAATTTACCGGGGCTATATACGAACTAGAAAAATTCCAGAAAAATATTTTCTAGCTTCGTATTGACGATACGGTCCTAACAAAACTAATTTCGTCGAATTCTGAGACCGTTTGAAAAATGGCCAATTTCCAGTCGATTAAAATCAACTGAAACTGGTCAAACGCGTTTTCCTTTGCCACGCTTACATATTGATTCGAAAAATTATGAAATTTGGAATCTAGCAATAACTTGACACCACGGACCCAACAAAACTGGTTTCGTCGAAATCCGAGGTCGTTTACAAAATTGCTATTTTTAAGGGCCTTATATATATAAAAATATATATAAATTCCACAGCGACTATTTCTAATTTTAAACTGGACATATCTTATCATTTCTAAGATGAAATCCCAGTTTGTTAACTTCGTTACAAAGACATAGTTATACAGATTCAAATATTTCTTGTTTCGTTCAATTCTGACTTATATTGAATTCTGTATATTCATTTGAAATTAGAAATCGAATTTTCGAACTACCGCGCCATTTTCAATTCCTTTTATAATTATATATAATTATAATATATTCTAACGACGACGTATATAATATATACGTTCTAATTAGATTCAAAATAAATTTCCCGTCGAAATTATTTAAAATAATTCATTTTAAATATTCAAAATTCGCTAAAATGACCAAAATAAAAATTTTAAACTGGCCCAGATTTTCCGGGTTGTTACAATCTCCCCCACTTAAAACTTTTCGTCCCCGAAAAGGAACAAAGTCGAAAGTGGTTTGATTAATCAGCTCTACGTTCGATCTGACTTCCAGTCTCCAACTCTTTAGTTTCTGAGAATTTTCAAAATTTCAAAAATTTGGCTAACACCCTAAATTTTCGAAAAATTTCGCCATAACCTCCCCTGCAATGGGAGCATCGGGGAATTTCAAATAGCTTCCCCGGTCCTTCAGATCTCAAAAAGAAAAAGAAAAAGCCAAGCGGCTAGCCAATAGGCTCACAAAATCATCATCACCCAAACAAAACAGGAAATTATGTAGTAAACATGTACCTATTTGTCGGGCAAACAAATTTTATTCTCTGCTCTAGCCTCCTTGCTATGACCTGTTCAATATAAGTATATGTACATGCAAGCAAATGCGACCAATTTCAATACAGTTCAATATTTGATCAAATTAGGCATAATGGTTCAAAATTATCAAACAATTAAACAAACAACACAAACATCAGTCAATTAGTGAATTAGAGTTTCAAATTCATAATTTTGATACATATACAAAAATCATGTTTTGATGCCAAATCACAACAATGTATTCTAGCTATATTAGTTTTGGTTCTCACACCAGTCTAATGGAAATATATAGAAAATCACACCTTCGAAACTCGAATACCAATTCTGATGATGTCTAGACTATCATCAGAATCGTCCCCGGGCGACTAGAGTGTGACTCTATATCTATCCAGTATATTAAAACTTCAAATACACGTGGATCAGACGTATACGCAAAGTCTATATATACTGGACTGTCCAAATTCAAACGTTATAACTAATCAAATACGAATAGTTGATTTAAATTTTCAAAACAAAAATTTGTTTTCACTTTAAAAATATACTCTTCACACTCGTTCTAGGATACTACTGACCCCATTTCTAACGAGTCATCCTCGTTGGATATTACTAATCCAATATCTGATGAATTCTTTCATATGGTTCTAATGTGCCTTGTTCTCCGAGCTTTGTAAACCAAAGCTCTGATACCAACTGTGACGGCAAGGAATTTCGCTCGGTCCGAACCAGTCGCTAAACCGATCTAGACCGTTCGAAACGCCCTATCGTTTGAGAACACGACAAAACAGAACTCATACAGAAGAACATTTCATTGTATATTACAACAATGCATCAGATTACAAGAATATACAGAGTATAAATGAATATTACACAGAAATATCAGAGATTTAAATTACATTTAAATACATAGCAGCGGAAAAATAATACAATACACAACTAGAAGTAGATATACGGATACAAAGCTTTCCGGATATCATTCCAGCTGTAAACCAGGATCCTGTGAATATAAATCTGCAAAACCAAAACTACTAGCTGCCCGTGTCAAAAATAAGGGCACCCAGAGTTTAGGTTAAAACAATAAACTCCAGGTCAGTCATGTGACTGGTGTGAGAACTAAAACAGTTATAATTCTTTATTTTAAATCATTAGGTAAATCAAGGGACCACGCCGTATAACACGGAACGGGTTTCCTCCCAAGAATACCAGTGCATAAAACAAACAGCGCAATGCTAAATAAAGAAAAATGAAGCTGTTATAAGACCCAGGTCCCATCACACAATGCAACGCAGCCGAGGATAGGGTTTTCCCTTATAACAGCCAAAGAATGTTTGATACGTTTAAAACAAATCATTTGATACTACTATAAGTGTATAGTGTATAAAACAACTTCAAATCATAAGTATCAATCATAGGCGGCATGAGCGTCCCATGCCACTATGTCGCCATATGTAGGTTTGCAAATAAAACCGCAAAGTCACGTATTTGGAAATTGGATTTCCATCTATGAACCGAGGCAAAAGATAGTCCTCAACCGATTCGAGACGCTCTAGCCCGCCCCTCAGGACCCAGACTCAGGTGGGCCCTTGGATCGTCAGGGCCGGTCCACCGATGTGGATTAAAATGCCTGAACATGCGTTTCCCCACCCTTTGGGGTGTAAACGAGCCAACGAATGACTCCATCGGACCCGGATCGTCCGATCAAACCGAGGCGCCTCGCAACAGCAACAACCACACAGGTGAAAAGTATATAAATGTCAGGGCTGGTAGGTCACTGACACCACCCTAGCTAGAAAGAAACGCATGCCCTCCCTGATGTCCTCTCCCGTTTCTGGTTCACAACCGAGGTGTGAGGCTCGCGATTTCACGTTACACAAAGCTGTGCCACACAGGCTGTGCTTTGATCATCACCACAAGACTTTGCTTTTCAACAGAAGCCTTGATCATTTGCATCTTAGCATGCCACACAGGCAAACCACTCTATGCAACCGATATCAGTCCCACAGAATGAAATCCAATGTCAGACACACAGTCCATTTACAAGTCCGTTCTGGGCCTGAACGAAACCGGAGGCACCTAGTACCCCGCATATCCATCGATCTCCAAGTACGTCTGGACGATCACCAACTGTTTCCATCTTCTTGGGTGTACAGCCCAATCAAGATCATCAGTAATCACCCAAACGACGTGAAGACTTCCGGTCTTCGACCACCGTCTTCATCTTCGACACCACGTCGAATCAGTTATTCAGAATGGGATAAACCCGGTCTTTCTGAATAACTCGCGTATATATTATAAAAGTGTTACACAAACACAACATACGCCTCATTCCACTTCAGAATATTCTTTTATTCAAATATTCCCATACTTTGGGAAAAGTTCCCATTAATTTTATCCAAGATAAATTCTTTAAATTTATTCTTTAATCTCCTTTGAATACCAATTCAAACTAGTCGGGATTATCGAACCACACCAAAGTAATCATTTATTTTATTTTCCCAATCCCAACCTATTCATCCCATGAAGTAAAACTGGTAGTACTTCATATCTAACACCACAGTGTTATCGGTAATTCAATTACCATTTCACGTTCAAATCTAATTAAAGATTTAACTATCGCCTGGAGTAAAACTGGTGATACTCCATTCTCGATCTTTTCAATCTAATTAAAGATTCATTAAAACTCCACTTAGTTTTAATCGTTATCTGGGTTAAAGAATCAGTGTCATTTAAAACACGATTCACGATAAACCCAAAATCACATTCCATTAATTATCGGGATAAAGAACATGTGTTATTTAAAACACTGTTCACGATAAACCCAAAAATCAATACCAATTCAATTCCAATTAAATATCATTTAATTGGTACACTTCATTAAATCTAAATAAAAAGATTTAATCTTTTCTCAACTGGGTTCAAGAACAGTGTTAGTGAAGACACCATTCACGACAAACCCAAATCACATTTGATATTCAATACAAGGCTCTGAATAGGAAATATATCGGCTTATATTCAATATCAAATTCTACGATTAACAAATGTCGTATTGGGAATAACGATATAAATATATATCTTTCAAATTTCCATAACAACATCCGTATAATCCCGAATTCCAACATCGAAATTATCCAAAGACAATTTCGATTCAAATCCACTGCAATGCAATCATTGGAAATTTTGGTTATTTTCAAAACCCTTTTCAAATTCAATTTATTTATTTAAAAATAAATAGAATTATAATTCTAGTTCAAAACTAGTTCATTTCGATAAAAATCTATTTTTATCTTTTCAAATATGGAGTTTTTTATCCCAAATTTTCCCAAATCATTTCTTATGATTTTTCCACAAATTATTACTATTTTTAATAATTTTATCAAGGCCCGTACAGTCAATTTCCACCAATGGCCATCGAACTGCACTTACAGCGACCTATTTCAAATTTGATTTGGACATAATTCCAAATCCAACCGTTAGATTTCAAATTTCTAACATCCGCTAGAAAGCTCTTTTCGATACGAACCCAACGGTTCCGGTTTTAGGAGAATCCGACGGTCGGATCTCCCGTAACGTCCATTTGAAATCAATGGTCGAAATTCGCGAACTGCCGCGGCGCGGCGCGTTCTATTCAGGCCATTATATTATATATATAATATATACAATATATACTTCGTCGATTTCTATTTAAAACGAATTATATAAATAGTTTTAAAATTCGTTTCAAAATCTATTTCAACTTCCATCTCAATTCAAAGCAAAATTGAATTCTTCTCTATAAATTCGTTTTAAAATTCATTTCTATTCAATTCAAATTTCAATTCAATTTGAATTCATTTTCAATTAAATTCACTTTGAATTCGTTTTCAATTCAATTCATTTCGAAATCACTTTCAATTCAATTCATTTCGAAATCGTTTTCAATTCAATTCACTTTGAATTCGTTTTCAATTCAATTCATTTCGAAATCACTTTCAATTCAATTCATTTCGAAATCGTTTTCAATTCAATTCACTTTGAATTCGTTTTCAATTCAATTCACTTTGAATTCGTTTTCAATTCAATTCATTTCGAAATCACTTTCAATTCAATTCACTTCGAAATCGTTTTCAATTCAATTCATTTCGAAATCACTTTCAATTCAATTCATTTCGAAATCACTTTCAATTCAATTCGAATTCGTTTTCAATTCAATTCATTTCGAAACCACTTTCAATTCAATTCGAATTCGTTTTCAATTCAATTCATTTCGAAATCACTTTCAATTCAATTCATTTCGAAATCACTTTCAATTCAATTCGAATTCGTTTTCAATTCAATTCATTTCGAAACCACTTTCAATTCAATTCGAATTCGTTTTCAATTCAATTCATTTCGAAATCACTTTCAATTCAATTCACTTCGAAATCGTTTTCAATTCAATTCATTTCGAAATCACTTTCAATTCAATTCATTTCGAAATCACTTTCAATTCAATTCGAATTCGTTTTCAATTCAATTCATTTCGAAATCACTTTCAATTCAATTCGAATTCGTTTTCAATTCAATTCATTTCGAAATCACTTAAAATTGATATAAATATCGTTCACGTCAAAATGGCGTCAATCTAATCAACACGGCTTCATAAATTTCTATTTTCAAATATTCTATTTCAAATATTTCTTTTTCAAATATTTCTTTTTCAAAACTGGAATGAGGCCCAATCAATTACCATATAAAATTAATTATATGGATTTGCATACAACACATGTATATAATAGCATTGAAAATAATCAACCATCAACCAAAGTGCACTACACTGTATAAGCATCAAATATAGATATTCAACGCTTATAACAGCCTGTCAATCAATCGATCGACATATTTAATCAATCAGGATGAGTGAACTTCAAATTTCATCCCAACACCCGTGTGGGGTTTCAAACAATCAAACACAGATTTTATTTGTGCAATTGGGCGATGTGTAAAATTTATCGACCCAATCAATATCAGTCAAATCAGTGTATATACAAACAAATCGGCCGATTTGTTTATAACTATTCATTTATTCACATTCACGTTAAAAATTATATTTTTAACGACAAAACATTTTATTTCAACCTATGAATTTCTATTCAATTCATTTACACAATAAAATGATATTTTTATTTTCTAACACATTTTAGAAAATTTCGGCGGCATAACGGCACGATACTAGAAACGGGACAAGGCCTAGCCTTATCCCCGGTCTAGTGAAGGCCCACGCCATTCACACATCAATCATATCAATTTCAATTTCACCAAAACAATCCAATCCAAATCAAATAATCTAACCAACTACACAACCAATCAAACAAGTCCATGGTCTGTGGACGGGTGTCGGGTGCTTCTAATAAGCACCGTCTACATCCTAGTATATATATATAACTAGAAAAATTAAATTGAAAGGTGAGAAGTTCTCACTTATAGCTATCCTAGCTCCACGGCCCTTCTAATGCAGGAAATCTTCGCCAACTCGCCTTTTGTCGCTTTCGTTGTCCGCTTTCACTACACATGTAAAAATCGAATTTTTACTTCGCTATTCAATATATAAAAATCATATTTTTCTTTCAAAGTTCCATATATAAAAATCGAATTTTTACTTTTGCTTTCAACATATAAAAATATGATTTTTACTTTTGCTTTCAAATCTGATCTTTTTAAAGTTTAAACCTTTTTCTTTTAAGTTAAAATTAAAATCAGTTTTTATTTATTTTATAAAATTCAGTTTTTCTCTTTTATAAAAATGCAGTTTTTATCTTCATAGAAAATGCAGTTTTTATTTTTATAAATTGCAGTTTTAATTTCTTCTTAGAAAAAAACAGTTTTTAGTTTCTTCTTAAAAATTTCAGTTTTTATTTTTATAACACTAAACAGTTTTTATTTTCAAAACTAAACAGTTTTTATTTTTTAAAAAAAAATAAAATCGTTTCAAAATCTGTTTTTTTTTTTAAAAAAATTCTTTCTTCGGTATTTTAAAATGAAAATAAAACAGGATAAAATAATTTACCTAGTTGCGAAGAGGGGGGGGTTGACTGTCGAGCTCGGCGGCACGGCGGCAAGGCTTCCAGGAGGGTGGCTAATCGGGTGTTGCGATGCTTTGTGGGGGACGGGGTCTTCGGGGGTTTCGTGCGATCTGGGGAGGAGGGAAGCTGGACGGAGGATGGCGGCGGCGGCGTTCGCTTCAGGGGGGGGGCGGTCTGTCGATGTCTTTAGGGTTTTTTTCTTTTTTCTTTTTTCTTTTGAAATATGATTGAACGGGGGGGCCAGGAGGGAAGATAAAGGGGAGGGGATGATTATTTTTTTTTTATTTATTATTTAATTATTTAATTTAGCAAAGAGTTGACTTTTATATATGACCTCGAAACGAGGCCCACCGCCTGTCGTCTATAGCGTTTTACCCCCATTCCGAACACAATGGGATATGTATCGCAAGCTGATTTGATCGTTACAATCAGTTTCCATTGAATTTACATTTAAATCTATATATTGAATTTTAAACGTACATTTCAATTTACCGGGGCTATATACGAACTAGAAAAATTCCAGAAAAATATTTTCTAGCTTCGTATTGACGATACGGTCCTAACAAAACTAATTTCGTCGAATTCTGAGACCGTTTGAAAAATGGCCAATTTCCAGTCGATTAAAATCAACTGAAACTGGTCAAACGCGTTTTCCTTTGCCACGCTTACATATTGATTCGAAAAATTATGAAATTTGGAATCTAGCAATAACTTGACACCACGGACCCAACAAAACTGGTTTCGTCGAAATCCGAGGTCGTTTACAAAATTGCTATTTTTAAGGGCCTTATATATATAAAAATATATATAAATTCCACAGCGACTATTTCTAATTTTAAACTGGACATATCTTATCATTTCTAAGATGAAATCCCAGTTTGTTAACTTCGTTACAAAGACATAGTTATACAGATTCAAATATTTCTTGTTTCGTTCAATTCTGACTTATATTGAATTCTGTATATTCATTTGAAATTAGAAATCGAATTTTCGAACTCCCGCGCCATTTTCAATTCCTTTTATAATTATATATAATTATAATATATTCTAACGACGACGTATATAATATATACGTTCTAATTAGATTCAAAATAAATTTCCCGTCGAAATTATTTAAAATAATTTATTTTAAATATTCAAAATTCGCTAAAATGACCAAAATAAAAATTTTAAACTGGCCCAGATTTTCCGGGTTGTTACAGAAAAGGGGAGTTTTAATGAATCCGCAATTAAATTATCAAATTTGGTAATTGAGCGAGAATGGAGTATTACCAGTTTTGCTCCAAAGTGATAGTTAAATCTTTAATTAGATTTGAACGTGAAATGGTAATTAATTTTACCGATAATACTGTGGTATTAGATATGGAGTATTACCAGTTTTGCTTCATGGGATGAATAGGTTGGGATTGGGAAATAAAATAAATAATTACTTCGGTGTGGTTCGCTAATCTCGACCAGTTTAGAAAACCATAATTTGGTTTGAAATGACATCCAAAGGAAGATTAAAGGATAAATTTTAAAGAATTTATCTTGGATAAAATTAATGGGAACCTTTCCCCAAGGATATGAAATTTAGAAACAAGCTGTGGGTTAGCTAAGAAGAATGGTTTCCTGGGTATTGATCTGATGTTGGTTTCGGCCTTCGGGGTTAATCTTTGGGAAATTGTTCTCTTGTTGATTTACGGTTAGTGACTAATGAATTGGAATGAGGCGTATGTTGTGTTTGTGTAACATTTGTTTTTAATATACGCGGGTTGTTCGGAAAGTCCGTGTTTATACCCATTCTGAATAACCGATTCGACGATATGTCGAAGATGAAGACGGTGGTCGAAGACCGGAAGTCTTCACATCTTTTGGGTGATTACTGATGATCTTGATTGGGCTGTACACCCAAGATGAGGGAATCAGTTGGTGGTCGTCCAGACGTACTTGGAGATCGATGGATATGCGAGGAAAGTGCCTCCGGTTTCGTTCAGACCCAGAACGAACTTGTAAATGGATTGTGTGTCTGACATTGGATTTCATTCTGTGTTGATTGATTTCTGTTAAATATATATTTGTTTGGCGGCGGAGAATTTATTCTCTTGCTTAACGCCCTTCTCTGAGACGTACAAGCTTACAGGTTATATATCGATAGATATCAATCGCATGGCATGAATTGCCTGTGTGGCACGCTAAGTTGCATGGATCAAGGCTTCTATTGAAAAGCAAAGTCTTGTGGTTGATGATCAAAGCACGGCCTACGTGGCAGCTTTGTGTATAGCGTGGATTCGCGAGCCTCACTCCTCGGTATGAGTCAAAAACGGGATGAGGACCCAAGGAGTGCACGACGTTTCTTTCTAGCTATGGGTGGTGTCAGTGACCTACCAGCCCTGACATTTATATACTTTTTACCTTTGTGGTTTGGATGTGAGGCGCCTCGATTATAGGTCCTTTAGGGCCGGGAAACATGTGTTCAGGAATAACTAATCCTCAAACGTAAGAGAGGACCGGTCTTGGAGGATCCCAGGGTTACCCAGAGTGTGTAGTCCTGAGGCATTTGCTAGAGTGTCTCGAAGCGGAGAGGAGCTTGCCCCTTGCCTCGACTCATGACGGAAATCCAATTTCCAATATGTGATATTGCGGTTTTAATTGTAGAACTAGTATGGCGACATAGTAGATGGTAGCTATGCCGCCTATGATTGATATTTATGATTGAAATTGTTTTGACACTATACACTTATTATAGTATCAAATGATTTGTTTTAAACGTACCAAGCATGTTTGGCTATTATAAGGGAAAACCCTATCCTCCGGCTTGCGTTGCATTGTGTGATGGGACCTGGGTCTTATAATAGCTTCATTTTTCGAAAAAGCATTGCGCTGTTTATTCTATGCACTGGTATTCTTGGGAGAAAACCCGTTCCGTGTTATACGGCATGGTCCCTTGAATTACTCTCTTTTAAAGTAAAGTTTTAAATAACTGTTTTAGTTCTCACACCAGTCACATGACTGACCTAAAGTTTATTGTTTTAACCTAAACTCTGGGTGCCCCTATTTTCCGCACGGGCAGCTAGTAGTTTTGGTTTTGCAGATTTATATTCACAGGATCCTGGTTTACAGCTGGAATGATATTTGGAAAGCTCTGTATCCGTATATCACCTTCAGTTGTGCTTTGTATTATTTTCCGCTGCTATGTAATTTATTGTAATCTCTGATATTTATCGAGTGTAATTTATTCATTTATACTCTGTATATTCTTGTATTCTGATGGAATTGTTGTAATAGCAATGAAATGTTCTTCCGTCTGCGTTCTGTTTTGTCTTGTTCTCAAACGATCAGGGGTTTCGAACGATCTAGATCGGTTTAACGACTGATTCAGATCGAGCGAAATTCTCAACCGTCACAGTGTATCTATAGAGAGGAATACACCGGGTTCAACAAGAACATCTTCCAACCCAGGCTAAACATGACCTGCCCCTCACTTTGCTTGAGAGTAACGAATGTATTGTCACCAACGATTGGGATCAGCGACCATTTCCCGAAAGAGACAACATCGAAAGATAAAAGAAGCAAATGGAATTTTTCTAGATTAGGTGACAACACCCTACTTGGCTGCGACCCACTTAGTCATGCGACCTACTCGATTTTATACCATTTCCCGGTTGGGAGGCTTGAGGTTTCGATTACTTACCGTTCATTGATAGCATAACCACTTTGAATGCCACATTGTCAGATTCGCTAATCACTAATTGATTTGCACAAAGATATTCTGGATATTATGCTAAGAGAATAAATTCTCCGCCACTAGATGTATATTTGTACAGAACAATATATGTAATCATTGGAAATACTCTGTCAGACACTCGTTCATACCCGTTCGTTCTGGGACTGAACGAAACCGAAAGCTCAATTTCCATTAATCCATCTTAGGCAATTTCTACCTAGGATTAACAGAAAAAGCCCTTGCACTTTACTCCGTCTTCGATTGTCTTTATATAATATGATTCGCAACGCTACTGCCAATACAGAGTGGTTCTCGGATAATAATCCAACCGGTCTCTCCATATCGGCAACGATATTGGCCAATACTAGTCGGTTATTTAACTATTGAAGAAAGCAAACACTCATTCAAAGCATCAAACAATCACTGGTCCCATTAATTAATATTTCATTAATTAAATTAATCACTTCTCCCTTTCCGTATCAATACTTGTTAACCTAATATTTTCAACAATCCTCTTGGTCTCTTACGCTATATGGAAAATATTTTTGTATATTACCTTCTTTTATTTTCTATACTTAGAAAACATCTTCTAATTATAATTGGAAAATATTCTAGTCCCTTTCATGACCATTCATTTCTATACTTAGGAAATATTTAATATTATATTTCCAAAATTCCACTTACATGGGTTAAAACGAATATTGTGTAAAGCATTGTTACAACAACACAAAAATACTGTATTCAATTATATCTTATTCAAACATTTATCTTCGAGACTGAATCTTGCTATTTATTAGTTAATAATGAAATCATTCAAGTTGGGGTATAATTACCTCTCAAGCCTTGACTAAAAACATCCTTAACTTCCAAACAGACAAGACCACTTACCTCGAATAATCAACACCATAAAAACCATTTATTCATTTTTAAAACGTATATACATTTCTCTTTCTATTTTTCCTAAATTAAACTATAAATTTCGTTTTTGTTTATAATATTCTATTTTTAGTTCGTTCCCTTATCGCATTCTATATCTATACATATATATATCGATATATTGATTTCTAATATCAAATTTTTTAAAAAATATTCTAACTCCTTAAATTTCTGGAAAATTTCGCTAGCACCTCCTTTGTACCGGTCAATAGTTCAAACCTCAACTCGCCTCTCTAGGCCCTTTCCATTCAAAAAGAAAATTAAAAAGCCAAGCTGCTTGCCGATTCGGCGCATAAAATCACATATGGAATTTAAACGTTTACATTTTTTCAGGCACACGAATTATAATCTTCATACACTTCGTTCCATACCTATCTAACCCATATATCTAACCATTTTGTTTCAACTTAATCTATTTATCTTAACCCAATTCGCTAATTTATTTTCTAATTAGCTATTTTACATATTTCACCTTTTTGTTTGAACATAACATGTTCAAATATAATATTGACTTGCTTATAAACAAATTGAATTCCATTTTCAATTCAAGTTTCCTTTTCGATTTCGAATATAATTTCTCAAATCACCTTCACTTAACCAAAGCCCAATTTCGTATCAAATTTCGATTAACTAATTATTATTCAAATTAGTTAATTCTATCTAACATTTAAAAATCTGATTTTTGTTTCAAAAATCAGTTCGCTTAACTCCACTTGAGTTCATATTTATTTTATAACTCAAATTTGGATTTTTCTAATGGAAATTCGATTTTATTTACTTAAAATCATTTTATTAATATAAATAAATCATTATATTTTTTTAATGGTTATGAAGTTATTTCAATGAAAATTTGATTTTGACACAACTCAAAATCTATACAACGAAATCCAGATTTTTTCTTTCATTAGAAAACTATTATCAAATCGGTTCCGACGATTCTTGTTTCAAAGAGTTCTGACTTAAATTGAGTTCTATATACTTAATTGTAGTTCGAAATGCCAATTTACTAACTACCATGGTGTGGCAAGTTCGTTTTAATTATATTAAATATACAAACATTTTAAACTTCGTTTATATATAAATTCTAACTCCATTCTAATATATTCTAATATATATTAAACCAATTTTCCCAATTTAACTTAATAATTCTGATTATCCCAAATCGCCAATTATTTCGTATCTCAGTTATAAATTTATTTATAATTCAATCTTCTATATTAAATTCTAATTCCTTTATAAATTAATTATTTATAAATTCGATATAATTGAATTTCAAATTATAAATCCTTCCGATTTATCTCATCTCAGTTATATTCCGAATTCCAGAAAAAAACCCGTTGTTCCTTTTTCGAAATGATTTCAAAATATATTTTTAAATTCATATTTGAATTTAAACTTACCACTTATCTCTTGCTAATTTATTCACCATATTTATAGACATCGTTTATAAATTTACTTGTTTCATATTTAAACAAGTCCATTTCAAAATCTATTTAAAACCAAAATCTTATTTTGAAACATTCTATTTATTATAACTTATCTATATAAATATAGTATCCATTTTAATATTTAATTTAAATATTTGTTCTAATTAATATAATTTCAATATCCTTTTTGAAAATATTTTATTTAAGCAAATTCGATCTAATCGAATCATAAATCCATATGGATTTATTTTTAGTTCAATTTACATTCTGAACATCAGAATAAATTTCATTGTTTACTTCCTTAAAACGTTTCCCCATTTCCATTTTTAAATTCACATTTGAATTTAAATATTCAAACTATTAAATGATAATTTTTTCCACTTCATTTATAAACACCGTTTATGAATTCATTTCAATTCCCTGATTATCCAATGAAAATCATTCCATTTTATTTATAAACACTGTTTATAAATTTACTTCAATTTCCTGTATTATTGAATTTATAAACAATGTTTATAAATTCAATACTTGTTTTATTTCCTTTATTATTTAATTTATAATCAACATTTATAAATTCAATACTTGTTTTATTTATTCAAAACAAGTTAATATCTTAATAGCCCATTCGAAATTTCAAATTCGATTTTTGATAAAAATAGATTTTTCCATTTCAAATCTCGAAATATCCTTTTCACGGTATTTTTATAAATCAATATTTTAGGTCCAGTTATATTTAAACAATCCAACCACCCAATAATCAATCAACACATCATATATGATAATGTATATATGAAAACAAACAATAATAAATTTTGAGGAAACTAGTTGGATCCCTCCAATCTGTTTTCCCTGCATCCACAGACGTTAGCCAACATAAATAGTATACATCCGGCTTCAAGGCAGGATATCGCCGTATAAAAGGTCATCGACTATCATATTATGGGGAGTATAGGGTCATCCGCTAATGATATTACGGGCATCCGCTAATGATACTGCGGGAATCCAATCACTAATATATATAATAGCCACAAACACCAATCATATATAACTAATAAATATATAGAACAACAAAAAATATATTTAAATGCATCCAATCAATCAACAAACAATTATTTTTAATTAACAAAAATAATTCTAAATAAAAAATTTGAGTGATATTTTCTCACTAGCTTTTTCCATTGCTGAATATCCTGTTAAATTTTAAATTTAACAACTATGAGTTGTCTCGACCGAATCCATTTAACATCTACGTTTATTAAATTTTATTTAATGATTAATCGATTACTAATTTAAATTAACCTAACAGACAAATAAATAAAATCTATGTATTTTTAAACATTAAACCCTTTATATTTTTAATGCTTACTTAAATAAATAAACAACAGATTTAATTACTTTTTTCCATTTTTCTTTTTGAGTTTTAGCATAAATTTTATAACAAAAAGGTCATTAGATATTAAATAAATAAATTAAATTTTACCTAAAATCCTTTTTTTCTTCCATTAACATGGCTACAGGACAAAACAAATCTCACTGTTTGAATCCTCCACTTCCTATAACCATAAATCGTTGTCCTGCCCTTGACAATCCATCTTCTCCATCTCAATGTCCTCTTCCAGTCCCTATTCAATAGACAAAGCCTCTTGGGATTTTGATCTGAACATCGTGCACCATCCTTCACCATGAATTCCCAGTTTTAATAGTTTGAAACCCCCCTTTATCACCTGAAAGGCACTGCTTAAAGAAACAGCGACACCTCCTTTTTCTGCCTTTCACGTTCAACTCGCCTGAAAACCAGAATCACCATCATCAAACATCTGCACTCCTCCTTTCCAGATCTGTACACCCGAAACTACCACCATCCATCCCTTCCAATAGCATGCGAGATCCACTTCTGATCGACGAACCTGAACTCAAATGCCCTAGCAACCATCGTGACCCTCTGTCACTGCTCACCATCGCGTTCAACCCTTTCTAGGCATCGCGCTACTACACTTTGCTACTATAGGCAGTGAATCAAGTTGACTCAAACCCCTCCAATTTTCACCTAGCTATTCCTTGCAATTCCAGAAATCGAGCCCTCAGAAGACTCGCCACACCCTTACTCTTTATATCGAATTAGAATTCTCAAACAAAGAAGTTGATCGAATTGGAGAATAAACTTGAATAATTTATTT
Organism: Allium sativum; assembly: GCA_030737875.1. NCBI lineage: Eukaryota > Viridiplantae > Streptophyta > Magnoliopsida > Asparagales > Amaryllidaceae > Allium > Allium sativum. Next base: position 269,419,210 of record CM060909.1, on the reverse strand, counting down.
TATACGATTTAAGTTGTTGAAAATTTAAGGGGAAACAGTTCAACTTACTTTTGGCTGAGGAAATGGGAAAATATAAAGGCAATAGCATAACATATAAGCAAAGGGTATAATGATAAGCACAACGTCTTGTTTCAAATGGTACTGGTAGGGTAAACATAGGCATGAGGTAGGGGAAGACTACTAGCGTACGACGTTGGAAAACTGTAACACCCCACCTCCGCTAGGGTCACTCACAAAGGGAATGCACTAGTTTTGGAGAGGTATTATCGAGATAACATCACAGAATTATCACAAGACAGAACATAAATAAATAATTAAGTAAACAGCGGAAGAATTTATGAGAAAATCAGAACTTCATTTCATTCCAAAATAAACCATGTCTTTTACAAACATTTCAAATAACTTCATTACAACTGTCTTGTAATAATAGCCAAAGAAGCAATAACTTAAAAACAGAAAAACAGCTTATTCCCCAAGTGCAGTAAAATGAAGTAGCCATAGCAAACCGTACATGCTGAGCCAAAGTAAGTGATATCCAAGCTAAGAGCTAGTGTTTCCTCCCTGAGAACCTGGGGGGGGGGGGGAAACGGAAGAAAAAGAGGCGAAAGGAAAAGGGTCAGTCATAAAGACTGAGTAAGTCCTAGTGACTTTCAGTGTAAAAACGGTTAAAACAACCTGTCATGTATGAACTGGAACTAAACTTAAGAATGGTGTCAAGGTGAACAAGATAGACTAAGGTGATCAGGATAAGTCAAGACAAGTCAAGTAAAGCATCACATGTTCGAGATTCGTTGCATCGACTGTACTAGTATACTAAGCCCATATCACAAGTTAATCACGAAATAAATCCCACGGCCCAATATCATGAAATGACCCTGAAACGGGGTCTGACCCAAGTACGGGGTCCTACGGAGCGATTATCTAGTCGATCGGCTCCCTACAAGTTCTAGCTCGTCAAGTGTCCGTGTCATACGGCTAATCACGAATGTAGTCACCTGTGCTGGGTCCACCTTCGGGTGTATCAGCCCTAGGGTGTCAACCCCTGACACGATTCAAGATGCACAGATAAATCTACGGATACCCAGTGCCTGCCCCGGAATACGTGCACGACCGTAGTCCACCGAACCTACACTGGCATACCCCACTGTCGTCGTTCACCTCTTACAATCAGCCCAGTAATCGTGCCCCACCCGGCCTAGCCCCAGGGTACCTTGATACATCAAGAGGGTTACTGCTGAAAAGGGTCGTGTCTAGGGTTTCTCCTAACAGATTAGGTCATGTAATTCGTGACCTAACCTGCCTAACCGATTAAGTCATGTAATTCATGACTTAATCCTTTTTCCAGTCTAGTCATGTCAAGATGGTTAAGTATGTCATTTAAATTCGTGACTTAACCCGCTTACGTGTCATGTCAAGTTGGCTAAGTGTTGTCGTTTCAAGTTCATGACTTAGCCCTACAAATCGTGTTCAAGTTGGTTAAGTTGTCTTTTCATGTTCATGACTTAACCCTAATTGGCATTAATTGATTCGTTAATGCACCGAACCACTCACATTGGATCCTATTGTTCGTAGCCACTGGATTTGCCGGGCGGTTCCGGGCAGGTTTACGCTACGAACTCAACCCAACCTCGGGTTTCAAGCGCGATGTGACCAACTACCCACATTGGATCCTATTGTTTGTAGCAACTGGATTTGCCGGGCGGTTCCGGGCAGATTTACACTACAACTCAACCCAACCTCAAGTTGGCCACTTTCTTGTTTTCTAAAGTCATGCCCATGTTCTTATCAAATTCGTGCTATTTTCATAGCATGTTCATATGTCAATTTCGTGCCCAACTAAGGCATGTTTCAGGTCAAGTTATGGAATGTTCAAGTCAAGTTTTTCGTGCCATATTTCATGTTCTACTTATGCCAAATTTCACGATTTATGATTATAATCAATTCAAGTTTTGCCTATTCTACCCAATCGTATCCCCAACGCATATAATCGTACTTCGTTCACAAGCATAAACAATTCAAGAGATAAAGGGGAATAACACCAAATATGTGATAGGCATATGTGACAATTCATTTGCATAATAAACAGGCTATAACATATCTCATGGTTTCAATACTAGCATGATGATAACTTGGCATAGTAATGGTTCTAACTTAGTTTAACATGATGAATTCAACTTTACATCATAGGCATAATAATCTTTGCGGGCATAATAATAATTTTATTATAAACATGAAACATTAAAGGCATGGTAATTCTAATAGGCATAGTGGACTCCAATTTAGCATTTTTAACATAATGATTCTCACCTAGCATTATAAACATAATGACTCCAACTTTTCATCATAACCTAGCAATTCCCAATTTGTCAATAACAGGATAGGTATATTAACATCACATGCATAGTTTCATTAACATCATAGACATGGTTTAATTAGCATCATAGGCATGGTTTAAACAACATAAAGATTTCAATAAACATAATGATTCCATGGACATGTATTAGTCCAACTTGCCATACAATTAAGCCCAAGTGATTCATAACCACATCAAAATCATGATAAGTTTAACTTGCAACATTGACATAGCGAAATTCCCAAATTATGATTTCAAAGTTAAACAATATAAACATGGATTAATAATAGTTCCTAAATCCGGTTTCAATTCATAGCATGTCCATGTTATTTTAGCGTTTTTGCCTAAAAAGTAACATAGAACTTACAATATGAAGCAAGCAATCCAAATCAAAACTTTAAATCAAATAGCTCCAAATCCGTTGTCTAAAGCGTCGTAGTTGTTGCAGCTTCTAGTTGTAGCCTTCAAGAATCATCCTTCGTCTTCTTTAATTTTGTTCTTTGTATTTTTAATTTAGAGTTCTAGGTTTAATGGCGGCTGCATGAGTGCTAGAATGAAATAGTATGATTAGGCTAGGTCTTAGGGTCTTTTTATAGTTGTAGGAAACTCATTTAGGCCATTAGATCAACCCTAGAGTCAATCCGGACCATCAAAACACATACTGGGCTTCAAAAATGGGTTCTGGGCCAAACCAGGCCGACCAGGTCGACCTGTACAGGGGGGTCGATTCTAGGGTCAACTCTAGGGTCGACCTGGCCTGGGGAGGTCGACTCTAGGGTCGACTCTAGGGTCGACTCGGTTCTGTCTGCCAGAAAGTCTGCTGAAACTTGTTTTGGCCATATCTTGGTCATATGGACTCCGATTTTCGAAAACTCGGACTCTATTTCGCGTATTTTTTCGAAAGGAACGCAATGGTGAAGTCCATTTTACCTAATTCCTGATTCTTAAATTAATTATCCTTATTTTACTATCTTTTCCGTTACACACATCGTTACCGAACTAATTTTTCTTCTCTTCCAAATATTAATTAATTCTTCTTATGCATCGCCATTATTTACCTATCTAAACATATTTTTATATATTTTATTTCATTTTTAATTATACCTTGATTTCTTGTTTTCACATGTTGTTAAAATTCGGGTTGTTACATTCTCCCCTCCTTAAAGGATTTCGTCCCCGAAATCTGCAAGTTAAGAAGAATGTGTCCTACCATCCATCATCCATCTACTCAAAACATCATCCATTAGCAATCATTGTCCTTAAAAGCTTTCTAATGTTTTATGAACACATGCAAAGAGTGTGTGTATATGTTCCTTATCTAATGCTAATGATCAGGCCTGATTGATTTTCTAAATGCAAAATATGTTTAGTGAAATGAATCCAATATGTATGCAAAATTTTCCTATTATAATTCATAATTTCTACATGAGTGCACAAACATTCAATCATATGCAACAACCAAACGATAGCACAACCAAGTTTCCAAAATAAACACTCATGCATATGCAAGTATGAAACTGTGACTGAGCCGATCTAGTGCCAAATGTATATTCATGCATCCACGAGCAACCACTTGCGACCACTTGCAACCTTTACGCAATCATAACATGTTTCAATTACATGTTTACATCCAAAAAGATTCTACCTATGGTTCTCAAGATAGGATCGAGGAGAGAAACAAGATAAAACAAAGCATCTAGAAAAAGAAGTTAAAGATGTACCCCCAGAAGGTCCGGTCTGCTTCTTAGGGCAGTCCTTGCTGATGTGTCTAGTCTGCCAACAATGAAAACATTCACCTTGCTTTCTCTTCCTCTTTCTACAATCCTTGGCTATGTGCCCTTCCGTACCACAGAAATTGCAATTCCTTTTATCACGTGAGTTGTCGTTCTTGCCTCCTTTCTCAGAGTATACCTTCTTGTTCTGAGAATCGTCGGGCTTGACCTCTTTCTTTCCCTTCTTATCTTCCTCATACAGTAGGGCCATATCCACCAAGCTTTCAAAGGTCGTCCCCATGGGCACATGAGTCATGGCCAAACCATGTAGTGGCTCGTTCAAGCCTCGTGCAAAACGTAGCGCCTTTTTCTGAGGAGTGTTGACTAACTCCAATCCGAAGCGAGCAAGCTGATTGAAACGGTTCACGTATTCTTTAACTGTCATATTTCCTTGTTTAAGGGCCAGAAACCGTTCCATTTGGAGACTCTCCTCTGCCGATGACAAGAACTTAAGCCTAAATCTCCCTCTAAAGTCCGCCCAAGTCTCAATGGGCCTAGTAGCGTTGGTGACTTCCCACCAATAAGAAGCTTCCTCTTTCATGAGCCATGCTGCCAACTGTACTTTCCTATTGTCCTCTACCTCAAAGATAACAAACAAGTCTTCGGTTTCCTTCAACCAATTCCGTGCCTCAACAAAAGTTTCAGTTCCTAGGAAATCCTTTCCGCCCATGGCCTTAAAGTCCTTGCATATCTTTGAAAAAGCGGTTTCTCGCGGGGGTTGAGGAGGATGAGGAGGAGGATTGGCTGGGCCTGTCACATTAGCCCAAGCCTCGAGGAAACGACGGAACCAAGTGGGTATATTGACACCCTCGAGAAGATTAAGATCGTCGGCCATGATAAGATGAAAACGAAAAAGGAAAAGATTCAAACGAGGAAACAAAGATTGTGCTAATGGCCTTTTGGGGAATAGCCTTATAAAATAAAACAACTTTTCTTGAAAAGTGCTTCTTTGTAAATGGCTTTGAAAAAAGAAATTGAAAAGGTTTTCAAAACTTTTACCCAGTCTTGGTAACCTTCTGCTCTGATACCAAGTGTAACACCCCACCTCCGCTAGGGTCACTCACAAAGGGAATGCACTAGTTTTGGAGAGGTATTATCGAGATAACATCACAGAATTATCACAAGACAGAACATAAATAAATAATTAAGTAAACAACGGAAGAATTTATGAGCAAAACAGAACTTCATTTCATTCCAAAATAAACCATGTCTTTTACAAACATTTCAAATAACTTCATTACAACTGTCTTGTAATAATAGCCAAAGAAGCAATAACTTAAAAACAGAAAAACAGCTTATTCCCCAAGTGCAGTAAAATGAAGTAGCCATAGCAAACCGTACATGCTGAGCCAAAGCAAGTGATATCCAAGCTAAGAGCTAGTGTTTCCTCCCTGAGAACCTGGGGGGGGGGGGGATGGAAGAAAAAGAGGCGAAAGGAAAAGGGTCAGTCATAAAGACTGAGTAAGTCCTAGTGACTTTCAGTGTAAAAACGGTTAAAACAACCTGTCATGTATGAACTGGAACTAAACTTAAGAATGGTGTCAAGGTGAACAAGATAGACTAAGGTGATCAGGATAAGTCAAGACAAGTCAAGTAAAGCATCACATGTTCGAGATTCATTGCATCGATTGTACTAGTATACTAAGCCCATATCACAAGTTAATCACGAAATAAATCCCACGGCCCAATATCATGAAATGACCCTGAAACGGGGTCTGACCCAAGTACGGGGTCCTACGGAGCGATTATCTAGTCGATCGGCTCCCTACAAGTTCTAGCTCGTCAAGTGTCCATGTCATACGGCTAATCACGAATGTAGTCACCTGTGCTGGGTCCACCTTCGGGTGTATCAGCCCTAGGGTGTCAACCCCTGACACGATTCAAGATGCACAGATAAATCTACGGATACCCAGTGCCTGCCCCGGAATACGTGCACGACCGTAGTCCACCGAACCTACACTGGCATACCCCACTGCCGTCGTTCACCTCTTACAATCAGCCCAGTAATCGTGCCCCACCCGGCCTAGCCCCAGGGTACCTTGATACATCTAGAGGATTACTGCTGAAAAGGGTCGTGTCTAGGGTTTCTCCTAACAGATTAGGTCATGTAATTCGTGACCTAACCCGCCTAACCGATTAAGTCATGTAATTCGTGACTTAATCCTTTTTCCAGTCTAGTCATGTCAAGATGGTTAAGTATGTCATTTAAATTCGTGACTTAACCCGCTTACGTGTCATGTCAAGTTGGCTAAGTGTTGTCGTTTCAAGTTCATGACTTAGCCCTACAAATCGTGTTCAAGTTGGTTAAGTTGTCTTTTCATGTTCATGACTTAACCCTAATTGGCATTAATTGATTCGTTAATGCACCGAACCACTCACATTGGATCCTATTGTTCGTAGCCACTGGATTTGCCGGGCGGTTCCGGGCAGGTTTACGCTACGAACTCAACCCAACCTCGGGTTTCAAGCGCGATGTGACCAACTACCCACATTGGATCCTATTGTTTGTAGCAACTGGATTTGCCAGGCGGTTCCGGGCAGATTTACACTACAAACTCAACCCAAAATCGAGTTGGCCACTTTCTTGTTTTCTAAAGTCATGCCCATGTTCTTATCAAATTCGTGCTATTTTCATAGCATGTTCATATGTCAATTTCGTGCCCAACTAAGGCATGTTTCAGGTCAAGTTATGGAATGTTCAAGTCAAGTTTTTCGTGCCATATTTCATGTTCTACTTATGCCAAATTTCACGATTTATGATTATAATCAATTCAAGTTTTGCCTATTCTACCCAATCGTATCCCCAACGCATATAATCGTACTTCGTTCACAAGCATAAACAATTCAAGAGATAAAGGGGAATAACACCAAACATGTGATAGGCATATGTGACAATTCATTTGCATAATAAACAGGCTATAACATATCTCATGGTTTCAATACTAGCATGATGATAACTTGGCATAGTAATGGTTCTAACTTAGTTTAACATGATGAATTCAACTTTACATCATAGGCATAATAATCTTTGCGGGCATAATAATAATTTTATTATAAACATGAAACATTAAAGGCATGGTAATTCTAATAGGCATAGTGGACTCCAATTTAGCATTTTTAACATAATGATTCTCACCTAGCATTATAAACATAATGACTCCAACTTTTCATCATAACCTAGCAATTCCCAATTTGTCATTAACATGATAGGTATATTAACATCACATGCATAGTTTCATTAACATCATAGACATGGTTTAATTAGCATCATAGGCATGGTTTAATCAACATAAAGATTTCAATAAACATAATGATTCCATGGACATGTATTAGTCCAACTTGCCATACAATTAAGCCCAAGTGATTCATAACCACATCAAAATCATGATAAGTTTAACTTGCAACATTGACATAGCGAAATTCCCAAATTATGATTTCAAAGTTAAACAATATAAACATGGATTAATAATAGTTCCTAAATCTGGTTTCAATTCATAGCATGTCCATGTTATTTTAGCGTTTTTGCCTAAAAAGTAACATAGAACTTTCAATATGAAGCAAGCAATCCAAATCAAAACTTTAAATCAAATAGCCCCAAATCCGTTGTCTAAAGCGTCGTAGTTGTTGCAGCTTCTAGTTGTAGCCTTCAAGAATCATCCTTCGTCTTCTTTAATTTTGTTCTTTGTATTTTTAATTTAGAGTTCTAGGTTTAATGGCGGCTGCATGAGTGCTAAAATGAAATAGTATGATTTAGGTAGGTCTTAGGGTCTTTTTATAGTTGTAGGAAACTCATTTAGGCCATTAGATCAACCCAGAGTCAATCCGGACCATCAAAACACATACCGGGCTTCAAAAATGGGTTCTGGGCCAAACCAGGTCGACCTGTACAGGGGGGGTCAACTCTAGGGTCGACTTTAGGGTCGACCTGGCCTGGGGAGGTCGACTCTAGGGTCGACTCTAGGGTCGACTCGGTTCTGTCTGCCAGAAAGTCCGCTGAAACTTGTTTTGGCCATATCTTGGTCATACGGACTCCGATTTTCGAAAACTCGGACTCTATTTCGCGTATTTTTTCGAGAGGAACGCAATGGTGAAGTCCATTTTACCTAATTCCTGATTCTTAAATTAATTATCCTTATTTTACTATCTTTTCCGTTACACACACCGTTACCGAACTAATTTTTCTTCTCTTCCAAATATTAATTAATTCTTCTTATGCATCGCCATTATTTACCTATCTAAACATATTTTTATATACTTTATTTCATTTTTAATTATACCTTGATTTCTTGTTTTCACATGTTGTTAAAATTCGGGTTGTTACAAAAACTTAGGATAGAAGGAAATTAGTGTTAGCTTAAGGAGGAAAAAATTATATTTTTATTTTATTTTATTTTGTTTTGCTGAGGTGGTTTCATACTTATCTTTTTAAATTTTATAATAATATATTTTGGGTTCTGAACTCCAATTGAAACACAACTGACGTTTCTAACGTTACACCACTGTTCTGAATACACTGGGACATGTTTCGAAACCCAGTTCGATCATAAAGAGAAAATATAAATTTAAATCGATATAAATTAAATTTAAAACAGTTAATTCCTTGATAATAAATTATTATTATTATCGTTTATATTCAATACGATTTATATTGATCTTCTGAACAGTTTTGACTTGGTAATAAATTTTGAAATGAATTGTTCCAGATTCTCGTATTACGATAATTTAATATATTCGAAATTAAATCGAAATCGATTATTAAATCGATAACTCGATTATAAAAATAGAATTATATTATCAACTCAATATTTAAAATAAATCGACCAAAAATATGGATCGTTACATTCTTCCCCCCTTAAAAGAATTTCGTCCCTAAAATTACTAAGGTAGGAAAAATGCTTCAAACCTATTAACTTTCAAAAACCCACTTATGTTAAACTCAACTCTTCGCATTTCTATATTTTAGTTCTACCAAAACCTTTGGTTTTCATTTATATGGAACACCATATATGGTTATATTCATATCAAGTTCATATTCCATTTACATGCATTCGAATTGATTTTAATCAATTTATTTATTTCAATCCATTTAACTTGCTTAAGTTTAATTTAAATTATTGAATTCAAATTCTTAATTTTCGTTTCAAACAATTTAGAAATCATATAAATATATACACATATTTATAACCATCTTTGAATTCGAAAACATTTGAATTTTCCAAACCAACTTGTTTTCTTTCAAACAAATTTCCATCAAAAACTTTTCTTAGCTAGCTATTCATCGCTTAGAAACTCGAAAATGAACACTGATGATGTCACGACCATCATCAGAATTATTTTCCAGCCAATAAGTGAGTTCAGTGCTTTACCACTTTAAAATTCCATTAAAAATGATTTTCATTCAAAAATCCTACTAAAACAAAGCTATGTTATTTTAATATACATCAAAATTTCTCAAATAATCAGGATTTTGAATTCTTAATTCTAATTCTAAATAAATTTTAATTCTTCTCATTTGTATATTTAGTTCATATACAAATCATATTTGGTTATAGATAACCATTCCAATTTTATAATCTCATTTGATTATAATATTTTCCAACACATCCACATATTACAATAATTTCAAAAAAATTATTACTTCAGTATCAAAATAGAATTTTGGGTCAATTATTTCATTTACCCACTTAAAACATCATTATGTTGAATTCTATGTTCAAGTGTTTAGAGATTCGTATCGACCTCGTGGCGTCCCACGATTCGATCAGAATTCATAAGCCACTCAACAAACAAGCCTACACAATATAAAACAACTTTTAAATCAATTAACAAATACGCGCTTTCGTATATATACACTTAACTCATTCTAGGATACTACTGATCCCATCTCTAATGAGTAAACCCTCAACAAAGCCTAGGTATTCGCTTAACCTAAGCTCTGATAACACTATAACGAACCATCGTTTTCCCGATTCCGGTTATCGATACAAATTCCATATCGACTAACCAAACACCATAAATTATCGGATCATTAATAGAAAGAAGTTAGAGGATGGGAAACAAAAAAAATGAAATATTAGAATATAAGAAGATCAGAAATAACAACACAGAATCTCACATCGCAGCGGAATAAAATATAATATATAGAACAACTTTTGGGATACAAAATTTTTGTTGTACATACATATACATATCATTTTCAGAATACAATACAACACAACAGAACACAAACGGTAAATAATGTTGAAGCCTCCTGCTCCAAGCTCCTCCAAATATATCTGTAAATACCTGAACTACTTGACTGCCCATACAAATTTGGGCACCCAAAAGTTTAGGGTAAAACAAATCAAAATAAACTCTGGGACAGTCATGGGAATGTTGTGAGTAAACTCCTAACACTTGGTTTAACTTTTTAAATTTCTTTTTGAAAGAAAAGATAATCGTAAGACTGATCCACACATAACCACAGATGGTTTTTACCTTACGGTAACCTAAAATATTTTGAAATCAGTATTATTCTGATATTACAATAGTGTCTAAAACAAGTAAATATCAATCTAGCAGAACATTTGCACAATATGTAATATACAATTAAAACCGCAGGCTCTTATTGGATAATGGATTCCAACTGGAAAGGTATGGGACCACCTTCCGACAATGTATCTCTAGAGAGGAATACACCGAGTTCAACAAGAACAACTATCAATGTAGGCTAAACACGACTGACCCCTCACTTTGCTTAAGAGTACCGAATGTATTGTCACCAATGGTTGGGATCAGCAACCGTTTCCTGAAAGGGACAACATCGAAATATTAAAGAAGCAAATGGAATTTCTCTAGATCAGGTGAAAATACACCCTACTTGGGTGCGACCCACTTAGCCATGCGACGTACCCGATTTTATACCATTTCCCAGTTGCGAGATTTGAGGTTACGATTACTTGCCGTTCATTGATAGCATAACCACTTTGAATGCCACATTGTCAGATCCGTTAATCACTAATTTATTTGCATAAAGATATTATGGATATTATGCTAAGAGAATAAATTCTCCGTCACCAGATGTATATTTGTATAGAACAATATATGTGATCATTGGAAATACTCAGTCAGACACTCGTCCATACCCATTCGTTCTGAGATTGAACGAAACCGAAGGCACAATTTCCATTAATCCATCTTAGGCAATTTCTACCTAGGATTAACAGAAAAGGCCCTTGCACTTTACTCCATCTTCGATTGTCTTCATATAATATGATTCACAACGCTACTGCTAATACAAAGTGGTTCTCAGATAATAATCCAACCGGTCTCTCCATATTGACAACGATATTGGCCAATACTTCGATAGTCGGTTATTTAACTATCAAAGAAAACAAACATTTATTCAAAGCATCAAATAATCACTGGGCCCGTTAATTAATATTTCATTAATTAAATTAATCACTTCTCCCTTTCCTTATCAATATTTGTTAACCAAATATTTTCAACAATCCTCTTAGTCTCTAACGCTATTTGGAAAACATTTTCATATATTACCTTCTTTTATTTTCTATACTTAGAAAATATCTTCTATTTATAATTAGTAAATATTCCAATCCCTTTCATGACCATTCATTTCTATACTTAGGAAATATTTAATATTATATTTCTAAAATTCCACTTACTTGGGTTAAAACGAATATTGTGTAAAACATCATTACAACAACCCAAAGTACTGTATTCAATTATATCTTATTCAAACATTTATCTTCAAGACTGAATCTTGCTATTTTTTAGTTAATAATGAAATCAATCAAGTTGTGGTATAATTACCTCTCAGACCGTGACTGAAAACATCCTTAACTTCAAAACAGACAAGACCAGTTACCTCGAATAATCGACACCATAAAACCAGTTATTCATTTTTAAAACGTGTATACGTTTCTCTTTCTATTTTTCCTAGATTAAATTATAAATTTTCGTTTTGTTTATAATATTCTATTTTTAGTTCGTTTCATTATTGCATTCTATATATATCGATATATTGATTTCTAATATCAAAATTTCTTAAAAATATTCTAACTCCTTAATTTTTTGGAAAATTTCGCCAGCACCTCCTTTGTACCGGTCAATAGTTCAAACCTCAAATTGCCTATCTAGGCCTTTTCCATTAAAAAAGAAAATTAAAAAGCCAGGCAGCTTGCTGATTCGGTGCATAAAATCTCATATGGAATTTAAACGTTTACCTTTTTGTCGGGCATACGAATTATATTCTTTATACACTTCATTCCATACCTGTCTAACCCATATATCTAACCATTTTGTTTCAATTCAATCTATTTATCTTAACCCAATTCGCTAATTTATTTTCTAATTAGCTATTTTGCCTAATTCACCTTTTTGTTTGAACATAACATGTTCAAATATAATGTTGACTTGCTTATAAACAAATTGAATTCCATTTTCAATTCAAGTTTCCTTTTCAATTTCGAATATAAATTCTCAAATCACCTTCACTTATCCAAAGCCCAATTTCATATCAAATTTCGATTAACTAATTATTCAAATTAGTTAATTCTATCTAATATTTAAAAATCTGATTTTTGTTTCAAAAATCAGTTCGCTTAACTCCACTTGAGTTCATACTTATTTTATAACTCAAATCTGGATTTTTCTAATGGAAATTCGAATTTTATTTACTTAAAATCCTTTTATTAATTTAAATAAATCGTTATTGTTTTATAATGGTTATGGCACTGTTTTAATGAAAATTTGATTTTGACACAACTCAAAATCTATACGACTAAATCTAGATTTTTCTCTTTCATTAGAAAACTATTATCAAATTGGTTCTAACGATTCTTGTTTTAAAGAATTCCGACTTAAATTGAGTTATATATACTCAATTAAAGTTTGAAATGTCAATTTATGAACTGCCGTGTTGTGGCAATTTCGTTTTAATTATTGTTAATATATAAACGTTTTAAACTTCGTTTATATATAAATTCTAACTTCATTCTAATATATTTTAATACATATTAAAACAATTTTCCCAATTCAACTTAATAATTCTGATTATCCCAAATCGCCAATTATTTCGTATCTCAGTTATAAATTTATTTGTAATTGAATCTTCTATATTAAATTCTAATTCCTTTATAAATAAGTTATTTATAAAATTCGATATAATCGAATTTCAAATTATAAGTCCTTCTAATTTATCTCATCTCAATTTATATTCCGAATTCCAGAAATAAACCCGTCGTTCCTTTCCCGAAATGATTTCAAATTATATTTTTAAATTCATACATGAATTTAAACTTACCAATTAACTCTTGATAATTTATTCACTACATTTATAAACATTGTTTATAAATTTACTTGTTTTATATTTAAAAAAGTCCATTTCAAAATCCATTTAAAACCAAAATCTTATTTTGGAATATTCTATTTATTATAACTTATCTATATAAATATAGTATATATTTTAATATCTAATTTAAATATTTATTCTAATTAATATAATTTCAATATCCTTTTTGAAAATATTTTATTTAAACAAATTCGATCTAATGGAATCATAAATCCATACAGATTTATTTTTAGTTCAGTTTACATTCTGAACATCAAAATAAATTTCATCGTTACTTCTTTAAAACGATTCCCTATTTCCATTTTTAAATTCACATTTGAATTTAAATATTCAAATTATCAAATGATAATTTTTCCCACTTCATTTATAAACATCGTTTATAAATTCATCTCAATTCCCCGATTATCTAATGAAAATCATTCGATTTTATTTATAAATACAATTTATAATTTTACTTCAATTTCCTGTATTATTTAATTTATAAACAATGTTTATAAATTCAATACTTGTTTTATTTCCTTTATTATTTAATTTATAAACAACGTTTATAAATTCAATACTTGTTTTATTTATTCAAAACAAGTTAATATCTTTATAGCCTATTTGAAATTTCAAATTTTATTTTTGGAAAAATTGATTTTTCTATTTCGAATCTTGAAATATCCTTTTAACGGTATTTTTATAAATCAACATTTTGGGTATAGTTATATTTAAACAATCGAACCACCCAACTTTCAATCAACACATCATATATAATATATATATATATATATGAAAACATACAATAATAAATTTTGAGGAATCGAGTTGGATCCCTCCAACCTGTTTTCCCTGCATCCACAGACGTTAGCTAACATAAATAATACCCATCCTGCTTCAAGGCAGGATATCATGGTATAGAAGGTCATCCACTATCATAATGTGGGGGCGTTTAGGGTCATCCGTTAATGATACTACAGGCATCCGCTAATGATACTACGGGAATCCAATCACCAATATATATATATATATATAATAGCCACAAACACCAATCCTATATAACTAACAAATATATAGAACAACAACAAAAATATATAAACGCATCCAATCAATCGACAAATAATAATTTTTAATTAATAAAGATAATTCTAAATAAAATATTTGAGTGAGATTTACTCACCAGCTTTTTCCATTGCTGAATATCCTGTTAAATTCCAAATTTAACAACTACGAGTTGTCTCGACAGAATCCTTTCAACATCTACGATTATTAAATTTTATTTAACGATTAATCGATTACTAATTTAAATTAACCTAATAGACAAATAAATAAAATCTAGGTATTTTTAAACATTAAACCCTTTATATTTTTAATACTTACTTAAATAAATAAACAACAAATTTAATTACTTTTTATCCATTTTTCTTTTTGAGTTTTAACATAAATTTTATAATTAAAAAGGTCATTAGGAATTAAATAAATTAATTAAATTTTACCTTAAATACTTTTTTTCTTCCATTAACACAGCTGTAGAACAAAAAAAATCCCACTGTTTGAATTCTCCACTTCCTGCAACCATAAACCTTTGTCGTGCCTTTGACAATCCATTTTCTCCATCTCAGCGTTCTCTTCCAGCCCCTGTTCAATAGACGAAGCCTCTAAGGATTTCGATCTGAAAATCATCCACTATCCTTCACCACGAATTCCCAGTTTTAAAAGTTCGAAACCCCCCTTTATCACCTGAAAGGCACTGCTTAAAGAAACAGCAACACCTCCCCTTTCTGCCTTTCACGTTCAACCTGCCAGAAAACCAGAATCACCATCATCAAACATCTGCACTCCTCCTTCCCAGATCTGTACACCCGAAACTACCACCACACATCCCTTCCAATAGCGCACGAGATCCACATTTGATCGACAAACCTAAACTCGAATGCCCTAGCAACCATCGCGACCCTCTGTTACTACTCATCATCGCATTCAACCCTTTCTAGGCATCGCGCTACTCCACTTTGCTACCACAGGCAGCGATTCAAGTTAACTCAAACCCCTCCAACTTTCACCTAGTTGTTACTTGCAATTCCAGAAATCGAGCCCTCGGAAGACTCGCCGAACCCTTACTGGTTGTATCGAATTAGAATTCTTGAACAAAGAAGTCAATCGAATCGGAGAATAAACTTGAATAATTTATTTCACATGATTTAAGTTATTTAGCAATTTAAGGGGAAATGGTTCGATTTACTTTCGAATGAGGAAATGGGAAAATATAAAGACTATGGCTTTATATATATGTAAGGACCCAGAACGTCCCCGGTCCCTGAGTAGAAGAGGAAGAACGGATTGGCTTGAGGGCAAGACGAATCAGAACACAAACAGAAGAACATTTCATTGCTTAATACAACAATTTCATTAGAATACAAGAACATACAGAGTATGAATACATATTATACATTTACTAAATATCAGAGATTTAAAATTACATTTAAATACACAGTAGTGGAAAAATAATACAAAAACACAACTGAAAAATATATATGGATACAGAGCTTTCCAGATATCATCTCAGCTGTAAACCAGGATCCTGTGAATATAAATATGCAAAACCAAAACTACAAGATGCCCGTGTGGAAAATAGGGGCACCCAGAGTTTAGGTTAAAACAATAAACTCCAGATCAGTCATGTGACTGGTGTGAGAACTAAAACAGTTATTTAAACTTCACTTTAAATCAGATATATCAAGGGACCACGCCGTATAACACAGAATGGGTTTCCTCCCAAGAATACCAGTGCATATAACAAAACAATGCAATGCTTTTTGGAAAAAATGAAGCTATTATAAGACCCAGGTCCTATCATACAATGCAACGCAAGCCGGGGGATATTGTTTTACCTTACAATAGCCAAACAGGCTTGGTACGTTAAAACAAATCATTTGATACTATTATAAGTGCATAGTGTATAAAACAAATTCAAATATAAATGTATCAATCCTAGACGGAATAGGTACCATATATCATGTCGCCAATACTAGGCTTTACAATCAAAACCGCAAAGTCACGTATTGGAAGTTGGATTTCCGTCTGTGAACCAAGGCAAGGGATCGTCCTTACCGCTTCGAGACGCTCTAGCCCGCCCCTCGGGACCCAAACTTAGGTGGGCCCTTGGATCGTTAGGGCCGGTCCACACAGAGTGGATTAATATGCCTGAACAATGTGTTTCCCCGCCCTATGGGGCATAAAATGGTTATATCCCGACCAAACTATCGGCCCCGGAACGACCGATATAACCGAGTCACCTCGCTATCCATCATCTACATAAGTAAACGTCAGGGCTTGCAAAACGCTGACACCACTCCTAGCAAGAAGGAAAAACATGTCCTCCCTGAAGTCCTCTCCCGTTTCTAGTTCACACCGGGGCGTGAGGCTCGTGAATTAACGCTACACAAAGCTACGCTATATTAAAGCCGTGCTTTGATCATCAACCACAAGACTCTGCTTTTCAACAAAAGCCTTGATCATTTGAATCTCAGCATGCGACACAGGCAATTCACGCTATGAAACCGATGTATATCAATCACACAGAATGAAATGCGATGTCAGACACACGTCCATTTGCAAGTTCGTTCTGGGTCTGAACAAAACCGGTGGCACCTTATTCCTCTCCCATATGACCAATATAGAAGAGAGGCCCTCACATATCCAGTTGATCTCCAAGTACGTCTGGACGATCACCACTTATTACCTTGTCTTGGGTGTACAGCCCAATCAAGACATCAGTAATCATCCAAACGATGTGAAGTCCTCCGGTCTTCAACCACCGTCTTCATCCTCGACACATCGTCGAATCAGTTATTCAGAATGGGATAAACCCGGTCTTTCTGAATAACTCGCGTTTATAATAAACAAGTGTTATAAAAACCCAACATACGCCTCATTCCAATCCAGAATATTCCTTTATTCAAATATTCTTATACTTTGGGAAAGGTTCCCATTAATTTTATCAAAGATAAATTCTTTAAATTTAATCTTTAATCTTCTTTTGGATACAATTTCAATCTAATTAAAGATGCATTAAAACTCTACTTGGTTTTAATCTTCCCAAAAATCAATATTAACGATTGTTTAGCTTGGGAAATCATATCCTGTCTTTAACTGGGTTAAAGAACCAATGTCATTTAAAAAACGGTTCATGATAAACTCAAAATCACATTCCATTCCACCAGTCTTTAAACGTAAATTAGCAAGTGAACAATTCCTTAGGTATTAACCCTGAAGGCCGAAACCAACATCAGATCATTACCCAGGAAACCATTCAACTTAACTAATCTCTAGTTAGTTTCTGATTTTCTTAACTCCATTTGGTTTAAGAATAGTATTATTAAAGATACCATTCACGACAACCCAAAATTTTATTACTGTCTTTAATTGGGTTACAGAACCAATGTCCTTTAAAACACGGTTCATGATAAACCCAAAATCACATTCCATTCCATCAGCCTTTAACCGTAAATTAGCAAGTGAACAATTCCCTAAGTATTAACCCCGAAGGCCGAAACCAACATCAGATCAATACCCAGGAAACCATTCAACTTAACTAATCCCTAGTTAGTTTCTGATTTTCTTAACTCCGTTGGGTCTAAGAAGAGTATTATTAAAGATACCATTCACGACAACCCAAAATTATATTCCATTAATAATGGAATCTTCATGGAAAACAAATCGATATAAACTTCCATATCCAACCGGTAATATAAATGAAATAACGACAAGGCCTTTTGAATTCCATATATATTAACCGTCTTCCTCTACAGAAGCTTACTTCAATTATTACCAATTTGAATTCCATTCAATTCCAATTTAATATGTTAAATTGGAAAACTTTACTTTGGAAAATCTCTTTTAAATCTTAACAAAAGATTTATAAATTCCAAATCCCATTTCACCGTAAATCGGGCTAAAGAACGAATGTCGCTAAAACACAGTTCACAATAAACTCAATTCACATTCCATCAGTCTCTAATTAGTAAGAGAACAATTCCCTAAGTGTTAACCCCGAAGGCCGAAACAACATCAGATCAATACACAGGAAACCATTCAACTTAACTAATCTCCAGTCAGTTTCTAATTTTCTTAACTTCATTGGGTTTAAGAACAGTATTATTAAAGATACCATTCATGACAAACCCAAAATCCAATTTGATATTAAATACAAGGCTCTGAATAGAAAATATATTGGCTTATATTCAATATCAAATTCTGAAATCAACAAATATCATATTGGAATAACAATATATCTATAGCTTCCAAATTCCTCCACAATATCTGTATAATCACGGAATCAAATATCGAAATATTCCGAAGATAATTTCGATTTAAATCCATTCCAATTCATACATTGGAAATTCCGGTTATTTTTAAAACCATTTCAAACCCAATTTATTTATTTTAAAAATAATTGGATTATAATTCTAGTTCAAAACTAGTTCATTTCGATAAAAATTTATTTTTATCTTTTCAAATCTGGATTTTTTCATCCTAATTCTTTCCAAATCATTTCTTATGAATTTACACAAATTATTGATATTTTTAATAATTTTCTCAAGGCCCGTACAATCGATTTCCATAAGTGGCCATCGAACTGCACTTACAACGACCTTTTTCAAATTTGATTTAGACATAATTCCAAATCCAACCATTAGATTTCAAATCTCCAATATTCTTTGGAAACCTCTTTTTGAAACGAACCCAATGGTTCCAGTTTTAGGAGAATTCGACGGTCGGATCCCCCGTAATATCCATTCGAAGTCAGTGGTCGAAATTCGCGAACTACCGCAGTGCGACGCGTTCTATTTAGGCCATTATATATATATTATATATTTCATCGATTTCCATTTAAAACGTATTTTATGAATTGTTTTTAAATTCGGTTTCAAAACGATTTCAACTTCATATTCAATTTCAAATCAAAATTGAATATTCCATATCATCAATATATAAATGATAGTATTTTCATAACATTATATTTCGAAATCATTTCCTTTTCGATATTCATTATAAGAATGAATAAAATCGATAGAAATATCATTCACGTCCAAATAGCGTTAATCTAATCAACACGGCTTTATATATTTAAATATATTTGTGTCCATGCCAAATCGGACATCAAAACCAGATTTTGATCTTTTACTGAATATTATTTTAAAATATTCATTATTTTAAAAGAACCGTTATTTCAAAATATTCATTCTTTCTGAATTGGAATCAGACATAGTCAATTACCACATAATGTGATTATATGGATTTTATACAACACATGTATATAACAACAATCAAACACAGTCAACCATCATCCAGAGTGCATTCTACACTGCATAAGAATCAAATAAAAATATTTAACGTTTACAACATCCTGTCAATCCATCGATCGAAATACAACTAATTATTGGGACTAGTGTATGTCATATATCATCCCAATACCCGTGTGGGGATTCAAACAACAAACACAGATTTATTTGTGTAGTCGGGCAATGTGTAAAATTTATTGTCCCAATCAATATCAGTCGAATGTGTGTACATAAACAAATCGTCCGATTTGTTTATGAATATTTATTCTATTCATATACACGTTAAAAATTATATTTTTAACTATAAAATATTTTATTCCACATCACACAATCAAATTTCACCATACAATCAATCAAACAAACAAGTCGTCCATGGTATGTTAAAGATCAGACCTTTTCTATGTATAAAAATCTAACATTTTCTATGTATAAAAATCTTACCTTTTCTATGCATAAAAATCTAACCTTTCCTAAATAAAAATCTAAACTTTTTATCATAAAAATAATAACTTTTTAGAATTAAAAATCATAACTTTTTATAATTAAAAACCAAAGTTTTCCTACATTAAAAATCTAAGTCTTCCTACATTAAAATCTGAATTTAAATCAATTCCTATTGGCTATAAAAATAAATAAGTAAAAAAGAAAAAATATAAAATAAAATAAAGAAAACACTTACAGGTTTTTTTCTAGCGAGGGGGAGGGGTCTTAGCGTCGGCGCTGCTGTAGGGGGGCTTGGCGTCAGAATTGGGTCAGGGGTGTGGCGGTTCTAGGGTGGTGGTGGAATAGGGGTTTCGAACTGGGTGGAGAGGAGAAGAGAGGACGGAGAAGAAGGAGGAGGAAGGAGGTGGTGCGGACTTGGGGGAGGGCGGCGGCAAGCGCACGACGGCGCGATGGTGAACAGGGAGGAAGCAACGGGTCCAGATCCGGTTTTTAGTTTTATTTATTTTTTCTTTTTTAATGTTTTGAACAGTGAGGAGAGGATGAGGTATAGGGGGTTGACTTCTTTTATATTTAATTAAAATTTTAATTTCAAAAGGTTGCTTTAAATTTCAATCTCCAAACGAGACCCACCGCCTATCATCCCTAACTAGTTACCCCCATTCCGAACACAATGGGACATGTTTCGTAAGCCAGTTCGATCGTTTCGACCAGTTTCCGTAAAAATCAAAATATAAATATATATATATATATATATATTGAATCTGAACGCACCTTTCAATTTACCGGGGCCACATACGGACTCTAAAAATTCTCGAAAAATATTTTCTAGCTTCGTATTGACGATACAATTCTAACAAAACTAATTTCGTCAAATTTGAAGACCGTTTGAAAAATGGCCATTTTCTGGTCGATCCAAATTGACTGAAAATGTCAAAACACGTTTTCTTTTGCCACGCTCACATATTGATTTCAAAAATTATGAATTTTGGAACCTAGTAATAACTTTACATCCCTGATCCCACAAAAGTGGTCTCATCGAAAACGGAGGTCGTTTGCAAAATTTCCATTTTTAAGGGCTATATTTTCCATAGCGACTATTCTGGATTTTCAATTGGGCATAACTTTTTATCCCCGCTATGAAATTTCAATTTTTCGGATTCGTTGGAAATATATTTTCAAATAAATTCTAATATTTATGGTTTCGTTAAAATCCGGTTTATTTTGAATCCTGTACATTCATTTGAAATTTGAAATCGAGTTTTCATACTACCGCACCATTTCCAATTCCTTCTATAATTTAAAATAAATATTTATATTCTAACGTTGATTCAAATAAATATATACGTTCCAATTCTATTCAAAATAAATTTCTCATCGCAATTGTTTAAAATAATTCATTTTAAATATTCAAAATTCATTAAAATTGCCAAAATAAAAATTTTAAATTGGTTCTGATTTTCCGGGTTATTACAATCTCCCCCACTTAAAATCTTTTCGTCCTCGGAAAGGAACGAAGGTGAAAGTTGTTTTACAAACCAACTCAACTTTCATTATTTTCATTATGGCTTAAGCTCTTCAACTTTTCAGCTTCTAAGAACTTTTCAAATTTTTCAAAAATTTGGCTAACACCCTAAATTTTCGAAAAATTTCGCCATAACCTCCTTTGTAGGGGAGCACCGGGAAAATCCTGAAATCACCGTATAAGCTTCTCTAATCCAAAAAGAAAAAGAAAAAGCCAAGCGGCTAGCCAATCAGCTCATAAAATCATCAAAAAACCTTAAGAAATACAATAAACATGTACCTGTTTATCAAGCAAATGATTTTATTCCTCTGCTCTAGCCTCTTTGCAATGACCTGTTCAATGTATATACATGTACGTATATGCAAATGCAACAAAATTTCAATTCAGCTCAATTTTTGAATCGATTTGACTAACATTACCTATCATGTACATATTAGTTTCGTC
Source organism: Allium sativum (assembly GCA_030737875.1). Classification (NCBI taxonomy): domain Eukaryota; kingdom Viridiplantae; phylum Streptophyta; class Magnoliopsida; order Asparagales; family Amaryllidaceae; genus Allium; species Allium sativum. Next base: position 269,397,000 of record CM060909.1, on the reverse strand, counting down.
AATTTTTATTAGTTAAACTAATAATCAAACAACTCAACCAGCAATCAATTATTTGATTAACGTTTCAAATTTATAGCTTTAACATACAAAAATCCATTTTTGATGCCAAGTCACAAATAATAAATTTTAGCTAAGTTTTGATTCTCACACCAGCCAATTGGAAATATATAGAAATCCCACTTTCAAATACTCGAACATAAATGCCGATGATGCTTGAGCGATCATCAGAATAATCTCCGGGCGACTAGAGTGTGATTCTATATCTATCCAGTATATTAAACTTCGAATACACATGGATCAGATGTATACGCAAAATATTTATATACTTGATTGTCCAAATCAATATAAAACAAATATCCAAATATGTAAAATAAAATTTAAATTTTCAAAACAAAATTTGTTTTCATTTAAATACACTCTTCACACTCGTTCTAGGATACTACTGATCCTATCTCTAACGAGTCATTCCTATTGGATATTACTAATCTAATCTTTGATGAATCCTTTTGTTTGCTTCTAACGTGTCTTGTTCTCCAGCTCTGTAAACCAAAGCTCTGATACCACTGTAAGGACCAAGAATTTCCTCGGTCTCCGAGGAGAAGTGGAAGAACGGATTGCCTTGAGGACAAGACGAATTAGAACACAAATAGAAGAACATTTCATTGCTTATTACAACAATTTTATCGGAATACAAGAACATACAAAGTATGAACAAATATTACACATTTACTAAATATCAGAGATTTAAAATTACATTTAAATACATAGCAGTGGAAAAATAATACAAAAACACAACTGAAAAGAATATATGGATACAGAGCTTTCCAGATATCATTCCAGCTGTAAACCAGGATCCTGTGAATATAAATCTGCAAAACTAAAACCACAAGCTGCCCGTGTGGAAAATAGGGGCATCCAGAGTTTAGGTTAAAACAATAAACTCCAGGTCAGTCATGTGACTGGTGTGAGAACTAAAACAGTTATTTAAAACTTTACTTTCAATCAGATATATCAAGGGACCACGCCGTATAACACGGAACGGGTTTCCTCCCAAGAATACCAGTGCATATAACAAAAGAGCGCAATGCTTTTTGGAAAAAATGAAGCTATTATAAGACCCAGGTCCTATCACACAATGCAACGCAAGCCGGGGATAGGGTTTTACCTTGTAATAGCCAAACATGTTGGGTACGTTAAAACAAATCATTTGATACTATTATAAGTGCATAGTGTATAAAACAACTTCAAATATAAATGTATCAATCCATGATGGCATGGGTACCATATATCATATCACCAATAATAGGCTCTACAATCAAAACCGTAAAGTCACGTATTGGAAGTTGGATTTCTGTCTGTGAACCAAGGCAAGGGATCGTCCTTACCGCTTCGAGATGCTCTAGCCCGCCCCTCAGGACCCAGACTCAGGTGGGCCCTTGGATCGTCAGGGCCGGTCCAGAGGAGTGGAATAAAATGCCTGAACAATGCAATTCCCCCTATAGGGCGTAAACTAGTCATATCCCGACCAAACTATCGGCCCCGGAATGACCGATATAACCGAGGCGCCTCGCTATCCATCATCCACATAAGTAAACGTCAGGGCTTGCAAAACGCTGACACCACTCCTAGCTAGAAGGAAACGCATGCCCTCCCTGCCCGTTTCTTGTTCACACCGGGGTGTGAGGCTCGCGAATTAACACTACACAAAGCTATGCTATATTATAGCCGTGCTTTGATCATCAACCACAAGACTCTGCTTTTCAATAGAAGCCTTGATCATTTGCATCTCAGCATGCCAAATAGGCAATTCACGCTATGCAACCGATGTATATCAATCACACAGAATGAAATCTGATGTCAGACACACATTCATTTACAAGTTCGTTCTGGGTATGAACAAAACCGGAGGCACCTTATTCCTCTCCCATATGTCCAATACAGGAGAGAGGCCCTCGCATAACCGGTTGATCTCCAAGTACGTCTGGACGATCACCACTTATTACCTTGTCTTGGGTGTACAGCCGAATCAAGACATCAGTAATCATCCAAACGATGTGAAGACCTCCGGTCTTCAACCACCGTCTTCATCCTCGACACATCGTTGAATCAGTTATTCAGAATTGGATAAACCCGGTCTTTCTGAGAAACTCGCGTATATAATAAACAAGTGTTATAAAAACACAACGTACGCCTCATTCCAGTCCAAAATATTCCTTTATTCAAATATTCTTATACTTTGGGAAAGGTTCCCATTAATCTTATCAGAGATAAATTCTTTAAATTTATTATTTAATCTTCCCATGGATACCATTTCAATCTAGTTAAAGATGCATTAAAACTCCACTTGGTTTTAATCTTCCAAAAAATCAATATTAACGATTGTTTAACTTGGGAAATCATATCCTGTCTTTAACTGGGTTAAAGAACCAATGTCATTTAAAACACGGTTCACGATAAACCCAAAATCACATTCCATTCAATCAGTCTTTAACCGTAAACTAGCAAGTGAACAATTCCCTAGGTATTAACCCCGAAGGCCGAAACCAACATCAGATCAATACCCAGGAAACCATTCAACTTAACTAATCTCTAGTTAATTTCTGGTTTTCTAAACTCAATTGGGTTTAAGAACAGTATTTTTAAAGATACCATTCACGACAACCCAAAATCTTATTCCTGTCTTTAGGTGGGTTAAAGAACCAATGTCCTTTAAAACACGGTTCATAATAAACCCAAAATCACATTCCATTCCATCAGCCTTTAAACGTAAATAAGCAAGTGAACAATTCCCTAAGTATTAACCCCAAAGGCTGAAACCAACATCAGATCAATACCCAGGAAACCATTCAACTTAACTAATCCCCATTTAGTTTCTGATTTTCTTAACTCCATTGGGTCTAAGAACAGTAAAATTGAAGATACCATTCACAACAACCCCAAATCACATTCCATTAACAATGGAATCTTCATGGAAAACAAATCGATATAAACTTCCATATCCAACCGATAATATAAATGGAATAATGACAAGGCTTTTTAAATTCCATTTATATTAACCGTCTTCCTCTACAGAAGCTTACTTCGATTATTACCAAATTGAATTCCAGTCAATTCCAATTTAGTATGTTAAATTGGAAAACTTTACTTTGTAAAATCTCCTTTAATTCTTAACAAAAGATTTATAAATTCCAAATTCCATTTCACTGTAAATTGGGTTAAAGAACGAATGTCGCTAAAACATAGTTCACAACAAACCCAATTCACATTCCATCAGTCTCTAACCGTAAATTAGTAAGAGAACAATTCCCTAAGTGTTAACCCCGAAGGCCGAAACCAACATCAGATCAATACCCAGGAAACCATTCAACTTAACTAATCTCCAGTCAGTTTCTAATATTCTTAACTCCATTGGGTTTAAGAACAGTATTATTAAAGATACCATTCATGACAAACCCAAAATCCAATTTGATATTAAATACAAGGCTCTGAATATAAAATATATCGGCTTATATTCAATATCAAATTCTGAAATCAACAAATATAATATTGGAATAACGATATATCTATATCTTCCAAATTCCTCCACTATATCCATATAATCACGGAATCCAATATCGAAATATTCCGAAGATAATTTCGATTTAAATCCACTCCAATTCATATATTGGAAATTCTGGTTATTTTTAAAACCATTTCAAACCCAATTTATTTATTTCAAAAATAATTAGATTATAATTCTAGTTCAAAACTAGTTCATTTCGATAAAAATCTATTTTTATCTTTTCAAATCTGGAATTTTTCATCCTAATTCTTTCCAAATCATTTCTTTTGAATTTATACAAATTATTGATATTTTTATTAATAGTATCAAGGCCCGTACAGTCGATTTCCATAAGCGGCCATCTAACTGCACTTACAATGACCTTTTTCAAATTTGATTTGAACATAATTCCAAATACTACCGTTAGATTTCAAATCTCCATTATTCCTTTGAAAGTCTTTTCGATACGAACCCAACGGTTCCGGTTTTAAGAAAATCTGATGATCGGATCTCCCGTAATATCCATTCGAAGTCAATGGTCAAAACTCGCGAACTGCCACAGCACGGCGCGTTCTATTCAGGCCATTATATATAATATATATTATATATATTTCATCGATTTCCATTTAAAATGTGTTTTATGAATCGTTTTTAAATTCGGTTTCAAAACGATTTCAACTTCATATTCGATTTCAAATCAAAATTGAATATTCCATATCATCAATATATAAATGATAGTATTTTCAAAACTTTATATTTCGAAATCATTTCCTTTTCGATATTCATTATAAGAATGAATAAAATCGATGTAAATATCGTTCACGTCCAAATGGCATCAATCTAATCAACACGGCTTTATATATTTAAATATATTCGTGTCCATCCCAAATCGAACATCAAAACCAGATTTTGATCTTTTACTGAATATTATTTTAAAATATTCATTATTTTAAAAGAACTATTATTTCAAAATATTCATTCTTTTTGAACTAGAATCAGACACAGTCAATTACCATATAATGTGATTATATGGATTTCATACAATACATGTATATAACAACAATCAAACACAGTCAACCATCATCCAGAGTGCATTCTACACTGCATATGCATCAAATATAAATATTTAACGCTTACAGCAGCCTGTCAATCCATCGATCAACATACTGCTAGTTATTGGGACTAGTGTATATCATATATCATCCCAATACCCGTGTGGGGTTTCAAACAACAAACACAGATTTATTTGTGCAGTTGGGCGATGTGTAAAATTTATCGTCCCAATCAATATCAGTCAAATGTGTGTACATAAACAAATCGTTCGATTTGTTTATGAATATTTATTCTATTCATATACACGTTAAAAATTATATTTTTAACTATAAAATATTTTATTCCACATCACACAATCAATCAAACAAACAAGTCGTCCATTGTCTATCGACGACGGGTGTCGGGTGCTGCTAAGCACCATCTGCATCCTAGTATATATTTTTACTAGAGAATAAGATAAAAGTGAGAAGTTCTCACCTTGAAGCTAACCAAACCCTGCGACTCTTCTTATGTAGAAAATCTTCGCCGGGTTTTATGCATCGCATATATAATCTGAAAATCATATTTTTATCGAATTAAAAGTCATTCCATAACATGACTATTTTATTAATAGTGTACATAGGCTAAAAATCCCATTTTTACCTTTCTAAAAATATTTACATGTCGTACTCTAGTTAAAAATCATATTTTTAACTTACTAAAAATATTTCCTTTATATGATAAAAATCCTATTTTTATAACGCTATTCATATCATAAAAATCATTTTTTTTTACTTCGCTTTCAAGATGATAAAAATCTCATCTTTATTCTAAAACCATATTTATAAAAATCAAATCTTTATCGTTTCTTCATATATAAAAGGTCACATTTTTATATAACGATATATATAATATGAATCATATTTTTATCTTCATAAAAATATTTCAAACATGCGATAAAATTATATTTTTTTATTTACACAAAAATTATATCTTTCTCTACATAAAAATCAAATCTTTCCAACGTTAAAGATCCAACATTTTCTATGTTAAAGATCAAACCTTTTCTATGTATAAAAATCTAACATTTTCTGTGTATAAAAATCTTACCTTTTCTATGCATAAAATTCTAACCTTTTCTAAATAAAAATCTAAAATTTTTATCATAAAAATAATAACTTTTTAAAATTAAAAATCATGACTTTTTATAAATAAAAACCGGAGTTTTCCTACATTAAAAACCTAAGTAAAAAAAGAAAAATATAAAATAAAATAAAATAAACACTTACAAGTTTTTTCGAGCGAGGAGGGGGGGTCTTAGCGCTGACACTGCTACAGGGGAAGCTTGGCGTCAGAATTGGGTCAGGGGGGGTGGCGGGTTCTAGGGTGGCGGTGGAATGGGGGTTTCGAACTGGGTGGAGAGGAGAAGGGAGGAACAGCGGAGAAGAAGGGGTTGCAGACTTGGGGGAGGGCGGCGGCAAGCGCACGACGGCGCGATGGCGAATGGGGGAGGAAGCGACGAGTCCAGATCCGTTTTTTTTCTTTTTTAATGTTTTGAACGGCGAGGAGAGGATGGGGTATGGGGGGGTTGACTTCTTTTATATTTAATTAATTTTTTAATTTCAAAAAGTTACTTTAAATTTCGATCTCTAAATGAGACCCACCGCCTGTAATCTCTAGCTAATTAACACCATTTCGAACACAATGGGATATGTTTCATAAGCCAGTTCGATAGTTTCGATCATTTTCCGTCAAAATCAAAATATAAATCTATATATTGAATTTGAACGCACCTTTCAATTTACCGGGGCCACATACGGACTCTAAAAATTTCCGAAAAATATTTTCTAGCTTCGTATTGACGATACGGTTCAAACAAAACTAATTTCATCAAATTTGAAGATCATTTGAAAAATGGCCATTTTCTAGTCGATCCAAATTGACTAAAACTGTCAAAACATGTTTTCATTTGCCACGCTCACATATTGATTTCAAAAAGTATGAATTTCGGAACCTAGCAATAACTTGACATTCCGGATCCAACAAAAGTGATTTCGTCGAAAACGAAGGTCGTTTGCAAAATTTCCATTTTAAGGGTTATATTTTCCATAGCGACTATTCTGTATTTTCAACTAGGCATAACTTTTTATCCCCGCTATGAAATTTCAATTTTTCGGATTTGTTGGAAAGATATTTTCAAATAGATTCTAATATTTTTGGTTTCATTAAAATCCGGTTTATTTTGAATCCTGTACATTCATTTGAAATTTGAAATCGAATTTTCAAACTACCGTGCCATTTCCAATTCCTTTTATAATTTAAAATAAATATTTATATTCTAACATTGATTCAAATAAATATATACGTTCTAATTCTATTCAAAATAAATTTCTCATCGCTGTTATTTTAAATAATTCATTTTAAATATTCAAAATTCATTAAAATTGCCAAAATAAAAATTTTAAATTGGTTCTAGTTTTCCGGGTTATTACAATATAAACAAAGGGTATAACGATAGGCACAACGTCTGGTTTCAAATGGTACTGGTAGGGTATGCATAGGCATGAGCTAGGAGAAGACTACTAGCGTACGACATTGGAAATCTAAGGATAGAAGGAAATTAGTGTTAGCTTAAGGAGGAAGAAATTATATTTTTATTTTATTTTATTTTGCTGAGGTGATTTCATACTTATCTGGTTAAATTTTATAATAATATATTTCGGGTTCCGAACTCCAATTGAAACACAACAACTAACGTTTCAAGCGTTATACCACCGTTCTAAACACACTAGGACATGTTTCGAAACCCAATTCGATCAAAAGGAGAAAATATAAATTTAAATCGATATAAATTAAATTTAAAACAATTAATTCCTTGATAATAATTTATTATTATTATCGTTTATATCCAATACGATTTATATTGATCTTCTGAAATGTTTTGACTCGGTAATAAATATTGAATTGAATTATTCCAGATTCTCATATTACGATAATTTAATTTATTTGATATTATATAAAAATTGATTATTAAATTGAAATTGATTATTAAATCGGTAACTGAATTTTAAAAATCGATTTATATTATCAACTCAATATTTAAAATAAATCGACAGAAAATCTGGGTTGTTACAATGAATATTGACTGTTGTTTAAATTCCAAGTCCAATTAAGGTGGTAATCAAGTAAATATTTTAGGGTAAAGAGAATATAACCTTCCTTGTTTATATTAATGAATATAGAACTTATAATTAAAATAGATTTAGACTTAGTGGGTTAATAATGTACAATATCATTAACCATATGAACCCGTGACGATAATGGATCATATGCGTATAGTTCTTCCGTGAAGATAGACAAAACGGGAATGACTTAATAACGTATCCCAATTTGTCCCTAATAGGGAAAGGTATAGAAGGCTAATGGGGTACGAACTAATAACCTTCATCTATAGTCTACTTCCCGGGTCCTAAACAGCTAAGTGACTGGGGTTAAAGAGTCCAGCTGGAAATAGGTCTTTCAGTTTATGGGTCTTAAATGGAAGGTGTGTATGGGCCTACCCAAACCTGGAAACTCAATTGAACACCTCGTAATTATTTTTTCCTAATGGATACAACATATTAATGTGGGCTCTTTCCCTGTTTTGGATCCAGCAACGGCCTTAACTAGAACTACCAATGAACCCAGAACCAGAAATCACGACCATCATTGTTGCTACTTCGTTAAAATTCCGAAACTACCTTTGTTGGGATATTCAATTGAGTTCTTCGCCTTGTATTCAAGGAAATTTATTTTTAAAACTATTTGAAAAATATAAATGGATTTCAATGGTTTTGAAATACATTTTGGAAAATAGTTTGTGAAGATATGGTTTTAAATTCTTGATCTCTTCGTGTTTCAAAATTTTAGGGTTATTGTGTAATTTTAATAAATATAGTCTAATTGGTAGGAAAGGTGGAGTTAGAAATGATTAGGAATATGCCACTAAACTTGAGAACAATAAATTTCTATTCCTTATAATTTGTAGTGTCCCTCTTCATATATATATTAGATAATTTAATGAAATTACCACAATTAATCCTTAAGATTCTAAAGCTCTAACATTTTTGAACATGAAAAGGTTTTTCCAGTTTGAAATATAAAACTGGAGTATAAATAATAGTAATAATAAACTTGGTTTATAAATACGAAACTGTTAGTTTATAATAAAATTCCATTTTCGAAAAAGTTTTAAAATTTTCTTCATATAGGCTAAGGAAAATCCTTCGTCCGGATTATGGAGTATTTGATTTCGTGAATTGTTTGTTTGTTCTTAACTAGGTAAGGGAAAAATCAATTTTAAATTATATTACAGATTTCTAGCTGAATTATTTCGGAATTCGTTCGTTGTGTAGTAGCAGCATCGTTGTTGAGACTATAAATCCTTGAAGTTGGTTCAGGGTTTTTTTTCTATGGTCCTTAAATAACGTGGTGATGAGGATAATTATTTTTGGATTGCGTTAAATCTTAAAAGATGACGCGGGACAACTAATATTTTTGTGGTGAGAGTCTTGATGAGATCTTAGAGGAATCTGTGTTGTAAGCGGACTTGTATGGTCTCTCGTTTGACTGGCTTTGGAGATTTTGCAGCAAATCTCTTTTTCTTGATGTCGATTCTTGTGTTTGGAAATCTATGTTCGGACTGTCCACGTAGACATGTGACCCATTTAGCACATCGTTCTATAAGTGGGAAGTTATGACTAGATATGTCTCATGATGCGAAGATATATCCTTTGCTTGATCGATGGCGTAGCCATCATTTGGTGCGGCATCATATTTGGTTCAGCTTATTGCTTTTGTTTGTTGTCTCATGGAGTTACTTCATGTAAATTCACCAATTCACTTTGTCTGTAGGCAATATTAGGTGGGTTTCCATGAGAAGCGGTTTTTTGGTAGGTTTCTTTTCCCATCATAAATTCTCTTAGAAGTGATGGTGATGTGGGAACACCAAACAACACCAGCAGCATTGGTAACAAGAGACTGGGTATTTTTGCTACAATGATATGGTTAATTAAAGATCATATATATTGGTTTGAACTCCAACCGCGGAGCAAGACATTTCGTTGTCTATAGCCATTGTTTTGGGAGTTTGGTGTTGTTTTGTCGTTGTCTTTGTTGTTATCCCTTTCCAGCATCGGGATCTTGGTTTTGTGGTGATTCATGCTTGTAACTGTTAGTGTTGTTTAAATCGCACGACTTAGAAATGTTTATGTCATTCACGCATGCATATTTGAATGTAATCTTATTTTTTCTATCTAAACTAATAGTTATCCTAGGGCTGGAAAGAATAGAACTATGTGTTGGATAAATTTTAGTAAAGAAATGGTTCTACGTCATGGGTATATGAATAAATAATTCATTGTTCCTTGTCAAAGCTAAAATTTAATTTGGTCTTTTTGTGTGTGATTTCAGTATTCACATTTTTGGCGTGACTGACTTCCTTTTTCACCAACATGCGACTTGAATCGTTTAAGTTTCTACAAAATACATTTTTTTGAAATATCTGGAAAATGTTTTTTGAAAAAAGAAACTTTTTATCATTTTCTTATTTTATAGGAAAGTGAAATGACTTTGAAAAGAAATTTTTAAGTAGAAATTTATTTTCATGAAAAATTTCGATTCTTGGTGCATGAATAGCGTAAGGAAGATGATTGAATGCTTTGTGTGCGCGTTTTAGCGGTGCAGTAGTACCGAAGATATGATAAAAACGTTAACGGCAATAAGGAAAAGGCTGTTTTAGCCTTGGAAACGCTGTTTCTATACCTTATCAACGACGCGCGAGAGTTATTAATTAACTCATTTTATGTTTTAGAGCTTGTTTTAAGCCTCCTTTACAATCTAAAGATGGAAATTTTTGGAGTAATCTGGGTAAATGAGGAGAAAATTCCACTGTAGGGCGGGGAAATAGAATATTTGTAAGCTAAAGAAATGTTAAAATTCTTTGCTTTGATTTCCTTTTTTCGGTTTAGGAGAAATTAAATTGGAAACGATTAGATTGTGTGACGTTTTGGATGGTAGGGTCTAGATACAAAACTAGTTGCTTCACATTTTTATTTGTAATTGTATAAAGGTAATGGATGAAAAAGAATTTTTGAAATTTGCATTCATGTAGAACTGCCAGTATGTTTAGGATGTTTTACATCATGTTTTCAAAAGTGTTTCAAAAATCTCAATGCATACATATAAAGGGCCCGATTAAGAATCATCTTGCGTCCATTTTTTATGGTTGAATTGCATTATGTACACCATATACATATACACACTAGTTGCAAAGTGGATGTGCACAAATTTGTTGTGTAGGATAAGAAAACCAGTTGTCAGGATTTTGGGAAGAAATTCTTTTTAAGGGGAGAAGAATGTAACAACCCGGATTTGAACAATAAATAGTTATTTAATTAGAAGCTCAAAAATAATAATTTCTACAAATAATGGAATTTTATCACGAAACTTTAACCGTTGCATTCGTCTCAGAATTCTGGTCAACTTTTATGTTCGGAGTTACTCGAACGGAGTCCGTATGAAAAAGTTACAGACGAAAAACGAAAACGAACGGAAATAAATAAAACAGAAATATTAATTATAACATACCTTAATTAACCAAACCGACCTGGGAAGTTTAATGCCTAGGCAGTCGACGGCAGGGGGTCGACCAGCAGTCGACCTCCCCGGTTGACCTATTGTGCATCAAACAGCCCAATGAAGGCTAGGTTTTGAGGTATTGGTTTATTATATTATTAAAATGAATGGACTGATGTTATTTAAAATGAATCCAGCGGTGCAAGGCCATTTCCACCCCTATAAATAAACGGTAAGTCCGCATTCTTTTTCCATTCAAATCTATAACAGCAGCGGAGCTCTGCCATTTTCCTCTCTCTTCTAACCTAATTTCTTAAATAAAAATATATTCATACATATCAAATCAAATTCATATGCAATTGAGAGGATAAATAGATTCAATGGAAAATAATGCAATTTGATGCTCAATGATATATCCTTTGCTCTCTTCCTTTTTGCTTACATTTCTACAAATCTAGAATTTTCCCCTTTCTAGATAAATGTAAATTTATAAGAATTTAGGGATTGTAAGCCTAAAAAGGTTCAAATAATTCAATTTGGAGGCTATAAGGTGAGTGGGAAATTTACATATACCTTTATAACAATGTATTTATCTTGTTTGTAATAGATTCAATTTTTATTCCTATGCCTATTAGATCTAGTAAACAAATTGTGGTAATTGGACTGATATCCATTAGATCTGGTTATAAAAAGTGTTAAAACTTGTGAATTGTACATTGTGGTTACGCATAAAATGAATTGTAGGATTTGCTATACTTGTTTACACCTACTCCTATAGTTATGTCATGAAATATATTGCAATTATGTTATAGAATGTATTGTGGACATTTCATAACACTGTAAATCTGGAAATCAGTCCTATTAAACACCAATTAGTTGTAGTTACATTCCAGATCTTTAGTTCAATATTGAAAATATAAAATATGTGAATTTGGGTAAAAAGATGAAATTGGTAAATTATGTGAATTTGGAAAGATATGGCTGTAAAATTATATGATTGTAATTATACTTATTTATATACAATATTGTTGGGTTTTGGCTTAATTATTGTAAATATGATATTTTCTTCTTTTTGAACAAAAAGATATCATTTTGAATTCACAAGAGGTATGACAAAAAGATCTAAAAAGGAAAAGTGTTGCAAATGTATGTATAAATATAAAAATAAATATTTGTGCATAGTTTGCATCGTCTATTCTAAATATATGTATATATATATATGTATATATATATTCTTATGAATTTGAATTTTGTCTATTCCACAAATTGGCATAAGTTACAATAATTAACGCTGACGGTCTTTTTGGAAGAAACTTTTTGCAAGACTGAATGCAATAAGTAATGTTTGGTTATTGATTAAACCAAATCATCTAAATAAAAAATAATAGTAAAAGATAACTACGTAGACCGTACGAAAACATAAAATATAAATATATACATATTATTCGTTCAAACCAACGTAAAACAGTAAAATATGCATGATATTGAATGTTTGAATAGTATTGATCTATGGAATCATATATGTAAATTGTATTCCATATTAAATGAATATATTTGTGGTGATCATTTGTAAAAATCAATATAATTAATTGCTATAAATAGGACCGCAAATCAATAAATAACAACCGTAACTAAATGTTGAATGGGGAAAATGAACATGATAGGATAATGGTTACAATTCCTAAAATTTATTTAGGATAAATGTTGTTCACCCCAATTAGGAAGTTTGAATTATAATTGCATTTAGACATGAGGTTAAGATCACTTGTGGTATTAGCCTGCCCGAAACCGACCGACAAATCCAGCAACCACAGTTAGTCAGCTTAATGTGAGGGGTCTAACACGTTAATATAAATGTACTAAGGCATGAGGTTAAGTCCAACTTGTAGTAGAATCCTGCCCGGAACCGATCGACCAATCTAGCATCCACATGTAGTCAACTTTGGAAATACTACTTTGAGAAGTGTAGTAAAGTCATGCATAAATATTTACATGGTTAAGCTAGAATTGCTAACCTTGATAGGCATGCATCTTGGGTTGAACCAAACGGGATACATCTGTATATTATAATATGTGTTGTGCATTTCTTAGTCATCAGAAATTGTTGTTCTAACCCCCTCCTCATTAGAACCTTACAGGTTTCCTAGAGAAGGTCGGGTTCTCATAGGTGTTTAAGTTTGCTTTCGGTTCTCGTTCTCTCTCATGCTCGATATTGGCAAAGTAACTTACTTTGAAAAAGGTATTTACTTAAGTTAATACTTGTTATCCTATTTTGTTTCCGCTGTGAGTTATCTTATCATACTCTGATTATGATCATACTCCTTTATTATAGGTACCAGATTATTTACACGCTCCATGCCTGGATGTGTTTAAGTTTCAATTTTTTCCGAAATTTAGGCACAAAAAAGTGTGGGATGTTACACCAGCTACTACGACAGGTCCTTCAAAGACCTAAGGCATCTGGGCGACTTTTGAAATGAAACATTGAGCTGAGCCAGTTCGAGCTCACATTCATCCCTCGCCAAGCCATCCTTGGACAAGCCCTGGCAAACTTTATCTTGAGTTCACTATTACCGAAGATCCTTCGGAAGATAGTGCGCTGCCAAATATTCAGTGGAAAGTATTCGTGGATGGTTCGTCTCACAATCAGCGTTCTGGTGCTTGAGTTGTACTTATTACTCCTGAGATATGCTCAATTTGTTATTCTCTGAAGCTCTACTTCTCTACCACCAACAATGCAGAATAAGAAGCCTTGATCGCTAGACTTTAGATTGCTATCGAACTCAACATCATGTCTCTCCAAATATACTCTGACTCACAGCTCATTGTACGCCAAATGCATGGGGAATATCAAGCCAAGAGGGAATGGCTTGCTCCTTACCTTGCTGGGGTTTGTGAACTACTTACCAGCTTCGATCGCTATATAATCACTCACATCCCCCGAGAATAGAACGAAAAGGCAGTTCATTGGCCAAATAGTAAGTTTTGGGAATACGTAGCTCTTAGGACTTGTCCTAGTCAAAGAACTTGACTCTCTGAGTATCAATCAGATGCAGATTGATTTGATACAAAGACAGAGATCGAGCCTGAACCCGAGTCTTGGATGACTCCAACCAAGAATTACTTATAGCGTGAGATCCTCCTCAACAACCAAAATGAAAAGCGAGCACTCACCCGCAAATCATTACGCAACATCATTCAAGATTGGGTGATATATCGAAGAGGATTCCCTGTTCCACTACTCTATTGTATAGCCTACAACGACGTTGACCGTGTACTACTGGATATGCACGAAGGTGGGTGCGGTGACCATATTGGGGGTAAACTCTTGCAAAAAAGATTTTCCGACATGTATATTTTTGGTTAACTCTCAAGAGGGATGCAACAGACTACACCCTCAAGTGCGAAAAATGCCAGAGAATCTCCAAGATTCCAAGGGACCTGCCTACCAAACTACGTAGATGTGTCAGCCCATGGTCATTTTCAATATGGGGATCAATATCATTGCCAAAGGCGGCGCCCGATATGTTATCGTCGTAATTGATTAGATTACCAAATGGTTCGAGATCGAACCCCTCACAACAATTACTGCCACAAAAGTAATCAACTTTTTCATGCGCAACATTATCTGTTGTTTTCAAGTTCCTAAGACTATCATTTTTGATAACAGGACCTAATTCTAAAGTGTTAGGTTCAAGACCTTCTGCTGTCAACACCACACAAAAGAACAATTTAAAGCGGTAGCCCATCATGTACCTAATGGACAAGTCGAGGCTGTAAACAAGTCATTAAGTCCATCATCAAGAAGCGTCTAGGAACATTAGGAGGCAAGTTGGTAGATGAGCTCTCTCTAGCCCTTTAAGACTACCAGACTACCAATAAATCAGCGACCATTCACACTTCGTTTGCTCTCTAGTATGGATCCAAAGTCGTTATTCGCACTGAGCTTGAGCTCCAATCTCATCGAGTCACATAGTATGATACAAAGACTGACCAAGACCTCCTCTTCGAATCGCTCGACTTACAAAAAAAGAGATGAATCTGAACTCAGAGAAGTCGCTGACTATCAACAGATCACCTGGTACTTCAACTCCAAAGTCTGCCCAAAGCACTTTGACATGGGAGACCTCATCCTAAAGTAGATCTTTCCTTGCTAGGAAGGTCCGTACGTCATTCAATGGAGGCTTGGAGATGGTACATTCAAGCTAACGACCATTGATGGCATCGAACTACCAAGGGCATGGAACAACGAGCACCTTCATCGCTACTTTACTTAGCTTATTGTACATATTTACTGCTTGCCACTAATGTTTTAATTTCAAGATTCAAGAAATTGTAAAGAAAAGGCCATTATAGTTGATAGTTTATCAATAAAGAAATTTCAGACGTTCACTTACTTGGTGGTTTTACATTTGCGTAGTTTGAGCTATAATGATAATTGATTTGTATATACGAGCGCATAACACTAAGTCAGCACCTCAGAGCCTAACATTGATCACCCACCTCGAATCTTTACAAAGACTCAAATCTTGTAGATTGGTCCGCATTTGCAAGTGAACTCGAGTCTCGAATCGATGACGAGACCGATTATAAATAACTCGCGATGCTCATTAACTTAAGTGTCCAACTCTGCTTCCTAGTCTACAGACTTAGGGGCAACCCTTAGTCGAGTAAGTGTGATATTGACCGCTTGCTTGGCTACACCCGACCCACGGGGTCCGGATTCGGGTACAAAACTGGCGAACCCATGACGCCTTCAACTCTAACCCGAAAGAAATGACGAGAGAGTATAAATGGCGAAACAATAATGCCCACCTAAATCCTCACAACTCGGGATCAATGACCACAAGGAGATCCTAAGAGTGGAGTCACCAATCCCAAACTCCATACAACTCGAAGGTGCTGACCAAAAGAAAGCCTCGAGAGCGGAGTCGGCATACACGAGCTTTGCATGACTCAGATACATCAAGAATGAAGTCGCAAAAAACATTGATTTAAGTGTAATGACGAATAGATTTATGCAAGTAAAAAATTTGGAATGCGTAGATGGCAGTTTGAACACTTAGAATAATATATGATGTAAGCAAAGTTAACCAAGTTTCATTTACAAAATGAAATACAACTATCTTTTTCTTTCTAGCGACGTGTTGTACATGAAAACCACATCATGCCCCCAAAAGTGAGGGTCGTGCTCGTGTATTCTATCGGCCAATAACCAAAAAGTCTAATAGTCGCTTGGATGAGCCACCCTTTTTCTTATTTTCTTTCCAGATTCAGCAGATGACGACTCATACTCACCCTTCGTCTTCCCGGAACCACATCCCCTGCTACCTTTATTTCCCTTAGTCAGGGTAGGCTTTTCATTAAGAGCTCCTCTACAAAGTCACTTGGGATTTCAGTGGTCACCATTCCAGGGCCACCTATGATTTTAAAGGGCTTAGGTTAGAACTCGATGGACAATGAAAGCATGCCAACTTGTCCCCTTCCTTCTCAACCTCCTTAGCTTTCTTGGCATCCCTATTGGCCTTATTCTTGGCCTCCCTCTTTGCTTTCTTTTGAGCCTCGCGCCTGGCCTTCAATTCTTTACCTCTTTCGCCTTCAGCCTCTTATGCTCATCCTCAGCTCTCTTCTGTGTGGCCTCATCGTTGGCTTTCTTCTGAGCCACCTCCTGGACCTTAGCCTTCGTCTTGTCCTCGATCTTGGCCCTCGTTTCCCCATCACCTTTGTATAGAGTTTCCTTATAAGTTTTGCTCTTAACCTCGTGCTCTTCCAACTTCACCAATAGTTGGGCTTTCTTCTCTTCAGCCATCTCGTGCATGCTTTTCCCACATGTCTTCATCAGTTCAGTCATTTGGACATCCTCCTCACGCGTCCCTTTCACTTCTCGAAAGAAGTCTTCCATATTAAACTATCTCATATTCAAATCCAAGAGCGTGTCCAAGTGACCAAAAGCTTCTCCCAGCTGCTCCTGATAAGCTTCCATATAAAACGCGGTCGTGATGGGCGTTATTGGTGCGAAACCTATTGTCGCCTCTACTTTGAAGGAACCTGTGTGGCAAAGAAGAAGACAAGTTAGTCTACTTCAACTTCATGTTACCATCCTTTTGAGTAACATGAAGAAGTGGGCTTACCTTCCAACACTTGCTATGTGGATTCGATAGGATTGTGCTATCAGTTGTTGGTGAAAGAGAGCGTCTGTATTCCAACCCTAGAAAATTGGGACAATACCCGGTAGTGACGGGGGTTGGAAAAGAGGACCGCCAACGGAACTGAGCGGAATGATTTGCAGCTGCTGAAAGTCATCTCTTTCAAATGCATGAGCTATCACTATGATCTCATACATAATGGCTTTCCCTTTCGCAGTAGTAAGTCGTGCATCCTTCTCCGCTTTGGCATCCTCTTTCAATAATGCCCTGCCTTCGTCTTCATCCTGATTTGTTGTTACTCGAATAGTAGAAACAGATGCAATTTGAAATGTTTTCCTACTCAATTCAGCCTCCCAGTTTCTGAGGATCGGCAGCTCACAATGGACCTCATCCTGTAAGGCCTGAATCTCTCTGTTCTTTTTGAAGATCAACTCTGTGAGTCTCTTCGAGTATTTTTACATCCCTTTATATTAATAATAGATGTCATACACCTGCTTGTAGGCATTTTTGTCATCTTGATATGGGATCAGATTAATATTAGGTAGCCACAACAACTCCTTGAAGTAGAAGCCCAGGAACGAATTCTTAAGTATTTCTTTCCTTTCCACGTCGCTAAGCTTCAGAACCACCAGCATGTCCTACAACCTTCTTTGTACCTCTTGACTCTCCAGTCGCCATCTCTTTTCTTGTAGTCTTGGCCACAGGCACCGTGGGTGGTGCATAAGGGAGGATTGTCGATGCCTCCTGTCATGTTCTTACTATATCCGACATCCTCTCCACTTCAGTTACCTGAATATTTAGTGGTGGAGACGCAGAACGTCGAGGCCGAACCCGATGCCACCAGCTAGTACTGTGGTTGTAAGATCTAGGGGACTGCAGGCGCAAGTCTGCACACTTCTTGAAGCTACTTACGGTACCTTTCTTTTTTCGTTGTGGCTTCTGGACCCTCAATCTCGATCTTTATCATCATCTCGAGCCATCACACCTGCACAGGGTAGACCTTGGGACAGAATCGAAATCCCATGCACACAAACAAATGTTGTGTCATGAAATGTTAGTGAGCCTATGTCCTAATTGTTACCGCCATAAACAAGATTTCAACCCGCTTAAAGGGGTGACATTCCCAACACTCAACATAATTCTCTCGACGTTAGTGTCGCTCGACCAAGAGAATGTAAGCTCGATCGGAACTTTGTCCACGTCTTTAAATTGGCCTTTTTCCTCCGGTGACGTGGTGTCTCAGAGGTCATAAGTAGAGAAATTGATTTGGTAGACCGTCCCAACCTTATCTCCTTTGTCAAAGACGGAATGGGAGTGGCCGACAAACCATCCCTACGGTATATGTCTCCTAATCGTCGTTGTCATGGGTGTCGAAGTTCTCCTGATCTCCTATGACCTCTTCTTCAAAAGGGGTGCGATAGGATGCACGACATGAAGCATTTCCAACTATGGACCTAGAGGAGCAATTCCTTCGTCAGCTTCCGCCTCATCCTATTCCTCATTGTCGTTCGGGCGACCAGTCAAACGAACCTCCAGAAGCAAACTAAACAAGTAAAGGAGGTGATTTATTACCAGAAACTAATGTCGGGAAACCTAGTTTGAACCTCTGTCAGCATTGCAAGGCGCCCAAAGTACACATCAACTCTCGAGATCCGGGGAATACTTATTACACCAGAACTTTACGTTAGTCTAGAGATTATGGCTCGATTAACTTAAACTACAATTCAAATATGGAATACTTACGTCAAGCAGGCCATCTCCTTGTGAATCCCAAGGAGGCACGAACATCGAACCAATCATGTTTAAGGTAACTTAGCCTTTTCCACTCCCCCAGGATGAAGTGAGCATTGGCCTGTGCCTCCAGGTAAACAAGTGAAGGTGTTGCGGCGGCTCTCT
Source organism: Allium sativum (assembly GCA_030737875.1). Classification (NCBI taxonomy): domain Eukaryota; kingdom Viridiplantae; phylum Streptophyta; class Magnoliopsida; order Asparagales; family Amaryllidaceae; genus Allium; species Allium sativum. Next base: position 269,377,770 of record CM060909.1, on the reverse strand, counting down.
TCTTCAAGGAGAAAAGAAACCGAATGTCTTCTCCTGATGGTTCCACACCCAAGTTCTCAACGAATAGGATGTAGGTGGAGAGCGAGAAAGCATATGCATTTGGATGAAGCGGCATTGGCGCTAAACGAAAGAAGCGCAGCATATATATGATGAACGAACAAGATGCAGGCACGCATCCAACAGTGCACATGTGCCTATTCCAGGTAGTGTACCCTTCCAGAGTGGCATGCACTCTATCCTCCCTTCCAAGGATGAGCATGGGATCCCACAATATGTCATACTTCTTATAGATGTGTCTCAGCACTGCTTCGTCGATTCATGAGACGATTGAATTTGGCAGATTATCAAAAATGGCAACGTTAGCCATCATATATGGTTCCTCTGAAATGTCTTCCTACTCGTCATCTGGACCTCCTTCTTCTTGTGGTAGCCCTCTGCCATTCCTCCCTCTTCTAGAATATCTAGTTTGTCTTGGGATGATCCACTTGGGGTGACGATAATCCTGCGGGTTTGGCATCTAAGCCTTATAGGCTTCTTGAACTTCTTGATGTTGTTGCATACTATACTCTCAAGATAGTTGCATTAGTAAGCGTACTGAAATATATGCCTCTGCTTTGGAGTAAACTTATGTGGAGTGTGTAGTGCCGTGCATGTTGATGCAGCAACAATAAAACTTATCGGAATGCAACAAAGATTTCTAAAGCCTAAGCCATCGTAGTTGCCAACTGAAATTGTTGAATTCGCATCAAGTCGCGACTATGTCATGATTGGGTTGAACATCGAGTCGTCGAATTCATGATTTAGTCCTATGTCCATAGTCTGAGGTTGTTCTCTAATCCTATTTGCATATCCGAATTATTAGTCTAAGCGATTTTATTATTCTTCATCGACGTGTTTGATTCCAAGTCTGACCCAGTCGCACGATGTTGCCGGGAGACCAGAATTCAGAAAGTCGATTTTCGAAGTAGTAAATATCTCAAGCCTAAGATATACAAAATTTTATCTTGTATCCCCACATGCTCAAGAATTTTCTGTCTCGAAACTCTACTCTAGAAACACAAAGTGACAGGATACAAAAAATAAATTTCCAACGAATCTTTCTATTTTTTGTATCCCCACTAATCGATCCACGGAATATGAATTGCGCCTCTGAGATTGCGAAATTTCCCCAATTAACTGGATACGGATTCATATTTTCAAACTACGCAAATTAGGGAGATCGCACAAACTTCTCAGGATACGAAAATATGAATTTTGGATCCCTTTCGATTGGAGAAATTTTGTCTCCCTACGGCACGCTACACACTTCTTACTTTCCCTCAACGACTTAGTACTCCTCGTCGGTATTCCCAAACCTCCTCTTCGTCCCCCTCTATTTTTACTCTGCCTAATCCCTCCTTCAAACTCTAAGCACCGCACTGCTATGGCCACGAAACTCCATGGCCACCGAGGCAATGTCATGTCATTCCCCACGCTCGCAGCCCAATTTCAAATCCATTCGATAATCAATCCAAATTAGTTAATGTTAGATTGGTTTGTGTTCAACCGCCTGCTGATGCCTGAGGACAGAGGGACATGGAGTTAGGTTAGGTCGATCAGCGATTCAAGCGAAGGTATGAATTTTCAAAAACTTCCAAAAATCAATGATTCAGAGTACAAAATGCATGTGAATGGGCAAATTCGGATCTGGGATTTATAATGCGAGATGGGAGTCAATTCCAGTAATGACTTAGAATAATTTACTAACTACCAGGATCAATACGATCCCAGGATCGGTACCGATCCTGTCATATAAAAAAACAAAAGACAAGAAAAAAAGGGGTAGACGAGAAGGAGTGAAACACTCAATGACACTAGAATCGATGAAGTTCCTGACTCCTAACTCCGACTACGACCACATGCATGAATTTTCAGAACTCCAGTTATCACGCTGAATTGAGTCGCTACCCAATCGTATGCTCATGAGTCTAAGCGACTCAAGAATGTATGCCAACGATCAAATTTACGATTTGATTACGTTTTCGAAAAACCAACTCATGCAATCGTACACCCAAGGTTTAACTTTTCGGTCATGTTTATTTATTCGTAATCTCAATCGTATCGCACAAAATCGTGAGCAAACACGTGAGTTCGTACGTGACACTGTGTTGACAAAGATTCTTTTACGTTCTGATGTAAGTAGGAGTCGACGATTAATGTTTGAATTCTTGAGTCAACAAGAATTGGACACTTACTTGGACAACCATACTTGATTTCCATTTCGGGTTGTCATGATTCTCAATGAGTTTGGAACTTCATGGTCACATCAACGAACTTCAGTAAAGCGCTTTTACAACAATAGAAAGGTTGTGAATAATTGCTTGATGCAACTCTAAGATCTTTCTAAATCCTAGAAACACTCGTATCAACTCAAAGCACAACATGTCAAGACAAGACATACTTTGAGTGGAAGTGTTAACCGACCTTTTGGCCCGGTTTTCAAAATTTATTCAAGCCCACACGGCTCGGTCTATCTCGTTGTCCAACAACCTGAAGTGTCTCCAAAATACTCAGGAACCAAGCCCGGATGAAGTCTCAAAAATGTGGTTATTGCAACAAGTTGAAACTACTTAACAATTAGATCAATGCTTGTGATTGACATAAAGCTTCACCATGAACTTCGCATCCCAAGCCTTGCAATTCCACAAAAGTTCACTAACTCATTTTTCATATCCTATTAGTACCCCGCTATTTTATATCCCTCTTGCAACTCCCCATGAATTGATGAAGCATTGGGGCTGGTATTGCCAAAGACATATCCCTGAAGCACATCCAATTTCGAATCCCACCCTCCAAAGTATCAGTAAGTCCAGGGATCGAGATTTGAAGAGCAATTCCTCGAATACGAAATTGCACCATAAGGACTTAAAGAGAGCCGAAGGGAGAACTCAAAGAGAACACAAGGAAGATCGATACCCTGAGATACGTATCGATCTCGAGGTATGAAAAATGGCAAGTGGGAACCCACTTCTCACCTACTCCCACCTTACTCCACTAGATATAAATACCCCTCGAATTCCAATATGAGAGGGACTGTAATTTGACACTTTATGAAGGAATTCTTGACTTTAGACACCATTAAAGTACCTTGAAGCTTTTGGAAGAAGAAATTGCATACTACTCAAGGTTTTGAACTCTCAAACAACAAAGAAATCATGAAAACAAGGACTATAACTCCGTGATTGGATTTAGTAGTGCTTAATTACCACCATTACCTTTGTAATCACTTGTAATCATGGTGTTCATCATTGTACTTGGACTGTAGTGAATAAAATCAGCAAAGCCTTCAAAGTGGGGACATAGGTTCAATCCAAACATAACCATTATGAATACTATGTTCATTACTTTATGTACATTTTCCTTATCCAAAACTTTATTTTCATTAATTCGAAAATCCATGGGTCTTGTGCCATTTTTGCGCATCAGCATTGACCTAGTGGGTTTCCATAGCCCATAGGCTAGGAAGACTACCCTTTGAGTCGGCCTTGCCGATAATCATACTTGTATACAAAGAGTGGAGGAAATTTGAAGTGGGTGTAAAATATAGACAACGAATTAAGGTTCAAAGAATAAGGTATGTATGATGAAGCATACATATCATGATGTTATTCTTAAGTTATGACTAGGTATTGTATATTATCGACCTGGAAATTGTAGTGTAGAAATGATATTACGTTTAAATTAACCTAAAGGTCAAACAATAGGTAAAAGATATAGGTAGTACAAAGTGATAGGTATGAGATGACGAACAAAAAGTAAACTTTCATGTTAAGCTGTATATAAAAGGTCGTGCATGGATTATTAAATGAGAGCAAATCCTCTATACCCAAAATCCCCTATCTCTTTGTACCCAACCAATCAAGATTAATGTTTTTAACATTTTTGCAATTAAGGAAAAGAAAGAAAGAAGTCTTAATCGCAAAAAGATGGAATTCAGGGGGGTCTTGATTGGTTGAATATAGGGGGATAGAGGATTTTAGGTACAGGGGACCTGATATTAAATAGCTATAACATCCCGTATTTTTAACGGTATAATAATTTATTTATTTAATTATTTAAATAGTGATTTAGAGATTTAGATGGTTGTTTAATTAAATAATACTGAATATTTAATTAATATAAATAATAGAATAATATATTTAATTCTGGAATAGTCGGAATTAGCTGAATTCAAAATATTGTGTGAATTGGGTTATTTATAAGATATAATTCAGTTTAGAATTGAATTATAATAATGTATTTATTTAATAAATGATGGTTGAACGTATTAATTATAACATAATTATAATCGAGCCCGTAATGGCGCGGTAGTTTGTAATATTGAGTTTTGAACTTCAGTTGAATATACAGAATCCGTTTTAAGTCGGATTTCTATGAAACAAGAAACGTTCAAATTTGTTGAACGATATTTTTCTAATGGAAGAGAAAATCGAGATTTCGTTGTGTAGATTGTGATTTATGTCCTAATCAAATTTCCAGAAAGTTGCTATGGAATTTGTTTATAATTTATAACGATTTATTTATATAATAAAAGAGTTTTTATTATATATTGAATATCGATTTAACCTGGATTTGAAATATCGAGTTGTAAAGTCAGATATATTTATTTTGGAACTAGATGATATTCTATTGGAATATGTATACGATAAAATGAATTTATTTATATTTAATTAATTTGTTTTTGAATATATTAATATTTAATTGGTTTATTTAGACCTTAGAAAATAGTCATTTGTACAAACAACCTTCGTTTTTGATGAAATTAATTTTGTTGGATCCAGAATATTAAATTATTATTAGATTTCAATTTACATGATTTTTGGAGTCAATATGTGACTGTATGGGATTTTAATGTGAAAAACAGACAATAATTTGACTTTAAAAATACGCTGTGTGAGCAAACCGACTCGGAATTCAACGAAACAAGTTTTGTTGGGTTCGTAATGTCGAACTGTAGCTGTATGTCTATTTTCATCGAATTTGGATATGTTGTGTGACTATACAGATTTTTAAATGATAAATACAATCAGCGTTATAATAAAAATCAATAAGTTAATGAATATAAAAATATTAAACTTACCCTATAAATACCATCCTATCTTTACCCTAATTCTAAAACTCATTTCTCTAGTCAAACATAAAACCCACCATCGAATTCTTTCTCAAACCAATTTCGTGAGTCTTTAAAAATCCATTTAAAAGGAAATCAAATAATATAAAATCCAAAAATAGTATAATTGGCTTTGTATCAGACTAAGCTTCGATCTGGTACTTGTTTAGTTGAGTTCGACGAAGAATTTCGTTCATGGGTTTATCACGCGAGAACTAGGGTTCAAGAAATTGAGAGATGCAAACATTAGTGCTCGTTTTGGTTGTTGATTTTGGTGTCGTAGGATGGAGTAGAGCCTGTTTGCAAGTTTTTGGTAGGATCGGTGAAGAATAGTGTTGCGAGATGTACTAGAGTCGATTGTTTCAGGCCGATGTCGCAATGAGAAAGGTGAATTCGAGTTCAATGATTTTGGTATGGGAGTGGGGAGTTTGTGATGAGGATGATCACGGTGATTTTTGTTTTGATTTTCGTATGAAGATGGAAGAGGAGAATACGACGAAGGTAGTCCCTGAAACGGAGCAGCGGCGTTCAAGTAATCGGGGGCGAAGGAATTTAACTGGTGCGGGTTTTAATTGTTTTGGGCCGGGGGTTAATAGGGTAAAGGCCCAATAACTGATCTATTAAATTTAAAACTATTCAAATTTTTTATATAAACTTGTAATTACAATATATCACACGTACTGTATCAGTATTTCGAATTGTCAGATCCATTGGGATCATATGGACGAGCGCTACACATTGGAACCGATTGGGAGTGAATTGGAGCTCGTTATAAATTATGGCAAAATATAACGCTTGAATGGAAAAATCGACCTTTATTCGTTATTTAACGATAAATGTCCAATGTGAGTAAAACTCACTAACTTTGTCCAGTTTATTATTTATAAACGTAATTTAGTATTGATAATTGATGATGATTTCTATGTGATGGTTGTTTGGATGAATTGCTAATCGATTGGTTGAAAATATAGATAACGATATATATATATATATATATATCGTTACTCAAATATTGATTCTGTTTATCAGAATATTTCATATTGAAATGAAATTGATGTTATTTATATTGTTTAACATCTGTGGATGCAGAGAAACAGGTTGAAGGGATCCAGCAGGGTTCCTTAATATTTATATTATTGTTTGTTTTCATATGTTGTGATATATAAACTGTGAATGATTATGACGACACTGGTCTTTTTATTTGGTATTTTAAATACCATACATAATACTGGAATGTAAGATGTGAATTTTCAAAGTGTATATTGAAACAAAAATATTTATATAAAATCAAAAGATTTCACAAAAAGGAATTTGTGAAGTGAATATTGAATTTTAGAATTTTATAAAATCAAATGGATTTTACAAAAGAAGATATTTGAAATTTAAATAAGAAACTTCGGTATAAAATTATTTACAGTTATATGGAAGTTTAAAGGACCGATTTTGGTTAAAATACTTAATGGAAGTAATAAGAAGTAAGTAAATAACTTTATGGAACAAATATAATTCTTGAAAAATAAATTGAATTATAAAGAAGGGAATTGCTGGTTATTAAAGAATTTTGGAAAATTGATTTAAAGTAAATATTTAATAGAAATCTGTTTTTAACAGATAAATTGAGAAGAATAATTTACAAATGATGTTTATAAATTAAGAAAAATATGTATCATTAGATAAATGAAAATATAAGTCTGAATTTATATAGAGAAGTGAAAATTGGTTTAACACCGATATTTGAAAATGGAATGTAAACATAACATTTATAAAGGGAACTATAAAGGATGGAACATAAATTTGAAAAGGGAAAATCCATTTTAAAAAAAGAAATAGAATTTCGAATGGGCTAGAAATAAATAGCTTGTTTAATAATAAAACAAGTACTGTGATTCATAAACAATGTTTATAAATGTAACAAAAATAATTATCAGTGGATAATTTGGATTGTAAATTCAGTAGTGAATTTAAAACGGGAAATTGGGAATATGTTTTAAAAAGGAAACGACGGAATTTATTTGGATGTTCCAAATGTGAATAGAATTAAAATAAAATCCATAAAGATTTGTAACTAGAATTCGACTAGGCCAAATGTCATAAAATAATTTATTTTAAGAAAGTATATACTGAATAAATCAGGATTTCAAGATAATCAATATTCGGTTGGAAACCGATATTTTATAATCGAATATAATGGAGATAGAGAACTATAAACTTATTAAATAAAATCAACTAAGAAGTTGATGTGTAAATGAGATTTGATAAATAAATGGAATGTGAATAAGAAGTTATAAAATGACTCGATAATTGTAGTTTAAAATTATGTTACTATTTAAATTATGAAATCTAGTTTTGATTTGATAAATCGAGTCCAGTTTTCTGTAAAGGAATAATGTTCACGTTGTAAACTGAATAACGATTTAAAAGCAAATGTTTTGAAGATTTAAAATAGTTATAAAAGGAAACTGATAAATGTTGGGAAGTACTCAATTCAAAAAAATGAATTTAGAAATTGAGTTGACCTGAATGGTAAATTATTCTGGAGTTTGGAACATATATCGAATATAGTTTATTCGGAAGAGAATTATCGAATAGAGTTTATTTGAAACAGAGTTATCGAATATAGTTTACTCGAAAGAGAGTTAATCGAATAAGAGATTTCTCGAAAGAGAGTTGTACATTGAAATTCGATTATATCGAATTTGGGAAAGTACTATTTACTTTCTGATTTTTAAATCAAGATTTATTTATTTATTAATGAATTAGTTGTTTATTTATTTATTCAAATTAAGAAATAAAAGTTATATTTGAAGTAGATATTTTGAAAGTATGGATTATAACGTTATCGTTATAACCCATACTTTTATAAAAGAATTGGATTCGTAAACTGAATCTAAGAGTTGCGTAAGTAATGATTTAATAAGAAGAAAAGAAGCGAAATTAAGGAAATTAGAAACTGACTAGGGATTAGTTAAGTTGAATGATTTTCTGAGCGTCGATCTGATGTTGGTTTCGGCCTTCGTGGTTGATATTCAGGGAATTGTTCTCTTACTAGTTTACCGTTAGAGACTAATAGATGTGCGAGGATAGTGATGTGTGAATAAGAGATGGAAATGATTCCAATGTTAATAATGTATATTTTCTAAATTTAGAATATAAGAATTTATGAATATATGGAAACGGGAAATAGGGAAATGAATAAATTAATGATAAATTAATTTAAAGGAAAAAATGTTGACTGATGATTGTTCTATAAAATTTCCATTTGGAAAGGAGATCGTTATGTGTATGGATGTTTTCCTTTGATAGTTAAATAACTGACTATCAAAGTTTTGACTATTTTTCCGTTATCAATACAGAGAGACCGGAATCAGATTTATTATCTGATAACCACTCCGTATGGGCGTTAGCGTTGCGAATCCAATATGATAAAGATATCTGAATACGGAGTTTATGCAAGGGCTGTTCTGGCAAATCCTGGGTAGAAATTGCCTAAGATGGGTTTATAGAATAGTGTCTTCGATTTGTCTAGTCCCAGGACAACCTGTATGGTAGAATGTCTAACAAAGTATATTTAATAGTTCGCATAAATTGATCTCTTCAAACGTATTTATGTTTGGTGGCGGAGGAATACGTTTCTCTTAGCTATATATCTGTGGTATTTTTTGGAAATTAGTTTGTGATTTGGCGGGTATGATGATGTGACACTCAAAGTAAATAAAGGTGTGATCTGTACATTATGGCCTCTAGCCTCACAACCGAGAAATGGTATGAAATCGGGTAGGTCGCATGACTAAGTGGGTAAGTCCCTATTAGGGTGTATTGTCACCTGATCTAGAGAAATTTCATTTACTTCTTTAACCTATTTTGATGTCGTCCCTTTTCGGGAAACAGTTGCTGATCCCAACCATTGGTGATAATACATTCGGTACACTCAAGAGAAATGAGTGACCGGTCATGTTTAGCCTAGGTTACAAGATGTTCTTTTTGAACCCGGTGTATTCCTCTCTAGAGATACGCGGTCGGAAGGTGGTCTCATACCTTGCTAGTTGGAATCCATTACCCAATAAGCGCCCATGGTTTTTAATTATATATTATGTATTTGGAACGTGAGATGAAAGCGTTATACTAGATGATTATTTACTTGTGGTTGATAGACACTATTATAATATCAAAAGAGTTTTGGTATATAGATTATCGTTTCTTGCAAAAGGATTTTGAATGTTAAATCAAGCGTTTTGGATTCTCATAAGGGAAAAACCCGTTCCGTGTTATACGGCATGGTCTTATGTTATATCGTTTATTTCCTCAAACTGTTTTAAATTGTTTACTCGCACCAGTCCCATGACTGACCCATAGTTTATTTTGTTTTGTTTTACCCTAAACTCTTGGGTGCCCAAATTTGTACGGGCAATCAAGTAGTCGGGATATACATATATACTAGAAGTAGCTTGGAGCAGGAGACTTCAGCAGCATTTTTTTAACTGTTGTTTATTTTCTGTTGTGATGCAAGTGTTGTACTCAAATGATGGCATGTATATACAAATGACAGATTTGTATTTTAAAGTTATGTTATATACTATATTTTATTCGTTCCGCTGTGTGATTCGTGTTACTCTGATTATGTTCTGCTGTGATCTTCTTCTATTCTTATTTTCTTTCTTTCTATTTATCACCCTCTAACTTTTTCTATTAATGATCTGGTATGTTCGATGCTTGAATAGTCGACATGGGTTTAATATTGATTTTCTTGGCCGAAAATCTACCGGGTCGTTACAGTGGTATCAGAGGTGAAGGTTAATTGATTACCTTGGCTCTGTGGCATAACTCAATAGAGATAGGGACAGTAATACCCTAGATTGATTTTGAGTGTGTATATATATACGAGAGAACGCATTTGTAGATTTTATAAAAATTATTTTATATTGTGGAGACTTATTGGTTGAGTTGTTTATGAATTCTGGTCGATCAGTTTGATCCATTGTATCGGTTGGAGTTTCTAAACACTTGAATACGATAAACCAACACAATATGTTTTGAAAGATGGTAAATGAAATAATTTTACCCAAAATATATTTTGATATAAATAAAAAATATATATATAGGAAATATTATAGTATTGGATGTGTTAGTTGCTATTATAATCAAGTAAGATTATAATTGAGATGGTTATATATATACATATATAATTAAATAAAATTCGTTTAAGTGTTATGAAATAAATTAAATCCGAAAATAAAATCAGAATTTGGAATTTAGATTCCTAAAAGTTGGAGAAGTGTTTGTAAATGGACTTGGATTAAATATATGGAAAATTTAAAATCCAAGGAGATTTTAAATTGTTTTACAAACATTGAGATGGATATTTTGAAATAATTTCAGAAAGGAAATGTTTAAATTTGAGTTTTGAAAAGTTATATAGTATTGAACTCACTTCAGTCGCTGGGAAATAACCTTGATGATGCTGGACACATCATCAGTGTTCATTTTCGAGTTCTAAGTGACGGATTACTACCCAAGATATTAGTTTTGAATTATTTTGAGGAAACGAGTTGTTTTGGATCCTGAAAAGGGAATATCTGGTTTTTGAAACGAAAAAATATTTTAAAACTTCCAGAAGATATTTTTTAAATCAAAACCAATTAATAAAAATTTGGGAAAGCAAATTGAAATTGAATTAGAAAGATATTGAGGAAAATTGGATTTGTGAGATAGTTATTTGAAGTGGTATTGGATGGGTAAGTTAAGAGTTTGAAATCAGGAATGAAACTTGAGTTTGAAATGGAAGTTAGCTTGAATAAGCGAATGATTTGGTTTTGCGGATAAATTTATTGGAGATCAAGTCAGAAATGTATTGTTATATGGTGAATTGGTTGCAGATGGAAATAATGTGCCCGACAAAAAGGTACAAGTTTATATTTTAATTGGGTATGAAATTATTATGAGCCGATCTGGCAAGCCTCTTGGCTATTTGGTTTTCTTTTGGATTGGAGAAGGCCAAGAGAGGCGAGTTGTAGTTGTACCGATTGAGCCGTACAAAGGAGGTGCTGGTGAAATTTTTCGAAAATTTAAGGTGTTAGAAAATTTTCAGAATTTTTGAAAATTTTGGTTATTTGGAAAGAATTAATATTTTAATTTAATGTGACGGCCGGCCCGCACCAGCCAACATTTCCATTGAAAGTGCGTTGTGCCAATGTCTAACTAGCACGGGACGGTCGCCAAAGGAAGGAAAAGGAAAGGAATTTTGAACTAACAAGGAACATGTAGAATATCTCACAACGCATGGAAAAATATATAATAATAACATACTTGACATAAAACAGGTGAGACAGCGCATAAGTTGAAAACTAAACATCGTAGCAGCGGAAAATCCATATACAGCTTATGTTCTACTTAATCATTATTACAACTTTAAAACGGTCTCTGAAGCAAAAGAAAGGAAAGATACACTACTAATGCCCAGAGTAGTGACCAGCAGCGACACAGGGAAAATATCTATATATATCATACGTGGAAGCCTCCTGCTCGTCTCTGGTACAACTACTCGTGCATACCACCTAACCTGTCTCTAGTCTTCCCGTTTAAGAGCACCCAGAGTAATAAGAAGAGACATAAAACTCTGGGTCAGACAAAAAGTCTAGTATGAGCGATAAGAAGCAAAACAGAACAATAACAAGTATACTAAACCATACCTGAACCTGGACCAGCAACCAAAGAGTTATCACAACAAGATGCACAATACTCTAAGGTGACACTAACATATGGTGTAAAGATACAGGGGTGGGGGTGTGCATGTCATAGTGATTTCAAACAATCAAGCATAGCAACCATCCTCACGTCTCTCACTCAGTGCGTAAAACATACGATATCCACCGCTTTGACCACCCAAATCCTTGCTATGATCACTCTGCCCCATGGAGTCATGGCGGCTCCATTGCACTGATCCATAGCCACCAGTCCTTGCTATGTCAACTCCGCCCCATGAGGTCATGACGACTCCACTGCACTGGCTTATAGCCATGCTACGATCACTCTGCCCCTTGGAGTAATAAATACCCCACTATAGTGATCTGTAGCCGAACAATCATCTCTCGGTGGTGAATCAAAGCAATGGACGTCGAAAACTCCTTAGCACATGTCCCGCAGCAAAGCCCAATCATGAAGTTGACTCGTTGGTTCCTATCAGGATCCTGAGTACAAAATTCTACTTTGGTCTACCTTAGCATCTCGGTTTTTTGGTCATCATCTTCCCGGTTCGATCCCCATTCTGTTCATGATCATCATATAGGCTAGACTAGTCCTCTTCCTCCATTCCATTCATGATTGCCATTTGGGTTCGGGTCGTGGTTACCCAACTGGGTCGGGTCGGGTGTATCCCCCAGGTCTTCGGTTCGTGATGAGCATCCGGGTCGGGTCGTGGTCTTCAAGTGCTAGCTTGTCTCGGCTCACGATCCTCAAGGCGATCGACTCGTGGATACTCCGCTCATGGTGATCAAACTCGAAGGGGTGAGGAACATCTGGCGGCTTGTGGGGTTGGACTCATGATCGGGTCGGTTCGGGTAGGGGCGATCCGATCCGGTCCGGCTCCTGCATACTTTTCCTGCAACTTCCAGCGACTGTTTTTACGCCACACGACGGTGTTTTCGACCATTCTAAATGTTCTAAACAATCACAAAGCATACCATACAGTCATAGAAACATGTATAATCAACCACAAACACCAAAAGAACAACATGATATGTTAAAATGGATCAAACATACCCATAACCCATATTTTTCCCTTAAGCATGTTTAAGCAAATCTGATGATAGGATTAGCAAAACTTAACCAAATTAACCCAAACTTCCAACAGAGGTCTAAAACGGTGTTTAAGAATTTCTAAACATTCTTCCAGAATTTAATCATGTCTAATTTTGTTAATTAACACTAATCACCCCTAGTTAGTCGTAATTAGTGTAGAAACAATGCTAATCACTCACCTTGACCACAAATAAATCTTAGATCTGAACTATCCTCTGATTTGGTTCGAATACCAAGACAACACAGCAGTTCTCCTTCCAATCTGATGCTATTTCTCCTTGATTTGGCATAGATTGGCTTAATCTTCAATTAGAAGGCGATTAGGATGGGATGAAATTAGAAGGCGGAGACCGTGGTTAGGGTTAGAGAAATGTTTTAGGCAGCTGAAAAATGAAATAAAAATCATTTTCCTATTGTTCCCAGCCTCCCCATAACCCTAATCCCTAAATGGGTTATGGGCCCTCTTGCTAATCACACTAATTAGGCCTGGTTAAGTTGTGTTTAACCTTCTAAACCTTGTTTCAGCCATATCTCCCAAACGGTTAGTCCGTTTAGCTAATGTGACCACTCTACAGAAACGTAAACCATTATCCGAATCTAATGGAAGTGGTTTTAGGTAAAAAATCCTTATCAATCAAAAGTTATGGCCGAAACAAGATCAGGTAGGGGCAAAATGGTCATTTAAAAAATCGGCAAAAATCATGAACATGGGAAATGACCCCAATAGTCGTCTCCCTAAGTTACATGGCTATACGACTTCGCATGAGAAAGAAAAAAATATCCTACGATCCCCTGATGCATAGAATGGGGTCGTTACATTCTACCCTCCTTAAGAAATTTCGCCCCCAAAATTCCTTAACTAAGAAACAAGTAAAAGGATCCTGCATGCCTGCCAACCATTCACAACAATCAAACATACAAAACAACAAACAAGTCTATCCTAACATGCGGAAAACTAAATTAAAATTAAAATCTTACCAGGCAAAGAGTTCTAGATACGTCTTCCTAATGCTCTCTTCTGTCTCCCAAGTACATTCATTCTCATTCTCGCCCCACTGAACTTTGACTAGATCCACCGCTTTCCTTCGAAGTTGCTTCGTATCGTGCTCGACAATACGAATCGGCTTGCGGTTCCCAACCGCCTCGGGTTCTACTTCGATATCATCCAACTGATCAGGTGAAATGGTCATATCGAGATAGTGCACGTATTTCCTTAACTGGGAAACATGAAATACGTTATGAACTCCTATCATCTTCTTTGGTAATTCAATTTTATATGCCAAATTCCTAACTTGCTCGAGAACTGGGAATGGACCAACAAATCTTGGTGTTAACTTGCCTCTCCTACCAAATCATATCACACTCTTTAATTGAGAAATCTTGACAAACACCAAGTCGCCAATGGAGAATTTTAAATCTCTTCTCCTCTTATCAGCATAACTCTTCTACCTATTTTGGGCAGCCTTCATTCGTTGTCGGATGATCTTAATCTTGTATGAAGTCTCTCTTATCACATCTGGTCCAAGCACAAAATTCTCACTGGTTTCTAACCAACATGACGGTGAGTTGAACGATCTTCCGTATAAAGCTTCAAATGGAGCCATACCAATACTGGATTGATAACTATTATTATATGCAAACTCTACTAGACTCAAATGGTCATCCCATGATCCACCAAAATCCAATATGCAAGCCCTCAAGAGATCTTCTAATATACGATTTACCCTCTCTGTTTGACCATCAGTTTGAGATGATACACGGTACTGAGATATAATTCTGACCCTAGAGCCTCTTGTAAGCTCTTCCAAAACCCATTGGTAAACAACGGGTCTCGGTCACTCACAATGCTTTTAGATACTCCATGAAATCTCGCTACCCACTTCATATATAGTTTGCTAACTTAGCTGTCGTTCTATTCGACTTGATAGGTATAAACCTTGCACTCTTGGTCAATCGGTCCACAATCACCCAAACGCTAGCATGGCCCGATCTAGTTCTTGGTAACCCATCAATGAAATCCATTGAGACATGTTCCCATTTCCATTCTGGAATTTCTAATGGTTACAACAAACCACTAGGCTACTTTTGCTCAGCTTTAACTAGCTGGCAATTCATGCATTTGGATATAAACTTCCCAACATCTCTTTTCATTCCTTCCCAGTAGTAAGTCTGCCTCATATCTCGATACATTTTGTTACCACCGGGATGTATAGTCTATTTTGAGTGATGACATTCTCTAAGCAATTCATCTCTCAATCCATTAACATTGGGCACAAGTAGTCTTCCATTCTTTGTAAGCCATCCATCTCGATCAAGCCCATACTTGTCCATCTTCTTATCGATACCCATCTCTAACTTGAAGATGATTTCTAATAAGTTAGGATCGTCCCTCTGACTGTAACCAATCCGCTTCCATTCTAGAAACATAGCCCCTAAACTGGCATGTCTTCTACTCAATGCATCAGCTACTGCATTGCCCTTTCCTGGTATATATGCGATATCAAAATCGTAGGAAGCCAAGAATTCTAACCATCTCTGCTATCGGAGATCTAGATCCTCCTGAGAGAAAAGATACTTTAACAATTTATGATCTGTAAACAACTCGAATCTTTCTCCCAAGAGATAATGTCTCCACATCTTCAATGCGAACACGATCGCTGCCGATTCCAAATCATGGGTAGGATATCTTTTCTCATGCGGTTTCAGTTTCTGACTTGCATAAGCTACAGCCCTACCTCCGTGCATCAATACAGCACCTAGTCCGGTACTGCACGCATCTGTGTATACCGTCATCTCTTCATTCCTTTTAGGAATGACTAACACTGGCGCGCACGTCAACTTTTCCTTTAGGCTCTTAAATGCAAACTCGCACTTTTCATCCCAAACAAAAGCTTGATGCTTCTTGGTTAACTGAGTCAATGGTGCTGCTATCTTGGAGAAGTCTTGGATAAACTTGCGATAATATCCAGCTAACCCCAAGAGACTTCTTATGTCTGTTGCATTATTGGGCGTAGACCAATCTTGTACCGTAGCCATTTTCGTAGGGTCCACAGCAATACCATTCTGTGAAACAACATGTCCCAAGAATCTTACTTCCCTTCTCCAGAAGTGACACTTAGAAAACTTTGCTTTCAGTTGGTGTTTTCTCAACACCTCCATCACTATTCTCAAATGTTCCTTGTGTTCTTCCTCTGTCCTCGAATAAACTAAGATATCATCCACGAACACAAGAACAAACTTATTCAATTGATCCTTGAATACCCTATTCATAAGATCCACAAAATATGCTGGTGCATTGGTCAACCCGAATGGCATGACCAACCACTCATATGATCCAGACGACGTCTGAAAGGCCGTTTTAGCTATACTCTCAGCTTCCACACTAAGCTGATGAAAACCTGTTGCGAGATCCAACTGGGAGAACACTCTCGCGCCACTCAACTGATCAAACAAATCATCTATCCGCGGTAGAGGATACCTATTCTTCTCGTCACCTTATTCAATTCGCGGTAGTCCACACACAATCGAAGGGAACCATCTGCCTTAGTAGCAAACACAACTTGTGCTCCCTACTCAGAAACACTTCTTCTGATAAATCCCTTCTTCAAAAGATCGCTCACTTGCACCCCGAGCTCTTGCTTCTCCCTTGGTGCCATACGACGAAGTGGCATCACTATAGGTTTGGCATCTTTCACTAAATCAATACGAAACTCAACCTCTCGGTGTGGTGGAAGTCCGGTCACTTCCTTGAAGACGTCCGGATACTGGCCAGCCACAAACACATCTGACAACTCATCATGCCAGATGTCGAGGGAATTTAGAAAACTAGCCATTACCCCATCACTAGGTAGACCACCAAACACTACCCTCCGCCCATCATCCACTCTAACTGTCACCAAAAATCCCTCACAGTCTACCACCACCCCGTACCTTTGGAGCCAATCGACTCCTAAAATAATGCCAAACCCAGTAAAGCCCAAAACAAAGCAATCACAAACAAACATGCATCCATGACTCAATAAGACCACATTATGAAAAATCATGCTAAGGCTAGTTGAACCACCAATCGGGTTTGTCACCGCTAAAGGTCTATCGAATATCTCGAGTTCCAATCCCAACCTATCTACCAGGTCACTAGATATGAAGGAATGGGAAGCCCCAATATCAAATAGTACTCGAATGGGAACATCATAAATAGAAAGCATACCTGGAATGACGACATTCTTTCCTTTCTCCGCCTCAGTTGGGGCATTCGACGAAGAAGGAACAGCATTGATAGCATATGCTTTCACAATCTGCTTTTCTTTAGGGGGTTGCGGACACTTATCCTTGTGATATCCCACTTGGCCACGGTTGAGGCACTTCCAGTTCGCAGGCTTTGCTCGACATTCTTTAGCATAATGGCCCTTCTTGCCACAACTAAAGCACTCAATATCTTTCTTATTCTTCTTCTTCTGGCCATCCTTGGTCTGATTCTGCTTTCTCTTATTCTGAGAACCATTCTTGTCTCCACCGCTTGCTTGCGGTTTTGGTTCCTCTGTAGATGCAATCTCAGTCTTCGTCTTACGGTAAAGACTCTCTGACCTCAATGATTTCCCCACAATTGATTCAAATGTCTCATCGATGTGGTTAATAAGCCTTTCCCCCAAGTACCCATCCAAACCAGTTATGAACTTCTCGTTCTTCTTCTCGGCAGTATCAATAAGGGATAGTCCATATTTCGATAGAGTATCGAACTCAGCAATATACTCCGAGATAGCTCTACCATTCTGCTTTAGCTCCAAGAACCTCTTAAACAATACTGACCTCTGAGCAGCTGGAATAAACTTATCGCTAAAGCGAGTCTTAAACTGATCCCAAGTAACTTGATCCCAAGGGTAGTTGCTTAATAGCATTCCACCAATTAATCGCCCGTCCTTGCAGTTGACGGGATGCTAGCTTTCTGTGATGGTCCGCCCCGCAACAGCCGGCATTTCCTCCATAAGTGTGCAGTACACATGCCTGACTAGCACGGAACAGTCGCCAAAGAAAGGAAAGAAGAGAATGAACTAATCGAAAACCTGTAGAATGTCTCACAACGCATGGAACAAAATATAATAATAATATATTTGACATAAAACAGGTGAGACAGTGCATAAGATGATAACTAAAACCAGCACCAACATCATCATCAAAGTAGCGGAAATCCAAATACAACTTATTACAACTTTCCAAATTACTGTCTCTAAACAAAAGAAAGAAAGGTACACCACTAATGCCAAAAGTAGTGACCGCAGCAAAACAGGGAGAATATCTATATATATGTATCACACGTGGAAGCCTCCTGCTCGTCTCCGGTACAGCTACTCGTGCATACCACATAACCTGTCTCTAGTCTGCTCGTGAAAGCACCCAGAGTAATAAGAAGAGACATAAAACTCTGGGTCAGACAAAAAGTCTGGTATGAGCGATAAGCTGCTAAACAGAACAATAACAGGTATACTAAACCATACCTGAACCTGGACCTGCAACCAAAGAGTTAGCACTACGTACCGTAAAATACTCTAAGGTGCCACTGACATATGGTGTAAAGAATACGGGGGAGGGGGTGTGCATGTCATAATGATGGAAAACAAATCAAACATAGCACCCATCCTCACATCTCTCACTCAGTGCGTAAAGCATACGATGTCCACCACTTCCAATTACTAGACCCATCGAAGTAGTGAAGGAGTTCGACTTGTACAACTACTGCTACTTTCAAGTTTGCCCCCATGGAGTCATGACCAAATCTTTACAAATGACCCCATTTCATTGGTCTATAGCTCTTTAGTCGTACCTAGGCCACTGTGGCCCTGAATCCGTTCACGTACCCCCTACACATAGTGATCCAAAGTTACAGACATCGACAACCCCTTAGCACACGTCCCGCAGCAGAGCCCAACTCATGAAGTCAACTCGTTGGTTCCCAACTAGATCCTAAGTACAAACTTCCCATTTGGATTACCTTTGCATCTCGGGTTTTGGTCATCACCTTCTTCTCCGGATCGGTCTTCATTTCTTCACTTCACTTTGCTTCAGGTCGTGTTCATCGGCTCCTCGGTTCGGATCGGTGTACTTCAGGTCGTGGTGCCTCTTTGGTTCGTGAGCCTTCAACTAGTTCCATCATCCTACTCGGGTCGGGTCATGGTCACTCAATAGGGTCGGATCGGGTCGTGATGAGCTACCCCGATCCTGTCCTCCTTCCCAAGCATTTCGGGTCGGGTCCACATCTCCAAGCGGTTCAGATCGTGGAGAGCTTCGGATCGGGTCGGGCCTTTCTCACCAGTTCGGATCGTTGTGTGCCGATCGGGTCGGGTCTTCAAGCTCGTGGACTTCAAGGTGGAGCAGTTCGTGGAGATGGCTTGCGATCGGGTCGGATGGTGTGAGCGGTTCAGTTCGGGTAGGGGCGATCCGATCCGGTCCCTGCATATTTTCCTGCAACTTCTTCGAATGACTGTTTACGCCATTCGACGGAGTTTTCGACCAATCTAACACTTCTAGACAACCACAAAGCATACTATATAGTCATAGCAACATGTATAACCATCCACAAATAGCAAAACAACAATCCTAGCATGTAAAATGGATCAAACATACCCAAAACCCCATATTTTCCCTTAAGCATGTTTAGGCAAATCTAATGATACGATTAGCAAAACTTAACCAAATTAACCCAAACTTCTAACAGAGGTCTAAAACAATATTTCGAATTTTATGAATATTTTTCCAGAATTTTATCATGTCTAATTTCGTTAATCACCACTAATTACCCTTAATTAATCGTAATTAGTGCAAAACTATGCAAATCACTCACCATGGCCACAAATAAAATACCAAATTTGAAATGATTCTCTGTTTGGCGTTGTTCCCAATGCAACACAGCAGCTCTAACCTTGCTTTGGTGTTATTCCTCCTTAATTTGATGTAGTTTAAGCCAAAACTTGATTAAGAAGTGATTAGAGTTGTTTTTAGATGTTGGAGGCCATTGTTAGGTTGAAGAGAGGGTTTGTGGCGGCTGGAAAATGAGTGAAAAACCGAAATCCTAACCCTAGCATCCCTTAAATACCTCTAATCCCGAAATTCCTCATTGGAAAGAGAGGGTTAAGCCCAATTAGCAGTTTTTCACCATTTTAAACTTGTTTCAGCCATATCTCCCAAAAGATGAGTCCGTTTGGCTAATGTGACCACTCTACGGAAAGGTAAACCATCATTCGAAGCCAATGGAAGTGATTTCAGGTCTAAATTCCTTTTCAATCAAAAGTTATAGCCAAAACAAGATCAATTAGGGGCAAAACAGTCATTTAAAAATCGGGAAAAATCACAAACATGGGAAATGACCCCAATAGTCGTCTCCCAAAGTTACATGACCATACAACTCTCTATGACAATGAAATAAATATTCTACGATCCTATGACGCGTAGAATGCGGGTCGTTACACTCTTCCCCCTTAAGAAATTTCGTCTCCGAAATTCCTTAACCTAAAACATACAAAGGATCCTGCATGCCTATCAGCCATATACAACAATCAAACATGCAAAACAAACAAAACAAGCCTATCCTAGCATGCAGAAAGGCTAAATCAAAACCGAAATCTTACCAGGAGAAGAGTTCTGGATACGTCTTCCTAGTGCTCTCCTCTGTCTCCCAAGTACAGCCATTCTCATTCTCGCCCCACTGAACTTTGACTAGATTCACCGCTTTCCTTCGAAGTTGCTTCGTATCGTTCCCAACAATACGCATAGGCTTGCGGTTCCCAACTGCCTCGGGTTCAACTTCGATATCATCCAACTGATCAGGTGAAATAGCCACATCTGGGTCTTGCATGAACTTCATTAACTGGAAAACATGAAATACGTTATGAACTCCTGCCATCTTCTCTGGTAGCTCAACTTTATATGCCAAATTCCCAATTTGCTCAAGAACTGGGAATGGACCAACAAATCTTGGTGCGAACTTGCCTCTCCTGCCAAATCGTATCACGCTCTTCAATGGAGAAATCTTGACAAACACCAAGTCGCCAATGGAGAACTTTAATTCTCTTCTCCTCTTATCAGCATAACTCTTCTGCCTATCTTGGGCAGCCTTCATTCGCTACTGGACAACATTGATCTTCGCTGAAGTTTCTCTTATCACATTTGGTCCAAGCACAAACTTCTCACTAGTTTCTATCCAACATGACGGTGAGTTGCACGGTCTTCCATACAAAGCTTCAAATGGAGCCATACCAATACTGGATTGGTAACTATTATTATATGCAAACTCTACTAGGTGTAGATGGTCATCCCATGATCCACCAAAGTCTAATATGCAAGCTCTCAAGAGATCCTCTAATACTCGATTCACCCTTTCTATCTGTCCGTCAGTTTGAGGATGATACGCGGTACTGAGATGTAATTCTGATCCTAACGCCTCTTGTAAGCTTTTCCAAAATCCACTAGTAAACAACGGATCTCGGTCACTCACAATGCCTTTAGGTATTCCATGAAATCTCACTACCAACTTTATATACAGTTCCGCTAACTTAGCTGCCGTTCTGGTTGACTTGAAGGGTATAAACCTTGCATTCTTAGTCAATTGGTCCACAATCACCCAAATGCTATCATGGCCCGATCTAGTCCTTGGTAACCCATCAATGAAATCCATTGACACTTGTTCCTATTTCCATTCTGGAATTTCTAATGGTTGCAACAAACCACTAGGCTTCTTTTACTTAGCTTTAACTAGTTAACAATTCATGCATTTGGATATAAACGTCCCAACATCTCTTTTCATCCCTTCCCAGTGGTAGGTCTGCTTCATGTTTCGGTACATCTTGTTACCATCAGGATGTATGGTCAGTTTTGAGTGATGACATTCTCTAAGAACTTCATCTCTCAATCCATTAACATTGGGCACAACAAGTCTTCCATTCTTTCTAAGCCATCCATCTCGATCAAGCCCATACTTCACTACACCATACAGGCCATTTTGTAACACTTTTCTCGGTTTAACTTATAACAGTTATTACTGTGACAAAGTTATAACAGTTATTTTTGTTATAACGCATTGTAACGGTTATATCTGTTATTACACTTGCGCACTTTCGTAAATACCGGAAAATGTAATGGAGTAAATTGTAAATTCGTGTTGTATTCGTGTTTTCTACCTGGTAACGCTTCTAACAAACCCTTCTTTCTCGTTTTTTCCCTGTAAATCAAAAAACAAATTAGGGTTCGCCTCTTCGTTTCATTGTCACGCGCCTCCTCCTTGGCCTCGTCGGCTTTCAGCTCCTCCAACCTCGATTCGTTTCCGATCAAGTCACGCTCCTCCTCCTTGCCTCGTTCGGGATTCCACTTCTCCAACTTTCCGCCTCGAAGTCAGGTTTGGTCCATACTGGTTCTATATTGTTCCTTTACATTTGATTTCTTGTTTTTTAGTTTTCAATCAAGTTAAAGTCGGTTTGAAGATTTCTTCTACGACTTACTTGCTCATATTCTTTGTTAAATTCATGTCCTATAGGCAGTTGTGAGGCTTATATTTGTGTAGCCTGTGTTTTGGTTTGGGTAATATGCTGTGTAGTATTCAATTTTTAATCCTTCCCGGGGCTTGCAAATGCAGTTATACGAAAATTAAATTTGCTGAGTTGCGTAGGATTCAGATTTTGAATTTATTATCTGTACAAAATTGGATAGCTTTTAGATTTTCTTTATAACCTTGTTATAAAGATTGTGATGCACTTGTTAAGCTTGTGTAGGTTGTGTAATTATTAAAATTTTCTGTACCAAAGCATAAAAATTGATGTCAATGTTAATCTCTTGTTTATTGCTTCGGCATAAAATTAAACGGTTTTCTTTTTGACTAATGGAAATTGACATGTATTGTAGAAAGGGAAATGTATAAAAATTGATGTCAATGTTAATATCTTATTTACTGCTTGGGTGTAAAATTTTCAAATGTCAACCCAGTACTTAGACACCAGTGGACATTGGAAAATTAATTAATTTAAGATGTTAAAGAGAAGCCATTTTTTGGTTATTTAATTGTGTTTAAGATTATAATTAATGTAAAAGGACAACTTGTCCAAGCTGAATTTTGTATTTACTTGTGTCATGTATATTATTTGATAATATGATATGAAAGTATAAAGGGGAAAGTAAAGTAGTCGTACGACCATTGAAACAGAAATTGTGTGTATATTTTATGGAAAAAACATTAAACAGATCCGCTACAATTTCAAAGAACAACCTGTAGGCGTTCACTTTAACATAGACGATATAATTATATTAACTAGTGTGAACACGGGTTGCAGCTATATGTTGTTTGGTTTATATTGTTAAATCTTTGTTTTTATTTTTTTTCTTGCAATTACAGTAATTAACTGAAACCAATGTTTTTTATTTCCAAAGAACTGTGCGGATGTTTACATATTCTGCAACTGCGATTGACAATTTACACTCTTTGAGGACAACTAAAGCTAAAATAAGAGTAAAATATCAGCGCGGAGGAAAGAAAAAGGGATTATATAAAGTAGTGAACAGCAGTAATGTATGCTGGTACACATAAGCTTGAACTAAGTAGTTATAAAAGAAAACGTCCATAAATATCATGTTTGATGCACAAATGGTAGATAGAAAAAATTGCCATAGTTAATACATATGGTTTCAATCAAACACAACAAAGCTAAATTAATGGGCAACTTTGTGCCTAACCAAAAAACAGAGTACTTTCCAATGTATAAATTTCAACTATTATTTATAACATTTTCAGACATAAAAATATGAAAATTTTCATTCACCATCCTACAACACATGCGTAAGATACTGTAATGACAATATAATATCAAGTATATGATGCTAACTTAACAAAATAACGTAGAAATCTGAAAGATGGCAAAAGGAAATAGGATAGAAAGATTTCTTTTATTACTTGCCTTCTCTCACACAACCAACATGTTTGTATATACAATTATTATTCACATAAAACAACCTTGTAAGTAGCATGCTTCAAACAAAATCTTTGATTAATGATGGTTTACATTCCTGAATCAATAGTCACTGTTGCATTGTCTGAGCATTAGGTGTCACCATTTCTAGGATATCTATTCTACTACCTGGACAGAAAATATAGAATTATCATAGGTCAAGGCTCTATGTATAATGAAAATGTGTAGATAACCATTCTCGGTTTTGTTGAAATGGGTGAATGCAAACGAACTAAACTCTATAGTAAAATCAAAGTAACCTCGTAAAATTATATAGTTGAATGGTGTAGTCATTTTATTGAATAACATCATTTTCTTAACCAAATATATCGCTCTTTATACGAAGATATGCTCAAAACCATGAATAATATTTTCTCTATTGCCTCATGTTATAAGGATTCTCTTATATTTTGCTTAAGGTGACAATTTTTCTTCAATTACCGATTTAATTCAGTAAATTTATAATAATTCATAAATTAATTGTCTAAAGGGTTGAACATGTTGACCTGCCAATTTTATAATTTCATATTGGTACCATGGAAATAAGGTTGGCATGCAAAAAAATAGAAAGTTGTAAAATCTAATCAGTACTATTGCAATTCACTGGAAGGAATAATAATAATAATTGATGTCAATGTTTAGAAGCGCCCAGAATCCAAATTAAGCTTATAATTGCTGAAATTATATTAGTTTGCAACCTACTATGGAAAAAAATGCAAGTAAAATAATAATCAGATCAAAGGTTTAATATGATTACATGATTGGAGTTATGTTCAAGATTTTGATCAGGGTCATGGTTTTGGACTACTGCGATTTCAGGATTTTTAATCTAATTTGTACATTTCGAAATTTTTGGTTTCAATTTGAATTTTATAATTTATTTTTGGTATTTTCCACATTTTATTAATGTACTGAAATCAAATGTATAATTTTTCTGGAATAAAAAGTAAGAATTGGACAATGTTTTTAGTTATAGATATTTAGCAAACAAACATATATTTATTCATTACTTAGTTGACAACATTTTGAGTATTCTATAATTTTTATATAGTATCAAAGTTAAATTTTCATATTTTGATTATTCTTTAATTTGAAACACAAAATAATTTGTATTTAGTTACTATACAACTTGAAATTCATAGGTCTCTTTCCTATCTCTACTAAAAACAAAACAGAACGATTATGATCTTAATATTTCAAAAATACCTTACATGTTGGACATACTGTAATAGAACAAAGGAAACATGCTCTAAGCAGATTGAGACATACTCAATTTCAGCTCCTATTTATAAATTCCTTTGGGATATGTTATAAAGGTTGGAGACTATTGTATTAAACACATAATCTTACTATCTGTGAATTTTGTACAGTACTAAATATTTTGAAAAACATATAGGGTATAATGCTAGAGAATACAGAAAGATATTTAACTTAGTTACTAAAGAAACATATAGATAACTAACAAATACTTCAGTAAGATGAGGCATTACATTAGGTTCCAACCATTAATTATTCATGATTCGTTAACCCTGAGCTTATACACTTAGCATAGATCCTTAAGGATGCAAACTTTGCAAAAATGTTCTCGCAATGTGCATTAAATTTAATGTGAAATACAATCATTTTGCGTATTGCTAAATTTCATGGAAGCCAACAAATAGGCTCTCTTATTCATTAAAAAATGATGCCTACTCATGGACTTCAAGGTTGAAAGATTTATCAATTCCCTTTACCATCTTTCTCTTATGCTTGAATAATAGAAAATAAGAATCTATATCGGCATCATGCGGATGGACTGGATTTGTATTTGTAAGCTAGATGATGACTAAATATCTAAAGTTAAAAAAAAAGAAGTAGCGATCCATAATCAAAATTTTCCAACTTCCTCTTTTAGCCCATTTATCTTTGTTTAAGGTACAGTTTTAAATTCAAGCTGTAAAGAAGCAATCATGCTGTGAACTTCTTTTTTAATCACCCAACTATTTATTAACTGCCTTTATGAATGCATCACTCTAGACATCAGAATGATTTTTTGAATAATATATGATTTATATGTTAAGATTCATAAACCCATGGAAAGTTAATTCTCACAAGTAAGAAAATATATGTATTATTACAGTATATTAACATTTAATGATTTCTCTTTGAATCATAAATTTTTTAATTTTACAAATACTATAACCCATATACTTAAATTGTAACCAATATATTTAATTCGTTAGCCATAAATATTGGTTATGAATAGTGAGAAATAGCATAAGTCAACATATATACCGTAATGACTTTTGAATAATGTCCTTTTTTCCCCTCAAACCATTGTTTGGCTTTTACGAAAGTTTTTAATCTTTTTTTTTTTTGGGTTCCATATCTAGCCAACCCCAACTTGTTTGGGATTTATGGCTTAGTTGTTGTTGTCCTTTTTACATGTCAAGATTTATACTTGCATATGAAGAACTTGTTTAACAACTTGACAAAGACCCTTAATTTGAATAAAACATTTACAATTTCAAGTCATGCTTAAATGGTAAAATTTTGGTAACAGCTCCAATTGCTTTCCTTTCACGCTCCTTTCAAGAGTTAAATTTTACGTGCAAAAAGCTTGACAAACCACTTCATCCATGTCACAAATGTTAATTGTCGTATTGGTGTAGTTTCAATGGAGACAAAACTATAGAATGATAAGTATGGTTATGGCAAAGTGAGACTAATTGAGAAATAGGTTTAGTAAGGAAAACATGTGTACAATAAAAGATAAAAATACATTGATATCCATTGTGTCGTTTTCTAAAAGTAAAAATAATATAATCAGGTATAGTCAATAAGGATCATGAATATGTTGAATACATACTACCAACTGCATCGTCGATGTTCAAATTATTACAGCAAATAATAGACTAAAGTCGACTACATATTTTATGTATTTTCAGTCAAAATATTGAGTGAAAACATTTGTAATATGCAAAATTATACTACTTTTTCTAGAAATAACCTGGATACCCTGGAACTTAACCGTTGATCATTATGTCGCTGGAATAAAATTGGCTGGAAAGTGCGAGCTCATATTTAAAATTATTAGGTAATAAAAATGAAACATGGCAAAAAGGACTATAAAACGAATTGCAAAGATAATATATAACAAAAAACTGAGAATTTTGGATTACTCTAAACTGCAGCCATCTAAAAATAATAAACATAGGACATCTGCATAAAAAGAGCTTCTCCATCGACAAAACATGTTCTATTTAGGCAAATAAGAGACAAATAAATGATGTAAAAGAGCAACACAAATTTAAAAGGTCAAGATAAATGAATTATATATTAAAATGAAGTAAGAGAAAAATATAAAATAAGAGCATGTTCGTCACGATTAATTCTAGTTGAAATTTAACATAAATATCGTAGATAGGAATGGCAATGGGGCGGGTTGGGGCGGGTTTCTCATGCCCCAGACCCGACCCGGACTTTTTAAACCCCGCCCCGTAGACCCGGTGCGGGTCTGGAATTTCGCCCCGTACCCGAAACCTGTACGGGTCAGGGTAGACCCGACCCGCCCCGCAACCCGGTGATATTATGTTCTAGTGTACAGAAATTTATATATTTATATTTTTTTATCACTAAATGATAAATTATATTCATATTATAACGTTTTCACAATGACAAGAAAATATTATAAAATGAGTTGTAAGATAATTGTTCAGAATGTATGCATTTGTTATTATATGATTATCATTGATGCAACTTAATACAATGAAAATTTTATAGTTTGTCAATTGAATGAATATAATATTCAAGTTATAACCATGTAAATCTAAGAAGATTAACAAGTAATAATTATAGTTATAAAGAGTTCGAATGATGTTTCGATCATGCGGGTCGGGTTGGGGCGGGTTAGCCATGCCCCAGACCCGACCCTAGACCTGGACCTCCAAAAGCGGGACGCTGGTCTACCCGCCCCGAAGACCCTATGGGGCGGGTCTAAATGGGTCAAAACAGGGGCGGGTCAAGCGGGTTTGGACCCTAGACCCGCCCTATTGCCATCCCTAATCTTAGAAAATGGAAACAAATCATAACGATCCATTGATCATCCCAGTGAAAACAATTTAATATAAAAAGAGTACTAAATGATGAGCTAGAATATTCCATGTATACTATCAATAAAATATTACTTTTTAAATTGGTACCAAAAAGGATGCATATAAATTTTCTAATGGAAAAAAATGAACAATTCCAAATGAATTAAAATAATTACCATATAATCAGGTAATATGCAAATAGGATTAACTTCAACAATTTCAGCATAATTTGAATGGCATGCGTATTATTAGTAAACCTTGATGAAGTAATATGTGGCTGTAGAAGAATAAAGATGCTTGCAACCTATAACTGCTAAACTACCTTTTAAATAAGCATAAATTAATAATCTCAAGAAAAATACAAAACATGAAGTGGAAAATCATGTAAAGTAGATAATCGAATTTTGAACAGAATATGCATGAGTAATTTTAATCATAATTAAGGGATTTGACAATAAATTGACAACATACAATCATTAAATTAGTATTTTTATCATAAAGAATTTGATCACCATCTTATCATGCTGTTAAAAAGAGAGATGATATTTTGTAGAAACATAAGTCAAAAAACTTAATTTCTATAACATATGAACCCAAAAAAGTTAATGAAAAGTTGGATTAATATTTACAAATTAGCAGTAGAAGTATATAATTTATGCTCTGCTATTTTACTCATTGTAAAAATATTTGCAATTTGAATATGCATTATCATCAATAGATGTGAATGATTAAACAGTTACGCTGTGTGGCTGTGTGAAATCATAAAAACAAAAGTATAAGGGTTCCTTCTAAGAAAGGCAAGAATTTCCATGCCTAACCTAAATAAAAAACAGAATTAGAATAAAAGATGGTAAGATTGTGTAGTGGGATTTCCCCACACTATTATATCTAAATAGAAAAACAGATAACCAGTCAGCATGCTGTCCTTAATATATCTCCAATAATATATAATAGTTTATCATTATGTTACAACATATGGTTTCTCTGTAAAACCAACAATTTTACAAATTAGGGAATGCAACTGATTCAGCAATGAGTAAACTAAGTTCTGTGAGGTATGCTGACAATACATACTTAAATGAGGCAGTACTGTACATGTGAATTTAATTATCAACTGTGCTATACATATAGAAATCAATGATGAAATAGGAAGGTCAAAGTAAAAAAGGTAAGTAATAAAGTCATAAATAAAGAATAGAATAAGATGATATGAATTTGAATCTAGATAGAGCACAATTTTATTTCCTTAAATCCTAGTATTGCTAAATGAAATGATAATTTCATAGAGGTATATTTAGACTGCATTTTATCACTACTCCATGACTGTAAGTGTTCCACTCATCCAAGATTAACTTGATGATGACAGGAAATGACAAAATAACTGTATATAAGGCATCCATAGGTAAATTGATCTAGTAAAATACGATGAGGCATGGTGTTAACTCTAATATAACGTATTAAATATGTAAAAGGAAGATTCTTTCTGTTATTAGGTAATATATAAATGACAGTGCAATATATCTCCCTAATTAGATTCAAAATACCAAGGATACAAACGACATGAATTCAACATCATTAAAATAGTATTTACCTTTAATGCTGTGGGGGCCTCATGGGTCTTAACATGAGTAGAGATGCACTGCAGTCTGCTTAGACACTGTTCTTTTTTGTACGGATACGATAGTAAGTTGGTATATAACAATACCATATAAGCAACATCGGTTTGGTAAGATAAGACAAGATATACAAATTAGAATATCTGAAATAATATTTGTAGTAATTATGTTATCATCTGATGTTTGTCAAACCGATGTCTGTAGAGACACTGTTCTTTTTTGTACGGATACGATAGTAAGTTGGTATATAACAATACCATATAAGCAACATCGGTTTGGTAAGATAAGACAAGATATACAAATTAGAATATCTGAAATAATATTTGTAGTAATTATGTTATCATCTGATGTTTGTCAAACCGATGTCTGCAGAGACACTGTTCTTTTTTGTACGGATACGATAGTAAGTTGGTATATAACAATACCATATAAGCAACATCGGTTTGGTAAGATAAGACAAGATATACAAATTAGAATATCTGAAATAATATTTGTAGTAATTATGTTAACATCGGTTTGCATCTGATGGTTATACTGAAGTAATCAAAAGAAATCTTTGGTTAGTGGTAGGTGGATTATTGTAATTAGTATTTAACTGCATTTCCTTCTAATAGTTGTAGTTAT
Organism: Allium sativum; assembly: GCA_030737875.1. Lineage (NCBI taxonomy): Eukaryota > Viridiplantae > Streptophyta > Magnoliopsida > Asparagales > Amaryllidaceae > Allium > Allium sativum. The sequence goes on along the minus strand of CM060909.1, from coordinate 269,347,532 downwards.
ATGAAACGTTGAAATTTCAGCCGTAACCTGTAGGTCATCATGTGTGCATAACGTTTACCATGGAATACTTCACAGCAATTCCTAGTTTAAACCCGACGCTTCACAGTTGTTAATAACATGAGTTATGTTTATCACGTACTCCCATAGTGTCAAACATGTATGGTAGGATTATAAAAAGACTAGTCAAAGATTGATTCAACTCATTTATGATTCAAGTGTGCCAACAATCTGAGAATGTACTAACTTGTGCTACTGACTTTTTTAACAAGATATTCCAACTACATTGAAGAATTTTACATGTATTGGTGAACTCAAAACATGCAAAGAAGTTGCTTGATACATGCACCACAATACACTGTAGTCGAGTCATTGTCTATGCGTGCCCTAAGGCTTATAGCAACAGTAATAGTAAAAATAACAAGCTATAGTGGCCAAACATTAGAAACAATAATATTTATACACTATAATAGACGAATAGAGTCCAGAATTTATTAAAAGAAAAGATTTATAGCACTTGTACGCTTCTATTCTAATCCGCCGAAATTTGCATTAAAGCCGCTCTTTTTTCCTTTTTCTTCAGCTGTAGTAATCAACACCCGTTTCATTTTACAACTACGAGAAATTGGTTTTAATATTAAGAAAATATTAGTTAAGTAACCAAGTCTAGAAGTCTTCCATTTGCTAATTTACATGACAGTAATTTATGAAATAAAATTTTAACCGTATGACATAGTGAGATGAACCGACTAATTAAATATACACACTTTTCAACATCTATAGTTGTTTTCGTTTAGTTTCAGTTCTTATGTCTTCATCCTATCTCGTATATAAATATACGCGCGTGCGCACACGCAACTTGTACATGAACTGCGTTTTTTCACTTACTATGATACATAAGGAAAGGGAAATGCTAAATTTATCATAAAGCAATATACAAAGAAAGGGGGGAACATATATATTGGGATTAGTTATGTTACTACTCAGATCATTTAAGGTTTTAATATAGGCTTTTTCTATAAAGTTGCATGTCCGCTTATTGTAAGCTCAGAAGGTTGTGTTTTAACTAGATTACTGGCTCAAATAAATAAATTAATAAATAAATGCTTGTAGATAATGTGGGCAAAATTATACAGTATCTTATAATAGTTGCAGAAATAACAAAGGAAAAGTCATGTTGGTTATGTTCATGCATATAATAATATGAAAGAATCATTCATTTAGCATCTACAACTGATGGTTGTCTTTACTAATTTAAATAAAGCAAGAAAATCTCATATTCATGGTTCTGATGCACCAGTTAGAACTTAGAATATATATATATCTTTAACATATATTCAGAAGTAAGTAAATCTCATAAAATAATACATATGCTTACAGCTGCGATAGCAGCATCAGGAGCGATAGGTGTAGTAATTCATATGTACCAATTTAAATGTATATGTTTAGACATACAATATTATACTGAGGTCTTAAGTAACAAGCATGATAACTTGAATAATTATAGTCAGATAAATATGTCTAATGTATCGCTTTACTGAGTTTCACAGCTTTTTAAATGTGCTTCTCATGATACTTTGTTGAATTTGTCAAATATTGGTTGATCTTTTCTGTCCTTATAAACTAAACTGCAATTTCTTATTTGAATTACTTTTAGCAGTTATCTGAAAAACTTTATAATGCTCTGTGGAACCAAAACGAATGGTAGGGAGGTCTAAAGTGAGTATCAATTCATTAACTCTGATATTAGTGAGTTGCATACATTGAGCCTACAAGGCTTAGGTTTATTGAGCCACATGCTCAGTTTATACTGAGCCGAGTGGCTCAGTTTACTGAGCCTGGCTCGGTTACATTGAGCCAACAAGGCTCAGTTTACAACGAGCCATAAACTCAATTTAACTGTTGTTTATTTTTTAATTAGGCATCTTTAGGTAAACTTTCTTTGTTTTTTAATTAGGCATTGACTCATATCATTATATTTGTTGAACATTGTAGGCTTTGGTTGAAGCAGCGGAAGAAAGACAAAGATTAGAAGGTGGCGATGATATAAGTTTAGATAATTTTGAGAAAGATCTCATTGCTGAAAATTTTTGGAGATGATAAAAGAAGTTATTGTCGTGCTATCAGCTCTACGTGCAATGTAAAGCAAGTAAAAATAGCACAAGCTTCAAAAGCAATTACCGTGGAAAAAGAGAATGCAACTAAACAACAATTAGCTAAATTGGAGAACAACCAAAATCAAATGCATGAAGACATCAAATCAATGAATTCGGCGTTAGCGTACTTGCAACAATCTATGAAGCTTCTTATCAATCAACAAGGAGGAAATACGACATCGTGGGAAGAAGTTGCTTTCGATGGAGGGCAAGGTAATAAAAATCTAAATGGAATTTGGCCCACTTATCGTATGCGTTTTGTGTAATGGTTGTTTGTTAAATTATGATATTTAGATGTTATTTGATATTTGTTTTGGATGATGAATGGTTGTATGTTAAATTGTGATAGTTTAATGTTTGTCGAAATGGAATTTGCTTTACGATGCAAGTTGTGATATGTTGTATATGCTTATTGATATATGTTTTATGAAAGTAGCTGAAGCATATTATGATTGTAAGTAGTCTAAAGAAAATACCTACTGTGGGGCCGGTATAATATTCATGTTTGTAACAGTTATAACTGTTATTAATTTTATTGTATGAAATAGTCAGCTTTATATACTAACAGTAATAAATGTTACAAGTTTCATATTTGTAACAGTAATTACTGTTATAAAAATAAATTTTATAACAGTAATAACTGTTACAATGTACATTCTTTATAACGGTTGTAACCGTTACAATATACATCCTTAATAACGGTTATAATCGTTACAATATTCGTTACAACAGTTTGTCACGTATGTCTTAGTAACAGTTATAACTGTTACAAAGTTAATTAGTAACTGTAATAACTGTTACTAAACCACTTTTCTGGTGTTGTGCTTGTTCATCTCTCCGTTGATTCCCATCTCTAACTTTGAGATGATTTCCAATAGGTTAGGATCGTCCCTCTGACTGGAACCTATCTGCTCAATCAAAGTGGGTCTGATCGTCAAACTTGCTAACATTTCTGGATCCAATTCGCACTTTGGTCTGAAATCATACCCACCGATGTACTCCAGTTGCTTCCATTCTAGAAACATAGCCCCTAAACTGGCATGTCTTCTACTTAATGCATCAGCCACTGCATTGCCCTTTCCTGGTGTATATGCGATGTCGAAATCATAGGGAGCCAAGAATTCTAACCATCTTTGTTGTCGGAGATTTAGATCCTTTAGAGAGAAAAGATACTTTAATGACTTATGATCAGTAAATAACTCGAATCTTTCTCCCAAGAGATAATGTCTCCACATCTTCAATGCAAATACGATCGCTGCTAATTCCAAATCATGGGTAGGGTATCTTCTCTCGTGCGGTTTTAATTGCCGACTTGCATAAGCTACAACCCTACCTCCTTGCATCAACACCGCACCTAGTCCGGTACCACATGCATCCGTATATACTATCATCTCTTCATTCCCCTTAAGAATGACTAACACTGGTGCACATGTCAACTTGTCCTTTAGACTCTTGAATGCATTCTCACACTCTTCGTCCCAGAGGAAAGCTTGATTCTTCTTGGTCAACTGAGTCAACGGTGCTGCTATCTTGGAGAAGTCTTGGATAAACTTACGATAATATCCGGCTAATCCCAAGAAACTTCTTATGTCCGTTGCATTCTTGGGCGTAGACCAATCTTGTACCGTAGCCACCTTCGCAGGGTCCACGGCAATACCATTCTATGAAACAACATGGCCCAAGAATCTCACTTCCCTCCTCCAGAAGTGACACTTAGAAAACTTTGCTTTCAATTGGTGTCTTCTCAACACCTCCATCACTATTCTTAAATGTTCCTTGTGTTCTTCCTCTTTCCTTGAGTAAACCAAAATATCATCCACGAACCCAAGGACGAACTTATTCAACTGATCTCTGAATACCCTATTCATAAGATCCACAAAATATGCTGGGGCATTGGTCAACCCGAATGGCATGACCAACCACTCATAAAATCCAGACGGCGTCTGAAATGTCGTTTTAGCTATACTCTCAGCTTCCATCTAAGCTGATGAACAACTGTCGCGAGATCCAACTGAGAGAATACTCTCGCCACTCAACTGATCAAACAAATCATCTATCCGCGGTAGAGGATACTTGTTCTTCCTCATCACCTTATTCAACTCGCGGTAGTCTACACACAACCGAAGGGAACCATCCGCCTTGGTAGCAAACACAACTGATGCTCCCCATTCAGAAACACTCCTTCTGATAAATCCCTTCTTCAAAAGAACGCGGACTTGCACCCTGAGCTCTCGCTGCTCCCTTGGTGCCATACGACGAAGTGGCATCACTATAGGTCTGGCATCTTTCACTAAATCAATACGGAACTCAATCTCTCGGTGTGGTGGAAGCCCGGTCACTTCCTCGAAGATGTCCGGATACTGGCCAACCATGGACAAACCTGACAACTCACCATGCGGGATGTCGAGGGAATTTAGAAAACTAGCCATTACCCCATCACTAGGTAGACCACCAAACACTACCCTCCGCCCATCATCCGCTCTAGCTGTCACCAAAAAGCCCTCACAGTCTACCACCACCCCGTATCTTTGGAGCCAATCGACTCCCAAAATAATGCCAAACCCATTAAAGCCCAAAACAAAGCAATCATAAACAAACATGCATCCATGACTCGATATGATCACATTACGACAAATCATTCTAAGGTTAGTCGAACCACCAATCGGGTTCGTCACTGCTAAAGGTCTATCGGCAATCTCAGGCTCCAATCCCAACCTATCTACTAGGTCACTAGATATGAAAGAACTGAAAGCTCCGGTATCAAACAAAACTCTAACAGGAACATCATAAATAGAAAGCATACCTTGAATAATGACATTCTTTCCCTTCTCCGCCGCAGTTGGGGCATTCGACGAAGAAGGAATAGCATTAAGGACATATGCTTTCACCATCTGCTTTTCTTTAGGGGGTTGCGGACACTTGTCCTTGTGATGTCCCACTTGGCCACAGTTGATGCACTTCCAGTCTGCCGGCTTCGCTCGATAATTACTAGCATAGTGGCCCTTCTTGTCACAGCTAAAGCACTCAACATCTTTCTTCTTCTTCTGGCCAACTTATTCTGGTTCTACTTCCTCTTGTTCTGAGAACCATTCTTGCCTCCACTGCTTGCTTGCGGTTTTGGCTCCTCTGCAGATGCAACCTCTGTCTTCGACTTACGGGTAAAGACTTTCCGATCTTAAAGCTTTCCCCACAATCGATTCAAATGTCTCATCGATGTGGTTAATAAGCCTTTCCCCTAAGTATCCATCCAAGCCAGTTATGAACTTCTCGTTCTACTTCTCGGGAGTGTCAATGAGGGATAATCCATACTTCGACAAAGTATCGAATTCTGCAATGTACTCCGAGACTGCCCTACCATTCTGCTTGAGCTCCAGGAATTTCCTAAACAACTCCGACTTCTGGGAAGCTGGGATAAATTTCTCACCGAATCGGGCCTTAAACTAATCCCAAGTAATCTGATCCTCGGGAGTAGCTGCCTTTATAGCATTCCACCAATTCATTGCCCATCCTTGCAGCTAACGGGATGCTAGCCTTCTCTTCATCGCATCCTCGATACCCAAGTCTTCGAAGATACGCTCGTAGCTATGCAACCAATCCTGAACATCCGTAGCCAACTCCATTCCATGGAACGGCTTCCCACCAAGACTAGTATAGTCCTTGTTCAGCTTGGCGAAATCGGCCCTAGGCGCCTGCACTATTGGACCACCACCATTATCAGCATTGGGAGCTTCCCTCTGCACATCCCTAAGCATCTCCCTCATGAGGTCAGTAAACATTGTCCTCATATCAGCAGCATTCCCATTATTGGCTCCCCTACCGGTGCCCCTTGCGTATTGGCTCGTCGTTAGCTGTACTAGTAATATATATATATATATATCTTTTGAAAACCAAAATAATCACAAATACGCGCTCTCATATACGTATTATCTCTCCCTGGAGTCTTTCCCTAGGTTAACTGCGCAACCTAGAGCTCTGATACCAAGTGTGACGGTCCGCCCCGCACTAGCTGGCATTTCCTCCATAAGTGCGCTGTATACATGCCCGACTAGCATGGAACGGTCGCCAAAGAAAGGAAATAAGAGAATGAACTAATCGAAAACCTGTAGAATGTCTCATAGCGCATGGAACAAAATATAATATATTTGACATAAAACAGGCGAGACAGTGCATAAGCTGATAACTAAAACCAGCACCAACATTATCATCAAAGTAGCGGAAATCCAAATACAGCTTATTACAACTTTCCAAATTACTGTCTCTAAACAAAAGAAAGAAAGGTACACCACTAATGCCCAAAGTAGTGACCGCAACAACACAGGGAGAATATATATATATATATATATATATGTGTGTGTGTATCACACGTGGAAGCCTCCTGCTCGTCTCCGGTATAGCTACTTGTGCATACCACCTAACCTGTCTCTAGTCTGCTCGTGAGGGCACCCAAAGTAATAAGAAGAGACATAAAACTCTGGGTCAGACAAAAAGTCTGGTATGAGCGATAAGCAGCTAAACAGAACAGTAACAGGTATACTAAACCATACTTGAACTTGGACCTGCAACCAATGAGTTAGCACTACATACCATACAATACTCTAAGGTGCCACTAACATATGGTGTAAAGAATACATGGGTGGAGGTGTGCATGTCATAATGATGGAAAACAAATCAAACATAGCAACCATCTCACATCTCTTACTCACTGCGTAAAGCATACGATATCCACCACTTTCAATCACTAGACCCTTCGAAGTAGTGACGGAGTTCGACTTGTACAACTACTGCTATTGCCAAGCTCGCCCCATGGATTCATGACCAAATCTTTACAAATGACCCCACTTCATTGGTCTATAGCTCTTTAGTCGTACCTAGGCCACTATGGCCCTGAATCCGTTCACGTACCCCCTACACATAGTGATCCAAAGTTACAGACATCGACAACCCCTTAGCACACGTCCCGCAGCAAAGCCCAACTCATGAAGTCAACTCATTGGTTCCCTACTGGATCCTAAGTACAAACTTCCCATTTGGACTACCTTTGCATCTCGGGTTTTGGTCGTCGCATTCTTCTCCGGATGGTCTTCATTTCTTCACTTCACTTTGCTTCAGGTCGTGGTTATCAGCTCCTCGGTTCGGATCGAGTTCCTCCCTTCGGATCGGTGTACTTCAGGTCGTGGTGCCTTTTTGGTTCGTAAGCCCTCAACTAGTTCCACCATCCTCCTCGGGTCGGGTCATGGTCACCCAACAGGGTCGGATCGGGTCGAGATGAGCTCCTCCGATCCTGTCCTCCTTCCCAAGCACTTCGGGTCGAATCTACATCTCCAAGCGGTTCAGATCGTGGAGAGCTCCGGATCGGGTCGGGCCTTTCTCACCAGTTCGGATCGTTGTGTGCCGATCGGGTCCGGTCTTCAAGCTCGTGGCCTTCAAGGTGGAGCATCTCGTGGAGATGGCTTGCGATCGGGTCGGATGGTGTGAGCGGTTCGGGTATGGGCGATCTGATCCGGTCCCTGCATATTTTCCTGCAACTTCTTCGAATGACTGTTTATGCCATTCGACGACGTTTTCGACCAATCTAACACTTCTAGACAACCACAAAGCATACTATACAGTCATAGCAACATGTATAACCATCCTCAAACAGCAAAACAACAATCCTATCATGTAAAATGGATCAAACATATCCAAAACTCCATATTTTCTCTTAAGCATGTTTAGGCAAATCTAATGATATGATTAGCAAAACTTAACCAAATTAACCCAAACTTCTAATAGAGGTCTAAAACAATATTTCGAATTTTATGAATATTTTTCCAGAATTTTATCATGTCTAATTTCGTTAATCACCACTAATTACCCTTAATTAACCGTAATTAGTGCAAAACTATGCAAATCACTCACCTTGGCCACAAATAAAATACCAAATCTGAAATGATTCTCTGTTTGGCGTTGTTCCCAATGTAACACAGTAGCTCTAACCTTGCTTTGGTGCTATTCCTCCTTAATTTGATGTAGTTTAAGCCAAAACTTAATTAAGAAATGATTAGAGGTGTTTTTAGATGTTGGAGGCCATTGTTAGGTTGAAGAGAGGGTTTGTGGCGGCTGGAAAATGAGTGAAAAACCGAAATCCTAACCCTAGCAGCCCTTAAATACCTCTAATCCCGAAATTCCCCATTGGGCCTAGCTGCTAATCACCCGGTTAAGCCCAATTAGCTGTTTTTCACCATCTGAAACTTGTTTCAGCCATATCTCCCAAACGGTGAGTCCGTTTGGCTAATGTGATCACTCTACGGAAAGGTAAACCATCATCCGGAGCCAATGGAAGTGGTTTTAGGTAAAAATTCCTTTTCAATCAAAAGTTATGGCCAAAACAAGATCAGCTAGGGGCAAAACGGTCATTTAAAAATCGGGAAAAATCATGAACATGGGAAATGACCCCAATAGTCGTCTCCCAAAGTTACATGACCATATAACTCTCTATGACAATGAAATAAATATTCTACGATCCTATGACACGTAGAATGCGGGTCGTTACACTTTCTCTTCGTCGCATCCTCGATACCCAAGTCTTTGAAGATACGCTCACAACTATCCAACCAATCCTAAACTTCTGTAGCCGATTCTGTTCCGTGGAACGACTTTCCACCAAGACTAGTGTAATCCTTACATAGCTTGGCGAAATCGGCCTTAAGCACCTGCACCGCTACACCACCACCATTTGCAGCGCTAGGAACTGCTTCTTGCACATTTCTAAGCATCTCTCTCACGAAGTCAGTGAACATTGTCCTCATACCAGGAGCATTCCCATTATTAGCTCCTTTACCAGTACCCCTAGCATATCGGCTCATCGTTCAATCTGTTAGGAGAAAACGATTAACCATCTCTTTAGTGGTGTCAGTGCAGTGCAACTCCATCTTTAAATATACTAATAGTATATATAGCTTTTGAAAACCAAAATATCACAAATACGCGCTCTCATATACGTACTATCTCTCCTTGGTGTCTTTCCCTAGGTTAACTACGCAACCTAGAGCTCTGATACCAAATGTGACGACCCGCCCGCACCAGCCGACATTTCCATTGAAAGTGCGTTGTGCCAATGTCCAAGTAGCACGGGACGGTCGCCAAAGGAAGGAAAAAAGAAAGGAATTTCGAACTAACAAGGAACATATAGAATATCTCACAATGCATGGAATAAAATATAATAATAATATACTTGACATAAAACAGGTGAGACAGCGCATAAGCTGAAAACTAAACATCGTAGCAGCGGAAAATCCAAATACAACTTATGTTCCACTTCATCATTATTGCAACTTAAAAACTGTCTCTAAAGCAAAAGAAAGGAAAGGTACACTACTAATGCCCAGAGTAGTGACCAGCAGCGACACAGGGAAAATATATATATATATATATATCATACGTGGAAGCCTCCTTCTCGTCTCCGATACAAATACTCGTGCATACCACCTAACCTGTCTCTAGTCTGCCCGTTTAAGAGCAACCAGAGTAATAAGAAGAGACATAAAACCCTGGGTCAGACAAAAAGTCTGGTATGAGCGATAAGCAGCAAAACAGAATAATAATAGGTATACTAAACCATACCTGAACATGGAATTGGACCAAAGAGTTATCACAACAAGTTGCATAATACTCTAAGGTGACACTAACATATGGTGTAAAGATACGGGGGTGGGGGTGTGCATGTCATAAAGATGTCAAACAATCAAGCATAGCAACCATCCTCACATCTCTCACTCAGTGCGTAAAGCATACGATATCCGCCGCTTTGACCACCCAAATCCTTTCTATGATCACTCTGCCCCATGGAGTCATGGCGACTCCATTGCACTGATCCATAGCCACCAGTCCTTGCTATGTCGACTCCGCCCCATGAGGTCATGACGACTCCACTGCACTGGCTCATAGCCATGCTACGATCACTCTGCCCCATGGAGTAATAAATACCCCACTACAGTGATCTGTGGTCGAACAATCATCTCTCGGTGGTGAATCAAAGAAATGGACGTCGACAACTCCTTAGCACATGTCCCGCAGCAAAGCCCAATCATGAAGTTGACTCGTTGGTTCCTATCGGGATCCTGAGTACAAAATTCTACTTTGGACTACCTTAGCATCTCGGGTTTTTGGTCATCATCTTCCCGGTTCGATCCCCATTCTGTTCGTGATCATCATATAGGCTCGACTAGTCCTCTTCCTCCATTCCGTTCATGATTGCCATTTGGGTTCGGGTCGTGGTTACCCAACTGGGTCGGGCGCATCCTCCCAGGTCTTCGGTTCTTGATGAGCATCCGGGTCGGGTCGTGGTCTTTAAGTGCTAGCTTGTCTCGGCTCACGATCCTCAAGGCGATCGACTCATGGATGCTCCGATCGTGGTGATCAAACTCGAAGGGGTGAGGAACTTATGGCGGCTCGTGGGGTTGGACTCACGATCGGGTCGGTTCGGGTAGGAGCGATTTGATCCGGTCCGGCTGCTGCATACTTTTCCTACAACTTCCAGCGACTGTTTTTACGCCACACGATGGCGTTTTCGACCATTCTAATTGTTCTAAACAATCACAAGGCATACCATACAGTCATAGTAACATGTAGAATCAACCACAAACACCAAAAGAACAACATGATATGTTAAAATGGATCAAACATACCCATAACCCATATTTTTCCCTTAAGCATGTTTAAGAAAATCTGATGATAGGATTAGCAAAACTTAACCAACTTAACCCAAACTTCCAACAGAGGTCTAAAATGGTGTTTAAGAATTATAAAACATTTTTCCAGAATTTAATCATGTATAATTTTGTTAATTAACACTAATCACCCCTAGTTAGTCGTAATTAGTGTAGAAACAATGCTAATCACTCACCTTGACCACAAATAAATCTTAGATCTGAACTATCCTCTGATTTGGTTCGAATACCAAGACAACATAGCAGCTCTCCTTCCAATCTGATGCTATTTCTCCTTGATTTGGCGTAGATTGGCTTAATCTTCAATTAGAAAGCGATTAGGAACGATTTGGGATGAAATTAGAAGGTGGAGGCCATGACTAGGGTTAGAGAAATGTTTTAGGCGGTTGAAAAATGAAATAAAAATCGATTTCCTGCTGTTCTCAGCCTCCCCATAACCCTAATCCCGAAATGGGTTATGGGCCCTCTTGCTAATCACCCTAATTAGACCCGGTTAAGCTTTTTTTCACCTTCTAAACCTTGTTTCAGCCATATCTCCCAAATGGTGAGTCCGTTTGACTAATGTGACCACTCTATGGAAAGGTAAACCATCATCCGGATCTAATGGAAGTGGTTCAATCAAAAGTTATGGCCGAAACAAGATAAGTTAGGGGCAAAACGGTCATTTAAAAAATGGCAAAAATCATGAACATGGGAAATGACCCCAATAGTCGTCTCCCAAAGTTACATGGCTATACGACTTCGCATGAGAAAGAAAGAAATATCCTATGATCCCTTGATGTGTAGAATGTAGGTTGCTACATTTAAATTAATTGGTTCAGTTGAAACTGAAGATAAGAAGTAAACAAATGATTTTTAAACCAGTTAATAGGGTTTGTTTTTTACCTTAGTAATTTCGGGGACGAAATTCTTTTAAGAGGGAAAAAATGTAATGTCCCGTATTTTTAATGGTATAAAAATTAATTAATTTAATTATTTAAATAGTGATTTAGAGATTTAAATGGTTGTTTAATTAAATAATGTTGAATATTTGATTGATATAAATAATAGAATAATATATTTAATTCCGGAATAGACGGAATTAGCTGAATTCAAAATATTGTGTGAATTGGATTATTTATAACATATAATTCAGTTTAGGATTGAATTATTATAATGAATTTATTTAACAAACGATGGTTGAACGTATTAATTATAATATAATTATAATCGAGTCCGTAATGGCGCGATAGTTCGTAATATTAGTTTTGAACTTCAATTGAATATACAGAATCCGTTTTAAGTCGGATTTCTGTGAAACAAGAGACGTTCGAATTTGTTGAACGACATATTTCTAATGGAAGAGAAAATTTGAGGTTTCGTCGTGTAGATTGTGAGTTATGTCCAAATCAAATTTCCAGAAAGTCGTTATGGAATTCGTTTATAACTTATAACAATTTATTTATATAATAAAAGGGTTTTTATTATATATTAAATATCAATTTAACCTGGATTTGAAATATCGAGTTGTAAAGTCAGATATATTTATTTTGGAGCTAGATGGTATTCTATTGGAATATATACGATAATATTAATTAATTTATATTTAATTAATTTTCTTTTGAATATATTAATATTTAATTGGTTTATTTAGACCTTAGAAAATAGTCATTTTTACAAACGACCTCTGTTTTCAATGAAATTAATTTTGTTGGATCCGGAATATTAAATTATTATCAGATTTCAGTTTTCATGATTTTTGGAGTTAATATGTGACCGTACGGAATTTTAATGTGAAAAACAGACAATAATTTGACTTTAAAAATACACTATGAGAACAAACGGGCTCGGAATTCAATGAAACAAGTTTCGTTGGGTCCATAATGTCGAATTGTAGATGTATGTCCATTTTCGTTGAATTTGGATATGTTATGTGACTATATGGATTTTTATATGATAAACAGTTAGCGTTATAATAATAATCAATAAATTAATGAATATAAAAATATTATACTTACCCTATAAATACCATCTTATCTTTACCCTAATTCTAAAACTCATTTCTCTGGTCAAACATAAAACCCGACATCGAATTCTTTCTCAAACCAATTTCGTGAGTCTTCAAAAATCCATTTAAAAGGAAATCAAATACTATAAAATCCAAAACTAGTATAATTGGCTTTGTGTCAGACTAAGCTTCGATCTGGTACTTGTTTGGTTGAGTTCGACGAAGAATTTCGTTCATGGGTTTATCACTCGAGAACTAAGGTTCAAGAAATCGAGAGATGCAAACACTAATGCTCGTTTTGGTTGTTGATTTTGGGATTGTGGGATGGAGCAGAGTCTATTTGCAAGTTTTTGGTAGGATTGGTAAAGAACAGTGTCATGGGATGTACTAGAGCCGACTGTTTCAGGCCGACGTCGCAATGAGCAAGGTGAATCCGAGTTCAATGATTTTGGTATGAGGGTGAGGAGTTTTCGATGAGGATGATCACGGTGATTTTTGTTTTGATTTTCGTATGAAGATGGTGGAGGAGAATATAGTGGAGGTAGTCCCTGAAACGGAGCAGCTACGTTCAAGTAATCGGGGAAGAAGGAATTTAACTCGTGTGGGTTTTAATTGTTTTGGGTCGGTGGGTTAATAGGGTAAAGGGCCGAAAACTAATCTCTTAAATTTAAAACTACTTAAATCATAATATAAAATTGTAATTACAATATTTCACTCGTACTGTATCCGAATTTCGAATGGTTAGATCCATCGGGATCATATGGACGAGCGCTACACATTGGAACTGATTTGGAGTGAATTGGAGCTCATTATAAATTATGGCAGAATATAACGCCTGAATGGACAAATCGGTCGTTATTCGTTATTTAACAATAAACGTCCAATGTGAGTAAAATTCACTAACTCTGTCCAGTTTATTATTTTATAAACGTAATTTAGTATTGATAAATGATGATGATTTCTGCGCGATGGTTGTTTGGATAAATTACTAATCAATTGGTTGAAAATATAGATAACGATATATATATATATATATATATATATATATATATATATATATGTATATGTATCGTTACTCAAATATTTATTCTGTTTATCAGAATATTTCATATTGAAATGAAATTGATGTTATTTATATTGTTTAACATCTGTGGATGCTGGGAAACAGGTTGGATGGATCCAACAGGATTCCTCAATATTTATAATACTGTTTGTTTTTATATATTGTGATATATAATCTATGATTGATTATGATGACACTGGTCTTTTTAGTTGGTATTTTAAATACCATAAGTAATACTGGAATGTAAAAAGGGAAATTTCAAAGTGTATATTGAAACAAAAATATTTGTATAAAATCAAAAGATTTATAAAAAGGAATTTGTGAAGTGGATATTGAATTTTAGAATTTTATAAAATCAAATGGATTTTATAAAAGGAGATATTTGAAATTTAAATAAGAAACTTCGGTATAAAATTATTTACAATTATATGGAAGTTTAAAGGACCGATTTTGGTAAAATACTTAATGGAAGTAATAAGAATTAAATAAAGAACTTTATGGAAAAAATATAATTTTTGAAAAATAAATAGAATTATAAAGAAGGGAATTGCCAATTATTAAAGAATTTTGAAAAATTGATTTAAAGTAAATATTTAATAGAAATCTTTTTTTAACAGATACATTGAGAAGAATAATTTATAAACGATATTTATAAATTAAGAAAAATATGTATCATTGGATAAATGAAAATATAAGTCTGAATTTATATAGAGAAGTGAAAATCGGTTTAACATCGATATTTGAAAATGGAATGTAAACTTAACATTTTTAAAGGGAATTATAAAGGATGGAACATAAATTTGAAAAGGGAAAATCTATTTTAAAAATAGAAATGGAATTTCGAATGGGCTAGAAATAAATAGCTTGTTTAGTAATAAAACAAGTAGTGTGATTTATAAACAATGTTTATAAATGAAATAAAAATAATTATCAGTGGATAATTTGGATTGTAAATTCAGCAGTCAATTTAAAACGAGAAATTGGGAATTCATTTTAAAAAGGAAATTGTAACACCCCACGTCCGTTAATGTCACTCACAAAGGGAATGCATTAACTTCCATGAAGCGTATTTAGTGTATAGAACAGAATATAACAAGACAGATATAAATTATGGTACTTGAAAATTTTAAAACAACTTTTATTGCAGCAGAGAAATAGTTTGATTACAATAACTTCATAAACCAAGTACACTTAATATCCATCTTGATAAATTGTTTCAAAGTACATAAAATAAAAAGCATAAACCCCAACACAAGTAGCCATAAAAGAGATGAGCTGAACTTTACTTTCAGCAATCCAAGTACTTCCAAAAGAGAGAGAAAGAGATCCAAGATCAAGCTCCACTAGTACTAGTCCCACCATGAGAACTTGGGGGGAAAAGGAAGAAAAGAGGCAAAAACAAGGGGGTCAGACATAAAGTCTGGCGAGTATAATAACTTTAACAATATAATTATTAAAGTAACTAGGATAAGGCATAAACTGGTAAGATAAGAAATGACCGTGAAACAAGTGGGCATGACAAAGCAAATAAGAGGAATATTCTGGCGTTAATCTCGTTCCTAATCACTATAGGACAATTACTATACTGCACCACCACTAGTCACCTTAAAAGTTGATCCCGCCTACAAAACTTAATAATAATAATGCTAGTTCTTGTACCCCTAGCTGCCTTCATAGGCGTCGTCTGCCCCTATCTCCACTAGCTGTACCTACTACCCCCATTCGATCGGCTCCCAAACTCGTAGATACCCGTGTTGGTCCCACAGTGGGGTGTATCACTCCCCAAAGTGGCAACCCGATACCACTAAAGATGCACGGCTTATATCTACACGATGCAACAACGTCTTACCTACCAGCTCGGGCCCACGCACGCACATGCCCCGTTGGACTTGCGTTGCCACCGCTAACCCGTTTTGACCTATTACAATTAAATCCAGTAAGCGTATCCCGTCCTCGACCTGGGTCGAGCTCACAAGGATACTTAATGGGTTACTGGTTTGAAAAGGGCCCCCTATGCACGACACAAGCTTTCCACTTATGCTTGGTCGCCGCTAAGGTTTCCCCACTTAACCCCATTCTTACTCATGTCTTCTTACATGTTTCAATCTTGGTTAAGTGCATCTGATCGTATTTCACATGCCACCCAAGGCACCCACTTAATTTCACATGCCACCCAAGGCACCCACTTAACCCCCCCCCCCCATGTCTCACCACATGTTTATCTGGTTAAGTGTTACTTAATTCATTAGAACCGTAACCTTGTAAAGACCTCCCACATTAGGCTGACATTTGTGGTTGCTGGATTTGCCAGTCGGGTCCGGGCAGTCTTATACCGCAAACGAGCCTAACCTCGTGTCTTTACAATTGTTATGCATTTAATTCGTGCCTTTGACCTCTCACATTAGACTGGCATTTGTGGCTGCTGGATTTGTCGGGCGGGTCCGGGCAGTCTTATACCACAAAAGAGTCTAACCTCGTGTCTTAGGCGGTTAATTATTACACATCTTTATTTAACCCCAAATTGGATTAATATCCCTATTCAAATTTGTCAATAAATTCCAAATTTATTTATGTCCATAATTGTCTCTTAAAAGTATGTCCATAAATACCAATTATGCCAATTAATGTCTCAAATTAATTATATGCCTTTTAAGGCCATTTTATGCCAATTCACAATTTATGTATATTCAATATTATCCCATCATCCCCACGCTATTCGTTTTTCATATGACATATATTAGACTCGCAAATAGTCTAACTTATAAAAAGAAAAACAACATCACATAACACATAAAATAGATCTAAGGATCATGACATAGGATTACATAGCCAATAACTTGCATATGAATTTCATTCAAACTAGCATATGATACAAAACTAGCATAGGTGATGGGCAAAAACTTGCATAACTTATGTACTGCTATAGATCCAAACATAAAGGTGTGAACTTGCATATGGATCTAATCATAAAGGTGTGAACTTGCATATGGATATAAAGATGTAATTTTGCACATAGATCTAAACATAAAGATATAATCTTGCTTATGGATCTAATCATAAAGGTGTGAACTTGCATATGGATCTAAACATATAGATCAGTGTCACATAAACTAGCATATGCATATACTTGTTTCACATATATTTTAACAACCCAAACTTGCATAAGATTCATATAATAATATATGATCCAATCACCATAAACTTGAATAAGATATATGATTCAACTTGCATAGGATTCACATAAGAACTAACATATGATCCAACTTGCATAAAATTCACATAAGAACTAACATATGATTCAACACCACAAACATACATATAATTTACATCACATGATTCAAAATCATATTCTTATGATCCCAATTATATCTTATCATAATTAAATTAATGAATTATTTTGTGAAAACTATCATACTCACAATCAAAAAGAGTAATCTTGTCTCTCTAGAATCTGTATTCTGAAATTGAATTGCTCGCCTTTGATGTAGACTTAGTTGTTATTTAGATTTGATTTGATTTTGATTCAAGCCTCTAACTTGCTTTAGGGTTGAAAGTGTATGGCGGCTACTCTAGGTTCTCCATTGACGACATGGCGGCTCTTGGTATGAATCTGTGTGATTAGGGTTAGGGGTTTAGGGTGTTTTTATAGAAGATTAATTAATTAAGAGCCGTCGGATTATCCTAGGAATAACCAGAACCATTCAGATAGCCACCTAAGCCCTAGTGACTCAGCAATGACTCACTGTTCGGATCAGAACACTCCAGAAATCTGTGCAGGCTTTTAGCCCGACCTGGGCGCACTTGACAGGTGTGCCAGTGCATTTTTGTACTGGCGCACTTCACAAGTGCACAAGTGCATTCTGGCCTTTTTTTGGGGGTTTTTCTGCCCAACTTCGTTCGTCCATATCTCCTTCATATGGTGTCCGTTTTATGCAAACTCGGACTCTATCTCAAGCAGAATTCTGAGACGAACACAATGGCGCAACCTGTTTCCCTTAATTCCCACATTTGAAATTAAGTATTCTTTAATTTGTTAACTTTAATTTTTAAAATTACGGGGTGTTACAGAAATGACGGAATTTATTTCGATGTTTGAAATGTGAATCGGATTAAAATAAAATCCATAAAGATTTGTAATTAGAATTCGACTAGGCCAAATGTTATAAAATAATTTATTGTAAGAAAGTATATATTGAATAAATCGGGATTTCAAGATAATTTATATTCGGCTGGAAACCGATATTTTATAATCGAATATAAAGGCGATAGGGAATTATAAACTTATTAAATAAAATCAACTATGAAGTTGACATGTAAACAAGATTTGATAAATAAATGGAATGTGAATAAGAAGTTATAATGACTCGATAATTGGAGTTTAAACCTATGTTACTACTTAAATTATGAAATCAAGTTTTGATTTGATAAAAAAGAGTCCAGTTTTCTATAAAGGAATAATGTTCACGTTATAAAGTGAATAACGATTTTAAAAAAATGTTTTGTAGATTTAAAATAGTTATAAAAGGAAATTGATAAATGTTGGGAAATAAAAAGTTCAAAAAAATGAATCTAGAAATTGAGTTGACCTGAATGGTAAATTATTTTGGGGTTCAGAACATATAGCGAATATAATTTATTTGGAAGAGAGTTGTTGAATAGAGTTTATTCGAAAGAGAGTTATCGAATATAGTTTATTCGAAAGAGAGTTAATCGAATAAGCGATTTCTCGAAAGAGAGTTATACGTTGAAATTCGATTATATTGAATTTGAGAAAGTACTATTTACTTTCCGATTTTTAAATCAAGATTTATTTATTTATTAATGAATTAGTTGTTTATTTATTTATTCAAATTAAGAAATAAAAGTTATATTCTGAAGTAGATATTTTGAAAGTATGGATTATAACATTATCGTTATAACCAAAGTTTTTCATAAAAGAATTGGATTTTTAAACTGAATCCAAGAGTTGCGCAAGCAATGATTTGATAAGAAGATAAGAAGCGGAACTAAGGAAATTAGAAACTGACTGGAGATTAGTTAAGTTGAATGATTTTCTGAGCGTCGATCTAATGTTGGTTTCGGCCTTCGGGTTTGATATTCAGGGAATTGTTCTCTTACTAGTTTACAGTTAGAGACTGATAGATGTGGAAGGATAGTGATGTGCAAATAAGTGATTGAAATGTTTTCCAATGTTAATAACGTATATTTTCTAAATTTAGAAAATAAGAATTTATGAATATATGGAAATGGAAAATGGGGAAATGAATAAATTAATGATAAATTAATTTAAAGGCAAAAATGTTGATTGATGATTATTCGATAAAATTTCCATTTGGAAAGGAGATCGTTGTGTGTATGGATGTTTTCCTTTGATAGTTAAATAACCGACTTCAAAATTTTGACCATTTTTCCGTTGTCAATACGGAGAGACCGGGATCATATTTATGATCTGAAAACCACTCCATATAGGCGTTAGCGTTGCGAATCAAATATGATGAAGACAACTGAAGACAGAGTTTATGAAAGGGTTGTTCTGGCGAATCCTAGGTAAAAATTGCCTATTTATAGAATAGTGCCTTCGATTTGTCCAGTCCCAAGACGACCTGTATGGAATAATGTATGACAAAGTATATTTAATAGATCACGTAAGTTGATCTCTTCAAACATATTTACGTTTGGTGGCGGAGGAATTCGTTTCTCTTAGCTGTATACCCGTGGTATTTTTGGGGAAATCAATTTGTGATTTCGCAGGTATGACGATGTGACATTCAAAGTAAATAAAGTTGTGATCTGTACGTTATGGCCTCTAATATCACAACAGAGAAATGGTATAAAATCGAGTAGGTCACATGGCTAAGTGGGTAGCTCCCAATTAGGGTGTATTGTCACCTGATCTAGAGAAATTTCATTTACTTCTTTAACCTATTTCGATGTTGTCCCTTTTCGGGAAATAGTTGCTGATCCAGTACACTCAAGCAAAATGAGTGACCGGTCATGTTTAACCTGGGTTACAAGATGTTCTGGTTGAACCCGATGTATTCCTCTATAGACATACACGCCTGGAATGTGGTTCCATACCTTACCAGTTGGAATCCATTACCCAGTAAGCGCCCATGATTTTTAATTATATATTATTTATGTGGAATGTGAGATGAAAGCGTTCTACTAGATGATTATTTAGTTGTGGTTGATAGACACTATTATAATATCAAAAGAGTTTTGATATAAAGATTATCGTTTCTTGCAAAAGGATTTTGAATGTTAAATCAAGTGTTTTGGATTCTCATAAGGGAAAAACCCATTCCGTGTTATACGGTGTGGTCTTATGAGATATCATTTATTTTCTCAAACTGTTTTAAATTGTTTACTCACACCAGTCCCATGACTGATCCAAAATTTATTTTGTTTTGTTTTACCCTAAACTCTTGGGTACCCAAATTTGTATGGGTTGTCAAGTAGTCGGGATATATAGATATACTAGAAGGAGCTTGGAGCAAGAGGCTCCAGCATCATTTTTTTTAGCTATTGTTTATTTTCCGCTGTGATGCAAGTGATGTACTCAAATGATGGTATGTATATACAAATGAAAGATTTGTATTTTAATGTTATGTTATATACTATATTTTATTCGTTTTGATGTGAGATTCGTGTTACTCTGATTATGTTCTGTTGTGATCTTCTTCTTCTATTCTAATTTTCTTTCTATTTTTCACCCTCTAACTTCTTCAATTAATGTTCTGGTATATGTTCAATGCTTGGATAGTCAACATGGGTTTAATGTCGATTTTCTAGGCCGAAAATCCGTCGGGTCATTACAATAGCTATTTACATGCATGAATTATAGAAGTAAAATGATAAAAAAAAATAGAGGCTACAAATGGTGGTTCATACATGAACTTAAGGGTGCATTTTTAATGAACAGTAACGGGACATTTGAGCGGGGAATCTGAGCGTGGCACTGTTGTGAACGTAAAATGTGTTTTTTGCTGTGAACGGGGTATTTAAGCATGGTATTTGAGCGTAGTATTTATCTGTTAATTTATTTGTTTTGAATTAATTTATGCGTTTAATTTCAATTTATGTGTGTTATGTGAATGACAACATTGTAATATTAGTCCACATTGCCAAAAAAATTAGGAGTAGCTTGGTATATATATGAGCATGCAAACTATATACACAATTTAAATAAAACTAAATGGTTTGCATAGACATGAGTGATTCATACTCATACATATATATATATATATATATTAAAAATGTCAAAGATGGGCACTTGGGCACGCGTCGGACGCCGTTCCAACGGAAGCGTGTCTTGGCTTGACTGCGAATGGACCCTAAATGTGTTTCATACAGAAAGAAAATAGTACAGAGACAAATTATGTTTAGTCAGTACTATGAACAAAAAAGTAGTACCTTTAGGTTTTAAATAGCTAAAAATAAAGTTAAGTTAATGGAAGTTGAGTAATACTAGAGCAGTCATCGGCATACTGCGGTAAATTAGTTTTTGAGCCTCTTCTCCCTTGTTATGCATCCAACAACAGGTAAATCAAGCTGATTCTTTTCAATATCCTAAGGAAAATGGATATGCCATACAATTAGAGTCTGTAAAATAAAGATATCACTACTTTATTACAGGTAGGTTGTGTGCAACAATGGATTTGTACATGAATAACTACCTTATCTGGACGACAGACAAATACTTTAGAAAATAATGAACATTAAAAAAGGATTGAAGTAACATTCATCCACTAATGCTTACCATGACTACTCAGTGTTATTGGAGTTAGGGTGGAATGTCAAATTTGCATACGGTAATAAAATTTAGTTGAAAGGCTTAGTGTGCGCATGGTAAACAGTAAAGTTATGTTATATGTTGGAGTCGATATTAGCCAACAAAGCTTGTTTGTAGAATTTTAATTGACATATGCATAAATTTTTGATGGTATCCTCACCTGACTGACAATCCCTTTTGATTGCCTTTTTCTAATCTGCATCATGTCAGTTGTGCATGTAACAGGGTTGCTTATAGGGTCATTGGTCTGCAATTAATTTTAAATAGGCTTGGTATTACCAAAAAAATGATATTGTTAAAGCACAACACTAATGTGTACGTAAAAATGTACCTGAGTTATTTTTGTCTTCCCTTAAAGATCAGTCGTAGACTGTGATAGTTGGTTTCATATAAATGCACGAATGAGCTATGTTCGCTAGGTGGGTGGGTTGCATCTAGAAAAAAAGTTGGTGGAGCATATGATTGTAAGCATAGTCAACTTGTAAGTTACAAGAAATATAAATTTTGTAGATTATCTGTAGTACATTTTTTCCATTCGTTATTATCTGATAGTCAAATCTGCAGTACAGGAAATGTAAAATCTGCAGTACAGGAAATATAAAATTTCTAGTTAGGAACTGATGCCATGGTAAGTTACAGTTAGATTCATGTGTCATAGGAAGCATGAAACATAGAAATAACATGCATCGAGATATGAAAGATTATCAGGTAAGCTGAAATGACTGTTAAAAGACTGATAACATGGTTAATCTTCTATTTCAATCATTTCCTAAATAAATACATCAAGAAATTACTGGCATCTTTGCTAATCAGTACAATCATGGAGAGCCATATACAAGTTAGTGTACCATATACGATAACTATATGGCATTGATGCATTGTATGTCATTATCCTACATATCAAAACTACAGTTAATATATATGTATGCAATTTATATGAAGTAGATGATACATGTTTTGAAAAAAATACATACATATTAGGTTGATTTATACGGTAATGTAGTACACACAATACGCGCGCATT
The DNA here is from genome assembly GCA_030737875.1 of Allium sativum. Classification (NCBI taxonomy): domain Eukaryota; kingdom Viridiplantae; phylum Streptophyta; class Magnoliopsida; order Asparagales; family Amaryllidaceae; genus Allium; species Allium sativum. The sequence continues at coordinate 269,324,805 of CM060909.1, read as the reverse complement.
GACAGTTAAGACAACGTTAAAAAAGCATGAGATATTGCCAACAAACGGATTGGAAATATAAGCGTCTTCAATCACCATTAGCATTTTCATGATGTATATATTCATGGTTGAATTGTAAAACATCTGTCATAAACATGTAGATATATAACTACCTAGCATTACTAGAACGGGGAGGTATTTCAATGCCCACTTTCCAACGGCCGCCAACGGTGATTGGGGAACCATTGGAAACTGATGGAAGGCTTGTCGTTGGCAGCTGTTGAAAGCCATTGGAAATTTACATGATATTTCTTGCTCTAGCAAACCAAGAGCTTCATTCTCCTTCCTTGTCTAAATAATTCTCTCTTCCCACCATTCCTCTCCTTTCAAATTTGCTGCCAAAGCTTCCTCCACCACTCCAACCTCTTTGGGCGACATCTACGAGCTTCTCCAACTCATCTTCACCCTTTTCGCTCTCCAAATTAGGTAATTTCATTAAACCTAATTTTTTGGGTTTAATTGATTTTGGGTTTAATTTGTAATTTGCTTAATTCCTACTTGTTTGTATATGTATATACATCATGTTACCCTCTAATTGCTATTATCATCACCATAATGATCATTTTGCTAGAGTTAAATTGATTTAGGGTTTAACTATGTTTGTTTAGGTTACTTTAGTTAGTAGTGAACGTTATATGTGTGTGATAGAGTTTGCTAATAATATAATTTATGCAAACACGAAGTTTATATTATGTTGAGCGATTGTAGTTTTAGATAATATGTGCGAACATGAGTTTTGTGCTTATGCGAAATGATTTGGTGTATATATGATTTAGTACACATGTACTAAAACGGTAAAATATTTACAAATTGTATATTTAAATTTAACATAGACAAATATTTAAACCCTTAGTTATTATTTGACCCCGTCTGACAAGTGTTGTATATGACCATTATATGGATATTTGTTTTTTTTTTTACAAAATAGACATCTCTATTCATCTGATACATCATTTGTTGGATTTTTCCTTGTATTGGACAAGTTACGAACACTATAAATTAATTATATTTCGTAGATCATATCACTTTAAACAGTTCATAAAATTTCAACGGCATTTCCTTTACGTTCCTTGCGTACACGCACGTGTGTACGTTACAAGGAACACGGGGAAATGCTATCGAAATTTTGTGAATTTTTTTAAAATGATATGATTTACAAAATATAATTACTATTGTGTTTATAATGGGAAGTAGGATAACTGACCATCAAAGAAGACACATAAGCGTCAATGAACCAATAGTTATTTATTTTATAATAAAGTTTGTAAAAAAATATAAAATTAATTAGTACACGTTTACTAAATCAGTAAATAAAATTCAAACAACATATAAAATCAACGATTACTTTTTTTACTTCATCATAGGTTTTAAAGTAGGAAAAATGGCCAATTACATTAATGATCGGAGCTGGATGTATCAAAGAAGGGAAATTAGTGGTGTAATAAATGAACATTTTGAAAATGGGGTAAAAGTGTTCATTGAATTTGCGATAAGTAATATCGTAATATCGGAAACAGTAGAGAAATTCGTTCTTTATGTACTAGGTGCAAATTGTTGAACTATTTAATACCGAATATGGTTAAGAATCATTTGCGCCAATATGGTTTCCTACCCAATTATTTAATGTGGGATCATCATGGAGAAATTGTAGCCTCTAATACTTCAGAACAGTCGACGGAGGTCAATAGTGTTGAAGTTAGCACGAATCTCATAGAAAATATAGTCGAAGATGTTGCACAATCAATGTTTCCTACCGTTCAAATTGGTAACGACGATGTTAACATCGAAGAGGAATCAAATGTTGAAGCTAAAAATACATATAATTTATTGAATAATACTAAAAAACGCTTTGGAATGGATGTGAAAGCAACACTCAATTATCGGTAACTGCAGAATACATTGCAATGAAACCAAAATACAACCTTACGGAAGCTAGATTTACGTCTATTGTTCAAGCGGCTAAACGCCATATGCCATCTAATAATTTAATGTGAGAAAATTATTATGAAGTGAAAAAACTTATATCATCTTTTGGTTTGCTATATCAGAAAATAGATACATGTTTAAAGGGTTGCATGTTGTATTGGAAAAAAGACAACAATCTTAGAAAATGTAAGTTTTGTAATCAAGAAAGATACAAACCAAGGAAAAAGAAATGAAAAGAAGTTCCGTACAAGCGTATGCATTATTTACCCATCACCCCTAGACTTCAAAGATTATATGCATCATCTGTAACAGCGCATCATATGAGATGACACAGTGTGAGAACACCCCAAGAAGGTACGTTGACACACCCATTGAATGGAGAAACATGGAAACATTTTGACAAGAAATATCCCGATTTCGCAGCGGAGAGCCGCAACATTAGACTAGGTTTATGTATCCACTCGAAAGGTATGTTATTATTGTTGGAAATGAATGAGCAAAGAAAGAGGAAAGTGGGAAGAAGAAGAAGAAGAAGAAGAGATAGGGAAGAAAAAGAGACAACAACATTTAAAGTCCCAAATCATAGAATTATTAGCACAATCTCTCCTAATATATTAGAAGCCAAATAGGCTTATGTAAAATAGAAAGGAGAGGGATGATATGGGGATGTTGGCTTGGCCATGACATAATAATACATTAAAATGTCCAAGATAAGGGCCCTGGGCCTTGGGGCTCTTGAGGTCTCTTGGTTGGATATGGCCGACGGTTGCTGATTGGGCTAGTGCACTAACATGAGAATATTTTTCTCAGAATTTTAAAGGTGTGTCCTTTCAGTCCAGAATTCGAAAGGAATGTCTGTTAGCTGAATGATTACAACCATTTGAATTCTCAACGTATGCATATTAATAACCAAGTGGTTAAAGGGTCGCAACCTTTCCTATTCTGGCGGTTACTAATGCATGCGAACAGGCACTCCTCCTTGCCTATAAATGCACTGCCCAAAACAAGACAAAAATCACTTTTTATGTCGCATTATTTCCTCTTCTTCTTCAAAGCAATTCTCTGATCTAGTTTCTACAATCAACTTCAGTTCGTCAGAGCTCCATTTGTCGGCACTACGCAATGGAGTTGGTCCGTTTTATCCTGGGAAACAAATTGCAACTACGTCAATTGGTGCATACGATGGCAATATTGTTTTAAGGAAACAGAAAATTTCTGGACTCGGACATTACTAAAACATAATTCTTTATGTTTATCTTCAATCTTGTGCACAAATCGGTTACGTTTTCTGTGATTATTGTAAACACAGTTTGACGTAACAATTGTTGCATAATTCTTGAGCAACATTGATTGTTGTTACTGTTTAATTTGCAATACAATCATGTACTGACAAAAGATATAACTTTGTAATACAATCATGTATTTACAAAACTTCTAACAATTTGTTGTTACTGTTTAATTTGCAGTACAATCATGTAATGACAAAAGATATAACTTTGTAATACAATCGTGTATTTACAAAACTTTCTAACAATCTTAAAACAATATTTTACTTGTTTGAACGTATGCTATAGACTCAGGTATGTTTTGCTGTTGATTCAGATTAAATCAACCTGAGTTTCATGTTCAGATCTAAAAGCATTGTATTTCCAACGAGTGGTATCAGAGCCACTCATGGTTAATTCTATTGAGAAATCTTTGTTTTTATTTAAGACGTGAATTATTGAAACGTTTGAATCTTAAGATACATTGAATTTGTTTGGATTGTACTGATTTTCTTAAAATTCATTTTTTTCCCCTTTGAATCAGTGCTTGCAAACATCTTCAAGTATCAAATGATTCATTTATATTCAAACACTTCATCGTTTAAAGATCACACATATACATTATCATATTTTTCTTCTTCTGAAATTCGTAACTTGTGTGAGTTAAATATGAAATTCTTATGTTGCTGTAACACCACGTAATTCTGTAACACTAAGGTTCACAAATCAAGGCAGAATTAAATTTTAAAATCAAAATCAAGGGAAACGGGCTGCGCCATTACGTTCGTCTCGGAATTCTGCATAAGATAGAGTCTGAGTTTGCGTTAATCGGACTCCGTATGAAGGAGTTATGGTCTTCAGAAGTTTCAGAATTCGATTTAAAATTCGAACAGGTCAGAAACGAGTTCAAAATTCAAAAATCGGACCCAGATTGGGCTGGGCGGGAATTTTCCCGCCCAAGGCACCCAGGTCGACTGGGTAGTCGACCTGGGTCACCCAGGTCGACTGGGTAGTCGACCTGGGGGTCGACCCCCCCTGCTTTTACCAGTTCTCTGAACCTGGTTCGTTCTGATGTATTTGGTCACGTTTTCTGCCTAGGTTCGTCTGCCTAACCCTATATAAACAGCCTTAGTCTCCTTCTCTATTCACAATTCTTTTCTATCCTTATGCTGCCTCTGAGAAAATAAATAAATAAGAGAATAAATAATATATAAAATAAATCAAGACGAGGAGATGTTGTTCAAGACTTTCAAGAAGAGGTTCAAGTCAAGCTAGGATTTCAAGTGAAGATTCAAACGACTGCAACGACTGTTTTTCTACGAATCTAATCTAATCTCTGTAAGTCAGTTATTTTTAGATTTGAACGTTTTCTCTGTTCGTGACATGAAATTAAAGGAATAAAAGAATATGCCAAAACTTTCTATTCGAATCTGTGCCTACATCTTTGGACCTAATTAAGAACTGTCATGATTCGATGGCCAATTAGGCATTGCCTATGACTATGAACACTGCCTATGACTATGAACATTTGCCTATGACTATGGACATCGCCTATGACTATGAACATTGCCTATGACTGTGACTATGAGAATTATTTCCTTGACCATGAACACAAGCCTATGCCTTTGACTAGGAAGCATAAACTATTGTCTATGACATAACAAGAACAACTATGATTCATGACTAGGAAAGTGTTGCTTAAGTTTTGTGACTGTGAAATTGGGTCTAATCCTGATCATCTATTCTGTCTATTCTTGGTTTTCTTTGGTTTTAGATCTTGGGAATTTACCTATTAAGTTAGGTCTACCTATGCTCTTGAACCTACGTCGTTATTCAACCCTTTTTATGTTCAGACCTATAGGCCTTCGATGTATTTCAGTGTAATTCGTTAGGTCTGTACTTAGTAAATTATCATTTTATGCCAGTTATTATGTCTATCTTTTTCATAGCATCTTTGGTTCATTCCCTATTTTCTAGGAATCTAGATTTATCTATAATCTAGATTGAATCACGATTATACGAACGGTGGGAATACGATTTGGGCAAAATATGAAATTTACTAAAATGTAGTTATAAACATGGAAATTGGCATAAATTGGGAACATGTATTATGGCATGTTCATAGAAATACAAATGGGATAAATTTGACATGAATTATAGGATGTGTAATTTGAATCTAGTATTGACTTGTAAATCTAGCATTTACATGAATTGTGAACTAGAATAATAGGTCAAATTTGACATGAACTGAAATTAGAATATTAAATCAGAATTGGGTGGCTAAATTAAGCATGATAAGTATGTTAGCATAATTTACATACATCGAGCGTAAATGGTAAATGGTTTAATGGGCCACAAAATAGGTAGTTGGTATGAAAATTAAGTTTTGGCATAAACGGTGAACTAGAATATGAAATCTAGTTTGGCATAAACTGTAAACTAGAATATAAAATCTAGTTTTGGCATGAACTGTAAATGGGGGTGTTGGATCTAAATTGCTATAAACTGTAAGATAGGCAAATCAAGATTTGGGCCTAGAATACAAGTCCATTTGTAGGCATGGTAAATGTATAGGGTATAGGCCAAATTTATTTTTAAAAAAGGGAAAATGGACTTTGAGGAAAAGTGGTTAAACTTTAAGGATAAATTGTTAACAATTTATTTATATACAAATTAAAGGTTTATTAACGACATCTCTTTTAATAACACGCTAGAAAGTTCTAGGGTGACAGAGAGGATAGTGTCTAGGCTTGGGTTTGGAAAATACAAGTTTCCTGCTCTCCCTGGCTATCCCTAACTGATCCGACGGACGGGACGGTTACTTTCAAAACCTTATTTGAAAATTAATCGAAACCCTTTGAACTTAGAAAACACGAATATACCTAACCCGAGGTTAGACTGAGTTGCGATGTAAACCTGCCCGGAACTAACCGGCACATCCAGTATTCGCAACAATATCTGTCTAATGTGAGTGGTCGCGGCTTTAATCTATTTAGTTAAAGCTAGAACAAGAATGGTAGGTTTAAGTTAACTAAGACACTTAACCAATTCAACATGATAACCAGACCGGTGGGTGGGGTTAGGTTCATACAGACACTTAACACAGTTAAGCTAGAATGGGAGGGTTAAGTCCATAGGGACACTTAACCAACTTAACACAGTTAAGCTAGAATGGAAGGGCTAAGTCCATAGGGACACTTAACAAACTTAACATGGTAACAAGATAAGATGTGTAGGGGTTAATTAACTAAGAAAACACTTAGCCAAATTAACATGTTAACTAGACTAGTTAGGTGGGGTTAAGTAAAGTTAATACACTTAGCCAAATTAACATGTTAACTAGACTAGAAGGTGGGGTTAAGTAAAGTTAATACACTTAGCCAAATTAACATGTTAACTAGACTAGAGGTTGGGGTTAAGTAAAATTCAATACACTTAGCCAATTTGATATGTTAGTTGGGCTAGACCGTAGGGTTAAGTAAACTTGAACACTTAACCATCAGATTGTGATAAAGGAATAGGGTTAAGTCTAAAAGATAAAGGGATAATACTTAACCATTAATAACATGTTAGTTAAAACAGACGGGCAAGGTTAAGTTAAAAAGGAACACTTAACCAATACTGGGTGAATGGGTAGGGTTAAGTAATAAGAAATACTTAACCAATATAACTTGGTTTGTGGTAGGGTTAAGTCAACATGAATTACTGACAACACTTAACCAGTTTAACAGGATAAATGAAGAGGGTTAAGTTAGCTTGAATTGACTAATGACACTTAACCAATCCAAATTGACGGGAAAGAGAACTAAGTAGTAAACCTTAGTTAAAAGGATCTAAGTAGTAAACCTTAGTTAAGAAAACAACGATTCTGGAAACTAAGTGGTAAACCTTAGTTAGTAGAACTAAATAGTAATTCTTAGTATAGCACGGGAAGGAGCGAACGTCCGTCTGAGTAAAAAGAAGACTCCAACGAATTGGGTTACGAAGCCCGAGGCTTCGAGGGGACGTGAGGGTACTCTTGTTATCCCTTTGTGAGGCTGCAGATGATCCTCCTGGGCTCACAGAGGTTAAGGTCTGCGTTAGAAGAACCAGTGGTATGCCTTGGTTGCAAAATATGGCAACCTAAAGACTAGGATGGACCATCTTGATTCGGCGAGAAAACGATAGCCCTGTGATAGCAACTCGTCGTCTACCATCCATCTTGAGTCAATCGGGATATGTGAAGCGGAAAGGCGGAGGACTCCAAAAGACCATATACTTGCTATCTAGTTATGGGTGAGGATGGCCATAGGATAGTGGGTCACCGGGGGCCTGCGTATAGTCTCATTTTTCAAGGTGTGCCTTTCATTAGTTGAGGGAGGGGTCAAGTGGGACCATAGCCACTGGAACAAAAACAGACCTTAGCATCTGCATCGGCAGATATCTGAAAGCTCCCGACCGAGTTCTGTATTTCTTGATTTGCCCTGCCACAAGACTCGGGCTGCACATTACAGGACATGTGCATCTAGACAAGCGATAACGATTCGCGATACATGCGTGGGGAAGTCTAGGAACCTATACCACTCTAGGTAGTGTGTCCTAGACTTGGGGGCATCGTTCGACAGGTAGCATAATCCCTAGTTGGACTAGGTGGCATAAACCCTGAATTCGATAAGCGTTCAACAGACAGCGTAAACTCTAGTTGAATCTAGAAAGCACTTGATAGAAAACCCTAGATTAGATCTAGGTAATAAATAATAAATGTATGCCTGAAGGCAATGGAAACTACAGGGATTGGGATCACGTTATCGTTATTAGTTGGGACACTAGTTAGGTGGTGCAGAGATATAGAAACCAGTATAACAAGGAAATAGCGAAGCGGCGAAAGTATTAGAGCATATCCGGTTAATCTTATCTTAGCATATCTTGTGTTAACCTTGTCTAATCTTGCTGAACCTATCATCTTGGTGTTATCTTGTATTCAGTTAATTCATGTCGGTTGTTTTTCCATGTTCACATGCTAGAAGTTACTGAACTTACTCGGGCTTTATGTCTGACTCTGTTTTTCTTTCGTCTTCTTTTCTTCCGTTCCCCCCCAGGTAGTAAAGGAGGGAATAGTATAGCTCAGGTTAAGTTGGACTGTCACTTTTTCCCAGCTTGAAGATTTGTCGAAGTTTGCTTGGATCCTCTTTTCAGATGTTATGGCTGGCTCTTGCTAAAATTGGGGAATATAAATGTTGTTTTATGCTTCTTTATTTTGTAAGACAGATGATACTCTGATATTGTAAAGAAATCATTGTACAAACTATTTTATAAATAAAGCAAAGTTTTATTTTCCGCTGTTTAATTTCTGTCTGTCTTGTAATTTATCTGCATCTTTTACCCTAAATGCTCCACAAAACTTAGTGCATTCCCTTTGTGAGTGACACTAACGGATGTGGGGTGTTACACGTGGTATCAGAGCTGAAGGTTACCAGATCAGATAAAGGATTTGAAAAATTATTTTCAAAACGGTTTTAAAAGAAGCATTTTTAAAAGAAAAGATTTGTTTTAAAGGCATATTCCCCAAAGCCATACGCACTATCTTCTCTTCCTCTGTTTGAATTCTTGTCTCCTTCTTTCTTGAGTCTCTGGGGCTCCTGGCTTTCTGAGAGGTAACCTCATCGATGGGCGAAGTAGTGCCCCGGCTTCCATCCATAGCCGTAGTTGTTTCACCTACGGCCAGTTTTCTTTCAAGCTTATAGGGTTTTCCGTACGATGGAAGCAGCTTTCAAGAGATTTGTCAACATGACTACACATGGAGGGGGATGAGGAGTTTGGCTAGGGAGCATAACCCTAGGATGAGGAATTCATGGATGTAGATTTAGCTCACGAACGAGGAAGAAATTATAAAACCTAAGACAAGAGGAAGTATCTTTACTAGGGTATAATAGGGCATATAATTAAGGATAAGGGCAAGAACGAGGAACAAGATTTTCAGAAGGGCAAGTACATACTTTCACCACCAAACGTACCTAGGAGAAAGGTGGTAAGGTTCTGTTGGAAGAGTCTAGTTTTGCTGTTCGTACTCTTTCCTTTGGTTTTAGCGCTTCACATTTGTTCATATCCACTTCCATAGTTGATTCTCTGCACCATAGTACTTGTATAGTAGAAAGATCCTACTAGAAATCCAATTGGTGGTCCGACCAGTTTATTTTTGGTTAGTAGGGATTTGAGAATAGCTATCGAGTTTGCTTATATCATCTCACGTAGATCGTCTAAATTCGGAGGAGATATTCCTTGGGTGCTTGTCTGATATTGGTTTAGGCCTTTGGGGTTTGTACTTGAGGAATGTCGAGTTCGACTAGGATGGTTTGCGTGAGAGATGAATAGTTGTGGCAGGCACTCCAAAAAGCACGTAGTGACTTTTCGACCCTTATAGTTATGGCATGGTGGATAAGAGGGAGACCTCTGATCATCTTAGTACATACACTTGGTGTCGTGATTAACATCTGTTTATTTTGAAAATGGAGGCCAGAAACTTCACAATCGTGAAGTTAAATTAGTTAAGATACAGTGGAGTAAAGCTCAAGAAGGCTAGATACTAGCATCATACCCTTTTCCTTAAGGGTGCATCCTTGATTTCTTTGGTAGGAGCTTTACGCATAATTGTTTCTCTCTTTCCAAAGTATATCCTCTAGGTCGTATCTTCGATTCTTAGGTAGAAACTCTTTTGGATGTAAACATGTATTTGAAACATGTTATGGTTGATGGTTGCAAGTGGTTGCAAATGGTTGCTCGTGAATGCATATGCATACGTATTAGGCACTAGATCAAGTTCGAACGCTTTCATCTTGCATTTACAGATATGTATTTGTTTGTAAGTTGAACTTGATATGTGATCATATGGATGTTGCATATGGATGAATGGATGTTGCATATGGATGAATGGCTGTGCACGCATGTAGTATTTACATAACTAGGGATGCTTGCATAAATGATTGGACGCATGGCACTGACATGATTCGCATTAAGGAGGTAAACTGAATCAGTAGACCGCCTGATTTTGCATTAGATAAAGACATATACACACACTGTGCATATGAACATGAAAGCATTAGAAATCTTTTAAGGACAATTGATGCATGTGATTGAATGGTTGAGTAGATGGGTGATTGGATGGTAGGACACATTCTTCCTAACTTGAAGATTTCGGGGACGAAATCCTTTTAAGTGGGGGAGAATGTAACACCCCGTAATTCTGTAACACTAAGGTTCACAAATCAAGGCAGAATTAAATTTTAAAATAAAAATCAAGGGAAACGGGCTGCGCCATTGCGTTCGTCTCGGAATTCTGCATAAGATAGAGTCCGAGTTTGCGTTAATCGGACTCCGTATGAAGGAGTTATGGTCTTCAAAAGTTTCAGAATTCGATTTAAAATTCGAACAGGTCAGAAACGAGTTCAAAATTCAAAAATCGGACCCAGATTGGGCTGGGCGGGAATTTTCCCGCCCAAGGCACCCAGGTCGACTGGGTAGTCGACCTGGGGCACCCAGGTCGACTGGGTAGTCGACCTGGGGGTCGACCCCCCCTGCTTTTTCCAGTTCTCTGAACCTGGTTCGTTCTGATGTATTTGGTCACGTTTTCTGCCTAGGTTCGTCTGCCTAACCCTATATAAACAGCCTTAGTCTCCTTCTCTATTCACAATTCTTTTCTATCCTTATGCTGCCTCTGAGAAAATAAATAAATAATAGAATAAAATAATATATAAAATAAATCAAGACGAGGAGATGCTGTTCAAGACTTTCAAGAAGAGGTTCAAGTCAAGCTAGGATTTCAAGTGAAGATTCAAACGACTGCAACGACTGTTTTTCTACGAATCTAATCTAATATCTGTAAGTCAGTTATTTTTAGATTTGAACGTTTTCTCTGTTCGTGACATGAAATTAAAGGAATAAAAGAATATGCCAAAACTTTCTATTCGAATCTGTGCCCACATCTTTGGACCTAATTAAGAACTGTCATGATTCGATGGCCAATTAGGCATTGCCTATGACTATGAACACTGCCTATGACTATGAACACTGCCTATGACTATGAACATTTGCCTATGACTATGGACATCTCCTATGACTATGAACATTGCCTATGACTGTGACTGTGACTATGAGAATTATTTCCTTGACCATGAACACAAGCCTATGCCTTTGACTAGGAAGCATAAACTATTGCCTATGACATAACAAGAACAACTGTGATTCATGACTAGGAAAGTGTTGCTTAAGTTTTGTGACTGTGAAATTGGGTCTAATCCTGATCATCTATTCTGTCTATTCTTCGTTTTCTTTGGTTTTAGATCTTAGGAATTTACCTATTAAGTTAGGTCTACCCATGCTCTTGAACCTACGTCGTTATTCAACCCTTTTTATGTTCAGACCTATAGGCCTTCGATGTATTTCAGTGTAATTCGTTAGGTCTGTACTTAGTAAATTATCATTTTATGCCAGTTATTATGTATCTTTTTCATAGCATCTTTGGTTCATTCCCTATTTTCTACGAATCTAGATTTATCTATAATCTAGATTGAATCACAATTATACGAACGGTGGGAATACGATTTGGGCAAAATATGAAATTTACTAAAATGTAGTTATATACTTGGAAATTGGCATAAATTGGGAACATGTATTATGGCATGTTCATAGAAATACAAATGGGATAAATTTGACATGAATTATAGGATGTGTAATTTGAATCTAGTATTGACTTGTAAATCTAGCATTTACATGAATTGTGAACTAGAATAATAGGTCAAGTTTGACATGAACTGAAATTAGAATATTAAGTCAGAATTGGGTGGCTAAATTAAGCATGATAAGTATGTTAGCATAATTTACATACATCGGGCGTAAATGGTAAATGGTTTAATGGGCCACAAAATAGATAGTTGGTATGAAAATTAAGTTTTGGCATAAACGGTGAACTAGAATATGAAATTTAGTTTGGCATAAACTGTAAACTAGAATATAAAATCTAGTTTTGGCATGAACTGTAAATGGGGGTGTTGGATCTAAATTGCTATAAACTGTAAGATAGGCAAATCAAGATTTGGGCCTAGAATACAAGTCCATTTGTAGGCATGGTAAATGTATAGGGTATAGGCCAAATTTATTTTAAAAAAAGGGAAAATGGACTTTGAGGATAAGTGGTTAAACTTTGAGGATAAATTGTTAACAATTTATTTATATACAAATTAAAGGTTTATTAACGACATCTCTTTTAATAACACGCTAGAAAGTTCTAGGGTGACAGAGAGGATAGTGTCTAGGCTTGGGTTTGGAAAATACAAGTTTCCTGATCTCCCTGGCTATCCCTAACTGATCCGACGGACGGGATGGTTACTTTCAAAACCTGATTTGAAAATTAATCGAAACCCTTTGAACTTAGAAAACACGAATATGCCTAACCCGAGGTTAGACTGAGTTGCGATGTAAACCTGCCCGGAACCAACCGGCACATCCAGTATTCGCAACAATATCTGTCTAATGTGAGTGGTCGCGGCTTTAATCTATTTAGTTAAAGCTAGAACAAGAATGGTAGGGTTAAGTTAACTAAGACACTTAACCAATTCGACATGATAACCAGACCGGTGGGTGGGATTAGGTTCATACAGACACTTAACACAGTTAAGCAAGAATGGGAGGGTTAAGTCCATAGGGACACTTAACCAACTTAACACAGTTAAGCTAGAATTGAAGGGCTAAGTCCATAGGGTCACTTAACCAACTTAACATGGTAACAAGACAAGATGTGTAGGGGTTAAGTAACTAAGAAAACACTTAGCCAAATTAACATGTTAACTAGACTAGTTAGGTGGGGTTAAGTAAAGTTAATACACTTAGCCAAATTAACATGTTAACTAGACTAGAAGGTGGGGTTAAGTAAAGTTAATACACTTAGCCAAATTAACATGTTAACTAGACTAGAGGTTGGGGTTAAGTAAAATTCAATACACTTAGCCAATTTGATATGTTAGCTAGGCTAGACCGTAGGGTTAAGTAAACTTGAACACTTAACCATCAGATTGTGATAAAGGAATAGGGTTAAGTCTAAAAGATGAAGGGATAATACTTAACCATTAATAACATGTTAGTTAAAACAGACAGGCAAGGTTAAGTTAAAAAGGAACACTTAACCAATACAGGGTGAATGAGTAGTGTTAAGTAATAAGAAATACTTAACCAATATAACTTGGTTTGTGGTAGGGTTAAGTCAACATGAATTACTGACAACACTTAACCAGTTTAACAGGATAAATGAAGAGGGTTAAGTTAGCTTGAATTGACTAATGACACTTAACCAATCCAAATTGACGGGAAAGAGAACTAAGTAGTAAACCTTAGTTAAAAGGAGCTAAGTAGTAAACCTTAGTTAAGAAAACAACGATTCTGGAAACTAAGTGGTAAACCTTAGTTAGTAGAACTAAGTAGTAATTCTTAGTATAGCACGGGAAGGAGCGAATGTCCGTCTGAGTAAAAAGAAGGCTCCAACGAATTGGGTTACGAAGCCCGAGGCTTCGAGGGGACATGAGGGTACTCTTGGTATCCCTTTGTGAGGCTGCAGATGATCCTCCTGGGCTCACAGAGGTTAAGGTCTGCGTTAGAAGAACCAGGGGTATGCCTTGGTTGCAAAATATGGCAACCTAAAGACTAGAATGGACCAGCGTGATTCGGCGAGAAAACGGTAGCCCTGTGATAGCAACTCGTCGTCTACCATCCATCTTGAGTCAATCGGGATACGTGAAGCGGAAAGGCGGAGGACTCTAAAAGACCATATACTTGCTATCTAGTTATGGGTGAGGATGGCCATAGGATAGTGGGGCACCGGGGGCCTGCGTATAGTTCTCATTTTTCAAGGTGTGCCTTTCATTAGTTGAGGGAGGGGTCAAGTGGGACCATAGCCACTGGAACAAAAATAGACCTTAGCATCTGCATCGGCAGATATCTGAAAGCTCCCGACCGAGTTCTGTATTTCTTGATTTGCCCTGCCACAGGACTCGGGCCACACATTACAGGACATGTGCATCTAGACAAGCGATAACGATTCGCGATACATGCGTGGGGAAGTCTAGGAACATATACCACTCTAGGTAGTGTGTCCTAGACTTGGGGGCATCGTTCGACAGGTAGCATAATCCCTAGTTGGACTAGGTGGCGTAAACCCTGAATCCGAGAAGCATTCAGCAGATAGCGTAAACTCTAGTTGAATCTAGAAAGCACTTGATAGAAAACCCTAGATTAGATCTAGGTAATAAATAATAAATGTATGCCTGAAGGCAATGGAAACTACAGGGATTGGGATCACGTTATCGTTATTAGTTGGGACACTAGTTAGGTGGTGCAGAGATATAGAAACCAGTATAACAAGGAAATAGCGAAGCGGCGAAAGTATTAGAGCATATCCGGTTAATCTTATCTTAGCATATCTTGTGTTAACCTTGTCTTATCTTGCTGACCCTATCATCTTGGTGTTATCTTGTATTCAGTTAATTCATGTCGGTTGTTTTTCCATGTTCACATGCTAGAAGTTACTGAACTTACTCGGGCTTTATGTCTGACTCTGTTTTTCTTTCGTCTTCTTTTCTTCCGTTCCCCCCCCCCAAGGTAGTAAAGGAGGGAATAGTATAGCTCAGGTTAAGTTGGACTGTCACTTTTTTCCAGCTTGAAGATTTGTCGAAGTTTGCTTGGATCCTCTTTTCAGATGCTATGGCTGGCTCTTGCTAAAATTGGGGAATATAAATGTTGTTTTATGCTTCTTTATTTTGTAAGACGGATGATACTCTGATATTGTAAAGAAATCATTGTACAAACTATTTTATAAATAAAGCAAAGTTTTATTTTCTGCTGTTTAATTTCTGTCTGTCTTGTAATTTATCTGCATCTTTTACCCTAAATGCTCCACAGAACTTAGTGCATTCCCTTTGTGAGTGACACTAACGGATGTGGGGTGTTACAGTTGCTAGATGACATCTGACTCTTTATATTCAAAATGATTTATGCTTTAAAAGTCTGTTTAATAAATCATTTTGGCATGTAACATGTTTAGCATATTCAAATCGTTGTGTGAACGGTATGAATTATATTATGAAATTGCCTTTTTGGCTTGCTTTCCATGGTTTGACTTTTCAATATTTCCATGTAGCTTGCAATTTTTTTTGGGGTAATGTTAGCATTTGATGTGTTTAAACAATACAAAAAAGAAGTTGATAATCAACTCAACAAGAAAATGAAAAACAAAATGGAAAGAGGAAAGCAAACAAAAGTCCCACATTATGAAATATGAGTACCCACCTCTCTATATGCTTATATAAATAAAGGAGAAAGGGGCTTGTAAACAGATGTGGCTAAGCCAAGACACAATATTATATTGATGTCAAATTGGGCCTAGCTCCTTGGGACTCTTGGAATCCATGACACAATATTTTATTGATGTCAAATTGGGGCTCTCAAATGTATGCTTTATGGTTAGTTTCTGGCTTGCCAGATAACTTTTGGGGGGAAGCTATTCTTTCGGGAAATCATATTTTTAAATAAAATACCCCAAAAGAAAACTTCTAAGTCTCCTCATGAACTTTGGAAAAACAGACCACCATCCTAAAATTACTTAAAAATGTGGGGGTGTTTTGCCGAAGTAGAGGTACCAAAACCAAAGAAGGTCAAAATTGGACCAAAAACAATTGATTGTGTATTCATTGGATATGCACTAAACAGTGCTGTATATCGATTTTTGATACACAAATCTGAAATTGATGATATTCATGAAAATACCATCATTGAGTCGAGAAATGCTAGATTTTTCGAACATATATTCCCCTTGAAACAAAGAGACTGAGGGAGGATGGAGTTCCTTATTCTCTTGAGAATACTGAAAAAAATAAAACTCAGCAAAGTAGTGCTGAGCAGCAAGTGGAGGAACCAAAAAAAATTGAAAAAAAGGTCAAGTACCTTAAAAAACCTTTGGACCGAACTTCTATACCTTTGTGTTAGAAGATGATCCATTGACATACAAACAAGATGTGTCTTCCAGCGATGCCCCTTATTGTAAGGAGGCGATTAACAATAAGATTGAACCATTATGTCCAATCATACATGGGAATTGGTCAATTTACCTCAAGGGTGTAAGACCTTAGGTAATAAATGGATATTTAAAAAGAAATTGAAACCTGATGGTTCAACAGACAAATACAAAACAAAAAATGCTGATGAAAAAACTTTTATAGGCCATTCATCTACTTCAAAGGTGGAAGGCAAAGGAAAAGTTGTGTTGAAACTGACTTCTGGAAAGGAACTAATGATGTTCTCCATGTTCCAGAAATACGCTAAGCAAGCATGGTTTCAAATTAATCTTTAAAGCTGATAAATTTGTACTTTCCAAGAATGAAGTGTATGTTGGAAGAGTATATGCGTGTAATGGTTTGTTTAAAGCAAATGCAACCACTATTGTACCACGCACTGATATAAATAAAAGTGAATCTTTTGCTTATATTATTGAATCTTCTAACATATGGCCTGTAAACTTTCATACATTGCGAAAATTGATTAATCTAGAATTTACACCAAAATGCAATATAAATTCCAACTATTAATGTCAAGTTTGTGCAGAAGCAAAATTGACAAGAACCTCGTTTCATCATGTTGAACGAGAGACCGAGCCTCTAGATTTAATACATACTGATGTATGTAATTTGGAAAATGTGTCATACTAGAGGTGGAAAATGTACTTTATTACATACATTGACGAATGTACCAGATACTGTCATGTATATTTCCTTAGAAACAAGGATAACGTCAATAAGAATGCTTGTTGCAATTGCATGACTTAGAAATACATCAAATGGATGTTAAAACTGCACCTTTGAATGGTGAATTAGAGGAAGAAATCTATATGAAACAACCTGAAGGATTTCTAAGCTCGGAAAATGACAATAAAGTTTGCAAACTAGTAAAATCACTTTATGGTCTTAAGCAAGTTCCAAAACAGTGGCATGAGAAGTTTGATAAAACTATGTTATAAAATGGATTCACGATAAATGAATCAGACAAATGTGTGTACATAAAACACACACATATTGGATATGTCATTGTTTGTCTCTATGTTGATGACATGTTGCTCCTAGGCAATAACAAGGTCATAATAACATCTATAAAGGATATGTTATCCTCTAGATTGGACATGAAAGACCTAGAACTGGCTGATGTCATATTGGGTGTAAAAATTCTAAGAACACCACAGGGAAATGCATTATCCCAATCGCATTACATCACCAAAATACTTGAAAATTTCAAGAAATATAATATAATTATTGCAAAATCACCAGTAGATATGAACCAAAATTGGGTAAAGAACACTGGTGATGGTATCTACCAGTTAAAATACTCTCATATACTAGGAAGTATCATACATGTTATGAACTGTACTAGGCTTGATATCGCATATGCTGTAAGAAAACTAAGAAGATTTACCAGCAATCCTGGTAAACATCATTGGAAAGCGATAATCAGAGCTCTAGGGTATCGAATGTATACGCAGAGCTATGGTCTATACTATACAAAATATCCTTCAATAGTAGAAGGATACAGTGATGGAAATTGGATCACTGGATTACATGATACAAATTCTACAAGTGGATATGTGTTCACATTAGTAAATGGAGCAGTTTTATGGAAATCATCCAAACAGACTTGTATCACAAGATCTACGATGAAATTGAAGTTTATTGCACTAGATAAGACTGCATAATAAGCATAATGGATTTGAATCTTCTTAGAAGACATTCCTAATTGGAGAAAACATATGCTTCTAATATGTATACATTGTGATAGTCAATAGTACACTACACAATGGTAAATCTAGGCATATTCGTCGTAGACATAAAAAGATAAGACAACTTCTCTCTAACGGAGGTTATCACAATAAATTACCTTCGATCTAAAGATAACTTAGCGGATCCACTTACAAAAGGATTGCCAAGAGAGAAAGTTCAAACCTTATCGAAGGGAATGGGGCTAAGGCCTGTAAACTAAATGTTTTTCTAAAATGGAAACCCCGCCTAGTTGACTGGAGATCCCAAGATCTAGGTTCAAAGGAACAACGAAGTTTAAGAGAAACTTGATGGCACTGTTATACACCAACCATTCCTATGATAAGTCAGTGCATTATAAGTTGCATAAGGATAAGTATTAGTACTTTTAGTGATGTCTGTATTTGAGGAATCAGAGAATACCCTTTACAGAATCACCTACGTAAGTGCGAAGGCGCCACTTCAAAGAGAATTATGAGGCTAAATTCTATAAGTACTTATGAGACCAAGTAGGTGTTCAAGGCAAAAACGAACACATATAGAGAACGAAGGGTTATAAGAAACATTTATCGTGTGTTATCTACTTTGGAATTACAAAAAAGGCTTACAGTTCAAGGACAGTCTATGTCTACTGATTCGCCTATGATTCAAATAGGTAATCACTAGGAAAGTTCAAAGCCCATGTGCTACTTTAACCGATGCGATAAATGGTTCGTGAAACTAAGATCGACTGCTCATTCATGTGGGGGATTGTTGGAAATGAATGAGCAAAGAAAGAGGAAAGTGGGAAGAAGAAGAAGAAGAGATAGGGAAGAAGAAGAGACAACAACATTTAAAGTCCCACATCATAGAATTAATAGCACAATCTCTCCTAGTATATTAGAAGCCAAATAGGCTTATGTAAAATAGAAAGGAGAGGGATGATATGAGGATGTGGGCTTGGCCATGACATAATAATACATTAAAATGTCCAAGATAAGGGCCTTGGGCCTTGGGGCTCTTGAGGTCTCTTGGTTGGATATGGCCGACGGTTGCTGATTGGGCTAGTGCACTAACATGAGAATATTTTTCACAAAATTTTAAAGGCGTGTCCTTTCAGTTCAGAATTCGAAAGGAATGTCTGTTAGCTAAATGTGTACAACCATTTGAATTCTCAACGTACGCATATTAATAACCAAGTGGTTAAAGGGTCACAACCTTTCCTATTCTGGCGGTTACTAATGCATGTGAACAGGCACTCCTCCTTGCCTATAAATACACTGCCCAAAACAAGACAAAAATCACTTTTTATGTCGCATTATTTCCTCTTCTTCTTCAAAGTAATTCTCTGATCTAGTTTCTACAATCAACTCCAGTTCGTCAGAGCTCCGTTTGCTGGAACTACGCAACGGAGTTCGTCCGTTTTATCCTAGGAAAGAAATTGCAACTACGTCAATTGGTGCATACGGCGGCAATATTGTTTTAAGGAAACAGAAAATTTCTGGACTCGGACACTACTAAAACATAATTCTTTATGTTTATCTTCAATCTTGTGCACAAATCGGTTACGCTTTCTGTGATTATTGTAAACACAGTTTCACGTAACAATTGTTGCATAATTCTTGAGCAACATTGATTGTTGTTACTGTTTAATTTGCAATACAATCATGTATTGACAAAAGATATAACTTTGTAATACAATCGTGTATTTACAAAACTTCTAACAATTTGTTGTTACTGTTTAATTTGCAGTACAATCATGTAATGACAAAAGATATAACTTTGTAATACAATCGTGTATTTACAAAACTTTCTAACAATTATACTAAGTATTCAAATGTTAATTTAATTATAAATAGAGCTTAATATTGAACCGAACTATTTTTTATTAAGTACTTAAATCATTTAAAGAAAAAAATGAGACAAAAAGCTCATGTTGAAGGTTCTATTTGCAAATCATATATCGAAGAAAAAGCTTCTTTCTCTCATTATTTTAATAATCATGTGAACTTATCATTTGGAAGCATTCTAGATAATGATGAGAGGATTGAACAAGATTCTTCTTCTGAATCAACATTATCTATTTTTAAACAACATGGCCAACATGCTAAAAAATGTGTGGAAATATGGCTAAATGATAAAGATTGTCATGTAGCGCACACATATATTCTTCTTAATTGTCCTGAAGTTGCTCCTTTTGTCAGGTAATCATTTTTTTTCTTTCAAGTTTTACTAAATTTAAGTTAAACTTGTTAATAATAATGTAACATATAATGTTTGTGTTTGCAATATTTATGAATCACAAAATTCAAGTGACGATTTAAGCAAAGATTTCAGTAGTTGGTTTAGGAACTACGTTTTTAATCCCACAAATAATGTGCTCGACGAAGAATTGAAACATTTAGCCTTTGGACTGAAAAGAAAAGTCAAAACGTATCCAATAGTTTTTGTTAATGGGTATAAATTCAATACCAAAGAATACGATGCCGAAAAATTAACAAATAATGCTGGTGTTTTTGTTAAAGGCAGTGAAGATCCTAATAATTATATAAATGATTTTTATGGCGAGTTAACTCGGATTTTGAAATTGACATATTTAACAAGGCCCGTAGAAGATGTTTGTTTGTTTAGATGTAATTGGTTCAGCAATGTTCCAGGTTCTGGTATTAATGTGCATCCAAAGTATAGTCTTGTAGAAATTAAATATACCTCACGTTATCAAAAGTATGACCCTTTTTTACTATCCAAATAAATCCTACAAGCTTATTGTGCCCCTTAACCGTCTCTAAAAAGGGATAAAGCAGATTGATCAGTGGTTTTTAAAACCAAGGCAAGATTTACGTTCGATGGACAGAATATTCCTGATGAACAAGCCTATCAAGAAGATCTAGAGGAAAATATTGAAATAACAATTGCAGATGATCAAACTGATTTTTTACCTTTAAATGATGAGGCAAATATATTAGTTGCTGCATTTGAGAGTGTAGAGGAAAACGACATAAAACATGAAACCGAGTCTGAATCAGAAAACGGCAAAGAAAACGACGAAGATTGAGTGAAATTTGGTAATTTACACAACTATTCACATTACATTTAACTATGTTTAATATTGCATTTTTAATAGTTAATCATATCATAATTATTATGATTTGTATATGTATCAATGTGGTAGGTATATTATGTCTGGCTCTCGATGACGTGGCGGTGAGAATAGTGGCTTTGGTAACCTGACGGTAATGAATCATTTTGCACACATATAATAAATTAACATTTATATACACAATATTATAATATGTTATATGTTGAAATAACATTTTTACTATTCATTCTATTTGTAGACTCGACAACTTAAGAAGGCCCAATAGAAAGAAGAAATTAAAGAGCTTAGAATCATGATTGAGTAACTACATAAGTAGTGTCATCTTCAAACCATGCAGTTGGAGCAGCTAAATCATAATTTTGCGAAGTATGTGCACAATCATGATAGTCGTCCTTCGTCGTCTGCTGATTCCGGAAGCGATGCTTAAGGTATGTATTTTTTATGACTTGAAGATGATGATATTTTAGCACGGAGTGGGTGAGGATGATACCTTTGATATGTTTAGATGATTTGTGGACATGTAACTTTGATGTATTTGGTTTATGAACATGTATGTGTTGGTCTTTAGATGTTTTGTTTTGTTTATATTGGTGTTTCTTTGATTTATTTTGGTTGTTTATATTGTTATTAGTATATATGTGTTGTATATAAGTGAAATTGATTGAAATTGGATTGAAAATGGATTGGACTGGAAATGGGGCGGCTGGAAGGTTATATGCTTGATGTTATAAAAAAAACTAATTTTTTCAACGGTCAGCAATAATTTCCAACGGCTATCTGGTCATTGTTTTGCAATGGTTTCCAAAGGTTAAAGCCGTTTAAAGCCATTGGTAATGTCGTTGGAAATAATCCTTTGGATTCATTCGAAATCGTTGGACGTCATGAAAGCTATTCCAATAGCCTCCAACGGCCGCCAATGGCTACTAGCCGTTGGAATAACCCTGTATTCTAGTAGTGTAGACAAGTAATTTGATGGGGAAACAATTATGATTCTAATTCAATACCTAAAAGCCCGGGATTGTAGTTTGTGCATGGCATTCCTATAGTATGAAAACAACATAATATAATTCAAATTGATTTTTTTCTTGTTTAACAGGTGATAATCAAAACTGAAATTATCAGTAATAACTATACTGGCGTATAATAATTTCTCCATTTATTCCATTGAGAGCTGCGGTTTCACATACCAAAAATTCTCCTAGCACAGATTAAAAAATTTCAGTGGCCAAATGGTAAAAATAAGTCGTCAATATTGTGTATATGCAACTTAAAATTTTAACAGTTTATAATTTTTTGTTAAAAAAATAGAGAAGGATTTTGTAAGAGGCATGAACTCAGAACTGTAGTAAAATGTTAGGGAATCTAGCGTTGGAAGGAGGGAGAAAAAATATAAGTAAAAAATAACAAAACACCTTCTCATATTTTATTAATTTCTAACAAATCCAATCGTAAATAAGTTCAAAAATAATTGAAATGGCTAGGTAGCGTTTGATTTTGTCAATGGGCAGTCCGCATTGGCGTCTGCATCAGATGTATCGGATGTGTCTGAAGCGTCAAACGTGGAACCCACACGCAGACCCCTTCGAGACAAACAACTCAAAAGTTAGCTTGCTTGTCAGAGGCATCTGACACATCTGTCGCGAAAGAAAGTTTTTGGACCCGTCGGCCCTCTTCTTCCTCCCCTATATATTCATTCCAATTCCTTACATTGTCCTCACCAAAACACATAAACAATCCGAAAATTGGAGCTTGAATCCTCGTTCAACCGTCAATTTTTTTTAGGTTTTTGTTATTATATTTGCGTTTTTAGCTTCTTAACTTCGCTATATGTTTTTTTCGTAATTTTTTGATTTTTTTCAAAATGGCTGCAAGTCAATCCTCCTCTACATGTTCCATTACCGAATGTAATGACGACACACTACAAGAAAAACCGTAAATAGCGACAGATATTTAGTAGCGGAAAGTTTAGTCGCAAATTAGAGATGGATTTTCGTGAAACCGGTAAGGGATATTATCTAGGAATTTTATTTCAACTTATTTTAAAATATTACCGTCAAGTTCTTTTTTCTGTCTCTAAACTATAGCAAATTGCAATAGTTTAATGTCTTCATTTTTTTGTCGCTGATTTCCATTGCAATTTGTGACAGTTTACCGTTGTGTATTTTTTGAAGCTATTTTACAGCAGATTTTGAAGGGATTTCCAAGGGATTGATATGCTTATTCTTTATAAAATGTTTTACTTTTATGTTTTTACTAAGTAGCTGATAAGTAAAAATATATTTTTAATAATTAATGTTAAAAATAATATACTAATAACGAAAAATATATAATTACTATTAATAGTAAATAAGTTCAATAGTTAGAATTTATTAATTAATAATTACTAAATAATTAAGAAACAATAATAATTAATAATATATATTAATAAGTAATCTATGATAATCAATGATTAATAAGTAATTATTAATAATTAACAAGTAAAATATATTATCAAGTATTTAAAATTTAATAATTATAATTGATAATTATGTTTAATACTTATTAATTAAAAAAATTAAAACTTTCATATTTTCTAAAATAAATATAAAATTTAAACATAAAATTTTGAAGTTTTCATATTTTGAAATAAATATAAAGTTGTAACAAATGAATTTTTAACAACAGTGAGTTTCCGCTAGCTGCAATAAACAAACTTCATTTTCTTGCCAGTTGGAATAAAAATATTTTTTACAACTGATTATCGATATTAAAATCAAAATCAAATTTAAATTAATACTAAAATATTGAAATCATGTATTTATTTGGTTCAAGTGGTGTATTCCATGTGTAGAGGTCGAAAAGAATCCAACGTCTATCGCGTCCATGGTAACAGATACAAATGGCTCTTTTTTTATAAATGGGAAAACGCATTATTTTAGGCCTTTTAACGACATCTAAAACATATAGAACATAAATATAAGTTATGATTAATGTAAATTGTTATACGTTTAGTCTCTATATATGTACAATTCTTTTACACAAATATAAGTTCTGATTTAACTGGTTATATTGGAGATAAACTTGATGGCACATCATCATTTATTAACATTATTGGTAAACTTAAAATATATAAAATTTATTGTCGCTACAACGAAATCACCTTTTTACAACATTTTCTTACAATGATTTATAACAAAACGTTGTAAAAGATGTAATTTTAAAACGTTTTGGATAAAAATGTTTAAAAAAATTATATTTTCAGAACATTTTAGAAACGTTGTAAAATATAAATGTTTATAACATTTTCATATAACACAGTAAAGCAGCAAGTTTTGACAACATTTGTTCCTATAATTATCTATTAACCTTTTAATAGCTATTCAAAAGCTTATAAAAACATTGGTTCCTACTATAATTGTTTAGAAGTAATAACTAATAATCAATATACAAATTGATAATTAATTACTATTTAATAACATTTACTTATTATTAAAAAATTGCTATAATAATTGGTAATTAATGTTAAACAATATTTATTTATTATATAATATTTGAAAATCACTACTATATAATTAAGAAATAATAATCAATAATTAAGACTATTTTTAATATTTAATAATTATATTTAAAATTTCATAAATTCCAAAATGTGTAAAAAAACAAATTTTAAAAAATAGTAAGCATTAAGATACAAATTATCACTTTCTTATGTATCTAAAGGTTTCTTTTGTAAATATCTTATAAAATATGTTATGGTAACAAATAACGAAAGTTTGTTAAAAATTATTTTTTCCCGCCGGTATGAAATATTTGGCTCCAATTCTAAAAGGTTTCCCCTCTATGATTTCAGCCCACCTGGACGCTTTTTATTTTCTCTCCCTACAAAACGCAATTCCTCTTCTCGAGAAAAATCAAACACCTCCTCAACAATTCATTATTCTGCCTCCAGTTCCAATGCATCTCAAAGCAATTCCTTTATTTCTCCTTTCTCCATCGTAAATCCTTTACCTTATTTCTCCTTTCTCCATCGCAATTTCAGATTCAATCCACCTCAAAATAATTCGAGACATCCAGATAAAATCAGAAATTCTAGATCCAGAACGAAGATCCAGTTAAAGACTTTCAATTCGCAACAATTTGGTTGCACAACTTTGTGGTGTTTGGCGATGGCGATGTTGTTCCGTTGCCTGAATATGGTGTAACTGAAGTAAAACTAGGCGAAAAGGAGTAAGTGTTTAAATCGCTCTTAATGTATTTTGATTCATAACATATTAAATATTGTGTAGCAAACATGTTTGGCTAGTGAGTAATAGTGAAGTGACTGTCAGTACAACAGTGTGGTTTAGTGCTTGCAAATATTAATTTTATTTTGTCAAAAAAATGCTATAAATTATGTTAAATATATAATACTGGTACGACCTTGAATATTTAGTGATGTGAATCTTGTTTAGTGAATGTTTAAATGAATTCGTTTGTGAAATAAATGTGCTAAATAACTTGTTATAAGTTGTGTTTTCCTTGACTTGGATTGTGAAATGGTAGTTGTTTAAAATTTAATTGAATGATGATGATACGTTTCCTGACATTTGTAATTAGAATTGTTAAATTAGATGTACAGCTTAAATAGTGAATTGAGTAGCTGATCTCAAATGGTATTGAAAACAGTTCATTGCCTCAAAGTGGTCCTTGAATGCAAAGTTGTGTGCATCCAAATATAAAATGATTTGTAGCAAGGATGCAAATCCACATCAAATGATTTATGACTGAAATCCACTACACTGCAGTTGTGTGAATTATGACTGAGTATCTTGTTATTTATTTCTATTTTATTTTTATGAAGGTTAAAGCAACAACATTAAATAAGCATCATAAATTTTACAGTAGCAATGATTAAGGAATAAGAATTATTCAGTTAAGTGGTTACTAGATAGGCTATCATGACACAATTGTTTTGTAATATGCAGCTCCCGTGTGTTTTTCAGTTCGGATCTTCTGTAATAATTCCTCAACGGGAACAAGAAGAGAAGGCGACTCCATTGGACTATGACCCGAAGTTTGTTTATCTCCTAAGGTATATCTTATACAGAAATCTTTATTGTTTTGCAATTAATCCTTTATTTGTAGTTAAGTTTGATTAGTACATGTGGGACGTTCTCTATACTTCATTTGAGTGGAAGTTTTGAACCTTCTAATCTCCTACGTTTTAGGTACGATATTATTTTTCTTCCCATTTGAACATCGTTTTCTATGCTACCCTCTTTGGTACACTATTGTTCTTCTTATTTGACTATTTTTTTCATTGCTTTTGATTGGATTCTTATATATAGTGAAGTGCCTTAAGGCAGTTCTATAAAATCGTGGACCTATCCCAAAAGAAAATGGCAATAATTAATTCATCTTCTTTCAATTGTAGTTCCAGAGATAGACCACAGAAGCAGGATCTCGAGTCAAAGAACATCTTCTTTGGATGGTTGTAATGTTAAGTGTAATGTTAGGTGATTAATGATCAAATTACTTTTGCTTAAATGTATATTATCAATGTATGCTTCAATGTATTAAAAAGTTCAAGACAATATGTAGTTATCTAAGTAGAATGTACCGAGCGAAGAAATAAATCATTACTGGAAATTTATCTTTGTATTTTCGGATATGCTATTTATTTCAGTGTTCATATTTGATTGATATTAGTTCGATAAATATACATGCATGTGTTTATATATGTGTGTGTATGTGTGTGTGTGCGTATAGCGTTGATTTGCGAGCCTCACACCCCGGTATGAACCAGACACGGGAGAGGACATCAGGAAGGACATGCGTTTCCTTCTAGCTACGAGTGGTGTTTTGGGTTTTACACGCCTGGACATTTTACTTATGTGGATGATGGATAGCGAGGCGCCTCGGTTATTTCGGTCTCTGCGGAGCCGATGGTTTGGTCGGGATATGACCAGTTTACGCCCCATAGGGCGGGGAAACGCAGTATTCAGGCATTTTAATCCACTCTATGATCGGCCCTGACGATGCAAGGCTTGACTGAGTACTTGCTTGAGGCTCGGGCTAGAGAGTCTCGAAGCGGTAAGGATGATCCCTTGCCTTGGTTCATGACGGAAATCCCAATTTCCAAATACGACATCGTGCGGTTTTGATTGTAAACCTATGTATGGCGACATGTTATATGGTACCCATGTCGTCTATGATTGATACTTATGATTGAAATTGTTGTTGAAACATATAAACACTAGTAATAATATCAAAGGATTTTTTTTATACGTATCAAGCATATTTTGGCCATTATAAGGTAAAACTCTATCCTCCGACTTGCGTTGCATTGTGTGATGGGACCTAAGTCTTATAATGGCTTCATTTTTGTAAAAAGCATTGCGATGTTTAAATTATTTACTTGTTTTGAGCACTGGCAATCCAATGGAGTAAACCCGTTCCGCATTAGCGGCGTGGTCCTGTGATTGGCTTTATTATAAAATAAGTTAAGTAGATTTCCCATACCAGTCCCATGACTGACTTGTAGTTTGTTTCACTTGCAAACTCGGGTGCCCTATTTTCTACACGGGCAGCCTTGTATTCAGGTTTTAGCAGGCTCTTTGTGTATAGCTATGGAGCTGAAGATGGATTCTATCACTTCTTTCTTTTTATGTTGTTCAACTCCTGTTATGTATATTATGTTTGATTCCTCTGTAGACATTTTATTTAAAGCTGAAACTGTATTTTGTACTAAGTATGATCCTGTTATACTGTGTAACTGTAATGATTATTATTTTCAGTGTAATTTGATGTACATTATCTGGTGTATTTATATATTTCTGTTCTGCTGTTATTTGTTTATGTGTTATATTCCAAAGATTACCCTTACCACCGTAGAACAAGGGTTTGGGGTCGTCACACCTTTAGCAAGATCGTAAATAAACTAAAGGAATATTACGAAGAATCTGTTTCTGCACTGGAATAATATATGTGAAATAGATGTCCATGAAGATCTATGTAAAAGCACTTCTAGTGTACACAACAGATGCAAACCAAACATAAATTGAAAAGGGTAATAACGATCTTATTTACTGGAGGACTAAATATTAGTCAAAATACATCTCATTACACCACAAGCAAAATGTAAATTTTGTATGAATTTTAAACCGTTAACTTACCTAATACACATTGGTTTACGCCTCTAATCAGGTATGAATTTTAAATTGCCCATTTACGATTCTTTGCAGGACTGTCCTGAGAATAGAATTGACTCTAATTATCTGTGTAAATCTCATGTTCATACATGTAATATAAATATCAGTCAGTATGTTTAACCATACGTTTAAAATACAGTGTTTTAATAGGTGTACCACACACCCATTTATCCAATTCAAATCGTTAGTTCCAATATGCTTTTGACACATATGAGGGAAATCCTAGCCACCAAAAAGTAGCAGCTTGTGCAGAATATATTAGTAGCTAGTACCGAATGTGTTGTATTGGCATACCTGATTCATAGCTTTCCATTTAAAAGACTGGTAAAATTGATCACCAAAGTTGCTAATGTTAGCTCTCATTACATGTATTATATATTATAAATATACCAAATAATCAGTCATTATTACAAATCAACATTTTTTGGCGACTATACAAATCAACATGTGTTTATGTAAAAAATATAAATCAAGTAACATTGCTTACTATTTAAAAATATTATTAGCAGTTGCTAGTTCCACATAATACACATTTGATCATTTATCTTTCTTATTTTAGAGGATGTAAAGAACTAATGTTAATATTTTATTTTACAGGAAAGATATTATTTTAATTTAACAAAAAAGTTTGTATGTGTACATGTGTTTCTTGACTAAATGTCTTTTATATTAACGCACTCATCAATCAACTCACCAAAAATGCTTTTTATAATGTTAAAAATGTTGATTAAGAAATGACTAATGAACTTGAGTCATGGCAATTTTATTTACCCAAGAACAACATAAGTACATACTAATTTCAATGCTCATGGCATCTAATCGATTCTTAAATTAAAATGAAATTAATCAGGTGAAGTAGGTTAAAAACAATCTAAGTGTAAAAAACAGTAGCCTCATTGAGAGCTGCAATTAATCTAAACAAAATATATTAGTAAATACCATAGACATAGACATATACTATAACGTAATATAAAATGCAGCAGTTGATCAAAATACATTTTTATAGATTATATGATCCAAATTGTTTATATTACATATTATTACGCGACATTATAAATAAGTTTAAAAAATAATCAACTTATGAAGGCTACCAACAAGCAATTTTATAGAAAACTATATACATAAGCAGACTATATGCTATATAAATTATAAAGTGATAAGCTAATGACTATTAGATTTTGTCATTCATGCATTTATTATTTATTATTAATTTTCCTTTGTCTTTTCAGAATAAATATATAACCAATTTCTACGTGTCAAAGTTTCACCGGAATTCACATATGAAGCTTATAAGGCAAAATATTACATTTTTAAGTAAACAAATGCAAACTTACTCATCAGAGCTTCGATAGTCTCGCATGCCTTGTGTATACAGCTTCTCCTATCTGAAATACTCCTTTCACACTTCATCAACGCATGCTGCACATTTGTCATCTTCTTCCATGGATACCCAATGCCTACAACATCCTTAGTATTACACTATAAATGAAGCTGAATTTTTCATTAGGCTATCTTCACTTATTCTTAGCCATAGCTACCCGTCCTGTAGTGATCTCTCCGGCAATTTCTATGCGACCCATGTATATACTGCAGTTAAAAATATAAATTATATAAAGTATGTGAGAAGATGGATGTGTTTAGAATAAAATTTAAAGGGAAAGTAACTACACATTAGCTTACAAGTGTTTCATAAACTATTGTTGCCACAAAATATCTCCCTAAAGTAGCAATTTCAATGTTGTCATGTGCATGTATAGATATTCAAGTTCACCAACTTATAGCAACAACAATCAATTTTCGAACAAAAACAGCTAGCACACTCAGTAGTTGTTGCCACAAAATACATAGTTTGACCCATAATTTTCACCTATTGAAGTTGATTCAATAGGAGTATTTACACGAAGCTAGTTGAAAACTGAAAATTTCACCTGCAAACTGTTGTCCATACCTACTTGAAGGTGTATATCACTATGTCCGACAAAATAACACTTTAGAGCTATACCATACCTAGTTGAAAATATGGTGTCCAGCCTGTTCACGCTTTGTCATGCTTGCAAACACATTACCCTACCCAGTTCTTCATCCTTGCATATTTCTTGCAAGTTTGATATCTATATCTTATGGCGCACACACTCTCACATAGTTTCTACACTATTAAAAACAGTTATTTTTATTACATATAAAGTACAAAATCCACTCATTTGGTTAATCTCCTTTTTTTTAATCATTTATGGGATGTTCTGCTTGTATTAACTATTGAAAAAATCTACGGATATGTATGGGTTCAAATAAAATTTATGGTTTAAACCATAGGAGTAAAAAATAATTATTTGCATATAACTAGTGTGTAACCCGTGCATTGCACACGAACATATTATAAAATATAGATTTAAAAATTTTAATATTAAAATTGGACCTTTATTATACAACACATGGTAAAATCGGCAAACTAAATGTACATTATTGTTATTGTTGTTTATACATGGTATGTGTTGTGTAACTTAATATTTCTTTGAAGTAAAATAATAATACTATTATTCTTACTATGAGCAAGTATTCTTGTTGAAATTGACATATTATATATATTTTTAGATTGAATTAGCAAATATTATTTAACTTATTTCTTTTATATATATATTTAATTTGAAAATACGTAATTAGTTAAAAGTATATTGACTTAAGAGAAAATAATACGAATCAATTTAGAAGGATTTTGTAAAAAGATCGCGGACATTTTAATGCGGAGTTATTAAAGTTAATAATAGGACTTTTTGTTGTTTTGTATGATAAATTTATTGTTTGTGTACATAAATGATTATAGTCAATCTATAAATTAACTTTATTATTATTGTTTATGTACATAATATATGCATTGGATCTATAAATCTATATGGTTAAGCACAAAATTTTCATTTTTGTTTTTATTGGTATATGTATGTATACATATATGATTGATATATGGATTACATATATGATTGATATATGGATTATTAAAACACTTTAAATTTGAGATTTCTTAAGCAATTTGAATACATAGATCTAAACATGAAAGATCAGGAAACAGACAATGAAGTTGTAAATAACTATAGAAATGTCAAAATATTGATATTTAAAGTTAAAAACAGAATTCAAAAGTGTAGATAAATTTAATGAGATAAATGAATAATAAATTAGTTATTCTAATGTTATTCACGTAAAATATTTATGGTATCGGAATTATATATCTTTATATTTAAATGAAAACTCTATTTAATCGCTTTTCTTGATATGAATGTGAGATACAAATTGAAATCATCACATTTATGGATTTATCAGATGAATTAATGAATATTTATTAATTAAATTTATTCTAACAAAATAAAACTAATATTACATGGTTAATTAAAATATATTGATGTAAATTTACAAAATTATGTGATATTGAGGTGGGTTTTGTAAGCAGTCCTAGAAATTTCAGAATGTAGGCACTTTTAGTCAAAATAATAGTTTCACAACGTAAAGCATCAATGTATCAACATGGGTGAATTATTAATTAAATTTGTAATCATTGCTCATGCATGTAATTATGCTATGTAACTGATGTAGTTGTATATCCAAATGAATTTTATATCCTTTTTCTAATATGAATACTATGCAAATATTGAAATTTTCATATTTTTATGATTTATTTGACAAAACAGCTAATAGTTTACTAAGTTTAATTATAGTTTTAAGATTCGTAATTCACTGTAATATATGAAGTTAAATATAAAATATTAAAAGAGAACTGAGATAGTCAGTAAGAGGTTGGGCAAATTTTAAAATTAAGGTTTTTGCTATTAAAAAAACATAATTTTGTAATGCATGGAAAATTTGTTGATAGTTATTTTGATAAACCTTTTGCTATTATTTTTTGTTTTATCTCAAAAGTTAAATTTGTATAATCTCATTCATATTGCCACAGTAGCGCAGCAGAAGACAATGCAGAAATAATTTCCAAAAGCAACATGTAACATGTGAAGCATCAAACTTTTCAAAACACATATGCTCCCTGTAGCTTTCGGACATTCGTATAACAGAAAATATGTACTCTCAAAAGAAACTTATATACAAAGTAAATAATAATATAGACAGTGAACTGTATATAGCAAAATTATTATATACAGTCAAGTTCTCAGATAATGTGACAAAAAACAAAGTTTTTATACTACTGAACCTTACGTCAACTTTATCAAATTTATTATATTACGCATTCATCCACTTTTCTTCTTTTTTGAGTTATACACATCGAAATAATCTACATATCAATTAAGGAAAAAACCCACGTTTGCATCATATATTTTCCATAACAGTTTAGTCTACAAAATTTAATGATGCACATATAACTATCCAATAACCATATATAGTACATACAAACTGTAATAATACTAATAGGTGGAAATAAAACCCAAAGCATAGTAAGCAAACCTGAAACTCAATATAATTATTGTTGAACTATTCGATCTGGTTTTATCATCGAGATCTTCTATTTTTGAAAGCTCCTGGTCTCTATATGACATAAAGAACTTGAGCTTCTCCATTTGTTCCACAAATAGTACACTATTTGTCTTCTTGTGTGATTTTAAAAAATCATGTTTCATATAATCATTTGGATCACCGCTTTAACCATTTTGTTAACCCATATATATGAGTGCAAATCTGAACAAAAAAGGGGAACAAAAAAAGGAACTTTGTGGCTCATGCTACTATCTGTACACCGCAACAAACAATACCACATGGAGTATAACACTTCTCTATATTTTAGAATGAACAAATAACTTACCTTAAATATGACACATCAGCTCTATTGCCAAACTAATCCGAGCTCTACAGCTATCCAATTTCTGTACAAAACGGGGATATATTACACAATTTGAGCATGAAAGAAATAAAAGATACATTTTAGGTTGAAAGTTATCTACAACAATATGAATGCAAACCATAGCTGCTCTAAAAATAAGTAAACAAATTAAAGTTTCTCGATCCGCCTTGTAAATGCAAAATATTGTATATCTTGTGCATGGATCAATATTTCTCTAAATCAGCATTAATGGCAGGAAGTAAAGTAGATTAGCTTTTATTTGGATTACATTCCATAACTCAAGGTTAATTATATCTTGGCTTTAGAAAACATGACAAAATTAATGATAGTTGAACCTTGTATGCTAAAACTATGAATGGCAACAAACTACAATTTAGACTTGGTTTTTTCAATCAAAAACTCAACCTGTACAAAGCTATAATGAACCTTCTATTAGCTGCATAACATAAAATTAAAATTCTTAATGGATTGAGGTTTGAAACTTGACTTATAAATTGTAGGTATTATAAAAACATAAAAGTTGTTGTTACCTTCTTTAGCAAATTCACTTCATAATAAAAAATTGTTAGCATTATAATTCACTTAGAAAACAGCAAAATGTTGAAACTTATGACAAAACTTCAATTTTCAATGACTTTGATATGGAATGAGAACATAAACATAAAGAGGAATTACCATACATTGCATACTAAGAATGTTCTACGTTGAATGAGAACACATTATGGAAAATATATCAGCACAAAATGCACTGTTACAGTCCAATGTTTTGTTTGTGACGTGTCCTGGGTGTCTGGTTGCACATGTAGATAAATATGTTTATATGTTGACCCTTCAACTATTTCTCTTAGAACTTTGCCTGATCATGCAGCCCAATATGAAATTGCATAATGTAAAAACTCGCCTAATTCACTGAAGAATTGCATAATAGCTACATGGCCCAGTTTCAATTTAAAGCTTCTAATTTCAGAACATGTCAGTAATCATGGCAGTGACTATTGGAAAAAGAAAATCGTAATTGGAAACAAACTATCTACCTTTATGTACATGTGAAAAGTAACCAATAAATAAAAGTCATTTAATAATAGTTATATTTAACATTCACAATACAACATAATGTGAAGGATATCAATTATTGACCATGGCAACCCAACATACAAAAAAATATATAACAAAATTTACATGCATTACTGACCAACTTAAAATCCTTTCAAAGCTTAGTCTGGTAAGCTGGTAATAGGGTAGCTAAGGAATTTTCCTCAGGTGAAATATTATAGGCCTGGATATAAATGATTGAATTACGACATTCGTTTCAATCATATTCTAAAACATGGTAAGAAATAATGGAGCTCACATCTAGTAGTTGAAGTGTAGTAGAAAATCTATGTTAGCCTCCCCACTGTCCCGAAGCATGCATTTATATTGTAATTTTAGTTCATAATATCAGAAACCCAAATAACATGTAAAAATAAGATGTCATTCGAAAAATTTCAACACTTGTTTCAAGATACATGTTGCCAAAGTTGGATATGTTATCACTTATGAGCATACCCCGACATTGGGTTGTTGCTGGATATTGAATTCAAAGTATCAATCCAAGATTCATCACATTACAGATAAATACCAATCAGTTTATGGAAATGTACAATGGATGATGTAGGCATATAATGGAAAACAGTGAGTGAAACTATGTAAAAGTCTTCAATTAAGTAAGACGTACCAAAAAAAATAGAAACATTAATTGTTCTGACTGTATAGGTTATGGATATAACTAAATGAAACAATGGAATGCAAGCAAAATAAAAGGAAAGTTAAACCGTACAAATGGACAAATCTAAGTCGTACCAGCTAAACTCGGTGTAGAATGAGCAAAATCCATCAACTGATGTTCCTCCACTGCAAATAAATACCATGCACAAAAAGTTTGCAAACGAAACAAATATGAAATGGTGACAAATAATATACTTGCTTTATGTCACCATATTATCTTAGGAGATGGATAACAAAATGATAAATGGAGGCATGGCAAGAAACGGGGGGAAACGACACATTTGTCAGAGAATCGTATGCCTACGCATATATTTTAGAACTTATTGGTTAATTAAGCTAAATTTTCAGCTATGCTCCTAATGGCTAAAATTGTATACCAAAGCAGAAGTGGTTGCACAGGTGAAGCAATAATTGGACATAAAGCAACTTCACTTCATTGATGTGTAAATCAAAGTTTTTATCCTTTAAACTATATAAAGTTACGTATACCAGTAGCGAAGACCATAATAAAAATGACACGATTAATTTGAGGAAGCACATACGCATTATAGAGCAGGAGCAAGGAAAAGCCGTGTACTTTACAGTTTACAGGCGGACATTTGAGTGTTTTAATTGGTAAATAATCATGCTTGCAGATTTAATTATGTCAGTGCTCAAATTGACAAAAGAAATCATATCGCAATTCATACGATAAACAAAAATGGAGATATAAGAAAGGTTAAACTCGAAAGAATGATAAGACAAAATGTGAAATCAACATGGGAAGATTTAGCCAAGCAATCTGTTGTTCTTCTTGTATATTTTGATCTGCAAAATTAAATCAAATATGAATGTTTAAACAGAAACTTTGTGGAATTTGTTATTGGCACTGGATATCTTTCACACAGAAGAAAATATTTATTAAAGAAAGGTGTGCAGTATTTCAAAACAACTCTCTTTATACTCTATTTTTGTTGTTATCATTTTCTCCACTCTATAGTATATATACAAAGGAGAACAAAATTACGATTTTCATGGTTGAGCTAATAGCATATTTTATACCAATGGATGTAATCCAAGTTTAACCAATTTTCAGGTTTTCATGGTTAAACAACTAACTCGTTTAAAGATCTAAGCAAACTATGAGTTTAGTTAGAAAAACCATATCATATGAGTTTATCTAGCACCAATGGATAATTATGCTATAGAAAATATGCTTCTCTTTGCTCACTTCAAAATAATTGTTAATGAATCATAGCTCTATTTTATAGCATCTCATGATCGAGCCACCACACAAAATAATAGCCAACTTAATCAACGCATTAACCTCCAGTTGTGCTAACACTATACGCAAATAAGCCCGTCTTCTTAATCAAATTAGCAAAATACCACATTTTAACCTCCAACTATAACTTATTTATTATGATTTAAACCATTTGCATCTTCTTAGGAGCATAGAAACACTAAAAATGATTTTTATTTAGTCCAAAAATGAGAAACTTACAGAAAAATTGAGAAAAAACACAATTTCTAATTAACACAGGTCAGTAATTTTTTTTTTTGCATGATCTATGATATTTCTTACATGAATAATAATGGCCTGAATACAAATAGAATTGTATGTAGATATCACTGATATCATATCAAATTATAAGACAGGGAATCACCATGAGAAAACATGTTAAGTCAAAGGGATCCCGATAATAAATCAACGAATATTAAGCAAACATAATAATACGCTTTTCAGATAAAAAATAATTCATTATGCTTCTATATTCAGCAGCTCATTTGCTTTCAAACATGATAAGTTTAGCTGCGAAATAGAACTCTACCACGTTACACCCGTACCACAATAAATTCTTTGCTTTCTCAGTCCAAATTATTGTAGGTAGGGACCTCGAGGTGAAGAACTGCCATCTAATTTTTAAGAAGACCTAGAAATGACGATCCAAGATTTGGATAGAGCCACGGGTACAAAATTGAGGGAAAATTAGTAACTTTTAGGTTTGAGGGAACAAATTTAAATTGCGAATTTCGTTAATTTGGGGGTGTGGAGGATAACGAAAAAAGGGGAGAGCTGGAAGAGAAAAGAGAGAAATCAGAAATGCTATTGTTTATTTCACCAAAACCAAGAGAAAACTTTTGCGTCCTTGAAATTGCGATGCCTGGAGGGATGCAGAAACATGAGGAAGGGTTTTGCGACATTCATCGAAGAAGAGGTGGACATGTAGGAAGAGGCATGAATTTTAGAGGCAGAAGAATATTCCGGGCCGAAAGGCAAGGAGAGTGGAAAAAAAAGACGCGAAGGAAACAAAAAACAACTTGTAGGACGATTGAGTTTTTAATTATGCAGAGGTTGAAGCCAAACACAATTTTTACAGCATAGTATAGAATAGTATAGATTAGGTTTAGTTAAATAATTGAATTGATAATTAAAAAAATTAAATATTAAATATCAAGAGACAATTAAGGGTAAAAGAGATAACCCTTAAAATCTAGAGACTTTTAAGGAGAGAAGAGATAAGGTAGAGAATTGAGGAGGCAGCTTTAAAAGCTTCTTCTTTACTATAATTTAATAGATAGCAAGGTTGATGATTCAAGTTCTAAAAGGGAAAGTAATTTTCATTATAATATCAACTGCACTATACCCAAAAATAAATACCATAAGTTTCCAATTACCTAAAAGAAATGAATATTATGGTAATTTGTCATAAAATTAAATTGTTTATATGGACATAAACTCATGTTCAATTAGCTAGGTGGCCCATTAAAAGCATACTATAATCTCATAACTGCAATTCAGTTAACTTTGTCACTTATATCAAAAAGTTACTAAAAGTAAAAGAACCATATATAACAGTTTCAATAAAAGAAATGCCAAGATAAATTATGAGTTCATATGCCTAATACCCCCGTTCGTTTAGAAAACTAAATAGAATACACATCCAACAATATATTTCTTTAATTTTTACACCTAATGCTTAAGTTGCCCTGGTGGGAAAAATGCGCATCACTAAAAGGAAAAGCAAGTTAAAAGTAGTCAAAAAAAATGATTAGCTTAATCTTAGGAATGTGTTGGCAAGAAACCTAAAATATAATCAATAGTGGCCATGAATATACATATTATAGAAGGAAAATAAGCACCGTTTGAAAGAAAAATAACTATAAAAGGAAGAAATCAATATATTTAGTTTGATCAGGAAATAATTTTTGCAATCCATTCACTAAGATCGAGATGGCATTGAATCAAGTTAAAGCGTCGAATTCAACTTATTGTGGCAACTATACAATTGAAAATGTGTATATGTAAAAAATATAAATCAAGTAACATTGCTAACTAATTGAAAATACTATTAGCAGTTGCTAATTCCACATAATACACATTTGATCATTTATCTTTCTTATTTTAGAGTATGCAAAGAACTAACGATAATTTTTTGTTTTACAGGAAATATATTATTTTATCTGAACAAAAATGTCTGTATGTGTACATGTGTTTCTTGACTAAATGTTTTTAATATTAACTCATTCATCAACCAACTCACTAAAAATGCTTTTTATAATGTTAAAAATGTTGATTAAGAAATGACTAATGAACTTGAATCAAGGCAATTTTATTTACCCAAGAACAACATAAGTACATATTAATTTCAATGCTCATGGCATCTGGATCAATTATTAAATTAAAATTAAATTAATCAAGTGGAGTAGGTTGAAACCAATCTGAGTGTAAAAACCAGAAGCCTCATTGAGAGCTTAAATTAATCTAAACAAAATATAACAGTAAATACCATAGACATAGACATATATTATAATGTAATATAAAATGCAACAGTTGATCAAAACATATTTTTATACATGATATGATCCAAATTGTTTATATTATATACTATTACGCGACATTATAATTAAGTTTGAAAAATAATCAATTTATGTAGGCTACCAACATGCAATTTTATCGAAAACTATCCATGAGCAGACTATATGCTATATAAATTATATAGTGATAAACTAATGACTATTAGATTTTGCCATTCATGAGTTTATTATGTATCATCAATTTTCCTTTATCTTTTCAGAATAAATATATAACCAGTTTCTAAGTGTCAGAGTTTTACTGGAATTCACATATGAAACTTATAAGGCAAAATATTACATTTAGAAGTAAACAAATGCAAACTTACTCATTAGAGCTTCGGTAGTCTCGCATGCCTTGTATATACAGCTTCTCCTATCTAAAAGACTCCTTTCACACTTAATCAATGCATGCTGCATATTTGTCATCTTCTTCCATGGATATCCAATGCCTACAACATCCTTAGTATTACACTATAGATGAAGCTGAACTTTTCATTAGGCTATCTTCACTCAATCTTAGCCACAGCTACCATTCCTTTAGCAATCTCCATGCGACCAACGTATATACTGCAGTTTAAAAATGAAAATTTTATAAAGTAAGTGAGAAGATGGATGTGTTTAGAATAAAACTTAAAGGGAAAGCCACCACACCATTAGCTTGCAAGTGTTTCATAAACTATTGTTGCCACAAAATATCACCTTGAAGTAGCAATTTCAATGTTGTCATCTGCATGTATAGACATTCAAGTTCATCAACTTATAGCATCAATATTCAATTTTCGGTCAAAAACAGCTGGCACACTCAGTAGTTGTTACCACAAAATACATAATTTGACCCATAATTTTCACCTATTGAAGTTGATTCAATAGGAGTATTTACATGAAGTTACATGGAAACTGGAATTTTCACCTACAAACTGATGTCCATAACTACTTGAAGGTTTATATCTCTATGTCCGACCAAATAACACTTTAGAGCTATACCATACCTACTTGAAAATATGGTGTCTAGCTTGCTCACGCTTTGTCATGCTTGCAAACACATTACCCGACCAAATTTTTCCTCCTTGCATATTTCTTGCAAATTTGATATCTATATCTTATGGCGCACAAACTCTCACACAGTTTCTGCACTTTTAAAACAGTTATTTTTATTACATATAAAGTATGAAATCCATTCATTTGGTTAATCTCCTATTTTTCAATCATTTATGGGATGTTCTGCTTGTATTAACTATTGAAAATATCTACGGATATTTATGGGTTCAAATATAATTTATGGTTTAAACCATAGGAATAAAAAATAATTATTCTCATATTAGCTATTAGCAAGTTTGGTGATTCAAGTTCTAAAAGAGAAAGCAATTTTCACTATAATATCAACTGCACTATACCCAAAAATAAATACCATAAGTTTTCAATAACCTAAAAGAAATGAATATTATGGTAATTTGACATAAAATTAAATTGTTTATATGGACATAAACTCATGTTCATTTAGCAAGGTAGCCCATTAAAAACGTACTATAATCTGATAACTTTAATTAAGATAACTTTGTCACTTACATCAGAAAGTTAATAAAAGTAAAAGAACCATATATAACAATTTCAATAAAAGAAATGCCAAGATAAATTATGATTCATATGCCTAATACCCTCATTCGTTTTGAAAACTAAATAGAAAACACATCCAACAATAAACTTCTTTAATTTTTACACCTAACGCTTGAGTTGCCCTGGTGGAAAAAATGCACCTTTCAGCTATAAAATGATTAGCTTAATCTTGGGAATGTGATGGCAAGAAACTTAAAATATAATCAAAAGTAGCCACGAATATACATATTATCAAAGGAAAATAAGCACCGTTTGAAAGAAAAATAACTATAAAAAGAAGAAATCAATATAATTATCTTGATCAAGAAATAATTTTTGCAATCCATTCATTAAGATTGAGATGGCATTAAATCAAGTTAAGCGTCGAATTCATAGTGATTGCAAGAATCAAGGATTACATGTTCGACCAGTGACAATAACAGTTAGATATCTTTTAACTACAAACTGGGATACTCCAAGACATAAAAAAGGAAAAAGGAAAGACATGGGAGGATATCAATAAAAATTTGCTATAAAAGAAGCATAACAACTTCTATGAACAAAAATAACATATAATGATCATGTTTTCCAAGCATTGTAAAAATGCATTATCAATTAACTGAATCAAACAAAGAAACAAATTATGCGTTGAATCAACTATTCATATTTTACTTGCATGTATTTACGTTGTAGGAATTTCCGTATAGGTTCATAATTTGTTATGCATTACATCGTGCTGCAGGTTTACACATACATGGTGACACATAAAAAACTAGTATTACCGTACAACTGTGGGGAAAACCGAACGTTTAATTGTTTAATTTATAAAAAATATATGTGTTGCAATTATTCGTGTTTAAGAATATGTACTTAACTCTTGTTTGCATTACTGAAAACATAACTAACCGCTAAACGTTGTAATATGTGCAAGCGAATGCATTAAAATCGACGCATGCAGAAACATTTTCATAAGCCAATTTCCAATTAAAAGAATTCAAATTTACATGAGCCTTTCATTAGACATAATTCAAAATATCAATTACATATAATTCTTCCTATCAAGTGAAAAAGGTGAATAAACAAACATGAAAGTTCTTACATAGCAGATTACAAGCATATAGCAAAAATAAAAACAATATTTGTATATCTATCAAAATTCTAGTTACGTCGCATTGTGAACCCTAGAGTTTGAACCATGATAAATAATGCTCAACAAAAAAGCTACAAAAAATTAATCAAATACAGACTCCCTTATTTTGTTCCTAAATAAAATACTGTCTTTAATTTATTCTTGAGACAATTTTAAGGTAATTAATATTGTCTTTAAAAACGGGTCTAAATAACTAGAGACAACAAATATTTGTCTCTGAAATGGTAAAGATATCGTCAATGGTCTCAATTAGGTCTCTGGATTAGGAACTCATTTGAAACAATTTTACAGGTCTCTTTTAGGACTTTAAAGACCACGTTCAAGGTTACAAATATGTCATTAGTATAACCGAAATTATAAAGCAACTGAAAACATCAAATGCATTCATGATAATATACCAGTTTCATCACAACAATAGAAATATTTGACTAATATAATACCATATTGAACATACAGGCAGATAATGGCCACATTTTCAATGATTGTAAAAAAGGAAATGACGAACTATCATTTACTACAAAACAAGATATATATATATATATATATATATATATATATATATATATATATATATATATATATATATATATAACATTCAAATTACACATGCCATGGCCAAAAATGCATGTTTGGGTCATACAGAAAAGTTAGAATGTCCCAATTCTAGTCATAAAAAATTGTAAACAAAAGAAAAACTACAAAAAAACTGAAAGCAAAGTATGAAACGTCCTTATGTCATCATCATTTTGAGATAGAGCAGTTCCACAAGAGTTTTATGCTTGATAATTTCAAAGATTATTTAGACCAAGCTGATCTTGTGTAATAGGTCTCGACTGTTGTATGGAAGATCTAACTTACTACGGAATGTTTACAAGAGTCGGCTGAAGAGGCACAGTGGAATCCTAGCTTGGCTTTTGATATGCAGCATCATCTGTGGAAAAAATATACTTCGGACATAACTTCTAAAAAATACATTATAAAAATACATAGGATTGATAGTATATTTGGATTGTGCCATCTTTATTCTTATGATAACAGCAAACAAATAACCAGAATGGAACTTTATCCAACGATCACAACAATGGTTGTATCAACCACATCTTCATGCGTAATCATCATTACTACCATTTTCTAAACTAAATATAAATGTTTGCAACTGAAGCCAGCGAGGCTCACGACATCAAAAAATAACCAGAATGGGTGTGGAATAAATAGAGAAATCATTAGTATAATGGACAAGCCATTTGCTACTCACTACCTGTACAATGCAGGTAAATTGGTTGCAAGGAATCCTACAAACTGATTGGAATAGTTAAACTCAGTTTTAAAAACCAGTATAAACTCGGTTTTAAATACCGAGTGCTCAGTTTTTAAACCGAATTTATGCTCCGTTTAAGAAACTGGGCTCATTTTAAAACTCAATACACTTCTAAAATTGAGAAACTAAGCTTAGTGTAAAACTGAGTTTTTGACTCAATTTAACCGCGTTTAAGTTCAGTTTTAAACTTATTTGAACTCAACTAAAAAAATCAAGTTTTTCTCATAAGCACGACATCTAATGTATTTCATCCTTAAGTGTTAAAGTCAGAAATTTGTACTATAATAATAAGGAAAACTTGTATTACCACGGTTAAGTCCAGCGATGAACAATATAACTTGTACATATTCCTATGAGAAATAACTTAACAAGATAAATAAAGCTCAAAATAACTCACTTGGACTTTTCGCGATTTCTAAACCAATTCACTAGCTGATACAGAAACACGTTTCAAATTCCCCTTTTCTTTCTCTTTCTCTTTTAGTACGCCAAGCCACCTGTGACGACCGGGAATCTCGCTCGATCCGAATCAGTCGCTAAACCGATCTAGACTGTTCGAAACGCCTGATTGTTTCGAGAACACGACAAAATAGAACGCAGACGGAAGAACATTTCATTGTTAATTACAACAATTCCATCAGAATACAAGAATATACAGTGTATAAATAAATATTACACAGAAATATCAGAGATTTAAATTACATTTAAATTCATCGCAGCGGAAAATAATACAATACACAACTAGAAGAGATATACGGATACAAAGCTTTCCGGATATCATTCCAGCTGTAAACCAGGATCCTGTGAATATAAATCTGCAAAACCAAAACTACTAGCTTCCCGTGTGGAAAATAGGGGCACCCAGAGTTTAGGTTAAAACAATAAACTCCAGGTCAGTTATGTGACTGGTGTGAGAACTAAAACAGTTATTTATCTTTATTTTCAAAGTAAGGTAAATCAAAGGACCACGCCGTATAACACGGAACGGGTTTCCTCCCAAGAACACCAGTGCATAAAACAACAGCGCAATGCTAAATAAAGAAAAATGAAGCTATTATAA
The DNA here is from genome assembly GCA_030737875.1 of Allium sativum. Classification (NCBI taxonomy): domain Eukaryota; kingdom Viridiplantae; phylum Streptophyta; class Magnoliopsida; order Asparagales; family Amaryllidaceae; genus Allium; species Allium sativum. The sequence goes on along the minus strand of CM060909.1, from coordinate 269,280,943 downwards.
GACCCAGGTCCCATCACACAATGCAACGCAAGCCGGAGGATAGGGTTTTTACCTTATAATAGCCAAGAATGCTTGATACGTTTAAAACAAATCATTTGATACTATTATAAGTGCATAGTGTATAAAACAACTTCAAATCATAAGTATCAATCATAGACGGCATAAGCGCCCCATCTCACTATGTCGCCATACTAGGCTCTACAAATAAAACCGCAAATGTCACGTATTTGGAAATTGGATTTCCATCTATGAACCGAGGCAAAAGATAGTCCTCAACCGATTCGAGACTCTTTAGCCCGAGCCTCAGGATCAGAACGCATCAACCCTTTGGATCGTCAGGGCCGGTCCACCGATGTGGATTATTATGCCTGAACACTACGTTTCCCCGCCCTTTGGGGCGTAAATGAGCCAACGAATGACTCCATCGGACCCGGATCGTCCGATCAAACCGAGGCGCCTCGCAACAACAACAACCACACAGGTGAAAAGTATATAAATGTCAGGGCTGGTAGGTCACTGACACCACCCTAGCTAGAAAGAAACGCATGCCCTACCTGAGATCCTCTCCCGTTTCTGGTTCACAACCGGGGTGTGAGGCTCGTGAATTCACGTTACACAAAGCTATGCCACACAGGCGGTGCTTTGATCATCAACCACAAGACTTTGCTTTTCAATAGAAGCCTTGATCATTTGCCACTTAGGCATGCCACACGGGCAATTCACTCTATGCGTTTGATATCCATTAGTATATAACCCCTGAGCTCGTACGTCTCAGAGAAGGGCGTTAAGCAAGAGAATAAATTCTCCGCCGCCAAACAGATATATATTTAATAGAAAACAATCACACAGACTAAAATCTAATGTCAGACACACAGTCCATTTACAAGTCCGTTCTGGGTCTGAACGAAACCGGAGGCACCTAGTACCCCGCATATCCATCGATCTCCAAGTACGTCTGGACGATCACCAACTGTTTCCATCTTCTTGGGTGTACAGCCCAATCAAGACCATCATTAATTATCCAAACGACATGAAGACCTCCGGTCTTCAACCACCGTCTTCATCTTCGAAACCACGTCGAATCAGTTATTCAGAATGGGATAAACCCGGTCTTTCTGAATAACTCGCGTATATATTATAATAGTGTTACACAAACACAACATACGCCTCATTCCACTTCAGAATATTCTTTTTATTCAAATATTCTTATATTTTGGGAAAGGTTCCCATTAATTTTATCAAAGATAAATTCTTTAAATTTATTCTTTAATCTCCTTTTTGAATATCAATTCAAACTAGTCGGGATTAGCGAACCACACCGGAGTAATCATTTATTTTATTCCCCAATCCCAACCTATTCATTCCACGAAGTAAAACTGGTAATACTTCATATCTAACACCATGGTGTTATCGGTAAATTCAATTACCATTTCACGTTCAAATCTAATTAAAGATTTAACTATCGTCTGGAGTAAAACTGGTGATACTCCATTCTCGATCTTTTCAATCTAATTAAAGATTCATTAAAACTCCACTTAGTTTTAAGCTTTAACTGGGTTAAAGAATCAGTGTCATTTTAAAACACGGTTCACGATAAACCCAAAATCACATTTCATTAATTATCGGGTTAAAGAACGAGTGTTATTTAAAACACTGTCCACGATAAACCCAAAAATCAATATCAATTCAATTTCACTTAAATATCATTTAATTGGTACACTTCATTAAATCTAAATAAAAAGATTTAATCTTTTCTCAACTGGGTTCAAGAACAGTGTTAGTCAAGACACCATTCACGACAAACCAAATCACATTCGATATTAAATACGAGGCTCCGAATAGAAATTATATCGGCTTATATTCCATATCAAACTCTACGACTAACAAATATCGTATTGGAAATAACGATATAAATATATCTTTCAAATTCCCATAACCATATCTGTATCATCATGAAATCCAACATCGAAATATTCCGAAGACAATTTCGATTCAAATCTATTCCAATTCAATTATTGGAAATTCTGGTTATTTTCAAAACCATTTTCAAATCCAATTTATTTATTTTAAAAATAAATAAATTACTATTCTAGTTCAAAACTAGTTCATTTCGATAAAAATCTATTTTTATCTTTTCAAATATGGAGTTTTTCATTCCAATTCTTCCCAAATCATTTCTTATGATTTTACACAAATTATTACTATTTTTAATAATTTTATCAAGGCCCGTACAGTCGATTTCCATTAACGGCCATCAAACTGCACTTACAGCGACCTTTTTTAAATTTGATTTGGACATAATTCCAAAACCAACCGTTAGATTTCAAATTTTTAATATTCGTTAGAAAGCACTTTTCGATACGAACCCAACGGTTCCGGTTTTAGGAGAATCCGACGGTCGGATCTCCCGCAATATCCGTTCGAAGTCAATGGTCGAAATTCGCGAACTATCGTGGCGTGGCGCGTTCTATTCAGGCCATTATATTATATATATAATATATACTTCGTCGATTTTCATTCAAAACATGCTTTATAAATCGTTTTAAATTCATTTTCAAAACGGTTTCAACTTCATATTCAATTTCAAATCAAAATTGAATATTCCAATATAAATTCGTTTTCTATTCAATTCAAATCAAATTTGTTTTCTATTCAATTCAATTCGAATTCGTTTTCTATTCAATTCAAATTCGTTTTCTATTCAATTCAATTCGAATTCATTTTCTATTCAATTCGAATTCATTTCTTTTCAAAATGTCAGATTTTGAAATAAAATCGATATAAATATCGTTCACGTCAAAATGGCGTCAATCTAATCAACACGGCTTCATATGTTTCTATTTTCAAATATTTCTATTTCAAATATTTCTATTCAAATATTTCTTTTTCAAATATTTCTATTTCAAAACTGGAATGAGGCCCAATCAATTACCATATAATGTTAATTATATGGATTTTCTACTACACATGTATACAATAACAACGATGAATAATCAACCATCATCCAAGGTGCATTCTACATTGTATAAGCATCAAATATAAATATTTAACGCTCATAACAGTCTATCAATCAATCGATCGACATACAACTAAACAATCGGGATTAGTGTACGTCAAATATCATCACGATACCCGTGTGGGGTTTCAAACAATCAAACACAGATTTTATTTGTGCAGTTGGGCGATGTGTAAAATTTATCGTCTCAATCAATATCAGTCAAATGTGTGTATATAAACAAATCGACCGATTTGTTTATTTTTATTTCATTTCATATACACGTTAAAAATTCTATTTTTAACTATAAAATATTTTCCACTATAAAATATTTTATTTCAACTACATAAATGTTTTATTTCATTTCACATAACATCACACAATCAACTACACATCAAAATCAAACAAACAAGCATACAAGCCGTCCATGGTCTGTGGACGACGGGTGTCGGGTGCTACTAAACACCGTCTGCATCCTAGTATATATTTATATAACTAGAAAATAAAATTAAAAGGTGAGAAGTTCTCACAGATTTACTAATCCAACGCCACGACTCTTCTTGTGTAGAAATCTTCGCCGTTCTTGTCTCTTGTCACTTTCCTTACCCGTATTCTCTACATATGTAAAAATCGAATTTTTACTTTGCTATTCAATATATAAAAATCGAATTTTTACTTTGCTATTCAATATATAAAAATCGAATTTTTACTTTGCTATTCAATATATAAAAATCGAATTTTTACTTTGCTATTCAATATATAAAAATTCTAGTTTTACACCGCTAAAAATCGTATCTTTCCTATTTTAAAATCTAATCTTTTCTATTTTAAAAATCTAATCTTTTCTATTTTAAAAATCTAATCTTTTCTATTTTAAAAATCTAATCTTTTACCTTCATAAAAATATTTCTAACTTATGATAAAAATCCTATCTTTATTGCGGATCTATACACATATGAAAAATCATATTTTTCTACACTAAAACACATAGGAAAAATGATAATTTTCTACACTAAAAATAATAAATAAAACTTACTTTTCTTTATCAGAAGAAGGGGGGTTTCAATCGGATTTGGTGCGGCGATGGGTGGTCGGAGGGAGGCGCGGGGAGGTCCAGGTGGTCGTGCGGTGGGGTAGTGGCCGGGTTTGGGGGCTTTCAGGGTTTTGGGTTGAATGGGGGTGCTCGTGTGGAGGAGGGAAGAAAGGGGGGCATTGGTTGAGACGGGGATGGCCAGAGGGGAGTTCATCGGAGGGGCGCGGTGGCGGTGGGTGTTAGGCGACGGGGAATCGCCTCCGTTCCCTTTTTTTCTTTTTTTGAAATCGGGTTTGACTGAATTGGGGAAGAGGAGGTTGACCGGGTATGGGAGATAAGGGGTTGACCATATTATATATATATATATATTTTTATTTAATTTTAAATTCCCAAAAAGTTACCCTTTTATTCGAACCCCAAATCAAATCCACCGACTGACGTCCATAGCTAATTACCCCCATTCCGAATATAATGGGATATGTATCGTAAGTTGATTTGGCCGTTTCGATCAGTTTCCGTTAAAATCAACATATAACTATATATTTTGAATTTGAACGCGCATTTCAATTTACCGGGGTCACATACGAACTCTAAAAATTCCAGAAAATATTTTCTAACTTCGTATTGACGATACGGTCCTAACAAAACTTATTTCGTCAAATTCTAAGACCGTTTGAAAAATGGCCACTTTCCAGTCGATTAAAATCAACTGAAACTGGTCAAACGCGTTTTCCTTTGCCACGCTCACATATTGATTCGAAAAATTATGAAATTTGAAACCTAGCAATAATTTGACATCACGGACCCAACAAAAGTCGTTTCGTCGAAATCCGAGGTCGTTTGCAAAATCTCCATTTTTAAGGGCCTGAATTCCATAGCGACTATTCAGAATTTTCAACTGGGCATATCTTTTGATTCCCGCTATGAAATTTCAAATTTTCGGGTTCGTTGGAAAGATAGTCTCTATTAGATTCAAATAGTTTTGGTTTCACTAAAATCCGGTTTATTTTGCACCCGGTACATTCAATTGAAGTTTGAAATCGAATTATCGAACTACCGCGCCATTTTCAATTCCTTTTATAATTTAAAATAAATATTTATATTCTAACGACGATCTATATAATATATACGTTCGAATTCTATTCAAAATAAATTTCTCGTCGATATTATTTAAAATAATTCATTTTAAATAATCAAAATTCGCTAAAATTGCCAAAATAAAATTTTTTAATTGGCCCAGATTTCCGGGTTATTACACCACCAAACTTTATTGGAATCTTATTAGCTTACCCATATCAAGTTCCAACATATAACAAAGGATACACAAGATCAATATAAATATTAGTTAAACAAAGAAATTAGCATATAAAATTGCAGTAAAGAAATATCAAACCATTTATTATAATAATTGCTATTTTATACAGAACAACCAAAACGATATTGAAGGTGACATCCATAAACATGTGGTAATTTGAAATTTGAAATGCCTCCACATCAGTTGACAATTTAGATGTTTATATGATTAGAATTTAGAGGTTGACTTTGGGAAGGTTTATTTTGTGAAGTTACAGTTAATATTTTTATTTTGTATGTGTGTGTATGCTAGGTTCATCATTTTCCCATCGCCATGAATATAGAGTTAACAAATTATTAGTAGTTTTCTAGATCATGCAACAATGTTATAGCATAATTAAGAAAATTTCACTCAATTTCCATACATATCAAATATAAAGTTTAATAGTACTAACCATTGTTGATAACATTTAGTGCCATACTGTGTTAATTATAAATACCAAACATGCTCAATGGTGACGCTAAACAAAAAGATGATCAAACAAGTAATATTACTGCATACAATATTAATAAATCCTCATGTATGCAACAAGATGAAAATTAAAGTATATAAATACTGTAGTAAAATTGAGATGATTAGGCAAAGCATCAAACCATTATGCTGTTATGACATGAATGAAAGGAATTTTGGTTTGAGGTAGTGAGTCAATGATCGCTGAAGTAGAAAATGGCAAGATAGAAGAAACAATAGGTGTGTCTATGGATCAAAAGTGAATTAAAAACTTGGAGGAATGAAATTATAATAGGTGGCATTTGTCTAAACTGAAGTAAATAGGCGGCTAAGCTAAAGCCTGAAGCATTTGTGAATGGATGAAGCAACATATGTAGTATTGAAGCAATGAAGTATGGATAAAAGCACTAAACAATGGCATGTAGGCATAGAAGCTACAACATGTGGATATAAGTAAAGCACGAAAGAGAAATTGGAATGATGCAACAGTTGCCGACAAAGCTAAAGTACTGAGCTAAACCAGTAGATGCAGATTGAAACAATGAAGCCTGAGCTGAAGGCCTAACAACAAAACATGGCAGTATGGAAGCAATTATGCACTAGAAAACATCAAGACTAAAGCAAACAGCTTAGGGAGTAATAGTGGGGACTGCATTCACCCATGTCATTGGGCTTTGTCAAAGTTGTCAAGTATGTTTTCAATATTGATTCACCGAATCTCTTGCGGTTGTTTTGGAATTATTTTTTACCATTAGATGCTTGAACAATTATAATGGCGCCAATCATTAATAGTAGTTACCAGCAAATCACATTACCAAATATCTTTAAGGTGGTATGAATAAATGATTGAGCAATCAAACTTTTGAACGTACAAAATTTACATAAGCAAGTTAAAAAAGAAAAAAAGGAATGCACCAAACAATCACCTTGAAGGACCGTCTTTTCTGGGTACCAAACCAATGCAAATATATTCAATCTGCAAAATCAAAAGAATCTCTTAGAAAGTTCAGACTGCGAAACCCAACAAACTTAAATTAACTTAAACATATTTAATATGTAAAACCCATAAATAGATCCTTTTAAGTAAATTCAATCTACAAAAAAATCAAACAAATGAATTCATGTAGTATACATGAGTAGTTGTTACTAAATATTGATTTAACATGCAACAATAGAAATTCTAGTGTAAAATCAAAGATAACTATGTAGGTCATAAAACTAGTATGTATATAAAAAACAAGCAATATATGACATAACAAATTTAATAATTAAGAATCCTCAGAACCTACGATGAACAATAGAAATTTTTCCTTGATTATTTTATAAGATTTACTACTTAAATCTCATTCTAAAAACCTTGACATATTCTATTTTAAGGAGAAAGTGTGTCATGTCATCCTTCATCTAGTCTGTCTTTCTATCCACTAATGAATCATGCCCATACATTTGACATATATAACTGTAATTCTCTTATATCTATAATATGCGTATGAGTAACATTTGATATTCATAATTTAATGTTTTACATCAATGAATATAAGATTCTAGAATCGTGTTTCAATTTGAACCTCTCCGATTATAATTTGATTCTCAAATTTTGATTCAATATCGTCCTTCCCATGTTGAAATTAAAAAAATCAAGACACTTATAGAACTTATAATTCAATTTCTATAGTTTTCTAAAAATAAAAGATGAAAGAAAATTAGGATTTAAGCTTTGGGTTAAGAGTTAGAATTTCAATTTTCAAAAATATAAATCATTCGATACCTTTACATATATGTAAATTTTATTTAATAACATACATCAATTAACATTCCTAGCATACATGTATACATACAAATTATTGTTAAAGTAAGAATACACTGAATCGATGGAAGAAATAAATGCAATTTCAATACATGGGTGTTCTTTGAAGAAAATAACTAAATATGCACACAAAAAATACTTCTTTGAAACATTCAAAGTTCTTCACAAAAAATGAAGAACCATCCATATGATCAAACATGGTGGATTAATTTCCATTCTAACTATCCTTTTCAAATCAGGAAAAGTAAACAAAAAAATTCTTTTCAGATCTGGGAAACTAACAAAAAAATCACTTAATTTAACTATACATAACCTAAAATATATGCTAAACTCTGTAAACATAACCTAGGAATCAAATCGGGAAAAAGACAGCACAGATGTACGAAAAATTACAAGAACGAATTAATCAATATACTATGTTTATCCTATAATTAAAAAAAATGAAAAGTTTCAAAAGTTGTAAGTGGCTATGAAATTATAATATTGGGTTAAAAGAGGAAACGACCAACTGATTCAATCAGCATCTAATGCAATCCGCATTTAACTCGTCAACATACACTATGAATCAAACCTCTGAAATTAAACAAATAAAAATAAATAAATAAAGTAAATATTACCACCTGAAGAATACCTATGGAAGACTCAAGCAACGGAGGTTGAAAATATACAGTTAATAAACTACGAATTTGATTTATGATTAAGGAGGAATTAGGGCATTGATTTTGAGGAAGAAATACGGAAATTTGAAATCGTTCACGGATTGTTTTGCGGGTTAGATCCGATAAATTGGTTGAAGGTATTGGATCCTGGATAAAACATTTCCTTCAAAACACTCTATTGATTCGATATATTGTTTTCCTATCTAAACGCTAATGAAAATAATCAAATAACCACTTTCTTCCCCAAATTTTCAAGTCCTCGCTCAAGGAGTAACAAGAAGATATATTCTTTTCCTATCTAAACGCTAATGAACAAATTCTTTAATAATAAAAGGCAAAAAATTATATCATATTTTAATTTCAAACTTTCTGAAATGAAAACTTCAATAAATAAACTTGCCTTGTCCGCTGAATGCAAAAAAAAGTTTCAGCAGATAAAGCTTTGGTGAGTTATTCTTTATATTAGCCTTTTTTGCTATTTTTTACCATAAGACTTAACATGACTACCATTCTTTGTATTAACCAAACATGACTTCTTATTTCTTTGTATCTAATATAACTACAGACGAGAGTCACAATAAATGAAGAGAAAGGAATTACCTGAAGTGGAGAGAGTGTTGTTCATCTTGATTCTGAATGCAATCGCAATCTGAGCATTTTGTTCTCAGCAAACTTTCTGATCTCAATTACTGAAGTTCAACAAGGATCCAATTCTAAATGCATAAGCAAGAAATAATAGACTAAATTCAATGTTTAATCTAATGTGAACGCATAAACAATTTGAAATATGCAAAAACATTGTGCATTTTAATAATATTGCTTTAGAAATATGAAAAACGCATAAACTACAATTTTTCTACAATATGTTAATGTATATTAGTGAGACGACCCCATTTCCCGTACGAACGGTGACAAGGGTAATCTTTGGAATACAACACAGAAACAGATAATAGCAGAACAGAATTAAATAAATACACCAGATAATGTACAAATAATACACTGAATAATCGTAATCATCAGAGTTACACAGTATACAGGATCATACTTAGTACAAATACAGTTCAGCTATACATAAATGTCTACAGCGGAAACAAACAAAATATGTACAATAGGAGCTGAACAACATAAAAAGAGATAAGTGATAGAATCCATCTTAAGCTCCAGCTATCCGGATAAAGCCTGCTAAACCTGAATACAAGGTTGCCCGTGTAGAAAAAGGAGCACCCGAGTTTGAAAGTGAAACAAACTACGAGTCAGTCATGGGACTGGTATGAGAAATCTACTCAACACATTTATAATATGGCTAATCATAGGACCACGCCACTTTCGTGGAATGGGTTTACTCCATTGGATTGCCAATGCTTTAAAACAAATCATTCCTTTAAACATCGCAATGCTTTTTATCAAAATGAAGCCATTATAAGACTCAGTTCCCATCACACAATGCAACGCAAACCGGAGGATAGAGTTTTACCTTATAATAGCCAAAATATGCTTGATACGAATAAAACAAAGGCATTTGATATTATTACTAGTGTTTATATATTTCAAAAGCATTTTCAAATCATAAGTATCAATCATAGATGGCATTAATGCCCCATACCACTATGTCGCCATATATAGGTATGCAATCAAAATCGCACAGTCACGTATTTGGAAATTGGATTTTCGTCATGAACCAAGGCAAAAGATAGTCCTTAACGACTTCGAGACGCTCTAGCCCGCCCCTCAGGCAAGTACTCAGTCAAGCCTTTGGATCGTCAGGGCCGGTCCACCGATGTGGATTAAAATTCCTGAACAATGCGTTTCCCCGCCCTATGGGGCGTAAGTGAGCCAACGAATGACTCCATCGGACCCGGATCGTCCGATCAAACCGAGGCGCCTCGCAACAGCAACAACCACATAAGTCAAACTCGTCAGGGCGTGTAAAACCACTGACGCCACTTCTAGCTAGAAAGAAACGCATGTCCTCCCTGAGGTCCTTCCTCCCGTTTCTGGTTCATACCGGGTGTGAGGCTCGCGAATTCACGTTACACACAAAGCTACGCCACACAGGCGGTGCTTTGATCATCTCCACAAGACTTTGCTTTTCAACAGAAGCCCTGATCACTGCATCTTAGCATGCCACACAGGATATTCACACTGTGCAACTGATGGCTATCAATCACACAGGATAAACTCCAATGTCAGACACACTGTCCATTTGCAAGTCCGTTCTGGGTCTGAACGAAACCGGAGGCACTATATACCTCGCAAACCCATTGATCACCACGTACGTCTGGACGATCACCACTCATTATCCATAATTCGGGATGCCTCCCAATCAGGACCTCGGTTACCATCCAAATGAGGTGAAGATCTCCGGTCTTCGACCTCCGTCTTCATCTTCGATTTCTTATCGTCGATTCAGTTATTTAGAATGGGATAAACCCGGTCTTTCTGAGCAACTCGCATATATAGTAAACAAGTGCAACACTAACATACATACGCATCATTTCAATCCAATAGTCACTAACCGTCAATCAGTAAGAGAACGATTTCCCAAATATTAACCCCGAAGGCCGAAACCAACATCAGATCAATACCCCAGAAACCATTTGACTTAGCCAACCTTTAGTTAATTTCTAAATTTCACATCCATATCGTTTATAATATTTTATAACGATTTATCGCTATTTTTATTTATTTTAAAATAGCCAATTTATTCAAAACGACGCTTCGGGCCATAACGCGGCCGTGGCGCTGTTTTTCTTCAGATTTGATTTACACATATCTGGAAAAAATCGAACTGTTGGAACTTCGCAAAATTTATGTCATTAGAAAGATCTTTTCAAAACGAATCCAACGGTTCCAGTTCGGGAAAATCCGACGGTCGGATCTCCCGGTATAATCGTTTGAAGTTTCGATTTCAAAATACGAACTGCAGCGTCGTTATTCGATTAAATATAATTATATTTATATATATATTTAAATATAATCGATTCTGGCGCTGGTTTTCTTCTGATTTGAATTAAACATTCCAGACAATCCAACCGTTGGATTTTTACAAAGTTGGTGCCGTTGGAAAGATTTTTCCAAAGCGAACCCAACGGTTGCGATTTCAGGAAAATTCGATGGTCGGATCTCCCGGTATAATCGTTTGAAATCACGGTTTCAAAATACGAACTGCAGCGTCGTTATTCGATGTATTTTAATTCTATTTGTATATATATATATATATATATCGATTCTTAGATTTCAAAGCTATATTCTTTTCATACATTTGATAAAAATGATATTTTTATCTAACTGTCTTCTATTTCAACACTTCGCTATATTTAACAATTAATGTATATAATAAAAACGTGATTTTTATTGTAAAACAATTCATTTCAAAACATTATTATTTTATATAGTTCATATAGGTAATAAAAATAGGATTTTTATTATAAAACAATTTCTTTCAAAACAAGATTATTTTATATAGTTCGTATAGATGATAAAAATGTGATTTTTATTATAAAACAATTTATTTCAAAATATGAATACCATTCAACACATGAATTTCAATTCAACGAATGAATATCGTTTCAACACATGAAGGTTTTCTATAGTTTATATATATAGATAAAAATGTGATTTTTATATTTAAAACACAAATACCATTCAACACATGAATTTCTAATCAACGAATGAGTTTCAATTCAACACATGAAGGTTTTCTATTCAACAAATAAATATAGTTTCAACAAATGAAAATAATTCAAACACATGAATATTATTCAAAATTTCGGCAGCATAATGGCAGGGTAGTTAAAAACGGGACCGTCCCTAGTATGGCTCCTCGCTCTACCTTAAAACCTCGCGGTTTTTGACAATGGGGAATCATGCATCTAGTTCGCACGCAGGCGGCATGTATATATTTTTCATTTCCACAAACTAATCCTATGTGGTTTCAACCAAATATTTCTCAACCACAAATGGGTATTTTTCAACCACAATCAATCAATATCAACCACAAACAATTCCAATCAACCAATCGCTATCAATCAATTTTCACACCAATCACAACCAATAAATATCATCCATGGTTTATGGACGAGGGGCGTGTATATATATATATATATATATATATATATATAGCAATTCACTTCTATTTCAACACATATATAATTTTTACAATGCATATATAACTTATATATCGAACGTACAACTTATACAACGCTTATACATGAGGTGTACAACGCTTATATAACTCATACATCGACTATATAATTTATACATCATCGTTTTCCATATCGTTTATAAATTAGAAATCTCACATTGGGTTCCACTCCACCAAAAATAGCAAAAGGCTCAGAAAAATACGCGGTCTCTTCTAGAATGTAGAAGGCGTCCTCACGGGTCCAATGTTTCCTGTTTCATCGAATTTCGTTACTATATGAAAAAGATATGATTTTTCAAAGTTTGCAACACTTTAAAACTGTTGAAATCAGTTTTAAATATACAAGGCCGTACCTTCAATAAAACGCTCAAAACTAGGTTTGCAATTTTCGATCAAACCGTGAATCGATGGGAGGATCGGCCGGTGCAGCAACGAAGAGGGGGGAGGCGCGCGCCTGCGCGTGGTGGTGGGGGCCCACTCGGTGGTGCCAGGCGGTCGGGGCGGCGGGTTGAAGTCGCCAACTTTGGCGAGGTGATTCTCCCAAAATACTGCACGATAAATTCTCCAGCTGGTATGGATTTGAACAGCTCAGGAAGATCTACAAAAAGCTTAACTGGAGCATTGGCTATTATTGCGTGGAGGAGGAGAAAACGAGGAGAGAAGGCGGCAATCTACTTCCGTCGTTTGTTCGATTTGGGGAGAGAGAATAGCGGGGGGGAGTTCTGACGTGGAACAGTATATTTTTTTTATTTATAAAGTTTTAAAAAACCGAAAATACCCCTTGTCACCCACGAACACCAATTCAAACCCAACGACTGTCGTCCCTAGCGTTTTACCCCCATTTCGAACACAATGGGATATGTTTCGAAGGCCCATTCGACTGTTTCAGTCAGTTTCCATTCAAATTAAAATATATACCATTCAATATTCGATTTGAACGTACATTTCAATTTGCCAGGGCCACAAACTAATTCGAAAGATTCCAGAAAAATAAATCTGGCAATGTTTTGACGATACGGTCCCAACAAAACTAGTTTCGTCGAATTCTAAGACCGTTTGCAAAAAGGCCCATTTCTGGTCGATCCAATTTAACTATAATTGACCAAAACACATTTTCCTTTGCCACACTCACATACTAGCTTCAAAAATTATGAAATTTGAAACCTAGTAATAACTTCACATCCCGGATCCAACAAAAGTGGTTTCGTCGAATTCCGAGGTCGTATGCAAAATGGCCATTTTCACGGGCTATATAAATTCCATAGCGACCTTTCTGAAATTCATTTGGTCATAACTTTTGCTATCCGCTATGAAACTTCGATTTTTCAGATTCGTTAGAAATGTATGCACTAACAGATTTAAATATTTTTGGTTTCACTCAAATCCGTTTTGTTTTGCACCCGGTACAGTCCGACAAAGTTTGAATTCAATTTTTGAAACTGCAGCGCCATTTCAGGCCTGGTTTATAATTAGAATTAATTATATTTGTTTTCAAACGTCGATTCAAACTCAGTTTTCCTTGCTATTATTTAAAATATTTATTTTAAATATTTAAAATCCTCTATTTTGGTCAATTTAAAATTTTTAAATTGGTTCAGATTTTCTGGGTCGTTACAATCTCCCCCACTTAAAACTTTTCGTCCCCGAAAAGGAACAAAGTTGAAAGTGGTTTGATTATTCCACTCTATGTTCAATCTGGCTTCCATTCTCCAACTTTTCAGTTTCTGTGAATTTTCAAATTCTTCAAAAATTTGGCTAACACCCGAAATTTTCGAAAAATTTCGCCACAACCTCCTTTGTACGGGGAGAGGTTTGGAAATTTATTGGGCCGTATTAGGTACCCAATAAATCCTAATAAGAATACACATATTTATAGTGGTATATTCTGGTGTTTACAGGGGAGCGTGTATAGATAATAACTCCAGAGAATAAATTCTCGTCACCCTGTCAAAGCCTGAGGGAGTGTGTATTTTGAATGCTCCAGAGGATAAATCCTCGTCACCTCATTCCGTGTGGGAAATAAATAGTCCATGTGCCGTATCTAATAACTAGAGAGACGTGATTATTGTCAACTCCAAACCCGTGTGGGGTTTTTATTAATCTGGCAATTTTATCGTTACAATCTAAATAGTCCATATCAGTCATCAGTTCAACCTGTAAAATATAGTCATCGCCATACAAGCCTCTCGCTCGTATGGTAAATCTTCCACCTCGTCACACAAGCTCCAAATGCTTATATGGTACATGATGAAGTATGCATATCTTCCAGAAGTATGCCATGTAGTGTAGTTCAAAATTAATTGTTATTATCCTATAGCGTCATTTATTATTTCACACAGAACAACCAGCACTCCGCATCCAATGGCATTCACAGGAGTTGATATAATAATATTTCGCATCCAACTCATTAAGGTTTACCTATTTGTCGGGCACGCAAATAAAATCTTTACTCAACAGCTATCCATTTACCTGTTCAAACATATACAATGCACAAGTATATTTTTCTATCTATTTTTAAATCAGTTCAATGTGTGATTTATCGAATAAATCCTACCATTCATTCTCTTATTAATTAAATTAACTATCGTTTCAATAATTTAATTAATCCAATTTATTATCACACAGCACAAACAACAATCAAATTGTTTTTAAACTTTTTAACTTTTCAAATATATATCTTTTATATATTCAAAAATTATATTTCTAAAAGCAGACTATATATACAATCACAAATACGTTATTTAAAAACATATTACGCTCGACTCGTTCTGAGGCACTTCTGACCCCATCTCTAATGAGTTGTTATGATTCTGCTGTACTCATACTAGGATATTGCTGATCCTATCTGTACGGAGTTACTCGTCCTAGAACACTACTGGTTCTATTTTTGACGAGTTCGTTGATATGTTACATTCCAGAACTAAGCTTAACCAAAGCTCTGATACCACGTAGTGACGTTACCGCGAAATCCGGTAGGCTTTGCAACCATCCCTTCATCCTCCAGTACAGCAGGTAAAACCCACCGTGGCTCCCAATTGTCCCCCAGTCCCTTGTTTTACGGCGACCCTCTCGAGTCTCCCGGCCACTGCCTAACCAACCCTCAACAGGGACATGTAGGGGTAAGAGTCTCCCGTTCGCCACCAAACCGCGAAGCGAGAACCCCCTATCATGCGTACCCAGCCCACACAGGACCAGCAACAAGGACTGGTATGAGAAATCTACTCAACACATTTATAATATGGCTAATCACAGGACCACGCCACTTTCATGGAACAGGTTTACTCCATTGGATTGCCAGTGCTTTAAAACAAATCATTCCTTTAAACATCGCAATGCTTTTTATCAAAATGAAGCCATTATAAGACTCAGTTCCCATCACACAATGCAACGCAAACCGGAGGATAGAGTTTTACCTTATAATAGCCAAAATATGCTTGATACGAATAAAACAAAGGCATTTGATATTATTACTAGTGTTTATATATTTCAAAAGCATTTTCAAATCATAAGTATCAATCATAGACGGCATTAATGCCCCATACCACTATGTCACCATATATAGGTATACAATCAAAATCGCACAGTCACGTATTTGGAAATTGGGTTTCCGTCATGAACCAAGGCAAAAGATAGTCCTTACCGACTTCGAGACACTCTAGCCCGTCCCTCAGGCAAGTACTCAGTCAAGCCTTTGGATCGTCAGGGCCGGTCCACCGATGCGGATTAAAATTCCTGAACAATGCGTTTCCCCACCCTATGGGGCGTAAGTGAGCCAACGAATGACTCCATCGGACCCCATTCGTCCGATCATACTGAGGCGCCTCGCAACAGCAACAACCACATAAGTCAAACTCGTCAGGGCGTGTAAAACCACTGACGCCACTTCTAGCTAGAAAGAAACGCATGTCCTCCCTGAGGTCCTTCCTCCCGTTTCTGGTTCATACCGGGTGTGAGGCTCGCGAATTCACGTTACACACAAAGCTACGCCACACAGGCGGTGCTTTGATCATCTCCACATGACTTTGCTTTTCAACAGAAGCCCTGATCACTGCATCTTAGCATGCCACACAGGCTATTCACACCGTGCAACTGATAGCTATCAATCACACAGGATAAACTCCAATGTCAGACACACTGTCCATTTGCAAGTCCGTTCTGGGTCTGAACGAAACCGGAGGCACTATATATCTCGCAAACCCATCGATCACCACGTACGTCTGGACGATCACCACTCATTATCCATATTTCGGGATGCCCCCCAATCAGGACCTCGGTTACCATTCAAACGAGGTGAAGATCTCCGGTCTTCGACCTCCGTCTTCATCTTCGATTTCTTATCGTCGATTCAGTTATTCAGAATGGGATAAACCCGGTCTTTCTGAGCAACTCGCGTATATAGTAAACAAGTGCAACATTAACATACATACGCATCATTTCAATTCATTAGTCACTAACCGTCAATCAGTAAGAGAACGATTTCCCAAATATTAACCCCGAAGGCCGAAACCAACATCAGATCAATACCCCAGAAACCATTCGACTTAGCCAACCTTCAGTTAATTTCTAAATTTCACATCCATATCGTTTATAATATTTTATAACGATTTATCGCTATTTTTATTTATTTTAAAATAGCCAATTTATTCAAAACAACGCTTCGGGCCATAACGCGGCCGTGGCGCTGTTTTTCTTCAGATTTGATTTACACATATCTAAAAAACGAATAGTTGGATCTTCACAAAATTTATATCATTAGAAAGATCTTTTCAAAACGAATCCAACGGTTCCAGTTTTGGGAAAATCCGACGGTCGGATCTCCCGGTATAATCGTTTGAAGTTTCGATTTCAAAATACGAACTACAGCGTCGTTATTCGATTAAATATAATTATATATATATATATATATATATTTAAATATAATCGATTCTGGCGCTGTTTTTCTTCTGATTTGAATTAAACATTCCAGACAATCCAACCGTTGGATTTTTACAAAGTTGGTGCCGTTGGAAAGATTTTTCCAAAGCGAACCCAACGGTTGCGATTTCAGAAAAATCCGATGGTCGGATCTACCGGTATAATCGTTTGAAATCACGGTTTCAAAATACGAACTGCAGCGTCATTATTCGATATATTTTAATTCTATTTATATATATATATATCGATTCTTCGATTTCAAAGCTATATTCTTTTCATACATTTGATAAAAATGATATTTTTATCTAACTGTCTTCTATTTCAACACTTCGCTATATTTAACAATTAATGTATATAATAAAAACGTGATTTTTATTGTAAAACAATTCATTTCAAAACACTATTATTTTATATAGTTCATATAGGTAATAAAAATAGGATTTTTTTTATAAAACAATTTCTTTCAAAACAAGATTATTTTATATAGTTCGTATAGATGATAAAAATGTGATTTTTATTATAAAACAATTTATTTCAAAATATGAATACCATTCAACACATGAATTTCAATTCAACGAATGAATATCGTTTCAACACATGAAGGTTTTCTATAGTTTATATATATAGATAAAAATGTGATTTTTATATTTAAAACACGAATACCATTCAACACATGAATTTCTAATCAACGAATGAGTTTCAATTCAACACATGAAGGTTTTCTATTCAACGAATAAATATAGTTTCAACAAATGAAAATAATTCAAACACATGAATATTATTTAAAATTTCGGCAGCATAACGGCAGGGTAGTTAAAAACGGGACCGTCCCTAGTACGGCTCCTCGCTCTACCTTAAAACCTCGCGGTTTTTGACAATGCGGAATCATGCATCTAGTTCGCACACAGACGGCATGTATATATTTTTCATTTCCACAAACTAATCCTATGTGGTTTCAACCAAATATTTCTCAACCACAAATGGGTATTTTTCAACCACAATCAATCAATATCAACCACAAACAATTCCAATCAACCAATCGCTATCAATCAATTTTCACACCAATCACAACCAACAAATATCGTCCATGGTTTGTGGACGAGGGGTGTATATATATATATATATATATATATATATATATATATATATATAGCAATTCACTTCTATTTCAACACATATATAATTTTTACAACGCATCTATAACTTATACATCGAACGTACAACTTATACAACGCTTATACATGAGGTGTTCAACGCTTATATAACTCATACATCGACTATATAATTTATACATCGTCGTTTTCCATATCGTTTATAAATAGAAATCTCACATTGGGTTCCACTCCACCAAAAATAGCAGAAGGCTCAGAAAAATACGCGGTCTCTTCTAAAATGTAGAAGGCGTCCTCACGGGTCCAATGTTTCCTGTTTCATCGAATTTCGTTACCGTATGAAAAAGATATGATTTTTCAAAGTTTGCAACACTTTAAAACTGTTGAAATTAGTTTTAAATATACAAGGTCGTACCTTCAATAAAACGCTCAAAACTAGGTTTGCAATTTTCGATCAAACCGTGAATCGATGGGAGGATCGGCCGGTGCAGCAACGAAGAGGGGGGAGGCGCGCGCCTGCACGTGGTGGTGTGGGGCCACTCGGTGGTGCCAGGCGGTCGGGGCGGCGGGTTGAAGTCGCCAACTTTGGCGAGGTGATTCTCCCAAAATACTGCACGATAAATTCTCCAGTTGGTATGGATTTCAAGAGCTCAGGAAGATCTACAAAAAGCTTAACTGGAGCATTGGCTATTATTGCGTGGAGGAGGAGAAAATGAGGAGAGAAGGCGGAAATCTACTTCCGTCGTTCGTTCGATTTGGGGAGAGAGAATAGCGGGGGGGTTCTGACGTGGACTAGTATATTTTTTTTTATAAAGTTTTAAAAATCCGAAAATACCCCTTGTCACCCACGAACACCAATTCAAACCCAACGACTGTCGTCCCTAGCGTTTTACCCCCATTTCGAACACAATGGGATATGTTTCGAAGGCCCATTCGACTGTTTCAGTTAGTTTCCATTCAAATTAAAATATATACCATTCAATATTCGATTTGAACGTACATTTCAATTTGCCAGGGCCACAAACTAATTCGAAAAATTCCAGAAAAATAAATATGGCAATGTTTTGACGATACGGTCCCAACAAAACTAGTTTCGTCGAATTCTGAGACCGTTTGCAAAAAGGCCCATTTCTGGTCGATCCAATTTAACTGTAATTGACCAAAACACATTTTCCTTTGCCACGCTCACATACTAGCTTCAAAAATTATGAAATTTGAAATCAAGCAATAACTTCACATCCCGGATCCAACAAAAGTGGTTTTGTCAAATTCCGAGCTCATATGCAAAATGGCCATTTTCACGGGCTATATAAATTCCATAGCGACCTTTCTGAAAATTCATTTGGCCATAACTTTTGCTTTCCGCTATGATACTTCGATTTTTCAGATTCGTTAGAAAGGTATGCACTAACAGATTTAAATATTTTTGGTTTCACTCAAATCCGTTTTGTTTTGCACCCGGTACAGTCTGACAAAGTTTGAATTCAATTTTTGAAACTGCAGCGCCATTTCAGGCCTTGTTTATAATCAGAATTAATTATATTCGTTTTCAAACGTCGATTCAAACTCAGTTTTCATTGCTATTATTTAAAATATTTATTTTAAATATTTAAAATCCACTATTTTGGTCAATTTAAAAATTTTAAATTGGTTCAAATTTTCTGGGTCGTTACAATTAGCCTTTCAAACAATTTTAATATAGGAAAGAAGATAGCTGCGCATAGCTTCTCTACAATTTTAAATTGTAGAATAACGTAGACCCAATCAATATCAACCCATATACCAATTTCTATGTTTATTTCAAAATTTAAAAATTAAAATTAAAAACTAACAATCATTAACTATTATAACACCAAGTGTGTGACAAAATTTAAAAAAAATCCAAAATCACCATGACCTTTTATCAGAAAATCGAAAGCATACCTACTTGACGATCGCTGGTGAATCGGTAGATGCTCTAGGTTTCTGTCGAATGCTCTAGGTTTCCCCTAAATTGATAATTCACACGGCTGTGATTGAGATGGCAAAGAAAAAAAAGTAAAACAAATATGAATGAATTTAAATATGAAGAATCGAAACGAGAATCGCTGATCGCAGAATGGCAGATAAGATTGCGAAGCGATAAATGGTGACGAAGAAGCGGGGTTGGATCGATTTGAGAAAGAAAAGTGGAGGAAATATGTGATGTGCGAAAACGACAGCAAAATTGATTGGCACGGACAAATTTATTTTGGCCGTCTTCCAGTAAAGAGACCTCCCTAACGGTCGGTTTGATTAAATGCAATTTAGTGAATATGCAGTTTTCCAACAACAATGGAAGTCAATCTTCACAAATGACAACACCACGAAATTCATTATTGAATTTAGAGTACCTAATACTTCATTTTAAAACACTTTAAAAGACTGATGCAATCGAAGGAAGAATTGGTGAGGTAAAAACTTATTATACAAAACTTATGTTTTGATATTAGATATAATAGTGTTTAAACAGATGTTATACGTTTATATTTTGTCTCAACCAGGTATAATCTCGGAATTTATACGAAGATAGTAAGATGACATGCGGGCATCGAAGGAATCAACAAAATCAAATTTCAAAAATATAAATTTTGCACTAAAAATTGAAGTATTGGTTGTGACCTTTTTCAATATATCGTGATAATGTGAAAATTAATCCTTTAAGATGATGTAATGGTCTATTTGGCATTTGAATTGGTAAATTGATGAAACAAATGTGATATTGATAGTTTGATATTAATAGTATGCACTGGTAGTTATCATGAAATATTCATATGGTTAGCTATTAATGTATATAAACGAATGATACAATTATCAGTAATAGAATATAATGGTGGTCATTGTTACATTACCATGGAGTAATTACATTTGGTTTTAATTTTGGAAAAATTGGTGCAATAAAATTATGATTCTTGGCTGTACAAAAATAAATTCTGAAAGCTGTTATAAATTTATCCTGTGGATATAATATGTTGAGACAACAAATGTTCATAATTTGCTTAGAAATCAGAGGCTTATCTTGTATCCCTTAGGTACAATTTCATATAGTTAACAATATAGAGGGGGTAACCCCAGATCAAAAGTTTATAATCCCAAAAAATTTACTTGGTAAAATACAAACCTTACCCTTTGTAATTACTTTGCTAAATTATTCCAAGAAAACATAAATGAAACAAAGAAATTGTAACGACCCGAAAATTAGTGACCTTGATTATCCGATATACAACACATATCGAACATCAAGAGTCGAAAATACCGGATGGTTAATGAAAGAAATTAGAGGGTGATAATAGATAAGATAGAAACTTAGAATAGAAGAAGAAGAAGAACACAACATCAGAGTACCACGAACCTCACAACGGAACGAATAACATATAATGTATAACATAACTTTGAAATATACATCTGTACTTGAATACAATACCATTATCAGAGTACAACACTTACATCAGCGGAAATAAACAATAGCTTTATAATCCTGAATCCTCCTTCTCCAGCTCTTCAAGTATACCTATAAATCCTGACTACTTGACTGCCCGTACAAATTTGGGTACCCAAGAGTTTAGGGAAAACAAAATAAGATAAACTCCGGGTCAGTCATGGGACTGGTGTGAGAAAAACAGTTTAAAACAGTTCGAACCATTAAACGAAATCTCATAAGACCACACCGTATAACGGAACGGGTTTTTCCCTTATGAGAATCCGAAATAATCTTTACGTCAAAACTCACTGATATTATAATAATGTCTATCAACCACAATATAATAATCATCTAGCAGAAACGCTTTCATCTCATGGTCTACATATATAGTATACAATCAAAACTGCAAGCACGTATTAGGTAATGGATTTCCAACTATGACAAGGTATGGAACCACCTTTCGCTAGTGTACCTCTGGAGAGGAATACACTGGGTTCAACAAGAACATCTTGCAACCCGGCCACACATGACCGACCACTCATTTCGCTTGAGTGTATCAAATGTATATCACCAACGGTTGGGATCAGCAACCGTTTCCCGAATGGGACAGCATCAACGATAGATTTTTAGAAGTAAACGAAACTCTAGATCAGGTGATTATACACCCTAATAGGTGCGATCTACATAGCCATGCTGCCTGCCCGATTTTTGTCATTTCTCGGTTGTGAGGCTAGAAGCTACGCTTCTCTCTGACAGATTACACATTTATTCACTTTGAATGTCACATCGTCATACCCGCCAAATCAAAAATTGACTTCCCCAAAAATATCACGGGTATACAGCTAAGAGAAACGAAATTCTCCGCCACCAAACGTGAATACGTTTGAAGAGATCAACTTACGCGATCTATTAGATATACTCTGTCAGACATTCTTCCATACAGGTTGTCCTGGGACTGGACAAACCGAAGGCACTATTCAGTATATCCATCTTAGGCAATTGTTATCTAAGATTTATGCAACAGCCCTTGCACTTTTACTCCGTCTTCAATATATTCAGCATACTTGATTCGCAACGCATATGCCAATACAGAGTGGTTCTTTGGATAATAATCCAACTGGTCTCTCCATATTAACAACGTTAAAATGGTCAAAACTTTGATAGTCTGTGATTTAACTATTAAATAAAAACATGTCTGTGTACACACAATGATCTTATTTCCAAATGGAATTATCGATCCAATCATCAACATATATATATATATATATATATATATATCTCCTCATTTCTATGTTTAGAAAATATACGTTATTAGCACTAGAAAACATTTCCATGGCTTACTTACGTATCACTATTCTTCCACATCTATCAGACTCTAACCATAAACTAACAAGAGAACAACTTTCTAAGTATAAACCCCGAAGGATGAAACCAACATCAGATCGATACTTAGGAAACCATTCAACTTATTAATCTCTAGTCAGTTTCTAATTTTTGTTTGACTCCATTTTGATTAACTGTGTTCGATTAACTCCTTTTTGCTTAACTCTTATTTGAATAACTAATATTTGATTTACTCCATTCGCTTAACTCTAGATCGCAGCGATCACAATGGTTACGCCTGATTCCCTCAGGAAACATCCGACCGTCGTAGGCTATTTGCAGTCCTGCGAATTACGCTAGCAGTCGTGCAGAATGGCAACTTATCTTGAATAACTATGTTTAACTAACTCTATTCGACTAACCATATTCGATTAACTCGACTTCGAATAACTAAATTCGATTAACTCTTTTATATCTCGTCAACTTCCTTTTTTTATAAATCCTGTTTGTTTTCCCAATAAATATTCCTTTTATAATTCTATTTACTTTCTAAATAAATATCCCTTTATTCTATTTATTTTCTAAATACATATTCCTTTATTCTATTTATTTTCAATATACTTTGAAAATTCCCTTTTATACCTTCACGTATTTCTTATGGTATTTAAAAATACCATTTAACCGTGATCGATATCATTCAACACACAGAATCCACAACAGATTTTATATCACATCATATATTACAATATATGAACAGAACATTATTATAAATATTGAGGAATCCAGTTGGACCCCTCCAACCTGTTTCCCTGCCTCCACAGATGTTAAACAATACAAATATAAAATATTCTGATAAACGATCAATATTCGATTAACGATTTATATATATATCGTTATCTATAATTTCAACCAATACATAAGCAATTCAACCAAATAGTTAACACACATCAATCAACGGATAATTATCAGTTCTAAGAATACGTTATAAAAATATAACTATTCAGAGTTGGTGAGTTTTACTCACATTGGACGATCATTGCTAATAATGATAACCATCGCTTGATTCAGACGAACAATTTATTTGGCTATAAATTGTAATGAGCTCGGATTCACTCCCAATCAGCTCTATGGTGTAGCCACCGTCCACACGATCCTAACGGATCCGACCGTTCGTGATTCTGATACCGTATGATCAACATATGATATTAACAAGCTATATAATTTTAAAAATGGATTTTAAATAAAAACTAAGCTAATATTTATTGGGCTTCACCTAAATTTCCCCGGCCCATTTACCCTTCATGAACACCCAGGCCCGCATAAAACTCTTTCTTCCCCAATTTGGATTTTCGCACTCCAGGTACTTCGACTTTCACCATTTCATCAACTTAAGAAAATCAAACCTCCCTCCATACTTAATAAACCCACAAACAAAATACATCACCTTATTCTACTTCGAATTCTCTTCAACATTCCTGCCAAAATACTGAACTCGACACTCACCTTCCCTATGTTCACGCACCACAGAACCCACATGTCTGAACTTCCCTAGGCCGACTACTTCGATCCCTCCAACCTCCTTGTTCTTGCTATTGTTCATCAAACGGAAACCACCGTCCATCCCTTCTTCTTGACCTCGACCCAACCCTCACCAAGTACATGAGTTCGCTGCCTTTACTCCCACTGCACAGCTCATTCCTCTCGCACTGTTACAGTGCAATCACCGAAATTTGTTTGCACCATTCTTTCACAAATTCTGCACGCAAAGGGGTAAACAACCCCACTAACTCGAAAACAATCTTGGCTTCATCAATCATTGTTCCTATTTTCTGAGTTTGCCAACCCTAGGCGCACGCTGGTATGAAAAACACCGACAGGACTTTGTTCGAGGAGTACTGGATCGATTTAAAACTTCAAAGGCCATGGAAAACTAATGTTTTAAATTAACTGAAGCTCAAAGAAATGGGACGCAGCAAACTTCTTGTGTATTTATAAAGTAATAAAACTTGGCCAACATGTATTTTGATTAGCTTATACTGTAGGTGGGTCTCAGATTCCTTGGTGATGAAGTATGGAACGTGGGTACAGTGAGTAACTCTTCATTGGTAAGCAAACAGAACGTACGTGGTGGCTTCTAAACCAAGTAAATTGGGATTGCTTTAACTCTTTTAAAGAAATGATAATCGTGGCCTTCTGTTGATCAAGGAATGGGATAAAACGTGGGCCTCGCAGCACCAAGGGTTTCTTATTTTAATTCTTTTAAGTTATTAAAAGTTCATGTACCCTACTATGTATAATTATACCCATGTACGGGCACTGCAGACTGAAATAAATATACCGTTGTAATCATCGATGTGCCAAGATTCCAAAAATATAATAATACCGGTAGTTTAACTCATATTGTGAAACTCCAAAATATTGAATACAGGGTGCAAAATACTCCAAATAAAAAGTTACTTATTTAATTAATTAAAAATTACAGTAAAATTCTAAAAATTAAATTATCACTACGTCTCAAAAGAACCTTGTCTAAATTCGAAGCCGGTATCTAGTTATATCGAATAAACTATTACGGTCGATAAACGATTCTATAGCGACTATTTTAAAATTTGATTTGAACATAACTCAAAATCTATATGACGAAATCTCGATTTTTCTCTTCCACTAGAAAAATATACTTCACCAGCTCCTAGCGTTTCTTGTTTCACAGAAATCCGATTTAAAACAGACCCTGTATATCCAGTTGAAGTTCAAATCGTCATATAACGAACTGCCGCGCCATTTCGAGCTCGATTATAATTATAATATAATTATACGTTCAAACTTCGTTTATATAATATATTCGTTATTTAAAAATTCAAATTCCAAACTAAATTATATATTTTGAATTGTCCAGTTCACGCCATATTGCCATTTCAGCCCATTCTGATTATTTCAGAATTAAATATATTATTTAATTATTATATTAGTTAAATATTCACTATTATTTAATTCAACGACCATTATATTCTCTAATTCACTATATAAATAATTAAATTAATTAATTATTATATCGTCGAAAAATACGTGTCATTACAGAAATAATAAGAATTAAACTTCTACCATATTATCTTTTCCATACTTTTAAAGCTTCATCCACCACAAAATTGAGAAAGGCAACAAATTTCAAGTGCATATCTTTATCCAAAAATCGGCCAGTTAGCTTTACATTGAAAAAACCTCACCCTATCATTATAAAATCCATAAGTGTACCAATGTTCAGTCATTTTGTAGTCCCCACATGTAAATTCAGAACCATTTAATCTGATGTGCTTTGGTAATGTTTGTTTAGTAATTATTTATCTAGCATTGTAATATTCTAGCAAGATGAAATTAGCCCTAATTATGTCCTATCTGACCCGTGTATCAAAATATTGCTTAACTTCTAATTGGTGCAAAACCAATTGTGATGGAGCATGTATAACTCATTGTAATATTTTATAAATGTATAAAACATATTTGTGGAAGATACCTGGCCTATAGCATCAAAAAAGCATTTTTAATCTCTAACATGTTAGTATGTTACTAATCAAACAAACATGTATATTCAGATCATCACAAATTATTCATATGGCTAGCTATTATTTACATAATCACTTGATATTGTTCCTATTAACATCAAATCCAAATCAAGTAAAATTCTCATATTAAAATTTTTGTTGTATAATGGTCCAATGGGTAAAGAGTTGAAAACATTGAGGTTAGCAATGTTATAAGATTAAATGTTTTAAACCTAAATGTCTAATGCCATTTTCTTCAAAACAAAAATGGTCAAACTTAAAAGGGGAGGGGATAGATGGATTTAAATAGGATATAATCAGCAGAAACACACATAGAAATGTAGTATATAATCAAATTTTATGCAATAAGAGAAATATGAACTCACACATGCGGTTATAATCAGTAAGCATAATCAGCAAGACCTTAACAGTGTGGTACACCGCAATATAAAGCGTCTTAGCAGGCAATAATCATAATCGACATGTTGGGGGGAGAACATGACATAAACCACACGATTATTTGCAAATCATGCATGAATAGGGCAAAATGAAGAGGAAAAGGAACAAAAATGGAAAGAGACAAAGAGGGAAAAGGAAGCTACCTGTTTAATCCGCAGAACGAGCGACCTGACGATTAGTTTGCGAGAAGGATTGAGAATGACAGCTGAAATGGGGGTTCGATCGGAAATAGTGTGGGTGTCTAAGAGGAGGAAGGAGAGTGCGTAGGTGAAGAAAATCACGATATTAGGGTTTAACAGGGCAAATCTGGCGCTATTCTTTTATTCTTTCCTAGAAGTGGATTCAATTGGGTAGCGTGAGCGATTTGTTTTCCTCTATTTTGGAGCTGATTCAGTTCAATAGCACAGAAACGTGTAAAAAGAAGATGACGAATTGTATGCATGGAACAGATGGCAGCATCATGTATTTTTGAACAAAAGTGGAATCGAAAGGCTTTGATGAAAGATTGTGCTTTTATATGACATGGAAGGAAGGCCGTTTACATTTTGAAAGTTTTTAAGGATGATGTACTAATTTTCACTTAAATAAAAAAGGGTAATGAAATATTTTAAAATATTGGCATAGGATGTAGACACATCAGCATTTGACAGCTCATGTTTTAAGTAATAAATTAGGTTGCACTACATATAATGCAATTCAATATGCTCTAATAATCATTCCTCTCTCTTATTTTCTTCAATTTCACTCATTTTAATCAGATTTTCTTTACTTTTCCCTTCTGTTTAACTGGAATGTATTTTGATCTATCATCATTTTCTCATTTCTCCATGAAATCCAGGTTTTTTTTTTTACTTTCAAAACCTAACCGAAAATACAAAGTGCAGAAAAAAAACAAGAGGAAATTTTTTATTAATTAATATTAACCATGTAATGTAATGAAAAATGGAAGTACAGATTCAAATCGAGAGAGGTAAAAAGAGGAAAAAAAGAGAAAATATAAACATATTGTGCTTTGATATTAAAAAGATGCAAGAACATATTACTCATTTAGAACAAAAATGAACCTTTACTTATCAGTAACTGGAATAGTTGTCCAGTTTGAATAAGTTTTTAATATTACATTGCACTCTTTTTCGGATCATATAATGCATGTAAGAAGAGAATTAGGTAATTAAATTCTTATTGCTTTATGTAGAAGTACACTCATTAGATGTAAACTAGGTTAATACAAGTGCTTTGCACACATGTATGTAGCAAGCATGTGCTGGGATGATTATGGGGTATCACATATATGTTTTATAGTAGTTTTTTTTTGAAACAGTGTTTTATAGTAGTTGACTTCATGTGTTACATGGGTTTTCTAATTATGGACTTTAAGAGATTATGCTACTTGTTTTTATAAACCTTTAAACGAGCACTTGTGCTAGACACCAGTGGCATCTAATACATCATCATACAATATTTTACAATAAAAAGAAGGAACTGACTGCTACTGGGGTATAGGTTTATTAAAGTATAAGTCTCAATCACACTTATCATGAGAACACTCAAATAAGAAAATCAACATAGGGTCCGTTCGCAGCTAATATATGCCACGCTAGGCATGGTGTTCGCGTCCGACGCATCTGACGCCAATAAAAGTTTCCCCGCTCGAAAGAAGCGTTGGAGGAACGTTGGAATTCAAGTCGTTGGCGTCGGACGCCAACGGCTTTAATTCCAACGTTCCCTTCTCTGCATATAAAACAACCCAAAACCTTACCTTCTTGGCCTACTTCTTCTTTTTCTTCAACATAAATAATGTCTTCTTCCGATTCATCCTCCGATTACGACGATAATATTGATCTATACGTGATATCATTGTGTCTGAATGCCAGTAGAAATCACAAGACTCGAATTAATACTTCAGAGTTTACTGGGTTAGCTTGGATCAACGATATTCTAAATGGTCACCAACAACGTTGTCAAGTTAATTTTCGAATGAAATGACTTTGTTTTTACTCATTATGTAAAAAACTGGAGCATCATGGTCTCCATGCGAGATATTTGTGTCCTCGAAATGGTTGGAATTTTCGTTTATACATTGGTTATTGGGCTTTCAAATAGACAACTTAGAGAAAGGTTTCAACGGTCAGGTAGCACAATTTCCGTTTATTTTCATGCAGTTCTTAACGCTTTTCAATTACTAGCTGTTGATGTAATAAATCCAAGGGATCAACAATTTCATACTGTTCCACAACACATTATAAATTCAAACCGATATTATCCTTATTTCAAAAACTGTATTGGTACTATAGATGGTACACACGTATCTGCACATTTACCCGCTGATCAGATTATCCCTTATATCGGAAGAAATGGGTTTGCAACTCAAAATATACTAGCGGTTTGTGATTTCAATTTATAGTTTACGTACGTTGTGGCTGGTTGGGAAAGGACTGCACACGATAGTAGAATTTTTAATGATGTTACAAATGATAGAAACTCTAGCTTCCCTAAACCTCCAGCTGGACAGTATTATTTGGTTGACTCCAGTTATCCACTACAGACTGGATACTTACCACCATATCGGAATATAAGATATCATATTCCACATTTCCATGAAACCTTGGATCAACCAAAATCATCCAATGAGGTGTTTATTTTCTACCATTCGAGTTTACTGATGGCCGTATAAAAAAAATTTGGCATCTGGAAAAAAAATACCATTATGAACCATATGTAAAACTTAAGTCAAAGTTGTCGTATCTACAATGGCCTTACACAACTTCATACGCAAATATAATAGTGGTGACCCAGATTTTATGGCTTTTGATGATGATCCTGAAAAAATCCCCGATCAATACCTGGAGGAATATTACGCTATGAGAAATACGACGAATAGAGGCACTGAAAGAGTATATCGAAATGGGCACAATGAAATGTCATTACTTCGAGATACCATTAGAGATGAGTTGGTTGCTGCTGGGATACACTAATTTTATTTGTATTCATAACTGTACTTGTATTTGTATCTGTGGTTGTAACTGTATTTGTATTTGTAGCTGTATTTGTATCCGTAAGAAGGTTTAAGCATGCCAAATCCAATCTATTTATATCTTGTTTTAAAAATATCACGTTCAAATACCCTGCTCATTTACCCCACTCAAATACCCCGTTCACAGCAAGAAAACACATTCCCCGTTCGCTACAGTACCCCGCTCAAATACCCCGTTTCCGTTAACCAAGAATGCACCCATAACTACCAACGGTAAAGTATATTCAACATGAAAGCATAAGAATAATAAATTCTTTTTTCGAAAGGGGTTTCATAACTTCTTATTGTTATCTTTATCGCACCATGACTTCCGATAAATAAATTTAACTAAAATAATGTTTGGATTTTTTTTTTTTTGGCAAAGCCGACTGGGTTTTAAAGTGATTGCAAACACTTATTATTATAACAAATAATAATTACATGGCGTACACGAGACTGACATACATCAGTCTATGATGATTCGATTTTTAAGGTGGTCCGTCCACTGTTATTCTAACTAGGTTATAGCACAGGTGCTAGACTACAATACATAGTCTAGACAACTGTATAACTCCACGTAGGGAGTATTACATACCGTATTACATGATTCAGTATATTACATAATCCCGCTTACAAGCTTCTGCCAACAGCAAGGCATCAAGTACTTAAAAACTGTAACCAAAGCAAGATTAGACTTGCCAATTCTTAAGCAACAAGCTCAGAAGGTAAGAGCTACCTAGAAAAACTGGGTAATTACATGATTTCAATGACAAGGTTAGTTGACACGACAAGTAGTAAAAGCATTCACCAGCAGACCAGGTTCAAACAAAAGAAAAGCCACTAACCACCCCCAATAAGTCGAGAGATGCAATCTTCACCATGTATGCTATGAGAAGGCTAGTGGAACAGAGAAAGCAGAGGCTCGTTAAACCCAGACTAGCATATGTCAACCATACAACTCCATACATCCATGACAAAACAACCCAAAGAACCATCTAAGCCTACAAGCATACCCAGTACAACCCAGACAACCTTCATCTCAGAACCAACAAGACGATGACCTAACATTTAATGAATATCAAACACACAGGTGCTCTATCACAACCAACAAAAGAGGTGAGACGCGAAACACAAGATATGTAAGAAGTTGTTGCTGGCTAGAGAAGCTCCACGTCTGTTCCAAGGCCACAACAACCCATACAAGCCGAAATCAACACTAAGACACTAACTGAACAACAACCGTAACCCTAAACAGGAGACCCAAAACCGACCCCATCCTCCTGACGAATTCAGACTATAGCCGGATAATAATCACCAAGCAATGAATAAATCTAGTTGCAAGGATACCTAGTGTAACACATTATAGAATCGTTTGGTCTTGGAAGTTTCGAAATAATCACTGTGTTAGGAACGGTAGAGAGTAAGATAGATCCAAGTGATAGCCGCCACATACGAGAATTGAGGGAATATTGTTGTGTGCAAATGGTAGCAGGTAGACAAGGGAGGATTGTGAGGAAATTAGGGAAATATGGAGTCAAAGGGTTTAGATCTAAGACGATAAAATGAGTAACAGTTTTGAAATCACACAGCTGAAATCAGGGGGAGAACTAGAAAGGAAGTGGAAAGTGAGATTCAATTAGAATGATGAGGGGACGAGATAAGCGTGAGAATGCAAAGAAAAATATAAAGAAAGGGGTATCCTCTGTCGCCATTAACGGCCATCAACAGCACGAAATCCTTTTTGAAAAATGTTTGAATTTTTTTTTAGTAAGAGTGGTTTCGGACCGTTTAAGAATAATGTAATATACATCATATAGAAAACATTAGTCACAGAACAACAAACCATATCAGAGTGCATTAGTTAGGGACTAAGCGTGTCTACCACTTATGAGGTTACAAGAAGAAAAAAAATCGAGATAGAATTGACGTGCTTAGCTCTTAACTAAGGTATTACTACGATGGTCGACCTTAACCAGCCCTATTCTCTGCATTAGTAGACAGGATTATGTAGTGATTCTCTTTACTAATGAAGGTCTCAGGGTAGTGAGCATCATCCCAAGCTGTGACGCCCCACCCCGAGACCTTCACTAGTAAAGAGAATTACTAGGTAATCCTGTCTACTAATGCAGAGAACAGGGCTGGTTAAGGGGAACCACCATAGAGTGCATTAGTTAGGGACTAAGCATGTCTACCACTTATGAGGTAATAAGGAAAAAAAATCGAGATACAATTGGCATGCTTAGCTCTTAACTAACGTATTACTATGATGGTCCCCCTTAACCAACTCTATTCTCTACATTAATAGACATGATTACCTAGTAATTCTCTGTGATGCCCCACTTCGAATACTGATTTCTCATATCTAATCAACTCAGATTCAAACCAAATTTTATTAAAATTTGGATGAATTTTGCTACAAAATGAGGGAGATAAAATTCCCAAAGATAACACTTTTCAGCCATAAAATAAAAACAGCTGAAAGTCAAATTTTTCCCATCTTTGACGATATATTTAACATAACAAAACAACCCGGTAATTAATGAAATTTTACAGTAACAAACTTTAGTACATGTACAATAACATATTAAAATTTGGCACTATTTCACTGCAAAACGAAGGAGATAGGATTTGCATATCAAAAACCACTCAGACATTAATGAATGTAAGTGATAAGTGAAACATTCCATTGTTGCCAACGGAACGAAATAGTTCTTCAACTCAGCTATTAACGATATGCCTCATAAGGTCTGTCATGAATTCATAAGGGATTCCATAGGCATGTAAGATATAGTGCAACGATCATACTTTGTTTGTCTATGAATAATTAAGAATATCAAACATAGGCATACATAATCTTTAAGTAAAGGTTAAACACCTTTATATATGCCTCGTCTCATCGGCATATACAAAATCCTAACACAATTCAATATATCATAAAACTCATCTAATAGAAACTTATTAATTATTATACCTCATCTCATTGGTATAAATAATAATACATCTCAATCCATTGCTAAAACTCAACATAAAAGAATTACCATAATCTTTTCCGGACTTAAGAAATATTTGAAGAAGTCTATTATGCTTCGCCTTGAACTTTCTTTTGAAAAGCTTGTTGATATGTGGCGCAGCGTCCAGGATTTAACTCCACACGAATTGATGGATCCGTGGAAAATCGATCAAGGATGGGATAGGTGCTCAACTTCATTGATCTTTTGATGTCGGAATCTCTCTGTCTTCAACACGACAATCTCGCAAGATACCATGTTGTCGATCTACGATTCTTCAACGTTGATCTCTCACAAGTGATACTGTGAATCAGCTTCAAGTTCGTTGATTCGAGCGCACTCGAATATCTGAAGATGGAGAAAGGAGTTCCACTCAACTTCCAATTTTAATGGTGGTACAAAGATCACACAAGGGAATTTATTCCAAAATCAACAACCTTTACAACTCACATAAGGTTCCTATTTATAGGTGCACACAACACGTTACCAAAGCAGAAATAACGGCCTAAACACCTAACATGGTCTAAGTTAACTGACACAACCCAAACACAATGGCTGTGTGACCCAACAAAACACACCCAACATAACGGGCTAACAACAAACACGAGCTAAAATAAAAGCAATACAACACACACTTTACAACCTAATATTAGCGGCACGATCTAAACAATGTGAACGTCCCAAGCTTCAAGCGTCCTCCTCAACACGGTCTGACAACATCTTTTCAAGCTTTAAGTCGCAGAGCGGCTGTGTTAGGTCGTGGAACAACCTATATCCCTCTCCTTCAGGCTTTAGCCCGCTAGCACCCCCCCTTTAGGTCATTGTTCCCCCTCTTCTTCAAGCTCTAGGTCGCAGAACGTCTTCTTAAGGGCGATGTACGACCCAAGTTCCCCTTCTCTTAGTTTTAGCACGCTGGAAATCTTCTTTAAGGCATTGAAATCTTTTCTAACATGTAGGATGACCCAATGATACCCTGACCTTGTTTTAGGTTGTTGGACGGCCCAAAACATAACAATGAACCATGATGCGCTGCATCATCCTCCCCTGGTTGACAAAAATTCGACCTCGAATTCACACATTCTTCTTCGTCGGTAAGTTCATCTTCATAATATGGAATTAAATGCTTGGCATTGAACACATCTGAAGTATACACACCTTCCAGCATCTTTAGCTGATAAGCATTATCATTGATTTTCTTCACGATTTTTATCCTCATAGATGGCCAATAGTAAGAATCAGAGATCAACTTTAAAGTACGATCATGGCCCATGTGTCTTCCTCATGCAATTCTTTGACGATCTTCATTCTCAAACTACAATTTGTAATACACAATTGAGTTTCTTTGAATAGAAAACCATTGATTAGCACATAACCTTCCATATTTCCTCCTTTGACTCTGTCTATGACCTGCGAGAAATATGAAACGGTTGTTAGCAGTGCTGGAAGTACATCAAAACCGACTACTTCGACTCGCATAGTCATAAGCAAATGATTCCTTCGACTCAAAGCATCAGCTACGTGATTAGTCACTCCAGTTTTGTGTTTTACAACAAACGTAAATTGTTGCAAGTAAGTAATCCATGATGCATGTCTAGCAGCAATCTTATCTTGACTTTGCAAATGCTTCAAGGCTTCATGGTCAGTATATAGCACAAACTCCTTATGAAACAAATAGTGTCTCCAATGCTTGACGGCTTGTACAATAGCATAAAACTTCACGTCATACGTATCATATCTCATCTTTACTTCAGATAGCTTCTCACTAAAATATGCAATAGGACGACCCTTCTGACTCAACACCCCTCCTATTCCAAATTTCAATGCATAGTATGCAATTCAAATAACAACTGGAAATCTGGCAACACAAGGACTGGTGCGGTCATCAAAAGTTCCTTGATCTTCTCAAAAGAAAATTGAGCTTCCTTCGTCCACATAAATTGTTTCCCTTTCATGCAATCAGTAACACGAGCCATCACACTACTAAAGTGTGGATTAAACCTTTGATAGAATGATGCCAATCCATGAAAGCTTCTGACTTCCGTTATGGTTTTTGGTCGAGGCCAATCTCCGATTGCAGCGACTTTATTTTGATCCACCTGTATTCCTTACTTGGACACAATGTACCCCAAGAACAGAACACTTTGTGTCATGAACACACACTTCTTTGTTGCAGCATAAAATTGTTCTTGACGAAGAATTATCGACACTGCTTTCAAGTGTTGTATATGTTCCTCCATGCTAGCACTATAGATCGGAATATCATCAAAATATACCACAACAAACTTTCCAATATATGGTCTAAAAATCTGATTCATGACTCTCATAAAAGTACTTGGTGCATTCGATAGACCAAACGACATAACCAACCATTCATACAACCCCTCACGAGTCTTGAATGCAGTCTTCCATCCATCCCCTGGTCTAATTCGAATCTGATGATAACCACTCTTCAAATCAATCTTTGAAAAGATAACAGATCCACTGATTTGATCCAATAGATCATCAAGTCTAGGCATAGAAATCTGTATCTGACGGTGATCTTGTTAAGAGCTCTACTATCCGTACACATTCTCCATGAACCATCTTTCTTTGGAACTAACAAGGTAGGCACGACACAAGGACTAAAGCTGTAACACCCCGTATGTTAAATAACTTGTTATAACATAAATCAGAGCAGAATTAAATTTAATATTCTGAATCAGGGGAAACGGGCTGTGCCATTGCGTTCGTCTCGGAAAAATACGCGAAATAGAGTCCGAGTTTTCGTAAATCGGAGTCCGTATGACCAAGTTATGGCCCGTCAAAGTTTCACGAAAAATCAAAAACGAAAACTGCTCATGTTTTGAGGCCCGGGATGAGTTTTGGGCTGTTTTTTTTGGGCCCTAAATGGTTCCTACACTTGACTTCTTCCCCAAGACATGCTTTAAAGGCTAGGATTGGTTCTAGGGTATATCCTATGGTCCTAAAACATCTAACTAATCTATATATACACCCTAATACCCCCCTTATCCTTACCAAAAATAGATCTAAGGCCATTATGCCACCACTTAGAAAATTGGAGAGCCTCCACTAAAAATCCTAAGAGGGTTTGCAAGCTAATCTACATCTTCTTCTACTTAATCATTGGGATTTGCTTCATTTAACTTGCTAATCTTGTTTTGGTGAGCTTCTATCCCCTTAATAATCAATTATTGAATTGATTATGATAAGATGTGATAAAGTATGGCTATGTTTGTGGATCCATATATTTATGCAAGCTTGATGTAGTGAATATTATGTGTTTTGCAAGTTATATGCCTTATGTCATGCAAGTTTCATAATATGTAATCATGATATTTTTATGCAAGTTGTTTCATGATGTTTATGATGCAAAACACTAAGTGAATATGGATCCATTATGCAAACATGTTATGCAAGTATGTGAGTACTTATGCAAGTCATGTATATGCTTATATGCATGTTTAACATCTTATGCAAGTATATGAATGTTTATGCAAGTTATGTATAAGTTGAAATGCAAGTTTAACATAATATGCAAGCCTATGCAAGTATGTGAATGTTTATGCAAGTTATGTATATGTTGAAATGCAAGTTTAACATAATATGCAAGCCTATGCAAGTATGTGAATGTTTATGCAAGTTATGTATATGTTGAAATGCAAGTTTAACATAATATGCAAGCCTATGCAAGTATGTGAATGTTTATGCAAGTTATGTATATGTTAAAATGCAAGTTTAACATAATATGCAAGCCTATGCAAGTATGTGAATGTTTATGCAAGTTATGTATATGTTGAAATGCAAGTTTAACATGATATGCAAGCTTATGCAAGTATATGAATGCTTATGCAAGTATGTGAGTGCTTATGCAAGTTAAGTATATGCTAAAATGCAAGTTCTACATGTTATGCAAATCACATGTTTGATGATATGTAAGTTCATATGCAACATGTTATGTAAGACACATGTTTGATAATATGCAAGTTTGGGTTGAATATAGTTGGGTTAATACATGCTCATATATGCAAGTTGACATCCTCTTAACCCATGATAAAGTTATATGCTAAACCCATGTTATGTGTGGTAAATCTTCCCTTTATTATGTTATGTCATAATGACGATTTACGTGGGGAACGATGGGGTTAATTAATATGTTAATTAAAAGTATGTTGAAATGGGTATGATTAAGCATACCATAAAAATAAATTACCATAAGTGGGAATTTACCTATTGAGTTAGGTCTACCCCATGGGAATTTACCTATTGAGTTAGGTCTACCCATGTTATGGAAAACTTGATATTAATTAGGGATAATTAATATGGGGGTGATTAATTAGGTGTAATTAATCGACTAAGACACGAGGTTGGACTCATTTGTAGTGTAAAACTGCCCGGACCCGACCGGCTTAACCAGTTGCTACAAATGTCAGCCCAATGTGAGAGGTCTTAGCCATAAATTAAATACGTGATTAAAGTAAAGACACGAGGTTAGGCTCTGTTATGACGTAAGACTGCCCGGACTCTACCGGCTTAACCAGGCGGTCATAACAGCCAGTCTAATGTGGGAGGTCTTTATGGGAGATCACGGTCTTAATTAATTAAGAAACACTTAACCATATTAGCATGTAGTGGGACATGAGGGGTTAAGTGGGTGCCTTGGGTGGCATGTGGAATCTAGTGGGTTGCCTTGGGTGGCAATAGAAAATACGATTAGAATACTTAACCAAGTGGAAACATGTAATTAAACATGATTAAAGGGTTAAGTGGGATACACTAGATATATGACAAGCTTAGGTGGGTAGCTTGTGGGGGGCCCATTTCAACCAATATCCCAAACGTATCTTTGTGGGCTCGACCCATGTCGAGTGACGGGACACGCATATTGGGCTTGATTATAAGAGGCCAAAACGGGTTAGCGGTGGCAACGCAAGTCCAACGGGTTTCATATGCGTGTGTGGGCCCGGGCTGGTAGATAAGCCGTTGTTGCATCGTGTAGATATAAAGTCGTGCACCGTTGATAGTATTGGGTAGCCACTTTAGGGGAGTGATACACCCCACTGTGGGACCAGCACGGGTATCTACGGTAGGGAGCCGATCGATGGGGAGTAGTGGGTACACCTAATAAAGATAGTGGCAGACGGCACCTATGTAGGGGTACACGAAACTACTGGGTAAGAATTACTAAGTACACCTAGTGGAGATAGGGGCAGACGGCACCTATGTAGTGGCTAGGGGTACACGAGACTACTGGGGAAATTTTCTAAGTCCTTAGAAGGGATCAACCTTTAAGTAGGAATGACTGGTGTGGTGCAGTTAGTAATTATCCTTGGGTGGGTAGATGCGTCTTTACGGTTATCTTAGTTCGTCCTGTGTTCGTGGGCAACTTAGTGTAGTCATTATCCCCAAAGATACCATACCGAGTTCATATCATACCCTAATTACTTTAATAATTGTATTATTAAGGAGATAGGGTTCACTCAGGCTTATGTCTGACCCCCGTTGTTTTTATCTTTTTCCTTCAGGTCCTCAGGTTGGGCCTAGTGCTAGTGGGCTTTGATCAGTTTGCTTTATCTATCTCTTGGAGCTTGGACCGTAGATGTAGAGCTCAGCTTATCTTATCTTTTCTGTTATGGCTATTTGTTATGAGTAGTGGGATTATGTACTTATTTTATTCAGGATGGATATTTTGTACTTGACTCTTGTTATGGTTTTATGATGTAACCAAACATGTTTTACTTTCCGCTGCTATGAGATGATGTTTTAAAATTTTCAAGTATTACATTATATCTGTCTTGTTGTAATTTTACTGTTCTATACTCACTAAAAATACTCCACCGATGCTATGGCATTCCCTTAGTGAGTGACTATAGCGGGTGTGGGGTGTTACACGTGGTATCAGAGCAAAGGTTACCGGAACAGATAAAATTTTTAGAAAACTATTTTTCTAAAACATCTTTTGGAAAAGATATTTTCAAAAACATGTCTTTTAAGAGAAGAGTTTTTGAAAGAAAAGCATAATCCCCAATAGCCATATCTATATCCTTCGAATTCTCCGTTTTGAATCTTTCCTTTTTCGTTTCAGCATGACCGAGAATCTTAATCTTCCAGAGGGTGTGACGGTACCAGTATGGTATAGGAGATTGATGGAGGCTAGGGCCACCACTACGGGTCCAGCAAATGCTCCTCCACCAACCATAGCACCCGATCTTCCTCCTCCCCCTCCTCCTCGCACGGATACTTTTGCTAAGACTTGCAAGGAATTTAAAGCTATGGGAGGGAAACCTTTTCAAGGATCTGAAACCTTTGTGGAGGCTAGAGATTGGCTTAAAGAGGTGGAAGAGTTGATAGATGTCTTTGAGATGGAAGAAGGGAAGAAAGTCAAGTTGGCTGCTTGGTTAATGAAGGGAGAGGCCTCATTCTGGTGGGAGGTCACTAATGGAGAACGCCCCGTTGACTCTTGGGCGGATTTTAGGCAAAGATTTGTGGCAAAGTTTCTCTCAAGGGCGGAGGAAAACTTGTATATGGAAAGATTCTTGACTCTAAAGCAAGGAAATCTTTCGGTGAAGGAATATGTTAACAAGTTTAATCAATTGGCAAGGTTTGGCCTAGACATGGTGAATACACCGGAGAAGAAGGCTTTGAGGTTCGTGAAAGGCTTGAATGAACCAATGCATGGGTTGGCTATGACTCACATCCCTATGGGGGCCACCTTTGAGAAGCTAGTTGACATGGCACTCATGTATGAGGAAGAGAAGGGTCCTAATGCTAATAAGGCACCCGAGAAGAAGGGAGATCAAAAGAGACCTCAACAACAGCAAAGCAAAGGTGGGAAAGGCAACGGTGGCAAGGGCAAGAAGAAGAAGTGTTTCAATTGTGGGACACCTGGCCACCTAAGCAAGGATTGTCGCAAGAAGAAGAAGACCGGTTGCTTCCACTGTGGCGAAGCAGGGCACTTAGTGAAGGATTGCCCTAAGAAGGGGCAAAAGACGGGATCTACCTCAGGAGGACAGGTGCAAGCTCTTATGGCACCGAGTCAGGCTAGGGGGCAAGTACAGGCTCTCGCGGTTCCACCGATTCAGGAGAGAGGTAGAACTATTTCCGTTGAAAGTCTGGTTTTTCTATTTGATCATCCTGTCCGTACATTGTTTGATTCAGGCGCATCGCATTCGTTTATTTCATCATCATTAGTTGAGTTACTGCACTTAGACACCAGTCTGGTAGATGATCCCTTGGTTGTTTCAAACCCAATTGGGGGCTCCACTTATTTGTCCATGATATGTTTGGGTTTGAAGATTTCTATACTTAGCATTGAGTTTAGATATGATGCTTTTGTATTGGGCTTCACGGGCTATGGGTTGATTTTGGGCATGGACTGGTTATCCAGTAATGGTGCCGTTCTTGATTGTGAAAGGAGAGTTGTTAGGCTGATGACCCGCTTGGGTAACACTCTCGAGATTTCTTGTAATCCCATGGACTCTGTTATGCTAAGTTATCTTGAATCGCTTGACGCTTCGGTCGAGAGTTTACAATCTATTAGAGTGGTCCGGGAATATCCGGATGTGTTTGAGGAGGTGAAGGGTTTACCTCCGAAGCGGGAGATTGACTTCCGAATATATTTGGTGGATAATGCTAAACCGGTATCTTTACCAGTGCGCCACATGGCTCCTCGTGAGAGGAGGGAACTCCATAAGCAAATAGGGGAGTTGCTTGAGAAGGGGTTCATAAGACGGAGCATATCGGAGTGGGGTGCTCCAGTAGTATTTGCTACGAAGGCGGATGGGTCCCTCAGACTTTGTGTAGACTATAGAGAACTCAACAAGCTCACAAAGAAAAATAGACACCCATTGCCGAGGATAGATGATCTTTTCGATCAGTTGGTTGGCGCTTCAGTATTTTCTCAGTTGGACTTGGCCACGGGGTTTCATCAGTTAAGGGTGGCTGAGGATAGCATAGACAAGACTGCCTTTAGG
This sequence comes from Allium sativum, assembly GCA_030737875.1. Classification (NCBI taxonomy): domain Eukaryota; kingdom Viridiplantae; phylum Streptophyta; class Magnoliopsida; order Asparagales; family Amaryllidaceae; genus Allium; species Allium sativum. Next base: position 269,239,724 of record CM060909.1, on the reverse strand, counting down.
ACTCCGGATGGTTTCTATGAGTGGCTAGTGATGCCATTTGGGTTGACGAACGCCCCTGCATACTTTGTTGATTTGATGAGTAGGGTGTTCAGGGAGTTCCTTAATAAATTCGTGGTGGTCTTTGTGGATGATATCTTAGTATTTTCTAAGAGTGAAGAAGAGCATGCCCTACATCTTGGGGAAGTGTTGAAGACTCTTCGAGCGCATAGCCTTAAGGCTAAATTCTCTAAATGTCACTTCTGGAGGAGGGAAGTGCGGTTCTTGGGGCATGTGGTCTCCAAGGAAGGGATAGCTGTGGATCCCGCGAAGGTAGTATCAATTCAGGATTGGAAGGTTCCGAAGAATGCTACCGAAGTAAGAAGTTTCTTGGGGTTGGCGGGTTATTATAGGAAGTTTATCAAAGACTTCGCGAAGATATCAGCCCCATTAACCCGCTTAACAAAGAAGAATCTTGTTTTCACATGGGACGTAGATTGTGATGATGCGTTCCGACGGTTAAAGAGAGCTTTAACCACCGCTCCAGTTTTAGTGTTGCCAGATGGGAGCAAGCCATTTGTTGTCTATACCGATGCCTGTGGGACAGGACTTGGCGCAGTCTTAATGCAAGAGGGAAGGGTGATAGCCTATGGTGGAAGGCAGTTGAGGGCACATGAGAAAAATTACCCTACCCATGATCTCGAGCTGGCCGCTATTGTTTTTGCGCTTAAGATTTGGCACCATTATCTTCTTGGTGAGAGATTTGAGTTGTTCACTGACCATAAATCATTGAAGTACTTATTCTCTCAGAAAGATTTAAACTTAAGACAGCAAAGGTGGATGGAGTTTCTAGCATCCTATGATTTCGAGATAGCGTATACCCCTGGCAAGGGTAACGTGGTGGCGGACGCCTTGAGCAGGAAGAGGTTGTCCTTGAGTCCATTGTTCGTGGAACGACGAAGCTTGGAATTTATCTCGATGTTTGATTTCAGACCTTCCATTGACTATGTACCCGGTTTGCTAGCTTCTTTGGAAGTTAGACCTACTCTTTTGGGGCGGATTGGAGAAACCCAGAGGGACGACCCACAGTTGGTTGAGTTGATAGAGAAGCTCATAAGGGGGGAATCGTCCAGCCATTTGAGTAGGTACACCCTAGACGATAGGGGGTGCTTGCGTAGAGACGGTAGACTTTGTGTACCGCAAGATGAAGGGGTGAGGAAGGTTATTCTTGATGATGCACACCGTTCTAGGATGACCATTCATCCCGGTGGGGACAAGATGTACCAAGATATGAAGAGGGTTTTCTTCTGGGCCGGTATGAAGAAAGATGTGGCCGAATATGTAGCTCGATGCTTGGTATGTCAGCAAGTGAAGGCGGAGCAAAGGAAGCCAGGTGGGTTGCTTCACCCATTGGAGGTTCCGCAATGGAAGTGGGATAGCGTCTCGATGGATTTTATTGACGGGTTACCCAGGTCGAGGAAGGGTAATACAGGAATTTGGGTGGTGGTAGATAGACTTACTAAGAGCGCCCATTTCATACCTGTGAAGAGCAAGAGGACCGCTCCATGGCTAGCTTCTGTATACCTTCGAGAGATAGTTCGATTACATGGGGTACCCTCTAGCATTGTAAGTGATCGAGATCCTATCTTCACTAGCGAGTTCTGGAGAAGTTTGCAAGAAGCAGTGGGGACTCAATTGTGTCTGAGCACCGCATATCATCCTCAGACAGACGGCCAGACTGAGAGGGTGAATCGTGTTCTAGAAGACCTTTTGAGGCTTTGTATCCTAGATTTTGGAGGTACATGGGAAGAGCATCTTCCATTGGTGGAGTTCGCATATAATAACAGCTTTCAGTCCAGTATTGGTATGGCTCCTTTCGAAGCTCTCTATGGAAGGCCTTGTCGATCACCTACATGTTGGTGGGAATCTACGGACAAGATCTTGCTTGGGCCTGATATGGTTAGGGAGACTTCTGAGAAGGTTGACTTGATTCGAAGAAGGATGAAAGCAGCGCAGGATAGGCAAAAATCTTATGCGGACAAGAGAAGGACTGATCTTGAGTTTGAGGTTGGGGATATGGTTTTTGTTAAGGTATCCCCGTTGAGAAATGTTGTTCGCTTCGGATCCGTTGGGAAGTTAGCACCGAGGTTTGTTGGGTCGTTTCCTATCAAGGAAAGGATTGGACGGATGGCATATAGGGTGGAGTTGCCCGACAGACTTAGTGGTGTTCATGATGTATTCCATGTATCACATCTGAGGAAGTGCTTACATGAGACCGCAGAGGTGGTAGAGCCGAGCTTGCTTAGAGATGTAGAGCTTGAGCGTGATGCGACGATTCGACGAGCTCCTACTCGCACCCTTGGGTCAGAGACTAAGAAATTGAGGAATCGAGAGGTTCAGCTAGTCAAAGTGCAATGGGGAGAAGATGAGAGCAACGCGACTTGGGAGACGGAAGCGAAGATGCGTTCATTGTACCCATTTCTTTTTGAGGGTACGTCTTTACTTTCTCCTTTATCGCTTGTCTAGTACTTATCTTATCTTTGGTATGTCCTCTCGTTAGTACCTTTGACCTTTAGATAGGGTAAACCTATGGTTGAAACATGTGTTTGAGACATGTTATGGTTGATGGATGCAAGTGGATGCAAGTGTTTGCTAGTGGTTGCTCGTGGATGCATATACACACACTCTAGGCACTAGATCGGCTCAGTCACTTCATATTGCATATTGCATAAAATTGTGTGTAGGAAGATATATTTATGGATGTATAATGGTTGTGTTATCACATGGATGATGCATTTTGGTGAATGATTGTGCACTCATGTAGATATTGTATGTGTCGATAGGGTTCGCTCGCATACATAATGGATGCATGGCACTATCATGGTTTGCATATGTTCATACATTAGATAGGGAACATATACACACACTTTTTGCATATGCTCATACATCATTAGAAACTGTTTAAGGACAATGGATGCCAGTGTTTGATGGTTGAGTAGATGGTTGTTTGGTTGGTAGGATACGTTCTTCTTGACTTAGAGATTTCGGGGACGAAATCCTTTAAGTAGGGGAGAATGTAACACCCCGTATGTTAAATAACTTGTTATAACATAAATCAGAGCAGAATTAAATTTAATATTCTGAATCAGGGGAAACGGGCTGTGCCATTGCGTTCGTCTCGGAAAAATACGCGAAATAGAGTCCGAGTTTTCGTAAATCGGAGTCCGTATGACCAAGTTATGACCCGTCAAAGTTTCACGAAAAATCAAAAACTGCTCATGTTTTGAGGCCCGGGATGAGTTTTGGGCTGTTTTTTTTGGGCCCTAAATGGTTCCTACACTTGACTTCTTCCCCAAGACATGCTTTAAAGGCTAGGATTGGTTCTAGGGTATATCCTATGGTCCTAAAACATCTAACTAATCTATATATACACCCTAATACCCCCCTTATCCTTACCAAAAATAGATCTAAGGCCATTATGCCACCACTTAGAAAATTGGAGAGCCTCCACTAAAAATCCTAAGAGGGTTTGCAAGCTAATCTACATCTTCTTCTACTTAATCATTGGGATTTGCTTCATTTAACTTGCTAATCTTGTTTTGGTGAGCTTCTATCCCCTTAATAATCAATTATTGAATTGATTATGATAAGATGTGATAAAGTATGGCTATGTTTGTGGATCCATATATTTATGCAAGCTTGATGTAGTGAATATTATGTGTTTTGCAAGTTATATGCCTTATGTCATGCAAGTTTCATAATATGTAATCATGATATTTTTATGCAAGTTGTTTCATGATGTTTATGATGCAAAACACTAAGTGAATATGGATCCATTATGCAAACATGTTATGCAAGTATGTGAGTACTTATGCAAGTCATGTATATGCTTATATGCATGTTTAACATCTTATGCAAGTATATGAATGTTTATGCAAGTTATGTATAAGTTGAAATGCAAGTTTAACATAATATGCAAGCCTATGCAAGTATGTGAATGTTTATGCAAGTTATGTATATGTTGAAATGCAAGTTTAACATAATATGCAAGCCTATGCAAGTATGTGAATGTTTATGCAAGTTATGTATATGTTGAAATGCAAGTTTAACATAATATGCAAGCCTATGCAAGTATGTGAATGTTTATGCAAGTTATGTATATGTTAAAATGCAAGTTTAACATAATATGCAAGCCTATGCAAGTATGTGAATGTTTATGCAAGTTATGTATATGTTGAAATGCAAGTTTAACATGATATGCAAGCTTATGCAAGTATATGAATGCTTATGCAAGTATGTGAGTGCTTATGCAAGTTAAGTATATGCTAAAATGCAAGTTCTACATGTTATGCAAATCACATGTTTGATGATATGTAAGTTCATATGCAACATGTTATGTAAGACACATGTTTGATAATATGCAAGTTTGGGTTGAATATAGTTGGGTTAATACATGCTCATATATGCAAGTTGACATCCTCTTAACCCATGATAAAGTTATATGCTAAACCCATGTTATGTGTGGTAAATCTTCCCTTTATTATGTTATGTCATAATGACGATTTACGTGGGGAACGATGGGGTTAATTAATATGTTAATTAAAAGTATGTTGAAATGGGTATGATTAAGCATACCATAAAAATAAATTACCATAAGTGGGAATTTACCTATTGAGTTAGGTCTACCCCATGGGAATTTACCTATTGAGTTAGGTCTACCCATGTTATGGAAAACTTGATATTAATTAGGGATAATTAATATGGGGGTGATTAATTAGGTGTAATTAATCGACTAAGACACGAGGTTGGACTCATTTGTAGTGTAAAACTGCCCGGACCCGACCGGCTTAACCAGTTGCTACAAATGTCAGCCCAATGTGAGAGGTCTTAGCCATAAATTAAATACGTGATTAAAGTAAAGACACGAGGTTAGGCTCTGTTATGACGTAAGACTGCCCGGACTCTACCGGCTTAACCAGGCGGTCATAACAGCCAGTCTAATGTGGGAGGTCTTTATGGGAGATCACGGTCTTAATTAATTAAGAAACACTTAACCATATTAGCATGTAGTGGGACATGAGGGGTTAAGTGGGTGCCTTGGGTGGCATGTGGAATCTAGTGGGTTGCCTTGGGTGGCAATAGAAAATACGATTAGAATACTTAACCAAGTGGAAACATGTAATTAAACATGATTAAAGGGTTAAGTGGGATACACTAGATATATGACAAGCTTAGGTGGGTAGCTTGTGGGGGGCCCATTTCAACCAATATCCCAAACGTATCTTTGTGGGCTCGACCCATGTCGAGTGACGGGACACGCATATTGGGCTTGATTATAAGAGGCCAAAACGGGTTAGCGGTGGCAACGCAAGTCCAACGGGTTTCATATGCGTGTGTGGGCCCGGGCTGGTAGATAAGCCGTTGTTGCATCGTGTAGATATAAAGCCGTGCACCGTTGATAGTATTGGGTAGCCACTTTAGGGGAGTGATACACCCCACTGTGGGACCAGCACGGGTATCTACGGTAGGGAGCCGATCGATGGGGAGTAGTGGGTACACCTAATAAAGATAGTGGCAGACGGCACCTATGTAGGGGTACACGAAACTACTGGGTAAGAATTACTAAGTACACCTAGTGGAGATAGGGGCAGACGGCACCTATGTAGTGGCTAGGGGTACACGAGACTACTGGGGAAATTTTCTAAGTCCTTAGAAGGGATCAACCTTTAAGTAGGAATGACTGGTGTGGTGCAGTTAGTAATTATCCTTGGGTGGGTAGATGCGTCTTTACGGTTATCTTAGTTCGTCCTGTGTTCGTAGGCAACTTAGTGTAGTCATTATCCCCAAAGATACCATACCGAGTTCATATCATACCCTAATTACTTTAATAATTGTATTATTAAGGAGATAGGGTTCACTCAGGCTTATGTCTGACCCCCGTTGTTTTTATCTTTTTCCTTCAGGTCCTCAGGTTGGGCCTAGTGCTAGTGGGCTTTGATCAGTTTGCTTTATCTATCTCTTGGAGCTTGGACCGTAGATGTAGAGCTCAGCTTATCTTATCTTTTCTGTTATGGCTATTTGTTATGAGTAGTGGGATTATGTACTTATTTTATTCAGGATGGATATTTTGTACTTGACTCTTGTTATGGTTTTATGATGTAACCAAACATGTTTTACTTTCCGCTGCTATGAGATGATGTTTTAAAATTTTCAAGTATTACATTATATCTGTCTTGTTGTAATTTTACTGTTCTATACTCACTAAAAATACTCCACCGATGCTATGGCATTCCCTTAGTGAGTGACTATAGCGGGTGTGGGGTGTTACACGTGGTATCAGAGCAAAGGTTACCGGAACAGATAAAATTTTTAGAAAACTATTTTTCTAAAACATCTTTTGGAAAAGATATTTTCAAAAACATGTCTTTTAGGAGAAGAGTTTTTGAAATAAAAGCATAATCCCCAATAGCCATATCTATATCCTTCGAATTCTCCGTTTTGAATCTTTCCTTTTTCGTTTCAGCATGACCGAGAATCTTAATCTTCCAGAGGGTGTGACGGTACCAGTATGGTATAGGAGATTGATGGAGGCTAGGGCCACCACTACGGGTCCAGCAAATGCTCCTCCACCAACCATAGCACCCGATCTTCCTCCTCCCCCTCCTCCTCGCACGGATACTTTTGCTAAGACTTGCAAGGAATTTAAAGCTATGGGAGGGAAACCTTTTCAAGGATCTGAAACCTTTGTGGAGGCTAGAGATTGGCTTAAAGAGGTGGAAGAGTTGATAGATGTCTTTGAGATGGAAGAAGGGAAGAAAGTCAAGTTGGCTGCTTGGTTAATGAAGGGAGAGGCCTCATTCTGGTGGGAGGTCACTAATGGAGAACGCCCCGTTGACTCTTGGGCGGATTTTAGGCAAAGATTTGTGGCAAAGTTTCTCTCAAGGGCGGAGGAAAACTTGTATATGGAAAGATTCTTGACTCTAAAGCAAGGAAATCTTTCGGTGAAGGAATATGTTAACAAGTTTAATCAATTGGCAAGGTTTGGCCTAGACATGGTGAATACACCGGAGAAGAAGGCTTTGAGGTTCGTGAAAGGCTTGAATGAACCAATGCATGGGTTGGCTATGACTCACATCCCTATGGGGGCCACCTTTGAGAAGCTAGTTGACATGGCACTCATGTATGAGGAAGAGAAGGGTCCTAATGCTAATAAGGCACCCGAGAAGAAGGGAGATCAAAAGAGACCTCAACAACAGCAAAGCAAAGGTGGGAAAGGCAACGGTGGCAAGGGCAAGAAGAAGAAGTGTTTCAATTGTGGGACACCTGGCCACCTAAGCAAGGATTGTCGCAAGAAGAAGAAGACCGGTTGCTTCCACTGTGGCGAAGCAGGGCACTTAGTGAAGGATTGCCCTAAGAAGGGGCAAAAGACGGGATCTACCTCAGGAGGACAGGTGCAAGCTCTTATGGCACCGAGTCAGGCTAGGGGGCAAGTACAGGCTCTCGCGGTTCCACCGATTCAGGAGAGAGGTAGAACTATTTCCGTTGAAAGTCTGGTTTTTCTATTTGATCATCCTGTCCGTACATTGTTTGATTCAGGCGCATCGCATTCGTTTATTTCATCATCATTAGTTGAGTTACTGCACTTAGACACCAGTCTGGTAGATGATCCCTTGGTTGTTTCAAACCCAATTGGGGGCTCCACTTATTTGTCCATGATATGTTTGGGTTTGAAGATTTCTATACTTAGCATTGAGTTTAGATGTGATCCTTTTGTATTGGGCTTCACGGGCTATGGGTTGATTTTGGGCATGGACTGGTTATCCAGTAATGGTGCCGTTCTTGATTGTGAAAGGAGAGTTGTTAGGCTGATGACCCGCTTGGGTAACACTCTCGAGATTTCTTGTAATCCCATGGACTCTGTTATGCTAAGTTATCTTGAATCGCTTGACGCTTCGGTCGAGAGTTTACAATCTATTAGAGTGGTCCGGGAATATCCGGATGTGTTTGAGGAGGTGAAGGGTTTACCTCCGAAGCGGGAGATTGACTTCCGAATATATTTGGTGGATAATGCTAAACCGGTATCTTTACCAGTGCGCCACATGGCTCCTCGTGAGAGGAGGGAACTCCATAAGCAAATAGGGGAGTTGCTTGAGAAGGGGTTCATAAGACGGAGCATATCGGAGTGGGGTGCTCCAGTAGTATTTGCTACGAAGGCGGATGGGTCCCTCAGACTTTGTGTAGACTATAGAGAACTCAACAAGCTCACAAAGAAAAATAGACACCCATTGCCGAGGATAGATGATCTTTTCGATCAGTTGGTTGGCGCTTCAGTATTTTCTCAGTTGGACTTGGCCACGGGGTTTCATCAGTTAAGGGTGGCTGAGGATAGCATAGACAAGACTGCCTTTAGGACTCCGGATGGTTTCTATGAGTGGCTAGTGATGCCATTTGGGTTGACGAACGCCCCTGCATACTTTGTTGATTTGATGAGTAGGGTGTTCAGGGAGTTCCTTAATAAATTCGTGGTGGTCTTTGTGGATGATATCTTAGTATTTTCTAAGAGTGAAGAAGAGCATGCCCTACATCTTGGGGAAGTGTTGAAGACTCTTCGAGCGCATAGCCTTAAGGCTAAATTCTCTAAATGTCACTTCTGGAGGAGGGAAGTGCGGTTCTTGGGGCATGTGGTCTCCAAGGAAGGGATAGCTGTGGATCCCGCGAAGGTAGTATCAATTCAGGATTGGAAGGTTCCGAAGAATGCTACCGAAGTAAGAAGTTTCTTGGGGTTGGCGGGTTATTATAGGAAGTTTATCAAAGACTTCGCGAAGATATCAGCCCCATTAACCCGCTTAACAAAGAAGAATCTTGTTTTCACATGGGACGTAGATTGTGATGATGCGTTCCGACGGTTAAAGAGAGCTTTAACCACCGCTCCAGTTTTAGTGTTGCCAGATGGGAGCAAGCCATTTGTTGTCTATACCGATGCCTGTGGGACAGGACTTGGCGCAGTCTTAATGCAAGAGGGAAGGGTGATAGCCTATGGTGGAAGGCAGTTGAGGGCACATGAGAAAAATTACCCTACCCATGATCTCGAGCTGGCCGCTATTGTTTTTGCGCTTAAGATTTGGCACCATTATCTTCTTGGTGAGAGATTTGAGTTGTTCACTGACCATAAATCATTGAAGTACTTATTCTCTCAGAAAGATTTAAACTTAAGACAGCAAAGGTGGATGGAGTTTCTAGCATCCTATGATTTCGAGATAGCGTATACCCCTGGCAAGGGTAACGTGGTGGCGGACGCCTTGAGCAGGAAGAGGTTGTCCTTGAGTCCATTGTTCGTGGAACGACGAAGCTTGGAATTTATCTCGATGTTTGATTTCAGACCTTCCATTGACTATGTACCCGGTTTGCTAGCTTCTTTGGAAGTTAGACCTACTCTTTTGGGGCGGATTGGAGAAACCCAGAGGGACGACCCACAGTTGGTTGAGTTGATAGAGAAGCTCATAAGGGGGGAATCGTCCAGCCATTTGAGTAGGTACACCCTAGACGATAGGGGGTGCTTGCGTAGAGACGGTAGACTTTGTGTACCGCAAGATGAAGGGGTGAGGAAGGTTATTCTTGATGATGCACACCGTTCTAGGATGACCATTCATCCCGGTGGGGACAAGATGTACCAAGATATGAAGAGGGTTTTCTTCTGGGCCGGTATGAAGAAAGATGTGGCCGAATATGTAGCTCGATGCTTGGTATGTCAGCAAGTGAAGGCGGAGCAAAGGAAGCCAGGTGGGTTGCTTCACCCATTGGAGGTTCCGCAATGGAAGTGGGATAGCGTCTCGATGGATTTTATTGACGGGTTACCCAGGTCGAGGAAGGGTAATACAGGAATTTGGGTGGTGGTAGATAGACTTACTAAGAGCGCCCATTTCATACCTGTGAAGAGCAAGAGGACCGCTCCATGGCTAGCTTCTGTATACCTTCGAGAGATAGTTCGATTACATGGGGTACCCTCTAGCATTGTAAGTGATCGAGATCCTATCTTCACTAGCGAGTTCTGGAGAAGTTTGCAAGAAGCAGTGGGGACTCAATTGTGTCTGAGCACCGCATATCATCCTCAGACAGACGGCCAGACTGAGAGGGTGAATCGTGTTCTAGAAGACCTTTTGAGGCTTTGTATCCTAGATTTTGGAGGTACATGGGAAGAGCATCTTCCATTGGTGGAGTTCGCATATAATAACAGCTTTCAGTCCAGTATTGGTATGGCTCCTTTCGAAGCTCTCTATGGAAGGCCTTGTCGATCACCTACATGTTGGTGGGAATCTACGGACAAGATCTTGCTTGGGCCTGATATGGTTAGGGAGACTTCTGAGAAGGTTGACTTGATTCGAAGAAGGATGAAAGCAGCGCAGGATAGGCAAAAATCTTATGCGGACAAGAGAAGGACTGATCTTGAGTTTGAGGTTGGGGATATGGTTTTTGTTAAGGTATCCCCGTTGAGAAATGTTGTTCGCTTCGGATCCGTTGGGAAGTTAGCACCGAGGTTTGTTGGGTCGTTTCCTATCAAGGAAAGGATTGGACGGATGGCATATAGGGTGGAGTTGCCCGACAGACTTAGTGGTGTTCATGATGTATTCCATGTATCACATCTGAGGAAGTGCTTACATGAGACCGCAGAGGTGGTAGAGCCGAGCTTGCTTAGAGATGTAGAGCTTGAGCGTGATGCGACGATTCGACGAGCTCCTACTCGCACCCTTGGGTCAGAGACTAAGAAATTGAGGAATCGAGAGGTTCAGCTAGTCAAAGTGCAATGGGGAGAAGATGAGAGCAACGCGACTTGGGAGACGGAAGCGAAGATGCGTTCATTGTACCCATTTCTTTTTGAGGGTACGTCTTTACTTTCTCCTTTATCGCTTGTCTAGTACTTATCTTATCTTTGGTATGTCCTCTCGTTAGTACCTTTGACCTTTAGATAGGGTAAACCTATGGTTGAAACATGTGTTTGAGACATGTTATGGTTGATGGATGCAAGTGGATGCAAGTGTTTGCTAGTGGTTGCTCGTGGATGCATATACACACACTCTAGGCACTAGATCGGCTCAGTCACTTCATATTGCATATTGCATAAAATTGTGTGTAGGAAGATATATTTATGGATGTATAATGGTTGTGTTATCACATGGATGATGCATTTTGGTGAATGATTGTGCACTCATGTAGATATTGTATGTGTCGATAGGGTTCGCTCGCATACATAATGGATGCATGGCACTATCATGGTTTGCATATGTTCATACATTAGATAGGGAACATATACACACACTTTTTGCATATGCTCATACATCATTAGAAACTGTTTAAGGACAATGGATGCCAGTGTTTGATGGTTGAGTAGATGGTTGTTTGGTTGGTAGGATACGTTCTTCTTGACTTAGAGATTTCGGGGACGAAATCCTTTAAGTAGGGGAGAATGTAACACCCCGTATGTTAAATAACTTGTTATAACATAAATCAGAGCAGAATTAAATTTAATATTCTGAATCAGGGGAAACGGGCTGTGCCATTGCGTTCGTCTCGGAAAAATACGCGAAATAGAGTCCGAGTTTTCGTAAATCGGAGTCCGTATGACCAAGTTATGACCCGTCAAAGTTTCACGAAAAATCAAAAACTGCTCATGTTTTGAGGCCCGGGATGAGTTTTGGGCTGTTTTTTTTGGGCCCTAAATGGTTCCTACACTTGACTTCTTCCCCAAGACATGCTTTAAAGGCTAGGATTGGTTCTAGGGTATATCCTATGGTCCTAAAACATCTAACTAATCTATATATACACCCTAATACCCCCCTTATCCTTACCAAAAATAGATCTAAGGCCATTATGCCACCACTTAGAAAATTGGAGAGCCTCCACTAAAAATCCTAAGAGGGTTTGCAAGCTAATCTACATCTTCTTCTACTTAATCATTGGGATTTGCTTCATTTAACTTGCTAATCTTGTTTTGGTGAGCTTCTATCCCCTTAATAATCAATTATTGAATTGATTATGATAAGATGTGATAAAGTATGGCTATGTTTGTGGATCCATATATTTATGCAAGCTTGATGTAGTGAATATTATGTGTTTTGCAAGTTATATGCCTTATGTCATGCAAGTTTCATAATATGTAATCATGATATTTTTATGCAAGTTGTTTCATGATGTTTATGATGCAAAACACTAAGTGAATATGGATCCATTATGCAAACATGTTATGCAAGTATGTGAGTACTTATGCAAGTCATGTATATGCTTATATGCATGTTTAACATCTTATGCAAGTATATGAATGTTTATGCAAGTTATGTATAAGTTGAAATGCAAGTTTAACATAATATGCAAGCCTATGCAAGTATGTGAATGTTTATGCAAGTTATGTATATGTTGAAATGCAAGTTTAACATAATATGCAAGCCTATGCAAGTATGTGAATGTTTATGCAAGTTATGTATATGTTGAAATGCAAGTTTAACATAATATGCAAGCCTATGCAAGTATGTGAATGTTTATGCAAGTTATGTATATGTTAAAATGCAAGTTTAACATAATATGCAAGCCTATGCAAGTATGTGAATGTTTATGCAAGTTATGTATATGTTGAAATGCAAGTTTAACATGATATGCAAGCTTATGCAAGTATATGAATGCTTATGCAAGTATGTGAGTGCTTATGCAAGTTAAGTATATGCTAAAATGCAAGTTCTACATGTTATGCAAATCACATGTTTGATGATATGTAAGTTCATATGCAACATGTTATGTAAGACACATGTTTGATAATATGCAAGTTTGGGTTGAATATAGTTGGGTTAATACATGCTCATATATGCAAGTTGACATCCTCTTAACCCATGATAAAGTTATATGCTAAACCCATGTTATGTGTGGTAAATCTTCCCTTTATTATGTTATGTCATAATGACGATTTATGTGGGGAACGATGGGGTTAATTAATATGTTAATTAAAAGTATGTTGAAATGGGTATGATTAAGCATACCATAAAAATAAATTACCATAAGTGGGAATTTACCTATTGAGTTAGGTCTACCCCATGGGAATTTACCTATTGAGTTAGGTCTACCCATGTTATGGAAAACTTGATATTAATTAGGGATAATTAATATGGGGGTGATTAATTAGGTGTAATTAATCGACTAAGACACGAGGTTGGACTCATTTGTAGTGTAAAACTGCCCGGACCCGACCGGCTTAACCAGTTGCTACAAATGTCAGCCCAATGTGAGAGGTCTTAGCCATAAATTAAATACGTGATTAAAGTAAAGACACGAGGTTAGGCTCTGTTATGACGTAAGACTGCCCGGACTCTACCGGCTTAACCAGGCGGTCATAACAGCCAGTCTAATGTGGGAGGTCTTTATGGGAGATCACGGTCTTAATTAATTAAGAAACACTTAACCATATTAGCATGTAGTGGGACATGAGGGGTTAAGTGGGTGCCTTGGGTGGCATGTGGAATCTAGTGGGTTGCCTTGGGTGGCAATAGAAAATACGATTAGAATACTTAACCAAGTGGAAACATGTAATTAAACATGATTAAAGGGTTAAGTGGGATACACTAGATATATGACAAGCTTAGGTGGGTAGCTTGTGGGGGGCCCATTTCAACCAATATCCCAAACGTATCTTTGTGGGCTCGACCCATGTCGAGTGACGGGACACGCATATTGGGCTTGATTATAAGAGGCCAAAACGGGTTAGCGGTGGCAACGCAAGTCCAACGGGTTTCATATGCGTGTGTGGGCCCGGGCTGGTAGATAAGCCGTTGTTGCATCGTGTAGATATAAAGCCGTGCACCGTTGATAGTATTGGGTAGCCACTTTAGGGGAGTGATACACCCCACTGTGGGACCAGCACGGGTATCTACGGTAGGGAGCCGATCGATGGGGAGTAGTGGGTACACCTAATAAAGATAGTGGCAGACGGCACCTATGTAGGGGTACACGAAACTACTGGGTAAGAATTACTAAGTACACCTAGTGGAGATAGGGGCAGACGGCACCTATGTAGTGGCTAGGGGTACACGAGACTACTGGGGAAATTTTCTAAGTCCTTAGAAGGGATCAACCTTTAAGTAGGAATGACTGGTGTGGTGCAGTTAGTAATTATCCTTGGGTGGGTAGATGCGTCTTTACGGTTATCTTAGTTCGTCCTGTGTTCGTGGGCAACTTAGTGTAGTCATTATCCCCAAAGATACCATACCGAGTTCATATCATACCCTAATTACTTTAATAATTGTATTATTAAGGAGATAGGGTTCACTCAGGCTTATGTCTGACCCCCGTTGTTTTTATCTTTTTCCTTCAGGTCCTCAGGTTGGGCCTAGTGCTAGTGGGCTTTGATCAGTTTGCTTTATCTATCTCTTGGAGCTTGGACCGTAGATGTAGAGCTCAGCTTATCTTATCTTTTCTGTTATGGCTATTTGTTATGAGTAGTGGGATTATGTACTTATTTTATTCAGGATGGATATTTTGTACTTGACTCTTGTTATGGTTTTATGATGTAACCAAACATGTTTTACTTTCCGCTGCTATGAGATGATGTTTTAAAATTTTCAAGTATTACATTATATCTGTCTTGTTGTAATTTTACTGTTCTATACTCACTAAAAATACTCCACCGATGCTATGGCATTCCCTTAGTGAGTGACTATAGCGGGTGTGGGGTGTTACAAAAGCTCTCTCGTATTCACCCTTGTTCAAGCAACTCTTCAACTTGTCTCCTCAACTCTTCATGCTCCTTCGGACTCATATGGTAATGTGGCCTATGTGGCAACACTGTACCTGGCACCAAATCAATTTGATGTTGTATGTCCCAGAGTGGCGGTAATTCCTTCGGCAACTCTTCAGGAAACACATCTTCAAACTCTTTCAGCATAGGCTCAGCTTCAGCAGGAATATCAGACTCTTCATGAGATTTAAATCCAATCAACATAAACACTTCCTGATTCTCTTCTACTTCTTCAACAAATTCCTTCAAAGATAAAAGACTAGTCAAGTTCATCTTCGTCTCTGCTTTGACTTCATTTTGTTCACGCTTCTTAGGAACTAACGTGATTTTAGTGCCTTCAAACATGAAACTATAGCTGTTGGTTCGACCATTGTGTTGAACTGATCTATCATACTGCCATGGTCTCCCCAAGAGTAAATGACATACATCCTTGTGAACTACATCACACCAAATTTCATCCTTATACTTTAACCCAATGGAAAATGACACATACACTCTTCTTCCCACGGTGACTTCTCCTCCTTTCTTCAACCAAGCAAGCCTGTATGGTATAGGATGTTTCTCAGCCTTCAATCCAAGCTTCTTAACAGCTTCTTCAGAAATCATGTTGTCACGGCTTCCTGCATTAATAACAAAGCGACAAACTTTTCCGAGAATAGTACAAGTAGATTGAAAGATATTGCTTCGCAACCAACTATAATCATCTACATGTTTTGGAGTTAAACATGATCTTCTCATCATTAAACTACTCCCTTCGTGTCTTGACTCTGTCTATTCTACATCATCTTCAATAACATCGTCAAATTTAGGTGGTAAAGAATAGTCTACTTCATCTTCTACATCCTCAACTATCATTGTTTTCTTTTTTTAGCTTCAGGCATTCATTGCTTTTATGACCCGCTTCTTGACAATTAAAGCATTTGACAGTTGAATTGACTTTTGTCTTTGCAACTTCATTGACAACAGGTTTAGGAACTGTCCTGGATACATTAGTGTTGCTACTAACATTTATGTTCTGAATATTGGAATTCGTGAACACTCCTCCTCCTCGTCTTCCTTGCTTCTCCCAAACTAGAGCTTTCTGGTGAGCTTCAGCAACAGACATTAGATGGAACATATTTACCATGTCCTGTATATGTTTTCTCAACCTTCCAACATATCTAGCAGTTAATTGTTCCTCTGTTTCCATGATATCATTTCTTGTAATCATTTGATAGAATTCATCAGTATAATCACTCACAGACTTCGTCCCTTGTCTCAAGTTCTGCAATGTTGATACATAAGAGACTGATAATTGTGAGGTAAGAATGTAGCTCTCATCATCTTTCTCAACTTCTCCCATGTGACAATCTTTGGCTTTCCCATTCTTTCACGAGTTAGCTTAGTTTGTTGCCACTAAGCAATAGCTCTTCCTCTCAAACGAGTGGCAACTAACTGAACTCTTCTATTGTTAGGCACATTCTTGAACCTTAGAATTTCCTCTACATTTGACACAATCTTAGAATTCTTCTGCTGACATTCCTCCTTTGAATTCTGGAATTTCTGTCTTCATTCTGGACTTCCAATTGTGATTATTTTCCGGTTGACGATATGGTTCTCGATCTCGATAATGAGAATGACTACTACTTCCTTCTTCTTCAAAATTTGAATGATGGTGATGACAATCATGAACATCTTCATGTCTATCGTCATTCATGTCTCTTCTATCTCACTCTAGTGGTGGTGATCTTCTTCTCCTTTCCGAATTTGATGGCGAAATTCGATGCCCACCATGATTTGAATCGGGCGATACTCTTCGTCTAGCTTGATTCATATCTAACATAAACCTCTCTAGTCTTCCAATTCCTTCATTAAATTTATCATTGATTCTTTTCTCCATTTGTTTGGTTTCTTCTCTCCGATACATCTCTTCCAAATTTTGATGGCGATTAACACGTCTTGGAGGCATGATCAATCTTTTACCAAATTACTAACACTTCAAATCTGAACAACTTTTCGCGTTCCAAAAACAATGGAACAATCTAAACTAGAATTGGTGGTCTGAATGATGGTAGCGGGTTAATGGGGATTGCGGTTTAAATGAAGGTAGCGGTCTAACGGGTGATGGTGGTCTGTTACTGGATGTCGACGGTCCGAGGATGTCGGTCCAAAGAGGATGGCGGTCCAACGGTGTTGACGGTCCAAATGTAGGTAGCGATTCAACTAGATCTGACTATCTAAATAGTGGTGGCGGTCCAACTGGTGGTGGCGGAATGAATGGTGATCTGACGATCTGACGGTGGCAATGGTGGTCATGATGGAACAGATAATGGCAGATGAACGATGGTGATGGCGATAAACCTGAATGGTTTCCGGCGATCCAACCAAATGATGGCGATCTCGCGTTGGCGATCCAACCAATAATGGCGATCAAAGCTTCGGCGATCCAACCAAAAGTGGCGATCTAGCGTCGGCGATCCAACCAATAATAGCGATCAAGGCTCGGCGATCCAACCAAAAATACGGCGATCTAACATCGGCGATCCAACCAATAATGGCAATCAAGGCTCGGGCGATCAAACCAAAAGATGGAAATTTCACTCTGATACCAAGCTGGCGCAGCGTCTAGGATCTAACTCCACACGAATTGATGGATCCGTGGAAAATCGATCAAGGATGGGATAGGTGCACAACTCCATTGATCTTTCGATGCCATAATATGGCTATCTTCAACACGTTAATCTTGCAAGATACCGCGTTGTCAATCTATAATTCTTTGAATGTTGATCACTCGCAAGTGATACCGTGAATCAACTTCAAGTTCGTTGATTCGAGCGCACTCGAATATCCGAAGATAGAGAAAGGAGTTCACACTCAACTTCCAATTTTAATGGTGGCACAAAGCTCACATAAGGGAATTTATTCCAAAATCAACAACCTTTACAACTCACACAAGGGTCCTACTTATAGGTGCACACAACACATCCCTAAAGCAGAAATAACGGCCTAAACACCTAACACGTCTAAGTTAACCGACACAACCCAAACACAATGGCGGTGCGACCCAACAAAATACACTCAACATAACGGGCTAACAACAAACACGAGCTAAAATAAAAGCAATACAACACACGCTATACGACCTAATATTAGCGGCACGATCTAAACAATGTGACCGTCCCAAGCTTCAAACGTCCTCCTCAACACGGTCTGACAACAACTTTTCAAGCTTTAAGTCGCAGAGCAGTTGTGCCAGGTCGTGGAACAACCTATATCCCTCTCCTTCAGGCTTAGCCCGCTAGCACCCCCCCTTTAGGTCATTGTTCCCTTCTTCTTTAAGCACTAGGTCGTAGAATGTATTCTTAAGGGCGGTGTACGACCCAAGTTCCCCTTCTCTTGGTTTTAGCACGCTGGAAACCTTCTTTAGGCCGTTGAATTCCTTTTCTAACATGTAGGATGATCCAAAAATACCCTGACCTTGTTTTAGGTTGTTGGACGACCCAAAACATAACAATGAGCCATGATGTGCTACATCAATATGGCACTTCAGTTGGAAGAGGTTGAAAAGGAAGAGGATAGTGATGATAATTCTAGTATTCGGGCCAACACAAACAAGAAGAAGAAAAAAATTCTTAACTATAGTATGCTATGATTAGTCGCCCTTATCCAGCCCTATTCTCCGTGTTAGTAGATAGAATTACTCGTTAATTCCCTTTACTAACATGGGTCTTAGGGTGAGGTGCCTCAAGGATAATAAGTAAAGATGAGGTATACATTCCTTTGTCTCTAACAGAATGGGTGTAAGGTTCATCGTGATAATCCTAAGATGTGTCAATAATGTTCACTCTAATGCAATAAGGAGTAAGGATGTTAATAAGCCAAGTAAATCATAAATGAACATCCATAAAATCGTATAATCTCAAAAAAATTAGAAAGTTCCAGGAAATTACATAGATTTTTCAAACTCTAGAAGACATAAATTTGCAATTTAATCGACATAAACTGATATTTACACTTAATTCCTTTAAACTAAAAACCTCTATTATCAATTATTATTTCTAGAAATAAATTTTACTTGATTAAACTCCATCTAACAAAAGAGAATTTTTATTATTTTAGTATATTGAATTAAAGGGTATTTTATTATGAAGGACAAATTTTGTAAAGTTTTCAAGCCCAAGGACAGCCCATCAAGAATTTATTTCTAAGGGCAATACACTGATATTTTGAAATTTGTTTTTTTGGTATTGATGAAGAAATGGTTCTTTAAATCTTTGATTCGAATATTGTTTAGCCTTTTTCATTTAGTTACATTATTTACATTAGATTCAATGAAGTTGTATTGTTATTTTTAATTTGTTTATTTCGGTTTTTGGGTATCCGTTTTTTGTTTCTTAAAGTGTCCATTTTTTAAATTAAGAGTATGTTTGTTTTAAATTTGGAAATGTATTTATTATATAATTTATACTATTTTGTTTCTTAATATAACTTCTTTTATTTTAATCAAACAAATTATAATATAAATAGTTTTTGTAGTGGTTATGTATCATTTTTGGTTTAATATAGTAGCATTTTTTGGGTATCAGTGTTATATTGTTAGGTATTAGTTTTATGTCTGTGGGTATCAGAATTGTCTAATGTTGGTACCAGTTTTAAATATTTGTTTTTTTTTATTGCTTTTTAATTTATTAAATTTCTTTTGCAGTGGTGACAATAGTCAAATATTTCAATATGTTTATTTTCTAATGGACTTTTGTGTTCAAATATTGTTGTGCATAGCAAAATCTATTTGAAAGATATCATAAAGAAAGGTTTTATACTATCCAATCCAATTTTATTGGTTTTTGTTTTGAAGGAGTTAATGATTTTAGATAATTTTTAATGGCATAACCGATTCAAATGTGTTATCATTTAATTGTTGTTTATTTGATGATTTGATATTGTCTTTATGGAGAAATTTTGAAGAGCTTGTCCTTGAGGATAAAAAAGTTATGAAATTTGTCCTTACCATTATTTCCCTATAATTAAAATAATAGAAAAATCTCACAAAAAAGTATTGAATTAAATTAATTTGGGTAGTTACCAAAACAATGGAGCGACGACTAGATTTAATTGATTTGAATTATATTACATGCTACTAGAAAGGGTAATTTTAAAAAAATGAGAAAAATAGAATTAAAAGCCAAGCCCGATCTAAGTAGTCATACTCTTTCTTTTTCGAACTTGGCATCGACAACAGTGATCGATGCCGGTGGGGGTGACGACTGCTATGTGGTGGTTGTGGTTGATTATTGCAAGCAACTGAAGGCGAATTCAATCCCGATGCATTGAGAGAACACAATCTTCAGGTGGCTGGCGAATAGGATTTTGACACATGCGATCATGTAGGGAGAAGAAGAGAGTGGAAGAAAATCCACTGGGTAATTTTCTATTGGTTAAAGGCCAAATAGAAATATCGATGTGATTGATTTGTACAGTTATCGTAACTTGATAACAATATGGATCATCAATATGAAAACTCAACTTTGATTATAGTCAAATCACATCATGATGTTCAACAATTGATTATAGTTAGGCCGAATGATAGTATTGGAAGTAAAGTACTATTCAAAAGAGGATTCATGTGTTTGGTTATATAATGTTAATATCACAATCAACTCAAGTCAACTCAAAGTCAAAATCTCTGAACATACCATTTTTGTTAATAATAGTTGCTATTATTGAACTGCGGACTTTATGTTTGAATTGAGTTTAATATTGATGATATTAGAATTTTGACCATTACCAAATTCCACAGGCTCTATCTCATACAGTTTTAACGAGAATAATTCTGTTATAAACGCCATATCTACTTAACGCTTTTTAAATTGAAACTTGATTTTAATGAAATTAAATAAATGATAAATTTAGCTATAATATCACATTACTTATTAAGTAATGTATGAACTCTGGCTTTTGGATAGTATGATGTTAATTGCTGATAGAATTTACAATTATGAATTACAAAACCCAAATGATGGATCTCTTTATACCAAACAATTTAGTCAATTTATAATTGATATAGGTTAATGAATACTTACGAAATTTTTACAATAAGTAAAGATAATTCGAGAACCATCATCCTTTTGAATTCCCGGGAAAATCATTTATACCACTATAGAAATGAATAGATAGTTCATCAAGCTCAATGTTTTTTCCATTGTTGTTCCACTCTCTTGTAAGTTGACAAACACAACTTGTCTTGGATGAACCTTTTCATTATACATTAGCGTATTACATTCCATATTTGTGGAATGTGTGTGCGGTCTTGCCCGTTATGGGGAGGGGGAGTCCTTTCATTATATATTAGCGTATTACATGCCATTTATGGCACATGTGCATAGTCTTCCCCAGAAACTCATTTATACTACTATAGAAATGTATAGATAGTTCTTCAAAGATCCATGCTTTCTCTATCATTGTTCCGCTTTCTGGTAACAACTTGTCTTAGATGAACCTTTTCATTGTACATTAGTGTATTACATGCCATTTATGCCACTTATGTGTATTCTTTCCTAGTGGGCAGAACCCCTTCATTATATATTAGTGTATTACATGCCATTTATGACACATATGCTTAGTCTTGCGGATTAGAGGGTAAATTACATCAAATTTGCATATGTGCATGCTGGGATTCGACCCTTGCACATGCCATCGCACAAAGCTACAACACACCACTCAACCATTTTCTCAGTAGATACATTCAACTTATAGCAACAGACATACATACATATATATATATATACTCCAAATTATCTCTACCACATAATCTGCTACCCTAGGCCTAAGCCTAGGTTGCCTACCCATTGAGACCGGACCAGATGGCCAAAGATCCTTTATGTTCCACCCATTCATGTAGTGGACTTAATATAATGGTTGTACTTAATATTATAGATGCTTGATTCTAGAAAGAAAAAGTAGAAATTGAATAAAACATGGAACACCTCAAGGCAAGCATCTTGAAGTGGAGAGAGCAAGAGAGGTAAATTCCTTAAGCATTAATGTTTGAGTGCAACGACAGTTGAAGATGCCAATCTTACTTAATATCTTCCTCTTTTCGGCCAACCAATTTTCTTATGTTAAATTTTCTAAAAAGTTTGGTTTCGGTTGTGAAAATAAGAAGATTTACATAAGAAATTTACTTTATGTTTTAAATTTTTAGCATTATTTGGAATTACTTAACTATGATCGGTATTACTAATACAACTACTATTTTCGAACTAATTATAGTTGATTAACTGGAAAGGTAAGTTTGGATATGAATTATTAGAATTTGCGATGGTTATGTTTTACAAAACTTTACATTTTACATCTGATCCTCACATCTTTGGGAAAGCTTATTGAATAACTGCTCAATCAATTCTTTTTGGCAATCATATCCTAAGCATGTTAGTGCAAGTCCATCATTGCACGACTACATAAATAATAAAGTGCAATTCGTGAAAAAAAACATAAACCAAAATGGAAACGGGTATATACTACTTCAGTAATTGAGTAAAATAAATTGACTACATTTTTATCTTTAATTTTACGGATTCGATTGACTATAGTATATGTATCTTGTTTGTCATATATTCTATTACCTTTCTATGCAGTAGCACCAACCACTCCCTGGTATCAAACACATGCATTGTGTTTAATGTAACTTCCAATATTTAAGTGTATGGTTAAGGGTGTAAATGACTTGTTCCAGATTAAAATGCCCCCTTTCTCTATTCTATAAGAGACTCGAATGGACAGTGTGATAGAGTTTATCCCCTGGAGGCAATCCATTTGATGAGATTGATAACGCTGTTGATGTTATTATTTTATTTGGAATAAAATATTCTGTTATGTTATATATTTACTGCGTAATATAAATATTAACATAACAGAAGTCCTTAGAATAATAATACGGATTTATATAGATCAAGTAAGTTACTTGAACTTGAGATTATATAATATATTAAGTATTATGTAATAACCCGAAAATCTGGGCCAGTTTAAAATTTTTATCTTGGCAATTTTGGCGACTTTTGAATATTTAAAATGAATTATTTTAAATAAAATCGACGAGAAATTTATTTTGAATAGAATTCGACGTATATTTTATATACGTCGTCGTTAGAATATAAATAATTATATATAATTAATAGAATTGA
Organism: Allium sativum; assembly: GCA_030737875.1. Classification (NCBI taxonomy): domain Eukaryota; kingdom Viridiplantae; phylum Streptophyta; class Magnoliopsida; order Asparagales; family Amaryllidaceae; genus Allium; species Allium sativum. The sequence continues at coordinate 269,216,816 of CM060909.1, read as the reverse complement.
AAATGGCGCGGTAGTTCGATAATTCGATTTCAAACTTCAATTGAATGTACCGGGTGCAAAACAATCCGGATTTTAGTGAAACCAAAAATAATAGGATCTATATGAGAATATATTTCCAACGAATCCGGAAAATTGAGATTTCATAGAGGGAATCAAAAGATATGTCCAGTTGAAAATTCTGAATAGTCGTTATGGAATTCAGGCCCTTGGAAATGGGAATTTTGCAAACGACCTCGGATTTCAACGAAACCACTTTTGTTGGATCCGTGATGTCAAATTATTGTTAGATTCCAAATTTCATAATTTTTCGAATCAATATGTGAGCGTGGCAAAGGAAAACGCGTTTAACCATTTTCAGTTGATTTTAATCGATTGGAAATTGGCCATTTTTCTAACGGCCTCAGAATTCGACGAAACTAGTTTTGTTAGGATCGTATCGTCAATACGAAGCTAGAAGATATTTTTCTGGAATTTTTCGAGTTAGTATGTGACCCCGGTAAATTGAAATGTACGTTAAAAATTCAATATAATGATTTAAATGTAAATTAGACGAAAAATGATCGAAACGATCGATTCAGCTTACAATACATATCCCATTGTGTTCGGAATGGGGGTAATACGCTATGGACGACAGGCGGTGGGCCTTGTTTCGAGGTCGAAATAAAAAGTACCTTTTAGAAATTAAATAATTAAATAATTAAAAAATAAAATTTCCTCTCTCCCTCTTCCTTTACCTTCTCAGCCCCCCCCCCCCCCCCCCGATTTCATTTCAATGAAAAAAATAAAAAAAAATAAGAAGAAAGGGGAGGACCGCCACCGCTCCTACGGGCAGCGCGCCACCAGGCGCCTTCCACTTCCGATCTCCCCCTACCTCCTCTTCTCTCCCTCCGACCTGCGAGCCATTCTCCCCCTTCCCCTCGCGACTGTCCCTCCTCCTCTTCTTTCTTCTCCTTCCACGCCACCGCCAGTACCTTGCCCCACCTCCGATCAAAAACCGCACCACCCCCTGCCTCTCCCTCTCGCGCCTCTTGCTCACCTTCTTCCCTTGAACCGCGACCTCGTGACATCGGAGCACCCCCAAATCGCCGGAAGGAAGCTGCCGCCACCCTCCTACCCCTTCCAACGACCGCTGATGATCCCCCGACCACCTCCAACGCGCCCCTCGACGTCGACTTCCCCCTCTGAACGCACACCGTGAGTTTTTCCATTTAGTTTATTCTATTTCTTTCTATTTTTACTTTAGGTAATTCATGTAAATCAAAATATATATAATCAGTTTTTATTTATTTATTTATTTAGCTTAATAAGATTCTGATTTTCTTTTCTTTTTAAAATGAAAAAGATAAGAATTTGGAAAAACAAAAAGGATGTTTATATTAAAGGTATAGATTTTTATAAATAAAAAGTTTCGATTTTTGTAAAATAAAAAGAAAGGTGTGATTTTTATATAATGACGATAATAAAAATATAATTTTTATATCATAGAAAGTTTAAAAATATAATCTTTATATTATAGAAAGGTTAAAATTATAAATTTTATGATATGGAAAGGATAAAAATACGATTTTTATATTATATAACTAGTAAAAATATGATCTTTATATAATAAAAGATATAAAAATACTATTTTTATATAAGTAGTGTATTGAAAATAGAATTTCTATATAATAGAGAATATAAAAATATTATCTTTATATAGTAGTGAGAATAAAAATCTGATTTTTATATATTAAATAGCGAAGTAAAAATTCGATTTTTATATATTGAATAGCGAAGTAAAAATTCGATTTTTATATATTGAATAGCGAAGTAAAAATTCGATTTTTATATATTAAATAGCGAAGTAAAAATTCGATTTTTATATATTGAATAGCGAAGTAAAAATTCGATTTTTATATATTGAATAGCGAAGTAAAAATTCGATTTTTATATATTGAATAGCGAAGTAAAAATTCGATTTTTATTTATGTAGTGGCTACGGGCGACGAAAGTGACGAAAGGCGAGAACGACGAAGACTTCTACAAAAGAAGAGTCGAGATGATTGGATTAGCTATCGGTGAGAACTTCTCACTCTAAATTTCTTTTTCTAGATATATATATACTAGGATGCAGACGGTGCTTAGCAGCACCCGACACCCGTCATCCACAGACCATGGATGGCTTGTTTGTTTGATTGATGTGTTGTGAAAATTGTTCGTGATGTTGATGTGAATCGAAAATAAAATGTAGATGGTTGAAGTAAATTAATTATCGTTAAAAATATGATTTTTAACGTGAATGTGAATAAATAAATATTTATAAACAAATCGGCCGATTTGTTTATATACACTGATTTGACTGATATTGATTGGGATGATAAATTTTACACATCGTCCAACTGCACAAATAAAAAAAATCTGTGTTTGTTGATTTGAAACCCCACACGGGTGTTGGGATGATATTTGGGTACACTAATCCCAATTATTTAATTATATGTCGATCGATTGGTCGACAGACTGTGTAAGCGTCGATTATTTATATTTGATGCTTATGCAGTTGTGTGGTGCACTTTGGATGATGGTTGATTATTTATCATTGCTATTATATACATGTGTTGTATGGAATCCATATAATTAACATTGTATGGTGATTGATTGGGCCTCATTCCAATCTGGAAAATAATGAATATTATAAAAGAAAATTCATGTGTTGAATATAAAAATAGTCATGTGTTGACGATACTCATGAGTTGAAACTATTGATGTGTTGAGTGAAACATTTTATACAATAAAATTTACATCTTTATCATATTTAAAATTAGAACTACTTCACGGTGGAGTCTAATTAAAATCAAACGATAGATACCGTAGTTTTATAAAATATTTTACATAACAAAAATAGTGGTGTGTTGACAGTACTCATGTGCTGAGATTAGTCGTGTGTTGAAAGAAATATAGATTCATGTGTTGAATGGAATATATATATATTCATTTGTTGAATAGAATAACGAATTTATTGAAATATATATAGCCGTGTTGATTAGAGTTGCGCTATTTTGGACGTGAACGATATTTATATCGATTTTATTCGTTTTATAACGAATATTGAAAAGTGATTTCAAAATTTAATATTTTGAAATGAAATTCAAATTAAATTAGATTAAAATTCAAATTGAAATTTTATTGAATCAATTTGAAATGAATTCGAATCGAATAGAAAATGAATTCGATTCGAATTGAATAGAAAATGAATTTGAATTCGAATTGAATAGAAATGAATTCAAATTGAATTAGAATTTGAATTGAATTGAAACGAATTAGAATTTGAATTGAATTGAAACGAATTAGAATTTGAATTGAATTGAAATGAATTAGAATTTGAATTGAATAGAAATGAATTCAAATTGAATTTGAATTTGAATTGAATTGAAATGAATTAGAATTTGAATAGAATTGAAACGAATTTGAATTCGAATTAAATAAAATTGGAATGAATTCGAATTGAAATCAAATCGATTTGAAATGGAAGATGAAGTTGAAATTGTTTTTGAAAACGAATTTAAAACGATTTATAAAATACGTTATAAAAAGGAAATCGATGAAATATATATATATAAAATATATATATATATATATTATATATATAATGGCCTGAATAGAACGCGCCGCGCCGCGGCAGTTCGTGAATTTCGACCATTGACTTCGAATTGACGTTGCGGGAGATCCGACCGTCGGATTCTCCTAAAACCGGAACCGTTGGGTTCATATCGAAAAGAGCTTTCCAATGAATATTAGAAATTTGAAATCTAACGGTTGGATTTGGAATTATGTCCAAATCAAATTCAGAAAAGGTCGTTGTAAGTGCAGTTCGATGGCCGTTGTTGGAAATCGACTGTACGGGCCTTGATAAAATTATTAAAAATATCTATAATTTGTGTAAAATCATAAGAAATGATTTAGGAAAAATTGGGCTGAAGAATTCCACATTTGAAAGGATAAAAATAGATTTTTGTCTAAATGAACTAATTTTGAACTAGAATTAAAATCAATTTATTTTTGAAATAAATAAATTGAATTTGAAAGTGATTTTAAAAATAATCAATATTCCCAATACGTGAATTGGACTGGAGTTGAATCGAAATTATCTTCGGAATATTTCGATGTTGGATTTCTTGACTATACAAATATTGTTATGGGGATTTGAAAGATATATTTATATCGTTATTTCCAATACGATATTTGTTGGTTTCAGAATTTGATATTGAAAATAAGCTGATATATTTTCTATTCAGAGCCGTGTATTTAATATCAAATGTGATTTGGGTTTATCGTGAATCGTGTTTTAGATGACATTGGTTCTTTAACCCAGTTAAAGGCAGGATATTGATTTTTGAAAAGATTAAAACTAAGTGGAGTTTTAATGAGTCTTTAATTAGATAAAAAAAAGTGAATTGATAATTTAAATTATCAAATCTAAAAGGTGATCGAGAATGGAGTACCACCAGTTTTGCTCCAAAGCGATCGTTAAATCTTTAATTAGATTTGAACGTGAAATGGTAATTAATTTTACCGATAACACCGTGGTGTTAGATATGGAGTATTACCAGTTTTCTCCATGGGATATATAGGTTGGGATTGGGAAATAAAATAAATAATTACTTCGGTGTGGTTCGCTAATCCTGACTAGTTTGAAATGATATCCAAAGGAAGATTAAAGAATAAATTTAGAAGAATTCATCTTGGATAAAATTAATGGGAACCTTTCCCCAAGAATGTGATTTTGTGAATAAAAAATATTCTGAATTGGAATGAGGCGTTTGTTGTGTTTGTGTAACATTTGTTTATTATATATGTGGGTTATTCAGAAAGGCCGGGTTTATACCCATTCTGAATAACCGATTCGACGAGATGTCGAAGATGAAGACGGTGGTTGAAGACCGGAAGTCTTCACATCGTTTGGGTGATTACTGATGATCTCGATTGGGCTGTACACCCAAGATGAGGGAAACAGTTGGTGATCGTCTAGACGTACTTGGAGATGGATGGATATGCGAGGAAAGTGCCTCGGTTTCGTTCAGACCCGGAACGAACTTGTAAATGGATTGTGTGTCTGACATTGGATTTTATTCTGTGTTGATTGATCTCTATTAAATATACATCTGTTTGGCGGCGGAGAATTTATTCTCTTGCTTAACGCCCTTCTCTGAGACGTACGAGCTCAGAGGTTGTATATCGATGGACATCAGTTGCATGGAGTGAATTGCCAATGTGGCACGCATAAGTGGCAATTGATCAAGGCTTATGTTGAAAAGCAAAGTCTTGTAGTTGATGATCAAAGCACGGCCTGTGTGCCGTAGCTTTGTGTATAACGTGAATTTGCGAGCCTCACACCTCGGTATGAGTCAAAAACGGGATAGTGACTGCAGGGAGAGCACGACGTTTCTTTCTAGCTAAGGTGGTGTCAGTGACCAACCAGCCCTAACATTTATAAACTTTTCACCTATGTGGTTGTTGGATACGAGGCGCCTCAGATATAGGTCTGTAAGGACCGGGAAACGTGTGTTCAGGAATAACTAATCCTCGAAAGTAAGAGAGGACCAGCCCTGAAGATCCAAGGATCATAGTGGGGTCCTGGGACATTTGCTAGAGTGTCTCGAATCGGAGAGGAGCTTGCCCCTTGCCTCGACTCATGACGGAAATTCAATTTCCAATACGTGATATTGCGGTTTTAATTGTAGAACTAGTATGGCGACATGATATATGGTACCCATGCCGTCTATGATTGATATTTATGATTTGAATTGTTTTGACACTATACACTTATAATAGTATCAAATGATTTGTTTAAAACGTACCAAGCATGTTTGGCTATTATAAGGGAAAACCCTATCCTCCGGCTTGCGTTGCATTGTGTGATGGGACCTGGGTCTTATAATAGCTTCATTTTTCCAAAGAGCATTGCGCTGTTTTGTTATATGCACTAGTATTCTTGGGAGTAAACCCGTTCCGTGTTATACGGCGTGGTCCCTTGAATTACTATCTTTTAAAGTAAAGTTTTAAATAACTTTTTTAGTTCTCACACCAGTCACATGACTGACCTAGAGTTTATTGTTTTAACCTAAACTCTGGGTGCCCCTATTTTCGACACGGGCAGCTAGTAGTTTTGGTTTTGCAGATTTATATTCACAGGGTCCTGATTTACAGCTGGAACGATATCCGGAAAGCTTTGTATCCGTGTATCTCTTCTAGTTGTGTTTTGTATATTTTTCCGCTACTATGTAATTTATTGTAATCTCTGATATTTATCGAATGTAATTTATTCATTTATACTCTGTATATTCTTGTATCTGATGGAATTGTTGTAATAACAATGAAATGTTCTTCCGTCTGCGTTCTTTTGTGTGTTGTTCTCAAAGTATCCGCTCTTTACTTCACGGGGAAGTTACGGGTTCTTACAGTTGGTATCAAAGCTTTGGTTTATAGAGCTCGAGAACAAGACATATTAGAACCATACGAAAGAATTCATCAGATATTGGATTAGTAATATCCAATTAGAATGACTCGTTAGAGATAGGATCAGTAGTATCCTAGAACGAGTGTGAAGAGTATATTTTTCCAAATGAAAACAATTTTGTTTTGAAAATTTAATTCGTTTTAAACGTATTTGAATATTTATTTATTTTGAATTTGGACAATCAAGTATATAAAGATTTCGCGTATACGCGTCATGAACGTATATTCGAAGTTTTAATATACTGGATAGATATAGAATCACATTCTAGACACCCGGGGATAATTCTGATGATGTGGCCACATCATCAGTATTTATGTTCGTATTTTGAAGGTGTGATTTCTATATATTTCCATTAGACTGGTGTGAGAACCAAACCAATATAGCTAGAAGACATTGTTGTGATTTGCCATCAAAAACATGTTTTTTTGTATATGTATATGTATCAAATTATGAATTTGAAACTCTAATTCACTAATTGATTGATGTTTGTGTTGTTTGTTTATTTGTTTGATAATTTTGAACCATTATGCCTAATTGCATCAAATATTGAATTGTATTGAAAGTTGGTCGCATTTGCTTGCATATACATGTACTTACATTGAACAGGTCATAGCAAGGAGGCTAGAGTAGGGAATAAAATTTGTTTGCCCGACAAATAGGTACATATTTACTATAATTTACTGTTTTGTTTGGGTGATGATGGTTTTATGAGCCGATTGGCTAGCCGCTTGGCTTTTTCTTTTTCTTTTTGAGATCAGAATGCCTATATGGCAATTTCGGGATTTCCCCGTGGCTCCCGGTGCAGGGGAGGTTATGGCGAAATTTTTTGAAAATTTAGGGTCTTAGCCAAATTTTTGAAGAATTTGAAAATTCTCAGAAACTGAAAAGTTGGAGAGTGGAAGCCAGATCGAACGTAGAGTTGATTAATCAAACCACTTTCGACTTTGTTCCTTTTCGGGGATGAAAAGTTTTAAGTGGGGGAGATTGTAACAACCCGAAAATCTGGGCCAGTTTAAAATTTTTATCTTGGCAATTTTGGCGACTTTTGAATATTTAAAATGAATTATTTTAAATAAAATCGATGAGAAATTTATTTTGAATAGAATTCGACGTATATTTTATATACGTCGTCGTTAGAATATAAATAATTATATATAATTAAATAGAATTGAAAATGGCGCGGTAGTTCGATAATTCGATTTCAAACTTCAATTGAATGTACCGAGTGTAAAACAATCCGGATTTTTGTGAAACCAAAAATAATAGGATCTATATGAGAATATCTTTCCAACGAGTCCGGAAAATTGAGATTTCATAGCGGGAATCAAAAGATATGTCCAGTTGAAAATTCTGAATAGTCGCTATGGAATTCAGGCCCTTGAAAATGGGAATTTTGCAAACGACCTTGGATTTCAACGAAACCACTTTTGTTGGATCCGTGATGTCAAATTATTGTTAGATTCCAAATTTCATAATTTTTCGAATCAATATGTGAGCGTGGCAAAGGAAAACGCGTTTGACCATTTTCAGTTGATTTTAATCGACTGGAAATTGGCCATTTTTCTAACGGTCTTAGAATTCGACAAAACTAGTTTTGTTAGGACCGTATCGTCAATACGAAGCTAGAAGATATTTTTCTGGAATTTTTCAAGTTAGTATGTGACCCCGGTAAATTGAAATGTACGTTAAAAATTCAATATAATGATTTAAATGTAAATTAGATGAAAAATGATCGAAACGATCGATTCAGCTTACGATACATATCCCATTGTGTTCGGAATGGGGGTAATACACTATGGACGACAGGCGGTGGGCCTCGTTTCGAGGTCGAAATAAAAAGTACCTTTTTAGAAATTAAATAATTAAATAATTAAAAAATAAAATTTCCTCTCTCCCTCTTCCTTTACCTTCTCAGCGCCCCCCTCCCCCCCCCCCCCCCGATTTCATTTCAAGGAAAAAAATAAGAAGAAAGGGGAGGAGCGCCGCCGCTCCTCCGGGCAGCACGCCACCAGGCGCCCCCGCTTCCACTTCCGATCTCCCCCTACCTCATGTTCTCTCCCTCCGACCTGCGAGCCATTCTCCCCCTTCCCCTCGTGATTGTCCCTCCTCTTCTTCCTTCTCCTTCCATGCCACCGCCAGTACCTCGCCCCACCTCCGATCAGAAACCGCACCACCCCCTGCCTCTCCCTCTCGCGCCTCTTGCTCACCTTCTTCCCTTGAACCGCGACCTCGTGACATCGGAGCACCCCCAAATCGCCGAAAGGAAGCTGTCGCCACCCTCCTACCCCTTCCAACGACCGCTGATGATCCCCCGACCACCTCCAACGCGCCCCTCGATGTCGACTTCCCCCTCTGAACGCACACCGTGAGTTTTTCCATTCAGTTTATTCTATTTCTTTCTATTTTTACTTTAGGTAATTCATGTAAATCAAAATATATATAATCAGTTTTTATTTATTTATTTATTTAGCTTAATAAGATTCTGATTTTCTTTTCTTTTTAAAATGAAAAAGATAAGAATTTGGAAAAACAAAAAGGATGTTTATATTAAAGGTATAGATTTTTATAAATAAAAAGTTTCGATTTTTGTAAAATAAAAAGAAAGGTGGGATTTTTATATAATGACGATAATAAAAATATAATTTTTATATCATAGAAAGTTTAAAAATATAATCTTTATATTATAGAAAGGTTAAAATTATAATTTTTATGATATGGAAAGGATAAAAATACGATTTTTATATTATATAACTAGTAAAAATATGATCTTTATATAATAAAAGATATAAAAATACTATTTTTATATAAGTAGTGTATTGAAAATAGAATTTCTATATAATAGAGAATATAAAAATATTATCTTTATACAGTAGTGAGAATAAAAATCTGATTTTTATATATTAAATAGCGAAGTAAAAATTCGATTTTTATATATTGAATAGCGAAGTAAAAATTCGATTTTCATATATTGAATAGCGAAGTAAAAATTCGATTTTTATATATTGAATAGCAAAGTAAAAATTCGATTTTTATATATTGAATAGCGAAGTAAAAATTCGATTTTTATATATTGAATAGCGAAGTAAAAATTCGATTTTTATATATTGAATAGCGAAGTAAAAATTCGATTTTTATTTATGTAGTGGCTACGGGCGACGAAAGTGACGAAAGGCGAGAACGACGAAGACTTCTACAAAAGAAGAGTCGAGATGATTGGATTAGCTATCGGTGATAACTTCTCACTCTAAATTTCTTTTTCTAGATATATATATACTAGGAAGCAGACGGTGCTTAGCAGCACCCGACACCCGTCATCCACAGACCATGGATGGCTTGTTTGTTTGATTGATATGTTGTGAAAATTGTTCGTGATGTTGATGTGAAATCGAAAATAAAATGTAGATGGTTGAAATAAATTAATTATCGTTAAAAATATAATTTTTAACGTGAATGTGAATAAATAAATATTTATAAACAAATCGGCCGATTTGTTTATATACACTGATTTGACTGATATTGATTGGGATGATAAATTTTACACATCGCCCAGCTGCACAAATAAATAAAAATATGTGTTTGTTGATTTGAAACCCCACACGGGTGTTGGGATGATATTTGGGTACACTAATCCCAATTATGTAATTGTATGTCGATCGATTGGTCGACAGACTGTGTAAGCATCGATTATTTATATTTGATGCTTATGCAGTTGTGTGGTGCACTTTGGATGATGGTTGATTATTTATCATTGCTATTATGTACATGTGTTATATGGAATCCATATAATTAACATTATATGGTGATTGATTGGGCCTCATTCCAATCGGGAAAATAATGAATATTATAAAAGAAAATTCATGTGTTGAATATAAAAATAGTCATGTGTTGACGATGTTCATGAGTTGAAACTATTGATGTCTTGAGTGAAATATTTTATACAATAAAATTTACAACTTTATCATATTTAAAATTAGAACTACTTCACGGTGGAGTCTAATTAAAATCAAACGATAGATACCGTAGTTTTATAAAATATTTTACATAACAAAAATAGTGGTGTGTTGACAGTACTCATGTGTTGAGATTAGTCGTGTGTTGAAAGAAATATAGATTCATGTGTTGAATGGAATATATATATATTCATTTGTTGAATAAAATAACGAATTTATTGAAATATATGTAGCCATGTTGATTAGAGTTGCTTTATTTTGGACGTGAACGATATTTATATCGATTTTATTCGTTTTATAATGAATATTGAAAAGTGATTTCAAAATTTTATATTTTGAAATGAAATTCAAATTAAATTAGATTAGAATTCAAATTGAAATTTTATCGAATCAATTTGAAATGAATTCGAATCGAATAGAAAATGAATTCGATTCGAATTGAATAGAAAGTGAATTTTTATTCGAATTGAATAGAAATGAATTCAAATTGAATTAGAATTTGAATTGAATTGAAACGAATTAGAATTTGAATTGAATTGAAACGAATTAGAATTTGAATTGAAATGAATTAGAATTTGAATTTGAATTGAATAGAAATGAATTCAAATTGAATTAGAATTTGAATTGAATTGAAACGAATTAGAATTTGAATTGAAACGAATTTGAATTCGAATTAAATAAAATTGGAATGAATTCGAATTGAAATCAAATCGATTTGAAATGGAAGATGAAGTTGAAATTGTTTTTGAAAACGAATTTAAAACGATTTATAAAATACGTTTTAAAAAGGAAATCGACAAAATATATATAATATATATATATATTATATATATATAATGGCCTGAATAGAATGCGCCGCGCTGCGGCAGTTCGTGAATTTCGACCATTGACTTCGAATTGACGTTGCGGGAGATCCGACCGTCGGATTCTCCTAAAACCGGAACCGTTGTGTTCGTATCGAAAAGTGCTTTCCAATGAATATTAGAAATTTGAAATCTAACGGTTGGATTTGGAATTATGTCCAAATCAAATTCAGAAAAGGTCGCTGTAAGTGCAGTTCGATGCCCGTTGTTGGAAATCGACTGTACGAGCCTTGATAAAATTATTAAAAATATCTATAATTTGTGTAAAATCATAAGAAATGATTTAGGAAAAATTGGGCTGAAGAATTCCACGTTTGAGAGGATAAAAATAGATTTTTGTCTAAATGAACTAGTTTTGAACTAGAATTAAAATCAATTTATTTTTGAAATAAATAAATTGAATTTGAAAGTGATTTTAAAAATAATCAACATTCCCAATACGTGAATTGGACTGGAGTTGAATCGAAATTATCTTCGGAATATTTCGATGTTGGATTTCGTGACTATACAAATATTGTTATGGGGATTTGAAAGATATATTTTATATCGTTATTTCCAATACGATATTTGTTGGTTTCAGAATTTGATATTGAAAATAAGCCGATATATTTTCTATTCAGAGTCGTGTATTTAATATCAAATGTGATTTGGGTTTATCGTGAATCGTGTTTTAGATGACATTGGTTCTTTAATCCAGTTAAAGGCAGGATATTGATTTTTGAAAAGATTAAAACTAAGTGGAGTTTTAATGAGTCTTTAATTAGATTTAAAAAAAAGTGAATTGATAATTTAAATTATCAAATCTAAAAGGTGATCGAGAATGGAGTACCACCAGTTTTGCTCCAAAGCGATAGTTAAATCTTTAATTAGATTTGAACGTGAAATGGTAATTAATTTTATCGATAACACCGTGGTGTTAGATATGGAGTATTACCAGTTTTCTCCATGGGATATATAGGTTGGGATTGGGAAATAAAATAAATAATTACTTCGGTGTGGTTCGCTAATCCTGACTAGTTTGAAATGATATCCAAAGGAAGATTAAAGAATAAATTTAGAAGAATTCATCTTGGATAAAATTAATGGGAACCTTTCCCCAAGAATGTGATTTTGTGAATAAAAGAATATTCTGAATTGGAATGAGGTGTTTGTTGTGTTTGTGTAACATTTGTTTATTATATACGTGGGTTATTCAGAAAGGCCGAGTTTATACCCATTCTGAATAACCGATTCGACGAGATGTCGAAGATGAAGACGGTGGTTGAAGACCGGAAGTCTTCACATCGTTTGGGTGATTACTGATGATCTTGATTGGGCTGTACACCCAAGATGAGGGAAACAGTTGGTGATCGTCCAGACATACTTGGAGATGGATGGATATGCGAGGAAAGTGCCTCCGGTTTCGTTCAGACCCAGAACAAACTTGTAAATGGATTGTGTGTCTGACATTGGATTTTATTCTGTGTTGATTGATCTCTATTAAATGTACATCTGTTTGGCGGCGGAGAATTTATTCTCTTGCTTAACGCCCTTCTCTGAGACGTACGAGCTCAGAGGTTGTACATCGATGGACATCAGTCGCATGGAGTGAATTGCCAGTGTGGCACGCGTAAGTGGCAATTGATCAAGGCTTATGTTGAAAAGCAAAGTCTTGTAGTTGATGATCAAAGCACAGCCTTTGTGGCGTAGCTTTGTGTATAATGTGAATTCGCGAGCCTCACACCTCGGTATGAGTCAAAAACGGGATAGTGACTGCAGGGAGAGCATGAAGTTTCTTTCTAGCTAAGGTGGTGTCAGTGACCTACCAGCCCTGACATTTATATACTTTTCACCTGTGTGCTTGTTGGATACGAGGCGCCTTGGATATAGGTCTGTAAGGACCGGGAAACGTGTGTTCAGGAATAACTAATCCTCAAAAGTAAGAGAGGACCGGCCCTGAAGATCCAAGGATCATAGTGGGGTCCTGGGACATTTGCTAGAGTGTCTCGAATCGGAGAGGAGCTTGCCTCTTGCCTCGACTCATGACGGAAATCCAATTTCCAATACGTGATATTGCGGTTTTAATTGTAGAACTAGTATGGCGACATGATATATGGTACCCATGCCGTCTATGATTGGTATTTATGATTTGAATTGTTTTGACACTATACACTTATAATAGTATCAAATGATTTGTTTAAAACGTACCAAGCATGTTTGGCTATTATAAGGGAAAACCCTATCCTCCGGCTTGCGTTGCATTGTGTGATAGGACCTGGGTCTTATAATAGCTTCATTTTTCCAAAGAGCATTGCGCTGTTTTGTTATATGCACTAGTATTCTTGGGAGGAAACCCGTTCCGTGTTATACGGCGTGGTCCATTGAATTACTATCTTTTAAAGTAAAGTTTTAAATAACTGTTTTAGTTCTTACACCAGTCACATGACTGACCTGGAGTTTATTGTTTTAACCTAAACTCTGGGTGTCCTTATTTTCGACACGGGCAGCTAGTAGTTTTGGTTTTGCAAATTTATATTCACAGGGTCCTGATTTACAGATGGAACGATATCCGGAAAGCTCTGTATCCGTGTATCTCTTCTAGTTGTGTTTTGTATATTTTTCCGCTGCTATGTAATTTATTGTAATATCTGATATTTATCGAATGTAATTTATTCATTTATACTCTGTATATTCTTGTATCTGATGGAATTGTTGTAATAACAATGAAATGTTCTTCCGTCTGCGTTCTTTTGTGTGTTGTTCTCAAAGTATCCGCTCTTTCCTTCACTGGGAAGTTACGGGTTCTTACATATTACAATTCTTAAATGTCCCTAGTTGAGTTTTATTGTTTATAAGGACAACAATAAAACATAGAGACTGGTATGTCGACTGACCGATGATCACATCTCACTGATCATTAATATACGTAATATTAACATCAAGACATAAATACGTATTGGAGAATAGCGTATTGGGATGACCCAACGTGAGAAAACTACATGGAATATAATTAACAGTATCATAAGTTATTCTCGTAGTAACAGTGATGTAATTGTCCACAGACCTGAAATCATTATAATTTTATTTGAGGATATTTGTGTTTTGATATCATCTAAAGTTATTCGTAACAGAGCAATGATAAAGGTGATTATTGGATACATCTCAAATTGAATGAAAATTATGAATGAACTAGATGGAATTTAACCCTACAACATATATATATATATATGTGTGTGTGTAGTGATATCCATGGGCCTCTTCATTGAGCGAGACTGTGAAATTCATGGCCGTGCACAAATATTGATTTGTTTTAAACAGTCTACTCATCGATCAAGAAAAATGGATTAAATTATAAAGAGGATGATACGATCCATGCTTTGAGTTTAATCCCGGATATACCGATTAAAAGGATTATATTACATTGATACACAAGTCAAGGGAAGATTGTATTGAATCGTTGATCTTATTATAACTTGGGTAGCATCGATGTACTACTAGATGTCAATCACTGTTTATGATTTTAAATACAATTTAAAATCATTGCCAATGTTGTAATAACCTATAGGGTCAAACAATATAGAACATTATGAAGAAGAAAATATTTTGGATGAATAAAATATTAATTTATTAATACTTTATTTGTAGTTGGAATAAGTATTCATAAGGATCCAAATTTTGGGTTAGGCTTTGTTATTAAAAGGATATTTAATTCCTTATATATATATATATATATATATAAGATATAAACCGACAAACGGTAGGATAGATGCATATGTGATAATGTAAAGTCGAAGACTTATCCCAAAAAAAAATATAAAACCTTAAAATATCATGGTGACTAGCACCGTTGTCCTCTTCAGTTTCCTTTTTCCAATTCGATCGAAAGAGGGAAGGTGTTCTAGTGGATAACCATTAAAGAGCCGGTGATTTGTTGTGCTTCTGGATTCGATACTCCATCCTTCGTCTCATTTCTAGTTCCTTCTGAATCTCGTCGCAGGTATGAACCCTAAATCTAATTTACACGAGTTTTAATTTGTTGTTCTCGCAATAGATCTTAATTTAATTTGTTAAATTATAGAATTAAATGTTGATTAGATCAGCCAAAATTCCTTTCAATGGTATAAGAGCTATGGGCTTACGAGATATGATAAATTAAACTCTGATTTTGGTTTATTCGTGTTTAATTCATTGAACGATCGAAAACTTTACTAAGATTGTTATGTTTTAATACTGTTGTGATAAATCGAAATTATTGTAATTTTGAATTTCGATTTCATTTATATGTTTGATTGATTTCATAAATAAACATAATTGTAAATCGATTCATATTTGAAATTGTTTCAAGGTTAATAAAATTTCTTGATGAATCCAGCACTAAAATTCGATTTTGAATCAAATATATGTATTTACACTTGCCAATACTTAGCAGTTAGAACATTTAATATTGATTATCTGTTTGGACCTTGTATGAACTTGAACTAAGTTTGGATTTAACTTTATATATATATATATATATCATATTATAGAGTGAATCCATGTGTTCCACTTAGTCATATTTATATAGATATTAAATGGTTAGAACTGTCACGAAAATTTTCTTACCAGCAAATTATGAATTTGATATATTTAGGGCTACTCTGTCCAGTCTTGAGCTTGATATGTTTTTTTTTCTAAAATAAAATTGTTTTGTTTAAACACAAATTGATATTAGATATTAGTTCTAATTATTCATTACTTTGTTTTATATCAGTTTATATGAATAAAGAATGTTGAAACTTATAATCAAAAATCTGTTAGATCTATAAGTAATAAAATCATGACCTTATCATATTATTATTTTGAATGAAACCAAGTTTACTGATTGTTAATTATTAACGCAATTTTCAAACAAATTTGATTAATTGAAATCGATTTATATGAAAATTGTTGAAACAGTGTCTTAATTTTGATTTTATTTTGAGTATAAAATAAAAACATTTAATTAAATTTTGATTTCATATCAAAATGGTCAATAGGATTGAACAATATGAATTAGAGATTCATACATAAATTTTCTTGGTTTTGAATTCTCATTATATTGATAATGAAATAAATTGAATCATATCATAACAAACAAATTGTGAATTTTCGACTTTCTAAAACATAAATGTGATATATTTTATACGAGTGTACTTCATATATATATATATATATATATATATAGACATACATGTATTCGACATGTTATGTAAAATGCAATTGCACTTTGTATGTACTGATCATACATTTACAGTAATAAAAATATGGTATGATTCGATTTCAAAATCTATAGGAAATTAGAATTCCTAATTAATTTTATTATATAAAATTGAGGCTCTATTTGATTTCAATGTCGATTTTAATGTGTTGTTGTAGGGATTATGTAACCGAACAAATATTTTGTTCTGTAAATCTATTTTAAAAGGAACCAAAGCGAACATGATTCACTGTTTGGTATTATCCTATATGTGTATGTATATTATAGTATCAAAATAGTGAATGAAACAAATTCTGATTTGTTATTTCAAATCTCATTCTTATGGGACAAATGATGGTATATAATTAGTGCAACATTGAGAAACTTTTACTTCGTTTTGTACTGTATTCAAAGGGCTGAATTATTAGAAAATCAAAAGATGTTTTGATTTCACCATATCAGTCATCGTCAAATTTTTAAGTTAAATAAATGTTTGTTAAATTGTTTAAACAAACTGACTAAAGTTATATATGTGTCAGTATGGAAATTTAAGTTGTATGCATTTGCAATTCCTTTTGAAACAAATAGATAATTATCTATATGCATCAAATTTTACTAATCTGAACTGTTCAGTAGAATAGCATTCCTGAAATTTTAGTCTAAAAGCTAGTTAGGAATATATATCATATATGTATCATGTATGTCTCGAAACCTGTATGATCGAGCCCACATATACTACATGATATTTTATTTGAATGTGCATGTACATGCTAGAATTAATATATACTGTTTGTACATTATTAATATCTTGTTTTCTTGCTTTTAAACACTATATATATATATATGTGTGTGTGTGTGTGTGTGTAAGCATAAGTGTATAACTATTTCAGCTGTCATTAAAATAGTTTAAAATACTACTACAAAGATGTTGTACCAGTGCAGATATATACACATGTTATTCACTGTATACATATTTCAGTTACCTATTTTAGATAAACACAGTATTAATTGACTTTTGAATCTAAAATAAATCAGTGTAGTTGAGACAGTGATGCAATTATAGTTTGAAAATAAACAAGTATAACTTGTTTTACTATTGATTATCTGCCATGTGAACATTGATTCCCTCATGTTATTTAATCACATACTTGTATATGTGTATACATATGCAAATGAGTAAAACAATTTGATACAAATTTATGGCACTGCCAAATTTATTTTCAAGTTGATATTTAGATCTTCAAGCCTGTTTGATCTATGAAAATTGAACTGCATTGTCTCTATATATATATATATATATATATATGATAAGAATGTATGACATTCTTGTGGACAACCATGTTTTGAACCACTGTTTTAAAAACATAAAATAAATATAAGGGATGATTATGCTTTTAAAACCTGACAGTATATTGATACTGAAAGGAAATAGTGTAAATGCACTTATATGTGGTATACATAAATCTGATGTATATATAATTTCATGCTGCAAGATGATGGCAACAATTATGAATGTATAGATCCATGAGAGATCAAAAAGGAAAATATGCACTTATTAGGAAAAAAATTGGAATTGCTTTTAAACAATGTAGCATATAAGTACTTAATTGTTTTTGGCTATAATAATTAGCTAATTGAACAATGTTGGATTGTTTCAGCAGATGATGGCAACAGCAGTGTACTCAAGTGTTGAGACTAGCCACTGCAACGGACTTAAGTTCATGGCCAAACAAGTTTTGACTTGTTTTAATCTCAAATTTTATTTATATGTAGAAACGTTGTGTACCTGTATATATATAGTGATAATTAGAACATTATATTTGCATAATGTATGTTCCTATAAGTTTTATGATTTCATGTATATATATTTTACTGGTATGTTAGTATATTCTAGTGACTGTAATATATATTCATGTTGATGAATAATATATGAACTTGCATAAGAAAGTGCAAGACGTGCCAATTTGAGTTATATGAAAATTACCTGTATAGATATATATAATTATATGTAATTATATATATAAAGATATAATTATCTTGCTGCATTATTATATTCACATGTTATTAAATTGTGTCCTGTAGTCACATTTTTTTTAAATAACTAGCCTATGTAGTTTCAATGTACTAGAATAGCTCAGAAATATTGTAAAATGATGCGATTATTTAGAATACATATCTGTTATGTGATACGAATATTGCAGGTATTAAAACTATAATGTCGATTATTTCTATAAAAGGTTTTCAAGTCATATGGTAATTTTGATTACCATTACTTTGAAAGGTTTAGAAGATAAAATTAACGTGCTGCCCCTATAATATTGAATTTAAATATACTTATATGCATTCCATATATTTTATTTAAATTGAACATTATATTATGAATATAAAATACACATATTTAGATATGTGTAAATAACTCTAATAATGTTTTCCACTACGAATTATAAAATTTTCTTTAAAAGCAAAATTTTGTTATACTAAATCATGGTAACGTCTTCGAATAATACATTCATCAGTGTCCAAAATCACTAGATGTAGGTAATGCCAAAGCATTGTGCATCCTTTTATTTTGGTTATATGGTATGGAGTAAAAGTGATACTTGATCTGTACTATCGGGTTTGACTTAACTAAGCTGCATAATAAGATTATGGCTTAGAGACAACAGCATAAATTATTCTACATTTGAGCAAATGAATAATATTGAACAAAATGTTCATCATGTGATCTAGGAATTGTATACACGATATAATTGACATAAGATGTCTACCTAAAAGGTTGTGTTTTGGGGATTAGCCAAAGCTAGTCAAGGCATGACTAGATATGGATCTTGAAGCACCATTATATATATATATACACTGATATATGTATATAAATAAAGGGATATTAATTTGAGTGGGAGCATATTTTAGTTTAAATTATATATTTATGTTAATATAAATTTTGATTGTCAAAATTTTGTATTTATATTAAATGAATAGTAAAGGATCGATTATTATTTATTATCTATTATATTAAATAATAAATAACTCTGATAATTTAAACTAATCCTTAAGAAGGATAAATTGAATTAAATTAAATTTCTTGACTAATATGGAAATTTGAGGATTGTCCTCAAACAAATTAAATGTAATTGTTTTTTCAAATATATAGAGGATCTAAAATGAAAATTGAAGTGTGACTTCAACCAAATTAGATATAAATGTTATAACAATCTACTTATACATTTCGATTATTAGATACTAGATATGAATAACATAAATGTATGTGAATTTACAGAAATAGCAAAATAAGTAGAAATCTGATAAAAGGACAAGTGGACTTACGATTGGAAATGAAGCAAATACCGTTGGATTATCCATAGCAAGTTAATTCGTGTTCTATATACTGGCTTAAATAAATAAATAAAATAATTGTTATTATGAAATTCCATTTGAAATAAATGTTATTATAAATCTAGTTCAGACAAGTTTGAATTTCATTTGTAATAAAAGAACATTTGTTATTCATTTTATTTAATGAAATATTTTATGGAATTTCACAAATAGTTAATGATATTAATAAATCCTTAACTATGATATGCTTGACATATATATACCAAGTAGATTAAATTTAATAATTTAAGTCCAACACACCTTTAATATTGTCAGTTAGCCCATATAAAAAAGAAAAGCGTATCAAAGCTCCATAATGATGGAATTTTGGTGTCATTTGATTTCGAATCGTATGAAGAAAGCAGATCTTATTTATAAGGCAAAATAACTGAATCACCTTTCACTTGACACAGTGAATGGGTAATTAAGTATTGGGCCTCATACATAATGATGAAATGGAACAAGGAATACATTAGCCGGAGGTAAGTTTTATTACTTCATTGTATTTACTGATGACGTCAGTAGATATAGGTATGTGTATCTTATGAAACACAAATCAAAATCCTTCGAAAAGTTCAAAGAATTCAAAATGGAGTTCAAAACCAATTCTGAATGAGAATAAGTTCTCTTCGAATATATCAAGAGAATATTTAAGCCAATTATTTAACGACTATCAAGATGAGTTTGAAATTGTTTCACAACTCACTCCTTCGAGAATGCCATGTTGAAATGGTGCGTATGAAAGGAGACATCACACATTATAAGATATAGTATGATTAGTGATAAGTCGTATAGATCTTCCAATGAATTAAATTTAGAACAATTGCATTTAATCCTACTAAAACTAGTTTGAAGAAGCCATATAAGATATGGACTAGGAAAGTCCTAGTATGTCTAATGCGAAGATTTGGGATGCAAAGATGTTTATTAAACGTCCTTCCTCTGATAAGATCAGACCCAAATCAGATAACTATCTTGTGTAATATCCACAAGAAACGAATGGATATTATTTCTATAAATTCTCTGAGAATAAAATGTTTATCGCTCGAATTGGTATCCTTTATAAAGGAGAGCCTACCGATGGGAATGAATCAGAATTCAAAATTTCTCGAAAACCATAAATGCCGTTGAATCTTATATAGACAAGAAATTGAGTGGGAGTGACACAATAATTCTAATAATATTTGATAACACATTAATTATTGTAAATAATGTTATTTTTAAAACAAGAAGTAAATACTGATTCTAAGAAATAAAACGTTTGGATTAAAAATTCATAATTGAACTTAATTCATTGTTAATCCAATGATTTACATTGTGATAACAATGTAGCTTTTGCTCAGGCCTAAAACCTTAAACTCATTGTCGATCCAAACATATATTTAAGAAATATAATTCTTATGTGAAGTTGTTCACAGAGGAAATAAACATATCGGCAAAGTCACAAAAGTTGTAAGGTTGCAGACCTACAGAATTAAACTCTATCGCAGCAAAAGTTTAATAGTCACATTAGTTTCATGAGTATATGGTACGTAAATGATTGACTCTAGTGCAAGTGGGAGAATGTTATAGTTTATTGCCTAGAGACAATCCATTTGATGAGATTGATAACACTGTTGATGTTATTATTTTATTTCGTATAAAATATTCTGTTATATTATATATTTACTGTGTAATATAAATATTAACATAACATAAGTCCTTAGAATAATAATACGGATATATATAGTTCAAGTAAGTGACTTGAACTTGAGATTATATAATATATTAAGTATTACAATTCTTAAATGTCCCTAATCGTGTTTTATTGTTTATATAGGACAATAATAAAACATAGAGACTAGTATGTCGATTGATCGATAATCACATCTCATTGATCATTAATATACGTGATATTAATGTCAAGACATAAATACGTATTGGAGAATAGCGTATTAGGCTGACCCAACGTGATAAAACTACATGGAATATAATTAACAGTATCATAAGCTTTTCTCATAGTAACAGTGATGTAATGGTCCTCAGACCTGAAATCATTGTAATTTTATTCAAGGATATTTGTGTTTTGATATCATATAAAGCTATTCGTAGCAGAGTAATGATAACGGTGATTATTGAATATATATATATATATATATCGAATAGAATGAAAATTATGAATGATCTAGATGGAATTTAACCCTACAATATATATATATATATATATATATATATTTGTAGTGATATCCATGGGCCTCTTGATTAAGTGAGACTGTGAAATGCATGGCCATGGTCAAATATTGATTTGTTTTAAATAGTCTACTCATCGATCAAGAAAAATGGATTAAATTATAAAGATTTGTTTCAATCCATGCCTTGAGTTTAATCCCGGATATATCGGTTAAAAGGATATATTACACTGATACACTGGTTAGGAAATGATGCATCAAATTGTTGATCTTATTATAACCAGGGTAGCTGTGATGTATTGCTAAATGTCAACTGCTGTTTATGATTTTAAATACTATTTAAAATCATTGCCAACATTGTAATAACCTATAGGGTCACACAATATAGAACATTATGAAGAAGAAAATACTTTGGATGAATAAAATATTAATTTGTTAATATTTTATTTGTAGTTGGAATAAGTATTTAGAAGGATCCTAATTTTGGGTTAGGCTTTTGTAATAACCCGAAAATCTGGGCCAGTTTAAAATTTTTATTTTGGCCATTTTAGCGAATTTTGAATATTTAAAATAGATTATTTTAAATAATATCGAAGAAAAATCTATTTTGAATAGAATTCGAACGTATATATTATACGCGTCGTCGTTAGAATATAAATATTTATATATAATTATAAATAGAATTGAAAATGGCGCGGTAGTTCGATAATTCAATTTCAAACTTCAATTGAATGTACCGGGTGCAAAATAATCCGGATTTTAGTGAAACCAAAAATAATGGGATCTAATTGTGAATATCTTTCCAACGAATCCGAAAAATCAAGATTTCATATCGGGAATCAAAAGATATGTCCAGTTGAAAATTCTGAATAGTCGCTATGGAATTCAGGCCCTTAAAAATGGACATTTTGCAAACGACCTCGGATTTCGACGAAACCAGTTTTGTTGGGTCCGTGATGTTAAATTATTGCTAGGTTTCAAATTTCATAATTTTTTGAATCAATATGTAAGCGTGGCGAAGGAAAACGCGTTTGACCGGTTTTAGTTGATTTTAATCGACTGGAAATTGGCCATTTTTCAAATGGTTTCAGAATTCGGCGAAACTAGTTTTGTTAGGACCGTATCGTCAATACGAAGCTAGAAAATATTTTTCTGGAATTTTTAAAGTTAGCATGTGACCCCAGTAATTTGAAATGTACGTTTAAAATTCAATATAGTGATTTAAATTTAAATTTAACGGAAACTGATTCAAACAGTCGAATCAGCCTACGATACATATCCCATTGTGTTCGGAATGGGGGTAAAATGCTAAGGACGTCAGGCGGTGGGCCTCGTTTCGAGTTCGTATTTAAAGGTCAACCTTTTTTCGAATTAAATAATTAAAATAAAATAAAATAAAAATATATAATTTTTTCCCCTTTATTGGTTCTGCCCCCCCCCCCCCCCTCATTCTCGATTCAGTTTTTAGAAGAAAAAAAAAAAAAAAGACCCTCGAAGACGACGGAGACATCGTCGATCTTCCCCCCCTTTCCACCACCGCCCTTCGTCGAGGGCGCCACTGGAGGTCGGCCTCCCAGCGCCGCCTCCTTCCCCTCGTCTCCTCCTTCAGACCGGCGTGCGAAGCCCCACTATCGCGAGATCCAGTCGAGCCAACCCCCTCCGCCTCACCCACCTTTCCTCCTCGACCAGCCACCGTCGAGCGCCACCAACCCCGAGCCCCCCCTCGCAGTAGCAGCCGCCGACCCTGACGTCACCCCCCCCCCCCTTTTTTCCTTCGATGCAGTAAGTTTTTTTTTACTTTACTTTATTTATTTTTTTATTTTTCAATTCTGAAATTCTAAATTTAAAAGCATTTAAAACTGTTTTTTTTTAGGGGTTTAAAAACTGATTTTAATTAGCGAAGAAATAGATTAGATTCAAAAATATAAAAATAGAATTTTTAATTATATAATGATATCCTATTATTGTAAGAAGAAAAGATCGAATTTTTGAAATATAAAAGATCGAATTTTTGAAACGAAAAAGAATATATTTTTGAAATGAAAAAAGAACGTATTTTTAAACAAAAAAGTTCGATTTTTTTTTTTAAAGTGAAAAAAATATAGTCTTTACTATATAGAAGAGCTGAAAATATGATTTTTGTTTATACTTTGAAGTAAAAATTCGATTTTTATATATTGAACTTTGAAGTAAAAATTCGATTTTTATATATTGAACTTTGAAGTAAAAATTCGATTTTTATATATTGAACTTTGAAGTAAAAATTCGATTTTTATATATTGAACTTTGAAGTAAAAATTCGATTTTTATATATTGAACTTTGAAGTAAAAATTCGATTTTTATATATTGAACATTGAAGTAAAAATTCGATTTTTATATATTGAACTTCGAAATAAAAATATGATTTTTATATATTGAAAAGCGAAGTAAAAATTCAATTTTTACATAGGTAGTGAAAGCGGGCAACGAAGATGAAAAAGGATGCGATGACGACGAAGACTTCTCTAAAAGAAGTGCCGTGGAGCTAGGATAGCTATATGTGAGAATTTCTCACCTTTCAATTTCTTTTCTAATTATATATATATACTAGGATGCAGACGGTGCTTAGTAGCACCCGACACAATCGTCCACAGACCATGGACTTGTTTGTTTGGTTGCATAGATTAGTTGAATTATTTGTTTGAATTGAATTGTTTGGTGAGATGAAATTGATTTGATTGATGTGTGAATGGCGTGGGCCTTCACTAGACTGGGGATAAGGCTAGGCCTTGTCCCGTTTCTAGTATCGTGCCGTTATGCCGCCGAAATTTTCTAAAATATGTTAGAAAAATAAAAATGTCATTTATTGAATAAATGAACTGAAAAGAAAATTCATGTGTTGGAATAAATATTTTATCGTTAAAAATATAGTTTTTAACGTGAATGTGAATAAAATAAAAATATTCATTTACAAACCAGACGGTTTGTTTATGTACACTGATTTGACTGATATTGATTGGGACGATAAATTTTACACATCGCCCAACAGCACAAATAAAATATGTGTTTGATTGTTTGAAACCCCACACGGGTGTTAGGATGAAATTTGAAGTTCACTCATCCTGATTGATTAAATATGTCGATCGATTGATTGACATGCTGTTATAAGCGTTAGATATCTTTATTGGATGCTTATACAGTGTAGTGCACTTTGGTTGATGGTTGATTATTTTTCAATGCTATTATATACATGTGTTGTATGAAAATCCATATAATTAATTTTATATGGTAATTGATTGGGCCTCATTCCAGATTAGAAATAGAAATATTAGAAATAGAAATATTTGAAATAGAATATTTGAAAATAGAAATTTATGAAGTCGTGTTGATTAGATTGACGCCATTTTGACGTGAACGATATTTATATCAATTTTAATCGATTTCGAAATGAATTGAATTGAAAACGATTTCGAAATGAATTGAATTGAAAACGATTTCGAAATGAATTGAATTGAAAACGATTTCGAAATGAATTGAAAACGATTTCGAAATGAATTGAATTGAAAACGATTTCGAAATGAATTGAATTGAAAACGATTTCGAAATAAATTGAATTGAAAACGATTCCGAAATGAAATGAATTGAAAACGAATTCAAATTGAATTGAAAGCGAATTGAAATGAATTCAAATTGAATTGAAATTTGAATTGAATAGAAATGAATTTTGAAACGAATTTATAAAGAAGAATTCAATTTCGATTTGAATTGAAATGGAAGTTGAAATTGCTTTTGAAACGAATTTAAAACTATTTATATAATTCGTTTTAAATGGAAATCGACGATATATATATTATATATATTATATATATAATATAATGGCCTGAATAGAACGCGCCGCGCCGCGGCAGTTCGTGAATTTCGCCCATTTATTTCAAACGGACATTGCGGGAGATCCGACCGTCGGATTCTCCTAAAACCGGAACCGTTGGGTTCGTATCGAAAAGAGCTTTCTAACGAATATTAGAAATTTGAAATCTAACGGTTGGATTTGGAATTATGTCCAAATCAAATTCGAAAAAGGTCGCTGTAAGTGCAGTTCGATGGCCGTTGATGGAAATCGACTGTACGGGCCTTGATAAAATTATTAAAAATAGTAATAATTTGTGTAAAATCATAAGAAATGATTTGGGAAAATTTGGGATGAAAAACTCCATATTTGAAAAGATAAAAATAGATTTTTATCGAAATGAACTAGTTTTGAACTAGAAATATAATTCTATTTATTTTTAAATAAATAAATTGAATTTGAAAAGGGTTTTGAAAATAACCAGAATTTCCAATGATTGCATTGGAGTGGATTTGAATCGAAATTGTCTTCGGAATATTTCGATGTTGGAATTCGTGATTATACAGGGGTTGTTAGGGAAATTTGAAAGATATATATTTATATCGTTATTTCCAATACGACATTTGTTAGTCGTAGAATTCGATATTGAATATAAGCCGATATATTTTCTATTCAGAGCCTTGTATTGAATATCGAATGTGATTTGGGTTTGTCGTGAATGGTGTCTTCACTAACACTGTTCTTGAACCCAGTTGAGAAAAGATTAAATCTTTTTATTTAGATTTAATGAAGTGTACCAATTAAATAATATTTAATTGGAATTGAATTGATATTGATTTTTGGGTTTATCGTGAACAGTGTTTTAAACAACACTCGTTCTTTAACCCGATAATTAATGGAATGTGATTTTGGGTTTATCGTGAACCGTGTTTTATATGACACGGATTCTTTAACCCAGTTAAAGATTAAAACTAAGTGGAGTTTTAATGAATCTTTAAATAGATTGAAAAGATCGAGAATGGAGTATCACCAGTTTTACTCCAAGCGATAGTTAAATCTTTAATTAGATTTGAACGTGAAATGGTAATTGAATTACCGATAACACTGTGGTGTTAGATATGAAGTACTACCAGTTTTACTTCATGGGATGAATAGGTTGGGATTGGGAAATAAAATAAATGATTACTTCGGTGTGGTTCGCTAATCCCGACTAGTTTGAATTGATATTCAAAGGAGATTAAAGGATAAATTTAAAGAATTTATCTTGGATAAAATTTATGGGAACTTTTCCCAAAGTATAGGAATATTTGAATAAAAGAATATTCTGAATTGGAATGAGGCGTATGTTGTGTTTGTGTAACACTTTTATAATATATACGCGAGTTATTCAGAAAGACCGGGTTTATCCCATTCTGAATAACTAATTCGACGTGGTGTCGAAGATGAAGACGGTGGTCGAAGACCAGAAGTTTTCACGTCGTTTGGGTGATTACTGATGATCTTGATTGGGCTGTACACCCAAGAAGATGGAAACAGTTGGTGATCGTCCAGACGTACTTGGAGATCGATGGATATGCGGGGTACTAGGTGCCTCCGGTTTCGTTCAGACCCAGAACGGACTTGTAAATGGACTGTGTGTCTGACATTGGATTTTAGTCTGTGTGTTTGATTTCTATTAAATATATATCTGTTTGGCGGCGGAGAATTTATTCTCTTGCTTAACGCCCTTCTCTGAGACGTACGAGCTCAGGGGTTATATATTGATGGATATCAAACGCATGGAGTGAACAGCCTGTGTGGCATGCCTAAGTGGAAATTGATCGAGGCTTCTGTTGAAAAGCAAAGTCTTGTGGTGATGATCAAAGCACAGCCTGTGTGGCACAGCTTTGTGTAACGTGAATTCGCGAGCCTCGCACCCCGGTTGTGAACCAAAAACGGGAGAGGACATCAGGGAGGACTTGCGTTTCTTTCTAGCTAGAAGTGGCGTCAGTGGTTTTACACGCCCTGACGAGTTTGACTTATGTGGTTGTTGCTGTTGCGAGGCGCCTCGGTTATATCGGTTTCGGCCGATGCATTCTGGTCGGCTGACGGACCAGACTTACACCCCATAGGGTGGGGAGACGTAGTGTTCAGGCATAATAATCCACATCGGTGGACCGGCCCTGACGATCTAAAGGGTTGATGCGTTCTGATCCTGTGGCTCGGGCTAGAGAGTCACGAATCGGTTGAGGACTATCTTTTGCCTCGGTTCATAGATGGAAATCCAATTTCCAAATACGTGACATTTGCGGTTTTATTTGTAAACCTATATATGGCGACATAGTGGGATGGGGCATTCATGCCGCCTATGATTGATACTTATGATTTGAAGTTGTTTTATACACTATGCACTTATAATAGTATCAAACGATTTGTTTTAACCGTATCAAGCATTCTTTGGCTGTTATAAGGGAAAACCCTATCCTCGACTGCGTTGCATTGTGTGATGGGACCTGGGTCTTATAACAGCTTCATTTTTCTTTATTTAGCATTGCGCTGTTTGTTTTATGCACTGGTATTCTTGGGAGGAAACCCGTTCCGTGTTATACGGCGTGGTCCCTTGATTTACCTAATGATTTAAAATAAAGATTAATAACTGTTTTAGTTCTCACACCAGTCACATGACTGACCTGGAGTTTATTGTTTTAACCTAAACTCTGGGTGCCCCTATTTTCGACACGGGCAGCTAGTAGTTTTGGTTTTGCAGATTTATATTCACAGGATCCTGGTTTACAGCTGGAACGATATCCGGAAAGCTTTGTATCCGTATATCCCTTCTAGTTGTGTATTGTATTATTTTCCGCTGCTATGTATTTAAATGTAATTTAAATCTCTGATATTTCTGTGTAATATTCATTTGTACTCTGTATATTCTTGTAATCTGATGCATTGTTGTAATATACAGTGAAAAGTTCTTTTATATGCGTTCTGTTGTGGCTTGTTCTCGAACTATCCGACGCTTTCCTTTACGGGGAAGTTACGGGCCGTTACACGTGGTATCAGAGCTTTGGTTTACAAAGCAGAGAACAAGACACATTAGAACCGTACGAAAGAATTCATCAGATATTGGATTAGTAATATCCAATGGGAATGACTCGTTAGAGATGGGATCAGTAGTATCCTAGAACGAGTGTGAAGAGTATATTTTTAAAATGAAAACAAATTTTGTTTTGAAAATTTAAATCAATTATTCGTATTTGATTATTTATTTTATATTGATTAGGACAATCCAAAATATAAAGATTTTTGCGTATGCGCCTGGCTAGCGTGTATTCGAAGTTTTGATATATTGGATAGATATAGAATTACACTCTAATCGCCCGGAGATGATTTTGATGATGGAGCTCCATCATTAGAATTTATGTTCGAGTGACGAACGTGTAATATCTATATACTTCCTATTGACTGGTGTGAGAACCAAAATTAGATAGGGCTTATTGTTGTGATTTGGCATCAAAAATCTGATTTTTGTATATGTATCAAAATTCTGAATTTGAAACTCTAATTCACTAATTGATTGATGTTTGTGTTGTTTGGTTATTTGTTTGCTAATTTTTAGCCAATTAGCCTAACTGAATCACGTATTGAATTATATTGGAAATTGGTCGCATTTGCTTGCATATACATATACTTATATTGAACAGGTCATAGCAAGGAGGCTAGAGCAGAGAATAAAATTTGTTTGCCCGACAAATAGGTACATGTTTACTACATAATTTACTGTTTTGTTTGGGTGATGATGATTTTATGAGCCTATTGGCTAGCCGCTTGGCTTTTTCTTTTTCTTTTTGAGATCTGAAGGACCGGGGAAGCTATTTGAAATTCCCCGATGCTCCCGGTGCAGGGGAGGTTATGGCGAAATTTTTCGAAAATTTAGGGTGTTAGCCAAATTTTTGAAATTTTAGGAAATTCTCAGAAACTGAAAAGTTAGTGAATGGAAACCTGATCGAGCGTAGAGTTGATTAATCAAACCACATTCGACTTTGTTCCTTTTCGGGGACGAAAAGTTTTAAGTGGGGGAGATTGTAATAACCCGAAAATCTGGGCCAGTTTATATTTTTTATTTTGGCCATTTTAGCGAATTTTGAATATTTAAAATAGATTATTTTAAATAATATCGACGAAAAATCTATTTTGAATAGAATTCGAACGTATATATTATACGCGTCGTCGTTAGAATATAAATATTTATATATAATTATAAATAGAATTGAAAATGGCGCGGTAGTTCGATAATTCAATTTCAAACTTCAATTGAATGTACCGGGTGCAAAATAATCCGGATTTTAGTGAAACCAAAAATAATGGGATCTAATTGTGAATATCTTTCCAACGAATCCGAAAAATCAAGATTTCATATCGGGAATCAAAAGATATGTCCAGTTGAAAATTCTGAATAGTCGCTATGGAATTCAGGCCCTTAAAAATGGACATTTTGCAAACGACCTCGGATTTCGACGAAACCAGTTTTGTTGGGTCCGTGTTGTTAAATTATTGCTAGGTTTCAAATTTCATAATTTTTTGAATCAATATGTGAGCGTGGCGAAGGAAAACGCGTTTGACCGGTTTCAGTTGATTTTAATCGACTGGAAATTGGCCATTTTTCAAATGGTCTCAGAATTCGGCGAAACTAGTTTTGTTAGGACCGTATCGTCAATACGAAGCTAGAAAATATTTTTCTGGAATTTTTAAAGTTAGCATGTGACCCCAGTAATTTGAAATGTACGTTTAAAATTCAATATAGTGATTTAAATTTAAATTTAACGGAAACTGATTCAAACAGTCGAATCAGCCTACGATACATATCCCATTGTGTTCGGAATGGGGGTAAAATGCTAAGGACGTCAGGCGGTGGGCCTCGTTTCGAGTTCGTATTTAAAGGTCAACCTTTTTTCGAATTAAATAATTAAAATAAAATAAAATAAAAATATATAATTTTTTCCCCTTTATTGGTTCTGGCCCACCCTCATTCTCGATTCAGTTTTTAGAAAAAAAAAAAAAAAGACCCTCGAAGACGACGGAGACATCGTCGATCTTCCCCCCCTTTCCACCACCGCCCTTCGTCGAGGGCGCCACTGGAGGTCGGCCTCCCAGCGCCGCCTCCTTCCCCTCGTCTCCTCCTTCAGACCGGCGTGCGAAGCCCCACTATCGCGAGACCCAGTCGAGCCAACCCCCTCCGCCTCACCCACCTTTCCTCCTCGACCAGCCACCGTCGAGCGCCACCAACCCCGAGCCCCCCCCTCGCAGTAGCAGCCGCCGACCCTGACGTCACACCCCCCCTTTTTTTTCCTTCGATGCAGTAAGTTTTTTTTTACTTTACTTTATTTATTTTTTTATTTTTCAATTCTGAAATTCTAAATTTAAAAGCATTTAAAACTGTTTTTTTTTAGGGGTTTAAAAACTGATTTTAATTAGCGAAGAAATAGATTAGATTCAAAAATATAAAAATAGAATTTTTAATTATATAATGATATCCTATTATTGTAAGAAGAAAAGATCGAATTTTTGAAATATAAAAGATCGAATTTTTGAAACGAAAAAGAATATATTTTTGAAATGAAAAAAGAACGTATTTTTAAACAAAAAGGCTCGATTTTTTTTTTAAAGTGAAAAAAATATAGTCTTTACTATATAGAAGAGCTGAAAATATGATTTTTGTTTATACTTTGAAGTAAAAATTCGATTTTTATATATTGAACTTTGAAGTAAAAATTCGATTTTTATATATTGAACTTTGAAGTAAAAATTCGATTTTTATATATTGAACTTTGAAGTAAAAATTCGATTTTTATATATTGAACTTTGAAGTAAAAATTCGATTTTTATATATTGAACTTTGAAGTAAAAATTCGATTTTTATATATTGAACTTTGAAGTAAAAATTCGATTTTTATATATTGAACTTCGGAATAAAAATATGATTTTTATATATTGAAAAGCGAAGTAAAAATTCAATTTTTACATAGGTAGTGAAAGCGGGCAACGAAGATGAAAAAGGATGCGATGACGACGAAGACTTCTCTAAAAGAAGTGCCGTGGAGCTAGGATAGCTATATGTGAGAATTTCTCACCTTTCAATTTCTTTTCTAATTATATATATATACTAGGATGCAGACGGTGCTTAGTAGCACCCGACACAATCGTCCACAGACCATGGACTTGTTTGTTTGGTTGCATAGATTAGTTGAATTATTTGTTTGAATTGAATTGTTTGGTGAGATGAAATTGATTTGATTGATGTGTGAATGGCGTGGGCCTTCACTAGACTAGGGATAAGGCTAGGCCTTGTCCTGTTTCTAGTATCGTGCCGTTATGCCGCCGAAATTTTCTAAAATATGTTAGAAAAATAAAAATGTCATTTATTGAATAAATGAACTGAAAAGAAAATTCATGTGTTGGAATAAATATTTTATCGTTAAAAATATAGTTTTTAACGTGAATGTGAATAAAATAAAATATTCATTTACAAACCAGACGGTTTGTTTATGTACACTGATTTGACTGATATTGATTGGGACGATAAATTTTACACATCGCCCAACAGCACAAATAAAATATGTGTTTGATTGTTTGAAACCCCACACGGGTGTTAGGATGAAATTTGAAGTTCACTCATCCTGATTGATTAAATATGTCGATCGATTGATTGACATGCTGTTATAAGCGTTAGATATCTTTATTGGATGCTTATACAGTGTAGTGCACTTTGGTTGATGGTTGATTATTTTTCAATGCTATTATATACATGTGTTGTATGAAAATCCATATAATTAATTTTATATGGTAATTGATTGGGCCTCATTCCAGATTAGAAATAGAAATATTAGAAATAGAAATATTTGAAATAGAATATTTGAAAATAGAAATTTATGAAGCCGTGTTGATTAGATTGACGCCATTTTGACGTGAACGATATTTATATCAATTTTAATCGATTTCGAAATGAATTGAATTGAAAACGATTTCGAAATGAATTGAATTGAAAACGATTTCGAAATGAATTGAATTGAAAACGATTTCGAAATGAATTGAATTGAAAACGATTTCGAAATGAATTGAATTGAAAACGATTTCGAAATGAATTGAATTGAAAACGATTTCGAAATAAATTGAATTGAAAACGATTCCGAAATGAAATGAATTGAAAACGAATTCAAATTGAATTGAAAGCAAATTGAAATGAATTCAAATTGAATTGAAATTTGAATTGAATAGAAATGAATTTTGAAACGAATTTATAAAGAAGAATTCAATTTCGATTTGAATTGAAATGGAAGTTGAAATTGCTTTTGAAACGAATTTAAAACTATTTATATAATTCGTTTTAAATGGAAATCGACGATATATATATTATATATATTATATATATAATATAATGGCCTGAATAGAACGCGCCGCGCCGCGGCAGTTCGTGAATTTCGACCATTTATTTCAAACGGACATTACGGGAGATCCGACCGTCGGATTCTCCTAAAACCGGAACCGTTGGGTTCGTATCGAAAAGAGCTTTCTAACGAATATTAGAAATTTGAAATCTAACGGTTGGATTTGGAATTATGTCCAAATCAAATTCGAAAAAGGTCGCTGTAAGTGCAGTTCGATGGCCGTTGATGGAAATCGACTGTACGGGCCTTGATAAAATTATTAAAAATAGTAATAATTTGTGTAAAATCATAAGAAATGATTTGGGAAAATTTGGGATGAAAAACTCCATATTTGAAAAGATAAAAATAGATTTTTATCGAAATGAACTAGTTTTGAACTAGAAATATAATTCTATTTATTTTTAAATAAATAAATTGAATTTGAAAAGGGTTTTGAAAATAACCAGAATTTCCAATGATTGCATTGGAGTGGATTTGAATCGAAATTGTCTTCGGAATATTTCGATGTTGGAATTCGTGATTATACAGGGGTTGTTAGGGAAATTTGAAAGATATATATTTATATCGTTATTTCCAATACGACATTTGTTAGTCGTAGAATTCGATATTGAATATAAGCCGATATATTTTCTATTCAGAGCCTTGTATTGAATATCGAATGTGATTTGGGTTTGTCGTGAATGGTGTCTTCACTAACACTGTTCTTGAACCCAGTTGAGAAAAGATTAAATCTTTTTATTTAGATTTAATGAAGTGTACCAATTAAATAATATTTAATTGGAATTGAATTGATATTGATTTTTGGGTTTATCGTGAACAGTGTTTTAAACAACACTCGTTCTTTAACCCGATAATTAATGGAATGTGATTTTGGGTTTATCGTGAACCGTGTTTTAAATGACACGGATTCTTTAACCCAGTTAAAGATTAAAACTAAGTGGAGTTTTAATGAATCTTTAAATAGATTGAAAAGATCGAGAATGGAGTATCACCAGTTTTACTCCAAGCGATAGTTAAATCTTTAATTAGATTTGAACGTGAAATGGTAATTGAATTACCGATAACACTGTGGTGTTAGATATGAAGTACTACCAGTTTTACTTCATGGGATGAATAGGTTGGGATTGGGAAATAAAATAAATGATTACTTCGGTGTGGTTCGCTAATCCCGACTAGTTTGAATTGATATTCAAAGGAGATTAAAGGATAAATTTAAAGAATTTATCTTGGATAAAATT
Organism: Allium sativum; assembly: GCA_030737875.1. Taxonomy (NCBI): domain Eukaryota; kingdom Viridiplantae; phylum Streptophyta; class Magnoliopsida; order Asparagales; family Amaryllidaceae; genus Allium; species Allium sativum. The sequence continues at coordinate 269,182,287 of CM060909.1, read as the reverse complement.
TATGGGAACTTTTCCCAAAGTATAGGAATATTTGAATAAAAGAATATTCTGAATTGGAATGAGGCGTATGTTGTGTTTGTGTAACACTTTTATAATATATACGCGAGTTATTCAGAAAGACCGGGTTTATCCCATTCTGAATAACTAATTCGACGTGGTGTCGAAGATGAAGACGGTGGTCGAAGACCAGAAGTTTTCACGTCGTTTGGGTGATTACTGATGATCTTGATTGGGCTGTACACCCAAGAAGATGGAAACAGTTGGTGATCGTCCAGACGTACTTGGAGATCGATGGATATGCGGGGTACTAGGTGCCTCCGGTTTCGTTCAGACCCAGAACGGACTTGTAAATGGATTGTGTGTCTGACATTGGATTTTAGTCTGTGTGTTTGATTTCTATTAAATATATATCTGTTTGGCGGCGGAGAATTTATTCTCTTGCTTAACGCCCTTCTCTGAGACGTACGAGCTCAGGGGTTATATATTGATGGATATCAAACGCATGGAGTGAACAGCCTGTGTGGCATGCCTAAGTGGAAATTGATCGAGGCTTCTGGTGAAAAGCAAAGTCTTGTGGTGATGATCAAAGCACAGCCTGTGTGGCACAGCTTTGTGTAACGTGAATTCGCGAGCCTCGCACCCCGGTTGTGAACCAAAAACGGGAGAGGACATCAGGGAGGACTTGCGTTTCTTTCTAGCTAGAAGTGGCGTCAGTGGTTTTACACGCCCTGACGAGTTTGACTTATGTGGTTGTTGCTGTTGCGAGGCGCCTCGGTTATATCGGTTTCGGCCGATGCATTCTGGTCGGCTGACGGACCAGACTTACACCCCATAGGGTGGGGAGACGTAGTGTTCAGGCATAATAATCCACATCGGTGGACCGGCCCTGACGATCTAAAGGGTTGATGCGTTCTGATCCTGTGGCTCGGGCTAGAGAGTCACGAATCGGTTGAGGACTATCTTTTGCCTCGGTTCATAGACGGAAATCCAATTTCCAAATACGTGACATTTGCGGTTTTATTTGTAAACCTATATATGGCGACATAGTGGGATGGGGCATTCATGCCGCCTATGATTGATACTTATGATTTGAAGTTGTTTTATACACTATGCACTTATAATAGTATCAAACGATTTGTTTTAACCGTATCAAGCATTCTTTGGCTGTTATAAGGGAAAACCCTATCCTCGACTGCGTTGCATTGTGTGATGGGACCTGGGTCTTATAACAGCTTCATTTTTCTTTATTTAGCATTGCGCTGTTTGTTTTATGCACTGGTATTCTTGGGAGGAAACCCGTTCCGTGTTATACGGCGTGGTCCCTTGATTTACCTAATGATTTAAAATAAAGATTAATAACTGTTTTAGTTCTCACACCAGTCACATGACTGACCTGGAGTTTATTGTTTTAACCTAAACTCTGGGTGCCCCTATTTTCGACACGGGCAGCTAGTAGTTTTGGTTTTGCAGATTTATATTCACAGGATCCTGGTTTACAGCTGGAACGATATCCGGAAAGCTTTGTATCCGTATATCCCTTCTAGTTGTGTATTTTATTATTTTCCGCTGCTATGTATTTAAATGTAATTTAAATCTCTGATATTTCTGTGTAATATTCATTTGTACTCTGTATATTCTTGTAATCTGATGCATTGTTGTAATATACAGTGAAAAGTTCTTTTATATGCGTTCTGTTGTGGCTTGTTCTCGAACTATCCGACGCTTTCCTTTACGGGGAAGTTACGGGTCGTTACAGCTTTGTTACTAAAAGGATATTTAATTCCTTTTTTACATATATAAAAGATATAAACCGGCTAACCCTAGGATAGATGCATATGTGATAATGTAAACCCGAAGACTTATCCCAAAAAATATAAAACCCTAAAATATCTTGGCGGCTAGCATCGTCGTTCTCTTCAGTTTCCTTTTTCCGATTCGATTGAAAGAGGGAAGGTGTTCTGGTGGATAACCAATAGAGAGCCGGTGAATTGTTGTGCTTCTGGGTTCGATACTCTATCCTTCGTCTTGTTTCAAGTTCCTTCTGGATCTCGTCGCAGGTACGAACCTTAAATCTAATTTACACGAGTTTTAATTTTTTTGTTCTCGCAATAGATCTTAAATTACATTGTTAAATCATAGAATTAAATGTCGATTAGATCGGCCAAACTTCCTTTCATAGTGATCAAACAAGCTTTTGGTTCGGACATAGTTTGTACATGTCGAACTACGAACGAACATGTAGTAATTTAATTTAATAAAATTTGTAAGTTTCATGTTTTTTTGTTGTTAGAAACTATAGTAATTTAAGTTACAAATCATGGGGTGTAGTTTGAGAATTCGCATCTCAATGGCTGAGTTGTGGCAGAATTTTAAGCGTAGGGCTAGTGGATTTTATAACTCATCAATAATCTTTTTAAATAATTACTGATGTTGATAAATTAAACTTAGCTTTTTCTGAAAAGATATTTAGTTAGAAAAGGAAAAATGTGACAGAGAAACATTCTCAAAAAACTACAATATTTTCGCAACAAAAAAGTTGCCGGAAAAGCTGGAAACCTTTATGAATTTAATATTCACACGTGTGCATTATTATTATAACTTAATGTTTTGAAATGGAATTAATTAACTTAAATTATGTTCAATTTAAGTTTTATATTCCATTATCTTCTTTTTAATAAATAAATGGAGATAGAAGGTACTTACGTAACATAAATTGAGGAAGAAGGTATGTTATGTGTGAAATAAGTACTTTAGTTGAAAAGTGGAATGAAATGAAAATCAAGAAGTAAAAATGAGTTGTTAGAAAATGGAATGATCTATCCACTTTTGTAAAAACAAATTTCACTTTAATCTTCCTTTCCATTTCCATTTCCATTTTATTTACTTTCCTTTTAAACTCTTTCAGAAAGTTTAATGTCTTCTTACTAGTTTCAAATTTCTAAAATTTTGATTTTTAGATCAAAAAACTTATAAAAATCACTTTAAAATCTTTCTTCTTCTTCCTACTTCACTTCCTCTTTATTTCAAATCCATACCCTTCAAAAACTTCAAGTCCATACTCCCCACCACTAAAGGCCGATCCAAAATCACCCTATCCAAGCCTATTTTGCAATTTACTCCCTTAGAAAACTAATTTTGAAAAAAGATAAAGCAAGTGCTAGGTGTTCTTATGTTTCTCCTTCATGTAACTCGATTATTAGTAAGGTTGGTGAGTAAAATATCTTGATTTAAATGCAAAGGCTAATCCATTTATATCACATAAATTTTGCATATATGTAGTGGTTGTTGTTGATATATACTTCGTTTTAGATTTGAAGTTTAAGTGAATGTTAGTGGTAAAAACATTATCTTTGGTTATATTATGATGTGCAAGCTTGAGGTTTGATGTTTATGATGTACATGAGTACATATTAAAAGTATAGTAGTATGTTAAAATTAGCACTTGACTATGCTTAAGGATCTTAAGATCTTTGGTTTTAAAAAATAAATGCTTGTATTAGTTTAAAAAAAGGAAAGTTTAAAGTTTTAAACTTCGCTTGATAAATTCAAATTCTTTTTAAAATGTTTTTACAACATTAGTTAAGTCATGAAGAAAAGGTCTGAAAGTTTGCATAATTATAAAACTTTCAAATTGCATTCATAGTGATAGTTGCTATGAATGGAGTTTTACTAAAAAACAATCATGATTGTTGGGGAGGAAATGAAGTATTTATACTTAATCCATTTTAAAAATGATTTATAAACTTAATAATTATGCTTGAACTTAATAATAATGATTAAGGAAAGTTAGTAAAGTTTCTAATATTTGGTGGTTAATTAATTGACATGTTAATTAATAATTAACTAAGTAACTAATTAAAGTTTGTTAGTTTAATCTAACTGGAAATTCACTATTAATTACTTATCTTTTAAAAATAAATTTAACTTTTAATTATTTTTTATTTAATAATTAGTGACTTAATTATTTCATTAATAATTAATTAGTAATTAAGAAAGTAATTAATACTTAAGAAATCATTTAGTAAGTCAATTGTGATCAATTTAATTAAATTAGTTTTAATTACTTATTAATAGTTAATTATGATTAATTTAATTTATCCAAGGTTAAATTTCTTATTTAATTAATTTAAAATAATTAGTTGATTCTCCAAATAAGATTTTAGTTAATTACTTTAATTAAGATCAACTAATGTCTAATTATAACTTGTTTTAAATTAAATTATGGTTTAATAATCATAAAGTTGCAATTAAGTTTAGTTTATAATTTAATATTTTATTTATCATAAGTCTATTTTAAACCCTATCGGTTGTTTTTTAAAGTTAGTATTTAATCGAACTAATTTTAAATCAAAGCATCTCTTGGCCTTACCTTTAAGCAACGTCAACATATATGAAACGTAATGCTAATATGGTGGATTAAGTATGGAATGTAAGTCATCCCATGTATAGAATTAGAAGTCAATGAGTAAATTGATCCTTTATCTGAGAGACTTAGAGTTCATTCTAGGAGATAGATAAAGCAAGGCCGAAATATCAGAAATGTGATAGATATGAGAGAGTTAATTTATACTAATCAATCATATTTAATTCAGTATATGGTTATCTATATGCATGTTTAAACACTCGTCTTGGATAATATGTTTTTCCACAATCAACAACTTGGTCTAAAGTTAGCTCAGGAAGTAAGTGTATATACCTAGGTTCCCTAGTGTGGATTTGGATACTTGAAGCATACTTCCAAAAGAAGTAGAATTCAGTTAACCGAATTTTTTGCATAGTTTGGAGATATCAGTTTATGTATAAGTATGAGTTATCTAAACCACTCCAAACTAATAGCATTTGTAATATAAGTTATGCTATGGAGCTACACTATTTTTTCTGAGGGTGATTCCACAATGGAAGAAGTAATTATTGAATGTTTGTTCGATCCCAGAGAAAGCTATATAAATGGATGCTACCATTGCATCATTTTTCCTCAAAGGCACTGGTAGCATTCTAAAATAGTTTGTTATTCAAAAGGTACTACATGATCTTTAGCCTCATCACTCGATAAATGAATAAAGCAAGGATATGTGTCATGGCTATGTAGGTCGTTCCCTTCAAGATATGACCATCCTCACCAAGAATCAATATTCTTTACGCTTCAGGATCCCTTGTATGGTTGTTAATCACAACCAAATGGTGATCATATTCGTTTTACCCATTCTAGAGGTAAAGCCAATTTGGTGAACTGCAAATTAATGCAAATTCACATGCATTTTCTCTAGAGCTATAAGGACTCGGTAAGTAGACACTTACCTTTTTATAGTTTAAATTCATTCTCTAATACAAGCCTTCAGATTTGGTTGTAAACATATGCTGAAACATAAGATGCAAGCATTTCAGTTGTATTCATATGTATTTATAAGCTATACATTATTATACTCTCATTGGATTTTATATAGAAATGGTTTAGTTATCATAAGGGAAAAAGCCTTTTATGCTTAAGGTCTTACGTGATACTATTGATTTGAAGATTATTTTTAAAAACTAAACTTATGATATACTCACACTAGACCCATATCTGACCCGGGTTCATTTCTTCCATTTAAACTCTTGAATACTCAAATTATTCTGAGTATCCAAGTAGCCAAGTATCCTTGGAGTACTTTGGGAAGCAATTTTAGCTTAGGAACTTTCATTTTTATCTAGTAATTATTTGTATATCTGCTATGACTTTCTATTCTATATTAGTCGTAGTTATCAAGATGATATAGCTGCCCTATCATAATAGTACTTGTTATAACTTGACGTAACATTTTGAAGTAATCATATGTATTACTCCATATTATTGTTACTTTTTTATTTTGTCTTTTATATTCTTTACCTCATGCCTTGTATTTTGAAACATTTATATGATTGGCACATGAATACCAAGATATATTAAGTGTCGTCTCTACATGTAAGAAAGGCAGTCCATCACATGTGGTATCAACCTAGTTGCATCACATCATTTCATTTTAAAAGGATCGTCATATCTTGGTTGTAATAATCATATATTGGTTGGTAAGTGATTTCTGATAATTAAATGAAAGAAGTGAAATAGAGATGGTTTACAAGTATCATCAATATACATAACATTATAGTTTTGGAAATAAGATTTTAATGTATACGCATTGAAACTATAATGTTATGTTTTCGCATTCCAGAATTAATATATGTATGTTATGTTCATTTATACATGCATTGTGATTTGATGTCAGTGAATCTAGTGTTGTAAGCGGTAAGGAGATGCTAAGAGAGCAAAACATATGAAAGGCACTGGTGGGGATGGAAATGGTGATGTCAATGAATCTGGTGTTGTAGGCAGTGAAGAGCGTGTAAATGATATTGAAAGGGAAGATGCTTTAGTGAGTGGATAAGTGGAAGGGGACAAGAGAGAAAGAAGGAAATGAGGATGACCAAGAGGAGGGAGATAAGGATAATGAAGAGGAGGGAGATAAGGACGAGAGAGAAGAAGAAGGAGATGGTGTAGAAGATATAGACGAAGAAACTGCAAATGTATACGGTGGACCAAGAGTCAACGATGTGATCAAAGAATTTGATACTCATATTGCATTCACCATATGGAGCGGAGAGGTATATTTTAATATATAAATTTTATTCCTATTTGTTAAAAGCAATAATTTCAGTTAGAATAGTTAATTAAATTCATTTTATTTTAGGAATGAGCCACCACTAATGTGCACCTATCATGCACACAATGTACCAGAGTGGAAGTTCCTAGAAATGGTACTAGATTTAGGAACATTATTGAGGAGTCTAGATTGTTTCCCATTGTTCACACTAGCTACAAAAGTGTAAACAAAAATTTCATATCAGCTTTATGGAACGTTGGTATCCGGAGACAAACACATTACATATGCCATTTGGTGAGATTACTGTTACCCTTGATGACATAGCATTTTTATTACATATTTCGATGGAAGGAAAACTTGTGCAGAGCCTTTCACTTGATATTGAACAAGAGTTTAATATCGTTTCTAAATATCAAGGCCTTAGCAAAGTAGAAGTGATGATGGAAATGAATGAAAGAGTTGGGTATAAATTAAGTTTGTCGATGTTGTTTGATAAATTTAAGGATGTTAGTGATGATTGGACCGATCGAACGATTAGGCGTGCTGCTCGTGCTCACCTTTTATTTCTGTTAGGAAACACCTTGTTTGCTAATAAGAGCAAGTCACATGTGCACATGTCACTTTTGGATCCACTGAAAATTTACAATCCGTCAACACTTATTCCTGGAATTTAGTAGAATTAGCATTTCAGTATAGACAGCTTGGATTAGCTATTCGTATTGGTGTGAAGCAGATTACGAGTATCTTTGCTTACTAAAGACAAGAATTTTTTAGCAGTTCCTGAGCTTCTACAAAGTTGTACTTCGAAATTTTACCACGAGCATCCATCAGTAGACAGTGTTGCATCAGTCTTCGATCTTCGTATATTTCTCGATAATATTTATGTAGAACTGGTAATTATCTTCATTTAATTTTATACATTCTAAACTAATACAGTTGTACAACACGGTTAATTTTCGGGTTATTTTTTATCCATACATATCTACACTTGTTTATCTTCCATTTCACTAGGTATAGTGGCTGTATCCTATTTCGCAATTTTGTGGACCCATATCATCCTAACAGAAGGCTTAGGAAATTTGGAAGAGTTCGAAACATTCATAATTCTCCCATCCTGTAACGTCCTAGATTTTTGAACGTAATTACAAATATTTAAATTTGTTTTAAATATTGATTTGGATTATATATGGATTTATAATATACATAATTTGTTTATATAACGAAGTTCGAACGTATATTTTATATATATATAGTTATAATTATAAAACGAACTCGAAACGTCGCGGTAGTTCGTAATTTACGATTTGAACTTCGTTTGAATATACAGAATCCGTTATATGTCGGATTTCTATGAAACAAGAATCGCTTTTGATAATAAATTTCTAATAAGAGATAAAAATTGAGATTTCAGCTGATATATTGTGAGTTAGGTTCAATTCAAATTTTCAAATGTCACTATGAAACTCGTTAATAAATGATAACGCTTATTTAATAAACATAAAGAATTTCTATATATTTGGATATCGTTTTATCCCGAATTTTGAATATTGAGTTTTAAAATCTATATTGGTTGAGTCTGAAATTGTATAGGATTCTATTTGAAATTATATATGATGATATTAATTTATTTTCGTTACATTCAGCTGTTTTGGAATTAATTAATTATTTTATCGATATTATATAAGCTTTAAAAATATTTGTTATTCAAACGACCTTCGTTTTCGACGAAACGAATTTTATTGGAATGAGTATAATTAATTATTGCTACATTTCCAGTTTGGAGCCGATCGGAATCGTTTTATCGGTTGGCGATATTTAAGGGTGAACCGATAAAATAAAAATAACGTCGTTGTGCAAACAGAGTCCATTTTCAATGAAATTTGTTTTATTGGGACCGCAACGTGAAGACGTAGCAGTGTATTTATTATCGTTGAGTTTAGAGTTAGTGTTTGGCGGTGCGCATATTTAACAGTAGATGTAATATGGCGGTAACCGTATAAAACAATTAAAAAGAAAACTGCAGCTACCCTAACCAACTGTTCCACATGCATTTTGTTTGACTTTTCTTTCACATTCTCTATATATTTTCACAGAGAAATGAAACTAATCCCATGCGATTTCTATTAAAATATTATTAGTAAAAAAAGTAAAAAAAGAAAAAAATTAAAGAAAAGATCGTTAGTCCTTATCGTTGACAAATCCTTGTGTCGCCTGCAACAGTCATATGGCCATACGCAAATCTAAGGAAAAGAAGAAATCTATGTATGACGTTGAATCATTCATAAACATGAAAGTGACATAACAACAATCGCACCATACTTTTTTTCAAAAATTTCAACGAGTCTATAATCTAGCATGACCCTAGTAAAAGCAAATATAATAAACATCTGGGACAGAGGTTAATTATCTCCTGCCTATATAAACCAAAGAAACTTTAGAAACGTAGCAAGCCATTTTCTCCTATTTCTTTCCCAGTAAGCATGGATGTATTCTTCGTTAATTTTTCCAGCAACGGAAACAAAGTTTTCCCTTACTGATTCAATTAAACTTCCAAAACCATTAGTTAAAGTAGGTGCATGGGGGGGAGGGGTCAGCACATGCTGGTGACAGCAGAATAGATTGACGGAAGCTCTTGTCGTGGGAAGAGGAGCTCGTGCTGGCGGCATCCGGAGCAGTGGAGAAGGCCAGTTGGTAAATGCCTTAAGGACCTGTGGTTGCGAGCTTGCATGGAGAAGTGTCAGGCGTGGGTGAGTATTGTTTCAGACACAAACGGAAGGAGATGTAGAGGAGATTGTTTAATATAGTTTGGAAATTCATGGAGAGGTACTATAGCTAAGGGTGCTAATGGGTTACACATAGAAAAGAGAAATATAATATATATACTGTGTACTGAATCTTGCATGGTGTCAGGCGGTGTAACCGTGCATGGTGGAACTGTGTGGTTTTCATTGGAAGAAAATATAAAATAAGAAAGGGCGAGTGATGGTGTATGGCAGGCTGCGTTGTGGATATGTGTGTGATGGTTCGATGTTCTTCAGTGCATGAAGGAGCCACAAAAAGGACAGCTACAGTGGAGTTTCGTTTGCATGTATGCAAAGAGAATGAGGAAGGACAGCGCGTGTATTGGACGTGAGGGCGGATGGTGAGGTTCAGGCGGTTGTTCGGGAAGGCAGTACTGGTGGTTGGCGGGAGGAGAAGGGTGGCGCCTGTGGTGAAGTAGTAGTTGCATTAGCACCTGAAGGGAATGAGGTTCACGTCTAGAAGAATCACCTGAAGCTGCGTTAAACTTGGAGTAGTGCTTCGGTGAAGAAGAAAAGAAATACCAGAATGTACAGGTAGAAGAAGCACAGTTTGTAAAGTAGCCAACATGCCTAATTACCAATTAAAAACGCCTAATTAATATTTACTATATGCCGATCATGTGCCCAGTTGCCTATACGTGTTAATATAAATAACGTGGCCTGCCTTTCATGTATCCATAACCAAGCCCATTAACATGCCTAACCTTAATATTACGTAATTAATTTCATTTATACTAGGCCTAATTGAGATCTATTTAATGTAAGAAACGGGTTAAGTTAACGTATATTATTAAGTTATATATAGAATACGTGTCCTGGGGGACTGTATTATGTCTAGTCTAATCTTTATTTGCCTAATCGAAGTTCTATATATTCATGAAAAAGGTTAAGTTAATGTGGCCAACGTCACTGGTGCCTAACCATTTGTACAGAAACGCTCCTGATGAAGTTTAAACTGTAGTCAACGTTTTATAAATAATAACATTAGTTTAGGGTTAGGCAGTTCTAATTTAAACCAATAATTATAAATTCTGTAACGTACTGCATGTTATCAGAATCAAACAAATCATGGAACGTTGGTGCTGCAACGACGAGTGCTACATTGTGCTATTGGAACAAACGGAGTGGAAAGTAGCTAGAAGCTTTATTTAAATTAAACGTTTGTTTAATTTAATTAAATCAAACTGTTTTAACGACGAAGCGCAATCAAGGTGAGTTCAACTCACTCAGTTTATCCCGTTTATATTTTATAAACCGGTTTTTTATTTTGTGTGCAATGGTTGCTGATAAAATGATGGTTTGATGACTGTTTGCATTGATGCTGATATTTTTTATATTCATTAATTAAATTAAACCTTTGTTTAATTTAATCAAATTTTATCACTAAAACGATGTAACTTACCTTATTAGTTACGTTTATAATAATATAAATGTGTTTAATAATTGGATGCTTGAATGGATGTTGTTAATTGATTGTTGACCGTTATTAGTTAAACTATTTATGTATGTTCATCGTGATAAATATATTACCATATTGAAATTGAGATAACCCATTGTGATGCAGGGAAGGACAGGTCGGAGGAATCAAACTGGATTCCTCACTATTATTAATAATATTTATCAATATAATTATATATTATTATTGAATGTGAAATGGACTGATATTTCACGGTTGGGTATTGTAGTAGACATTTGCTCTTTAGTACCATCGATAAAGATAATTATAAAAGGAGATGTATGATAAAACAGTTTTTGAAAACCAAATTCTTAGAAATAAGATGTGCAAATGTTCCAAACTGATGAAATGAGTTATAACGTGATTATAAACGTAAGTAATGACCTAAATGGAATTTGTTTAAATTGATTATATTAGTTATTGGAATTGGTTGATAAATTAACAATGCTTTGAGTTGTCTAAGTTGGCTAATTTAGACTAGAATCGATTATTCAATACATTATTGAATTTCATCTATTTTAAAGACGATTATTGTTTTGATAACATTTAAAGGAAGATTTACTATTTTAATAATAGTAAATGATGAAGTAAACAAATTTAATGTGATTTATTCATTTGTTCATTCAGATTAACGAAATAAAAGTATATTTTAAAGATATAAATACTTTGAAAACGTGAATTATAAGACTATTACTATAATCGATGTTATTTCCGTAAAGAAGTGGGTTTTTAAGACTAAATCCAAGGGTTATAGAAACAAATGTTTGTTCGTATTCGAAGTCATGAACCCTTTCCATTTCGAAGTTAATAATGTTGATCAGTTAAGGTCTGAGAGGTAATTATACCCCAACTTGATTGACTTCGTTGTCGACTAAGGAGTAGTCAGCTTCGATAGTAAGGATTGGTTAAATGAAGAGAGTTAAGGAGCGTTAATGGTTTTAAAGACGAAATTGGAAACATTTTCCGAATGTTGAAAGATTTAAAGATTTTAGAGGTTTAATTAACCGACGGTTAATTAAAGAGACTAAATGATGCTGGGATTGAATCAGTGAATTTACTTTACTTTTACGGATGATTGGTTGTTTATTTGATAGTTAAATAACTGACTATCAAAAGTCTAGCCAATGAGTGTTGGAACGGAAAGACAGGGATCGAATTTATATTCGAAAACCATTCCGACCAACAAATACGAAACGTGGAAGTTGTTATTGAAGATGGAGCAATTGAAGACCGTGCATCTTCATAAGCGGAAGGATTACTTGTCGAATATTCTTCGGATGTACAGCAAGAGATATTTTGACGTGGTTCGGTTGTGGTTGAGATTTTACGGATTGGCAAGGACTTCTCGCTACTGATCCTTTGGATGCAGTAGGAGAGCGCCTTCGGTTCATCCTGTTCTTGGATGACTTGTATAGACAAATGCCTGACAGAGTATACCTAATAAATTACGGGTTGATTACCTCAAACGTATTTACGTTTGGTGGCGGAGGAATTCGTTTCTCTTAGCTTTATACCCATATTATTTTTGGGGGAATCAATTTGTTATTTTGGTGGGTTTGACGATGTGGCATTCAAAGTAAATGGTGATGTGCTGTTCTAGAAGGAAACGTAGCCTCAAGCCACATCAACCAGGAAGTGGCAAAAAATCGGGCAGGCAACATGGCTAGGTGGGTCATACCCAAGCAGGATGTATTATCACCATCTAGAGAAATTCCTACTTGTTCTTCTTTCGATTCTGTATCTCCGCCGATGTACGGTGGGCCCTTAAAACCATAGGGTGATAATACATTCGCTACACTCAAGCTAAATGAGTGGGCGGTCATGTGTGTCCGGGTTGCAAGATGTTCTTATTGAACCCCATTGTATCCCCTCTAGAGTACACTGATCGGAAGGTGGTCCCATACCTTATCATATTTGGAATCCGTCCTCCAATAAGAGCCCACAGTTTTCAATTTTATACTATATATGTAGAGCGTGAGATGCAAGCGTTCTGCTAGTTGGTTATTTACTTGATGTACATCACTATTATAATATCAGACAAAATATGTTTTCAAAACTGGGTTGGGTTAAGGTAAATACCGTCCGTGTTTATGTGTTGGTTGGTCTTACTATTATCCTTTTCTTTCAAAGATTTTTCAAAGTTAAGAAATATGGATGTTACCTATAACTTAGTGAGTTTTACTCACGTTGGTTCACCAGACTGATCCATGGCGTTTGTAATGCATCGGGTCAGCCCAAGTATAGGTTCAGGTTATCGGATGCTATGAAGTCCAGAGACGAGCTGGTGAAGTCGAGACGTATGAATATATATATATATATATATATATATATATATAATAATCCCCTGTGTGTTGTATTTGTGGACAGGTTATTATAACTGTCCAGATATATTGTTGTACTTTGATGTATGTAAGTATAATTATTTAAGTTATTTATAAAGATTCATTTCTATAATATATTTTGTTCCGCTGCGATGTGAGATTCTGATTCTTGTTGCCTTCTTATTCTTCTACTCTGATATTTCTTTCTTTTTCTTCTCATCCTCTAATTTTTTTTCTTTTAACTTTTTGCTTTTCGGTATAATTTGGGTTGACTGTGGTAGTTAAATGTCGGCTTAAATTGTACGGAAAAGTGGGACGCTACACATCCTCCTATTACCTACAAACGCATGACATTGAACAACTTCAACTACATACACTCATGTGTGTTAACTTTTTCTAGAAAGTATAAGAGAGAATTGGCATCACCATGTAATTGCTGATGGACATCAATCACTACAACTTAACCATTCAGTTTTAAGCAGCACTGTAACACCCCGTATTTTCTGAGAATATTAAAATAACAAATTAAAGAATAATTTATTTGAAAAAGAGGAATGAGAAAAGAATGATAGCATTGTTCTAAGGTTTGTAAGCAAAAGACTTAGTAGCTCATTTGGTTAGAACATGTGACTTGCATACAAGAGGTACAGAGTTCGATCCCCGCCAGCGCCATATTTTTGTTTTAGGGGAATGGTTAAAAAGTGGCTTAGTGTGAACGCAGTTCAAAAAGTGGTTTAGTGTGAAAATGGTTAATTATGAAGAAGTTATTAAGCCTTGAAGTTTGTATGCATGTGAGAGAAATATATATATATATATATAGATATATATAAAAATTAAATAAATAAATATGCAAAAAAGTTCAAAACAGCGAATTGGGAGGGGGAATAACCGAACCGGCCCATTTATGAGGTCGACCCGAGCCTTGCTGGGTCGACTAGGGGTTAATCCAGGGTGTTTGGCTGTCAACCCGTGGACCGATTCGCTCAAATGCAGATTTTGCATCTGATTGGTTCTCATGGTTCAGGTTTAATCTAATGGTCCTAAATAACTTCCTACACCTATATATATATCCCTATCCTAAACCTAAATCTCTTACACAATTCTCTAGCCTCCATTGCTCTCTTCCTCTCTAAAATAAATAAATCAATGGCGTCTCTACTCTGCTGAAACCTAAGCTAGGACTTGTGCTTCTTCTTCCTCCAATTCTGATTAGGATTAAAAGAGAACGGCTACAACACCTTTTTCTTTTAGAATCCAACCAAGGAAAGTACAGTTATTTTCCGATATGAAATTTAATTATGATCCTAGCATGATAATAAATCTGAATCTGAGGTTATGTCTTTTTCTGTTTATCAGATCTATTCTTCTGTTTTATTGTTATTGTTCTGTTTGTTATGTACTTCTTCCTCCGTTCTTCCCCTTTTTCTTGTATATAGCCAGGCTACCATGAGCCTGAGCAAAATCTCATAAGAGAAATGCATAAACGCCAAATTTGGGAAAAATAATGAATGATGCATAATTTGGACATGACTGATCTGTAACTGATTTGAGGGCACAACACATGTTGTAATTCAGGACACAAATCGGAGGCATATTATATGAGATGGTTTATGACTTAGAACATAAAGAACATAGGTTGTAACTTAGGACATAAATCTGAGGCATATAATTGGACATGTTATATTTAAAACATGAGGTGTATTGAACATATAACTTGAGTTTTGAGGCATAAAGAATATTGGATATATAACTTCGGATTTGGGGCGTAAAGTTTAACTGTAAACATGTAATTGATTTGGATGCATAGTACATGTTGAAATTTAAGATCCAGTTTTGTAACTAATTTAAGGACAAGACATAAGTTGTAATTCAAGATCTAGATCTGGACATACTATATATATTATAGTCTGTAATTTTAAAGAAGGAGAAGAAATTTGCATATGACTTAGGTGTAAGAAGATCTATATTAAGAGTTGATAACTATTAAGTGTGAATACACCAAAATGGGGATTTTTGGATATGTGACATGCATTGTAATCAATGGCTATATTTGGCATAATTTATATGTGGATCATGATTGGGCTTTTTGGGAAATATTCTGTACTATGCAAATTTAACTAAAATTTGGGTAATGTTATATTATGAATCATGACCATGATTTAGGCATGTGAATTTAGGCCTAATATTTAATTAGGCAAGATTTGTCAATGAAACCTTAAGGAATATTTTAGATTTGCTAAATCTGTTGAATTGCCTAATCTGCTAAATCTGTTATCTGTTTAATCTGTTGAATTGCCTAAACTGCTAAATATGTTGAAACGCCAAATCTGCTAATTATGTTAAACTGCCTAATCTGCTAAATCTGTTGTGTCGCCTAATCTGTTAAATCTGTTGAAAAGCTGAATAATTGTAATTTGTAGGCAACCTAAGATTGAGTAAAACATGTTAATTTGATTAATCTGCTGCGACTTGAGAAGAAGTCAAATCTGTTAAATGTACATAATTAGCCTAATATCTGTATAATTCGTAATAGAATAAATTAGCTATAATAAGAATGCTGAGACATGAGGTTAGACTCATGTTTGCGGTAGAAGCCTGCCCGGACCCAACCGGCTTAACCAGCTACCGCAAACTGTCAGTCTAATGTGAGAGGTCGTAGGCATAACTAAAATATGCTTGGATACGAGGTTAGGTTTGGCTTGTGGCAGAAGTTTGCCCGGAACCGCCCAGCACATCCCGTGGCCACAAGCTATCGACCTAATGTGAGAGGTCTGCGCATTAATAATTAATTAATGCAAATCTAAGATAAATATGATGTCTAAAACGCGTTGGATGGGTAGGGTTAAACCAACTGGACTAATGAATTTAATAAACCCATTTCGTGAATCTGTAGGCCCAATACAAAATTAGACAATCTGTAAGTCTGTTAAATTCGTATATCTGATCCGTTAGTCTGAAAACTTGTTAACGGGATTGTCTGATCTGTGAACTAGTTGATCTGAACTCTGTATGTCTGAAACTTGTAAACAAGCTAATCTGAAATATGTTAGTCTGGGGACACAATGTTAGGAGGGAAAATACTTGTGTCATTTGTTGTTTGGGACCCATATTAGTCAGTAACCCTTTATGGTATCAAAACTATGACCCAACAGTAGGTAGGGTCCGGGCACGCTTACTGAACTAATTATAAGCGGTTCATTCTGATAATGGCGAGGGGTGTTGATGGTGCGTTCCAACCGGGTCATGTGCGTGCATGGATCCCTGTCTGCCTCTGAGGGTGTAAGACGCCGTGACATCTATAAATAGGTCTGTGTCATTCAAAGGTTGCCACTTTATGGAATGATACACCCTTCTGTGGGGCTGGCACAGGGTATTTATGTATTAGGGAGCCGATCGCGTGGGGTAGGACTTAGGGTACACTTAACTCTGTCTGTTTCTGTGGGGTACCGTCTGTTTCTGTTGGGTGGTAACACCTGTCTGTTTTTGCGTGGTACCGTCTGTTGGAGTGGTAAAGGCCCATTTACTAGTGTACACCTAATTCTACATTCTATTTCCGTAGGGATTAATCTGTTTTTGTTTTTGCACCTTCTGTTCGGGTAGTAAAGGCCCATTATTGGCATTCTGTTTCTGTACCTTCTGTTGGGGGCGGTAAAGGCCCATTACTAGCATTCTCTTCTGTGGAAATTATTCTGTTTCCGTTTCTGTTTCAGTTTAGACATTAGGATAGCACCTAATCCTGTTATATTAGTATTAGTGCAGAGAAGCGAAAAGTAATAGCTTATAGCATTCTGTTTCTTCTGTTTAACCTAAGTATTTCTGCTACTCCTGTTACCGTTATCTCTCATCTAGTTTTATTTGCATGCCATGATTATTATTATCTGTTCATATGTTGAAAGTCATTGGACTTGCCAGAATTTATGTCTGACCTTGCTTATTTTCGCCCCTTTTCTTCCAATTCCCCCCCTCCCCCCGAGGTTTCCAAGGAGGGAATACTTTAGCTTGATCCGGATTTCTTCTGCTTGAAGTACTTGAAGTGCTTAAAGTATGGCTTGACTTCTTATGGCATCTTCTGTGGGGATTATGATTTTAAAGTTTTGTACTCTGAGGGCTTTTAAACAAGGCTGATATATATATATATATGTACTTGAGTTTTGGTAAAGTGATTTTGAAAGATGTAACCAAACTGATTTCTGTTTTCCGCTGAAATAAAGTTATAAAATTTTCAAGTACTGCTTTATGTATCTATTCTTGTAATATTCTGTTCTATCTACTAAAATGCTCCATCAAAGTTAAGGCATTCCCTTTGTGAGTGACCTTAACGGAGGTGGGGTGTTACACTTGGTATCAGAGCTGAAGGTTACCAGATTTGATAAAAAGTTTTTGAAAACTATTTTCAAAAAGGTTTTAAAAAGGAAGTATTTTCAAAAGTAAAGCTTATTTTGAAAAAAAAAAATCCCCAAAAGCCATATATCTTCCTCTGCGTATAGATGCTTTTTCTAAGATATGTAAGGACTTCCGTGCCATGGGTGGAAAACCGCTTTATGGGACTGAGATGTTGTCGAGCCTAGAAGTTGGCTCAATGGACTGGAGGACTTGTTAGTACCTTTGAGATAGACCATGGGAGGAAGGTTCAACCAGCTGCTTGGTTAATAAAGGATGAAGCTTCATTTTGGTGGAAGGTCACGAATGGAGAACGTACATAGGAGACATGGATAGGACAGATGATAAGAAAGTGGATCCAAAGAAGGGCGCTTGCTTCAACTATGGTGAGATGGTACACTTCACTAGGGACTGCCCGAAGAAACGAGGGCAAGGGCAGAAGATAGGACCTACTTCTGGAGGGTAGGCGAATGCTCTCGTAGCTGATGGATAGGATAGAAATAGAAAAATTTCTGTAGGAGGTTTAATTTTCTTATCTGATTTTTGAATTACAACTCCTTTTGATTCTAGCATTTTTCTGTAATTGAGACTCTGCACTTTAATACTAGTCTTGTTTCTGATCCCGCTATAGTCTCAAAACCCCATAAGGGTTACGACTCTTCTGTTTGTGATAGGTTGGTGTTTGAGGGAATCTGTGTTGGGCGTTAAGTTGACTATGACACATACATTCTGGGTTTTGTGGGATATGATGGGGTTTTATCATGCTTAGTTTTCCTAAGAATCGTTTGATAATCTGATCTGTACCAGTAGTCTGTAAGTATCTGAATATTTCTGAAAAGGATAGGGGTTTTTACTCGAAGCGTGAAGTAGATTTCCAATTTTGACATTGTTTAACTGGAGTAATTCACTGAGTGTCAATCTGATGTTGATTTCGGTCTTCGGGGTTGATACTTAGGGAATTATTCTCTTAACCGATGTCTAATGGGAACAGAGCTTTTGTTTTAATTGTACTTGCTTCTATCACTCGGCTGTATCCTATCGATCGAGTCTTCGACCTTTAGGTATAATCTAATGGACGTAAACATGTGTTTGAGACATGTTATGATTGATGGTTGCAAGTGGTTGCTAGTGGACGCTTGTGGATGCATATACACACACTAGGCACTAGATCGGCTCAAAAACACTCTCATACTGCATATGGATGTGTGTGCATTTTTCAATTTTTGTGGATGCAGAATAATTGACTCCTCACATGGATGTTGCATTTGAATGTATGCTTGCGCACTCATATAGAAATGATATGTATCAATAGGGTTCTTTTGCATACATAATGGATGCATGGCACTATCATAATTTGCATTAGGGAGGTCAACTGAATCAGTAGACCGCCTGATTTTGCATGGGATAAGGAACATATACACACACTTTTTGCATATGTTCATATGGCATTAGAAATCTTTTAAGGACAATGGATGTCTGTGTTTGATGATTGAGTAGATGGATGATTGGATGGTAGGATATACTTTCTCCTTAACTTGGAGATTTCAGGGACGAAATCCTTTAAGGAGGGGAGAATGTAACACCCCGTATTTTCTGAGAATATTAAAATAACAAATTAAAGAATAATTTATTTGAAAAAGAGGAATGAGAAAAGAATGATAGCATTGTTCTAAGGTTTGTAAGCAAAAGACTTAGTAGCTCATTTGGTTAGAACTTGTGACTTGCATACAAGAGGTACAGAGTTCGATCCCCGCCAACGTCATATTTTTGTTTTAGGGGAATGGTTAAAAAGTGGCTTAGTGTGAACGCAGTTCAAAAAGTGGTTTGGTGTGAAAATGGTTAATTATGAAGAAGTTATTAAGCCTTGAAGTTTGTATGCATATGAGAGAAATATATATAGATATATATAAAAATTAAATAAATAAATATGCAAAAAAGTTCAAAACAGCGAATTGGGAGGGGGAATAACCGAACCGGCCCATTTTTGAGGTCGACCCGAGCCTCGCCGGCCCATTTTTGAGGTCGACCCGAGCCTCGCTGGTCGACTAGGGGTTAATCCAGGGTGTTTGGCTATCAACCCGTGGGCCGATTCGCTCAAATGCAGATTTTGCATCTGATTGGTTCTCATAGTTCAGGGTTAATCTAATGGTCCTAAATAACTTCCTACACCTATATATACATCCCTAACCTAAACCTAAATCTCTTACACAATTCTCTAGCCTCCATTGCTCTCTTCCTCTCTAAAAAAATAAATCAATGGCGTCTCTACTCTGCTGAAACCTAAGCTAGGACTTGTGCTTCTTCTTCCTCCAATTCTGATTAGGATTAAAAGAGAACAACTACAACACCTTTTTCTTTTAGAATCCAACCAAGGCAAGTACAGTTATTTTCCGATATGAAATTTAATTATGATCCTAGCATGATAATAAATCTGAATCTGAGGTTATGCCTTTTTCTGTTTATCAGATCTGTTCTTCTGTTTTATTGTTATTATTCTGTTTGTTCTGTACTTCTTCCTCCGTTCTTCCCCTTTTTCTTTTATATAGCCAGGCTACCACGAGCTTGAGCAAAATCTAATAAGAGAAATGCATAAACGCCAAATTTGGGAAAATAATGAATGATGCATAATTTGGACATGACTGATCTGTAACTGATTTGAGGACACAACACATGTTGTAATTCAGGACACAAATCGGAGGCATATTATATGAGATGGTTTATGACTTAGAACATAAAGAACATAGGTTGTAACTTAGAACATAAATCTGAGGCATATAATTTGACATGTTATATTTAAAACATGAGGTGTATTGAACATATAACTTGAGTTTTGAGGCATAAAGAATATTGGACATATAACTTGGGATTTGGGGCGTAAAGTTTAACTGTAAACATGTAATTGATTTGGATGCATAGTACATGTTGAAATTTAAGATCTAGTTTTGTAACTAATTTAAGGACAAGACATAAGTTGTAATTCAAGATCTAGATCTGGACATACTATATATATTGTAGTCTGTAATTTTAAAGAAGGAGGAGAAATTTGCATATGACTTAGGTGTAAAAAGATCTATATTAAGATTTGATAACTATTAAGTGTGAATACACCAAAATGGGGATTTTTGGATATGTGACATGCATTGTAATCAATGGCTATATTTCGCATAATTTATATGTGGATCATGATTGGGGTTTTTGGGAAATATTCTGTACTATGCAAATTTAACTAAAATTTGGGTATATGTTATATTATGAATCATGACAATGATTTAGGCATGTGAATTTAGTCCTAATTTATAACTAGGCAAGATTTGTCAATGAAACCTTAAGGAATATTTTAGATTTGCTAAATCTGTTGAATTGCCTAATCTGCTAAATCCGTTATCTGTTTAATCTGTTGAATTGCCTAAACTGCTAAATATGTTGAAACGCCAAATCTGCTAATTAAGTTAAACTGCCTAATCTGCTAAATCTGTTGTGTCACCTTATCTGTTAAATCTGTTGAAAAGCTGAATAATTGTAATTTGTAGGCAACCTAAGATTGAGTAAACCATGTTAATTTGATTAATCTGCTGCGACTTGAGAAGAAGTCAAATCTGTTAAATGGACATAATTAGCCTAATATCTGTATAATTTGTAATAGAATAAATTGGCTATAATAAGAATGCTGAGACACGAGGTTAGACTCATGTTTGCGGTAGAAGCCTGCCCGGACCCAACCGGCTTAACTAGCAACCGCAAACTGTCAGTCTAATGTGAGAGGTCGTAGGCATAACTAAAATATGCTTAGACACGAGGTTAGGTCTGGCTTGTGGCAGAAGTCTGCCCGGAACCGCCTGGCACATCCAGCGGCCACAAGCTAGCGACCTAATGTGAGAGGTCTGCGCATTAATAATTAATTAATGCAAATCTAAGATAAATATGATGTCTAAAACGTGTTGGGTGGGTAGGGTTAAACCAACTGGACTAATGAATTTAATAAACCCGTTTTGTGAATCTGTAGGCCCAATACAAAGTTAGACAATCTGTAAGTTTGTTAAATCCGTATATATGATCCGTTAGTCTGAAAACTTGTTAACGGGATTGTCTAATCTGTGAACTAGTTGATCTGAACTCTGTATGTATGAAACTTGTAAACAAGTTAATCTGAAATATGTTAGTCTGGGGACACAAGGTTAGGAGGGAAAATACTTGTGTCATTTGTTGTTTGTGACTCATATTAGTCAGTAACCCTTTCTGGTATCAAAACTATGACCCAACAATAGGTAGGGTCCGGGCACGCTTACTGAACTAATTATAAGCGGTTCATTCTGATAATGGCGAGGGGTGTTGATGGTGCGTTCCAACCGGGTCATGTGCGTGCATGCATCCCAGTCTGCCTCTGAGGATGTAAGACGCCGTGACATCTATAAATAGGTTTGTGTCATTCAAAGGTTGCCACTTTAGGGAATGATACACCCTTCTGTGGGGCTGGCACAGGGTATTTATGTATTAGGGAGTCAATCGCGTGGGGTAGGACTTAGGGTACACTTAACTTTGTCTGTTTCTGTGGGGTACCTTCTGTTTCTGTTGGGTGGTAACACCTGTCTGTTTCTGTGTGGTACTGTCTGTTGGGGTGGTAAAGGCCCATTTACTAGTGTACACCTAATTCTACATTCTGTTTCCATATGGATTAATCTGTTTCTGTTTCTGCACCTTCTGTTCGGGTAGTAAAGGCCCATTATTGGCATTCTGTTTCTGTACCTTCTGTTGGGGCGGTAAAGGCTCATTACTAGCATTCTCTTCTGTGGAAATTATTCTGTTTCCGTTTCTGTTTCAGTTTAGACATTAGGGTAACACCTAATCCTGTTATTCTAGTATTATTGCAGAGAAGCGAAAAGTAATAGCTTATATCATTCTGTTTCTTCTGTTTAACCTAAGTATATGTGTTACTCCTGTTACCGTTATCTCTCATCCAGTTTTATTTGCATGCCATGATTATTATTATCTGTTCATATGCTGAAAGTCACTAGACTTGCCAGACTTTATGTTTGACCTTGCTTGTTTTCGCCCCTTTTCTTCCGTCCCCCCCCCCCCCCCCCAGGTTTCCAAGGAGGGAATACTTTAGCTTGATCCGGATTTCTTCTGCTTGAAGTACTTGAAGTGCTTAAAGTATGGCTTGACTTCTTATGGCATCTTCTGTGGGGATTATGATTTTAAAGTTTTGTACTCTGAGGGCTTTTGAACAAGGCTGATATATATATATATGTACTTGAGTTTTGGTAAAGTGATTTTGAAAGATGTAACCAAACTGATTTCTGTTTTCCACTGAAATAAAGTTATAAAATTTTCAAGTACTTCTTTACGTATCTGTTCTTGTAATATTCTGTTCTATCTACTAAAATGCTCCATTAAAGTTAAGGCATTCCCTTTGTGAGTGACCTTAACGGAGGTGGGGTGTTACAAGCACAGATGATTATATGTTGAGCATTGTGTTATAAGGGTACAAAATTCATCTAGGTTGACAGCTAATATCGTGATTACAGCGTCTCATTTTCAGCCGACATATAGGCAATTATATTTGGTATGTTGCATTTTATTTTTCAATTTGTCTGAAATATTAATAATACTAATGATTTTTTTGATGTTAAGTTATATTGTAGGCGTTAACTAAAGTGCATGGCTTTTGGATGAATCTAACACTCAGGTTGCTAATGCTGGACTTGCGAGTAGGCGCTACATTCGTCATTAGAACTAGTTATGGGATATTTTGTTGTTTGAAGTATTGTTGTTTTGGAGTGTTGATGTTCTGAAGTAATGTTGTTTTAGAATTGCTAATGGCTTTTTGAAGTATGGTTGTTTTAGATGCCAAACTTTAGTTATGTGTTGTTGCTGTCATTTTGTGTACTTTGAAATGTATGGTGGTTTGTGAAACTTGAAATGTAAGATGCTTTGACATGTATAATGGTGTTGTTGCTATCATTTACCTGTTGTTTAGTATGTACTTTAATTTACCTGCTATTTAGTGTGAATTGTAATGTGTTGTTGTTTTTATGTTGTTTAACATGTACTACTTCGAAATGTATACTAGTATTGCAGTTTTGAATTGTATGATGCTTTGTAATGTCGTGATGCAGTCATTTACCTGGTGTTTAGTTTTTTTTTTTAATCTACGGCTACCACGTATGGGGACTACTACATTATATGAAGAATAACGTAACAGATCTACTTGTTTACAAGGAAAATCATGTAGAAGGACCACGAGATTATAACACCAACCACGCACTTTTCTAGTGACCTGGAACATGATTAACATGCACTCCCTATGTGGTAAACGAAATGTCTTACCAGGGAATTATTCCCACATAGATAATTCATGCAGATCATTCACGTAAAATACTTATGTTCAACCATATGATACCCTCAATTGGTATACCTTTCATGTATGTCCTCTGCGTGATATATCATCTTTCCATGCAAGATCTCTATGTGGTAACACTAACAACAAAAATAAAATAAAAAATAGGTTGAAACAGCAACAGGAAATGCATAAACCCTACCATTCATATATTCACATACTCATAATCCACAAGATCAAATGATTTCTGCAATGTACCTAAACAATCACATGCTCATTTCAGCAATATCATAAACCATCGAACTCAATTCATAATTTTAAACAATATCATAACTCATCGTATATTTGTTTGTTAATTCATAAGCCATCAAACTCGATTCATAATTTTAAACGGTATCAAACTCAGTTCATAACCCATACTCAACTCACAACCCATTTTATCCAAGCTAATTTATAAACCATCAAAGAAAAGCTAATTCCATTGAGAAAATTGTGTTCACTTATCTTAAGCATGTCTGCAATCATTGTAAGTAAATTCTCAATTACTGGCCTTCACATAACGGACCATTGGCCATTCTGCATAAATCGGTAGTGTCGGATGTTTAGGCTCCAATTTCACCTGCGGTATGAAAAAGATAAGTTCATTTCAAAATAAAAAATATCACCTTAACGACAATGGAAAATATATTACAAACGTACAAGCACAAAGTGACCATCATTGACAAAAGCTACTGCTATTTCAAAACGTTATATTAGTGGTGGCACTTTTCCTTTGAGTGGTGGTATCATGAGAGCGAGCCCTCCACTTAAGCTGAATACGACTACGTTATATTTACTCGCAATAGTATAACCCATATCAGGCATTGTCATCCATTTGTCTTGGAGGGAAAAACCATTCCTTCATGTTGTAACTGCTTAAGTAAATCAGTTCAACTGCCATGTTCTATGAACACTTGCTTATAAATTGCTCGGTTTTTTCATATAACTTATTGTACAAACCATGTCGAATTGGTGGCCAACGTGATTCTCCCATTCCAAGCGAAGTGGCATTATAATGAAATTTGCAATTACCATCTGATTGAACATCAATAATATTGGTCACAAATGATTTTAGCTCTTCTGGTACTTGATTAATGTACAATCTCATATCACGACTGCACTTTTCCAACCGCAAGATATAATTTATGAGTTGTTAGATAAATTGTGACTTAAAACAAATACAAAAAGACAATAAGATTCATATATGCCTATAAAGGTTTTCTAATTGACAGTTTTCCTTCTTCGGTTTGTTCACACTAATCTGGCTAAATGGGTTTTCTACTGAAAGACTCCCTTCTAACTCAAATGAAGAAGGCATTCTTTTAGTTGAAGAATTGTATGCTTTCCCGTCCTTTTGTTTTTTTACTATGCTTTGAGGTGAGTCGAGAATAGAAGTTCGTGGTTGGACAACTTCCATTATTGTTTTTTGTAAATTTAAAGCTGATATAGAGTGTCCATCTTCTTAACATGACCTAACAAAATCTCCATTTTTTCTATAATTCACTAAATGTAATATAGTCCAATGAATATCAATCGACTGTAGTGGTATTGAAGCAAATAGATCAAGGCGAGCTAGCTCGTGTGTATATGACAAACCATGTGTTTTACAGAGGACGCAATCGCATAAAAACTCATCATCTCCAACAGATAGCACTCGAAGTAGCTCCGAATGTAGAATCAGAGCCGTAGTTTAAACAACACCACGCAAATGTTTGAACTCCTTAATATGAAAAACATGTTTAACCCTACCTAGGCTCTGTTGAAATGAAGCTTTTAACTCGTTGAATGATAACTCCAGCAACGAATGTATTTTAGTCCACGCTTGTTCAAAATTACATTAGGATGTTGCTAAGTGTTTTTTAACTTTAAATGAGCAGCTTCGGCCTATATTTTGTGAACAAATATTACAAAAAGAATGAAAATACTAACAAACAACATAGGCAATGTGATGTTTATGTAATCTATTTGATGTATAATTCCTGAAATGCATATACACATTGGTATACAACTGCCTTTATATGAATCTAACCGTTGCTCATGCGCATATTTCAGTGAACCATGTTCACTATACTTTTCATGCTATAAATGTAAAATTTCATTTTATACAGCACCATTTTTTGAGCAAACTACTTGAAACGACCCGAACACACCAGCCGGCCTAGACCGAAAGAGAAGGCGGATTGTGTGAGAACACGACGCATCAGAACACAGATACGAGAAAATTTCATGGTTATTACAACGATTTTCATCAGAGTACAAGATACCAGAGTTTAAATAAATAATATATAGTGGAAAATATCAAAGATTTTAAATTACATAACAGCGGAAAATACAATACATATATATAATGTGCAGCGGAAAATCATCGACTACCACAACTGAAAGAAATAGACGGATACAAAGTAATCCGAATATAACTCCAACTGTTATCCAGGATCTTGTAAAAAGAAATATCTGCGAAAACCAAAACTACTAGCTTCTTGTGTGGAAAATTTGGGCACCCAGAGTTTAGGTGGAAACAACAGAGTCCGAGTCAGTCATGGGACTGTTATGAGAAATAAAATGGTTATTAACTTTATTTTAAAGTTGGGTAAATCAAGGGACCACACCGTATGACACGGAACGGGTTTTCTCCCAAGAATACCATAAAACAAACAGCGCAATACTAAAAGGAAAAATGAGGCCATTATAAGACTCAGGTCCCATTACACAATGTAAACACAAACCGAAGGATAGAGTTTTACCTTAATGGTCAAACATGCTTGATACGAGAAATTTATCTTTTATTATTACTATAAGTGAAGAAATCAACTTCAAATATAAATGTATCAATCATCGACAACATAGTACCCCATCCTACTATGTCGCCATATAGTTTTACAACTAAGATCGAAAGTCCTATATTGGAAATTGGATCCCGTATGTGAACCAAGGCGTGGGATCTTCCTTACTGAATGACAATCTAGCCTATGTCTCGGGATTCACCAGCACCACACCTAACGTTTGTGGATCAGTAATTCCTGAATAATATGTTTCCCTGCCCTATGGGGCATAAAGTCTGGTCAGTATGTCGACCATCACGGGCCTTCTAGTCGGCCATATTCGAGGTACCTCACTATCCATCAACCACATAAGTAAAATGTCTAGGCTTCATACCATGACACCACTCCTAGCTAAAAAGAAACGCATGTCCTCCCTGCGGTCCTCTCCCATTTCTAGTTCCACCGAGGTGTGAGGCTCGCGAATTAACGCTACACACAAAGCTGCACTACTTAAAGCTGTGCTTGTATCATCAATCACAAAGCCCTGCTTTTCGAAAAAAGCTTTGATCACTGCATCTCAGCATGCCACATTGTCATTCCATACCATACCACCGATTTCTACCAATATACAACCTCTATGCTCGTACGTCTCAAAGAAGGGTGTTAGGCAAGAGAATAAATTCTCTACCACCAAACATATATATATTTAGTGGAGATCAACGAATACAGCGTGGAGTACAATGTATGACATACAATCCATTTGCAAGTCCGTTCTGGGTCTGAACGAAGAGATACCTTACTCCTCATCCCATATGTCCAATACAAGAGAGAGGCCCTCGCATATCCGGTCGATCTCCAAGTAACGATCACCACTTATTACCTCTCTTGGGTGTACAGCCCAATCTAGACATCAGTAATCATCCAAACGATGTGAAGATCTCCGGTCTTCTTCTACTTTTAGTCGTCGTATCAGTTATTCAGAATAGGTTAAACCCAGTCTTTCCGAATAACTCGCATATCTTAAAACCAAGTGCTATAAAACACATCAAACGCCTCATTCCTATACAGAATATTCTTTTATTCAAATATTCATTACATTGGGAATCATTCCCACAAATCTTATCAAAGATTTAATTCATTTAAACCTCTTGTTTAAATCTTTCCTTGAAAACCATTGCAAAAGATTTTCTATTATCTTTTAACAATCTTAAACCAGATTAAGGTTTATTAAACTAGTCGGGATTATCGAGCTTTACCGAATTAATCATTTATTTTATTTTTTCCAATCCCAACTATTCATCCCATGGAGCAAAACTAGTAGTAATCCATATCTAACACCTACTGCATTTTCGGTAAAATTAATTACCATTTCTCATTTCAAATCTATTTAAATATTTAGCTATCGCATGGAGTAAAACTGTAGTACTCCATTCTCGATCATTTCTTAAATTCAGTAAATTTAATTACCTCATTCACATTTCAATCTAATTAAAGACTCATTAAAACTTTAGTTCAGTTTTAATCTTCAGAAATCATTATCGAATGATTTTCCAACTTGGGAAATTAATCATGTCTTTATTTGGGTTGAAGAACAAATGTTATTTAAAACACAGTTCATGATAGACCCAAATTCATTTTCCATTAAAATGGAATCTCCATGGAAATTTGAACAATTCATAGTCGATATAAATATCCATATCAGACTAATACTATAAACGAAATAACGGTGAATCCTTTTGAATTCCATAAATAGTAAATGCCTTCCTTCATAGAAGCTCAACTCGATTATTATTAAATCGAATTCCATTCAATTCCAATTTAATTAAATAAACTATAAAACTTCTCTAAATCCTATTTAAAAGATTTATTCCTTTCACTTATGGGTTCAAGAACAGTATTATTTAAGATACGATTCAGAACTCAAAATTCAATTTGATATTAAATATAAGATCTTAAATGGAAATCATGTCGACTTATATTCAGTACCAAATTCTGAAGTTAACAGGTATCCTTTTGAAATAATGATATCAATATCTTCCAAATTCCCACAACAGTATCCGTATAATCATGGAATCCAACATCGAAATATCCGAAGATAATTTCCATTTTGGTCCATTCCAAATAATTCATGGGAAAATCTCTAGTTATTTCAAAACCATTTACAAATCCAATTTATTAATTTAAAAATCACTGGATTATTATTCTAGTTATTCACTAGTTCATTTAGAAAAAAAATATCTTTTATCTTTTCAAACTGGGAATTTTTCATCTAAAATCTTTCCAAATCATTAACTATGATTTTACATAATTTTTACATATTTTTAATAATTTTATTAAGGCCCTTACAGTCGGTTTCCAATATCGGCCACCGAACTGCATCCATAGCGACCTTTTTTGAAATTGATTTGGACATATTTTAAAATCTAACCATTCAAATTCAAATCGCTCATATTCGTTGGAAAGATATTTTCGATACAAACCCAACGGTTCCAGTCTTAAGAGAATCCGACGGTTGGATCTCCCGTTACGTCAATTTGAAGTCAATGGTTGAACTTCGATGACGGTCGCAGCGCGTTGCGTTCTATTCAAGCCATATAAATATATATAATGTATATATCATTGATTTCCCTTTTAAAACGTATTTTATAAAATGTTTATAAATTCATTTAAAAAATATCTCACTACCATTTCAATTTTGAATTAAAATTGAACATCCCATTCGATTATAGTCTCAAAATGATAACATTTTCAAAATGTCAGATTTTGAAATTCAGTCTCTTGATATTCATTCGAAAAATGAATAAAATCGATATAAAAATCTGTTCGAGTGAAAATAGTGTTCATATACTTAACTCGGCTTCATATTTTTATATTTTCGTGTTCATCCAAAATCGGACATCAAAATCATATTTTGAATCTTTACTGATTATTATTTAAAATATTCGTTATTTATGAATTGGGATCGGACTCAATCAGTTACCATATAATTTTTTATTTATATGGATTTCATACATCGTATGTATTCAAAATTAGTGATAAACAACTATTAAACGTTCAATTCACATCCAAAGTGCAATTTACAATTGTATAAGCATTAGATAATAAAATAACGCTTATAATAGTCTGACAACTAATCGGTTGACATACAATTAAATCCAAAGGAGATGTGAACTAATTATCATTCCCAGACCCATGTGTGGTTTTCGACCAACAACAATAAATTTATATTCATTTGATTCATGAATTTAATCGTAAATAGTTCAATTCGAGTTATTTTTCAAATTAACTAATTTCCAATGTTCAAATTATAAATGGATATTTATACCCAATTTCAACTACCACAATTTTATTAACATTATTTTAATATGTTAAACAACCCAACATCACAAACAAAACACAATACAGTCAATCAAATCATCCATGGTTTTCAAACAACAGTGAGGTGAGCTAAATGGCACCATACCACATTTTATGATAATTAAAACTGATAAAAATCAACTAGCAATCTATATATTCAGTTATAAAATAAACAACTGTACAAATATTTCGAGTGAGAGAGTTCTCACATTTGATTTCCACTCCATCAGTCTTTAATGGAGGATTTTATTTTTAAACTAAATTAAATGAACATTTAATTTAGCTAAAAATTCAACTTGCTTCGTTTCTGTTCTGGTCAACTCCATGTTGTAGTGCTCGATGATACGAGTGCAACTCAACTGAAATTGTCGAATTTCGATCTCGTATGAAAAAGATATGACTTTTTAAACATTTTAATGCATTAATTACTAAGTAATAATATAATTAAATTAATTAAACCTCTTAATCACTTCTCCTTCCCCGTATAAACATTCATACCGCGCAACCCATTCTTCGACCAAAATCACCACCATTGCTCCCTCTTATGCGCCGCCAGACCATGATCGCCAACCCCCATCGCGTGCGCCTCAGCGCCACCTTCCTCCGCCCACCGCGTGGGCCCACTCGCATGCACCTAAGGCCCGCAAACCACCAACAAACGCAACGCCTTTGAGCGCGGAATTCGAGAAATTGGCAGCCCCATTTACGATCATCACGATTCAGTTTATAGATCTCATCCTCCTCTTTTATTTTTGTTTTGTGAGTTTTGCGAATTACTTTCTGGATTTCGAGATTAAGAGGGCTGAAAAATCGTTCGCTCGTGGCCGTTAGTATTAGCGCCTACACAGATATGTTATTGGAGGAATAGGGTTTTAAAACTATTTATGCCCTATAATTTAATATTATTTAATTCTAATTATCTTTTAAAAGGGAAATTTCCGTTCGAACTCCAAATGAGACCCAACGACTATTGCCTCTAGCTAAATACCCCTATTCCGAACACAACGGAATATGTTTCATAAGCCAATTCAACTCTTTCGACCATATTTTATCAAAATTAAAATATAAATTAATATAACGTTCAATATTAAATTCCAACATACATTTTAATTTACTTGGGTCAAATACTAACTCCAAAAATTATGAAAATTGAAATCTAACTATGTTTTGACAATACAGCCCTGACAAAATTAATTTCGTCGAATTCGGAGATCATTTGAAAAATAGCCTTTTAACTAGCTTATTAAATTCAACTGAATTTACAAAACACGTTTAAATTTACTATGCTCATATACTAATTCCAAATGATTTGAAATTTTAAACCTGACAATAGTTTGAAATTCTGGATTCAACAAAATTAGTTTTGTTGAAAACGGAGGTTGTTTGCAAAATGACTATTTTTAAGGGCTATATATAATAATAAAATATATATAAATTCTATAGCGAATATTTTAAATTTTGATTTAGACACAACTTGCAATTTATAAAACGAAATCTAAAATTTTCACATTCATTAGAAAGATACAATTAAATAGATTCTAACGTTTCTTGTTTTATCCAATTTTGATTTATATTGAATTTTGTACATTCATTTAAAATTTGAAACCAAAATTTCAAATTATGGTGCCATTTCGAGTTCGTTTTAATTAAATTTTAAATTTATACCTTTAATCTTTGTTATTAAATAAATTTTAAGTTGTCTATTCTCAAAATAAATCGTATAAAATATACAATTTCCATTAAAATCAATTTAAAATAAATTTTAAATTGGTTCCAAAGATCTAGGTTGTTACAATCTCCCCTACTTAAAACTTTTTCGTTCCCAAAAAAGAACAAAGTTGAAAGTTGTTTAACTAACCAATTCAACTTTCATTCTGGCTTCAATTCTTCAACTTTTCAGTTTTTAAGAACTTCCAAATTTCTTTGAAATTTGGATAAAACCCTAAATTTTCGAAAATTTTTCGCCATAACTTCCTTTGTATGGGGTGATCTGAAAATTTTATTGGGTCGTATTAGACACCCAATAAATCGCATAAGTTAAATCAAATATGCACACCCATAATAATTTATAAGCCGTGGTCCCTCCACAAACCCGTGTCCGATAATTAAAACGGAAGACACACGTGTATTTTGTAATCTCCCGACCTGTGTAGAGTTTATTATTTAATCCTGTCATTTTTCCTTTATATGTTGTTAAGTCAATAATCAATCTTCAGTTCAACCTGTATATCGGTCCTCACCATACAAGCATCTTGCTTATATGGTAATCCAAACCTCGTCATATAAGCGCCAAATGCTTATATGGAATATGATATGACATGTTGTCTTTAGTAATATGTTACACGGTGTGATCCATAATTATTGTTACTATCCTTTGGCGTATGTTTTAATTTCACACAAAACAACCATCACAGCGCATCCAAATCACTCACAGTAGTTATATAATAAATAAAATTGCACAACCAACTCATTAAGGTGCACCTATTTGTCGGACACGGAATTTAATTCTCTACTCAACTGTAAATCCATAACCTGCTCAACATATATATGTATATTCATGTATATATAAATCCAGTTCGAACTAAATTTTCAATTCAGTCCTACAATATTTTTGATTCGACTTTATTTATTATTCATTCTTATATTGGTTTTATCATTCCAATATTTTTATTGGTTAAATTAATTATCATACAACACAACCAGCAATCAATTAGTTAATTATCTTTTTAAATATATAACATTTATATATACTTAAAAATCATATTTTTAATGCCAAATCACAAACAATAACTCTAATTAAGTTTTGGCTCTCAAACCAGGCAATTGGAATCATATAGATATCTCACTTTCGAAACTAGAACATAAATACTGATGATGTCTGGACATCATCAGAATTATCCTCAGGCGACCAGAGTGTGATTCTATATCTACCTAGTATATTTGAGGCTTCGTATATATGCTAGCTTGGCGTATATGCAAAATCTTCTTATACTCGATAGTCCAAATTCAATATAAAATAAAATACTCAAATACATATAATAAGTATAATTTTCAAAACTAAATTCATTTTTAATAAATAAACTCTTCAAACTCATTCTAGAATGTTACTGATCCTATTTCTAATGAGTTACTCTTATAGGATATTACTAATTCTATCTCCGATGAATTCTTTCGTTCGGTTCTACTGTGTCTTGTTCTCGAGCTTTGTAAACAAAAGCTCTGATACCAACTGAAACGACCCAAACTCTCCGGCCGGCCTAGACCGAAATAGAAGGCAATTTATGTGAGATCACGACGCATCAGAACATAGACATGAGAACATTTCATTATTATTACAACGATTTACATCAAAGTACAAGATATCATAGTTCAAATAAATAATATACAACGGAAAATATCAGAGATTTTAAATTATATAACAAAGGAAAATACAATATATAAATATAATATGCAGCGGAAAATCTTCAACTACCACAACTGAAAGAAATTGACGGATACAAAGCATTCCGAATATAGCTCCAGCTGTAATCCAGGACCTTGTAAAAAGAAATATCCGCGAAAACCAAAACTACTAGCTGCTCGTGCAGAAAATATGGGCACCCAGAGTTTAGGTGGAAACAATAAACTCCGAGTCAGTCATGAGACTGGTGTGAGAACTAAAACAGTTATTAACTTTATTTTAAACTTGGGTAAATCAAGGGACCATACCGTATGACACGGAATGGGTTTTCTCCCAAGAATACCATAAAACAAACAGCGCAATGCTTAAAGGAAAAATGAGGCCATTATAAGACTCATGTCCCATCACACAATGCAAACACAAACCAAAGGATAGAGTTTTACCTTATAACGGCCAAACATGCTTGATACGAGAAATTTATCTTCTATTATTACTATAAGTGAAGAAATAAACTTCAAATATAAATGTATCAATCACAGATGGCATAGTACCCAGCCTATTATGTCGCCATAAAGGTTTACAATTAAAATCGAAAGTCCCATATTGGAAATAGGATTCCATCTATTAACCAAAGTGAGGGATCTTCCTTACCGAATTCGAGAAAATCTAGCCCATGTCTCATGATTCACCCGCAAATGCACCTGGAGCGGCAGGGTCGACCCAAACCTAACGTTTGTGGATTAGTAATTTCTGAACAATACATTTCCGTGCCCTATGGGGCATAAAACCTGGTCAGTATGTCGACCATCAAGGGACTTTTAGTCGGTAATATTCAAGGTACCTCGCTATCCATCAACCACATAAGTAAAATGTTTGGGCTCCATACCATGACACCACTCCTAGCTAGAAATAAAAGCATGTCCACCCTGCGGTCCTCTCCCATTTTTGGTTCACACCGGGGTGTAAGGTTTGTGAAATAACACTATACACAAAGCTGCGCTACTTAAAGTTGTGCTTTGATCATCAACCACAAAGCCCTGCTTTTCAACAAAAGCTTTTATCTTTGCATCTCATCATGCCACATAGTCATTCCATACCATACCACCGATTTCCATCAATATATAACCTCTAAGCTCGTACGCCTCAGAGAAGGGCGTTAAGCAAGAGAATAAATTCTCCGCCACCAAACAGATATATATTTGGTGGAGATCAACGAATACAACGCGGAATACAATGTCGGACATACAATCCATTTGCAAGTTTGTTCTGGGTCTGAACGAAGAGGCACCATACTCCTCATCCCATATGTCCAATACATAAGAGAGGCCCTCACATATCCGGTCGATCTCCAAGTACGTCTGGACGATCACCACTTATTACCTCGTCTTGGGTGTACAACCAAATCAAGACATCAGTAATCATCCAAATGATATGAAGATCTCTGATCTTCAACCACCGTCTTCTTCGACTTTTAGTCGTCGTATCAGTTATTCAGAATGGGTTAAACCCCGTCTTTCCGAATAACTCGCGTATCTTAAAATCAAGTGCTATAAAAACACATCATACGCCTCATTTCAGTTCAGAATATTCTTTTATTCAAATATTCATTAATTGGGAATCATTCCCATAAATCTTATCAAAGATTTAATTCATTTAAACCTCTTGTTTAAATCTTTCCTTGAAAACCATTTCAAAAGATTTTCTGTTATCTTTTAACAATCTTAAACCAGATTAAGGTTTATCAAACTAGTCGGGATTATCGAGCTTTATCAAAGTAATCATTTATTTTATTTTCTCCAATCCCAACTATTCATCCGATGAAGCAAAACTGGTAGTACTCCGTATCTAACACCTACTGCGTTTGCGGTAAAATTAATTACCATTTCTTGCTTCAAATCTAATTAAAGATTTAGTTATCGCATGGAGTAAAACCGGTGGCACTCCATTCTTGATCATTTCTTAAATACGACAAATTTAATTACCTCATTCACAATTCAATCTAACTAAAGATTCAATAAAACTCTAGTTCAGATTTAATCTTCAAAAATCATTATTTAATGATTTTCCAACTTGGGAAATTAATCATGTCTTTATTTGGGTTGAAGAACAAATGTTATTTAAAACACAGTTCACGATAGATCCAAAGTCATTTTCCATTAAAATGGAATCTCCACGAAAATTTGAACAATTCATAATCGATATAAATTTCCACGGAAATTGAACATCCCATTTGATTATAATCTCAAAATGATAATATTTTCAAAATGTTAGATTTTGAAATTCAATCTCTTGATATTCATTCGAAAAAAGAATAAAATCGATATAAAAATCCGTTCGAGTGAAAATAGCGTTCATATACTTAACTCGGATTCATATTTTATATTTTCGTGTTCATCCAAAATCGGACATCAAAATTATATTTTTAATCTTTACTGATTATTATTCAAAATATTCGTTATTTTTTGAATTGGAATCAGAATCAATCAGTTACCATATAATTTTTTATTTATATGGATTTCATACATCGCATGTATTCAAAATTAGTGATAAACAACTATTAAACATTCAATTCACATCCAGAGTGCAATTTACAATTGTATAAGCATTAAATAATAAAATAACGCTTATAACAGTCTGACAACTAATCGGTTGACATACAATTAAATCCAAGGGAGATGTGAATTAATTATCATCCCCAGACCCGTGTGTGGTTTTCGACCAACAATAATAAATTTATATTCATTTGATTCATGAATTTAATCGTAAATAGTTCAATTCGAGTTATTTTTCAAATTAACTAATTTCCATTATTCAAATTATAAATAGATATTTATACCCAACTTCAACTACCACAATTTTATTAACATTATTTTAATATGTTAAACCACCCAACATCACAAAAAAAAACACAATACAGTCAATCAAATCATCCATGATTTTCAAACAACAGTGAGGTGAGCTAAAAGGCACCGTACAACATTTTATGATAATTAAAACTAATAAAAATCAAAACTAGCAATCTATATATTCGGTTATAAAATAAACAACTATACAAATATTTCGAGTGAGAGAGTTCTCACATTTGATTTCCACTCCGTCGGCCTTTAATGGAGGATTTTATTTTTAAAATAAATTAAATGAACATTTAATTTAGCTAAAAATTCAACTTGCTTCGTTTCTGTTCTGGTCAACTCCATGTTTTAGTGCTCGATGATACGAGTGCAACACAACCGAAATTGTCGAATTTCGATCTCATATGAAAAAGATATGACTTTTTAAACATTTTAATGCATTAATTACTAAGTAATAATATAATTAAATTAATTAAACCTCTTAATCACTTCTCCTTCCCCGTATAAACATTCATACCGCGCAACCCATTCTTCGACCAAAATCACCACCGAAGCTCCCTCCTACGCGCCGCGGACCATGATCGCCAACCCCCACCGCGTGCGCCTCAGCGCCACCTTCCTCCGCCCGCTGTGTGGGCCCACTCGCACACCCCTAGGGCCCGCAAACCACCAACAAACGCAGCGCCGTTGAGCGCGAAATTCGAGAAATTAGCAGCCCCATTTACGATCATCATGGTTTAGTTTATAGATCTCATCCTCCTCTTTCATTTTTGTTTTGTGAGTTTTGCGAATTGCTTCCTAGATTTCGAGATTAAGAGAGGTGAAAAATAATTCGTTCGTGGCCATTAGAATTAGGGCCTGCGCAGATATGTTGTTGGGGGAATAGGGTTTTAAAACTATTTATACCCTATAATTTAATATTATTTAATTCTAATTATCTTTTAAAAGGGAAATTTTCGTCCGAACTCCAAACGAGACCCAACGACTGTTGCCCTTAGCTAAATACACCTATTTCAGAAACAATGGAATATGTTTCGTAAGCCAATTCGTCTGTTTCGACCAGATTTTATCCAAATTAAAATATAAATTAATATAACATTCAATATTAAATTTCAACTTACATTTTAAATTACCGGGGCCACATACTAACTCCAAAAATTATGAAAGTTGAAATCTAGCTATGTTTTGACGATACGGTCCTAATAAAATTAATTTCGTCGAATTTGGAGACCGGTTGAAAAATGGCCTTTTAACTAGCTTATTAAATTCAACCGAATTTACAAAACATGTTTAAATTTACTAAGCTCACATACTAATCACAAATGACTTGAAATTTTAAACTTGACAATAATTTGACATTCCGGATCCAGCAAAATTAGTTTCATTAAAAACGGGGGTCGTATGCAAAATTACTATTTTTAAGGGCTATATATAATATTAAATATATATAAATTCTATAGCGACTATTTTAAATTTTAATTTAGACATAACTTACAATTTATAAAACGAAATCTAAAATTTTCACATTCATTAGAAAGATATAATTAAATAGAATCTAACATTTCATGTTTTATCCAATTCTGATTTATATTGAATTCTGTATATTCATTTAAAATTCGAAACCAAAATTTCAAACTACCACGCCATTTCGAGTTCGTTTTAATTAAATTTTAAATTTATACCTTCAATGTTTATTATTAAATAAATTTTAAGTCGTCTATTCTCAAAATAAATCGTATAAAATATATAATTTCGATCAAAATAAATTTTAAATTGGTTCCAAAAATCTGGGTTGTTACATTACTTCATTCCAATCAATCAAGAATTTTCTTCTCTGGTATGTCTATTTTTTTAATATCCCTCTTCTTTCCAATAAACATGAATATGCTATTTTTTATATGCCATTTGCATAACATGCGCACATAATTTGGGAAAACATGACTAACGGCATTAAGTAAGAACAATTCCCTATCGCTAATGAATACACTAGAAAGTTCCACTTCACAATCGACCATAATGGACTTCAACCATGTTAAGGTTCAAATATAATTTTCTTCACTTTCCGCATCTAAGTGATGGCAATATAGAATGTCTGGTCTGTTGAGGTTACACCAACTATCTCAAGTAATGGCATTTTATATCATCTTGTATGACAACCCGAGGAGATGTTTTAAGAAAATCCAAACTAGTGGGATGTGCCCAAAAAATATCTTTGATAACGTCTTTGTCATCTAAAGTCTTTCGATGACAACTAAAGTAACAAAATTCTTTCAGTTTACTAAAACGATATTGCACCTGCAACCGTCCACCTCTTTCAATTGCATTCTGAGCTTGAATAACATTGTATATGGTCTTGATGGTAGTGTGATTCGAAGGATCGTTTCTTTTAAATGTATTTAGAATTTCCTTTTCTTTCACCGTATTTATGTGCATTTTCATCACTAATTTTACCTCTTCTTCACTTAATCTTCCTCCACGCGAATGGCCTTTGGTGTGCTTTAACTCTGAATGATTATGAATACCATTGACAACTACTAAATGTCAACCGTTCATAGAAGGAAATTTAACTCGTTTAATTCTAAATGGATTTGTAACACCCCGTGAATTCTATAACATTAAGCTTCACAAATTAAAGTGTAATTAATTCTAAATGAAAGAATTAAGGGAAATGGGTTATGCCATTGCGTTCGTCTCGGAATTCTGCTTGAGATAGAGTCCGAGTTTGCGCGAATCGGACTCCGTATGAAGGAGTTATGACCTTCAGAAGTTTCAGAATAAAATTTAAAATTCAAACAATTCAGTTTCAAATTCGAAATTCGAAAAACAGGTTTAAACTGGGCTGGGCGGGAAAATTCCTGCCCAGAGACCAGGTCGACCATAGGGTCGACCATGGTGTTGACCTGGTCACCCCAGGTCGACCATAGTGTCGACTTGGGTGTCGACCTGCCAGTCGACCTACCTGGTTGACCTGGCTGGCTAGGTCTGGCTCTGGCTCGAATTTCTGTGGCTCGGTGTGTCACTAGGGCTGACATGTCACCTCTTGATTGGCTCTTTGAACTTTGTATGGTCTAGATTCCTCCTGTCTTCATCTGACGGCTCAAAACAATTTAAAAATCTATAAATACACCCTAAGTCACAACTAAAAATTCACAAAAAAAATAAGATGGGAGTCATCGTGCTGCCAGGAAGGAATTGAGCATAGCCGTCAAGAGGGAAAAGCTTAGAGACGAATCAAATTAAGAAGAAGATAAAAATTAATCAATGCAACGTTAATCTACCCAAAGGAGCGCATCTCAATTTCAGAATTCAGAATCCAGAATTCAAGATTCTGCATTCATTGTAAGTATAGTGACCTTTCAGAATATGAATAAAAACTGTGATGTGATTCGATGTAAATGAAAATAGAATTGTTTTATTGTATGAATATGATATAAATTCTGTGTATTGTAATGATTCTGTCATGACTTGTGTATTGATATTTGTGGCCTAAATTGATTGATGCAAGCCTATTGAACAATTGTATATGAAAACAATGGCACTTGCAAGTTGTGGAAAAAAACTAGAAATTGATCCCTTTATGTTTATGTCGATGGCATGGACTATATACATTCCCTTGGTCTAAGTTAGAATTTATGTAAACATGTTCTAGATTTGAGACCTTTTATGCCTACATGACCCAAAACCTATGAACACATTCTTATGTTTATTTGCAAGTATAATTGGATCTATGTTAAGTATCGTTTGGGTTTCATAAACTATGCAAGTTCATGTTGAAATAGGTTATATGATTAGATGTTAAAATTGGACATTTTGGTGAATATACAACATGCTAGTTTTGTGGTTGACATTATGCCAAGTTAAACATGTTTAAACACAAGTTTGTATAAGCCTAAACTATGTCATTTCATATGTCACCTACTTAGTTATACTTTGATTTGAATGCAAGTTCACATGACCCATAATTTATGTTGAATCGCTAAATTGCAAGTTCATGCGCCACACACCTTTATGTGAAATATTACATGTTCTTGGTTTCCCCTTTTTCTCACGTTTATAAAGTTGGGCTGAATTGTGTCAAGCCCAACACTTGTTATAATGTCGCGAACGTACAAACGGGGGTAATAACGTTGAGTGTAAAACATTAAAAATATAAGTTGGCATGGTTGGCACATGCCAACGGCAATGACATTCTAGCGGTATGAATTCTTATACCCAAGAATAAAGAACATGAAATTTACATATATAATTGAGAAGTAATAAAATATGTAAATTTAGAAAACACGATATGCTTAACCCGAGGTTGGATTGAGTTGTGATGTAAACCTGCCCGGACCCGCCCGACTGTCCAGTAGTCACAACAATACCTATCCAATGTGGGTGGTTAAGCATTGAGCCCAATAATGACCCGAGGTTAGACCGAGCTACGGTGTAAGCCTTCCCGGAATCGACCGGCACATCCAGTAACCATAGTAATACCTGTCTAATGTGAGTGGTCTGGTGCTCTAAGAGGCTAAGGACAGATGGTAGGGTTAAGTCAACTATAAACACTTAACCAAATTCAACATGTTAACAAGAATTGATGGGTGAGGTTAGGTAAATACAGACACTTAACCACTTAACATGTTTGACTAGAAAAACCCTAGTAACGAGCGACCTGTTTCAGTTGTAACCCAAGTTAGGTATCATGGTACCCTGAAACTAGGCAGGGTGGGGCACGATTACTGGGCTGATTGTAAGCGGTCAAAGCGACGGCGGTGGGTGCAACAGTGTAGGTTCTAATGGGGTGCGGGCGTGCACACACTCCGGAGCAGACAAACAGGGCACTGGGGGCACCAGTAGTATAACCTATGCCTTCTAGAAATTGTGTCGGGGCCGCCACCATGGGTCTTGATACACCCCATGGTGGGACCAGCATAGGTATCTACAATTCTTGGGGGCCGATGACACATGTTAACGCGAGTAGGAGCCGATCTTTAGAAAATGGGGATCACTTCACCCTCAGCATGGGGTGCCAGTTAAAATAAGCTCAAGTAGGTGCAGAGATATAGTATGGGTGCGATAGTACATTCGATTCTAAACGACACTTCCTTAGCTTGTGACACTTTCCTGTTTTCAGTTTATATCTATCATGCCCTTTTTCTTATTCACATACTGAAGAGTTACTAGATTTACTCAAGCTTTGTGTCTGACTCTATTTTCTTTTCGTCTTCTTTTTTTTCATTCCCCCCTCCCCCTCCACCAGGTCCACAGGGAGGAAACAACCCAGATTAGTACTCTTTTGCAAGCTTCAAGACCGTAGACGTATGGTTTGGATATCTTTTGCTCGGATCATGGCTTTGGATATCACTATGGGGATTTTTGTTACTTTTATTTATGTTTTTATGCTTCTTTAATAATCAAGACAGAAATGAGGTTGTAATGATGGATGTATTTTGAGACAATTATGGAAATGTTTCGTTTGAACACGTATTGATGAAATAAAAGTCTGTTTGGTTTCCGCTGTTTAAAATATGTATTTATATCTGTCTTGTGTTTATCTGCGACTTTTACTTATAAACCTCCACCAAAGTTAAGGCAATCCCTTTGTGAGTGACCTTAACGAAGGTGGGGCGTTTCACTTGGTATCAGAGCGTAGGTTTACCAGATAAGATAAAAGTTTTTGAAATTGTTTTCAAAAAGAATGTTTAAAGACGCATTTTTCTAGAAAAAGTGTTACATTTTTAAAGAGGCATAATCCCCCAAAGCCATGTGTACTATCTCTCTCTATCCTTCGTTTTGAATCTTTCCTTTCTGTTTCAGCATGTCTGGGGACCTTACTCCCCAGCTATAGATGCATTTACTCCTCCTCCTCCTCCTCTATGTGAACCAGCAACCGGAAGAATCGCCGAACAAGAAGACGGATAATAGTCAAGGAGGAAAGGACCACAACAATAATAACAAGACACGTGAGAAAAGGAGATGTTATTTCTGTGGCATTGTTGGACATGTGATGAACAACTGCAGAAAGAAGAAGAGGAAGATGAGTGCTACTTGCTTCCATTGTGGAGAGACTGGGCACCAAGCTAAGGACTGCCCAAAGAAGAAAGGGCAGGGACAGAAAGCCGGATCCACTTCAGGGGGTCAGATTCATGTGCTAGTGGCACCTCAGCAGGAACGAGGTAGTAATATTTCTGTAGAAAGTGTAGTTTATCTTTATGATCATCCAGTTCGCACACTTTTTGACTCTGGCGCATCACACTCTTTTATTTCATCTGCCTTAGTAGAATCTTTGCATCTAGACACTAGTATGGTAGAAGATCCCTTAGTAGTTTCAAATCCAATTGGGGGCTCCGCTTACTTGTCAATGGTTTGTTTGGGTTTGAAAAACTCTATTCTCAGCGTTGAGTTTAGTTGTAATGCCTTTGTTTTGGGCTTCTCGGGATATAGTTTGATCTTAGGCATGGACTGGTTATCCAGTAATGGTGCCATCCTTGATTGTGAGAAAAGAGTAGTTAGACTCTTGACTCGGCTTGGTAACACTCTAGAAATTTCTTGTAATCCCTTGAATGTTGTTATGCTTAGTTATCTAGAGTCGCTTGATGCTTCTGATGAAAATTTGCAATCAGTTAGAGTAGTCCGAGAATATCCGGATGTCTTTGAGGAGGTGAAAGGCTTACCTCCGAGGCGGGAAATAGACTTCCACATATATCTTGTGGATAATGCAAAGCCTGTAGCTTTACCTGTCAGACACATGGCTCCAAAGGAGAGAAAGGAACTCAGTAAGCAGGTTAAAGAACTTCTCGGAAAGGGATTCATTAGACGGAGCATTTCGGAATGGGGTGCTCCAGTGGTGTTCGCAACCAAAGCGGACGGTTCGCTTCGCCTTTGCGTCGACTATAGGGAGTTAAACAAATTGACCAAGAAAAATAGGCACCCTCTTCCCCGAATCGACGATTTGTTTGATCAGCTTGTAGGTGCGACGGTCTTCTCCCAACTTGATCTGGCAACTGGGTTCCATCAGGTAAGAGTAGCTGAAGATAGC
This sequence comes from Allium sativum, assembly GCA_030737875.1. Lineage (NCBI taxonomy): Eukaryota > Viridiplantae > Streptophyta > Magnoliopsida > Asparagales > Amaryllidaceae > Allium > Allium sativum. The sequence continues at coordinate 269,138,944 of CM060909.1, read as the reverse complement.
ATTGATAAAACGGCGTTCAGAACCCCAGACGGTTTCTTCGAGTGGCTTTTCATGCCTTTCGGCTTGACAAACGCACCCGCTTATTTCGTAGACCTAATGAGAAGGGTGTTCAGAGAATTCCTCAACAAATTTGTGGTTGTCTTCGTAGATGATATCTTAATCTTCTCAAAGAATGAGGAAGAGCATGCTCAGCATCTGAAAGAAATCATGGAAACTCTCCGTACACATCAGCTAAAAGCCAAATTCTCCAAATGCCACTTTTGGAGAAAGGAGGTAAGATTTCTGGGGCATATAGTGTCCAAAGAGGGGTTGGCTGTGGACCCCGCGAAAGTGGTGGCAGTGCAAGATTGGAAGACACCAAGAAATGCAACCGAAGTTCGAAGCTTTCTTGGGCTAGCCGGTTTTTATCGAAAGTTAATTAGGGATTTCACGAAAATCTCAGCCCCACTCACAAGGCTAACAAAGAAGAATCTGGCGTTCACTTGGGATTTGGACTGCGAGTTTGCTTTCCAATGATTAAAAAGGGCTCTTACAACAGCCCCAGTTCTAACTCTGCCTGACGAAAGCAAAATGTTCACAATATACACAGATGCATGTGGAACGGGACTAGGCGCTGTTCTAATGCAAGAAGGAAGGGTAGTAGCTTATGGCGGAAGACAATTGAAAGTTCATGAAAAGAACTACCCAACCCACGATCTTGAGTTAGCCGCCATCGTCTTTGCACTTAAGTCTTGGCGCCATTATCTCCTAGGTGAGAAGTTTGAACTATACACTGACCATAAATCGTTGAAATATCTCTTCTCGCAGAAGGATCTTAACTTGAGGCAGCAAAGATGGATGGAGTTTCTTGCCTCGCATGACTTTGAAATTTCCTATACTCCCGGCAAAGGCAACGTAGTGGCAGACGCGTTGAGCCGAAAGAAACTGACCTTAAGCCCTCTCTTTGTGGAAAGGCAAAGCTTGGAGTATATAGCTAGTTTTAACTTTAGGCCCTCCTCGGATTTTGTACCGGGTTTGTTAGCATCTCTCGAAGTACGCCCTACTCTCTTGGACTCAATAGGGGCTGCACAACGTGAAGACCCTTAGCTTGTTGATGTGATTGATAAACTTATTAGGGGTGAGACTTCTAGTCACCTCAGTAGATACGCCATCGATGATAAGGGTTAGCTGAGGCGAGATGGAAGAATATGCATCCCACAAGCAAAGGAGTTGACAAAGAAGGTTCTCGAGGAAGCGCATCATTCCAAGATGACTATACACCCTGGCGGTGATAAGATGTATAAGGATATAAAAAGAACTTTCTTTTGGAGCGGCATGAAGCAGGACGTCGCATATTTCGTTTCTAAGTGCAAGACCTGCCAACAGGTCAAGGCGGAACAGAAGAAGCCTGGAGGACTACTTCATCCTTTAGAGGTCCCACAGTGGAAGTGGGATAGCATTTCAATGGACTTCATTGATGGACTGCCTAGGTCGAGAAGAGGCAACACTAGCATTTGGGTAATAGTGGATAGGCTTACTAAAAGCGCCCACTTTATACCTATCAAGAGTAGAAGGACTGTCGCATCTCTAGCATCTCTTTATCTCAAGGAAATAGTTCGACTTCATGGGATACCCTCCAGCATTGTTAGTGACCGAGACCCTATCTTCACAAGTGAGTTTTGGCGGAGTCTGCAAGAAGCTGTAGGCACACAGTTATGTTTGAGCACGGCCTATCACCCCCAAACCGATGGCCAGACGGAAAGAGTGAATAGAGTTTTAGAGGATCTTTTGAGACTTTGCGTTCTTGACTTTGGAGGGACATGGGAGGATCACCTTCCTTTAATGGAATTTGCCTACAACAACAGCTACCAAGCTACCATAGGCATGGCACCCTTCGAAGCCTTGTATGGAAGACCGTGCAAATCACCAACTTGTTGGTGGGAGTCTACAGATAAGCTTATACTTGGGCCAGACATGATTAGAGAGACTTCAGAGAAAGTGGACTTGATACGGAAAAGGATGAAGACAACCCAAGACAGACAAAAATCCTACGCCGACAAAAGAAGGACCGACCTTGAGTTTGAGGTTGGGGACAGGGTTTTCCTTAAGGTATCCCCTTTAAGGAACGTCGTTCGCTTTGGGTCCGCAGGAAATCTAGTACCAAGATTTGTAAGACCATTCCCTATCATCGAGAAGGTTGGGAAGATGGCCTATAGATTAGAGCTACCCGAGAGACTGGCCGGAGTTCACAACGTCTTTCATGTTTCTCACCTCCGGAAGTGTTTGCATGAGTCTGCGGAAGTGGTGGAACCTAGCATTCTAGAAGAAGCCAAAGTGGAACGTGAAGCAACTGTGAGGAGAGTTCCAACCCGCATCTTAGGAACTGAAGTAAAAAAGCTACGCTACCGCGAAATCAAACTCGTTAAAGTTCAGTGGAGCGATGCCGAGGAAGACGCGACTTGGGAAACTGAGGACAGAATACGCGCTGCCTACCCTCTTCTTTTTGAGGGTACATCTTCGATCTCTCTTTTTCCTTAAGTTATGCTTTATCTATCTTTTTAGGTATACCTCCTCGGTCCTTTTCCTAACTCCTTAAGTAGAAAACAAATGGATGCAAACATGTATTTGAAAACATGTTATGGATGATGGCTGCAAATGGTTGCTAGTGATTGCTAGTGGTTGCTCGTGGATGCATATACACACACACACCCTAGGTTATAGATCGGCTCAGTCACTTCATATTGCATATGCATATATGTATTCTCATTTGTATATGGTTGAAACTTGATATGCTGTCATATGGTCGTCGCATTTGTATGAATAATTGTGCACTCATATAGAATTATGAGTAGGAAAAATTTGCATACATAATTGACTCATGACACTTACATGATTCGCATTAAGGAGGTCAACTGAATCAGTAGACCGCCTGATTTCTGCATTAGATAAGGACATGTACACACACTATGCATATGATTACGAAGCATTAGAAGTCTTTTAAGAACAGTGGATGCCTGTGTTTGTTGGTTGAGTAGATGGACTGTTGGATGGTAGGATATACATTCTTCCTAACTTGAAGATTTCGGGGACGAAATCCTTTTAAGGGGGGAGAATGTAACACCCCGTGAATTCTATAACATTAAGCTTCACAAATTAAAGTGTAATTAATTATAAATGAAAGAATTAAGGGAAATGGGTTACACCATTGCGTTCGTCTCGGAATTCTGCTTGAGATAGAGTTTGAGTTTGCGCGAATCGGACTCTGTATGAAGGAGTTATGACCTTCGGAAGTTTCAGAATAAAATTTAAAATTCAAACAGTTCAGTTTCAAATTCGAAATTCGAAAAACAGGTTTAAACTGGGCTGGGCGGGAAAATTCCCGCCCAGAGACCAGGTCGACCATAGGGTCGACCATGGTGTCGACATGGTCACCCCAGGTCGACCATAGTGTCGACCTGGGTGTCGACCTGCCAGTCGACCTACCTGGTCGACCTGGCTGGCTAGGTCTGGCTCTGGCTCGAATTTCTATGGCTTGGTGTGTCAGTAGGGCTGACATGTCACCTCTTGATTGGCTCTTTGAACTTTGTATGGTCTAGATTCCTCCTGTCTTCATCTAACGGCTCAAAACAATTTAAAAATCTATAAATACACCCTAAGTCACAACTAAAAATTCACACAAAAAAATAAGATGGGAGTCGTCATGCTGCCAGGAAGGAATTGAGCATAGCCGTCAAGAGAGAAAAGCTTAGAGACGAATCAAATTAAGAAGAAGATAAAAATTAATCAACGCAACGTTAATCTACCCAAAGGAGGGCATCTCAATTTCAGAATTCAGAATCCAGAATTCAAGATTCTGCATTCGTTGTAAGTATAGTGACCTTTCAGAATATGAATAAAAATTGTGATGTGATTCGATGTAAATGAAAATAGAATTGTGTTATTGTATGAATATGATATAAATTCTGTGTATTGTAATGATTCTATCATGACTTGTGTATTGATATTTGTGGCCTGAATTGATTGATGCAAGCCTATTGAACAATTGTATATGAAAACAATGGCACTTGCAAGTTGTGGAAAAAAACTAGAAATTGATCCCTTTATGTTTATGTCGATGGCATGGACTATATACATTCCCTTAGTCTAAGTTAGAATTTATGTAAACATGTTCTAGATTTGAGACCTTTTATGCCTACATGACCTAAAACCTATGAACACATTCTTATGTTTATTTGCAAGTATAATTGGATCTATGTTAAGTATCGTTTGGGTTTCATAAACTATGAAAGTTCATGTTGAAATAGGCTATATGATTAGATGTTAAAATTGGACATTTTGGTGAATATACAACATGCTAGTTTTGTGGTTGACATTATGTCAAGTTAAACATGTTTAAACACAAGTTTGTATCAGCCTAAACTATGCCATTTCATATGTCACCTACTTAGTTATACTTTGATTTGAATGTAAGTTCACATGACCCATAATTTATGTTGAATCGCTAAATTGCAAGTTCATGCGCCACACACCTTTATGTGAAATATTACATGTTCTTGGTTTCCCCTTTTTCTCACGTTTATAAAGTTGGGCTGAATTGTGTCAAGCCCAACACTTGTTATAATGTCGCGAACGTACAAACGGGGGTAATAACGTTGGGTGTAAAACATTAAAAATATAAGTTGGCATGGTTGGCACATGCCAACGGCAATGACATTCTAGCGGTATGAATTGTTATACCCAAGAATAAAGAACATGAAATTTACATATATAATTGAGAAGTAATAAAATATGTAAATTTAGAAAACACGATATGCTTAACCCGAGGTTGGATTGAGTTGTGATGTAAACCTGCCCGGACCCGCCCGGCTGTCCAGTAGTCACAACAATACATATCCAATGTGGGTGGTTAAGCATTGAGCCCAATAATGACCCGAGGTTAGACTGAGCTACGATGTAAGCCTGCCCGGAACCGACCGGCACATCCAGTAACCGTAGCAATACCTGTCTAATGTGAGTGGTCTGGTGCTCTAAGAGGCTAAGGACAGATGGTAGGGTTAAGTCAACTATAAACACTTAACCAAATTCAACATGTTAACAAGAATTAATGGGTGAGGTTAGGTAAATACAGACACTTAACCACTTAACATGTTTGACTAGAAAAACCCTAGTAACGAGGGACCCGTTTCAGCAGTAATCCAAGTTAGGTATCATGGTACCCTGAAACTAGGCAGGGTGGGGCACGATTACTGGGCTGATTGTAAGCGGTCAAAGCGACGGCGGTGGGTGCAACAATGTAGGTTCAAACGGGGTGCGGGCGTGCAAACACTCCGGAGCAGACAAACAGGGCACTGGGGGCACCAGTAGTATAACCTATGCCTTCTAGAAATTGTGTCGGGGCCGCCACTATGGGTCTTGATACACCCCATGGTGGGACCAACATAGGTATCTACAATTCTTGGGGGACGTATGACACATGTTAACGCGAGTAGGAGCCGATCTTTAGAAAATGGGGATCACTTCACCCTCAGCATGGGGTGCCAGTTAAAATAAGCTCAAGTAGGTGCAGAGATATAGTATGGGTGCGATAGTACATTCGATTCTAAACACACTTCCTTAGCTTTGAACACTTTCCTGTTTTCAGTTTATATCTATCATGCCCTTTTTCTTATTCACATACTGAAGAGTTACTAGATTTACTCAGGCTTTATGTCTGACTCTATTTTCTTTTCGTCTTCTTTTCTTTCGTGCCCCCCCCCCCACCCCCCACCCCCCCAGGTCCACAGGGAGGAAACAATCCAGCTTAGTACTCTTTTGCAAGCTTCAAGACCGTAGACGTATGGTTTGGATCTCTTTTGCTCGGATCATGGCTTTGGATATCACTATGGGGATTTTTGTTACTTTTATTTATGTTTTTATGCTTCTTTAATAATCAAGACAGAAATGAGGTTGTAATGATGGAAGTATTTTGAGACAATTATGGAAATGTTTTATTTGAACACGTATTGATGAAATAAAAGTCTGTTTGGTTTCCGCTGTTTAAAATATGTATTTATATCTGTCTTGTGTTTATCTGCGACTTTTACTTATAAACCTTCACTAAAGTTAAGGCATTCCCTTTGTGAGTGACCTTAACGGAGGTGGGGTGTTTCAGGATAGATACATTTTTTCGTACCCATTAGTCTATAATTGCTAGAATCTTTAATATTTCTCCTCTTATACACCCCACTACGTTCACATGCAAACAATATTTTGGGTTTCGTGCTAGATGAAGTATTGTCCGATCTCATTATAACTATTTATAAACCAAGACGTCTGCAAGTATTATAAACTAAATCAATTAAATGCTGACGGGATGGATAAATCTACAAAGCAAAAACAAAAAATTATAGGCATCCAATTGCTTAACAAAGAAAAAGTATATAAAAAACGTAAAAATGTAAACACAAATCATTACTTACATCATATATTGAAAATTCATATGTATAATCCAACAATATTTCATTGCTCTCATCTTCATCGCTTAAGTAATCTACCATCTATACCAAAGAAAATAAAAGCAAAAATTAGTTGTTAAAAATAAATTAGCCAGGAAACCACTCAGGGAACACTCGTAAATTAATCACGTATTACCCATATGTGGTACTCACCTCAATCACGTCGAGTATGTACGTCCTGCGGGATAATTCACGTATGTACTCTGTGCGGTTGCTGATTTTCCTACAACCAAACCACGCAGGTATGTAACGTGGTTTTGACACCCATCATGTATACTCCATACGCATTTGATGACAAATTCACGGTCTTTCTCTGCATGATTGTTGTTTCGGTCTCCCCTAGTTCCTATTTCCAGCCTGAGCTTAATAACAATGGAATTTTATGATAATGCCATAAAAAATTGTAAGATTTACTGCATGAATCTCATTTACATTTGTAGAATCAACTACATGATCCATTGCTTGATTTTAGATAAGTGAGATTTTAGTTTTTTGTGTTCTAGGGTTTTACTGGAATATGAAGCAGAAATGAGAAAGAAAACAAGTTACGTACAAGTGGAAAAGGGTATTTCAACCTCTTAATTTTTTATTTTATTTTTGCTGAGTGAACTCAGTAATTTCTAGGGTTGAATAAAATTTGCCTTAGTCATTTACATAAATGTTAAAACTGGGTGTAAAGAGAACTCTTAAGAATTGGAAACATATCCGTAATCTATGGAAACAAAATGTCGTCAACCAATCCACACGCACGAAATCAGGGTTGTCACTTTTCGCTGGAGAACGAACAGTTTTAGGGTTTAGTAAAGTAGTCATCAATCAAACGATGGAGACAGAATTAAGAAGAGATGTTGCTTTTGGCAATTGAAAGCAAAAATACTAAGGTCGAGTTATGATTGCAAAAATGGTGATTTTGGTTAATTAGCAACGAGTGGAGGAATTAGTAGAGCAGCTGAGGAGAATGAGAATAGTACTAGGAAACACTTTGTAGCCGCGGGAGGAAGACGGGGAATAGTTAGGAAGGAAACTATGTAAAATGAAATAGCAAGAAGGGAACCCATTTTTGAAATGCAAGGATTTAAGATTGTCCACGCCAACAAGGTTGGTTTTCTGTGTTTTATAATAAGTAATGGACTTTATATACCCATGTCATATTATATAAATTCGTTTAAACACTAAACGAAAATCAAAGATTAACTCATGATATCTCAGGTCAAAGTTAGATCACGACTTACCACTTTATAAATTTATCTTAGCTTGGCCGACAAAGCATACAACACCATATTAAAATTACAATAAACAGTAATGTCAATTTTATGGTACCAATAATTAAAAAAAAAAAAAAAAAAAAAAAAAAAAAAGAGCAGGATGCACTATTATTATTCAAAATCTTTACATGCTTTTAACAAATAGTAATAAGCACACTTTATGCAATTATTATCGAAATCTTTACATGTCAATTCCACTTTATATTGTATCTCTTCATTTACCATCTGATTCACATTTGAATTAAAGACACTCCCACCAACTAAACGGAAAAAAAAAACGCTTAATTCGTACTTCCATGGTTAGTATACCTATTTAAATTCAAATAACTATAATGAGTTCCTTGAAAAGGAGGGGACAAAACAGTCTTAGACTCATACACACAGGTTCAAACATCAAAACCAATTTTAAAGTAAGTTTACACCTTAATAAGGATAGCTTGGCTAAAATCCTTATTATGATTCAAAATACATCTTCCTATCGAAAAATATGTAAATTAAATCACTAAAATTAAGTTATTATATAATGAGGAGGGTTCCATGGCACCCCTATTTTGGAGCACTCCATATGCACCTCATTTATGGCCACACATTTATATTAAAAAAAGTTAGTGGGGGAAAGATAGATAGTGGGAGGAGAGAGAAACGGAAATGTATGGTGGAAATCAAAGGGCTAAAGGGGTGCTGCACTATTTGGGGTGTCATTGATCCTATCTCTTATATAATTGCATAAACTTAAACAATTATTTAATGAATAATTGCAATCATTTGTGTAATTATACTTAAAATTTGAATATATTTCTACAATTATTCAATGAAAAGTTGCCATATTTTCCATAATTATTCAATAAAAAATACGAAAATTTCCACAATTAATAAAAAAAAATACAGAAAAATCTACCATTATTCACCAAATAATCAAATAAATGTAATTTTTCAATATAATTAATTAAATGTCTACACTATTCGTTAATCTTTGCATTATTATATACAATTATTCAATAATTAAATTCTAAAAACCTAATTTAGTCCTTTTTTAAGGAATTCCTGTACCTTGTGTTTAATTTTAAAATTTAAGCCTAATATTCAATAAAAAAAACAACTATTTTGACTATTAGTTACGCTTGAAGTTACATTTTTATTTAAAGTAATGGTTTATATACAGTAATAATCTCATTTTGAAAACCTTAAATGTTCGGACCGTTTATCTTCAATCTTATAGGAACACCATCACAAATGCAAGCACGAGTAAAAGAACACTGCAACGACGAGAAGATGTTCCATAGGATAAGAAAGCTTTTACAAAAGGGCATCGTGCCGCTTAAGATTCTTTATCAGCTGTGTATTATCATTGCATACAGTACATGATTTAACAGTTACGGGTTACATGCCAATATGTCAGCATCCTACACAAAGCATACATCCCCCTCCAACCGAGCTATGACGTATAAAACACAGACGCCTGCATACAAGTGAAAACTGCAGTTAGAGAACAAGTAACTTTCAAGTACAAAACGGGGGAAATGAAAACTAAAACAAATAGTATATAAAGTAATATAAACTACGATTCATATTATAAGAAAGTGGCACACCATTTCAGTAAGAAAAGCGCAAGACCAGGATGAAATCCAAAGGGATTTTCCCAGTTATTCTACAGAATCAGTAAAAATATATTTGCATATTCATTGTGAAAAGCCATCAAACATCAAAGATAATCATGGATGCATAAACAATCACAGCAGATGTTGCAAACGTGCCCTCTCAAAGTTAGAAATGGATAAAATACATATAACTGTATGCTTACCTGCTGCAAGAAACATATTCATGAAATTCATGGAGAATGAGGAGCTAATTCGGGTTTGACCGGGAAGCTTTTCGCATCTTCATCAGTGACATCACTATTAAATAAAGGAAAATCGTAAAATTAACATCACAAAATAGAAACCTTAACAATAAAAATAAAAATATATAAAAGAAAAGAAAACGGAAATGCATAAACATGTGCAATAATTATTTTCCTAATGCACCTGTCAGCTGCTTCAGTTTTGCTGATCAATGTAATATTTAATGAGGATACTAGCTTCAAGAAGTCCGAAAGATCCGTCGTCTTCCATTTTTTATAGAGGTGACACAGAAACTCATTGAACTCCTTCGGCTCCTATTAATAGACATTCAAATATGGAATTCAACACAGTGAAGGCCTTACATTATAGGCAAATAGGTCCACCAAAAAACTTATTGCAAGAATAAATTTCGGATCCTAGTTTCAAAATGTGCATATACAGTTTTAAATATGTACATGTGCAGTTTCAAAATGTGCGTATATTGCCCTGAAAACAAGGTCTAAATTTGTAATAAGTTGCAGGTGAGACCTGTTTGTAAAATATATTTTTAATGGGGCTAGTACTGTAATTAACATATCTATTATAACATTAAAACCAAGAAACCATGCATCACTCGTCTGGAGAAGCACTTTGTCTAGCAATAGCACATTTCTGCATAAATCATGATGATTTATGTGTCTAGCCATAGCACACGTCTGCCATGATTGTAGTACCTAGACATTCAGTCTACTCTTGTAAAAATGTATGTATTATTTGTTATAATAAAAAGTGTTACGGACCACTTTAAATACCGGTCGGCCTTGCCAAATTTTTAGGCTTTGCCAAATATAATGCAGTGACAATTATATTTAATGCTTAAATATAATGTATTAATGTAGCTTCCTGAAGGAGCTGCAGGCTGAGCTCTTAAAAAACAACTAAATTTGGATGCAACTCTAAAGCATAATAAGATGTAATATAGTTATCTACAGCAATACAAATCAGGTAATCTGACTTACCCCCTAAGTTGAGAGAACATAGCCTTATATTAATTGATGATTCCAACCCAATAAAATTATTTTCCAGTGTAAACTTGTTTACAGTTGTTTATCTGCTAAGACTGAGGCACTATTGTTCTACAATTAGATTATAGTCATTGAATCTGAATGCAGCTACAATACATACACGATTGTGTTACAAGCTAACGAGTGAAAACTTACAGTTATATTCAACAGACTGATGAAACTACTAAATTTTGACAGGTTTCCATTTATCTATTTGCAACAGTCGGAACAAATTTTGTTCACTTTTACTGGACTGTTGGTTGTGGCTGTCATTAGTAATTATAATCACGACCACTCAAGAACAGAACAAAATTAAATGAAAATTTATGGCATACTATGTGTGCAGTTAAAGTGTTTGTCTATGAAACATATAGACAGCTTTAAGCATATACAACTACAAAACATACCCCAAGAAAGTTATTGATAATGCAATTTTAAACTAACGTCCTAATAATTAGGAAATTGTTTTACCTGTTCAAGTATACAGGCTTTGCGGAGGGAAACTAAACATTCAATAGCTTTAGCATAAGTGTCACCTTTAAAGGAATCCTCCAGCAAATTATAAATATAATCCTTCATCTGTTTAATTGCTTCTTTGACCCACTTTGAGCCATCTCTCCTTGCAATCATTGCTTCAAAATCACGAGTTGGGTTTTCATCTTCAATTTTTTCAATTTTCAATGAAGACGAATCTTGAATAAGTTTCATGGTATCATTTTTATTTTCATCCGGTTCTCCACCCGATGCTGTAGCTTTATTTTTCCATCCTAGTCTAGAAGACTTTTTCCTCTGCAATTACAATGGTATTCATAACTAAACAAGTATGCATAGCGCTAGTATATCCCCTCATCCCATTTGCCTGAAGTATCCATATTTAAAAACATTAAACTTGGTTCGTATCTCAGATTGGTTTATCCATACATTAAGCATGAATGAATACTTTGGCTAGTCTAGAAGACCTTTCCCTCTGCAATAACAATCGAATTGGTGACTAAACAAATATACATAGCGCGCTAATATATTCCCCCAAACCCATCTGCCTGAAGTATCGATATTTCAAAACATTAAACTTGGTATCTCAGATCGGTTTATCCATACATAAAGCATGAATGAATACACTGGGTAGTCAATTTTTTTATTTATAAACCTTCGTAATGATTCAGTTGGAAAATAAAATGCATTGAGATGCAAAAGAGCAATGCCTAGGGGCACCTAACGGTTTCGCACCATAGAAAATAAAATAAAAAACGAATGGAGGAGTTTAAACCTTTGGATTTTCTTTCAGCTCATATTGGTGGCAGAGATTTTCTATGACAGGCTTATGTTTTGAAATGAGTTCGGGATCAGGTTCAGTAATTCTCTTTAGACTCGTATCCAGTGGAAGAATCATTGCATCTGGCTGCTTTGCTTTTAAGTCAAGAAAACGATAAAACCGCTGCAAACCCAAAATATTCAAGCCAGTCATAAGTTAATCAGAAGAGATTCCAACATGAGATCAAATGCAGACATTTATTGGGTATCCCTAAAAGGAAACATGTCATCAGAGAATGTAACTTGGGATACCGAAAAGCATAAAAGTTGTTTTATTTGGCCACCATGTTCGGGGAGAGGTGTTGTTTGCACTTTTTCCTCCATATGCATTACACTGCATACATATGAACCAAGGTTTGAGGCCTCAATCGAATATCCGATCAGTGAAAAAAAAACATCAAATTTTATGGAAGAAACTTAAAATATAAGTAATTTGAATTTTAAATTAATGGATGCTCAAAATCTGAAATTTAAACTCAGAACGTACAAAATCATAAAATATATAAATGGGATAACTAAAAATGGTTAAGAACAAAGTAATGAACAAACAATTTTAGTGTTATAAATATTTATAATTAATCAACATTGTTTGCTTATATCTTATTTTCCAATTAAAGATAAATTATACAAATTTTTCAGTAAATCAAACAGATTTTTGTTTTAATTATATGAAAAATAAATAATAAAATCCGAAACCGGAACTGGAACTGAAATGTGCAAATCAGATCGAAAATCATAAATTACAATAGGCCGAAAGCGAGATCTTGAACCTTGATATAAGCCAAACTTCCCCATAAGCTCCGATGGGGTTTAGTGGATTGTAGGGGTGCTGCCATACTTTAAAGTAAACTTGTTATTCTTATGTCAAAACTTCAGTATAAAATTATTTTCTCTAAGTTTAAGCTTCAAAACCCAGAAAATTGCAGTATCTGGTCTTCCTGAAAAAGGTCAATGTTGCTGATTTCAACTTACAAAGTTGCAGCTTGATTATTTACATTGCCAAGCATTTAGTATAGGCCAGGTAATACAAGGGCTCAATAGAAGATATAAACTATTGAATAGAAATGATAGCAGAGTGAGAAGATATTTTCCCTGAAAACAATAGCAGTCTTCAGAAGAAATCATATGATTATACAACCAACAATAATCGTTGATTATACAACCAACAATAATCATTGATTATACAACCAACGATAATCATTGGAAAAAATTAAAGAAAAATACAGTGTTTTGAATGGATTAACATTTACAGCTTAGTTTTAAAAAGTAGAAAATAGGGAGAAGGACAAACTTAACAAAAAATTTGGTGAAAAGTATGGAAAGTTTAGAATTTAGTGAGAATGACAAATGTTAGTGTAAATGAGAAAAGATAGTGGGCCGCCTGAATTCCACTTTTAGTGTAAATGTGTCATTCTCCCTAATTTTGAAACTTTCCATACTTTTCACCAATTTTTTTACAAAGTTTGTCCTTTAAAAGAAAATCCTCTTTTAAAAAAATATCAATCTAAGCATGCATTACTAATGACCAGTCACATGAATAAAAAACAGAAATATCTAAAGCGTTAGGATATCTTTATTATTTGTGCAATGTTGATGCACGAGTTCTTAATTTGAATTATTTGGATATTATCCAATTAAAACTTGAAAGGTGTAATTAATGTGAATAATGGAAGCTGGTTGCTTTTTGAAAGAAAAAGAAAACATTTTGGTCCTTAAAACAAATATCCACTTAATTTATGGATTCCTCACCGGTCCTAAGCTTGTGCCAAATAAAGTACCGCTTCTTAGATGGTTTAAGATTTCACATAGAAGTTCTAAATGCTGCACATTTACCAAAAAGAATATAGGAGAAAGGCGCGTCTTTGAATACCTCTAAGACCGGATTTGGCGTGAACTCGGGTTGAAGCAATTCTTCTTTGCCAGGAGATGCCAAATCTAACATCTTAACAAAATCATCGGCGACTTCTTGTTGTTTATCATTTGGTTGTAATGATAATGGTAAATTGTTAAATGATGGGAACTGAAACTCTCGAACATCTTCAGCAAATGGAAGCACATTGAAGTAAAATGAATCTGCCTGCATAAGCAATGTATAATTTTATAAAGATCATGCAACTTAATATGTATATCCAGACTTCTACATAGCTACAAACATGGGCGACTGTTTGTTCAAACCAAATACAGCAAACCGAATCTATGTTTGGCTGGTTCGATTTGGTTTTGACAGTTAATTGATATAACTTGGTTACTATTTCATATTTATTTGGTTTTTTGATCAGCTTTGATTTTCAATGTTTAGAAATCAAACAGGAGGCCTAATCTGAGCATAGAACATAAATTATGTTCAAACACACACACACACACACACACACATATATACATATATACATATATATATATATATATATATATATATGTATGTATGTATGTATGTATGCATGAACATTGCTACAGTACTCGAAATAAATTATGTTAAAATCTGTGAATAGTGAAATTTTACTGCAGATTTGTAGGCTTTCAAGGGGGTCCATTAACTTACCTCTAATTCGCATATTTTGACAAAATTTGATTGTGGTGAAGTAGAATTGTTGTGTGTGTGTGTGTCTGTACGTGCACATATGTGTGCGCGTGCGTGCATGTTTACTAATATCAGAACTGGTTTCTACATTACTGTCATAATAAATATTGTTTCTCTTTCAATTCATGTTGATATGAATTTAACCGAGGAGCAGTTTGTTACTAAAAAGCATAGCACCCATGATGTTTCAACTATGTATTGTGCTAGCAACTTAACAATCTATCTCAGATACTGAAAAACAAATTAAATCAACCAAATCAAATATATTTTCAAGCATATTGATTTTCTGCAGAGACTGTAAATTGGTCCCAGAGATGATAAATTATATACTAGAGGAGACAATATGCTATCAGTTTGTGCAAGAAAGTTATTACAGTTGGTAAGGTGTACCCACAGTATGACAATAATTTAAAAAATATGGACTAAGGAGGTATGATCTCACAATATCATCTTTGTGCGAAATGTTTGGTGTCAACACACCAATAACAACGCTTCCTTGATTTTGCCTCCACACACATCTTAAAATTGCCACCTTATTCATTTCCTTCATGGCTCTAGCTATAGCAGAGCAAGCTAAAATGGCTTTATTATTGCCGGGCTCGGGAATGAAGACATACGCATCCTTCAAGTAATAATGCCTTCGCAGAAAAGGAAACATAAGTATTAGTTCCCAAGAAAATAAATCCAAGATGGTTTCCATTTCACAGACTCATAACAGATTACACTTTAAAATAATAATAAATATTAACCCTGAAAATGCAAGTGTAAACGCTGAATGTAACAGCAACATGTCATCGCCTAAGCATTTCCTTAAATTTGTGTTTTTCCGATGGACTAAACAATTCACATTGATCGCTGTGTTCAAAACATGAGCATCAATTTGATATTGTTTGCATCAAAATTGACACAAACACTCAAGAGTGAGTTATGTAGAGAACTAAATAAAGAAAAATAAGTGAAAACAGTGAAAATCTACAGTAAAATAGCAAGAAAATCAAACATTGAGATTTATAGTGGCTCAACGTTAAATAGCCTAAGTCCACTTTGAGCATTTAATCACTTTATTGCCGAATTTGATGTCAACAGAGTTCAGATCGTCGAAAATCCGAGGTACACAACGGATGGAGAAAATACAATGAGCTAAAAAAACTAAATTTCTCCGACAACTGGTATTTATAGGCATAGGCAACCTCGGACCGGGCTGAAATTTCATTCGGAGAATCTCAAAGTGTAGTCGACCAGGTCATAAAAAGGTAGGCTCCTAAATCAACATTGATTCAGATCAGCGCCGATCCGACTCAGTGTCAAATCGGGATCTGCCACTTTAAGCATGAGTCCTCCTTCACGACCAGGTCTTGATTCTGAAGTTGGTTTGTGAACGGTTTCCAAAACA
Organism: Allium sativum; assembly: GCA_030737875.1. Taxonomy (NCBI): domain Eukaryota; kingdom Viridiplantae; phylum Streptophyta; class Magnoliopsida; order Asparagales; family Amaryllidaceae; genus Allium; species Allium sativum. The sequence goes on along the minus strand of CM060909.1, from coordinate 269,123,040 downwards.
AAATTTAGATCGTAAATTGTAATTCAAACGTTAAATCAAAACGGAATTCAAATCATAAATCGTAGATTTTAAAAATAAAAAAATAAAAAAAAAATCATATTTTAAGGTTTTACACTTGAAATTAATTTTGATATTTAAACTTGTAAAAATAAACTTTAAACTCGGTTTTTTCTCTTATTCACAGTTGTCAAGGCGAAAAAGCCTCAAGCCCTCGCTAGCACTTTTTTGCGCCTAGGATCTTTTTGGGCACCTTGAATGATTTTATTTTTTCTTCAGTGTTCAACTAAAAAGCTGCATTTAAAAAAATGCAATAAAGCACAATTTTTGTTCCAATAAAGGCATATAAAAGCAATATTAGAACAAAACATTATACAATAAACATAAATCAAACTAAAAATGCACAATGTCATTCAAACTCAAGTCGCGACTGTTATCACGACGCTCGACTAGTCGTCGACTAGCCGATTAGTTGAGATTGAAGCCTCGACTGGAAGTCTCAACTTGCCAATTATCGACTGGAAGCTGCAGTAGAAGAAAGGAAACAAAAAAAATGCGAAGTAGCTGCAGAAAGAAGGAATAAGAGACAGGAATACCAAACGGAAGTGGAAGCAAAAGGAAAAATTGGAAAAATAAATAAAACTTAATGCATACACCTTCAGCAAATCTCTTTCAATTCTGACAGTAAATCGAGCATCGTTGAGGATATTTTGAGCGGATTCGAACATCTCAACCAAAATCGAGCAGACGAGGTTCGATTTGATGTCTTTTTTTGTTTTCTTTTCTCTTTTTCCCTTTTTGTATGTTGGATCTGATATCTATTTCGTTTTCTTTTCTATTTGTCACTTATCGTTTTTAGTTTCATATGAATGGGTAGGAAGATTTCAGGTGTTGGTGTAGGCTGAATACTTATGGGCTGTCAAAATTGAAATGGTTGATTATTAGATGGGCTACTTCTTTTTCAAAGCTTTCCAGTGAAGTAACTATCATTCAACTTTTACTTTAATTACTGGAGACTTTAATATACTTCTAACTGTTGGACTTATATCTTTTTTATCAATTAAAAATACAGAATTCATTTTATTGTAGACTAGTAATTAAGCTAGCTCCAGTGTTGTAAGCCTGTTAGGTAGAGTGGACGGAACACTATAAATTCCGCAGACGGTGGACGGTCCACCTTAAAAACCGAAATAGTTGATTGTCAACCACAATCACCTGTTCTGCATTTTTATTATTGGTTATAATAAAAAAGTATTGCGAATCACTATAAAAACCAGTCGGCAATGCCCAAAAAATATACATAATTCAATATTACTCTAATTACTGGAGACTTTAATGTATATTACTCTAATTGGACCCCTACCGACTCGACTTACCGCCGTAACAACCAACACCATACTTATAACGGAAATTACAAACAACATTACGTAAAGTATTAAATAGAGCTTTAACCTTCATGAATTATGCTTTTTTGGACAGTTTGACAAAAAAAGGGTCTTTTTTGCTTTTTGATCGACAGAAGAAAAGCAGTTTTTTTTTATATATATATATATAGAATGCTCTAAATCAACAGCCGACCGATCACAATTTTCTAATTATGTTGGATTTCGGGTTCCTATTAGGTCAAATGCTAAAAAAAATCTACTAAAATGTTACAAAAGGAGCACTTTTTTGGTGCTTCACAAGGCGAGCGACCTTTAGGGCTTTTTTGACGTCTTATGCATCGTAGGCGCTTGGAAGGTAAAAAGTCACAGGCTGGGGACTAGGTCTTTTTGGAGCCTAGGCGAGGGCTTTGATAACATAGCTCTTATTTCCTTTGTTTTTGGAAAAACTGCAATTTAAATTGTGAATCCAAATAAGTACGTTAGCCTAGAGTAGAATGTTTTTTATTATGGTTTTAACGAAGTGTAAACCGAAGCAAATCGAATCATAAAGGGAGATTTGAATCGGGATTTAAATCGCAAGATTTTAAGGTTTTTACGAACATTGGATTTGAACAAGCGCCTTGGCATTTGACAGATACCAAGTGATCTTACTTGAGTTGAACTAGGAGAAATGTGTTATCTAATTCCTACCCTAGTCCAGATTCTTGGTGTCTGTGACTTGTATTCTGAACACTCAGTCAGGCTATTCTACCGAGTTTTTACGCTTGTTGGCTAACGGCCATGTTTATGCTTGATATTCAGACCTTTGGAACATTACCGCGGGCTGTCCACATCGATAATCATCAAGTCACACTTGCCTAGATAGTTAGAAGTAGCCGAATCAAAAGCCGGATAACCCTTACCTTCGGAAGTACGTCTTGATGGAAATATGGAATGTGCTAGTACCATAGGTATTAGTTTAATGACAATAACTTTAGAAAATAATATAAAATAAACACTAAAACTTTATCAAGATACATATATATATACACATAGTATATAATGCATGATATTAAACAGGTATTGAGTAATAAAACTGTACAGCATCAAGTGTAGATTCAAGATGCGCATAATGTCAAAGATGATGATAAAGAGACTTGAAAGTTAGAGAATGAAGGCTCTTGAGTATTGAACAGTTCAAGAAATCAAGATAAGTTACGTACCGAGTCTTATATACGTTAAAACTCTAATAGCATCTTTCTCATCTTTCTATCTAATTTTATCTTAAGGTTTTTCAAATATCCTTTTCAAAATGGTTTTCAAAAGAATCCTGATTTTACATAAAATTATTTTAAGTCTTAAATTTCCATATATGTAATATGGAAACGTCTATTTAGACATAAGTTATAAACACGATTGGTAACACAATGGACCTCCATTGAATTTTCCCTTCAATTCCACCAATCATACATAAACAAAAGATCTCACGATCAAGATTACTTGTGTCACCAATTGTATCTAATTCTGTGATCAAATAGCTGTCCCCTTTTAATATACATTAAGTCTTTGACTAGTTATAAATTGTTATAATTTTATAGAGGTTATTGTAAATTTGAGTTTAATATCTATTCTCTTATGCTTTGATTTAATTTTATGTTTCGGGATTTATACTTTGATTTTAAATATTTACTTATACTGTATAATTTTATTGGTTTTGTATATACAAATTTATATTAAATCTTTCAAAAATTATTTATAGAGGTTTATTAACTTTTATTTTGATTAAAATGTATATAAACTATGATTAAATGAATTTACAAAATTTTTATTTATTTTACAAAGCAACGGAGCCAAAAGGAGTATACCCATATACTCTACGCTTACACGTCAACATGCTAGTCGTGATTTTCAAGAAACAAATTTCTAAATGTCTTTGTGTCGTTTTCTTCGCTAACAGATATGATCGTTGTTTCTCTATAAACACAAGACTTCCAGATGAACTACTTTCTCCTTTTTTCCTCTATTTTTCTAAATCAAATCATACTCGAAATCCACTGAAATTCAATCAAAATCAAATTCCATTATCATTGGTTTGCTTCTTATCATTCACTCTCTGATCTCTCCACTCTCTCACTCATATCAATATCAAAGTGATATACAAGAGTTATAGGATTAAATATAATCAAAGATTAAAGATCTATGTTTGTAAAACTATCAAATCTTACTACTGTAATTGTGGGTGTGGTTGAGCCCTGAAATTAATTGGGTGTTATTGAGCCTCGTAAATCATTTAGATGTGCTAGTAGCACCGAAAATCTAGTGGGTATGTTCGAACCCCGAACATCAATCGAACGTGCTTAGTTGCCCCAAAAAATTAAATGACTATACATAAAGGTTGGAGATTCTGAAGGGTGTCTTGTAGTTTTGAATTGACATTGTATGTTGATGTTATATCAAAAAAAACTTCGTACAAGGAATTGTGTGGGAGCGGATGTAGGGTAACTTTGAACTAGTATAAATCCTGATATGCTCTCTCCTTTAGGCTATTACGTTACTGCGTTTACTCTTATCTATGTTTTGATTTTGTGATTGTAAGTTGCATCATTCTAAATATAGTCTTAAAATATTTAAAAAAGATTCGTATAAATTAGAAAATATCATTCATCCCCCCTTTTAGTGTTAGTTTTCCCTTAAGATCCTTATTCCGCAAACTAACAATGCGCTTCAAATCGAGATAAGCCAACGTTATCAGAAAGGACTTCATTTTGCCTCAGAAATTGTCATTATCTTTCCGAAGGTTGCCTTAAAGAAAAGTCGTCTCTTTGATTCATTATGACACTTAGTCGATATCTTACCAGTATAAATGTGGGGTTGCACTTCAACGGTAATTATCCTCACTCGGTTTTCATTGAGCTAAGTAATTAAATCGGTAGGGTTTGGCCATCTTTACTAGATTTCACAGGTAATCGCTCAATACTTGTCGAGTCAAGAAATCGAACGTCGACGGCGTACACGCGCTCGAACGTTTGTGTACAAACTGATCACCAACTCCTAAGTTCATTTACATATAAATAGATCGGTGTCGGATGGGGTGACATATACACGTACACGAGAGTACACATGTAGTCATGTATGGATGTGAATATGTTATTTTCATCTTTTTTTTTTCTTGTTTTTTTAAAGCATTGGTTATGTATTATAACCAATTCAGATTCTTTCATTCAACTTTGGCTCGAAAATGTTGAGCAGGGAGAATCAACTAGGATAACATCTAACACATATACACATTTATCTCCTCCTCCTCCACTTTCACTTTATCTAATTTTTTTAAATCGAACCACTCTTTCTAAAATCTTAATCTCGTGATTAATCCATTGAATCCTTCTCTCGATCTCTATTAACGATCTCCCCAACGCCTAGAGCCGTTGCTATTCCACCAGCCTCGAATATCATTTCCAACCCTCGGCCAACTCCATTTCAAATCGACATAAGTGGGTTCGATTTCCTTCGTCATACTTGATTTATAGAATTGTCTCATTCTACATGAAGTGTTTCAGAGCATTTGGCGACGAAGATGACGTAGTCGAAAGAGACTGTGTTTGATGACACAACCTTTTGTCAAAAGTTTGCCAGGGTAAGGAAGATGAGGAAGAAGAAGAAGCCAGCTCGTATCAGTTCGGTGTGTTAACTAGATAAGAGGAGGATGAACCGATTCATGCCAGTTGTGGCCTTAAGAACAATCTGGTTTGAATGAGTTTGGTGTGGGAATGCTACAAGGCCAGTTTGGCACGATGAAAAAGATGAGTTCGGTCGTTGTGACCCAATGCATTAATAGACATTTGAGCATACTTTATTTAGATACTGAAGGAACAATGACATATGCACATGAATTTGAACAAACTCCAGAATTTGGAATAGGATTAGAGCATGCCCCCAAAACTAAACTTGAATTTGAACGGGAACATACGCAAATGCATGAACGTACAAAACCATGAACAAGAACTTGAACATGAATGTTGAAAGACTAAGTATCGACAATTGGTCCCAAAGCATAGTGAAATCCAACAATCACTGATACCAATGTTGATGAAATGATCATCGATGACGGTTACTTCAATCAAATTTGAATGTCGTTTTATTTTTGATTGCACACTTATGTATTGCATTGCACTAGTTCACATTTAGCACGAAAGATACGGGTTAATTGCTCTAAATGCATTCATTTGTTGAGTTCCATGATTGATAGACCTTAGACATTCCAGCATCATCTGCTCGTGAGCCTTCTTGAACATGATATCAACAAAATTCTCGCAATCCACAAGGACATTTAATACTAAAGTTGAGTCAATTATGGTTGAAATCACTAAGGAGTCGATCGTCGGGGTCTCCACTCCCTATGCGTCTCTATCACAGAAGACGATGTCATCAGTCATAGTCCTTTGCTTAACTGATGTTGCCTCCTCTGCAGCGTTGCACTCTCCATACTCCACGTGCTTAACATCATTTACTGTTTCATGATTCTCCAGTTGTTGCTGACTTGATGTGCTCCATGAACAACGATATTAATCACAATTCTATTTTGCTCTTGTTGAGTGGTAGCTCTGAAATAAACACTAGGATCGACTAAAACGTGTATGAATATGAAGTGATAAAAACTATGTAAAAGTTAATATAGAGAAGTAAATGAAGAATTAAAAACGATCACATCAGAGTTTTTATACTGGTTTAGACTTCTCGTCCTATTTCCAGCCTCAAAATACCTTTTTGGCATTTCACTAACTAAAAGCAACCTCTCACTTCGTCCGGAAGAATAGGCGTATAAAATGTTTTTTGACAACTTTGTCTCTTATAACACTGATTTTAACTTTGAGTACAATTCTTTATATAATCTCTTTTGAGTGTAAATCGTGAGTAAGCAAAGATATAAACAAGGAATTTCGCCGACAATAGCAAGTATTGGAAAGCAATAGTATTTTTGAGAGCATATGAGAATTCAAAAAGCAAGAGTACTTACAAAGAAAATTCAATGCTAAGTTTCATAAATTCAACATGTTTAAATAGATGTTGAATGGTTTCTATCGATAGTTACAACTCCTGAAATGTTTTATATTGATTAATGTTGCAACTATTTATGTAGAGATGTGATGGAGAAAGAAGAAAAGAAAGTGTCTTTTTAAAGAGGACGGTTATAGCTTGGTCAGATGTCTTGAAATTTGATTCAAACATCTGACTCAGTTCAGGATTATTTCCCAAACCTTGGGTCAGACGTCTGAATCATTATTCAAACGTGTGGTCCAAGTTTGGAATTAGATCCAAAACCAAAGTCAGATGTCTGGTTCAAATTTTAGATGTATGATACGAAATTGTGCATGTTTTTCTCTGTGCACTAAACGTCTGGAAGATGAGTTAGACATCTGGTTCTTTTCAAAACTGTATGGTATGCTCTTTAAACTACTTATAATGAGTGCATTCGTGTGTGTGTTTTTCAAGAGAGATTTTACAAGATAGCTAAGATTCTAAAACACAAATAATCGTATCTTTACAATAATCTCGTAGAACATTTCACATGGCGAAATTTGTACGTGCAAGGGATTATATGACTTAATGATATGTAATTGTACAATTGTTGTCATTAAAACCGAAGAGGTATGTTCAAACAATCTCTAGGTACAACCTACCCTGATTGTTGGGATTAGACATCCCATTAGGGCTGTCAATGGATACCCGAAAAATCCAAAATCCGTCCGCATCCGTATCCGAAAAGCGGATAAATATCCGATATCCGGGAAAGCGGATGCGGATGCGGATATAGGCATATCCGCATCCGAAAATTATCCGTCCGCTTTTTTTTCCCGATTATAGCTTAAATTATGTGTATTTAACATAATTAAATATACTAATTTATTAATTTGCAAAATTAAAAGTCCACTAAATACATGTTAATTGCTCAAAATTATATATTATCATCATACTTATTTATTTTTAGCACTTTAGTAATCTATTAGGTTGAAAATAATTAATATTAAGCTAAAAAAATTCATTTATGTTCATTGATTTATCGATTGTTGGCGGAGCGGATAATTATCCGATATCCGTCCGTATCCGCGGATACGGATATCCGATATCCGAAAATGGTTTCGGATGCAGATACGGATATGGCACTATCCGTATCCGAAAGTATCCGTTGACAGCCCTACATCCCATGCCTCCCGTCCTGTGGGGTCTTCCTCTACTGTTTCAATCTTTTCTCTCTCGTCAACTTTTCGATCACGTCTCTCAAATAAAGGCGTTCGTCGGTAGTAAGGCCTTATATTTCATGAAACTAACAATATTTTCTGAAGTGCTTAACGCTCTCAGTCGATTCTCCGGGAGCGGACTTTCTATAGTGCATGGTGTTGCATGTGTCCGAATAGATATTCTCCAATGAGTCGTTAAGTGAAGCGTAACTGTTGTATGTGGTGAACTTCAATCGCTTCCTCAAGCCCTTTTTTGATCGCGGTCATCTCCACAATTGTCGCCTTTCTTGTTATCATTCGGCTTGTTCTGATTTTGAACATTTACTCCAACCTTTCTGGAGCTCCTTCTGAACCGTCTTATTAGCACATTGCACTGTGCTCCCTCGTTACTCGATCCTACGTTTTCTCTTTTGCACGTTCTTCTCACCGCCTCTTTTCTCAAGGACTAGACAGCTTTGTTGCAAAATTGATTCGGTGTGGATGAAGGCTTTCCAACCAACCGTCAGCAAAATCAAAAATAGAATCAACACCCCTAGTAAGCACCATCAAAATAGCTTCGTCATTGTTGCAGACCTCGACAACAATAATATTGAATCGTTCTTGAAAGTCATTGAGTGATTCCCTCGGTGTTTAATGCAAAGCGGACAATGTCATAATATGTTTGGGGCGAGCCGCATGGATACGCAGTTGGTTTAAAAACTACTTTTTCAACCCCTCAAACGAAGAAATTGACTCCGGTGGTAGCTTGGTAAAGCACATTGTCGTCACACCCTCCAAATAAATTAGAAAAGTTTTACACTTGATCGCATCGATGGTTTGAGTGTCTGAGTTGAATCCATATACCATGGATACCTTACGAGATGTCGCATAGGGTCAGTCTCTCCCTGAGTAGTTGGCACTGTAGACAAGCTGAATTTACACGGAAATTTTGCATTCAATATATTATTCATAACAAAGTATGGCTTCTTTCTAGTTCCCAATTTTCATCGAAGTGTAGCTTTGGTGTCTCTCATGACCTGCATGACCATATTTGTTAGGTTCGAGATCTAGATGTTCACTAACGATCAGATTCCACCCTCGTTTTATGTCTTTTCGGTTCTCGTCGCTCTGGAAGAACCTGAGCAGCATCTCCGATAGAGTGTCCCTGGTCCTTGGCATCTCGATTGATCGCAGAACGTGTAAGAAACAAAACAACAGCATGAGATGGACCAACATCACTCCGGTTTAGATCGGCATTCCTACCAGAATTCGGATCGACGTGCTTCCCTACCCTAGATCGGCACTGACCCGTACGTTCAGGCCAACCAAGGTATAGTCGGCTTGTGCAGCATCGCCGTCTCCTTTTCTTTCAACCCTTCGACGCTGGTTTTGATAGTTTTGCTTCGATGATTAGTATTCCGATTAATAGTATTGCAGAGTCGGAGATCTCCTTTTTTGTCAATCATCTCGGCATTCATCTTGTTGACCTGATTCCATAAGTCGAAGTTATCTCAGATCTGCTAGTTCATCGCTTATTGGATTTCTTCAAGCTTTTTCATCAAGTTCATCAAATTTGCTCAGGTAGTTAGATTTGACTAAGCGAGAGCAGCAACAGCAGTCGCAGCAACAACATTTGCTGTGGTAATAGTGATCTGACTCTCCTGCTGAATGCTAGCATCCTATTGAGCGTTCCCACGTGTGGTGGAGGATCCTTTGGCGCCATTACTACAAGTTTTCCTTCTAAATTCTTTCACCAATCTTAGTAGAAAGAGGGAATTTAAAGGCAGAAAGTTAAATCTTCTCGCGTACTTGGAGATCCACTAATAGATGAAGAGATCAGGAAGCAACTGAGAATTTAGTTCTCAATGAAAGCACCAAATTGCTTGCACGAAAATTGGTACAGACACACAAGAATGAGTTTTGTAGAGAATTGAAACATAAATGAAAACTGAAGAAATCTATAGTAAAAACAAGAAGAAAAAAAAGTTATAGTGATTCGACGTCAAATAACATACGTCCACTTTGATGACTCAACCACCTTGTTGTTGAATTCAATGTTTACAAAGTTCAAATCGTCGAAGATCCGGAGTACACAATAAAGAGAGAAAATACAATAAGCTAAAAGATTCAATTTTTTCTAAGGTAACTAATATTTATAGGTAGAGGCGAACTTGAAATTTCAACGGAATAATCTCATAGTAGAGTCAACCTGGTCGTACAAAGATGGGCCCTTGTATCGACATTGATCCGAACGGGTACCGATTCAGATCGGCACCGATCCAACCCAGTGTCGAATTGGGGTCTGCCACTTGAAGCATGAGTCTACTTCCATGCCCTGATCATGATTCTGAAGTTGATTTATGCAATCGACTTGGCATTTGATAGGTATTAAGTGATCTTACTTGAAGTTGAACTAGCTGAGATAAACGATTCGGTTCGCACCAGATTTGAATTTTTGGTTTTTGTTACTTATGTTTTGAACACTCCGTCGGACAATTCTACTGAGTTTGTTGGACTGTTATCTTACGATCTTGTTTGTGCTTGGTATTCGGGCCTTTTGGATCATCACTCTAGACTGTCTACCTCAATAATCATCAAGCCACACTTGCCTGAATAGTCAAAACTGTTATTACGGCGCTCGACTAGTCACGACTAGTCGGCTAGTCGAGATTGAAGCCTCGACATGAAACGTCGACTTGCCAAACGTCGACTGAAACTGAAACCCAAGAAATCGAACTCAAATCGGAACACTAAATCGAAGTCTCGATGTCGATTTGAAACCCTAAAATGATGAACACAAACTCAATTTGCACTGGAAGTCTCGATTTGAGTTTTGGAACCCGTTTTGGAAATCGCGAACCCTAAAATGATGAACTCGAAATCGATCTGCACTGGAAGTCGTTTTGGAAGTCTCGAAGTATATTTTTCATATAATATTTTTGATCTGCATATATATAGCCAAGTACAAGTGGAAAAAACAAAAGTTGAGCAACCAGATTCAACATGTTAAATATGATTTACCATTTTGCATCCAGGTACAAGCGGAAAAATCACTTCATATTGTGGCCAATGAGGTATGTCAGTACATATTTAAATTTTATCCATATGTATTAGTTAGAAATTTTAAATTATATATGTATATATTTATTTATCGACTAGTCGACTAATTGGACCTCTATCGACTCGACTCGACTTATCACTGTGATAACTCAAAAAGTGGCCAGGTCAAAAGGCTAAGTAACATATACAATTCAAATATGTTATGGGTGTTCTCCTAGAATGTGATTTTCGAGAAATCGTAATTTTGCACTATTTAACATATGCCCAAAGATGGAAATCGTCCAAATATTGATGGCTTGTGTATTTACTGACTTGAAAGCAATAATTATTGATTGCATATCAACTTCTACTTATATATAATTTTACTTATAATAAGCCGTGACAACCAAAAACATATGAAAAACTACGGTAGGCATAGGTCAAATAAAACATTATGCATCTTGATTCTTAATCCTGTGATAATAATGCATTGTATAGTGTTAGAAATAAATAATAGAACAGTTCCGATACTACAGAATACGTAGGCAAAGCCAACGATAATCTTTCACCACACAGATGTATGATGTATCAAATGATCTGTAACAACGTTCCCAAAAACACGCATCTTCCAGGCGTACATTAGCAAGAAACACATCAATGAGTATTATATGACTATTCGGTCCTACACCGATAAGTAGAGAAATGTTACAGTTAAGAAACAAGCATATGGCCAGTAACTAGCAAGTTGGCCAGCTTTCATGTACTTCCAACGTGTTTTAACTAAAATATCTTTACAAATTAAGAAATAAATTCATTGCATACTGTTTCCAAACTGTCTTTTTTAAATTCTACAAAAAAAAAAACCTTATCTCCTAAGCAATCACTTCCACGATGGCCATTGATTCTTAACCCGTAAATCTATATCCTTATTTCCCCACAACAGATTTTCTACATAGTGAATCATATTAACCAGCCTTTTTCAATGAAATTCATAATCATATTGAATCAATTCATTTTCTTACATGCCTTGTGTTGTTAATGTAAATGGTTGTATCATTAGTAAAACCACAAATATTGTAACCTGGAATTGCAGGGTTATTACCAGGATTGTAAAAATCCTTAGACATCCGGCTTAGGCCCCCCATAGGCTAGATGAGGCTTACTGCAATGGTGTCCACCTAGAGTCTCTATGTGTCAGACAAAGCTTAACACCTCGCCTAATCATCTAGGTGGTTGCATGTATGCAACATAGTTATGAATATATAGTTGTGTTTCACATGTATGCATGAGTACATGCTAAATAATACGAAATATTCAGCTGAAAATAGAATATTGTTTTCGCCTTTTACCTTAAAAGCTGCAATACCAGTTTCTTTTTGTTGGTATATTCCAAACGAAGGTGTGGAAATTTTGCATAAGATATCTGAAACTTAATCAGTGCAAAAGTTTATCATAACCTCCTAAGTCCTAACTTCACTAAACTTTGATTTATTTTCCACTTTGATAATTAATCTCCCATCCAAACCCACCACCTTCTGTCTGCTTAGCAACTGTTACAATCTTCACTATAACATATTTGAAGGTGCTGAACCTATGAAAAACAGTGTGCCAATTCTTACATGGAAATAAGGATGAATAATTTTATCCTCCAATAATGTATTTCAGTTATTTACCAAGGGCCAGGCAGGGGTAGAGAAGTGCTCCACCTTGCACTTGTCAACATAAGAACACTAACAGTAGATAGTTGATTTATCATAATAACCCCTTGATCACCAAACGTACGGAACTACCATTGTAGTGATGATCATCTCAACCAACTATTTATGCCCTTACATGTTATTATTACAATTTACAAACACTTTGGTTGCTCATTTGCTAAAACATAAAAGTGTGTTGTTATTAAACTATATCTCACAATCATAACTCCCAAATGCAACAAAGCCTGTTGGGAATGTAGTTAAAAAAAAACACATCAAAAGAGCAAGGTTAAGCCTCAATTTACCTCATTATGTTGGAAACATCAGTAAACCCTAACAGCTTTATTCCCTTTTCGGGTTTAAACTTCACTGCTTCCCACTCCGCAGTTGATACAGGAACAACTTGCGGACCATACCTATAACCTTTAATTCTTTGTTCGGGAGGAACAACTTTATCCGGATCGTCTATACTCATGTATTCCAAATCAACTTTCACTTCATGAGTAGCATACCGATCGCTCGCAGGTGCTTTATCAGAATATTTCTTCAGTGTAGGAAACTTCTCCTCTGCTGTCTTTTTGTATACCCATACCTGAATTTAAAGGGAGCATCGGGGAATTTAGAAACACTAAATGCATTCAACTCGTTGAAGTATCAGCTCAATCTACAGATTACATGCAACATAAATAATATTCCCAAAAAAATGAAGGTACACACATTGTCAACGCTTATTTATGAATGATGTTGTTTTAACCTATGATGTTAGGGGTGGACTGGAGCACTAGGCATCATTACTTAAATTTCCTGACACCAAAAAATGACACTAAAAAGGTAAGAGGTGGAGCATTGTAATACATTAATCACTGAGGTGCCAAAGTTCAAAAATAGAGCTTAGGCAGAGCCTGATAGAACTTATGTGGGGCCTTTGACAACATAGGTTTTAACTACCAACTTGACTGTATCATGTCTGAAATTGTAGCATATCAGATTAAGGGACTGCAAATTTCAGTTCACTAATTAACTTTGTCTTACTATTTTTGCTTCTAAGTGATTTATTACATTTACGTCTGAGACCCAAAAGTTTGTACATGTATTTCAAGAGAAATAATTATTATAATAAAGTTAAAGATAAATGGTAATTGAGAAAAAGGAAAAACAAGAACTGGAACAGCTCGTGTATTCCTCCCACAGAAAGTCGACATCTTCCTCGCAATTTCAAAAAAAATCTTACGACAAAAAATAATTGAGAGTTCAGTAGGTTCTACCATAATTCAAGGAGCATCTTACTTACTACAGCCTTATCATTTGTCTCCTTTTAACTTCATAACTTAATTCAAATTGTATTTAATCCGCTTCATTGTTCCGACTAGGGCTGTCAATGAACACCTTAAAAATCCGATATCCGTCCGAATTCGTATCCGAAAATATGAAAAATATCCGTTATCCGGCATTATCCGAAAAGCGGATACGGATATCCGAAAAGCTTTTCGGATACGGATATGGTTAAGTGGTATCTGTATCCGAAAAATATACGTCTGACTGATTGATGTAATATATATAACTCAAAACAAACAAAAATAGAGTTAATAATTATTTTGTAACTGTTGGATGTTACTATGATATAAATTTTTGTCCATTTTTAGCGAAAAAGGGTATTTTTAGTGTTTAATTTTGGAATATTTTTGGATATGCTTATAGATATTAGTATAAAACAATGTTTCATCATCACACTTCTTTATTTCCTTGTTTTTTATAAACATTAGTATAAAAAATATTTTATGTTGATCCAAACTTTTTTATTTATACTCTTAAATTTATTAATTACAGTCGGAGCGGATAAATACCCGATATCCGTCTGTATCTGAAAATTAAGTGGATACGGATATCCGATATCCGAAAATTAAACAGATACAGATATTCGATATCCGAAAAAAAGGGATACGGACATGGTACTATCTGTATCCGAAAGCATCCGTTGACAGCCCTAGTTCCGACCCTTAAGATGATACACTTAGGCGATGATGGGTGATCACACACTCCGTCCTAACACTATTAGTGTAACTTTCAAGACTCACAGACCTTTCTTTTAACCATCGTTTTGCATGCCTAACGGACTAAATCCGAAGTCTTTTGCTAATCAAACAAGATGTCTTACCGTTATTATCCCCATTGGCATAATTCATAGACCGTTTTAACCACAAAAAATAAAAATTGTTCTGATTTGCTATTGGCCAAGCCGTAAAGGTTAACGATATGCGATTCTCTTTTATGAAATAAATACAACAATTAAGCAATAAATCCCAAACAAGTTGAGGTTGACTAGACGTGAAACCCAAAAATAGAAAAAAGAAAAATAAGTTAAAAGCTTCCATAAAAGTAAAATAAAGTTTTTTTTATAAAAAAAAGTTAAAAGCTTCCGTAATAAGTACCTATATCCATAAGAGAAGCTAAGTTTTTTACGTTAGCTCGCCAAGCCTATCACAACCCTCCTCCTTTACCCTATACATGTTAACCAAAAATTGGTTAACCTTTGTTGTTTTTTGTTTAAATAAATAAATAAATAGACTCCCATTTAGACCCCATCAAGGCGCTAGGCTAACCATACCACTTATGACTTTCTCTAATCCATCTACATTAGACTTACGCATTATCTAAGCATATAAATAAGTTTAAGGGCACCATCCATGCAGCAACTTACGCATGATATCTCTTATAAGCATCAAAATGTTTATTTTTTGCGATTTTATCCCCATGGTTGCTTCTAAATCCAACCAAATCCATGATATCCTACTGTGGATCGGTTAATACTAAACAAAATACTAAAATTTTATTTAAAATGCATGAATTTTTTTAAAAAACGCCAAGTCCAATTTGTAACAACCCACACCTCCGTTCACGTAAGATATTGTCCCCAACTTAGCCACCGTATAGGTGCGGGGTTTTGTTCCTCAAAAGGCCTCGGCGTTAGTAAGAGATAGGCTTTACTATATAAGTACTCACTTCACACAGGCTTCCACAATGTGGGACTTAGGGGTGTTATATTCTCCCCTCCTACAGAGCTCAGCGTTCCCGTTGGCTCACAAATACCTCACTCAGGCGTTGTGGTCCACACAGGAGCCACAATTCCGGCTGGGTATTGGCTCTGATACCACTGTAACAACCCACACCTCCGTTCACGTAAGATATTGTCCCCAACTTAGCCACCGTATAGGTGTGGGGTTTTGTTCCTCAAAAGGCCTCAGCGTTAGTAAGAGATGGGTTTTACTATATAAGTATCCACTTCACACAGGCTTCCACAATGTGGGACTTAGGGGTGTTACACAATTAATCCTCAATTAATCCCCAATTAATCCCCACCTAGACGGCTAACCATAGTCCATGCTCACCACCTAGCATCCATCTAGTGGTTTTTACAACCTTGCATAAGACCAATAATTAATGATTGTTAGATTAATTAGTAGCATTTACCATATCGTCTATTTAATACAAGTCTGACAAGCATATCGCGTCAACATTCTTTTTGACTTCACCAACATCTCTTAACAATTCCCAATTAACAATACACCGACTCCATTTATGTTCTTCTAACCAACAAATTAAACTTACAGCCACAACCAGTTACACTTTTCTAAAGGATTTGGAACCTCACTGTTAAGATCTAACTAACAAGTTAACAACACGTCAGCATTTCAAGATGCTAGCTAGATCTAATGGTTATGGGGTAAATTTCTATATGTAATTGTTAATTTGCACATAGACACATGAGCAATAAGCATAGTATTATCTTCTACCATTTATCATTTACGGTTTTAAACATCTGAGGCGGTATAAAGGAAAGGTGTTACACACACACACACACACACATATATATATATATATATATATATATATATATATATATATGTATACATAATACACATATAGATAACAGGGTAAGTTTGGCTCAGGTCCCTATTAAGTTTCAAAATACAAAATACCAAAAAAAACAAAAACTCTCTATCTAAAAACTTTATAAATTAGGTCCTTGTATTTTGAAAATCAACAAAACACGATGTAAAAATTTATCAAACTTCAAAATTAAATTCAACACATAATCATCATCGTCTTCATGCATTAAAACTACAAAAAAATGATTCAAAACCCCAAAAAAAAAACATGCTACAGATTTTTTTTTTTATGCAAATTTCCGTATGATTGCTGACATTGCAGCAATTAATTTTAAAAAATTGCTGAATTTTATGCAACTTTTGTTTAATGAAAATAACTCATCTCCAGAAAATTGCTGCATATGTTGCAACTATTTGCAATATTTGTTGATATTTCAGCAATTATTCATCCGTCTTTCAACTGTATATTCTGTGAATATTGCAGAAATATCAGCAATAATTAACTAAAATTGCTGATATATCAGCAACTTTTTCATTTATTTGCATCTACTATCAAAAAAATGTTGATATATCAACAACTATATATGTATAATTGCTAATATATCAGCAATTATTCATCCACCTTTCAACTTAATTATGGGTGAATAATTGTTGAATATTAGCAATTATTCACTAAAATTGCTGATATTTCAGCATTTTTTTTTGCAGAATACTTCAGTGAATATTTACAATTTTTTGAAGAAAAAAATACAATAGCGCAAAAAAAAAACAGAAAAATGTGTTGCTACAGTAAATGGGGACTCGCTTTGTAATGAAACCTGAAGAGGGATGCGCAGTGAAACATTTTCAAAAATGAGGATGCAAGATGGATTTCCACTGTATATAGCACATAGTGGAAATTCATAAGCAATAAGCATACCATTTATCATTCATGGTTATTAACATTTGAAGCGGTATAAAGAAAAGGTGTTACAACACACGTGCATACCTATATATATATACACACACACACACACATATATATATATATGTGCATGTGTGTATATGTATATGTATGTACATATATGTATGTGTGTGTAAGTATGCATACTATACATATGTATATAGACTAGGTTCAGTGGCACCGCTCATTCAACACCATTGAGTAGTCCTGTCATATCAACTACAAGTGTATTTAAATATTAAGAGTATGAATATGACAAGATATATATATATATATATATATATATATATATATAATGTGTGGTTGATATGATGGGGCTACTCAATGGTGCTAAATAATGAATAGTAATCTTGCCTTGATCTTCATTGTCGAACTGATTTCAAGATCACCTCTAAACAGTGTAACAGATGATATATTTCTAGTTTTAAGAGCACCCAACAATGCTGTTTCATTACAAACATAAGTAGCTTTTGCCTTCGTCTTCTGTGTAAACTGCTTCAAAAGAGAATCATTCTCATCAATTATCGCCTTGTTTGTATATGCATCTGCATTTGCTCTAATGATGACACAGTCCAGTTTCATCCCGTGATCTTGCATCTGTTGACATATAATGTCAACTTGATCTTCTTTGGTACCTTCACTTGGTGCTTTTATGGGATGTTGTGCATCAGTTATGAGACAAAGTCGTTGCTGCCCTTTGTTCGTGTTACCATATTTTTTAATTAGCATGTCCATTCCAACAATAACAGCATCCAGAACTAATGGCAAGTTAAGGATATTTTATTTTTAAAGCTCATTGGATATACTCACTAAGATGCCATAACATCCCAGAGGTTTCGTTGCAGAAAATATTTCAATAACCAGTGCAGACTGGAACCTATTCCTCTGTCATCAAAGGACTTTGCCTACTTTTAACCCAAATTTGCCTTACTTGAGCAATATTAACTTTTGGGATTACTTCAGAAGGTATATTTTTCAACATGGATGAGATCAGATTTTGTAAGAGACAAGAAGATGACGTGGCTGTGTTAGCCTTGGAGTGGGCATAATAGTTTAAGTCTGGTCCATCTGGCCAGAGCTCTCATTTCTGACCATCAGAGAGACGAACCAGCAAACCTCATTTATATCTTGTTTGAAACTCAGTTGACTCAAACATTAAAATCTCAGTCGAAAACTAGATCAAGATAGTAATCTGAGATCACATCCTCCCTCCCTCCCTCTTCTCTCTCACACACGCACGCATATTGTATTTTTTTTTTGGGGGGGGGGGGGGGGGGGGAGGGATGAATAAATCACTTGATGGCCGCCTTTTTCTTTTATCAATGTTCAAATGGTGGAATTCCTCACTTATGCTACCAAGCAATCTAGCTAATTACTCTTATTCAAAACGAACAAAATAAATCTTCTCTAGCGCAGTCACCATCTATTGATGCAAATCAAGTATGTCACTTTTCTTATATCGATATTTTAAGACAACAATCGCTTTTAAAAAAGGCCAATTTCATTAGACCATATAAGTTACTTCGAAATAGTCATGATAAGTGCTTTAAATCTGATATGTCAATAAGAAATCTACAGCTAATATGTGCTTATCTTATCTGAAATCTGCGTGAAAATCCTAAGATGGACCATGATTGGAACCCAAGACTTATAACCATGGAGATAGTACAAATAGAAATACTCTGTAAAAGGATGTTATGGCTCAAATTTGAACAACAAGCCTGATTATTTATTGCTCGTGTACAAAAATGAAAATTTGGAGGGTGCATCGTCCAAAATATAAACAGTATGCTCAAAGTTACAGAAGGGAAATGTTGATAACGGATACAATCTCCAACATGAGTTCCTCTTGGAAGATTCTGCAGTATATCCACTGCATCCCCATCAACGACTTTAATATCACGTGAAACCACTACATGCTCATATCCACCCACTTCCTTTTCCAAATCGTTATCTGTGTCTGCATATCATCCAGAATTGCATGGTGGTAATATATCAAGATAACAATCTGCATGCAATCTAGTGATCGTGTATGTTAAGGCCGTACAAAAGAAGGGATATGCCATGTGTATTCATGTGTGTGTGTACAGAGGAAGGGGTGCAAAATCAAAATACCAGTTTTGTGAATGACTGAACTTGTGATGCTAAGATAGCAAATGATGATTGATGATGCTAGCAATGCAAAAATCCTTACCATATAAATTAGCAAAGTATGCAAGTGATATTAGTTATTAGTTAGGTAACTCAACTCAGAAGTGATGTTACCAATAGCTAGTAGCTACTAGTCTACTATAGCACTGATACCTAACATAGTAACAAATGCTAGTTTGAGTTTCTTTTCAAGTAAGAAACACAGTTAAACCAATTGCTTTGTCTGAATCAAGCAACACAACAACATATGTGCATTCAAACTGTATAAAAGATGTATAGATAGGTGCTTCCTTGTTTTTCCAGCCTAGGTTTCCCTCTTTCTTTTTCCTTTTAAGGTTAAGAGAAATGAAACAAACAAACATATCCTTCACCATGTTATTTAAAGCAGAGTCTTCCTCGGATGGGCTGGGCTGATAAGAAGGTTTATTGACATTTTCGCTCGATAGCTAGATTGATAAGGTGTGCTGACATTTTGGCACAAAGACTTGCTCGAAACTATATTAGATGGTGTGTCAGCTTAACAAAGGGAATTACTACTTGGAATATGAAAGGAGCATAATTGAAAGGGCACAGTTTACATTGAATTGAGTACATATCAAACCAAAATACAACTATAATATTAAGCTGGATTAGTAATAACTAGAACTTTAATTGGTTCTGCAGAAGGAAAAGCTTTATACCTCAATACCTAGTACGTGTGCATTTAAGTTTATGCATTGTTTCAAGTTCTTTTTCACTTACTGAGGAACCAAACAAAAAAGACTCTTAGCAAATCAAATCTGATTTGCTTACCTTGGGTACCAAATAAGACTATTCCGACTTCATCGTTCTTTTTGCCAAATATCAGCTGAAAATTTAAAAATAAAAATAAAAATAAAATTAGCAACAGTTTTTTATTATTATTGTTGTTGTTGTTTATATAGCTCATTCACTTGCAAGGTTCAGGAAATAACAATCAACGAAATTTTCAATGAAAAATCACCTTCTTTTGTACAAGCATGGAGCATAATTTTTCGACTTCAGGAAGCACTTTATGCATTGGTGGACCCACATCAAGTAGAAACACTAGCGCTTCCTGAATTGAAAATGAAATCAAAATACCAAACACAAAACTTGTAATGCCAAGCTTCGAAATGGAAGTATAAAATGGAGAGAAAAGAGTTAGCGTTCGTAGAAAGTACCCTGTTACGGGCCATGACATTAAAGCAGAGAGCCGGCCGATAATACTTCGATCAAGGAGTATTGGTGAGTCTAGGGTTTTGAGACGCTTTAGTAAAAGTTTTTTGATTATGTAGAGATGATGGGTTCTTTACCTTCCCGCCTACGCTATGACTATTAGGTACCGTTTGTTTTCGTTGAAGGCCATTCCGCGTTCCGCGTAGAGATGTTAAAGGTGCACACCAGTGCTTCCCAAAAGGCTTTTTTTTTATATATATAAAGATAATACAATCTAATAATTATATTAAAATGAAGTACAGCTAATACATTTATCTCTCTCATCTTAGTCTACAAACGTGTCACTCTCATGTTATTTTTTTTTTTCTGCTCTTCTCTCTCTAACCTAATTTAATATACCTACAAAAATAAATATATCTTCTCTCTATCTAACCTAATTTAAGATACCTACTAATAATAAATACCTCTCCTCTGTCTCTAATATAATTTAATAATAATAAAACACCTATGCTAAAAAACTCTCTAACCTAATATATACATGTCCCCGGTGAATAAAAGTTGTCTCGCATATTAAAAAAATGAATGAATAAAAGTTGTCTTACATATTAAAACAAATGAAAGTTGTCTCACGTGTTAATACAAAATTATATTCTTTTTAACGACTATGCATCTACACGAGAATTAACCTAGTTTCAAATAAGCAAAAGTTGGCTACTTGCAACAATTTTGTTAAAAATCACCAGAATTAATAAAAACTTCAAATTCTAAGAAGAAATTATATTTATAATCCATAATTGTATTCATAATAATATTCATATACGTGTCCAAGTTGACTTTATCAAAAATTAACATTTCGAATGACAGATACTTACTTCAAATAGCCTGTACATTTTGAATTTCCAATTTATGGTTCCTAGAATTAATATATGTAATATTTATCATTGTCAAAATAGTTTCTTACCTCGGTAAAAAGAAGAAGAAAATAAGTGAAATCAAATATGTGTAACTCTATAGATGTAGACAACTCCAAAGCTCCCTCTTTTCTCTTTCATTTGGGATGTTCGGCTTCCTTCGGAAATTTCTGTGTTCATATGGCGAGCTCTTCACGAAGGGTTACCGCTAGACGAGAATCTCCAGAGGACTGGAATTCCGTTGGTATCCCGATGTAGATAATGTCGAGCCGGTGATTTAGAGTCCAATGCCCACTTGTTTTTCTTCACCTCCTGTGTCAGATCGGTCTGGAACTACTTCAAAATTTTAGTCGATCTCCGAAGTAATGTGTTTACTCTGTCTGATTTACTACGTACCTGGTGGGCAGGCATCTCAAGCAAGTTTATCCGTTTCATCCTCTTCCGCGTTATTCCTTGTCTTATCTGTTGGCATATTTGGTACTCGCGGAAAAGCCCATCTTTGATGAGTCCCCTATGGATCCTCCCACTATCATTCGAAGGGTAAAGAATGATGTGTTCCTTGCTTTTCGCGGTAGACCTTTCAGGGGATCATTGGCCATCCGCTTGAGGCGTTTGGCTTGGATTTTTGATATTTCTTCATATCTGCCCTCTCCCCATGCGGACATTGGTCGACTGTTTGTTTGTGTGTGGGTTCACTCTTTGTTCACCTTCCCCCTCCCCTTTTTCGACTTACTATGTTTTCTAGTTGTACAAGAACTGGATTACAGGTTGTACGAGTTTGGCTTAACTGTTGGAGCAGGAGCTTTGCTTGGAGCAGGCTGGCTTGGACTGCCATCTTTTCAGGATGGGGTGTTGCTTAGTGCTCTGGATCCCTTTGGCTTCGGGGTTATTTGTTGTGTTATGTTGTTCTTCATTAGAGTGTGTGGTGGCCTTCCACTTTTCTTTGAGTCCTTATTGATTCAAAGACTTGGCTCGCTTATCAACTCACTCTAGAGGCTGTTTCCGAGAGATTGCTTTCAACTTCTTCTATTTTTTTATTTCAGCTATGTATTATTCGTTTTTATGGTACAGTTTTCGTAGTTGTTTATAAACTACAAATCTGTTTTTGTACGCCATTGGAGAAAGACTGTTTTTCTCTCTTTTGGTATATAGATTTCTTTTTTGTTTAAAAGAAAATTTTATAGATGTAGACAATGGGACCTGAACTTTCATTTCAAAATATTTATCTATGAAATGAAAGATTAAATGGATCAATCAAAAGCCACAAAGGAGGAAAACTAACAAATTACATAGTATGGAGAACCAACCACTATAAATGAATGTAAAGTATATTTCAATTAGCTAACCTATACAGAAGTAGGTATGGAGCGAAGAATCTTATGGTTTTTGTTAAAAAATAAGAGATGAAACTCTCAGGTGAACTTTAGATTCATAATAATGGCAGATCACCTTATTATTATTATATATAATAATAATAAAAGATCATAAAATTACGCTGATTTAAAAAATATGCTTATTATCATTTGGACATCCATTAAATATCAAGCAATGATGTGCTTAAAAAGTGCACGATATGCTGTTAACTTCAAACCGATAAATTCGTAATCCCCAAAATCAACTTAGGAATGAAAGTAACATCTCCAGCAATAAGTAAAAACTTGCAAGAAAATCCCAAATGTAATGTAAGCAAACATAGTTCAACACAGTAAAATTGGCACGGTAAAATTTTCTTAACATATTAGCTTGCCTCGTGAGAGGAAGATGTGAATGTCTGGTGCGTTGGAAGAATCAGACGCATCAGACATCTAAACTGATGGTCCAATCCAACGAACGAACCCGATATATATTAGTCTGAAATAGATATTTGGTGCACATTGAAATAACATAAATCATTATAATTAATTGGCATATATGTCCAACTATATTCCAAATTCTATTTATTTAAAATTATTTATCCATGCAGCCGTATATATGAAAGTAAAACTAGGTTAGTTCCCATGCAGATGCACTGTTGTAAAAATTATAATTTTGTATTAATACATGAGGCAGCTTTTATTCGTTCATTTTTTTAATATTGAGACAACTTTTATTCTCTAGATGGCGAATTTTCTTCTTTGGAATGTTCGTGGCATAGGCAACTATGCGTCGACAGCTAGGCTGAAGCGCATCGTTAGGAAGCATTCTGTTTGTTTGGTGGCACTTCTGGAGCCTTTCATGGGCCCAGAAGTGATCACCAGTACCGTTCTTTCATTGGGTTTGGTGGAGCCATTGCCAATGTGCCTGCTAAGATCTGGATTCTTTGGTCCAAAGGCGTGGTCGCTCGATCTGTCTTCGATTCAGACCAGCTTTTCTCGGTGGTCTGTTCCACTCTGTCCATCTCATCTTTTTTCATGTTTTCGGTGGTCTAAGCGAAGTGTGATCGGATTGAGAAGTTAACCCTCTGGTCCGACATCCTCTCGCTTTCTGACCTTGGCTTTAGGGTTTCAGTGTTGCGAGGGGACTTTAATGTAGTCGTCTGTCAAGATGAGAAAGTGGGAGGCAATGCTGTTAATCGGGCTGTGGTAGCAGATTTCAATGCCTTCATCGTCAGCTCAGGCCTTATTGAGGTTTCCTTCGTCTGCTCAGCCTTTACTTGGTGTAACAACCAAGAAGGGCCTAACCGAATCCTTTCTAGGCTTGACAGAGTATTCAGATCGGAAGATTACTTTAATCTTCCTTTTACGTACTCTGTCTCCCATCTTCATCGAACCTTCTCTGACCAAGCTCCTATGATTCCCCGCTGTTCTCCTTTGTCTCTCTGGTCCATCGTCGTTTTGGTTCCAAAGTATGTGGAGATCCCACCCTTCTTTCCACCAGTGGTGGAAGATTCTTGGAACTTCGCTACCACGGGCTCTCCTGCTGCTGTGTTTTCCCGTAAGCTACATCGTCTCAAGACTTGTCTAAAGACTTGGAACGTTCAAGAACATCTTCGATTGTGTTAGGGCATCCTAAGAGCATCTTATCTTAGCTGAAGGGTCCTTTTATGAAGAGCCTCCACTGGTTAATAAGGAGGCATAGGCTCTTGCTCAACTTGCCTTTTCGTCGGAACTTCGTATTGAAAACGACTATCTTCGCAGTAGGCGAGGATCAAGTGGGTGGTCGATGGAGATACGAACTCCAAGTTTTTCCATTCCTCAATCAGAAAGAAGAACAGTCTTCTCTCGATTCGCTAGATCCTTCGCCAGATCTCTCGTTGGCTTCCACACCGGAGGAAGTCAAAGAGACTATTCTATCTCACTTCCAGTCTTTCTTAGGTACGCCCTCCATGTTTGTTTCAGATACTGCCCTGTTAGCATTCGTTCTTAGTTTGGTACTTCCCTCGAAGAGTGCGGACCTTGCAGTACCCCCTTATTCGGAAGAGATACGTGCTTGCGTCTTCACACTAAGTAAGGATAGTGCGAGTGGGTCTGTCGGTTTTAATGGGGTCTTTTTTCGGAGTGTCTGGCCAATAATCCATGTAGATTTTTGTCTGGCTATTCGGTTTTTCTTCAGTGGTGTTACCCTTCCTCAAGGATGGACTTCCATCAATTTGGTCCTCATCCCCAAGTGTGAGAATCTCGCACTTGCGCGGATTTTCGACCTATTTGCTTGTATAACTTTTCTAACAAGGTCATCTCTAAGGTTCTTGCCTCTCGGCTAGCTCCGTTTCTTGAGCGTGTTATCTCGTCTTCTCAGGCTGGGTTTTTAAAAGGTCGCTCAATTGCGAACAATGTCCCTTCAGCCTAGGAACTAGGTTCCCAGATCGACCGTAAGGTCAGAGGTTCTAATGTGGTGGTTAAGCTGGACTTGGATAAGGTTTACGACCGTATGTCTTGGTTTTTTGTTATTGAGGTTCTGAGGGCTTTTAGTTTCCCGGAACCTCTTATTGATTTGGTGTGAAGACTTATCTCCAACTATTGGTTCTCCGTTCTTATTAACGGATCAACTAATGGGTACTTTAAGGCGGGACGGGGGCTTAGTCAAGGAGACCCGCTTCCACCTTCCTTGTTTGTCAACACTGCGGAGACGTTCATTCGTGGATTGCATTCCCTAACGATAGCAAATCAAATCCAGAGGTTTGGCATTTCTAGTGGGTGTTCAATTATCTCATCCTTATCCTTCGCAGACGATGTTATCATTTTCAACAATGGTAGTTGTCGCTCTATTCGTTATCTTCTCATCTTCATTTAGGAGTACGAGCGATGCTCAAGCCAGCTCATAAATACTGATAAAAGCTGGTTCGTCCCGGCTATAGATTTGTCTCCGGTAAGGGCTTTTTAGATAGAAGGCTTAACCAGTTACAAGGTCGCCTCCCTTCTGTTGCCTTACCTAGGTATAGTTCTAAACAGAGGTAGGAAGCTCAGTACCATCTTTGATCCTTTGACCGACAGAGCAAGGGGCAAGATCATCCGCTGGAATTCGGTTCTCGTGTCTCTGGTAGGAAGGCTTGTGCTAACAAAGTCTATATTGGACTCTATTGGCTCACATGTCTTTGCTGCTATGACTCCGATCGATTCCTTCTTCTGTTCTTATCGCTCTTTGGCGGCGTCTTTCTTTTGGGGTAAAAAGGATAACGTTAATCAACATCATTGGATTTCTTGGGACATCATTTGTTGTCCCAAAAGTGAGTGGGGGTTGGGTCTTCGAAATACGGAGGATGTTTGTACGGCCTATGCTTGTAAGTTGTGGGAAAGGTTTGGAGCGAACGATTCCTTATGGGAAATGTTCCTCCACGCCAAATACCATAGGCTTGCGAGCGCGCATTTCCCTAGTTCCCCGTCCTACGCTAGCAAGAGATGTGGAAACGCATGCAATCCGTTAAAGCCTTTTTGGACTCACATAAGGGTAGAGCCGGATGGGATGGCGAACCTTTCTCTGTTCATGTGGCATGGGGATCGGCCAGGATCCTATCCTCATGTCTTCATATTTTCTCTTTTATTTGGGATGTCAGAATACCTCCGATAGTTTCTTTTTTTATGTGGAGAACCTTGCATGGCGGGTTGTCTCTAGACAAGAATCTTTAGAGAATTGGCATCCCAACCGTGTCTCGTTGCAGGCATTGCGGATTAGGCGTGTTGGAATCTGCAACTCACTTGTTTTCCGTAGCCATTCTGCTACCGCTGTTTGGAATTACTTCGGGAACCTTGTTGGGCTCCGAAGTGGCGCCACTCCCTATTCTGATTTACTGAGACTCTGGTGGGTCAGAATCTCAGGAAAATATCTTTGCTCCGTTCTCTTTCGCCTTATACCTTGCCTTACCTACTGGCATTTATAGTGCGCGCAGAATAAGGCAATATTTGATGAGATTCTGATGGATCCTACTGCCGTTATTAGGAAGGTAAGGAACAATGTCTTCCTTGCTTTCCATGGTATGTCGTTTAGAGGTGTGCTTGGCACTCGTTCTAGGAGGCTGACAGGCTTATTATCTGTTTCGGTAGTTCTGCCTGTTCCGAGAGCGGGGATCGGCTGAAGCCGCTTGTGGTTGTATGAGCTCGGGGGGTTTCTCCTTTTCCTTTTTTCTTTCTTTACACCTATCCCTTCACCCCCCACACACACCCACCCACCCTTTTTATTTTATGTTGTTTGCTACTGCCATAGGCCTAGGTTTGAACATGGTGCAGCTTTGTCTCCAATCAGTCTGGGGTTGGAAGGCGAAATATCACAGGAGCCGTTTGGATCCTTCCGGAGCCGTCGGGATTGGGAGCTTTGATAGAAGGACTGGAGCTTTCAGTAGGACTTTCCACATGCCTCGATGTGGCAGTTTCAGATTTTCGGATTCCCACTTTTGGCCTACCACAGGGGTTAGTCGTGGTTCATAGTCTTGATTCTTCGAACTCCTGATGGCTTTCGTCAGCGTTAGCAAATGACAGCAGAGACTCCACTTGGTTTCGGATTTCCTATTGTTCTTGTCCTTTTTGTATTATTTGGCTATCTCTGCTGTATCTCATGTATACTTGTCTGTTATTGCTTATGTGTGTGCATATATTATGTAGCCATTTCTACATAATCTGTTTTTGTGAGCCATTGGAAAATGGCTAGATTCTCCCTTTTGTTATATATATTTATATTTTTTGAAAAAAAAAGATAGCTTTTATTCACCGGGGGACGTGTATATATTAGGTTAGAGAACTTTTAGTATAAGTGTTTTATTATTATTAAATTAGGTTAGAGAGAGAGAAGATATATTTATTTTTATTAGGTATATTAAATTAGGTTAGAGAGAGAAGATATATTTATTATTTGTAGGTAAATTAAATTAGGTTCGTAAGAGAAGAGCGAAAAAATAAATAACATAAGAGTGACACATGTATAGGTTGAATGTGAGAGCGACACGTGTATTAGTTGTACTTTGTTTTAGCATAATGTTAGATTGGCAGTCTAATCAGGGTCGGTCCTAGGGTGTTATTACCTAAAGCCAATTATAAATCAGGACCCTTATATATGCTAATGACTTTATAAACTAGAGCACTAAAATAAACTATGCAGATTATCGATAGCATACAGAGGAGATGATTTCAACTTAAGAGTAAAAAAAAGCACGAAAGTTGGTTTCCTACTGTTTACTATCTAAAGACACAAAGATGTTATATTTGGTTACTGATTGCAAATTTTGAAATATAAAGAATATTGTAATAAATAGTAGCACCACATTCTAAATGCTTAGAAAAGACAATACTTCACATTTGTTTCATGTACTATTTTAATGTCGGCATCATTTGTCTGTATCTTTCTGTATTGAAAGGTATCTAAAACTTTAAATAAAGATTACAATTTTTGTTAAGTAGAATAAATCTTATGTTGTCATGCATAAGCATCACTGCGTATATTTTTAGCTACGAATTTGCTTAACTAATTATTTTCAATTAAATCTAGCTTGATTTCAATGTTGTATTACTACAATTTATAAGCTGAAATTCTCATTTGTGCCTTTATCCTTCAGTTCCATTTGATAATAACTAAACTGATTCAATTTAATGATTTTTCGGCAATTTATGAATGAGAAATATATCAATATATGCTCTTAAAAGGAATGATAACTACAAGAAGTATCCAAAATCAAATTATCAACTTAACTAAAAAACATATAAAACCTAAACTTTGGTCCAATTTTCAAAAAAGGAAAATTGAAGGAAATTGAAAGGAAAAAACAGAAATCTAAAAGGATTCCTCACTGCAAATTGCTAGCCTTTGTCTCTGGCCTATTCTCCCTTAATGCTTTTGCATGTGCTTCGTTGCTTTGTGATTTCCCAATTCTTTTCCTTGTGTTGCTATGTTTTATATTCATGAAATTTTTTTGTACAGTGTGAATGAATAGTTTGGTGCCCTTGAAATTTAGGGGACCAAAGCAGATGCTTCTACTGTTTTGGGGAAAAGCCGACACTGAGTTTGATTTAATATAATTGAAAAATAGGAAGAAGTTGGAGAAAACAAATTAAATTCTTTTTAGTGCTACGCAATTTCTATTTAATAAGACATGTATGGAAATAAAAATGCTGTAAAGTACAAAATGTTCTTTTGAAAGATGCTTGTATGTCGACAAAACCTGAAATAAATATTCTTATTTTTTTGTAAGATAGGAAACTTAAAATTAAATTCATTTATTGAATAAAATTATGTTATAGAACTACTACTATGTTGTTTCTCACTATCCAAAAATGAAAAATTAGTTTAAAAGAAATACTAAATAAAAGATATGTAGGTAGATTAAATAATTTATATATTACAGAGTGTTGCTTTACTAACATATGCAAGGATATCAATATATCCTAACAACTTTGTTACAATTAAATTTCAAAATGAGAAATAAATCGCCATATAAGATATTGAATTTTTATGATATTCATTTATAATTATAAATTCAAAATGCATGCATTATGGCAATATATTTTAAAACCAGTACGATTTCCTTATTTCGTATCATAACAATCATTTTGGAAAAAACATAAGCTAAAATTAGTTCATGAACATAAACCCACATTACCAAGTATATTGTAAAAGGAAAACCAAATGAGTACAAGATGTCTATTTTTTTAATATGAAAGGGAATGACTTGTTGGAGATTTAGTCACCTCAAAGAAAAGAAGACGGTATGGCTTGTTCACTATACACACACATGCACACATACACATATATACAACTCATTATCCACCAAAGCGATGAATCAGCCAAGCTAATACATAAAAAGATTTAGATATTCTTTATGATATTATCTTTTAACATTATTAATCCAGATTCATATAGAAGTTATAAAGTTGTTGGCTTTATGAAGAAGAAAGATAAAGTGAGTTTCACTAAGAAATAAACACAAGCAGCTGTAAATATGATATCATATATTGAACATGGTATTATCTATACATTCAAGAAGACTTTACACACATACGTAGACTAATAAAGCCTTACCAAAACCTATAATCTAAATGGATTATGAATTAAAGTTGGAGAAAATAAAGAACACATGTGAGCAATTTTAATTAGAACTCCATAAATGCTTGTAACCATTTTGTTAATTTCTAACAGAAATAGGGATAAAAAGTGTTTTGCTAGTTGAAAACATATTTAGACACGTCATTCTTTTCACATTCAAGAAGATCCTAACAAAATAATGGACTATACCCAATGCCCATAATCTGAATACCATCAAGTAAAAGGTAGATATGATGAACTACGCAGGAGATTAATTAATAATTATGAAGGTTAGTGATGACGTATTTTGTGGTACACCACTGTCATGGACAACCAATACATGGATTTGTTACCAATATAAGAATTAATAATTGGGTTATGATATATAAATGTAACAACCCCAATCAAAGAGAATTGCAGGAAGACAATGCTAACTAATTTACAATCGGGTTGCCAAGAATATGAAAAATATGTGCTTACATCGGGTGAAGAGCTGGGAGCATTGAAGATGTCCCTTTGATGAACCGATTTTAACCACTTGCAATTGAGAAGAGCTGGCAGGATTGAAGATTATAGCCAAAAAAGTTAAAACTAATCAATATTTTTCAATGTGAGGTAATTTTAATGTATACAAGCTAGTAAACATATCAAATGGTCAATTCTATTTTTTTTCATGAACATATGAGGCAAAGAATAGTAATCGATGAAGCTTTTGCTACCTCGAAATATCATTTGCGCCTTTGATGTTTAGCTTGATTAAGAAATCAATCACAAACCCAAAAAACCAAAATTTGTTTGGTCGATTGATTCAGTTAAGGCGGAGATGCGACGGTCAGTATCTAAAGGCGATTGGGAATTGAAGTCATGTAGAAGGGATCTGAAGAGAAATTATTGTGATCCATAGCTTGATTTATGATAAGAAATGAGGTTCAAAGATGGAGTATAACAGAGGAGGAACATAAATATTAAGAGCTTAAAAGAGAACGAGGTGATGAGATAGTGTGAAGAGAAGGAAAAATAACTACAACTGTTCATTTTCAAAAATTTCCAAGAGGATTGTGCACCGTTGAATTAGAACACGGTAATAATATAATAGCAAAGATAAGATTCAATATCCTTGATGCGAGAGACATTATTATACTTTTCAGAGCATATAGAGTCTAAACAGAGTGTCCATTTGTATTATAGGTATAACCGAATCAATAACAATGTCTTCTCTCCCTCATTTCTTATGTTCTTATTTTTGTTTATAGCATAACACGAGTTATATATGGAAGCAATAACATAATCCAACAAAAGAAATCTTTATTAATAATTGCCTTGGAAACACAAACTTTTGGTCTGACTGTGAACTTTCAGAATTGCCTTTCATATACTTTTTTAAAATGGTTATCATCCAAAAATTTAAAAAGAATTGATTTTTATAAAAATAACATTGCTTACAATTAGGATTTAATAAATATATTTTTTAACAAATCCAAAATGTTTTTACACATATATTATCAACTATAGTATCATTTAAAAACAGGATCTTCCAAATAAACTTCATTTGCATTTAATAACAAAAGCATCACACTAATAAAACAAAATGTTGTAACTTCAGAATAAAAATTCAATCTTATAACACATGATTCCAATGAAAAACATAGATAAATGTTTATAGAAAATCATTTCTTTTGAACGTGAAAAATACATATAATTTAAAAGAAAACCCAAAAGCCATGTGCTCTCATCACATGCGCAACTTATATTGTAACTCTCATGTTACATAAATAATTTGTAAAGAAAACAATTTATGTGATAAGTGTGTGTCGTAACGCTTGCAATAATAGTAATAAAGTTTCATTTGGATACATGTACCAAACAATGCCAATATGAGGTACAAAGAATTTTTCATAGCCAGAATATTGCAAATCAAATGCTAGATACATTTAATGATGCTGCAAAAAAAAACCTAAATCTCACATTTCAGAAGCAAATGCACCAACTAGAATTGAAATCCCAAAAGGGTCAATAACAAAAAATGATTCTAAAGTATGACAAAAATGTGGAAGATGATAGCTTCAAAAGACTTGCACATAGAAAAGAAAGTCTAACAAAAATCATCAATAAACAAAACCTCCCGAAAAGGTTATAAATGATCCAAAGGTTAACTCAAATGAATATTCCAATTCTCCTAAACTGGTGAAGGAACTATTATCCCAAAGGAAATAATAGAAGCTTCCAAAAATATAATGATATCCAATAATAATGAGATCTCAATATTTATATGAATTATGGAGAAATGTGGGATTGACATAAAATAATAATTGATATTGTATTCTCATTCGCAGTAGAAACTAAAACTGAAAGTCGTGACTACAATGAAAATAATGATAATGAACCAATTAGCATAAACAAATGTCGAAAAAGACATGATTGGGCAGGGTGGAAAATTTCTTTCCATATTGAGCTAGATCCACTTCAAAAACATGGTGTATTTGGACCCATAGAGAAAACACCAAAAGATGTTAAACCAGTAGGTTGTAAAGGGGTATTCGTTAGAAAACGAAATGATAAAAATGAAGTTGTGAGACACAAGACATGGCTTGTTGCGCAGTGCTTCCTACAAATACCAGGCTTTGACTTCAAAGAAACATACTCTCATGTTATGGATGTCATAAATTTTCGATATTTAATAAGTCTTGTAGTTTTTGAGAAGGTTGGTATAAAATTAACTGATGTTGTGACAACTTATCCGTACAGTGAATTGGATACCGATATTAATATGAAAATCATAGATGGACATAAGTTGCCTTATGCAAAACCAAAGTCGATGTACTTGTTAAGATGAAACGACCACTATATAGTTTGAAATGATCTGAAAGAATGTGGTAAAACTATCGTAGTGAATATTTGATAAAAGATAGATATGAAAACAATCTAATTTGTTTATGTGTTTTTTTATAAAGAAACCGGTAAAGGATTTACTATTTAGTGGTACACGTTGATGATATAAAATTGATTGGAACTCCGGTATGAAACATTACTTGAAAAGGGAATTTGAAATGAAAGATCTTGGCAAAACTATTTTTGGGAATGCGGATTAAGGATCTTAAGGCAAATTAAACACTAGATGGGGTGAATAATGTTTAATGAAATTTATAACTTTCTTGAAATCTTTTTGTGTTATACAGAATGCAATAAAAATCACAGATATAAGATGATCATAAAATCAAACACAGATGCAGCTAACAATAAACAAGAAGCAGTAAATAGGAAAGAATACACCGGAATTTTATACTGGTTCAGAGTTATACTACATCCAATCTCACATAACTCTAGGTTGATGCGGATTTTTTCAATAACAATCATCAAATTACAGTACACCCCACATGTTTCCGAAGTACAGTGAGACTCAATTGATTTCCAAGCTACAATCACACCCAGTCGATTTGTATGGGTTACGATCACTCCAAGTCAATTTGAACGTGCTAGACCATACCTTTTCAGTATCAGTTTTGGTAGATAGACTCGATAGAACTTGATATTGCGATCTTTTATTATCGAAATCATATAATTCTTGAGTAGCACTTGAATCTTTAAGAGCGTGAGGTATAGAATCAAACTAGAAAGATATTGATGTGATTCTCTCTAAAGTCTAAAATTGGCAAAGTATAAGTATATAATTTAATAAATTACGAGTTTTAATAGAGAGAAGATAAACGAGGAAGAAGATAATTATATTGGTTGAAAAAATTCATTTCTGGAAGCCTATTTATAGTCTCCCAACAGTCAAAACCTTTCAGAAAAGATTTGAAATCAAAAGACGTTACTTTTCAAAATTTTGAATTTGAAATCCAACGGTCACTATGTCGACATGGGGGTTTACCCATGTCAACATGCCTCCATGAATTTGAAAATTAAAATTTTCAAATGTAGACATGTTTTTTGAAATAAATTTTGAGTTAAAACAAAGTATTTTCCTATATATTAAAATACAGTATTTGAAATAAAAATATACATTAAAAACATATATAAAAATGGTTTAAAACATATATAATAATGATTTAAAAACCATATAAAACTATAAATATAAATTTAAATATAAGAACTACTTAAAACTTAAAATACAAATATATAAAGGAAATTTTAAGACTTAAATGGTTAATTAAAATTTAATATAAAATTAGTAATAATCATATAAATAAGAAATATTTGAATTACGAGTTAAAATAAAAGATATATTAGGAGTTAAAATAATTTTTAAAAATAAGAAATATAGATTTGAAATAAGGAAGTAATTTTGAAATCGGTTCGAAAATAAGATAATAATATTGAAAATAGTGAGAAAGATTGAAATAAGGATTTAGCTTTATTTTAGAGTTTAAACAAGAAATCTAGACTCAATTACTTTTTATTTCTTGAACTCTTGAACTCTTCTTACTCACGAGTCTACTACCTTGAACTCTTCTTTTTTGAAATCTTGATTCTCTAAATTGTACAATCTTCAATAATCAATACCTGCATATATTTCGTGTGTGTGTATATATATATTCTAGAGAATAGTGTTAGTGTACATTTTATAATAATAATAGTTAAAACAAGGTTGTTGTCATCAAAACCATCATCATCAACATCTCAATGCTTAACAATCTCCTTTTTCTGATGGTGACAACCTTGGTTTATAAAATGTTCATACCTAATGTCTTGATTCTCCAATTACTCCCCCTTACACTATTATCTACTTTTGAAACTACAAACTCCCCCTTACTATAACATCCTGTTTTACAGTTTTCCCCCTTGTCATCAACAAAACCCTATATTGTAACGGCCCAGATTTTTAACCATTTTATTTAATATTTTTAAAATGGTTTTAATTGTTGTTTTAAAAATTAATTAAACTGAATTCAATAATTTTGAATACTTTATTAATATAAATAATAAAATGATAATTTAAATTCCAGAATTGTCTGGATTTGTTGGATTTGCAATATAATATGAAATGGCAATTTAAAAGAATTTATTGTTGTTTGGTTTTGAATTATATTAACGATTTAATTTATTAAACGACCTTTGAACATTTAATTTATAATTTTATATTAAAATGAACTACGGTGGCGCGGTAGTTCGTAATATAACGTTTTGAACTTTAATTGGACATACACGATCCAATATAAGTTGGAATTTCTCGAAACAAAAAATGTCAGAATCTTAGAGAAAAATCAAGTTTTCATATTGTAGATTTTATTTTATGTCCAACTCAAATTTTCAAATAGTCGTCATGGAATTCGTTATTTAATTCTAATGTTTATTTATATAAAATAAAAGGATATTTAATTTATTGAATATCGGTTTGGTTTCAAATTCAAACCAAAGTATTTTATTTTGAAAATATATGAAATTCTGCTCAAGTATGGCCAATTACAATATTTTAATATTATTTTATTGAGCTATTTTAAAACTGACTTATTTTAATGTGGACCCTTTGAAAAGGGACTTTATTTCGATTTCAACGAAATAAAATTTATTAAGACCGTAATAGCTAATTATTGCTAGATTTTAAGTTTCGCTTCAATTGGAGTTATTTTGTGAGCGCAGCAAAATTAAATGCAAATAAAACGACCATTTAGGCTCAAATAAGCGCCATTTTTTGCAAACGGACTTGGAATACGACGAAACAAGTTTTATTAGGACCGTAACATCGAATTATACCATGACATTCATTTTCGTCGCTAACGGGATTTGTATGTGACCACAGACACAAATAAACATCATGTAGATATGGCGATAGGTACGAAGAAAATATCGTTGGTCACTTTTGAAAAATATCTTTAGTCATCTCAACAAAATATCTTTGGTCTCGTCACAAAAATATCCTTGGACTTTTCCAATTAATTCCGCCGACCTATTCTAACCCATGGTTCTGCGAACATCCTGCAAAATAGTCTATAGGCATGTGAAACTGAAATTTTCTCTGTACCATATTAAACATATATTATTGTGGCAACCATGCTTCTCTTCTATATATATACACATCGTCTTCCTCTTCTTGAACCTCAATACTTCAAAAACCTCCTCATCTCATCCGAAAGCAGGATAGATTTCCTGAAGCTTGGCCTCACTTATAAAAACACCTCCTGTCCTTCTACTTCAATCAAACCACAACAAGACCTTATATATATAAAAATATGAAACTCCATGAATCCATCTATTTTTCGGTTCAACAACTGTATACATGTAAGCTTCGACTACATATACATTTACTTGGGTTCGATCTCTTTCTATTGGGATTTTTTTGGCATGCGGCGTGTGATGTTTTGGCCGTGGAAGAAGATGGAAACATGAAGGGATGGTTACAGGGTCGTATGTTTACTGGCGTCGTGGGTGGAGGGTTATCGGGTTTTGGGTCCACTGGTGATCTGTGGGGTGGAGTACAAGGCAACAGAGGCTAGAGGAGGTCGACGTGGATTTCTTGTAGGGCCAAGGCGCACAGATTGTCGAGACAGTGGTGTTCGGTTTTGATCAGTCCCCTGTAGCTACGCCTAGGGTATGGAAAACGCGAGTTTAAGACAGCGTAGTGGTTAGCGGCAACAACGATGGAAGGGTCGTCACGTGGAGCAGTGACCAGTGGGAAGAACTGGGTGGTGCAAGGCTTCGATTACGAAGAGAAGTAGTGAAGCATGGCGTTACTACGTGGGAAGGAGAAAAGTAATACTGGAAATGGGGCAGCCTGGGAAGGATAATGTAAGGTAGAGTGTTTATTTTGAGATGTTGTAGAAAATAAAGGAGAAGAGAATTACGTGAGGGAAGATGATGTTTCGGCGGATGGAGTGCAGGCATGTTACGCGAGTTATTTGGAGGAGAAGAATAAAGGAAGGAGGTGGGATTGCAATGTGATCTTAGGCTTCGGCCTTTCGGTCTTTCAGAAGAAATAAATATTTATATACAAATCGAGTTTTGGAGGGGAGATGTGAAGGGGGAGTTTCATGAAGCAACCAAGTATTGGGAAGGTATGATGTTGTTTGATCAGCAGAAAGAAAGGTGGGCCGAATTTTGTTTTAACCCAATATAATTAGTGAAAATTAGAATATAATTAGGAGTTAAGTATTCTAATTTAGATCGTGTTTATTTAAACTTGAATAACTTATTATTTTGTAAATAGAACTGAACGAAACCAGTCATATTGGAATCGTATTCGTGGAGACAATGCAGTAAAGCTGGTTCGGAGAGATTTGAAGCACATGGAATTTTTATATAATTTCAAATGCTCGATTAAAATTATATAAATTAGCCTGAATCGTCGAATCGAATCAAAATGGTGAGTTAACTCTCACACATTTCTGAAATTCTATGATGTGCTTAATTCATATAATTTAATTGTTGATAATATATATTGGTTGATCGGATGCCTTGGATGCCTACTGGTTACTTAATGGTTGACGTTAATTATATTATCGACATTTAATATATTGAAGTAAAATTATATGCTGCTATGAAATATTATAATAATCTGTGATGCAGGGAAGAACAGGTTGGAGGAATCCAACCGGATTCCTCAAATAATTGTATGTTACTTATTTTTCTCATGTTGTTTATATATGAATTTTGTTTACCCCAAATGACGTTATATCCTGATTGGATGTTGATCGTTAAATTTAAATTCAACGATTGTTGTGTTTTAATCAATAGACAGTATTGATTAAGTAATTGGCAGTGAAAGGGCTTAAACTCCATTGTTTTTAGATGTCATTGACATCGTTTTGCCATTATGCGAATTGATGCATTTTAAGTTATAAAATCTATTTTTATAATTGGATCAAAGTTTTCAAAATTATTTCATATAAATTATTTAAAATAGACGTTTTGTAAATATAACTATATTTAAAAGTTGTGTTTTTACAAGTGAAATTATTAACGATGTATTTAACGAGTTCTTATGTTCTTAAGAAGTTCTTATGAACAGAAACCCAAAAATTTCCTACGGGGTAGAGGGACTGGATAATTGTTTTTATAGCAATTAAATAGGATTATATAAATTAATTTATTATTAATTTTATTCAAAGAGAAGGATTAGTGAAAATTAGTTAACAATGTAACTGATGTTTATAAATTGACGAAAGCAAATGTTCGTACTATTATTAGATTAATTGATCTTAATTAATCTAATGAGAATAATTTTTTTCAAATAGTTGTTAAACTCAACAAATGTTCTTCGAAGTTAATTAATTCTTAATTAACTATGTTTTTAAGTGAATATCGAGTTGTTTATCATTGATAAAATTTCTTATTATTTAATAATCCTTTAGAATGGATTGATTATACTATTTTTAGTCAACAATGAAATATATTACTTTTGGTTAATAAATAATGGAATGAATTATTAAAGCGATCGTCTTTTAAATGGAATACAAGTGGGAAAAAATTGAGTTGTGATTTTTATTAAAATTGTGGAAAGGGTTGGTATAAGTATTTTACGTAATAATGAACCCAAGTGTGATAAACAAAGGTATGAAATATATTAATATTAATGTGGAGGATTTTTACTTAATTATTGGAGTAGGTAAAACATTGTAATTGAAAAGATGTTTTAAACTGGAAGTAAAGAGATTGTAAATGTAAGAATGGTTCATAAACCCGAATTTGAAATCAAAAGGGAAATAAGATTTTTGTGATAGTTTAATATTGGTTTTTGAATTACAAGCTTTTATCTATCTTAAGATAAGAATGTTGTCGACCAAGGTCTAAGAGGTAATTAGAATACTCGTACTTGAACGATTTCACGATTATCGAGAGATGGTACTAGTTTGTAATGGTAAAAGATTTTAGAAATGATTTGTTATAAGAATAATGTTGCAACATTGATTTTCAAAGAAGTTTGAAATCTAGTAGAACCATTTGGTTTTATAAGAATAATGCATTATTTGACGATATTTTTGCCATATAAGATCTGGTAATGAAATAACATCGAGTGGTTAAGTGATTCCACAGTAAAAGGGAAAAGAAAAGGAGATTTAGTAATTTATATTTATATTTCCGAAGTAAAAGAAATAGAGAAGAGATTTGTCAAATATGCCATTATTAAAATATAAGTTTATGGTTACGTGTTCAAAGTAATGAAACGAAATAGATTTGTCAGGATAAGAATATAGAATCGATTTTTATTGATGAAATGCTTTTAGTGAAATGTTTTAATACAAGGGACCTAAGCTGCCAATGTACTTAGCTATACTGTTGGATTTGATAGTTAAATAACCGAATATCAACAAAATATTATTGGACCTTTTTGACGTGTTGTTTCGAAGAGACCGGGATGGGAACTAGAACTAAACCCACTTTGAATCAACATTGCATACAAAACTAATCTAGACAGGGATATGTATAAAGATGGAGCATTGAAGACAGTAAATCTTCAAGAGCATAAGAACTGCTTGTTGAATTTCTCTAGCTGATCCCTAGAGATATTTTAACTGTGATTCTATCGTGATTCAAATCCATGGATTGCAAGGACTACTCGCTACTGATCCTTTGGGTGATTCCTAGGATGTAGTAGGAGGGTGCCTTCGGTTCATCCTGTTCCTATATGACTTATATGGACGAATGTTTGACAGAGTATGCCTAACGGATCACATAAAACGATCTCTTCAAGGTATTATGTTTGATGGAAGAGTAATTCGTTTCTCTTAGCTTTTATACCCATAATATTTTTGGAGAAATCAACTAGTGATTTGATGGGTATAACGATGTGGCATTCAAAGTAAATGGTGGAGTGTTGTTCTAAAAGATAAACGTGACCTCAAGCCTCACAACCGGGAAATGACAAAAATCGGGCAGGTATCATGGCTTGTTAGGTCGTACCCAAGCAGGGTGTATTGTCACAAATCTAAAGAAAATTCATATTTGTTCTTCTTTCGTTTCTGTATCTCGCAGGAAGTATGGTGGGCTCATAAAATCATACCGTAACAATACATTCGATACACTTAAGTTAAATGAGTGGTCGGTCATGTGTGGCCAGATTGCAAGATGTTCTTATTAAACCCCAGTGTATCCCCTCTAGACTACACTGATCGGAAGGTAGTCCCATACCTTGTCATTGTTGGAATCTAATCTCCAATAAGAGCCCTGCGATTTTTGATTATATAATGAATATATAGAGCGTGAGATGCAAGCGTTCTACTAGATGGTTATTTGTTTGTGATTTGATAGATACTATTATAATATCACTGGATTTTGGTATGTCAAAAATGTTTAGGGTAATAGTAAGGTACAAACCATCTGTTTTTATGTGTGGACTGGTCTTACTATTATCCTTTTCTTTCGAAAGGA
Source organism: Allium sativum (assembly GCA_030737875.1). NCBI lineage: Eukaryota > Viridiplantae > Streptophyta > Magnoliopsida > Asparagales > Amaryllidaceae > Allium > Allium sativum. Next base: position 269,082,934 of record CM060909.1, on the reverse strand, counting down.
TTTTTCAAAGTTAAGCAAGTTGTTTGCCATGTGAATTTTCACTAAAAGTATTCCAAACTGATCTGGGTGAATTTTACTTTTCTTCAAATGTGCTCGGGTTAGACCGAGTATATTTCCAAGTTAGGTTTCGCCTGGAGTCCAGGAGCTGGAAGCGGGAGGCTTTATTGTTAGTTATATAAAGTTTATTTCCGTTGTGATAGATGTATGTTGTACTCTGATAAATAGTATGTATATATAGATATTGTTCTTTAAAGTTATATTGAAGTATTATATTTTATTCGTTCCATTTTGAGATTCTGACGTGTTTTTTTCTATTCTAACTGTAACGACCCGTATTTTTAACGGATAATAAATAATTTATTTAATTATTTAAATAATGGTTTGGTAACTTAAAATGACCAGAATTAAATAATAGTGAATATTTAATTAATTTAGATAATAGAGTAATATATTTAATTTTTGAAATAGTCAGAAATAGTAGAATTGGCAATATTGTGTGAATTGGATAGTGTAAGAGATTTGGTTGAGTTTGGATTCAAATTTTAATAACGAATTTGTTTATAAACGATATTGGAACGTATAATTATATTATAATTATAATAGAGCTTGAAATAGCACGGCAGTTCGTAATTTTCTATTCAAACTTTAAACGGATATACAGAAGCCATTTCAAATCGGATTCCTATGAAATAAGAAACGTTCGGAGCTGGTGAAGTATATTTTTCTAATGGAAGAGAAAAATCGGGATTTCGTCATATCAATTGTGAGTTATGTCCAAATAAAATTTTAAAATAGTCACTATGGAATTCCTTTATAATTTATAATGATTTATTTATATTTTTAATGGATTTTGAATATAAATTGAATATTGTTTTAATCTGGATTTGAAATGTCGAGTTATAAATTCAGATAGGAATATTTTGGAGCTGTATGGTATTCTATTGTGAATATATACGATAATATTTATTTATAAATATTTAATTTAATTATTTTTAAATATATTTATATTTAAATGGGTTTATTTAAAGCTTTAAAAATAGCAAGTTTTGTAAACGAGCTCCGTTTTCGACGAAACTAATTTTGTTGGATAAGGAATATTAAATTATTGCTAGATTTCAATTTCCGTGATTTTTGGAGTCAGTATGTGGCCGTACGGGATTTTAATGTGAAAAACAGTCGATAATTTGACTTAAAAATACGTTGTGTAAGCAAACAGACTCGTAATTCGAGGAAACAAGTTTCGTTTGGTCCGCAATGTCGAATTGAAGGTGTACGTCCATTTCCGTGATTTTTAGATATCGTGTGTATTCGTAGGGATTTTTAGAGTGCAGATACAAACAGAAAATGAATATAAAATAATAATAATAATAATAATAATAATAATAATAATAATAATAATAATAATACATGAGGCTTCTTAGAGAAGCCAGGCTATCTTATAAATAACCTAACATCATCGTAACCCTAAGTATATTTCTCCCGTAGTCAATTTCTTCAGCCGTCACCCCTAAAATAAAAACAGAGCTTCATTTTTATTTTTAATCCTTACTTCAATTTTTAAAAATCCTTCACACACCCTAATATCACATATATCCCATCTTTCTGATCGTCAAGAAGAGAGCTTCAAGCTCGTACGAGTTTTATACAGCTCGACAAAAAATTTCCGAGCTCCACATTTTACAGCGAGAACTAGGGTTCGACATTGAGGGAGATTAAAGCTTTGTGGTGAGGAATGGTTGTTATTGTCGGGTTTAGAACAAGATTTGGCATGTGTGGTGAGATTTTGGGGTTGATCGATGTTGAGAAGTGTCGATGTCTTCGCAAGTGCTACTGGAAGATGGGGTTGACGTCGGATGTTGCGGAAGCGTGCGAGTTGGTCCTGGTGGTGCCGATATAGAAGAGAGATCGAAGAGATAATCACTGGTGGAATTGTTGTGGAGTTCGGTGGAGGGATGAAGTTGAAATCGGAGGTTGAAAGTCGCCGTAATGGTGATAAAGAAGAGAAGTCGGGATCGAAGCTTTCCTGGAGGAAGGAGGATTGATGAATGCGGGTCGGGTTTTTAAAGGTGATGATGGGCTGGAGTTATTATAAGGGTGAGACCCAATTAACATTTATAAAAGGAAATTGAGTTTTTGTTTTTAATTTAAATTGTTTACAAACTTCTAAAATATATAACTTTATCATACGGTATCGGAATTGGACAAAACAGGATCCGTTGGGATCGTATGGACGATGGCTACACAATGTAACTGATTCAGACTGAATTGGAGCTCGTTCAATTTATAGCAAAATAAATTATCTGTATGAATCAACCGACAATTATCGTTATTTAACGATGATCGTCCAATGTGAGTAAATCTCACTAACTTTGTACATTTTATATTTTTTAAATATAATCTAGTATTGATAAATGATGATTGATTGTTGTGTGTTGATTGTTGGTTGAACTGTTAATTAATTGGCTGAAATTATAGATAGAGTTACATATTGATTTTGTTTATCAGAATATTTCATATAGAAATGAAATTGATGTTAATTATATTGTTTAACATCTGCGAATGCAGGGAGACTGGTTGAAGGGATCCAACTGGATTCCTCAATATTGTATTACTGTTTGTTTTCATATATTGTGATATATGATGTGATATATAATCTGTGATTGATTATGGGTGTGTAGATGATGTTGATCATGGTTATTTGGTATTTTAATTACCATAAGAAATACCGGAATGTGAAAAGGGAATTTTCAAAGTGTAAATTGAAAATAATATATTTATAAAATCAAAGCATTTTATTAAAGGATTATTTATTTAGAAAATAAATAAAAGTATAAAAAAGGACTATTTATTTGGATAACAAATAGAATTATAAAAGAAAATATTTGGAGAACAAATAGAATTATAAAAGAAATTATTTGGAAAACAAATAGAATTATATAAAGAAATATTATTCACATTTTATGTGAAAATTAGATGAAAGTAAATAGTTTGCAAATAAAATATTATAAAGGAATTTGGGGTTTGAATTAGGAATTTAAATGGAATTACTGAAATTAGAAACCAATTGGTAGTTGAGTTGAATGGCTTTCTAGGTATTGATCTGAAGTTGGTTTCGGCATTCGGTGTTTATGCTTGGGAAGTTGTTCTCTTACTAGTTTATAGTTAGAGGCTGATGGAGGTGGAAAGATATTGATGCATGAATCAGAAATGGAAACGTTTTCCAAAGTTAATAACGTATATTTTCTAATTTTAGAAAATAAGATGAATATATGGAAACGATAAATGAGAAATTGGGAAATGAAATGATGATTGATCGGTAAGATTTCCATTTGGGAATACGACCGTTGTTTGTACACATGTTTTCCTTTGATATTTAAATCACCGACTATCAAAGATTTTGACCATTTCCGTTGTCAATACGGAGAGACCGGGATCAGATATATTATCTGAAAACCACTCTGTATGGCATTAGCGTTGCGAATCAAATACAATGAAGATAATTGAAGACTGAGTTATGCAAGGGCTATTCAGTAAATCCTAGGTAGAAATTGCCTAAGATGGATTTACAGAATAATACCTTCGGTCTGTCCAGTCCCAGGACGACCTGTATGGAAGAATGTCTGACGGAGTATATTTAATAGATCGTGTAAGTTAATCTCTTCAAACGTATTTACGTTTGGTGGCGAAGGAGTTCGTTTCTCTTAGCTGTTTACCCGTGATATGTTTAGAGAAATCAATTTGTGATTTAGCGGGTATGACGATGTGACATTCAAAGTGAATGAAGATGTGGTTTGTAAAGGATATGTTATGGCCTCTAGTGTAAAAACCCGTAACTTCCCCGGTAAGGAATGCGCGGATAGTTCGAGAACAAGCCACAAAAGAACGCAGACGAAAGAACATTTCATTGTATATTACAACAATTCCATCAGAATACAAGAATATACAGAGTATAAACAAATATTATACATTACAAAATATCAGAGATTACAATAAATTACATAGCAGCGGAAAATAATACAAAATACAACTAGAAGGAGATATACGGATACAAAGCTTTCCGGATATCGTTCCAGCTGTACATCAGGATCCTGTGAATATAAATCTGCAAAACCAAAACTACTAGCTGCCCGTGTCAAAATAATGGCACCCAGAGTTTAGGTTAAAACAATAAACTCTAGGTCAGTCATGGGACTGGTGTGAGAACTAAAACAATTATTAATCTTTATTTTAAAGTTAGGTAAATCAAGGGACCACGCCGTATAACACGGAACGGGTTTCCTCCCAAGAACACCAGTGCATAAAACAAACAACGCAATGCTAAATAAAGAACAATGAAGCTATTATAAGACCCAGGTCCCATCACACAATGCAACGCAAGCCGGAGGATAGGGTTTTTTACCTTATAATAGCCAAAGCATGCTTGATACATCAAAAACACATTATTTGATATTACTATAAGTGTATAGTGTATAAAACAACTTCAATCATAAGTATCAATCATAGGCGGCATAAGCGCCCCATCCCACTATGTCGCCTTATATAGGATTACAACTAAAATCGAAACGTCACATATTGGAAATTGGATTCCCATCTGTGAACCGAGGATAGGGATCGTCCTCTACCGAATTCGAGACAATCTAGCCCATGTCCCGGAACAACCGCAACTGCCCCTTGGATCGTCAGGGCCGGTCCACCGATGTGGATTATAGTGCCTGAACAATACGTCTCCCCGCCCTATGGGGCGTAAATGAGCCAACGAATGACTCCATCAGACCCGGATCGTCCGATCAAACCGAGGCGCCTCGCAACAGCAACAACCACATAAGTCAAACTCGTCAGGGCGTGTAAAACCACTGACGCCACTTCTAGCTAGAAGGAAACGCATGCCCTCCCTGAGGTCCTCTCCCGTTTCTGGTTCACAACCAGGGTGTGAGGCTCGCGAATTCACGTTACACAAAGCTATGCCACACAGGCGGTGCTTTGATCATCAACCACAAGACTTTGCTTTTCAACAGAAGCCTCGATCTATTGCCACTTAGGCATGCCACACAGGCAATTCACTCCATGCGTTTGATATCCATCAATATATAACCCCTGAGCTCGTACGTCTCAGAGAAGGGCGTTAAGCAAGAGAATAAATTCTCCGCCGCCAAACAGATATATATTTAATAGAAATCAATCACACAGACTAAAATCCAATGTCAGACACACAGTCCATTTACAAGTTCGTTCTGGGTCTGAACGAAACCGGAGGCACCTAGTACCCCGCATATCCATCGATCTCCAAGTACGTCTGGACGACCACTAACTGATTCCCTCCTCTTGGGTGTACGGCCCAATCAAGATCATCATCAATCACCCAAACGACGTGAAGACTTCCGGTCTTCAACCACCGTCTTCATCTTCGACACCATGTCGAATCAGTTATTCAGAATGGGATAAACCCGGTCTTTCTGAATAACTCGCGTATATAATAAACAAGTGTTACACAAACACAACATATGCCTCATTCCAATTCAGAATATTCGTTTATTCAAATATTCTTCTACTTTGGGAAAGGTTCCCATTAATTTTATCAAAGATAAATTCTTTAAATTTATTCTTCTTTGAATATCAATTCAAACTAGTCGGGATTAGCGAACCACACCGGAGTAATCATTTATTTTATTTCCCAATCCCCACCTATTCATCCCATGAAGTAAAACTGGTCATACTTCATATCTAACACCACAGTGTTATCGGTAAATTCAATTACCATTTCACGATCAAATCTAATTAAAGATTTAACTATCGCCTGGAGCAAAACTGGTGATACTCCCTTCTCGATCTTTTCAATCTAATTAAAGATTCATTAAAACTTCACTTAGTTCTTGTAACGACCCGTATTCTACGCATCATAGGACCATAGAACATTTATTTCTTTCACATATGAAGTCGTATGGACATGTAACTTTGGAAGACGACTATTGGGGTCATTTCCCATGTTCATGATTTTTCCCGATTTTTAAATGACCATTTTACCCCTAGTTGGTACTGTTTTGGCCATAACTTTTGACTGGAAAGGAATTTTGACCTGAAACCACTTCCATCGGCTCCGGATGATGGTTTACAATTCCGTAAAGTGGTCAAATTAGCCAAACGGACTCACCGTTTGGGAGATATGGCTGAAACAAGTTTCAGATGGTGAAAACCAGCTTAATTGGGCTTAACCGGGTAATTAGCAGCTAGGCCCGATGGGGGATTTCGGGATTAGGGTAAGGAGGAGGCTGAAATCAGTTAGAGAACGATCTTATCCTCATTTCCCAGCCGCCACTTTCTTTCTTGCAACCCTAGCAATGGCCTCCAACACCCAAATCACCTTCTAATCACTTTCTAATCAAGTTTTGGCTTAATCTACATCAAATTAAGGAGAGGAAACACGAAAGCAAGGCTAGAGCTGCTGTTAGACATCAGTATTCGCCCAAATCAGCAAGGTTTCAGTTATGAGAATTTCGTTTGTGGCTTAGGTGAGTGATTAGCATCGTTTTGACACTAATTACAGTTAATTAAGGGTAATTAGTGAAGATTAGCGAATTTATACACTGATAAATTCTGGAAAAATATCTATAAATTCGAAAATAATATTTTATGCCTCTGGTAGAAATTTGGTTTAATTTGGTTAAGTTCTGTTAACCCTATGATTAGTTTTACTTAAACATGCTTAAGGGAAAATAAGGGGTTTTGGGCATATTTGATCCATTTTGACATGTAAATTTATTGTTTTGGTGTTTGTGGTTAGTTTGCTATGTTGCTATGACCGTTTGACATGATTTTGATTGATTAGTATAGTTAGATTTGTCGAAAACGTCGTCGAATGGCATAAACAAGTTGCTGGAAAAAGTTGCAGAAAGTTGTGCAGGGTTTCGTATCGGATCGGATATGGGCTCAGATCGGATTGGAGACCTGGGCAAGGAACCCGACCCGAACTGGAGTCTGGCACAAAAGAGGCTTGGCAAAAAGGAAGGCCATGTTGGTTAAGCTGGGGATCGGATCGACTTAGGGACGAAGGACTCGGATCGGAACTTGACACTTGGGAGAACTGGCAAGAAGGAAGACCACGCTAATTGAACTGGGATCGGATCGGATGAAGAAGGAGGGATCAGATCGGAGCACGTGAAGAACGAGGGAGCGGATTGGAGCGGAAGCACGAACTAGAAGGGAGATGGCACCCGACCCGACCCGGAGGAGGACACCCGAACCGATACAATGCTGGAAACCTGAACCGAACCGCTACAGGGGAGGACAACACACCGACCCGACTCAGAATGGACACCCGACCCGAACCGATGGCTAGGAGGGAAACCCGACCCGACCCAGTATTGACCAATAACCCGAGATGCAAAGGTAGTCCAATATGGGAAGTTAGAGCTCAGGATCCAGTTGGGAACCGATGAGTTCACTTCATGATTGGGCTTTGCTGTGGGACGTGTGCCAAGGGGCAGTCGATGTTTATGACTTTGGATCACTATGTATGGGAAGTACGTGAACGGATTCAGGGCTGTAATGGCCTAGGTACGACTAAAGGGCTATAAACCAATGAAGTGGGGTCATTTGTAAAGATTTGGTCATGACTCCATGTGGTAAGCTTGGTAGTAGCAGTAGTTGTACAAGTTGAACTCCGTCACTACTTCGATGGGTCTAGTGATTGATAGTGGTGGACATCGTATGCTTTACGCACTGAGTGAGAGATGTGAGGATGGTTGCTATGGATGATTTGTTTGCTATCATTATGACATGCACACCCCACCCCCGTATTCTTTACACTATTTATTATGGCACCTTAGAGTACTGTACGGTATGTGGTACTAACTCTTTGGTTGCAGGTCCAGGTTCAGGTATGGTTTAGTATACCTGTTATTGTTCTGTTTAGATGCTTATCGCTCATACCAGACTTTATGTCTGACCCAGAGTTTTATGTCTCCTCTTATTACTCTGGGTGCTCACACGAGCATACTAGAGACAGGTTAGCTGGTGATGCACGGGTAGATGATCCGGAGACGAGCAGGAGGCTTCCACGTAATATATATATATATATAGTATTCTTCCTGTGTTGTTGAAGATCACTGCTTGGGCATTAGTGGTGCATCTTCTACTTTAGCTTTCTTTTGTTTAGAGACAGTAAATTTGGAAAGCTGTAATAAGCTGTATTTGGATTTCCGCTGCTCTGATGTTGATGTTGATTTTAGTTATCAGCTTATGCACTGTCTCACCTGTTTTATGTCAAGTATGTTATTATTATTATTATATTTTACTCCATGCGTTGTCATACATTCTACAGGTTCTTGATCAGTTCGTTCCCTTCTTTCCTTTCTCCTGACGACCGTCCCGTGCTAGTCGGGCATGTGTACAGCGCACTTTCGGAGGAAATGCAGGCTGGTGCGGGGCGGGCCGTCACACTTGGTATCAGAGCTCTAGGTTGCGTAGTTAACCTAGGGAAGTTATCAGGGAGAGATAATATACGTATACGAGAGAGCGTATTTGTGATTATTTTGGTTTTTAAAAGCTATATATATAAATACTATTAGTAGTATAAGAATGAAGTCGTGCTGCACTAGCACCACTATGGAGTCGTTAATCGTTTCCTTTTACAGATTGACGATGAGCCGATATGTTAGAGGTACCGGTAGAGGGGCCAATAATGGGAATGCGGCTAACATGAGGATGATGTTTACTGACCTCATGAGAGAGATGCTTAGGGATGTACAGAGGGCAGCTCCCAATGCTGGAAATGGTGGTGGTCCAATAGTGCAGGCGCCGAGAGTCGACTTCGCCAAGCTGAATAAGGATTATACTAGCCTTGGTGGGAAGCCGTTCCACGGAATGGAGTCGGCTACGGATGTTCAGGATTGGTTGGATAGTTGCGAACGTATCTTCGAGGATTTGGGTATCGAGGATGCGATGAAGAGAAAGCTAGCGTCCCGTCAGCTACAAGGGCGGGCAATGAATTGGTGGAATGCTATAAAGGCAGCTACTCCCGAAGATCAGATTACTTGGGAGCAGTTTAAAGCTCGCTTTAGCGAGAAGTTCATTCCAGCTGCTCAGAAGTCAGTGCTGTTTAATAAATTCTTGGAGCTCAAGTAGAATGGTAGAGCTGTCTCGGAGTATATTGCTGAATTCGACACTGTCAAAATATGGGTTATCTCTTATTGATACTGCCGAGAAGAAGAATGAGAAATTCATAACTGGTTTGGATCAGTACTTGGGGGAAAGGCTTATTAACCACATCGATGATACGTTTGAATCGAGTGTGGGGAAAGCATTGAGATCAGAAAGTCTCTACCCTAAGCTGAAGACTGAGGTTGCATCCGCAGATGAGCCAAAGCCACAAGCAAGTGGTGGAGGCAAGGGTGGTTCCCAGAATAAGAGAAAGCAGAATCAGACTAAGGATGGCCAGAAGAAAACGAATAAGCAAGATGTTGAGTGCTTCAGCTGTGGTAAGAAGGGCCATTATGCTAGTAATTGTCGGGCCAAGCCAGTGGACAGGAAGTGCTTCAACTGTGGCCAAATGGGACATCACAAGGACAAGTGTCCGCAACCCCCTAAAGAAAAGCAAATGGTGAAAGCCTACGCCTTTCATGCTATTCCTTCTTCGTCGAATGCCCCAACTGCGGCGGAGAAGGGAAAGAATGTCGTCATTCAAGGTATGCTTTCTGTTTATGATGTTCCTGTTAGAGTTTTGTTTGATACCGGAGCTTCCAGTTCTTTCATATCTAGTGACCCGGTAGATAGGTTGGGATTGGAGCCCGAGATTATCGATAGACCTTTAGTAGTGACGAACCCGACTGGTGGTTCGACTAGCCTTAGCATGATTTGTCGTAATGTGGTCTTATCGAGTCATGGATGCATGTTTGTTTGTGATTGCTTTGTTTTGGGCTTTACTGGGTTTGGCATTATTTTGGGAGTAGATTGGCTCCGAAGATACGGGGTGGTGGTAGACTGTGAGGGCTTTTTGGTAACAGCTAGAGCGGATGATGGGCGGAGGATAGTGTTTGGTGGTCTACCCAGTGAGGGGGTATTGGCTAGTTTTCTAAACTCCCTCGACATTCCGCATAGTGAGTTGTCAGGTTTGCCCGTGGTTGGCCATTATCCGGATGTTTTCGAAGAAGTGACCGGGCTTCCACTACACCGAGAGATTGAGTTCCGTATTGATTTGGTAAAAGATGCCAGACCTATAGTGATGCCACTTCGTCGTATGGCACCAAGGGAGCAGCGAGAGCTCGAGGTGCAAGTCAGCGATCTTTTGAAGAAGGGATTTATCAGAAGGAGTGTTTCTGAATGGGGAGCACCAGTTGTGTTTGCTACCAAGGCGGATGGTTCCCTTCGTTTGTGTGTAGACTACCGCGAGTTGAATAAAGTGACGAGGAAGAACAAGTATCCTCTACCGCGGATAGATGATTTGTTCGATCAGTTGAGTGGCGCGAGAGTATTTTCTCAGTTGGATCTCGCGACAGGTTTTCATCAGCTTAGAGTGGAAACTGAGAGTATAGCTAAAACGGCATTTCGAACGCCGTCTGGATTTTATGAGTGGTTGGTCATGCCATTCGGGCTGACCAATGCCCCAGCATATTTTGTGGATCTTATGAATAGGGTATTCAGAGATCAGTTGAATAGGTTTGTCCTTGTGTTCGTTGATGATATTTTGGTCTATTCAAGGACAGAGGAAGAACACAAGGAACATTTAAAAATAGTGATGGAGGTGTTGAGAAAACACCAATTGAAAGCAAAGTTTTCTAAGTGTCACTTTTGGAGGAGGGAAGTGAGGTTCTTGGGCCATGTTGTATTAGAGAATGGTATTGCCGTGGACCCGACGAAGGTGGCTACGGTACAGGATCGGCCTACGCTCAAGAATGCAACAGATGTAAGAAGTTTCTTGGGGTTAGCTGGATATTATCGTAAGTTTATCCAAGGTTTCTCTAAGATAGCAGCACCATTGACCCAGTTGACCAAGAAGAATCAAGCTTTTGTCTGGTATGAAAGGTGCGATAATGCATTCAAGAGTCTAAAGGACAAGTTGACATGCGCACCAGTGTTAGTCATTCCTAAGGGGAATGAAGAGATGACGGTATACACGGATGCATGTGGTACCGGACTGGGTGCTGTATTGATGCAAGGCGGTAGGGTTGTAGCTTATGCAAGTCGGCAATTGAAACCGCACGAGAGAAGATACCCTACCCATGATTTGGAATTGGCAGCGATTGTGTTCGCGTTAAAGATGTGGAGACATTATCTTTTGGGAGAAAGATTTGAGCTGTTTACAGATCATAAGTTGTTGAAGTATCTCTTCTCCCAGAAGGATTTAAATCTCCGGCAACAAAGGTGGTTAGAATTCTTGGCTTCCTATGATTTTGACATCGCATATACACCGGGAAAGGGCAATGCGGTGGCTGATGCATTGAGTAGGAGACATGCCAGTTTAGGGGCTATGTTCCTACAATGGAAGCAACTAGAGTACATCGATGGGTATGATTTTAGACCAAAGTGCGAATTGAATCTAGAAATGTTAGCAAGTTTGACGGTCAGACCCACTTTGATTGAGCGGACCGGCTCTAGTCAGAGGGACGATCCTAACCTATTGGAAATCATCTCCAAGTTAGAGATGGGTATCGATGAGGAGATGAACAAGTATGGGCTTGATCGTGATGGATGGCTTAGAAAGAATGGAAAGCTTGTTGTACCCAATGTCAATGGATTGAGAGATGAAGTGCTTAGAGAATGTCATCACTCAAAACTGACTATACACCCCGGTGGTAACAAGATGTATCGAGACATGAAGCAGACCTACTACTGGGAAGGGATGAAAAGAGACGTTGGGAGGTTTATATCCAAATGCATGAATTGCCAGCTAGTTAAAGCCGAGCAAAAGAAGCCTAGTGGGTTGTTACAGCCATTAGACATTACCGAATGGAAATGGGAGCAAGTCTCGATGGATTTCATCGATGGTTTACCAAGGACTAGATCAGGACATGATAGTATTTGGGTGATTGTGGACCGATTGACTAAAAGTGCAAGATTTATACCAGTCAAATCGACCAGAACGGCAGCCAAGTTAGCAGAATTGTATATGAAGTGGGTAGTGAGATTTCATGGAGTACCTAAAAGCATTGTGAGTGACCGAGACCCGTTGTTCACTAGTGGGTTTTGGAAGAGCTTACAAGAGGCTCTAGGGTCAGAGTTACATCTCAGTACTGCATATCATCCTCAGACCGACGGTCAGACGGAGAGGATGAATCGTATTTCGGAAGATCTCTTGAGAGCATGTATATTGGATTTTGGTGGATCATGGGATGACCATTTGCATCTAGTAGAGTTTGCATATAATAATAGCTACCAATCCAGTATCAGTATGGCTCCGTTTGAAGCTTTGTACAGAAGACCGTGCAACTCACCATCATGTTGGATAGAGACTGGCGAGATGTTTATGCTTGGACCAGATGTGGTGAGGGAAACTTCAGATAAGATCAAGATCATTCAACAACGTATGAAGGCTGCCCAAGATAGGCAGAAGAGTTATGCTGATAAGAGGAGAAGAGACCTAAAATTCTCCATTGGTGACTTGGTGTTTGTCAAGATTTCTCCGTTGAAGAGCGTGATACGATTTGGCAGGAGAGGCAAGTTGGCACCAAGATTTGTTGGCCCATTCCCTGTTCTTGAACCAGTCGGGAATTTGGCATCTAGAGTTGACTTACCAGAGAAGATGGCGGGAGTTCACAATGTATTTCATGTTTCCAAACTAAGGAAGTTCGTTCACGACCCAGATATGACTATTTCACCTGATCAGTTAGAGGACTTCGAAGTAGAACCCGAGGCGGTTGGGAACCGCAAGCCGGCCCGTATTGTCGAGCACGACATGAAGCAACTTCGAAGGAAGGCGGTGAAGCTATTCAAGGTTCAGTGGAGCGAGGACGAGAATGATTGTACTTGGGAGACAGAGGAGAACATTAGGAAGACATATCCAGAACTCTTTGCCTGGTAAGATTTTGACTTCGATTTAGTTTTCCGCATGCTAGGATAGGCGTGTTTGCTTGTTTTGCATGTTTGATTGTTGTATGTGACTGTTAGGCATGCAGGATCTTTTGTATGTTTTGGGTTAAGGAATTTCGGGGACGAAATTTTTTAAGGGGGGGAGAGTGTAACGACCCGTATTCTACGCATCATGAGACCGTAGAACATTTATTTCTTTCACATATGAAGTCGTATGGACATGTAACTTTGGGAGACGACTATTGGGGTCATTTCCCATGTTCATGATTTTTCCCGATTTTTAAATGACCATTTTACCCCTAGTTGGTACTGTTTTGGCCATAACTTTTGTCTGGAAAGGAATTTTGACCTGAAACCACTTCCATCGGCTCCGGAAGATGGTTTACAATTCCGTAGAGTGGTCACACTAGCCAAACGGACTCACCGTTTGGGAGATATGGCTGAAACAAGTTTCAGATGGTGAAAATAGCTTAATTGGGCTTAACCGGGTAATTAGCAGCTAGGCCCGATGGGGGATTTCGGGATTAGGGTAAGGAGGAGGCTGAAATCAGTTAGAGAACGATCTTATCCTCATTTCCCAGCCGCCACTTCCTTTCTTGCAGCCCTAGCAATGGCCTCTAACACCCAAATCACCTTCTAATCACTTTCTAATCAAGTTTTGGCTTAATCTACATCAAATTAAGGAGAGGAAACACGAAAGCAAGGCTAGATCTGCTGTTAGACATCAGGATTCGCCCAAATCAGCAAGGTTTCAGTTCTGAGAATTTCGTTTGTGGCCAAGGTGAGTGATTAGCATCGTTTTGGATCACTATGTATGAGAAGTACGTGAACAGATTCAGGGCTGCAATGGCCTAGGTACGACTAAAGGGCTATAAACCAATGAAGTGGGGTTATTTGTAAAGATTTGGTCATGACTCCATGTGGTAAGCTTGGTAGTAGCAGTAGTTGTACAAGTTGAACTCCGTCACTACTTCGACGGGTCTAGTGATTGATAGTGGTGGACATCGTATGCTTTACGCACTGAGTGAGAGATGTGAGGATGGTTGTTATGGATGATTTGTTTGCTATCATTATGACATGCACACCCCACCCCCGTATTCTTTACACTATTTATTATGGCACCTTAGAGTACTGTACGGTATGTGGTACTAACTCTTTGGTTGCAGGTCCAGGTTCAGGTATGGTTTAGTATACCTGTTATTGTTCTGTTTAGATGCTTATCGCTCATACCAGGCTTTATGTCTGACCCAGAGTTTTATGTCTCCTCTTATTACTCTGGGTGCTCACACGAGCAGACTAGAGACATGTTAGCTGGTGATGCACGGGTAGATGATCCGGAGACGAGCAGGAGGCTTCCACGTAATATATATATATATATATATATAGTATTCTTCCTGTGTTGTTGAAGATCACTGCTTGGGCATTAGTGGTGCATCTTCTACTTTAGCTTTCTTTTGTTTAGAGACAGTAAATTTGGAAAGTTGTAATAAGCTGTATTTGGATTTCCGCTGCTCTGATGTTGATGTTGATTTTAGTTATCAGCTTACGCACTGTCTCACCTGTTTTATGTCAAGTATGTTATTATTATTATTATATTTTACTCCATGCGCTGTGAGACATTCTACAGGTTCTTGATCAGTTCGTTCCCTTCTTTCCTTTCTCCTGACGACCGTCCCGTGCTAGTCGGGCATGTGTACAGCGCACTTTCGGAGGAAATGCAGGCTGGTGCGGGGCGGGCCGTCACAGTTCTAATCTTCAATTGGGTTAAAGAATCAGTGTCATTTAAAACACGGTTCACGATAAACCCCAAAATCACATCACATTTCAATCAGTCCCTAATCGTAAATTAGCAAGTGAGCAATTCCCTAAGTATTAACCCCGAAGGCCGAAACCAACATCAGATCAATACCCCAGAAACCATTCAACTTAACTAACCTCCAGTTAGTTTCTGATTTTCTTAACTCCTTTGGGTCTAAGAACATTATTATTGAAGATACCGTTCACGACAACCCAAAATCACTTTCCATTAATTATCGGGTTAAAGAACAAGTGTTATTTAAAACACTGTTCACGATAAACCCAAAAATCAATACCAATTCAATTCCAATTAACTATTATTTAATTGGCACACTTCATTAAATCGAAATAAAAAGATTTAATCTTTTTCTCAACTGGGCTTAAGAACAGTGTTAATGAAGACACCATTCACGACAAACCCAAATCACATTTGATATTAAATACAAGGCTCTGAATAGAAAATATACTGGCTTATATTCAATATCAAATTCTACGACCAACAAATATCGTATTGGAAATAACGATATATATATATATATATCTTTCAAATTTCCATAACAATATCTGTATAATCACGAAATCCAACATCGAAATATTCCGAAGACAATTTCGATTCAAATCCATTCCAATGCAATTATTGGAAATTCTGGTTATTTTCAAAACCATTTCAAATCCAATTTATTTATTTTAAACATAAATAAATTATTATTCTAGTTCAAAACTAGTTCATTTCGATAAAATTCTATTTTTATCTTTTCAAATATGGATTTTTTCATCCCAATTCCTCACAAATCATTTCTTATGATTTTACACAAATTATTGATATTTTTAATAATTTTATCAAGGCCCGTACAGTCGATTTCCATCAACGGCCATCGAACTGCACTTACAGCGACCTTTTCCAAATTTGATTTGGACATAATTCCAAACCCAACCGTTAGATTTCAAATTTCTAATATTCATTAGAAAGCTCTCTTCGATACGAACCCAACGGTTCCGGTTTTAGGAGAATCCGACGGTCGGATATCCCGCAATGTTCATTCGAAGTCAATGGTCGAAATTCACGAACAACCGCGGCGCGGCGCGTTCTTTTCAGGCCATTCTATATATATATATATATATATATATATATATATATTATATTTCGTCGATTTCCTTTTAAAACGTATTTTATAAATCGTTTTAAATTCGTTTTCAAAACGATCTCAACTTCTTATTCAATTTCTAATCAAAATTGAATATTCCAATATAAATTCGTTTTAATTTCATTTCAAAACGATTTCAATTCAATTTCAATTTAATTCGAATTTCAATTCATTTCAATTTAATCCGAATTCATTTTTATTCAATTTCAATTCGAATTCATTTTTATTCAATTTCAATTCGAATTCATTTCTATTCAATTTCAATTCGAATTCATTTCTATTCAATTTATCAGATTCATTTCTATTCAATTTATCAGATTCATTTCTATTCAATTTATCAGATTTTGAAATCACTTTCGATATTCATTGAAAAATGAATAAAATCGATATAAATATCGTTCGCGTCAAAATGGCGTCAATCTAATCAACACGGCTTCATATATTTCTATTTTCAAATATTCTATTTCAAATATTTCTATTTCTAATATTTCTATTCAAATATTTCTATTTCAAATATTTCTATTCAAAACTGGAATGAGGCCCAATCAATTACCGTATAATGTTAATTATATGGATTTTCTACAACATATGTATACAATAACAACGATGAATAATCAACCATCATCCAAAGTGCATTATACACTGTACAAGCATCAAATATAAATATTTAACGCTCATAACAGTCTGTCCATCAATCGATCGACATACAACTAATTATTGGGACTAGTGTATGTCATATATCATCCCAATACCCATGTGGGGTTTTCAAACAATCAAACACAGATTTTATTTATGCAGTTGGGCGATGTATAAAATTTATCGTCCCAATCAATATCAATCAAATCAGTGTATATAAACAAATCTCCGATTTGTTTATAAATATTTATTTTAAATACACGTTAAAAATTCTATTTTTAACTATAAAATATTTTATTTCATTTCACATCACATCACACAATCAACTACACATCAAAATCAAACAAACAACCATACAAGCCGTCCATGGTCTGTGGACGACGGGTGTCGGGTGCTACTAAACACCGTCTGCATCCTAGTATATATTTATATAACTAGAAAATAAAATTAAAAGGTGAGAAGTTCTCACCGACAAGCTAATCCAAACGCCACGACTCTTCTTATGCAGAAATCTTTGCCGTTCTCGCCTTTCGTCCAATCCACTGTCCGTAGCCACTACATATATAAAAATCACATTTTTATTTGTTTATTTTCAATTTAAAAACCATATTTTTCCTTAACCATTCTAATGATCAAAATCGTATTTTCACTTTGCTATATATATATGATAAAAACCATATTTTTATAACGGTGTTCATATGATAAAGATTATATTTTTATCACGCTATTCTCTATATAAAAATTATATTTTTATATATCTACTTCTAATATAAAGATCGAATTTTTATACCACCACTATAAAAATCACCTTTTTATTTCAACATATATATAATAAAAATCAGATTTTTATTTCGCTACATATATAAAGATGATATTTTTATATTCTCTATTATATAAAAATTATATTTTTAATACTCCTATAATATAAAAATCATATTTTTAATCTTCTACTAATATAAAGACCGAATTTTTATTATCTAAATAATATAAAAATCGTATTTTTAATATTTCTACTTTATAAAAATTATGTTTTTAATCCTTCTATCTAATAAAAATTGTATTTTTAGCCAATTAAAAATCGAATCTCTATCATATAAATACAAGCAAATCTTTACATCCTTATATCTAAACAAAACTGTTATTTCTTCCTTCTATGATATTTTAAAAACTGATTTTATTAAAGAAAACGAAAGAAATAAATAAATAAAACTTACAGTATTCAACGTTGAAGGGGGGGGTTGCCGTGGTCTGAGGGGGAGGGCTCGCTGGTTCGATCGATGGGGGGGGGGGGGGTTCCACTTGTGCGAGGCCGATGGAGGAGTGGTGGAGGCGTCGGGTTTTGGTAAGAGTGGGGGTGCGGTTTCGTCGGACTGAAGGGGGAGCGTGGAGGAGATGGAAGAGGGAGGAGGGATCAGACGGGAAGGAGATGGCCGGGGGGGGGGGGGGGGCTCGTGCGCACGGCGGCGGCGCCTGGGGAGGTGGAGCGACGGCTCCGTTCCGTCCTTTCTCTTTTTTTCTTCTTCAATGAATGAAGAACGATGGGGGGGGGAGTAGAGAGTATAGGAGAGAGAGGAGGTTTTATTTTATTTTTAATTAATTTAATTTCAAAAAGGTATTTTTATTTTCGAACTCGAAATCGAACCCACCGCCTGTCGTCTATAGCTAATTACCTCCATTCCGAACACAATGGGATATATATCGTAGGCTGATTCGACCGTTTCGATCAGTTTTCGTCAAAATCAACATATAACTCTATATATTGAATTTGAACGCGCATTTCAATTTACCGGGGCCACATACTTACTAGAAAAAATCCCAAAAAATATTTTCTAGCTTCGTATTGACGATACGGTCCTAACAAAACTAATTTCGTCGAATTCTGAGACCGTTTGAAAAATGACCATTTTCCAGTCTATTAAAATCATCTGAAAATGGTCACACTCGTTTTCCTTCGCCACGCTCACATATTGATTTGAACAATTATGAAATTTGAAAACTAGCAATTATTTGACATTGCGGATCCAACAAAAGTGGTTTCGTCGAAATCCGAGGTCGTTTGCAAAATTTCCATTTTTAAGGGCCAGAATTCCATAGCGACTATTCTGAATTTTCAACTGGACGTATCTTTTGATTCCCACTATGAAATTTTGATTTTTCGGATTCGTTGGAAAGATATTCTCAAATAGATTCTAATATTTTTGGTTTCGCTAAAATCCGATTTATTTTGAATCCTGTACATTCATTTGAATTTTGAAATCGAATTATCGAACTACCGCGCCATTTTCAATTCCTTTTATATATATAAATAAATATTTATATTCTAACGACGACGTATATAAATATATACGTTCGAATTCTATTCAAATTAAATTTCTCGTCGATATTATTTAAAATAATTCATTTTAAATATTCAAAATTCGCTAAAATTGCCAAAATAAAATTTTTAAATTGGCTCAGATTTCCGGGTTATTACAATCTCCCCCACTTAAAAATTTTCGTCCCCGAAAAGGAACGAAGCCGAAAGTTGTTTTAAAAAACCAACTCAACTTTCTTTATTTTCGTTACGGCTTAAGTTCTTCAACTTTTCAGTTTCTAAGAACTTTTCAAATTTTTCAAAAATTTGGCAAACACCCTAAATTTCCGAAAAATTTCGCCATAACCTCCCCTGCACCGGGGACTTCGGGATATTTCATATAGCCTCCCCTGGCCTTCTTCAATCCAAAAGAAAAAGCCAATCGGCTCATAAAATCACCCAAAACTCAAGAAATACAATAAACATGTACCTATTTGTCGGGCAAACAATTTTATTCCTCTTCTCTAGCCTCCTTGCTATGACATGTTCAATATAAGTACATGTATATGCAAGCAAATGCCACTAATTTTCAATACAATTCACTATTTGATTCAATTTGGTTATAAGTTCAACATTTAATTAACCAAACAATAAACAAACAACACAATCAACAATGAATTAGTGAATTATCATTTCAAATTCGTAACTTTGATATATAGTCACAAAATCAGATTTTTGATGCCGAGTCACAACAATAAGCCCTATCTAGTTTTGGTTCTCACACCAGTCTAATGGAAATATATAGATATCACACTTTCGAAACTCGAATATAAATTCTGATGATGTACATACTATAGCGATCATCAGAACCATCTCCGGGCGACTAGAGTGTGATTCTATATCTATCCAGTATATTAAAACTTCGAATACCCGTGGATCAGACGTATACGCAAAATCTTTATATACTGGACTGTCCAAATCAATACAAATAAATAATCAAATACGAATAATTGATTTAAATTTTCAAAACAAAAATTGTTTTCATTTTAAAAATATACTCTTCACACTCGTTCTAGGATACCACTGATCCCATCTCTAACGAGTCATTCCCATTGGATATTACTAATCCAATCTCTGATGAATTCTTTCGTGTGGTTCTAATGTTCCTTGTTCTCTGAGCTTTGTAAACCAAAGCTCTGATACCAAATGTAGAAACCTGTAACTTCAACGGTAAGGAAAGCGCAGATAGTTCGAGAACAAGCCACAAAAGAACGCAGACGGAAGAACATTTCATTGTATATTACAACAATTCCATCAGAATACAAGAATATACAGAGTATAAACAAATATTATACATTACAAAATATCAGAGATTACAATAAATTACATAGCAGCGGAAAATAATACAAAATACAACTAGAAGGATATATACGGATACAAAGCTTTCCGGATATCGTTCCAGCTGTACATCAGGATCCTGTGAATATAAATCTGCAAAACCAAAACTACTAGCTGCCCATGTCAAAATAAGGGCACCCAGAGTTTAGGTTAAAACAATAAACTCCAGGTCAGTCATGGGACTGGTGTGAGAACTAAAACAGTTATTAATCTTTATTTTAAAGTTAGGTAAATCAAGGGACCACGCCGTATAACATGGAACGGGTTTCCTCCCATGAACACCAGTGCATAAAACAAACAACGCAATGCTAAATAAAGAACAATGAAGCTATTATAAGACCCAGGTCCCATCACACAATGCAACGCAAGCCGGAGGTTAGGTTTTTTTACCTTATAATAGCCAAAGCATGCTTGATACGTCAAAAACACATTATTTGATATTACTATAAGTGTATAGTGTATAAAACAACTTCAATCATAAGTATCAATCATAGGCGGCGTAAGCGCCCCATCCCACTATGTCACCATATATAGGATTACAACTAAAATCGAAACGTCACGTATTGGAAGTTGGATTCCCATCTGTGAACCGAGGCTAGGGATCGTCCTCTACCGAATTCGAGACAATCTAGCCCATGTCTCCGGAACAGCCGCAACTGCCCCTTGGATCGTTAGGGCCGGTCCACTGATGTGGATTATAGTGCCTGAACAATACGTCTCCCCGCCCTATGGGGCGTAAATGAGCCAACGAATGACTCCATCGGACCCGGATCGTCCGATCAAACCGAGGTGCCTCGCAACAGCAACAACCACATAAGTCAAACTCGTCAGGGCGTGTAAAACCACTGACGCCACTTCTAGCTAGAAGGAAACGCATGCCCTCCCTGAGGTCCTCTCCCGTTTCTGGTTCACAACCGGGGTGTGAGGCTCGCGAATTCACGTTACACAAAGCTATGCCACACAGGTGGTGCTTTGATCATCAACCACAAGACTTTGCTTTTCAACAGAAGCCTCGATCTATTGCCACTTAGGCATGCCACACATGCAATTCACTCCATGCGTTTGATATCCATCAATATATAACCCCTGAGCTCGTACGTCTCAGAGAAGGGCGTTAAGCAAGAGAATAAATTCTCCGCCGCCAAACAGATATATATTTAATAGAAATCAATCACACAGACTAAAATCCAATTTCAGACACACAATCCATTTACAAGTTCGTTCTGGGTCTGAATGAAATCGGAGGCACCTAGTACCCCGCATATCCATCGATCTCCAAGTACGTCTGGATGACCACTAACTGATTCCCTCCTCTTGGGTGTACGACCCAATCAAGATCATCAGCAATCACCCAAACGACGTGAAGACCTCCGGTCTTCAACCACCGTCTTCATCTTCGACACCACGTCGAATCAGTTATTCAGAACGGGATAAACCCGGTCTTTCTGAATAACTCGTGTATATAATAAACAAGTGTTACACAAACGCAACATACGCCTCATTCCAATTCAGAATATTCGTTTATTCAAATATTCTTCTACTTTGGGAAAGGTTCCCATTAATTTTATCAAAGATAAATTCTTTAAATTTATTCTTTAATCTTCTTTGAATATCAATTCAAACTAGTCGGGATTAGCGAACCACACCGGAGTAATCATTTATTTTATTTCCCAATCCCCACCTATTCATCCCATGAAGTAAAACTGGTCATACTTCATATCTAACACCACAGTGTTATTGGTAAATTCAATTACCATTTCACGATCAAATCTAATTAAAGATTTAACTATCGCCTGGAGCAAAACTGGTGATACTCCCTTCTCGATCTTTTCAATCTAATTAAAGATTCATTAAAACTCCACTTAGTTCTAATCTTCAATTGGGTTAAAGAATCAGCGTCATTTAAAACACAGTTCACGATAAACCCCAAAATCACATCACATTTCAATCAGTCCCTAGTCGTAAATTAGCAAGTGAGCAATTCCCTAAGTATTAACCCCGAAGGCCGAAACCAACATCA
This sequence comes from Allium sativum, assembly GCA_030737875.1. Lineage (NCBI taxonomy): Eukaryota > Viridiplantae > Streptophyta > Magnoliopsida > Asparagales > Amaryllidaceae > Allium > Allium sativum. The sequence goes on along the minus strand of CM060909.1, from coordinate 269,060,625 downwards.
AATCAATACCCCAGAAACCATTCAACTTAACTAACCTCCAGTTAGTTTCTGATTTTCTTAACTCCTTTGGGTCTAAGAACAGTATTATTGAAGATACCGTTCACGACAACCCAAAATCACTTCCCATTAATTATCGAGTTAAAGAACAAGTGTTATTTAAAACACTGTTCACGATAAACCCAAAAATTAATACCAATTCAATTCCAATTAACTATTATTTAATTGGCACACTTCATTAAATCGAAATAAAAAGATTTAATCTTTTTCTCAATTGGGCTTAAGAACAGTGTTAATGAAGACACCATTCACGACAAACCCGAATCACATTTGATATTAGATACAAGGCTCTGAATAGAAAATATACCGGCTTATATTCAATATCAAATTCTACGACCAACAAATATCGTATTGGAAATAACGATATATATATATATATATATCTTTCAAATTTCCATAACAATATCTGTATAATCACGAAATCCAACATCGAAATATTCCGAAGACAATTTCGATTCAAATCCATTCCAATGCAATTATTGGAAATTCTGGTTATTTTCAAAACCATTTCAAATCCAATTTATTTATTTTAAACATAAATAAATTATTATTCTAGTTCAAAACTAGTTCATTTCGATAAAAATCTATTTTAATCTTTTCAAATATGGAGTTTTTCATCCCAATTCCTCACAAATCATTTCTTATGATTTTACACAAATTATTGATATTTTTAATAATTTTATCAAGGCCCGTACAGTCGATTTCCATCAACGGCCATCGAACTGCACTTACAGCGACCTTTTCCAAATTTGATTTGGACATAATTCCAAATCCAACCGTTAGATTTCAAATTTCTAATATTCATTAGAAAGCTCTCTTCGATACGAACCCAACGGTTCTGGTTTTAGGAGAATCCGACAGTCGGATCTCCCGCAATGTTCATTCGAAGTCAATGGTCGAAATGCACGAACGGCCGCGACGCGGTGCGTTCTATTCAGGCCATTCTAAATATACAATATACGTATATTATATATATTTCGTCGATTTCCTTTTAAAACGTATTTTATAAATCGTTTTAAATTCGTTTTCAAAACGATCTCAACTTCTTATTCAATTTCTAATCAAAATTGAATATTCCAATATAAATTCGTTTTAATTTCATTTCAAAACGACTTCAATTCAATTTCAATTTAATTCGAATTTCAATTCATTTCAATTTAATTCGAATTCATTTTTATTCAATTTCAATTCGAATTCATTTTTATTCAATTTCAATTCGAATTCATTTCTATTCAATTTATCAGATTCATTTCTATTCAATTTATCAGATTTTGAAATCACTTTCGATATTCATTGAAAAATGAATAAAATCGATATAAATATCGTTCGCGTCAAAATGGCGTCAATCTAATTAACACGGCTTCATATATTTCTATTTTCAAATATTTTATTTCAAATATTTCTATTTCAAATATTTCTATTCAAATATTTCTATTTCAAATATTTCTATCTCAAATATTTCTATTTCAAATATTTCTATTCAAAACTGGAATGAGGCCCAATCAATTACCATATAATGTTAATTATATGGATTTTCTACAACACATGTATACAATAACAACGATGAATAATCAACCATCATCCAAAGTGCATTCTACACTGTAAAAGCATCAAATATAAATATTTAACGCTCATAACAGTTTGTCAATCAATCGATCGACATACAGCTAATTATTGGGACTAGTGTATGTCATATATCATCCGAATACCCGTGTGGGGTTTTTAAACAATCAAACACAGATTTTATTTGTGCAGTTGGGCGATGTGTAAAATTTATCGTCCCAATCAATATCAATCAAATCAGTGTATATAAACAAATCTCCGATTTGTTTATAAATATTTATTTTAAATACACGTTAAAAATTCTATTTTTAACTATAAAATATTTTATTTCATTTCACATCACTTCACACAATCAACTACACATCAAAATCAAACAAACAAGCATACAAGCAGTCCATGGTCTGTGGACGACGGGTGTCGGGTGCTACTAAACACCGTCCGCATCCTAGTATATATTTATATAACTAGAAAATAAAATTAAAAGGTGAGAAGTTCTCACCGACAAGCTAATCCAAACGCCACGACTCTTCTTATGCAGAAATCTTTGTCGTTCTCGCCTTTCGTCCATTCCACTGTCCGTAACCACTACATATATAAAAATCACATTTTTATTTGTTCATTTTCAATTTAAAAACCATATTTTTCCTTAACCATTCTAATGATCAAAATCGTATTTTCACTTTGCTATATATATGATAAAAATCCTATTTTTATAACAGTGTTCATATGATAAAGATTATATTTTTATCACGCTATTCTCTATATAAAAATTATATTTTTATATATCTACTTCTAATATAAAGATCGAATTTTTATACCACCACTATAAAAATCACCTTTTTATTTCAACATATATATAATAAAAATCAGATTTTTATTTCGCTACATATATAAAGATGATATTTTTATATTCTCTATTATATAAAAATTATATTTTTAATACTCCTATAATATAAAAATCATATTTTTAATCTTCTACTAATATAAAGACCGAATTTTTATTATCTAAATAATATAAAAATCGTATTTTAATATTTCTACTTTATAAAAATTATGTTTTTAATCCTTCTATCTAATAAAAATTGTATTTTTAGCCAATTAAAAATCGAATCTCTATCATATAAATACAAGCAAATCTTTACATCCTTATATCTAAACAAAACTGATATTTCTTCCTTCTATGATATTTTAAAAACTGATTTTATTAAAGAAAACGAAAGAAAGAAATAAATAAAACTTACAGTATTCAACGTTGAAGGGGGGGGGGGGGGTTGCCGTGGTCTGAAGGGGGGGCTCGCTGGTTCGATCGATTGGGGGGGGGGGTTCCACTTGCGCGAGGCCGATGGAGGAGTCGGGTTTTGGTAAGAGGGGGGGGGGTGCGGTTTCGTCGGACTGAAGGGGGAGCGCGGAGGAGATGGAGGAAAAGGAGATGGAAGAGGGAGGAGGGATCAGACGGGAAGGTGATGGCCATGGGGGAGGGGGGCTCGTGCGCACGGCGGCGGCGCCTGGGGAGGAGGAGCGACGGCTCTGTTCCGTCCTTTCTCTCTCTCTTTTTATTTATTTATTTCTTCAATGAATGAAGAACGAGGGGGGGGGGGCAGAGAGTATAGGAGAGAGAGGAGGTTTTATTTTATTTTTATTTTATTTAATTAATTTAATTTCAAAAAGGTACTTTTATTTTCGAACTTGAAATCGAACCCACCGCCTGTCGTCTATAGCTAATTACCCCCATTCCGAACACAATGGGATATATATCGTAGGCTGATTCGACCGTTTCGATCAGTTTTCGTAAAAATCAACATATAACTCTATATATTGAATTTGAACGCGCATTTCAATTTACCGGGACCACATACTAACTAGAAAAATTCCCAAAAAATATTTTCTAGCTTCGTATTGACGATACGGTCCTAACAAAACTAATTTGAAAAAGGGCCATTTTCCAGTCGATTAAAATCAACTGAAACTGGTCACACGCGTTTTCCTTCGCCACGCTCACATATTGATTTCAAAAATTATGAAATTTGAAACCTAGCAATTATTTGACATCGCGGATCCAACAAAAGTGGTTTCGTCGAAATCCAAGGTCGTTTGCAAAATTTCCATTTTTAAGGGCCAGAATTCCATAGCGACTATTCTGAATTTTCAACTGGATGTATCTTTTGATTCCCGCTATGAAATTTTGATTTTTCAGTTTTATTGGAAAGATATTCTCAAATAGATTCTAATATTTTTGGTTTCGCTAAAATTCGGTTTATTTTGAATCCTGTACATTCATTTGAATTTTGAAATCGAATTATCGAACTACCGCGCCATTTTCAATTACTTTTATATATATAAATAAATATTTATATTCTAACGACGACATATATAAATATATACGTTCGAATTCTATTCAAATTAAATTTTTCATCGATATTATTTAAAATAATTCATTTTAAATATTCAAAATTCGCTAAAATTGCCAAAATAATTTTTTTAAATTGGCTAAGATTTCCGATTTATTACATCTAGCCTCACAACCGAAAATGGTATAAAATCGGGTAGGTCGCATGGCTAAGTGGTTAGCTGCCAATTAGGGTGTATTATCACCTGATCTAGAGAAATTCCATGTACTTCTATAATCTATTTCGATGTTGTCCCTTTCGGGAAACGGTTGCTGATCCCAACTGTTGGTGATAATACATTCGGTACACTCAAGCAAAATGAGTGACCGGTCATGTTTAGCCTGGGTTGCAAGATGTTCTTATTGAACCCGGTATATTCCTCTCTAGAGATACACTGTCGAAAGGTGGTCCCATACCTTGCCAGTTGGAATTCATTAACTAATAAGCACCCGCGGTTTTTGATTATATATTATGTATGTGGAACGTGAGATGAAAGTGTTCTGCTAGATGATTATTATATTGTGATTGATAGACATTATTATAATATCAAAAGAATTTTGATATAAAGATTATCGTTCTTGCCAAAGGATTTTGAAATGTTAAATCAATTGTTTTGGATTCTCATAAGGGAAAAACCCGTTCCGTGTTATACGGCGTGGTCTTATGAGATATCGTTTATTTTCTCAAACTATTTTAAATTGTTTACTCATACCAGTCTCATGACTGACCCGGAGTTTATTTTTGTTTTGTTTTCCCTAAACTCTTGGGCGCCCAAATTTGTACGAGCAGTCAAGTAGTCAGGATTTTACAGATACTGAGAGCTTGGAGCAGGAGGCTTCAGGATTTTATAGCAATTGTTTATTTTCGTTGTGTTGTAAGTGTTGTACTCTGATAAATGTTAATGTATACATATAATGGTTTTATTTCAAAGTTATGTTATATTTTATTCGTTCCGCTGTGAAATTCGTGTTACTCTGATTTTGTTTGGTTGTGTTCTTCTTCTTCTTCTATTCTAATGTTTCTATCTTATCTATTCTCACCCTCTAACTTCTTTCATTAACTATCCAGTATTTCCGATGCTTGGATAGTCGACATCAAGTTTATGTCGATAACCAGGATTGCGAAAAACCGGGTCGTTACAGTGGTATCAGATCTGAAGGTTAAGTAATTACGTTGGCTCTGTGGCGTAACTCAGTAGAGATAGGGTTAGTAATACCCTAGATTGAGTTGAGTGTGTATATATGAGTGATCGTATTTGTTATTTGATATAAAAATGGTTTTATATTGTGGAGATTTATCGATTGAGTTGTTTATGAGTTCTGGTCGATCAGTTTGATCCACTGTATCGGTTGGAGATTATAAACACTTGAATATAATGGACCGACACAGTATGTTTTGAAAAGAGGGTAAATGAAATAATTTTACCCAAAATATATTTTGATATAAAGAAAATATATGTATTTGAAATATTATAGTATTGGATGTGTTGGTTGTCATTATAACCGAGTAAGATCATAACTGAGATGGTTATATATGTATAACCAATTAATTCGTATATGTGTTACGAAATAAATTATATCTGAATTAAAAACAGAATTGGAATTAAAACTCTGGAAATTTGAATAAGTGTTTGTAAATGGACTTGGGTTGGATATAAAAGAATTTTAAAATCCTGGGAGATTTTTAAATTGTTTTACAAACATCGTGAATGATATTTTGAAATGTATTTCAAAATGAAAGTGTTTAGAAATGGTTTTGAAAGTGTTGTAGTATTGAATTCACTTCGACCGCTGGAAAATAAATTCCGAAGATGACTGCGCAGCATCATCGGTGTTCATTATCGAGTTTCTAAGTGACAGATTACTACCAGAATTTTTGTTTTGAATTGTTTTGAGAGAAACAAGTTTTTTGATACTCCGAAATGAATATTTCGATTTTTGAAAAGAGTAAACTGTTTAAAATCCACAGGAAGAGATTTTTTGAATTAAAACAAATTTAAAATTGAAATTTGTGAAATCGAATTGGAATTGGAATTGAAACCAGTTAAGTAGAAATTAAATTGAAATAGAAGGGTATCAAATAAAATTAGAATGTGGAATTAGAATATGGAATTATATTGGAGTGATAAGTAAAGATTTGGAATCAAGAATGACACTTGGGATTTAGAATGAAATTTGGCTTGGATAAGCAAATGATTTGGGTAAGGATTGATTGAGTGGAGTTTTGATTGGGATGGCATTGGTATATGCAGAATTGATAACAGATGGAAATGATATAATGATATGGCCAACAAAAAGGTACAAGTTTATATTTCATATGGTTTGAGATTTTTATGAGCCGGTTTGGCAAGCCGCTTGGATGTTTGATTTTCTTTTGGGTTGGAGAAGGCCTAGAGAGGCGAGTTGTAGTTGTACCGATTGACCCGTACAAAGGAGGTGCTGGCGAATTTTTCGGAATTTTAGGGTGTTAGAAAATTTTCAGAATTTTTGAAATCTTTTGTTAGTAGGAATAAATTAAATATTTAATTAAAGTTAATTGGTACTGTGAAACTGAAGATAATAAATGAAAAAACAATTTTTAACCCAGTTAATAGGGCTTGTTTTCTACCTTAGCAATTTCGAGGACGAAATTATTTTGAGGGGGGAAGAATGTAACGACCCGTATTTTTAAAGGATAATAAATAATTTATTTAATTATTTAAATAACGGTTTGGTAATTTAAAATGACCAGAATTAAATAATAGTGAATATTTAATTAAATTAAATAATAGAGTAATATATTTAATTTCTGAAATAGTTAGAAATAGTAGAATTGGCAATATTGTGTGAATTAGATAGTGCAAGAGATTTGGTTGAGTTTAGATTCAAATTTTAATAACGAATTTGTTTATAAACGATATTGGAATGTATAATTATATTATAATTATAATTGAGCTTGAAATGGCGCGGCAGTTCATAATTTGGTAAATCAAGCTTTAAACGAATATACAGAAGCCGTTTTAAATCGGATTTATGTGAAACAAGAAATGTTCGGAGCTGGTGAAGTTTATTTTTCTAACAGAAGAGAAAATTTGGGATTTCGTCATATCGACTGTGAGTTATGTCCAAATCAAATTTTAAAATAGTCGTTATGGAATTCCTTTATAATTTATAACGATTTATTTATATTTTTAATGGATTTTTAATATAAATTGAATACTGTTTTAATCTGGATTTGAAATGTCGAGTTATAAATTCAGATAGGAATATTTTGGAGCTGTATGGTATTCTATTGTGAATATATACAATAACATTTATTTATAAATATTAATTTAATTATTTTTAAATATATTTATATTCAAATGGGTTTATTTAGAGCTTTAAAAATAGAAAGTTTTTCAGATGAGCTCCGTTTTCGATGAAACTAATTTTGTTGGATCCAGAATATTAAATTATTGCTATATTTCAATTTTCGTGATTTTTGGAGTCAGTATGTGGCCGTACGGGATTTTAATGTGAAAAATAGTCGATAATTTGACTTTAAGAATACGCCGTGTGAGCAAACAGACTCGGAATTCGATGAAACAAGTTTCGTTGGGTGTCGAATTGAAGGTGTACATCCATTTCCGTGATTTTTAGATATCGTGTGTATTCATAGGGATTTTTAAAGTGCAGATACAAATAGAAAATGAATATAAAATAATAATAAAAATACATGAGGCTTCTTAGAGAAGCCAGGCTATCATATAAATAACCTAACATCATCGTAACCCTAAGTATATTTCTCTCGTAGTCAATTTCTTCATCCGTCACCCCTAAAATAAAAACAGAGCTTCATTTTTATTTTTAATCCTTACTTCAATTTTTAAAAATCCTTCGCACACTCTAAAATCACAAAAATCCTATATTTACGATCGTCAAGAAGAGAGCTTCAAGCTCGTACCAGTTTTATACAGCTCGACAAAAATTTTCCAAGCTCGACATTTTACAGCGAGAACTAGGGTTCGACATTGAGGGAGATTAAAGCTTTGTGGTGAGGAATGGTTGTTATTGTTGAGTTTAGAACAAGATTTGGCATGTGTGGTGAGATTTTGGGGTTAATCGGTGTTGAGAAGTGTCAATGTCTTTGCGAGTGCCACTGGAAAATGGGGTCGACGTCAGATGTCGTGGAAGCGTGCGAGTTGATCCTGGTGGTGCCGATATAGAAGAGAGATCGAAGAGATAATCACTGGTGGAATTGTTGTGGAGTTCGGTGGAGGGATGAAGTTGAAATCGGAGGTTGAAAGTCGTTGTAATGGTGATAAAGAAGAGAACTCGGGATCGAAGCTTTCCTGGAGGAAGGAGGATTGATGAATACGGGTCGGGTTTTTAAAAGTGATGATGGGCCGGAGTTATTATAAGGGTGAGGCCCAATTAACATTTATAAAAATAAATTGAGTTTTTGTTTTTAATTTAAATTGTTTACAAACTTCTAAAATATATAACTTTATCATACGGTATCGGAATTGGACAAAACAGGATCTGTTGGAATCGTATAGACGACGACTACATAATGGAATTGATTCAGACTGAATTGGAGCTCATTACAATTTATAGCAAAATAAATTTTCTGTCTGAATCAACTGACAATTATCGTTATTTAACGATGATCGTCCAATGTGAGTAAATCACACTAACTCTGTACAGTTTATATTTTTTTAAATATAATCTAGTATTGATAAATGATGATTGATTGTTGTATGTTGATTGTTGGTTGAACTGTTAATTAATTGGCTGAAATTATAGATAGAGTTATATATTGATTCTGTTTATCATAATATTTCATATAGAAATGAAATTGATGTTAATTATATTGTTTAACATCTGCGAATGCAGGGAGACAGGTTGGATGGATCCAACTGGATTCCTCAATATTATAATACTGTTTGTTTTCATATATTATGATATATGATGTGATATATAATATGTGATTGATTATGGGTGTGTAGATGATGTTGATCATGGTTATTTGGTATTTTAAATACCATAAGAAATACCGGAATTTGAAAAGGGAATTTTCAAAGTGTAAATTGAAAATAATATATTTACAAAATCAAAGCATTTTATAAAAGGATTATTTATTTAGAAAATAAATAGAAGTATAAAAGGATTATTTATTTGGAAAACAAATAGAATTGTAAAAGGAAATATTTGGAAAACAAATAGAATTATAAAAGAAATTATTTGGAAAACAAATAGAATTATATAAAGAAATATTATTCACATTTTATGTGAAAATTAGATGAAAGTAAATATTTTGCAAATAAAATATTATAAAGTAATTTGGGGTTTGAATTAGGAATTTAAATGGAATTACTGAAATCGGAAACTGACTGGAAATTAGTTGAGTTGAATGGCTTTCTGGGTATCGATCTGATGTTGGTTTCGGCCTTCGGGGTTTATGCTTGGGAAGTTGTTCTCTTACTAGTTTACAGTTAGAGACTGGTAGAGGTGGGAAGATATTGATGCGTGAATCAGAAATGGAAACGTTTTCCAATGTTAATAACGTATATTTTCTAATTTTAGAAAATAAGGAAGTTATGAATATATGGAAACGATAAATGAAAAATTGGTAAATGAAATGATGATTGATCGGTAAGATTTCCATTTGGGAATAAGACCATTGTTTGTACACATGTTTTCCTTTGATAGTTAAATCACCGACTATCAAAGATTTTGACCATTTCCATTGTCAATACGGAGAGACTGGGATCAGATATATTATCTGAAAACCACTCCATATGGCATTAGCGTTGCGAATCAAATATGATGAAGATAATTGAAGACGGATTTACGCAAGGGCTGTTCAGTAAATCCTAGGTAGAAATTGCCTAAGATGGATTTACAGAATAGTACCTCCGGTCTGTCCAGTCCCAGGACGACCTGTATGGAAGAATGTCGAACGGAGTATATTTAATAGATCGCGTAAGTTGATCTCTTCAAACGTATTTACGTTTGGTGGCGGAGGAATTCGTTTCTCTTAGCTGTTTACCCGTGATATGTTTGGAGAAATCAATTTATGATTTAGCGGGTATGACGATGTGGCATTCAAAGTGAATGAAGATGTGGTTTGTAACAGATACGTTATGGCCTCTAGCCTCACAACCGGAAATGGTAAAAAATTGGGTAGGTCGCATGGCTAAGTGGTTAGCTACCAATTAGGGTGTATTGTCACCTGATCTAGAGAAATTCCATTTACTTCTATAATCTATTTCGATACTGTCCCTTTCGAGAAACGATTGCTGATCCCAACTGTTGGTAATAATACATTCGTTACACTCAAGCGAAATGAGTGACCGGTCATGTTTAGCCTGGGTTGCAAGATGTTCTTGTTGAACCCGGTGTATTCCTCTCTAGAGATACACTCTCGGAAGGTGGCCCCATACCTTGCCAGTTGGAATTCATTAACCAGTAAGTGCCCGCGGTTTTTGATTATATGTTATGTATGTGGAACGTGGGATGAAAACATTCTACTAGATGATTATTATATTATGATTGATAGACATTATTATAATATCAAAAGAGTTTTAATATAAAGATTATCGTTCTTGCCAAAAGATTTTGAAATGTTAAACCAAGCGTTTTGGATTCTCATATGGGAAAAACCCGTTCCGTGTTATACGGCGTGGTCTTATGAGATATCGTTTATTTTCTCAAACTGTTTTAAATTGTTTACTCATACCAGTCCCATGACTGACCCGGAGTTTATTTTTGTTTTGTTTTCCCTAAACTCTTGGGTGCCCAAATTTGTACGGGCAGTCAAGTTGTCAGGATTTTACAGATATTGAGAGCTTGGAGCAAGAGGCTTCAGGATTTTATAGCAATTATTTATTTCTGCTGTGTTGCAAGTGTTGTACTCTGATAAATGTTATTGTATACATATATTGGTTTTATTTCAAAGTTATGTTTTATTTTATTCATTCCACTGTGAGATTCATGTTACTCTGATTTTGTCTGGTTGTGTTCTTCTTCTTCTTCTTCTTCTTCTATTCTAATGTTTCTATCTTATCTATTCTCACCCTCTAACTTCTTTCATTAACTATCCGGTATTTCCTATGCTTGGATAGTCGAAATTGAGTTTATGTCGATAACCAGGATCACGAAAAACCGGGTCGTTACACTAACATTTCTTTCTTTCTACTTATCATCCTCTAATTTCTTTCTATTGAAGATTCATAATTTCTTGCAATTTGGGTTGGACATGGGTTGAAATTTGTCGGCTCCAAGGGTACGGATTATCGGGCCTCTACATATACATCTCTAATTACCCTATAATACTCCCCCTAAAACTATTATCTAATACTAATATAGTTCTAATACTTAATATCTTAAACTAACCTAGATTAAGGAATGACTCTAGTAATCCCCCTTAAACCATGGCTAATTATCCTAAACTAAATAACTCCCATTGACTATGTTACTATAGTATTTAATTGAGACACATGAGTAAAATATTGTCAGTTCCATCAATCAAACCACACCTGTAACACCCCGTAATTTTAATATTAATGTTAACAAATTAAAGAATACTTAATTGTAAATGTGAGAATTAAGGGAAGCGGGTTACGCCATTGTGTTCGTCTCGGAATTCTGGTTGAAATAGAGTCCGAGTTTGCGTAAAACGGATACCGTATGAAGGAGATATGGACGAACGAAGTTAGGCAGAAAAACCAGAAACAGGCCAGAATGCACTGGCGCACTTGGGAAGTGCGCCAGAACAAAATTGCACTGGCGCACTTGGGAAGTGCGCCCTTGCAAAGTTGCACTGGCGCACTTGGCAAGTGCGCCCAGGCCGAGGTAAAATCCTGCACAGCTTTCTGGTGTGTTCTGATCCATATTGTGACTCATTGCTGAGTCCTTGCCGAGTCATTAGGGCTGACTCATCACCCTATCTTGACTGAATGGTTGTGGTTAACTCTAGGGTCATCCGACGGTAATAATTAAATTGAAATTCTATATAAACATGTGTAGACTCAAACCCTAAAATCAAATCAAAATTAGAACAATGGCCGTCATGTTGTCACTCCAAACCCTAGAGTAGCCGCTACCAACTAGAAGCAAAGTAAAGCAACTCAATTCTATTCAAATCAAAGTCTAATTTCAACAACGAAATAGTCTACATCAAGGGAACGCTAATTAATTACAGAATTCAGATTCCAGAACTCAAGACCCTCTTTTTCTGTGAGTTCTAGTCACTTTTAGGTTTAAATAGATAAATGTGAATTGTGGTAGACTATGATTTGGGTATATGTTGTTTGTAGTTATGCAAGTTCATTATTATTGTGAATCATGAAATTATGCAAGTTCATTATTGTTGTGAATCATGAAATTATGCAAGTTCATTATTATTGTGAATCATGAAATGATGCAAGTTCATTATTGTTGTGAATCATGAAGTTATGCAAGTTATTATGTTGAGAAACTATGAATCTATGCAAGTTACCTATGCAAGTTATTGTGTGATGGATTCATGAACCTATGCAAGTTGTTATGTTGTGAATCATGAACCTATGTAAGTCACCTATGCAAGATGTTATGTTATAAATCATGCTAGTTGTTATGTTGTGAATCATGAACCTATGTAAGTCACCTATGCAAGATGTTATGTTATAAATCATGCAAGTTGTTATGTTGTGAATCATGAACCTATATAAGTTGTTGATTATGTTGAGAATCATGAACCTATGCAAGTTGTTATGTTGCAAAATCATGTATCTATGCAAGTTGTTAATTATCCCTTTATTTTATTGTTATGGCGAGACTACTTTGTAGCCTCGATGACGCCAAAAACGCAAATGGTTACGCTATTTAAGAAACGGGGAAAAGGGGAATTTGGAATAGGCATAATTTACAAAGTGATTATGTAAATTGGACACATGATTATAGTAGGGAAACATATAAATAATTACCTATTATGACATAGGTAAAGTTGAGTAAAAATGGTATAATTTGAATATGACCATTTATGGATAGGAAATTCAAATTGTTAATAAAATAGGTATTGACACCTATAAAAAGGAAAGGATTAATTAATTAACTTAATTAATCAAAAGAGGAATGTTTAAGCAATTAAAGTCTGAAAATTTAATTAACACTTATGACATGAGGTTAGGTTACATTAGTGGTGGAAGTCTGCCCGGACCCGACCGACATATCCAGCAGCCACTAATGTTGAACCTAATGTGAGAGGTCTAAGTGTGTGAATACGACTCGGGCTAAGACACGAGGTTAGACCCAACTGTGGAATAAGACTGCCCGGACCCGACCGACATATCCAACATCCACATGTTGTAGGCCTAATGTGGGAGGTCTAGCCCAATATAACCATAATTGGACATGGTAATAAGAAAAGACTACTTAACCTAACTTAATACATGTGGACTGTATGATGATAGACATAAGTTAGGGTTAAGTAAAATAAATTGGATTGTGGGTGGGTTAAGTACAACAGATGGATAGGTGGGCAATATTAAAATATATATATAGGCCCACAAACTTAACCATTAAATAAATAGGATTAAATCAGTGAAAGGGTTAAGTACAACTGATGGGTAGGTGGGTAATATATATATATATATATATATATGTATATATGCCCACAAACTTAACCATTAAATAAACAGGATAAAATAGTGAGAGGGTTAAGTACAGCTGAAGGGTAGTTGGGTAATATTAATATATATAGGCCCACAAACTTAACCGGATAAAAAAGGGTTATGTAATTAAAGACACCTAATGGTATACATAACCGAGGCAAAATAGTAAAGTTATGTATTAAAGACCCCCTTAGGGGTATGCATAACTAATGTGAATAGATAGAGTTATGTATTAAAGACACCTATAGGTAAGCATAACCGATAGGTAGATTAAGGGTTATGTATTAAAGACACTTCTAGGTACGCATAACTGATTGAGTGCTATGTAATTAAAGACACCTTAGGGTATACATAGTCAGTAGAAAACCTAGTGGGGATACAAGACATAGGGGAGAGCTTGTATTGTAACAACCCGAATTTTAATAACGTGTTAAGACAAGAATCAAGGCAGAATTTAATTTTAAAATCTGAATCAAGGAAAACGGGCTGTGCCATTGCGTTCGTCTCGGAAAAATACGCGAAATAGAGTCCGAGTTTTCGAGAATCGGAGTCCGTATGACCAACATATGGTCCGTCGAAGTTTTCAGAATTTTCAGAGTTTAAAAAAGATTCAAATTCAAAAAGTCAACCCTGGTCAAGGGGGTGTCGACTGCCAAGTCGACACCACCCCCCCCCCCCAAGTCGACTGCCAAGTCGACTGGGGAGTCGACACAGGTGGCCAGACCAGTTTTGGCCTGGTGCACCTGACTTCTTCCCCAAGACAAGTTTTGGGCCTGATTTGTTGGCTTGTGACGGATTTTGATGGCTAGGATCTAAATTGGGGTTAATCCTATGGCTAAAACTAATCCTAATCTCTATAAAAAGACCCCTAACCTAACCTTTAAACCCTCATTATTTGATCCTACAACTAAACTATGCCAAAATTTCTAATGATCATGGCCTCCACTCAAAACCCTAGCCTCCATCCTCTTATCATAAATTATATCTTCATTCACATGAGAAATTACATGATCATATGAGTGTATGAGAGTATCTATGTTCATATGAGAGCTTCTAAACTTGATTTCAAGGCAAATCTTCATCAAAGCAAGGATCTTTCTTATTATTTTCTCAAGGGTTTTATTGGAGCTTATTGATTTGGGGTTTTTGCTAGTGTGGCTTCGTCTCAATCTTTTTATATATTGATTTGTGCCTTCATAGCATTGTAAGCCCCCTCCTACTCTTAGATATTAACTATGAAGTTAAATGTTCATGTTGCAAGTTTGGGTTTGAACTTAAGTATGATTCATGCTTTGAAACTATCATGTTATGCATAGATTTATCTTATGCATGTTTGTAAAGTTATCATCTTGATTTTGTGGGCTAAAAGCTATAAGCTCTATGTGGGATGTTGCATTATGCAACATGAGAACTCTCATATCCCTTAAGTTAACTTGCATATAATGCTATATGCGGACTCCTAGTCATCTCTCTATGTCATCTATCACCTTGATTCACCTATGTGCTAAGTTTGGGGTTATGCATGTTTTTGAGGCTTGATAATGTAACATGCAAGTTAATGAACACATTTATACCTCATATGCCACCATGTCTAACTTGTGGCCTTATACCCCTTTTTGTCATGCTTTTGCCAAGCTCCTTCTTGAAATCCATTATGCGTTGTTGCGAATGTATATGCGAGCTTAAAAGCGTTGGGTTACGTTGTGGATAAACTTTAATGACATGAAACATGATTTGGGTAAATTGGTATAAACATGACAACATGTAATTTTGGCTATGAACATGGAACTTGAAAACTAGACATGTATGGGTTGTAAGTGTAATATGACACTAGACTAAACATGAAAGTGACCAACTCGAGGTTGGGTTGAGTTTGCAACGTAAAACTACCCGGACCCGACCGGCTTAACTAGTAGTTGCAAACAATAGGACCCAATGTGAGAAGTTGGTCATGTCGCGCTTAAGACCCGAGGTTAGACCAAGTTGTGGTGTAAAACTACCCGGACCCGCCCGACTTAACTAGTAACCACAACAAGGTCTAATGTGAGAGGTTGGGGTGCATTAAGTTAATTAATGCCACATGATAAGGTTAAGTAAATTTGACTAATAACACTTAACCGATATGACATGAATGGGTAGGTTAAGTTAAACCGAACTTGATTTCTTAATGACACTTAACCGTAAAATACAATTAGGGGATGGGGTTAAGTAATTTACACTTAACTAATCCGACTTGGTAATTAGATGGGGTTAAGTAACCTACACTTAACTAGTCTAAACACGGTAATTAGATGGGGTTAAGTAATCCATACTTAACTAATCTAACACGGTAAATTCGATGGGGTTAAGTAATTTACACTTAACTAATGCGACTTGGTAATTAGATGGGGTTAAGTAACTTAGACTTAACTAATCTAAACACGGTAATTAGATGGGGCTAAGTAACCTTCACTTAACTAATCTAAGCACGGTAATTCGATGGGTTAAGTTAAACACTTAACCAATCTAAACTTGGTAATTTAATGAGGTTAAGTAGCCAATACTTAACCAACTTAACATGATAATTAATGGGGTTAAGTAACTTATACTTAACCAATTATACATGATGATTTGATGAGGTTAAGCAACCATACTTAACCAATCTAATATGAGAGCTTGATAGGGTTAAGTCACGAGACCGTTTGAATATACTTAACCATTATAATACGATTAGTGGATGGGGTTAAGCTAACCTATACTTAACCAATCCGACTCGATAATCCGATGAGGTTAAGATAATCTATGCTTAACCAATCTAACACGATAACCTGATAGGGATAAGATAAACAAATACTTAACCAAATTGACTTGATGATTGAATAGGGTTAAGTCATGAGCTTCTTGGTATACTTAACCAACTTGTAGGGCTAGGACTTGGACTTGAATACTTAGCCAAATCTTGACATGATTCGTAGGGAGGTTAAGTCATGAACTTAAATGACAATACTTAACCCATTAGACAAAACCCTAGTTCAGGGGACTAGGTGGAAGACAGGGGTCCACAAGGATAACGGGAAAGGAGACTAAGTGGTAAACCTTAGTTTGGGAAACTAAGTAATAATTCTTAGTCAAGGGATTTGGACCAGTTCACAGATAGATGAGTAACCCGATACGGTAGGTCATCGCTTAAAACACGAGGAGGAGCCAATTATCTGACTTAGATAAAGGCTCCAACGAACCGGGTGATGAAGCGGTAGCTTCGGGGGACGTGAGGATACTCTTGGTATCCCTCTGTGAGGTGGCAGATGGTCCATGAAACCCGGCCTCACAGGGGTTAAGGTCTGCGGTATAAGAGCCAAGAGTATGCCTTGGTTGCTATGCGAGCGACCTAAAGACTGGGGTGGATTAGCGTGGAGTCGACGATACTTGATTTTGCCCTGGATAGCATGTCGCCGACTACCTACCATCTTTAGTCAATCGTGTACGAACGGAAAGGCAGAGAACCCCCAACAGACCATGTTCTTACTATCGAGTCATGGGTGAGGTTGGCCCATAGGAAAGTGGGGCTATAGTGGGGCCGGGATGTGGTTCTCATACATGATTTTTCTTGTATTGCCTTTCAGTAGTTGAGGGAGGGGTCACGTGGGACCATAGCCACGGGTACAAAAACAGACCTTGATATCTGCATCAGCAGACGACTTAAAGCTCCCGACCGAGTCCCGTATTTCTTGATTTGCCCTGGCACGGAACTCGGATGGCACATTGAGGAACATGTGCATCTAGACATAGAAAACGATTCACGATACATACGCGGGATAAAGGGCGCGGTTGACGGGTGGCATAATCCCTAGTGGCCCTAGGTGGCCTGAACCCAAACCGAGACACGGAAACGTTCATTAGGTAGCATAATCCCTAGTGGTCCTAGGTGGCATAAATCCTAAGTGAACACGCGATAGTTCATGGTAAGGAAACATAACTAGATCAAGGGTAGCAGTCCAAAATAACCTCAAGGATAAAACAGTACTACGTTTAAGTGGTATAGATTTACATAAGAAAGCCCGTACGGCCTACGGCAAAGGACTGAACTTATGCATGGAAAGAATCATACGAACTAGGAAACCTACATATACGATATATTAGGATGACATGGACCATTACATGACATTGGGCAAGAGACATTCGTAGTTAACACATGACGTGGGCCGGAATACTAGTACGGGAGGTGCAGAGCGAATATACATGATAGATACCTTGCGATATTGTACTTGATAGAAACCTGACGATGTGATACCTTGACTTATCTTGACACCGTAGTTTATCATGACACACTTGTTTATCTTGGTACAGTAGTTCATCCTGTTATTTTGGTTTAGCTTATCTATCTTGTCATCATACTTATGTTCACCTCAGTTCCTCATGCCAGTTAACTTTACTAGTTTATATACTGATAGTAGATAGGGCTTACCAGTCTTTATGACTGACCCCGTTTTGTTTTGCCTCTTTGTCTTCCGTTTCCCCCCAGGTTACAGGGAGGAAATGTTATTGTTAGTTCGGACGTCTTCTATTTGAAGGTCATCATGTATGGCTTGGACTTTTCTTGGCTATGGCTACTTTACTGTTTCACTTGGGGAATAATTTATGAAAAGGTTTTTATGCTTCTTTACTATTGCAAGACAGGTTTTCATGTAAGAAATTCTCTGATGTAAAAGGCTTTAGACCTTATTTATTAATGATATGAAAGTTGGTTTTACTTCCGCTATTTTATATGTCCTGTCTTGTAATATTTCTGTACATGTTTACCAATAATACCCCTCTAAAGCTAGTGCATTCCTTTGCGAGTGACCCTGGCGGAGGTTGGGTGTTACATTTGGTATCAGAGCAGAAGGTTACCAGACTGGGCAAAAGTTTTTAAAACCTTCTGAAAACTATTTGAAAAACCGTTTACAAAGAAGCATTTTTCAAGAAAAGTTTTTAAAGGCTATTCCCCAAAAGCCATTTAGCACTATCCTTTGTTTCCTTGATTGAATCTCTTTTCCTTTCTTTCCTCCATCTGTAGTCACAGTAGTTTTAACTGCGACTAATCCTTGTCTAACTACGTGAGTGTTTTCCCCATGCGATGGAGAAAGTTCTTGAGAGACATGTTACCGAAGTCATAAGAAGGAATAATAAGAGCAAGGATAAAGGACACGAGCTTAAGAATAAGCAACTTGTTGGTATGGCTTGATCCACAAAGGAAGATAAGGACAAGGTCAGCGAGAGGGCAATTGTATGCTCTCATTTCTAGCGTACCTAAGAGAAATGGTACCGGTTCTGTTAAAGGCTTAGCCTTTATTCTCTATCGTCCCGTCTAGACTTTGTTTTGATCATCGCATCATTTAAGTCTGCCTCGATAGTTAAGTCTCTGCACCTTAGTACTAGCATGGTAGAAGATCCCACTTTTGACCCAAAAATCTGGTTGGAGAGTCGGTCCATTTATTCATGACTTGTTTGGAATTGAGAGTGTAAATGTCAAGTGTTGAGATTAGAAGCAATACTTCTATTGTTGAGCTATGGATGGATTCTAGGGATGAAGTGGTTATCCAGTAAGGGATGCCATTCTCGGTTTTGAAAGGAGGGTAGTTAAACTCTTAGCTTGCCTTGGTAATACCCTCGAAGTCTCGTATAACCTTTTGGGTTCTTCCATGGTTAGTTACCTAGAATCCCTTGATGCACTTATCGGAAATCTCTGATCCAGTCGAGTAACGTTTGCCAATAAGACAGATGGTTCATTCCGCTTGAGCATGGGTTATAGGAATCACCCTAGTAAGTGCACGTGGTAACATGGATTGGCATCGGTAAACGAGATCCAGAATTCACTAGTGAATTTTGGAGAGCTTGCATGAGTACGCAGATATGGTTGAGCCAAGTATACTAGGGAAAGGATAAGTGAAAGTGGAACGAGAGGCGACAATGAAACGAGTTCCGACTCATACCTTGGAAATAGGAATCAAGGAGCTACGAAATCATGAAGTCAAAGGCGGTCAAGGCACAATGGAATTAAGCTCATGGGAATGCGGCTTAGACGCGCGCATCATGTCTCTTTTTAAGAATATACTTTTGATCCCTGGTTCTCCTGTAGAGCTTGCTTGCATGCTATCGCTTGGTGGATATCCTCTCGGTCCTGTTTCTGTTACAAACCCCGTAAGGAGTTTGTCTTGTTTATCTCCTCGATCTTATCTTGGGAACCTTAGATAGAACTCTATGGATGTAAACATGTATTTGAAACATGTTATGATTGATATGGTTGCAAATGGTTGCAAGTGGTTGCTCGTGGATGCGCGAATACACATTAGATACTAGATTGACGCGGTCACGTTTCATGTTGCATATGCACGAGTATTTATACTTGTTTATGGATGAAATCGAATGTGTTGTCATGTGGATGAATGTTTGTGCACGCATATAGTACTTATATGACTAGGACTATTTGCATACATGTTGGACTTATGGCACTAAACATATTTTGCATTAGAAAGATCATTCAGGCCTGATCATTAGCATTAGCTAAGGAGCATGTACACACACGTTTTGCATATGTTCATATGGCATTAGAAATCGTCTAAGGACAATGGTTGCCTGTGGATGATGTTTTGTGTAGATGGATGATGGATGGTAGGATATGTTCTTCCTAACTTGGAGATTTCGGGGACGAAATCCTTAAAGGAGGGGAGAATGTAACAACCCGAATTTTAATAACGTGTTAAGACAAGAATCAAGGAAGAATTTAATTTTAAAATCTGAATCAAGGAAAACGGGCTGTGCCATTGCGTTCGTCTCGGAAAAATACATGAAATAGAGTCCGAGTTTTCGAGAATCGGAGTCCGTATGACCAACATATGGTCCGTCGAAGTTTTCAGAATTTTCAGAGTTTAAAACAGATTCAAATTCAAAAAGTCAACCCTGGTCAAGGGGGTGTCGACTGCCAAGTCGACACCCCCCCCAAGTCGACTGCCAAGTCGACTGGGGAGTCGACACAGGTGGCCAGACCAGTTTTGGCCTGGTGCACCTGACTTCTTCCCCAAGACAAGTTTTGGGCCTGATTTGTTGGCTTGTGACGGATTTTGATGGCTAGGATCTAAATTGGGGTTAATCCTATGGCTAAAACTAATCCTAATCTCTATAAAAAGACCCCTAACCTAACCTTTAAACCCTCATTATTTGATCCTACAACTAAACTATGCCAAAATTTCTAATGATCATGGCCTCCACTCAAAACCCTAGCCTCCATCCTCTTATCATAAATTCTATCTTCATTCACATGAGAGATTACATGATCATATGAGTGTATGAGAGTTTCTATGTTCATATGAGAGCTTCTAAACTTGATTTCAAGGCAAATCTTCATCAAAGCAAGGATCTTTCTTATTATTTTCTCAAGGGTTTTATTGGAGCTTATTGATTTGGAGTTTTTGCTAGTGTGGCTTCGTCTCAATCTTTTTATATATTGATTTGTGCCTTCATAGCATTGTAAGCCCCCTCCTACTCTTAGATATTAACTATGAAGTTAAATGTTCATGTTGCAAGTTTGGGTTTGAACTTAAGTATGATTCATGCTTTGAAACTATCATGTTATGCATAGATTTATCTTATGCATGTTTGTAAAGTTATCATCTTGATTTTGTGGGCTAAAAGCTATCAGCTTTATGTGGGATGTTGCATTATGCAACATGAGAACTCTCATATCCCTTAAGTTAACTTGCATATAATGCTATATGCGGACTCCTAGTCATCTCTCTATGTCATCTATCACCTTGATTCACCTATGTGCTAAGTTTGGGGTTATGCATGTTTTTGAGGCTTGATAATGTAACATGCAAGTTAATGAACACATTTATACCTCATATGCCACCATGTCTAACTTGTGGCCTTATACCCCTTTTTGTCATGCTTTTACCAAGCTCCTTCTTGAAATCCATTATGCGTTGTTGCGAATGTATATGCGAGCTTAAAAGCGTTGGGGTTACGTTGTGGATAAACTTTAATGACATGAAACATGATTTGGGTAAATTGGTATAAACATGACAACATGTAATTTTGGCTATGAACATGGAACTTGAAAACTAGACATGTATGGGTTGTAAGTGTAATATGACACTAGACTAAACATGAAAGTGACCAACTCGAGGTTGGGTTGAGTTTGCAACGTAAAACTACCCGGACCCGACCGGCTTAACTAGTAGTTGCAAACAATAGGACCCAATGTGAGAAGTTGGTCATGTCGCGCTTAAGACCCGAGGTTAGACCAAGTTGTGGTGTAAAACTACCCGGACCCGCCCGGCTTAACTAGTAACCACAACAAGGTCTAATGTGAGAGGTTGGGGTGCATTAAGTTAATTAATGCCACATGATAAGGTTAAGTAAATTTGACTAATAACACTTAACCGATATGACATGAATGGGTAGGTTAAGTTAAACCGGACTTGATTTCTTAATGACACTTAACCGTAAAATACAATTAGGGGATGTGGTTAAGTAATTTACACTTAACTAATCCGACTTGGTAATTAGATGGGGTTAAGTAACCTACACTTAACTAATCTAAACACGGTAATTAGATGGGGTTAAGTAATCCATACTTAACTAATCTAACACGGTAAATTCGATGGGGTTAAGTAATTTACACTTAACTAATCCGACTTGGTAATTAGATGGGGTTAAGTAACTTAGACTTAACTAATCTAAACACGGTAATTAGATGGGGCTAAGTAACCTTCACTTAACTAATCTAAGCACGGTAATTCGATGGGGTTAAGTTAAACACTTAACCAATCTAAACTTGGTAATTTAATGAGGTTAAGTAGCCAATACTTAACCAACTTAACATGATAATTTAATGGGGTTAAGTAACTTATACTTAACCAATTATACATGATGATTTGATGAGGTTAAGCAACCATACTTAACCAATCTAATATGAGAGCTTGATAGGGTTAAGTCACGAGACCGTTTGAATATACTTAACCATTATAATACGATTAGTGGATGGGGTTAAGCTAACCTATACTTAACCAATCCGACTCGATAATCCGATGAGGTTAAGATAATCTATGCTTAACCAATCTAACACGATAACCTGATAGGGTTAAGATAAACAAATACTTAACCAAATTGACTTGATGATTGAATAGGGTTAAGTCATGAGCTTCTTGGTATACTTAACCAACTTGTAGGGCTAGGACTTGGACTTGAATACTTAGCCAAATCTTGACATGATTCGTAGGGAGGTTAAGTCATGAACTTAAATGACAATACTTAACCCATTATACAAAACCCTAGTTCAGGGGACTAGGTGGAAGACAGGGGTCCACAAGGATAACGGGAAAGGAGACTAAGTGGTAAACCTTAGTTTGGGAAACTAAGTAATAATTCTTAGTCAAGGGATTTGGACCAGTTCACAGATAGATGAGTAACCCGATACGGTAGGTCATCGCTTAAAACACGAGGAGGAGCCAATTATCTGACTTAGATAAAGGATCCAACGAACCGGGAGACGAAGCGGTAGCTTCGGGGGACGTGAGGGTACTCTTGGTATCCCTCTGTGAGGTGGCAGATGGTCCATGAAACCCGACCTCACAGGGGTTAAGGTCCGCGGTATAAGAGCCAAGAGTATGCCTTGGTTGCTATGCGAGCGACCTAAAGACTGGGATGGATTAGCGTGGAGTCGACGATACTTGATTTTGCCCTGGATAGCATGTCGCCGACTACCTACCATCTTTAGTCAATCGTGTACAAACGGAAAGGCAGAGAACCCCCAACAGACCATGTTCTTGCTATCGAGTCATGGGTGAGGTTGGCCCATAGGAAAGTGGGGCTATAGTGGGGCCGGGATGTGGTTCTCATACATGATTTTTCTTGGATTGCCTTTCAGTAGTTGAGGGAGGGGTCACGTGGGACCATAGCCACGGGTACAAAAACAGACCTTGATATCTGCATCAGCAGACGACTTAAAGCTCCCGACCGAGTCCCGTATTTCTTGATTTGCCCTGGCACGGAACTCGGATGGCACATTGAGGAACATGTGCATCTAGACATAGAAAACGATTCACGATACATACGCGGGATAAAGGGCGCGGTTGACGGGTGGCATAATCCCTAGTGGCCCTAGGTGGACTGAACCCAAACCGAGACACGGAAACGTTCATTAGGTAGCATAATCCCTAGTGGTCCTAGGTGGCATAAATCCTAAGTGAACACGCGATAGTTCATGGTAAGGAAACATAACTAGATCAAGGGTAGCAGTCCAAAATAACCTCAAGGATAAAACGGTACTACGTTTAAGTGGTATAGATTTACATAAGAAAGCCCGTACGGCCTACGGCAAAGAACTGAACTTATGCATGGAAAGAATCATACGAACTAGGAAACCTACATATACGATATATTAGGATGACATGGACCATTACATGACATTGGGCAAGAGACATTCGTAGTTAACACATGACGTGGGCCGGAATACTAGTACGGGAGGTGCAGAGCGAATATACATGATAGATACCTTGCGATATTGTACTTGATAGAAACCTGACGATGTGATACCTTGACTTATCTTGACACCGTAGTTTATCATGACACACTTGTTTATCTTGGTACAGTAGTTCATCCTGTTATTTTGGTTTAGCTTATCTATCTTGTCATCATACTTATGTTCACCTCAGTTCCTCATGCCAGTTAACTTTACTAGTTTATATACTGATAGTAGATAGGGCTTACCGGTCTTTATGATTGACCCCGTTTTGTTTCGCCTCTTTGTCTTCCGTTTCCCCCCAGGTTACAGGGAGGAAATGCTATTGTTAGTTCGGACTTCTTCTGTTTGAAGGTCATCATGTATGGCTTGGACTTTTCTTGGTTATGGCTACTTTACTGTTTCACTTGGGGAATAATTTATGAAAAGGTTTTTATGCTTCTTTACTATTGCAAGACAGGTTTTCATGTAAGAAATTCTCTGATGTAAAAGGCTTTAGACCTTATTTATTAATGATATGAAAGTTGGTTTTACTTCCGCTATTTTATATGTTCTGTCTTGTAATATTTCTGTACATGTTTACCAATAATACCCCTCTAAAGCTAGTGCATTTCTTTGCGAGTGACCCTAGCGGAGGTTGGGTGTTACAAGTATCATGTTGTGTGGGACCCATTTCAGTCAGTAACCCGGAGGGGTATCAAAGTAAAGAACTCCGTACTAGGCGGAGATGGGGCACGCTTACTGATTGATTGTAAGAGATCCAAAACGAGACGGATGATGTGGGCGGCGCAAACCGACCGGGGACATGTGCGTGCATGGGCCGGGCAGAGTGGGAAAAGACGACCGTGACACCAGTAGGTATAACTGTGCACACCTTGGGTTGCCACTTAGGGAAGTGATACCCCCTAGTTGTGGGACCAACACAGGGTATCTACAGAATAGGGAGCCGATCGATTAGGGTAGTGGTTAGGGTATACCCGGACATATGCCCTAAGTCTACCAATTTATAGTAGGAGGGTAGTGGGTACGACTAGTTGAGATAGGAGCAGGCGGCACCTATGACATCAGCTAGGAATACACGAAACTAACACCATCGTTAGCATTAGCGGAAGGGATCATCCCATCTTGATTTGACTAGTAATAGTGCAGAGTAGTTTGTAGTGAAGCATGCATACACCTTACCTTATTTGTCCTGTCAAACCTGCCATCTCTACCGTGAATCCTCTTATTCATTTTGTATGCCTGTCATGTTTACCTTTATTTATTTACTGGCTAAAAGTTATTGGACTCACCAGACGTATGTCTGACCTAGTTTGTTTCGCCTCTTTTCTTCCATTTCCCCCCTCAGGTTCGCAGGGAGGAAACATGCAGGTTTAGTCAGGATTTGGATATCATCTTCTAGGAGCTACTTCTGAAGTATGGCTCGAGTCTCTGTCTCTTATATGGCTTTCTCTTTAATATGGGGAATGATGTTTTTCTTTTAAATACCTATGTACTCTGATAATATAAGACAGAAGTGTTTTGTTGTAAGGGTTTTATGACTCATAGTATTTTGTAACAAAGTATTTTGGTGATTTAAATAAGCTGTTTGTTTCTGCTGCAAAAATTTTAATATCTGTCTTGTGATATTCTGTATCTGTTTACCTAAAACGCTCCACTGAAGTTAAGGCATTCCCTTTGTGAGTGACCTTAATGGAGGTGGTGTTGCACTTGGTATCAGAGCTGAAGGTTACTGGATTAGATACAAGTTTTGAAAATATTTTTCAAAAGGTTTTAAAAGAAAGTATTTTCAAAAAGGAAAGCCTGTTTTGAAAAACATTCCCCGAAAAGGCATATGTAGTATCCTTCGGTCCTTTGTCTAAAATCTCTTCCTTTGATAGGATAGGTGAATGCTCTCGCGATTGATGGATAGGATAGGGATAGGAAAATTTATGTAGGAGGTTTAATTTCCTTATCTGATTATGAAGTTAAGACTCCTTTTGATTTTGTAATTGAGACTCTGCACTTTAATACTCGTCTTTTTTCTGATCCCGTAGTTGTTTCAAACCCTATTTGTGGTTCGGCTCAATTATTAGTGATTTGTAGGGGTTTGAAATTATCAGTGTTAGGCATCAAAAGAATTTGAATGTGACATTTGTGTGCTCAAGTTTATGGGCCATGGGTTAGGTCTAAATGGACCAGCTTTCTATGTAGAGGGTCGTTCTAGATTTTGAGAGGAGGGTCGTTAAGTTTCTAACTTGTCATAGGAAGACCCCCAAAGTTTCTTGTGACCCACAAGAGTCTGTTATGCTTAGCTTTCTGAGAATCATTCTATAATATGATCTGTACCAGGAGTCTGTAAGTATCTGAATATTTCTGAAGGATAGGGGTTTCTACTCGAAGCATGAAGTAGGTTTCCAGTTTTGACATTGTTTAATGGGGGGGTAATTCTCTGAGTGTCAGTCTGATGTTGATTTCGGTCTTCGGGGCTGAGACTTAGGGAATTATTCTCTTAGCCAATGTCAAATGGGAACTGAGCTTTTGTTCTAGTTGTATCATTTGCTTGTATCCCATCGACCGAATCTTCGACCTTTAGATAGGAAATCCATGGATGTAAACATGTGTTTGAGACATGTTATGTTTGATGGTTGCAAGTGGATGCAAGTGTTTGCTAGTGGTTTCCTGTGGACGCATATACACACATTAGGTACTAGATCGGCTCAATCACTCTCTCATCCTGCATATGGATGTATGTGCATTTTCTTTTTATTTTTATGGATGAAAATGGATGAGCTAGCATATGGATGTTGCATTTGGATTAATGTGTGTGCACACATATAGAACTTATATGATGTAATAGGTTTACTTGCATACATAATGGACTCATGGCACTGACATAATTTGCATTAAGGAGGTCAACTGAATCAGTAGACCGCCTAATTTTGCATTAGATAAGGAACATATACACACACTTTTTTCATATGTTCATACGGCATTAGAGATATTTTAAGGACAATGGATGCCTGTGTTTGATGGTTGAGTAGATGGATGATTGGATGGTAGGATGCACATTCTTCTTGACTTAAAGATTTCGGGGACGAAATCCTTTAAGGAGGAGAGAATGTAACACCCTGTAATTTTAATATTAATGTTAACAAATTAAAGAATACTTAATTGTAAATGTGAGAATTAAGGGAAGCGGGTTATGCCATTGTGTTCGTCTCGGAATTCTGGTTGAAATAGAGTCCGAGTTTGCGTAAAACGGATACCGTATGAAGGAGATATGGACGAACGAAGTTAGGCAGAAAAACCAGAAACATGCCAGAATGCACTGGCGCACTTGGGAAGTGCGCCAGAACAAAATTGCACTGGTGCACTTGGGAAGTGCGCCCATGCAAAGTTGCACTGGCGCACTTGGCAAGTGCGCCCAGGCCGAGGTAAAAGTATGCACAACTTTCTGGTGTGTTATGATCCATATTGTGACTCATTGTTGAGTCCTTTCTGACTCCTTGCCGAGTCATTATGGCTGACTCATCAACCTATCTTGACTGAATGGTTGTGGTTAACTCTAGGGTCATCCAACGGCTATTATTTAATTGAAATTCTATATAAACATGTGTAGACTCAAACCCTAAAATAAAATCAAAATTAGAACAATGGTCATCATGTTGTCACTCCAAACCCTAGAGTAGCCGCCACCAACTAGAAGCAAAGTAAAGCAACTCAATTTTATTCAAATCAAAGTCTAATCTCAACAACGAAATAGCCTACATCAAGGGAATGCTAATCAATTACATAATTCAGATCCCAGAACTGAAGACCCTCTTTTTCTGTGAGTTCTAGTCACTTTTAGGTTTAAATAGATAAATGTGAATTATGGTAGACTATGATTTGGGTATATGTTGTTTGTAGTTATGCAAGTTCATTATTATTGTGAATCGTGAAATTATGCAAGTTCATTATTGTTGTGAATCATGAAATTATGCAAGTTCATTATTATTGTGAATCATGAAATGATGCAAGTTCATTATTGTTGTGAATCATGAAGTTATGCAAGTTATTATGTTGAGAAAGTATGAACCTATGCAAGTTACCTATGCAAGTTATTGTGTGATGGATTCATGAACCTATGCAAGTTACCTATGCAAGTTGTTATGCTATGAATCATGAACCTATGTAAGTCACCTATGCAAGATGTTATGTTATAAATCATGCTAGTTGTTATGTTGTGAATCATGAACCTATGTAAGTCACCTATGCAAGATGTTATGTTATAAATCATGCAAGTTGTTATGTTGTGAATCATGAACCTATATAAGTTATTGATTATGTTGAGAATCATGAACCTATGCAAGTTGTTATGTTGCAAAATCATGAATCTATGCAAGTTGTTAATTATGTGGTGGATCATAATTATATGCGAAGTTATCATGTCATTTTCCCTAGTTGTCAGGATTATGCCAAAAGTTGTACTGAAAACGATCACCTTCTCATTCCCTTTATTTTATTGTTATGGCGAGACTACTTTGTAGCCTCGATGACTCCAAAAACGCAAATGGTTACGCTAGTTAAGAAACAGGGAAAAGGGGAATTTGGAATAGGCATAATTTACAAAGTGATTATGTAAATTGGACACATGATTATAGTAGGGAAACATATAAATAATTACCTATTATGACATAGGTAAAGTTGAGTAAAAATGGTATAATTTGAATACGACCATTTATGGATAGGAAATTCAAATTGTTAATAAAATAGGTATTGACACCTATTAAAAGGAAAGGATTAATTAATTAACTTAATTAATCAAAAGAGGAATGTTTAAACAATTAAAGTCCGAAAATTTAATTAATACTTATGACACGAGGTTAGGTTACATTAGTGGTGGAAGTCTGCCCGGACCCGACCGGCATATCCAGTAGCCACTAATGTTGAACCTAATGTGAGAGGTCTAAGTGTGTGAATACGACTCGGGCTAAGACACGAGGTTAGACCCAACTGTGGAATAAGACTGCCCAGACCCGACCGGCATATCCAGCATCCACATGTTGTAGGCCTAATGTGGGAGGTCTAGCCCAATATAACCATAATTGGACATGGTAATAAGAAAAGACTACTCAACCTAACTTAATACATGTGGACTGTATGATGATAGACATAAGTTAGGGTTAAGTAAAATAAATTGGATTGTGGGTGGGTTAAGTACAACAGATGGGTAGGTGGGCAATATTAAAATATATATATAGGCCCACAAACTTAACCATTAAATAAATAGGATTAAATCAGTGGAAGGGTTAAGTACAATTGATGGGTAGGTGGGTAATATTAATATATATAGGCCCACAAACTTAACCATTAAATAAACAGGATAAAATAGTGGGAGGGTTAAGTACAACTGAAGGGTAGTTGGGTAATATTAATATATATAGGCCCACAAACTTAACCGGATAAAAAAGGGTTATGTGATTAAAGACACCTAATGGTACACATAACCGGGGCAAAATAGTGAAGTTATGTATTAAAGATACCCTTAGGGGTATGCATAACTAATGGGAATAGATAGAGTTATGTATTAAAGACACCTATAGGTAAGCATAACCGATAGGTAGATTAAGGGTTATGTATTAAAGACACCCATAGGTACGCATAACTGATTGATGGCTATATAATTAAAGACACCTTAGGGTATACATAGTCAGTAGAAAACCTAGTGGGGATACAAGACATAGGGGAGAGCTTGTATCATGTTGTGTGGGACCCATTTCAGTCAGTAACCCGTAGGGGTATCAAAGTAAAGAACTACGTAGGGCACGCTTACTGATTGATTGTAAGAGATCCAAAACGAGACGGATGGTGTGGGAGGCGCAAACCGACCTGGGACATGTGCGTGCATGGGCCGGGCAGAGGCGGACAAGACGACCGTGACACCAGTAGGTGTAATTGTGCACACCTTGGGTTGCCACTTAGGGAAGTGATACCCCCTAGTTGTGGGACCAGCACAGGGTATCTACAGAATAGGGAGCCGATCGATTAGGGTAGTGGTTAGGGTATACCCGTACGTATGCCCTAAGTCTACCAATTTATAGTAGGAGGGTAGTGGGTACGACTAGTTGAGATAGGAGCAGGCGGCACCTATGACAGCAGCTAGGAATACACGAAACTAACACCATCGTTAGCATTAGCGGAA
The DNA here is from genome assembly GCA_030737875.1 of Allium sativum. NCBI lineage: Eukaryota > Viridiplantae > Streptophyta > Magnoliopsida > Asparagales > Amaryllidaceae > Allium > Allium sativum. The sequence goes on along the minus strand of CM060909.1, from coordinate 269,030,359 downwards.
GGGATCATCCCATCTTGATTTGACTAGTAATAGTGCAGAGTAGTTTGTAGTGAAGCATGCATACACCTTACCTTATTTGTCCTGTCAAACCTGCCATCTCTACCGTGAATCCTCTTATTCATTTTGTATGCCTGTCATGTTTACCTTTATTTATTTACTGGCTATAAGTTACTGGACTCACCAGACGTATGTCTGACCTAGTTTGTTTCGCCTCTTTTCTTCCATTTCCCCCCTCAGGTTCTCAGGGAGGAAACATGCAGGTTTAGTCAGGATTTGGATATCATCTTCTAGGAGCTACTTCTGAAGTATGGCTCGAGTCTCTGTCTCTTATATGGCTTTCTCTTTAATATGGGGAATGATGTTTTTCTTTTAAATACCTATGTACTCTGATAATATAAGACAGAAGTGTTTTTTTGTAAGGGTTTTATGACTCATAGTATTTTGTAACAAAGTATTTTGGTGATTTAAATAAGCTGTTTGTTTCTGCTGCAAAATTTTTAATATTTGTCTTGTGATATTCTGTATCTGTTTACCTAAAACGCTCCACTGAAGTTAAGGCATTCCCTTTGTGAGTGACCTTAATGGAGGTGGGGTGTTACAACACCATTACTAAGTACTTACTATGTTCAGATTATTCCAATCAAAACAACAATTTAAACCAGGTCAAACAATATATGTCAATTAAAACATTTCTTGGTACTTCAACTAATCCTAAAAACTATAAAGCTCCCCTTAATCTAATACTAGAAGAACTATATGAAAGCAAAGTAATGAAATGTGAAAAGGATGAGTATAATTATATTATTCAGTACCTACATATGTATATGTATATGTCAAACAAACCTATCAACACACACGCATCAAATCAACCATGTCGAAAAATCAATCAAATCAATGGAGTCAAACAAACAAATCAAACAAGTTAATCAAATCAAACAAATCAAACAAGTTATTCAAGTCAAACAAATCAAACAAGTTAATCAAGTCAAACAAATCAAACAAGTCTATCATCCTATACTTTTTAAGACAACAATACAAAAATCCCCATAAATTACACTTTTTATGTGTGGAGTTAAAGTTAATATGTGTAATACGTGCATTGTTTTGTTTATAGTGCAGTGTGAAATGTATGTCAAAAGCAATATGAGATGAAATATAAAATGAAGTGCAATTTGTGATGTAAATGATTTTAATATGATGTGCATTATAACAATGAAGTGTAATATGAAATATGATGTATAATGACAATAATTTGTAGAATGATCTGATGGTGATGTGTATTACAGTAAGAGATATTTAGGGTATAATTATTAGTAATAAGCAATATCTAATAATCATGCATTATTTATATGTCAAGAAATTACCATTTTTGGCAAAGCCGACCGATTTTTAAAGTGACCGCAAACACTTTTATTATAACCAATAATAAATACAAATAATACAAGGGGTTGGTGGTTTCCAACCTACTACAAATTCGATTTTTAAGGTGGACCGTCCACTGCCATCCAAATTACTGGACCTAGACACTTCTTCTAGACTACAGATGTCAAGAGATTATTTCAACTAAACAAAAGTAGTACTTGTTATTTGTAGACTTAGGTTAGTGGTACTAGTGAATGAGATTGAAAAGTCAGTAAATATAAGAGTTTAAAGATAATGAAAAATATATTCATGATAGGTAGTAATCAAAAACAAATATTCCAAGTAACTTGTTAAATTATAATCTTGAATAATTTTAGTAGGATGCCTCCTTAAAAATAATATAGTAAATATTGAAGATCCTATTTTAAAGGAATATAAAATTTTATCATATAAAGTAAACAATTATGACATAAATATTCATAATTGTATATATAAATATAAAAACTGATGTTACTATTTTTTTAAGATGTGCATTATATAAAAATTTAATTTTGTTGTGAGATATACATCAATCATTTAATACAAATCAAATTTAAATTTAAATTTTAAAAACCAAAATATACTAATTTGCTAAAGAAAAATTTATAATATCAAAACTTGGAATTAAAAAAATATTTATCATAATATAAAGTTTGTAATTATAATTTTTTTGATGAAATCTAATAATATAAAGAGAACTATAAAATTATAACTTATTATATTTAAACTACATAGACAAAAAAATCATTTTCAAACCAAAATATTAAGTTAAATGTACAAGATTTACGAACCTAATAAAATAAGAATTCATATTAAATTAGCAAGTAGTATTTGTCATAATGTAACCCAAATTTTTATGTAATTATATGTGAAAAAAGAGTTAAACTATGTATGTTTAAACTACATATTAAAGATATATAAAAGTATATTTTATAACAGTATCAAATGTTTGAAAATTTTAAATTATTTCTACTTCCATATAGCATATTAACATATCTATGTACTATATATATATATAATTGTATCGATTTATATATTTTCAATATATATATTTTGAAACGGAATATTAAAAAATAAGTAGACAAACAAAATTGATAACTAGAGTTTGAACTGACATTTTCATATTGAAAAGATGTCCTTTCAATTTTTGAAATCAAAACAAAGAGTGTCTGAAATTAAAATCTAAAATAAGATTTTTTTTTTTTAAATTAGATTGGTACATTGATATGTATTGACATATGGATCAAAATATTTAAAATTATAAAAGAGATAAATTTGTATACCTAATTATGTGCATAAGTATATATTCCCAAATGGAACGATAATTATGAGATAATAGTAAGGCGCACCACTTTTTTCAATCGTCCATTTTGTTGTTCTTCCATTACCACGAATCAGACATTCATATCTTTCAAATTTGACGACGAGATCTGCTCTATTATGACGGGCTCATTTTTCTGATTTGCATAATATATTTATTTGCTGAATTTGAAGGTTGTATGAGAAAGATACCGATGATTTAGTAGTTTAACCAACTTGGCACCAAAATCTTAAATTTGAATTTGAATTTTGAATGAATAGACACTTCAACTACTATAAATAGGATATAAAAATTTCTCTTCTTCTTCACGTTTTTCCTCTTACAATCAATCTTCCGGAAGGCATATCTTCTTCGTATCTTGACAGAATTGGATGAAACTGGCAGAAAATTGAAGAGGAAGGCAAGGGATATGATCTGGTAATAGGTTAATGATGAATTTGAATGGTATTATGATGCAAAAGGCCGAACCAATAAGGGAAAAGAAGAAATTCCCGAACATAGTTTTTCAGTTTCGGATAGCTAACTTCAAATTGTCATATCTCACTCAATTTTGATCGAAATTGTAAGAATAAGAACTGCAGTATGGAAAAGGAGTTGGGATGAGATACTTCAAATATCTAAATGAAATATGAAGAATACTGGTGACAGTTTTGGTTTCTTTTTCTCTTTGTGGACCGAAACTTCATTTGATTATAACTTGGTCATTTCTTGATATGAGTTCGCACGAAATCAATGACATTGCAAAGCAGATGAAGAGAAGTACAGTATAAGTCACTTTGTAGATGAGAATCAAAAAAATTTGTATCGATCTGGTACATGTTTCCTTATAATAACCCAGTTACATATCTATTTGGTCTTTTTGTTGATGAATGATCTTCCGGTGTCTTTTATCCATTAGTCGTCAGACATAACTCTTTCCTTGCAAAAACTACATAATTTTCTAAAGAATCAAGTGATTTTTCAAAATAACTAAATTTAATTTCAAACAATAACATCATGATGATTTTCTGACATGTCCATACAAATATAGTGTTAATAGTTTTATAAAAAAACTGCCATTTTTTAAAATCAAATTATGATAACTTTGAAACCCAATGCTCTGATACCAATTGTTGGCGAATGCAGATTAAGGATCTTAAGACAAACTAAACACTAGAAGGGATGAATAGTTTTTAATGGATTTTATGACTTCATTGAAATCATTTTGTGTTATATAGAATGGAATACAATTCACAGGTATAAGATGATCACAGAATCAAACACAGATGCATATAATAATATATAGCAAACAATTAAAAGGAAAGAACACAACGTAATTTTATACTAGTTTGGAGTTACCCTACATCCAGTCTCACATAACTCCGGGTTGATGCTAATTTCTTTTTAATAATAATCTTCAAATTACAATCCAAGACTTCAAGGCCATGAGGTACACCTCGCCTGTATCTGGAGTATGGTGAGACTCAATTAATTTCTGAGCTACAATCACATTCACTCGATTTATACGGTTACGACAACACCTAGTCGATTTGAACGGGCTACGACCACGCCTTTTTAGTATCAGTTTTGGTAGATAGATTCGACAAAACTTGTTCTTGCGATCTTTTATTACAGAGACTCTATAACTCTTGAGTAGCAGTTGAATCTTTAGGAGAGTGTGGTAGGGAATCAAACTAGAAAGTGATTAATGTGATTCTCTTTGAAATTTGGCAGAGTATAAGTATATAATTTAAGAAATTAAGATTTTTAATGGAGAGAGGATAAAAAGTTTCTAGAAGCCTATTTATAGTATCCCAACAGTTAAAACCTTTTAGAAAAGCTGATTTGAAATCAAAAGACGCAACTTTTCAAGATTTGAATTTGAAATCAAACGGTCACTATGTCAACATGGGGGTTACCCATGTCGACATGCCTTCATGAATTTTGAAAATTTTAAATTTTAAATCAAGGCATGTTTTCTTTAAATAAATTCTGATAAATCTTGAGTTTAAAAACCATTTTCTTATATGTTAAAATAGAGCATTTGAAAAAGATATATATTAAAAACACATATAAAAATGATTTAAAACATATATAATAATGATTTAAAAACTGTATAAAACTATAAATATAGATATTAAAAACACTTAAAACTTAAAATATAAATATAAGTAAAGGAAATTTTAAAAATTAAATGGTTAATTAAAACTTAATATAAAATTAGTAACAATCATATAAGTAAGAAATATTTGAATCAGCAGTTAAAATAAAAGATATATTAAAAGCTAAGATAATTTTTAAAACTAAGAAATGCAAATTTGAAATAAGGAAGTAATTTTGAAATCAGTTTGAAAATAAGATAAGAATATTGAAAATAGTGAGAAAGATTGAAATAAGGGTTCAGTGCTATTTTGGAGTTTTAACAAAAAATCTTGACTTTATTACTTTATTTCTTGAACTCTTGAACTTTTGTTACTCATGAGTCTTCTATCTCGAACTCTTCTTTTATGTAACCTTGATTCTCTAAACTGTACAATCTTCAATAATCAATACCTGCATATATTTCCTACATATATATTATAACAATTACAGTTAAAACACGGTTATTGTCATCAAAACCTTCATTATCAACATCTCAATCCCTAACAAACTAAATATTGTCTTAGTCTACAAATCAAGCATAGTAAAACGACATGCTAATCCCTTAGTCAAATTACATTGAGAAAGTCCTGAAGTATTTTCAAATGGAAAAATCATATTCACTTAGTATGCCTATGGTTATCAGGTAACTAGATATTAAAAGGATCCTCCCACCCAAAGATGATGAAAATGTTATTGGTCCAGAAGTACAATATCTTGGTATTATTGGTGCATTGTTATATTTAGTCCAATGCACAAGATCAGATATTTCATTCTTAGTCTACCTTATAGCAAGATACATTTTGACACCAATTAATAGACATTGAAATGGTGTATCTGTCATGAGATATCTTCGAGGAACAAAAGATTTAGGCTTATTTTATTCTAAGGTAATAATCTGATTCTAGTTGGCTATGCTAATGTAGGTTACTTTTTAGATCCACATAAAGCAAGATCACAAAATAGGTAAATGTTTAATAATAACAATGCAGCTGTTTCGTGGCGATCAATGAAACAGACGTTGGTAGTAACATCGTCCAATCATTTTGAAACATTTGCACGACCCGAAGCAAGTCGAGAATGTATTTGGTTAAGATCATTAATTAAGCATATTCAAAGTATGTGTCAACTCCCATCGGCAACAAAAGATCAAACATTATTTATGAAAATAATGCAGCTTGCTTCAAGCAGGTTATATCAAGGGTGATAGGACAAAACACATTTCTCTTAAATTTTTCTTCACAACGAACTACAAAAAGGCAATATAGAGGTAAAACAAATTCAGTCTCAAGAAAATCCAGTAGATCTATTTACAAAGACACTTCTAAAATCAACATTTCAGAATATGGTTTATAAAATTGGTGTATGTCAACTTCATTACCAAAATAATTGAATAACGCTTTGTAACGTCCCAGATTTTTTGATTATTTAAATCTGTTTTAAATATTATATTAGAATCATATATAGAGTTAATTCATTAAACGGTGATTGAACGTTTATATTTAATTTAAAATGAGCTCGAAATGGCATAGTAGTTCATAATTTACAATTTGAACTTCAATTGAATATACAGGACCCGATATAAATCGGAATTCTGGAAAACAAGAAACGTTGGAATTTAGTTGATTAAAATTTTCTAATGAAAGAGAAAAATCCAGATTTCATGTTATATATTGTAAGTTATGTCCAAATCAAAATTTTAAATAGTTTCTATGGAAATCGTCAATAAATTATATCGTTACTAATAAATTTAAAGGGGATTTCTATATATTCTGCATATCGTTAAACTCCAAAATGTGAAACATTGAGTAATAATTTCATATTGTTTTGTATTTGAAGTGATATATTATTCCATTTGGGAAAATGTACGTTTGAATAATTTTATTTATTATTATTAAATGGTTTTGGAATTTATTTTATCGGTATTATATAAGCATTGAAAATAACTGTTTTTCAAACGGCCTTCGTTTTTGATGAAAATTTGGAATGCATATTGCTAATTATTGCTAAATTTCTAGTTTGGAGCCTAACAAAGCTCTTCTGTCGGTACACGAAATTTTAACCGATGAATATAATTGAAATTAAAAGAACGTCGTTGTGCAAACAAAGTCAGAATTTAACAAAATTAATTCCATTGGGTCTGGAACTTCAAAACATAATAGTGTGTTTATTTTTGCTATTTTTGGGGTTCATTCATGGCCATATGAAATATAAAACATTGATCAGTGATAGTTGGATTATATATATATATATATATTTAAACTAATTAAAAATATTGCCACTGTAGATTACTTGTGTCCCAAATTTCCTTTTTTCGAGCGTCCCAGAACTCCTTTCCTTTACGTCCCAATTTATCTGTTACCGTGCCAATGAAATAGTTTTCTTTTCTCGAGAATGCCAGACCATATTGTTATTCTAAATTTCTGCAAAGCTATGTTATTTCCTTGCGTCCCAAACCAAATTATTCCTTGCATGCCACACTTCCTCTTTTCTTGCCTGCCAATCCTCAAGCCTTGCCTACCATGTAATTTTTAGCCATACGCAACACAGCTACTCTACATCATTTCCTGCAAACCTATGTCCTAGTGACTTGGCAATCACAGTCTTTCCCACGTATATATACAGATGCTCCATTATCATTTTCTTCGATCAGTAATGAAAAACCCGAAACTTCTTCAACAAAATAGGACCAAACCGCACTTCATTCTAAAACAAATCTTCCCACAATTAAACAACGTAAGCCCCCTTATATATATAAATATAAAACTCGCATCTATAACAGTAGTGAACGAATCCTCCTCCACATTCAAATATTCATCTTGGGAGTTGGAGACAAGGTGCTTTCGGTGGGAGGCAAGCTCGTTCGAGAAAGCTGGGAAGTGCATCGTTAGGCGGGAACGAGGAGGGTGGAGCAGCGTTTCCGGTGGCGGTCGCTGATCAACCTCAGGCGAACGGACGGTGGCTCGGCAGGTGGGAGATTTGAAGCATACGTGGTTTCAAGTTTTCGGAAAAAATAATAATGATTGTGCATGGGAGAAAAATACGGATGGAAGAAGGAACAAAGGAGTGGTGGAAACGTGCATGGTGGAGTGTGATGGCATGGGCAAGCCAGTTCAAAGGAAGACTGGAACGACTAAAGCTGACTGTCCAGTAACGTGGGCGAAGCAGTGAAGTTTTTATTCATAAAAAAGAAGTAAGAGAGGATTAGCTGAAGGATGTGGGAAGTTGTATGGAGAGGATGCTGCTTTCGAACGGGGTAGGAGATGGGGGAAGAAAGGGGTAAGGTGCGTTTGAGGCGCATTACATTTTGGGCCGTAGGATGATGTTTGGGCTTCAGGCCTATATTAAAATAATAAAAAAAGGGAAAAAAAGAAACGCAGGCATGGAAAAGTTGGCTGGAGAGAAGAGGTGATGAAGAAACTGGGACGTGGTAGGGAAGAGATTTTAAATAGGCGGATGGGTTTTCAAATGGTAGCGGGCCACTTGTTATTGGGTGTAGCCCATTTGAAAATAAAAAGTAAAAAAAAAAACGATGGGGATGTGAACCATGAAGGGAGATGCATTGGACGTCGGACAGGCTGCATGTAACGTTAAACAATGGGCTCCTTTCCAAAACAAGAAGGAAGTGAAAAAGGAAAAACAAAGCAGTAGCATGATTGCAAGACATGAGCAGGAGGGAAGAATGGCTAGAACGTATAGATGAAGGCGGGGGCCTACACTCGAAATACAATAGCAGGTAAGTAAATATATATATAAGTAACGTGAGTAACTTGGTTTAATTCATAACGTAAGTAAATAAAATATCTTTTAAGTTTTAATAATATTAATTTAAATAAGTAAATACCGCGTATTAAATTTATAACAATGTCATACAGTGACGGAATGGAGCAGAACCAAAGACGTCGGAACCCTATCAATGAGCGTAACATTTTGGAGCTACTTTGGTCAAAGTTGGACACAACCAGGAGTTTTAATTAAATTAAACACTCGTTTAATTTAATCAAAAGAAACCATTTTGACGAAAAATGGAAAATCAAGGTAAGTTTAACTCACTCAGTTATCCCGCTAATATTTATTATAAGTCTGATTTATTGTTGTATGATATGGTTGCCGATTGTTGACAGATTTATTTATTGTTTGGATATATGTTGATCTTTTTATAACTGAATTAAATCAAATGTTCGTTTAATTTAATCGAAATCCAATCGTTATTTTTAACGATTATTTCCAATCAAGGTAACTAACCTTGTTGGTTATGTTTATATATTATAAAACGTATTAAAATTAAATTGGATGCTTGAACTGTCATTATTAGTCGACTGTTATCAGTTGAATCTACTATTCATGTTATCATCAAATTTATCATTTATTTTCATATAATCATCATATGAACTGTTTTGTGGAACATAATTGGATTATTGAATTGATGATCGATGTGTTGAATCTAAATTCCATTGATTGTTATTAACCAATGAGTAATAGTGTGAAACACCCCACCTCCGTTAAGGTCACTCACAAAGGGAATGCCTTAACTTTGATGGAGGGTTATAGGTACAAGACATAGAAAAATTTACAAGACAGATAAATTTAAGCAGCGGAAATTCAAACATTTATTGCATATGTAGTTCAATACAAAAGCATTACATCAAATTGTCTCAAAATAACTTCCAAAACATTACACCATAATTTTTGTCTTGATTATTCAATAAAGAAGCATAAACCAAAAGTAAAAGTGCATAAATCCCCAAGGATAAAGTCCTAGAGCCATAGCCAAGGCAGGGAAGAGAGTCCCAATCATACATCTACTTTCTTGAAGCTTGCAAAGAGTCTGATTAAGCTGCAGTATTCCCTCCCTGTGGACCTGAGGGGGGGGGGGAACGAAAGAAAAGGAGACGAAAAAAAACGGGTCAGACAATAAGTCTGGTAAGTGCAGTAATTACTAGTATTTAAACAAGGAAAGGGATCATGATAGTGATAACAGAACATAGGACAATACCCTAATATAAGATAATAGGAACGTGTGATCGCACCCATTACTATAGTCTCTGCACCTACTTAACCATTGGTTCAACCAGCCCCACGTGTTTATAACAAACGATCCCCGTAATGATCGGCTCCTACTCGCATGCATTCATATTCTGTGTCATTCGACCCCGCTTGACTGTAGCTACCTGTGCTGGTCCCACCATGGGGTGTATCAGTCCCTCTGGTGGCAACCCGACACGATTCAAGATGCACAGTGTACACTACTGATGCCCAATGCCTGATTTTTCCACTCCGGAGTACGTGCACGCCCATACTCCGTCGAAACCTACACTGGTCCACCAACCGCCGTCGTTTTGACCGCTTATAATTCAGCCCAGTAATCGTGCCCCACCCTTCCTAGTTTCAGGGTACCATGATACATCTATGTGGGTTACTGCTGAAATGGGTCCCCGTTACTAGGATTTTCTAATCAACATGTTTATTTGGTTAGGTGTCCAAGTTTACCTAACCCCACCCATTCGTTTAGTTAACATGTCGAATTGGTTAAGTATTTCCCTAAATTGACTTAACCCTACCAATCCTGACTTAGCTTTAATTTATTAAAGCACCAACCACTCACATTAGAAAGGTCTTGTTGTGGTCACTGGATGTGCCAGTCGGTTCCGGGCAGATTTACACCACAACTCAGTCTAACCTCGGGTTCTTTTGGGCTTGATGCACTAACCACCCACATTAGACAGGTCTTGTTGTGGTCACTGGATATGCCGGTCGGTTCCGGGCAGATTTACACCACAACTCAGTCTAACCTCGGGTTAGGCATATTCGTCTTTTATAAATTCACAATTTTCTATATATGCCAAATTTCTTTATGTGGATTAAATTTAATTTAATCACGCCATAATTAACCTTTGATTATGCTCAACATAAATGGTATATCAATATACCATTTAATGAACAAATCTATGCCGTGAATTTTTCATATTTCCCATCGCTACCCTCGTGGAACGTACGCATGAATCACATAAAATGTTGGGCTAGTAAGTTAGCCCAACCTATAAACAAGAAAAGGGGTAATAAACAAGAGACATGAAATAAACATAAAACAACATACATTTCAACTTGGCATAGAGGTATCATTAACTTTAATTAAATGGGTAAAGGTGAACTTGTGACTAAGTTGGGTCTAATGGTCATGTAAACTTGACAAAGGTCTAGCATGGAAGTTTAACATATAATCACAGTTTCAACCCACAACTTAGCATATAATCTTATGTATGTCAAAACATAAGAAAGCTATTATAATCATTTTTAATCCCAATTTAGCATGATGTTAAAAACATAAGAGGACTACAATTCCATTTTTACAACATAACTAGATTCAACCTAACATGAATATCCATGAATGTAGATCTAACATATAAGCATGTGTTTTAGATCACAAACTTGCAAATAACCACTAATTTATAACATGACATGTGTTACCATTTAATTGGCAAAATAAATCCATTACCCAAATCAAAATATGTTCATCACCACAAGCATATAAACATGATTAATATACAACATATTCATCGCCATAAGCATATAGACATGAAATATACAACTTGTTCATCGCCATAAGCATATAGGCATGATTAATTACAACGATACTTTAAGATAAACGAGAATCAAATCTTATACATAAGCATCATTCTATATCCCAATTACAACATGTCATGATTCAAATCGAAAGAATGTTTAAATCTACGTAATAACCCACTTACAAACGAAAAGGAATTCTTGCATTCTGAAATTTGAATTCTGAAATTGGAGATGCACGCCTTTGATGAAGATCGTTGAATTAGACTCGTTTTAATTTGATTTTAGATGTAAGCTTTTAACTTGTCTTTGAATTGAAAATGGTGACGGCTACTCCAAGTTCTCTACTGACGGCATTTCAGTTCTAGGATTATTTTTCTGTGTGTTTTTAGGTTGAGCATTGAGTTGTTTATATAGAATTTCAGTTTAATTATAGCCGTCGGATGAACCTAGGGTTAATCACAGCCACTCAGACCAGATCAGGACCATCCAGAAACCCTAGTGACTCAGCAGCAAGTCATCAATCGTTCAAATTTCAGATCTGGCCGGGGGCCAGGTCGACCTCTAGGGGGGAGGTCGACACTAGGGTCGACCCCCTGGTCGACCTGCCTGGGCGGGAATTTTCCCGCCCAGCCCGCTTCTGACTTCTACTTGAATTTGAAATCATTTTCGAGCTGTTTGAATTTATTTGAATTTTCTGGAAACTTCTGACAGCCATAACTTCTTCATACGAAGTCCAATTACGCAAACTCGGACTCTATCTCAACCAGAATTCCGAGATGAACACAATGGCGTAACCCGTTTCCCTTAATTCTCACATTTTAAATTAAGTATTCTAGGATTCGTTATTATAACTTTAATAGAAAGTACGGGGTGTTACATTCTCCCCTCCTTTTAGGATTTTGTCCCCGAAATCTCCAAGTCGAGAAGAACTTATATCCTACCATCCAAACACCCATCTACTCAACCATCAAACACAGGCGTCCATTGTCCTTAAAAGATTTCTAATGCTTCATGATCATATGCATTGTGTGTGTATATGTCCTTATCTAATGCAAAATCAGGCGGTCTACTGATTCAGTTGACCTCCTTAATGCAAATTATGTCAGTGCCATGAGTCCATTATGTATGCAATTTTCCCTAATCAAAATTTCTTACATGAGTGCACAATAATTCATACAAATGCAACGTCCATATGATAACATATCAAACTTCAGTTCATATATAAATACATATATGCATATGCAATATGAAAGTGACTGAGCCGATCTAATACCTAATGTGTGTGTATATGCATCCACTAACAACCACTTCCAACCATCAATTATAACATGTTTCAATTACATATTTACATCCAAATGGGTTCCTACCTAAGGATAAAGGATAGGATCGAGGAGATATACCTAAAAAGATAGATACAAGCATAAACTAAAGGAAAAAGAGATTAAAGACATACCCTCAAAAAGAAAAGGGTAGGTTGCGCGTATTCTGTCCTTAGTTTCCCAAGTCGCGTCCTCCTCGGTGTCGCTCCATTGAACTTTGACGAGCTTAACTTCGCGGTTGCGTAGCTTTTTGACCTCTGTTCCCAAGATATGGGTTGGAACTCTCCTCACAGTTGCTTCTCATTCAACTTCAACTTCTTCTAGCATACTTGGTTCTACCACTTCCGCCGATTCGTGTAAGCATTTCCCCAGGTGAGAGACATGAAAGACATTATGAACCCAGGCCAACCTTTCGGGGAGCTGTACCCTATAAGCCATCTTTCCAATCTTCTCGATGATAGGGAACGACCCTACAAATCTTGGTGCTAACTTCCCTGTGGATCCAAAGCGAACGACGTTCCTTAAAGGAGATACTTTAAGGAACACCTTTTCTCCAACTTCGAACTCAAGGTCAGTTCTTCTTTTGTCTGCGTAGGACTTCTGTCTATCTTGGGTAGTCTTCATTCTTCTTCGTATCAAGTCTACTTTCTCTGAAGTTTCCCTAATCATGTCTGGTCCAAGTATGAGCTTGTTTGTGGGATCCCACCAGCAAGTTGGTGACCTGCATGGTCTTCCATATAAATCTTTGAAAGGTGCCATGCCTATGGTGGCTTGGTAGCTATTATTGTATGCGAATTCCACCAAAGGTAGACGATCCTCCCATGTACCTCCGAAGTCAAGAATGCACAGTCTCAAGAGGTCTTCTAATACTCTGTTGACTCTTTCCGTCTGGCTATCAGTTTGAGGGCGATAGGCCGTGCTTAAGCATAACTATGTGCCTAGGGATGGCAAAAAAATCCGTACCCGCGGTTATCCGCGGGTAAAATCCGTCATGGATATGAAACGGATAGTTAAATGGGTATTCGTGGGTAAAATAAACGGATATTTTTAATATCCGTTAATTAATGGGGCGGGTACGGATAGTAAGATATCCATGTCCGTGGGTACCCGTGCCCGTATTGAATGTGTTTTATTATCAATAGTCAATTCAAAAAAAACATTATTGTTGGCTGTTCGGTATTTTTGTGCATGCTTTTACTCAACAATTTATAAATGGCTGTTGATATTTTGATGGATACTTCTGTTGTTGTCTCTTCTTTTCTGGATGTTGTTTAAATATGTATTGGTATTTTGAGGTTAGCATTTGAGCATTGGTCTAATTTTTTTTTACCAAATGTACTTTTGAATAATTTCAACAAACAACTAAAAAATAATTTGAATAAATATAATGGATACCCGTGAATACCCGCCATTACCCGCAACCTGTTTAAAACCCGTTTAACGGGTACCCGCGTGGGTATGGGGCGGGCACGGGGCAAAAAAACACCCAACGGGGCGGGCGTTGGGGTGGTACTACCCGCGCCCGCCCCACCCCATTTCCATCCCTATGTGTGCCTACAGCCTCTTGTAAACTCTTCCAAAACTCGCTCATGAAGATAGGGTCTCGATCACTCACTTTGCTAGAGGGTATCCCATGGAGTCGAACTATCTCCTTAAGATATATGGATGCTAGAGATGAGGCAGTCCTTCTACCCTTGACGGGTATAAAGTGGGCGCTTTTTGTGAGCCTGTCCACTATTACCCAAATGCTGGTATTTCCCCTTCTTGACCTAGGCAACCCATCTATAAAGTCCATCGAGATGCTACCCCATTTCCAATGTGGGACTTCTAGAGGATGGGCAGACCACCAGGCTTCTTCTGCTCCGCCTTGACTTGTTGGCATATTAAACACTTAGAAACAAACTCAGCTACGTCTCGCTCCATGCCATTCCAAAAGAAAACTCTTTTGATGTCTTTATACATTTTGTCTCCGCCTGGGTGTATGGTCAGTTTGGAATGGTGTGCCTCTTCTAGAACCGCCTTTACCAAATCCCTTACTTGTGGGACACATAGTCTTCCATCTCATCTCAACCAGCCCTTGGCATCAATGGAGTATCTATTGAGGTGAATAGAAGTCTCACCCCTAATTAACTTGTCCATCACATCGGCTAGCTGAGGGTCTTCTCTTTGCTCGGCTCCGACTGAGTCTAATAGAGTTGGCCGCACTTCTAATGTTGCTAGCAATCCAGGTACAAAGTCAGAGGAGGGTTTGAAGTTAAAGCTTGCTATGAACTCCAAGCTTTGCCTTTCCACAAAGTGAGGGCTTAAGGCCAGCTTCTTTCTACTTAAGGCGTCTGCTACAGCATTGCCCTTGTCAGGAGTGTAGGAAATCTCGAAATCGTACGAGGCAAGAAACTCCATCCACCTTTGTTGCCTCAAGTTGAGATCTTTCTGCAAGAATAGGTATTTCAACGATTTATGCTCAGTATACAGTTCAAAATTTTCACCTAGGAGATAATGGCGCCAAGACTTAAGTGTAAAGACGATGGCTGCCAACTCAAGGTCGTGGGTTGGGTAGTTTTTCTCATGCACTTTCAACTGCCTTCCACCATAAGCCACTACCTTCCCTTCTTGCATCAGAACAACGCGAAGTCCCGTTCCGCATGCATCTGTGTATACTGTAAACATCTTGCTTCCATTAGGCAATGTCAGAACTGGGGCTGTTGTCAGAGCCCTTTTCAAACGTTGGAAAGCAATATCGCAATCCAAATCCCAATCGAAAGCTAGGTTCTTATTTGTCAATCTTGTTAGTGGAGCTGAGATTTTTGCAAAATCTTTGATGAACTTTCTATAAAAGCCTACTAGCCCGAGAAAGCTTCGAACTTCGGTTACGTTTCGAGGAACCTTCCAATCTTGCACAACAACCACTTTCGCGGGGTCCACAGCTATCCCCTCTTTGGACACCACATATCCAAGGAACCTAACTTCTTCTCTCCAAAAATGGCATTTGGAGAATTTCGCCTTCAACTGATGTGCACGGAGAGTATCCATGACTTCCTTTAGATGCTGAGCATGCTCTTCCTCATTCTTTGAGAAGATCAAAATATCATCTACGAAGACCACCACAAACTTATTGAGGAACTCTCGGAACACCCTTCTCATTAAATCAATGAAGTAAGCGGGTGCGTTTGTCAAGCCGAAGGGCATGACAAGCCACTCGAAGAAACCATCAGGAGTTCTGAACGCGGTCTTATCAATGCTGTCTTCAGCCACTCTTAGCTGATGAAACTCGGAAGCTAAATCTAATTGGGAGAAAACTGATGCACCTACAAGCTGATCAAACAAATCATCTATTCTTGGGAGTGGGTGTCTATTCTTCTTGGTCAGCTTGTTTAGCTCCCTATAATCAACGCACAGGCGAGGCGAACCATTAGCTTTGGTTGCGAATACTACCGGAGCACCCCATTCAGAAATACTCCGCCTTATGAACCCCTTTTCAAGCAGCTCTTTGATTTGCTTGCTGAGCTCCTTTCTCTCCCTTGGGGCCATGTGCCTAACCGGTAAAGCAACGCGCTTTGCATTATCAACGAGGTATATGAGGAAGTCTATCTTTTGCTTTGGAGGTAAGCCCTTTACCTCTTCAAACACATCCGAGTATTCACGGACTACCCTTACAGACTGCAAGTTCTCGACAGACGCATCAAGAGATTATAGATAACTAAGCATGATGGAGTTCATGGGGTTACAAGATATTTCGAGAGTGTTACCGAGGCGAGTCATGAGTCTAACCACTCTCTTTTCACAATCGAGGACGACACCATTACTGGATAGCCAGTCCATGCCTAGAATCAACCCATAGCCCGTGAAGCCCAAAACAAAGGCATACATTTAAACCCAACGCTTAGTATAGATATTTTCAAATCCAAACAAACCATTGACAAATAAGCTGAGCCCCCAATTGGATTTGAAACAACCAAGGGATCCTCTACTATACTAGTGTCTAGGTGCAGAGATTCCACTAAAGCAGTTGATATAAAAGAGTGCGATGCGCCATAATCAAATAGTGTACGAACAGGATGATCAAAAAGATAGACTAAACTTTCGACAGAAATATTTCTACCTCGTTCTTGCGGAGGTGCCGTGAGAGCGTGAACTTGTCCTCCAGAAGAAGGTCCAGCTCCCTGCCCTTGCTTCTTTGGGCAAGCCCTTGCCATGTGTCCTGCCTCACCACAGTGGAAACAGCCACCCATCTTCCTTTTCTTCTTCTTGCGGTATTTGATCAAATGCCCGGGAATGCCACAGAAATTACACTTTCTCTTTTCATGGGGTTTGTTGTTCTTCCCGCCTTTCTTTGAATCAGCCTTCTTGTTTTGCGACCCTTCCCCTTCTTATATTGAGGCACTTCTACTTTTGCCTCATTCTTGCCCTTGTCTTCCTCATGTAAAAGTGCCATGTCAACTAACCTCTCGTAAGTAGCTCCCATAGGTATATGGGTCATAGCCAAGCTGTGAAGTGGCTCATTCAATCCCTTGACAAAACGGAGATCCTTCTTATGAGGAGTATTCACTAAGTCCAGTCCAAATCGGGCCAGCTGATTAAATTGATTGACGTACTCCTTGACCGTCATACTTCCTTGCTTAAGAGATAAGAACTTTTCCAGCTGTAAACTTCGTTCAGCTTGTGAGAGGAATTTCATCTCAAACCTTATTCTGAAATCCATCCATGTTTCAACTGGTCTTTCAGCGTTAGTGACTTCCCACCAATAGGAAGCTTCATCTTTGAGCAACCACACTGCCAACTATATCTTTTACCTATCATCCACCTCGAAGATAACGAACAGATCCTATGTTTCTTTGAGCCAGTTCCTCGATTCTACGAATGATTCAGTTCCCTTGAAATCCTTTCCACCCATGGCCCTAAAGTCCCTACAAATCTTTGAGAAAGCATTTTCCCGAGGAGGAGGAGGAGGAACTGCTGCAGCTGGGGGAGGAATTTCTCCTGGGCCCACATCGTTGGCCCTAGCCTCTAAGTACCTCCTGAACCAACCAGGTATCGGCACACCCTCTGGAAGGTTAAGATTCCCAGACATGCTGAAACGAAAATGAAAAGAATCAAAACAAAGGATATAATGATAGGTCATATGGCTTTGGGGGATTATGCCTTTTAAATAAAATAACACTTTTTCTTGAAAAATGCTTCTTTATATTTCTTTTGAAAATAGTTTTTCAAAAATTCTTATCTAATCTGGTAAACCTTTTGCTCTGATACCAAGTGAAACACCCCACCTCCGTTAAGATCACTCACAAAGGGAATGCCTTAACTTTGATGGAGGGTTATAGGTACAAGACATGGAAAAATTTACAAGACAGATAAATTTAAGCAGCGGAAATTCAAACATTTATTGCATATGTAGTTCAATACAAAAGCATTACATCAAATTGTCTCAAAATAACTTCCAAAACATTACACCATAATTTCTGTCTTGATTATTCAATAAAGAAGCATAAACCAAAAGTAAAAGTGCGTAAATCCCCAAGGATAAAGTCCTAGAGCCATAACAAAGGCAGGGGAGAGAGTCCCAATCATACATCTACTTTCTTGAAGCTTGCAAAGAGTCTGACTAAGCTGCAGTATTCCCTCCCTGTGGACCTGGGGGGGGGGAACGAAAGAAAAGGAGACGAAAGAAAACGGGTCAGACAATAAGTCTGGTAAGTGCAGTGATTACTAATATTTAAACAAGGAAAGGGATCATGATAGTGATAACAGAACATAGGACAATACCCGAATATAAGATAAGAGGAACATGTGATCGCACCCATTACTATAGTCTCTGCACCTACTTAACCATTGGTTCAAACAGTCCCACGTGTTTATAACAAACGATCCCCTTAATAATCGGCTCCTACTCGCATGCATTCATATTCTGTGTCATTCGACCCCGCTTGACTGTAGCTACCTGTGCTGGTCCCACCATGGGGTGTATCAGTCCCTCTAGTGGCAACCCGACACGATTCAAGATGCACAGTGTACACTACTTATGCCCAGTGCCTGATTTTTCCACTCTGGAGTACGTGCACGCCCATACTCCGTCGAAACCTACACTGGCCCACAAACCGCCGTCGTTTTGACCGCTTATAATTCAGCCCAGTAATCGTGCCCCACCCTGCCTAGTTTCAGGGTACCATGATACATCTATGTGGGTTACTACTCAAATGGGTCCCCGTTACTAGGGTTTTCTAATCAACATGTTTATTTGATTAAGCTTCCAAGTTTACCTAACCCCGCCCATTCGTTTAGTTAACATGTCGAATCGGTTAAGTGTTTCCCTAAATTGACTTAACCCTACCAATCCTGACTTAGCTTTAATTTATTAAAGCACCAACCACTCACGTTAGACAGGTCTTGTTGTGGTCACTGGATGTGCCGGTCGGTTCCGGGCAGATTTACACCACAACTCAGTCTAACCTCGAGTTCTTTTGGGCTTGATGCACTACCCACCCACATTAGACAGGTCTTGTTGTCGTCACTGGATATGCCGGTCGGTTCCAGGCAGATTTACACCACAACTCAGTCTAACCTCGGGTTAGGCATATTCGTCTTTTCTAAATTCACATTTTTCTATATATGCCAAATTTCTTTATGTGGATTAAATTTAATTTAATCACGCCATAATTAACCTTTGATTATTCTCAACATAAATGGTATATCAATATACCATTTAATGAACAAATCTATGCCGTGAATTTTTCATATTTCCCATCGCTACTCCCGTGGAACGTACGCATGAATCACATAAAATGTTGGGCTAGTAAGTTAGCCCAACCTATAAACAAGAAAAGGGGTAATAAACAAGAGACATGAAATAAACATAAAACAACATACATTTCAACTTGTCATGTGTAACTTGGCATAAAGGTATCATTAACTTTAATTAAATGGGTAAAGGTGAACTTGTGACTAAATTGGATCTAATGGTCATATAAACTTGACAAAGGTCTAGCATGGAAGTTTAACATATAATCACAGTTTCAACCCACAACTTAGCATATAATCTTATGTATATCAAAACATAAGAAAGCTATTATAATCATTTTTAATCCCAATTTAGCATGATGTTAAAAACATAAGAGGACTATAATTCCATTTTTACAACATAACTAGATTCAACATGACATGAATATCCATGAATGTAGATCTAACATATAAGCATGTGTTTTAGATCACAAACTTGCAAATAACCACTAATTTATAACATGACATGTTTTACCATTTAATTGGCAAAATAAATCCATTACCCAAATCAAAATATGTTCATCACCACAAGCATATAGACATGATTAATATACAACATATTCATCGCCATAAGCATATAGACATGAAATATACAACATGTTCATCGCCATAAGCATATAGACATGATTAATTACAACGATACTTTAAGATAAACGAGAATCAAATCTTATACATAAGCATCATTCTATATCCCAATTACAACATGTCATGATTCAAATCGAAAGAATGTTTAAATCTACGTAATAACCCACTTACTGTTACAAAATAAAAGAAGAACACAAGAAAATAAGAGAGCAGACATTTTTATTCATTTTAGATGTAATTACAACATACACAAGCTCTCTATTTATAGGCTTTACATGTCTCATCAATTACAATAGTGTCCCTTGCATTAAGCGTATTCACCCTTAAAGACATATATATTACAACACTCCCCCTTGAATACGCGTATGCAAAGATGATAAGATTGATTGCCTCATTAAAAACCTTTTTATGAAAAACCCTGTGGGAAAAATCATAAATAAGGAAAAGAGTACAATTTTCATCTCTAGGTAACATATTGACAATGTTCCAATGAGGGTTGATACTTCTGGATCAAAATAATGCCTCGTTAAAAACCTTACTAACAAAAACCCAGTGGGAAAAATATTAGTGAAGGAAAAGAGTACATTACAACATAATATATGCTCCCCCTGATTCGTAACGCATTATTCAAATAGTTTGGTGATGTAAACGACGCATACCAATTTTATAAATCATCTTCTGAAATGTTGAATTTGGAAGTGCTTTGGTGAATAAATCTGCTGGATTTTCTTGAGGCTGAATTTGCTTCACTTCTATCTTATTGTCTTTCTGAAGTTCATGTATGAAGAAGAATTTGGGAGAAATGTGCTTTGTCCTATCACCCTTGATGTATCCTGCTTGAATCTGAGCTACACATGCGGCATTGTCTTCATAAATAATGGTTGATCTTTCTGTAGTTGAGGGAAGTTGACATGTGTTTCGAATATGTTCGATTAATGATCTTAACCAAATACATTCTCGACTTGCTTCATGTAGTGCTAGTATTTCAGCATTATTGGATGATGTTGCTACCAATGTTTGCTTTGTAGATCGCCATGAAATAGCTGCATTGCTGTTAGTAAACACATATCCAGTTTGTGACCTTGCTTTATGTGGATCAGAAAGGTAACCTGCATCAGCATAACCAACTAGAATCGGATTATTGCCTGTGTTAGAATAAAATAAGCACAAATATGTGGTTCCTCGCAGATATCTCATGATATGTTTTATGCCATTCCAGTGTCTTTTAGTTGGTGCAGAACTATATCTTGCTAGAAGATTGACTAAAAATGCAATATCTGGTCTCGTGCATTGGGCTAAATATATCAATGCATCAATTGCACTGAGATATGGTACTTCTGGACCAAGTATATTTTCATCATCTTCTTTTGGTCGGTAAGGGTCCTTTTTAATATCTAGTGATCTGACAACCATAAGTGTACTAAGTGGATATGCTTTATCCATTTGAAAACGCTTCAGGGTTTTCTCAATGTAATTTGATTGATGGATTAATATGCCATTTTTACTGTGCTCAATCTGTAGACCAAGACAGTATTTGGTTTTTCTAAGATCTTTCATTTCAAATTCCTGTTTTAGGTAATCTATTGTTTCATTGATCTCTTCTGGAGTTCCAATCAAATTTATATCATCAACATATACCGCTAAGATAGCAAATCCCTTTACCGATTTCTTTATAAAGACACATGGACAAATGAGGTTGTTTTTGTATCCAGCATTTACTAAATATTCACTAAGACGGTTATACCACATTCTTCTAGATTGTTTCAAACCGTATAGTGATCTTCTCAATTTTAATGAATACATTGACTTTGATTTTGCTTCAGGCAATTTATATCCGTCTGGGATTTTCATGTAAATATTGGTATCTAATTCACCGTATAGATAAGTTGTCACAACATCAGTCAATCTTATGTCAAGCTTCTCAGAAACTACAAGGCTTATTAAATATCGAAATGTTATGACATCCATAACAGGAGAGTATGTTTCTTTAAAGTCAAAACCTGGTCTCTGCAGGAAACCTTGTGCAACAAGCCTTGCTTTGTATCTCACAACTTCATTTTTATCATTTCGTTTTCTAACGAATACCCATTTGTAACCGACTGGTTTAACACCTTCTGGTGTTTTCTCTATTGGTCCAAATACACCATGTTTTTGAAGTGAATCTAAATCAACCTGAATAGCATCTTTCCATTTTGGCCAATCTTGTCTTTTTCGACATTCATATATGCTAGTTGATTCATTATCATTATTCTCATTATAGTCATGACTTTCAGTTATTTCAGTAGCTACTGCGAATGAGAATACATCATCAATTGTTATTTTACTTCGATCCCACATTTCTCCATAATTCGTATAGAATATTGAGATCTCATTATCATTAGGTACCATTTTATTTTTGGAAGCTTCTGTTATTTCTTCTGGGATAATAGTTCCTTCACTGATTTTAGGAGAATTGAGATTTTCTTTTGAGTTATCCTTTGGATCATTCATAACCTCTTCGGGAGGTTTGTTAATTGATGATTTTTCATTAGACTTTCTTTTTCTAGGCGCCAAGTCTTTTGAACCTATCGGTCTTCCACGTTTTTGTCTAGCTTTAGATTCATTTGTTGCTATCGGTCCTTCGGGGATTTCAATTCTAGCTGGTGTATTTGTTGCTGGAATGTGAGATTTAGTTATTTTTGCAGCATCATTAAATGCATCTGGCATTTGATTTGCAATATTTTGAATATGCAAAATTCTTTGTACCTCGTATTGACATTGTTTGGTACGTGGATCCAGATGAAACATAGAGGGATTATTCCATGAAATTTCACGCCGTTCTACTGGAACGGTCTTTTCTCCCCCTAACGGCGGGAAATTTGACTCATCAAATTTGCAATCTACAAATCTTGCAGTAAATACATCACTCGTAAGAGGTTCAAGATAACGAATTATCGAAGGTGAATCAAATCCCATGTAAATTCCCAACCTTCTTTGAGGACCCATTTTAGTACGAAGTGGGGGACTAATAGGTACATGCACAACGCAACCAAATTTTCGTAGATGCGAAATATTTGGTTGGGATCCAGTTAAAAGTTGTGATGGTGAAAATTGATGATAAGACGTTGGTCTAATTTTAATCAATTTGGATGCATGCAAAATTGCATGTCCCCAAGCTGTAACAGGCAACTTTGATTGCATAAGAAGCGGTCTTGCAATAAGTTGCAAACGCTTAATTAATGATTCTGCCAGACCATTTTGGGTGTGAACATGAGCTACTGGATGTTCAACTTCAATTCCCAGTGATAAACAATAATCATCAAATACTTGAGAAGTGAATTCTCCTGCATTATCTAATCGTATTGATTTAATTTGATGATCGGGGAAGTTGCTCTTAATTTAATTATTTGAGCAAGTAATTTGGCAAATGCCATGTTTCTAGTAGAGAGCAAACATACATGTGACCAGCGAGTTGATGCATCAATTAAGACCATAAAGTATCTAAATGGCCCGCAAGCGGGATGAATCGGACCACATATATCACCTTGAATTCTTTGCAAAAATGCTGGAGATTCAGAGGTGATCTTACTGTATGAAGGTCGAGTAATTAATTTTCCTTGTGCACATGATGTACACATGTAATCATTTGGTAAATTCAACTGATTTGGTAAATCATGCCCATTTGAGTTCTTAGCGATTTTACGCATCATAGTTGATCCAGGATGACCTAAACGATCATGCCAAAGAATCAATTTCTTTGTATCTGTGAGCTTCTGGCTCATGTTTATAAAATGAGATTCAACTATGCCAATTTTGGTAAAGTATAATCCAGTTGAAATTGTACCAAATTTTTCTAAAATAAGCTTCTGGCTTTCAATTTTAGAAATAACACAAAGATATTCTTTGTTGTTTTCATTTATAGTTTCAATATGATATCCATTCATTCTTATATCTTTGAAGCAAAGCAGATTTCTTTTAGAATTGCTTGAATATAGTGCATTTTGAATGAATATATGTGTACCATTTTGTAATACTATATGGGCTCTTCCGGACCCTTCAATTATATTGGCTGAACCAACAATAGTTGAAACTTTATATGAAATATTTTCAGATAATTCAGAGAAAAACTTCGGGTTTTTCAATATCGTATGAGTAGTTCCACTATCTACCAGACAAATATCATCATTTAAACATTGTCGATCCATACCTTAAGAATTAAAAGCAATACAGCTAGTCAATAACTGAAAAAACTTATAAATATAAATAAATATCCACGAGAATAAACTAATCATCATGTCCAACATTACACATTATTTCTGCAGTTCCACTAGAAAAAAAAAAAAGTTCCAAACTAATACATGCTGAAAAGAAACAAACTGAAAGTCATATAATAAGCTTCAGGCTACTTATTGGTTGGTTCGGTCATCTCTTCGAATATTGCATTCAAATTTTCGTCGCTGAACAAATTCCCATCATAGTCTTCGAAGAAATCATCTAACTTCAGGTCAGTGTTATCGGACAATCCCTCAGTGTTATTTGTCTCGATATTCTTCGATTTATAATACTCTTCGATTGTTTTCTTTGATGATCTACATGTCCGTGACCAGTGACCAGTACGCCCACATCTGTAGCAAATTTCCTCATAATGCTTCTTATTTTCAGCAGCTGAATTATTGCTATTTCCAGGCTCAATTTTCATTTGCTGCTTAAAATCAGTAGTTTTGTTGACTCCAAAACCACTATAACCACCTCTGCTGGGGTTGAATCCACGTCCATGTCCACGTCCACGACCACGACCACGACCTCTTCCTCTGCCACGACCTCTTCTGGAGTGGGCAAAGTTAGTATTAACTTCAGGTAATGCAGCTGAACCAGTTGGTCTTGAGGAGTGGTTTTTAAGAAGTAGTTCATTGTTTTGTTCAGCAATCAATAGACATTCTATGAGTTCAGAATATTTTGTAAAGTGACGCTCTCGATATTGCTGCTGTAGGAGCACATTCGAAGCATGAAATGTTGAGAAGGTCTTTTCCAACATTTGCGCATCATCTACCTTTTCTCCACATAATTTTAGTTTAGAAGTAATTCTAAACATAGCGGATTTATATTCCCTTACGGTTTTAAAATCTTGAAACCTCAAGTTTAACCATTCTTGCCTTGTATTTGGAAGTATGACCGTCTTCTGGTGGTCATAATGCCCCTTCAGGGAGTTCCATAAGTGGAGAGGTTCTTTTTCAGTTAAATATTCTGATTTTAAATCATCGTGGATGTGGCGTCTTAAAAATATCAGAGCCTTTGCTTTGTCCTGCTGGGACATATTATTGCCATTTTTAATGGCATTTTCTAAGCACTGAGATTGCAAATGGATCTCGGCGTCCAGGATCCATGACAAATAATTGTCTCCAGAAATGTCCAATGCTTTGAATTCAAGCTTAGCAATGTTCGACATTTTGCAAACTACATAAAGAAAGTGCATACAATATTAAAAAAATTGCAGAAAAACTCAGCTAATGATAATGTACAACAGTAAATATTAAACAATACTTCCACTTTCCAATATAATATTAACGGCAAAACACTGACATATTTATCCAGTAGGTACAATAATATGAGCTTGGAATTCAATAAACCAAAATTACAGCAATAGAAGTAGGTACAGACATGATCATCTACAACCAATCAAAACATGGCTTGCAACATCATATATGATATAGGTGTAATATAATATACATAACGATATATCTTATACCAATACAGCGTCGTATATCTGAGTTATTTCAAAAAAAAATCAACAAATAGTCAAACCACTCTATTGTAATGTAACAAAATATATGAATAAAGTATCAGGTCCGCATATAGTAAAATAGAAATAAAGTAAAAGTATGAATACATGGCTTGTGTCATTTCAGAATAAATAGAAACGCTAGGCCATTAATAGAAACAAATAGACAGAGGCATGCATGCCTAAATCATACCTTCAGGGATCACTTGCAACGATAAGATTCAAAGATGCAGAAAAGAAAAGTAAAGATCCATATATATAATATTAGAAAAAGGAAATGAACGAGGCTTCCTAAAAATATTCGGTATTCCATGATACCAGTTCAAATATGAATATGTAGATATTTAAAAGCTGCTAAAAAATAGAAAGATTCAATATACAAATATTGAATATGCACTGCTAAGCTATAAAATAGAACGACTCAGTAATAATAAAACAACCGATCTTGATTATATATTATAATAATATGTAGTATCGTGCTGATAACGTGTTACAAAATAAAAGAACACAAGAAAATGAGAGAGCAGACATTTTTATTCATTTTAGATGTAATTACAACATACACAAGCTCTCTATTTATAGGCTTTACATGTCTCATCAATTACAATAGTGTCCCTTGCATTAAGCGTATTCACCCTTAAAGACATATATATTACAACACTTACAAACTAAAAGGAATTCTTGCGTTCTGAAATCTGAATTCTGTAATTGGAGATGCGCGCCTTTGATGAAGATCGTTGAATTAGACTCGTTTTAATTTGATTTTAGATGTAAGCTTTTAACTTGTCTTTGAATTGAAAATGGTGACGGCTACTCCAAGTTCTCTACTGACGGCATTTCAGTTCTAGGATTATTTTTTCTGTGTGTTTTTAGGTTGAGCATTGAGTTGTTTATATAGAATTTCTGTTTAATTATAGCCGTCGGATGAACCTAGGTTTAATCACAGCCCCTCAGACCAGATCAGGACCATCCAGAAATCCTAGTGACTCTGCAGCAAGTCATCAATCGTTCAAATTTCAGATCTGGCCGGGGGCCAGTTCGACCCCCAGGTCGACACTAGGGTCGACCCCCTGGTCGACCTGCCTGGGCGGGAATTTTCCCGCCCAGCCCGCTTTTGGCTTCTGTTTGAATTTGAAATCGTTTTCGAGCTGTTTGTATTTATTTGAATTTTCTGGAAACTTCTGACAGCCATAACTTCTTCATACGAAGTCCAATTTACGCAAACTCGGACTCTATCTCAACCAGAATTCCGAGACGAACACAATGGAGTTACCCGTTTCCCTTAATTCTCACATTTTAAATTAAGTATTCTAGGATTCGTTATTATAACTTTAATAGAAAGTACGGGGTATTACATAGTGGTTGAGGGATTAATAGCGGACGGCCTAAATTTACATTGTTTTATAAAAATTGATTTACCATCAGGTAAACCGATAAAAATGGAAGGTCTAAAATTTATTTATAACCGAGGATGGTTTTTAAAATATATTATTTTAAAAAAGGAAGTTTATTAAAAAAGGGAAATAAATGTTTATTATGTATTACTTAAGTTTTAAAATAAATTATTGGATAGGTTCTTACGTTAGTAAGTTTTTAGAAACAAATGGGATTGTATTGAAAGTGATTATTATTTACTTATTAATAATCAAAGAAAAGGGATTTATATAAATTAATTATATTTTTAATTAATTTAAATGGAAAGATGAATTGAATTTGATTAACGAATTAATCATGTTGACCGAGTCAACCGAGTTAATCGAAATTGAATATTAAATTAGTTTACTAATTCAATGGAATTAGTTAATGATGGAATAAACATTTCATAAATGTTGATATTTAGTTATTATTTATCTTATAATAATCAAAGTGGTCAATCTTGGGATCTAAAATGTATTAAGGGAGATTTATTAAAATATAAGTCCTGTTTATAATTAAATAAAGTTCAAAAGAAAATTATATTAATAGAAATACAAGTTAAGCTTAAATTCAAGTTTTAATTGAATTCTCATTTAAATTCTATTTGATTGGGTTTATAAATATCCAAGTTGAACAGAGGTATTATGAAACCCAAGTTTTTATTAAGATATTTTTGTAACGAGTTATAATGGTTTATGAATAAATAAAAACCCAAGATATGAAATTAAAGAATTAGAATCTAATTGGGGATCGGTTGAGTTAAGTGATTTTCTGAATATTGATCTGATGTTGGTTTCTGCCTTCGGGGTTGATATTTAAAGGATTATTTTATTACTGATTTACGGTTAGGGACTGATGTGGTATGAAATGGAAATCGAATCAGAAACCCAAGTTTAATTAAAGTGATGAGGCGAGTTAAGTTATTAAGATGCGATCTAAATTCTCTATATTAAATAAGAAATGAGATTTAATCGAGATATAACCAAAAGAGGTTCAAAATAAACTTAACAGAAGTTATAAAGATTTCTATTTATAATAGAGTTAAGTTGCTTTATAATGTTTGAAAAAATTTCAAAGTTAATGGAGAAAGGTTTAAATAATAGTTTACTAAAATTAAGGAAACGCGTTAAGATTTGAAATGAGATTTCCAAGTAGAAGTATAACATTAAACGTTGTTTTAAATGAAATAGCAAATGGGGTATGTGGAATGATTAGTAAAATGGGATTTCGTTGATAAACTTCAAATTATTACGAAGATAAGAATGTTGTTGACTTAAGGTCTGAGAGGTAATAAAATACCCCAACTTGAACGACTTCATGATTACCCAGGAATGATATTAGTTTAGAAACGAGAATGGTCGAGAGAAATAGAGATTAGAATTTCGATGAATAGTATTATAAAATCTGACTTATATGATTGTTGAATGATTGTTTATTTTGATATTTAAATAACCGACTATTAAAATCTGACCTATACAATTGTTGGTGCGGAACGACCGGGATCAGAATTATATTTGAAAACCATTCCGACCAACAAATACGTAAATGTTGAGTATATAAGATGATGATCAAGTTGGAGCATTGAAGACTGTTGATATTCATAAAGTGGAAGAACTACTTAAAATCTCTTATTTGCAATCAGAGATACACTGTGATTCTGTCGTGGTTGGAATCGACGGATTGCAAGGACTGCTCGTTATTGATCTAGAGGGTGATTCCTAGGATGCAGTAGGAGGTTGGCTTCAGTTCATCCTGTTCCTGGATGACTTGTATGGACGGATGTCTGACAGAGTATTTTCAAAGGAATTACGTACGTTGATTTCTTCAAACGTACCATAATTGGTAGCGGAGAAGGGCACTTCTCTTAGCTTAACAACTAGAGCATTTTTGTGGATGTCAATTAGTGATATATGGCGGATCTGACGATGTGACATTCAAAGTGAATGGTGGAAAGATGTTCTGAAAAGCTAATTTAAACCTCAAGCCTCATCAACCGGGAAATGGCAAAAATCGGGCAGGCATCATGGCTATGTGGGTCACTCCCGTTAGGGTATATTGTCACCATATAGAGAAAATTCATTATTTGTTCTTCTTTTCGCTTCTGTATCTCCCGGGAATGGTTATGTTGCTAGCAACCATAGGTGACAATATATTCGGAACATTCAAGCGAAATGAATGGCCCATCATGTGTAGGCCGGTTGTAAGACGTTCTTGTCGAACCCAGTGTATTCCCCTCTAAAGATACACGAACGGCAGGTGGTTCCGTACCTTGTCATAGTCGGAATCCAATCTCCAATAAGCGCCCGCGGTTTTGTTTGTATACTATATATGTGGAGCGTGAGATGCAGACGTTCTGCTAGATTGTTATTTATTTGTATTTAGACACTATCATAATATTAGAATAATATTGATTTCAAAAATGTTTTGCATTATCATAAGGTAAAAACCGTCCGTATTTAAGTGTGGATTTGGTCTTACGATTATCTTTTTCTTTCGAACAAATTTTTAACTTTAAAAATCAAGTTGTGTGACTCCTTTAAACTTAGTGGGTTTCTCACTCTGGTTCACCAGACTGACCCGGTATTTGAAATGCTCGGGTCAGACCGGGTTGTACAGGTTCAGGTTATTGGTTACTATGATTTGACGAGCTGGAATAATTCAGACGTGTGTTAATTATTATATTATTCCGCTATGTGTTGTATATGAGGACAAATTATTATAACTGTCCAGATATGTTAGATGTACCCCGATGATTGTAATTATATTTTTCAAGCTCTCAATAAAGATTTATTTATATTTTGTTCCGCTGCGATGTGAGACTCTGTATTATGTTGGCTCTTCTTCTTATTTTTTTATACTAATATTTCTTTCTTTCTTATCTCACCCTCTAATTTCTTTCTGTTAACATCTGGGTTTCCAGTGCAGTTTGGGCTAGACTTATGTTATTTGGTCAGCTCAAAGGGTACGGGAAGTTAGTATGTTACACGCTTTATGAATCAAGGGGAGCATATGAAATAGTGTTATAATGTACTCTTTTCCTTTACAAATATTATCCCCATCGGATTTTTAGTAGTAAGGTGTTTAATGAGGCATTATCTTGAGAAAGAAATATCAAAACCCTCACTGTAACATTGTAAACATGTTACTTGAAGAAAAAATAAAATTGTATTCTTTTCCTTATTTATGATTTTTCCACAGGATTTTTCATAAAAGATGCTTAACGAGGCGGTTAATCTTATTGTCTTTTCATACAGTGTTCAAGGGAGAATGTCACAATATATTGAAATAACAAGGGTGAATATGCTTAATACGAGGGACGTTGTTGTACTTTTTAGGGCATGTAGAGTCTATAAATAGAGAACCCATTTGTGCTTTAAATATAACCAAATTAATAAATATGTCTTCTCTCCCCCATTTCTTTTGTTCTTATTTTTGTTTATAAAAATAGTTGTTTGTATTTATTTTTTGTTCAATGATATCTGGTTATGTAACGACCCGGGGAATTTGCGACCTTGGTTATCAACATAAACTCAATGTCGACTATCCAAACATCGGAAATACTAGATAGTTAATAGAAAGAAGTTAGAGGGTGAGAATAGATAAGATATAAAATTAGAATAGAAGAAGGAGAAGAAGATCACAACATCAGAGTAAACATGAATCTCACAGCGAAATGAATAAAATACACTATATAACATAGCTTTGAAATATAAACTTGTACTTAAATATACATATCATTATCAAAGTACAGCACTTACAACACAACGGAAATAAACAATTGCTATAAAATCCTAAAGCCTCTTGCTCCAAGCTCTCCAAATACATCTGTAAAATCCCGACTACTTAACTACCCATACAAAATTGGGCACCCAAGAGTTTAGGGAAAACAAAACAAAATAAACTTTGGGTCAGTCATGTGACTGGTGTAAGTAAACTCCAAACACTTGATTTAACTTTTCCAAATCCTTTTCAAAAGCAATGATAATCGTAAGACCGATCCACACATAAATACGGATGGTTTTTACCTTACGATAACCCAAAATATTTCTTAAGATTAATATTTTCTGATATTATAATAATGTCTAAATCAAATAGATAGAAATCTAGTAGAACGCTTCCATCTCACGTTCTGCATACATAATATACAATCAAAAACCGCACTCTTATTGGGTAATGGATTTCCAACTATGACAAGGTATGGAACCACCTTCCGATCAGTGTACTCTAGAAGCGATACACTGGAGTTCAACAAGAACGTCTTGTAACTCGGCCACACATGACCGGCCATTCATTTCGCTTGAATGTTCCGAATATAATATCAGCTTACGTTGGTATACCAACATAACCATTCCCGGGAGATACAGAGGCGAAAAAAGTAACAAATATGAATATTCTCTAGATGGTGACAATATACCCTAATTGGGTGCGACCCACTTAGCCATGCTGCCTGCCCGATTTCAGTCATTTCTTGGTTGATGAGTTTTGAGGTCATAACGTATCTTTTAACAGATCACTCCTTCATTTACTTTGAATGCCACATCGTCATACCCGTCAAATCACAAATTGATTTCCCAAAAAATACCACGGGTATAAGCTAAGAGAAACGAATTCCTCCGCCACCAATGTAAATACGTTTGAAACGATCAACTTACGCGATCTACCAGATATACTATGTCAGACATTCGTCCATTCAAGTTGTCTTGGGACTGGACTACTCGAAGGCACTATTCTATAAATCCATCTTAGGCAATTTCTACCTAGGATTTACTGAACAGCCCTTGCATAACTCTGTCTTCAATTATCTTCATCATATTTGATTCGCAACGCTAATGCCATACGGAGTGGTTTTCAGATAATATATCTGATCCCGGTCTCTCCGTATTGACAACGGAAATGGTCAAAATCTTTGATAGTCGGTGATTTAACTATCAAAGGAAAACATGTGTACAAACAACGGTCATATTTCCAAATGGAAACCTTACCAATCAATAATCATTTCATTTCCTAATTTCCCATTTATCGTTTCCATATATTCATAAATTCCTTATTTTCTAAAATTAGAAAATATATGTTATTAACTTTGGAAAACTTTTCCATTTCTGATTCATGCATCAATATCATCCAACCTCTACCAGTCTCTAACCGTAAACTAGTAAGAGAACAACTTCTCAAGTATAAACCTCTTAGGCCGAAACCAACATCAGATCGATACCGAGAAAGCCATTCAACTCAACTAATTTCCAGTCAGATTCTAATTTTAGTAATTCCATTTAAATTTCTAATTCAAACCCCAAATTCCTTTATAATATTTTATTTACAAAATTTTTACTTTAATTTATTTTTTCACATAGAATGTGAATAATATTTCTTTATATAATCAAAACAGTTTGATTTCGTATTTAAAAACAATATCTCAAACCCAAATTCTATTTATATTTTTATTTGCAGAATTATTTATACAAATCTTATTTCATTTCCAACATTTATAATTTCATTGCAAATTTCCTTTATAACTACTACGTTCACATTCCATTTCAATTATCGGTGTTAAAACCGATTTTACTTCTCTATATAAATTCAGATTTATATTTTCAATTTATCAAATGATAAATATTTCCTTAATTTATAAACATCATTTATAAATTATTCTCCTCAATTTGCCTGTTAAAACAGATTTCTATTAAATATTTACTTTAAATCAATTTCCTATAATTCTTTTATTTCTCGTCAATTTCTTTTATAATTCTAATTATTTCTCATCAGTTTCCTTTATAATTCTAATTATTTTCAAAATAATTCCTTTTATAATTCTATTTATTTTAAATAAATATTCCTTTTATAATTCTATTTATTTTCATTTTCAACATCATATTTATTTCCTATAAATATTTCATTTTCAAAATACACTTTGAAAATTCCCTTTTTACATTCCAGTATTTCTTATGGTATTTAAAATACCAATTAACCAGACCAGTGCCATCATAATCAATCATAGGTTTTATATCACATCTTATATCACAATATATGAAAACAATATTATAAATATTGAGGAATCCAGTTGGATCCCTCCAACCTGTTTCCCTACATCACAGATGTTTAACTATATAAATAACATCAATTTCATTTCAATATCAAATATTATGATAAACAGAATCAATATTTGATTAACGATTTATATATATTGTTATCTATAGTTTCAACCAATACATCAGCAATTGAAAAAAATAATCATCACATAGCAATCAATCATCATTTATCAATACTAGATTATATTTAAAAAAATATAAACTGGTAGAGTTGGTGAGTTTTACTCACATTGGACGTTCATCGTTAAATAACGATAACTGTCAGTTGATTCAGATAGACAATTTATTTCGCTATAAATTGTTACTAGCTCCAATTCACTCCCAGTCAGTTCCATTTCGTAGCCCTCGTCCATACGATCCTAACGGATCTTGTTTTACTGAATTTCGATATCATACGAGAGAGTTATGCATTTTTAAAGTTTATATACTAATTTAAATTAAAAATAAACCAACTATTTATTCAAATTGGGCTTAACCTTTGAATTAAGGCCCTTCACCCTTTTAAAATACCAGACCCGCACCCGATATCCTTTCTCCCCCAAATGAACTCGCGAACTCCAGCTTCTCTATCACCAATAACGCAACATCCTTCCTCCTCCATTTCCCTTTTACTCAATAGTTCTTCAAATCGAGGCAAGCATCGAACTTCTCTTCCTGTACACCTTCCTCTCCACACCAAATGGATGAACTCGACAGCCTTAAGGTACCCGCATCTCCAGGTCCTCCATGCAACCACTACAGTGACATTGCGTCACTTATATCCACCATATTTCACTAGAAAGTGCGCGCAACCCCCAAAATGCTCCACGAATTCAAATATAGACTTTGTTTTGCAACTCGATTACTCAATTTCCAGAAACCCACAACCCTAGCTTCTACTGTGTAAAACGCGACCCCGACAACTTTGATCGCACCCCAAGTTTCATATGTCAAAATGAAGAGCTTTCCCAATCGAGCACAATGATGTTTGTATTATGATTTAGAGAATTATATTTGATTTTATGTGAATTTGTGAAGGATGGAATTTGCTCACGATTGTAAATTGTGGAGAGAAACGTTGGCGGCTCCTTCTTTGACCAGAATGAAAAGTATTTAGGGTTAGGATAAAGTAGGGTATTTATAGGATATATTTAGCTAGCTTAAGCGGCTTCCCTTATTTTATTTAAATAATTTATATCCAATTATTAACTCAATTTATCGTTTAAAAATCCCTATAGTCATATACAATATCCAAAAATCATGAAAATGGGCATACAACTAGAGTTTGACATTACGAACCTAAAAACACTTGTTTCGTCGAATTCTGACTCCGTTTGATCACACAGCGTATTTTTAAAGGTTAATTTATTGATTGTTTTTAACATTAAAATTCAGTATGGCCACATACTGACTCCAAAAATCACGAAAATTGAAATCTAGCAATAATTTAATATTTCGGATCCAAAAAAATTAGTTTCGTTGAAAACGGAGCTCGTTTGCAAAAGTGGCTATTTTCCAAAGCTCTAAATAGACCAATTAAATATTTATATATTTAAAAAATTTAATTAAATATCAACAAATAAATATTATCGTATATATCCACATAGAATATTATCTAGCTGCAAAATATTCCTATTTGAATTTATAACTCGACATTTCAAATCCAGATTAAATTAGTATTCAATTTATATTGAAAATCCATTTATAATATAAATAAATCGTTATAAATTATAAAGGAATTCCATAGCGACTTTTCTAAAATTTGATTTGGAAACAACTCACAATCTACATGACGAAATCTCAAATTTTCTCTTCCATTAGAAAAATATACTTCACCAGCTCCGAACATTTCTTGTTTCATAGAATCTGACTTAAAACGAATTATATATATTCAATTAAAGTTCGAATCGCCAAATCACGAACCGCCACACCATTTCGAGCTCGATTCTAATTATATTATAAATTATACGTTCAACATCGTTATATAAATAAATTCATCATTATAATCTTATTCTAAACCGAAATAAATATTATAATTAATCCAATTCACACAATATTGTGAATTCCACTATTTCCAACTATTTTAAAAATTAAATATATTATTTAATTATTTATATTAATTAAATATTCTAAATTATTTAATTCAAGCCATTATAAATTACCAAATCAACATTTAAATAATTAAATAAATAAATTATTATACCGTAAAAATACGGGTCGTTACATTCTTCCCCCCTTAAAATAATTTCATCCCCGAAATTGCTAAGGTAGAAAACAAACACTGTTAACTGGGTTAAAAATTATTGGTTTAATTATTATCTTCAGTTTCAACTGAAACAATAAATTCTAATTGAATATTAATTCATTCCAACTTATGAAAATTTTCAAAAATTCTGAAATTTTCTAATACCTTAAATTTTCGAAAAATTTCGCCAGCACCTCCTTTGTACGGCTCAACCGGTACAACTACAACTCACCTCTCTAGGCCTTCTCCAACCCAAAAGAAAATCAAACAGACAAGCGACTTGCCAAACAGGCTCATAAAAATCTCATACCCAATTAGAATATAAACCTGTACCTTTTTGTCGGGCATATATTTCCATCTTTCATACCTACTTCTAATTCAACATATACCCATGTTATCCCAATCAAACTCAAATCACTTTTATCTCCAACACAACCATTCGCTTATCCAAGCCAAATTCAATTTCACATTCAAGTTTCATTCTTGATTCCAATCTCATAATTCACCAATCCAACACCATTTCATATTTCTATACCACAAATCCAATTTTTCTCGATATCATTCTAATCCAATTAAATTTCCACTTAATCTTTGATTTGATTTCAATTTGCTTTCTCACATTTCTTTTTAATTCAAACAGTCTCTTCCTGGGAATTTAAATAACTTTGCTTTTCACAAAAATCAAAATTTCATTTTCATGATTCAAAACAACTTGTTTTCCTCAAAACAATTCAACGCACCTAGAACTCGAAAATGAACACTGATGATGTGGCCAACATCATCAGAGTTATTTCCCAGCGATTGAAGTAAGTTCATTACTATATCACTTTTCAAAAATCATATTTAAACATTTCCATTTTGAAATATATTTCAAAATATCCATCTCAATGTTTGTAAAACAATTTTAAATGTCCCAGAATTTTAAAATTCTCATATATTTAATCCAAATCCATTTACGAACACTTTTCCAAATTTTCATAGTTTTAATTCCAATTCTGATTATAATTTCAGATTTAAATCATCTGATTTCATATATTACATTTATATGAATCCTGATTGGCTATTTACATAACCATTTTACTTTTATAATTTCATTAGATTATAATAACAATCAACACATCCAACATATTATAATATTTCGAATATTAATCATTCTTTAATATCAATAATAATTTTGGGTCAAATTATTTCATTTGCCCTTTTCAAAACATACGGTGTCGGTTCATCGTACTCGAGTGTTTAGAAACCCTTACCGATACAGTGGATCAAACCGATCGACCAGAACTCATAAACAACTCAACCAATAAATCACCACAATATAAAACAATTTTTATAAAATCTACTCATACGCTCTCTTGTATATATACACTCAACTCAATCTAGGGCATTACTAACCCCATCTCCACTGAGTCACGCCACAGAGCCAAGGTAATTACTTAACCTTTAGCTCTTATACCACTGTAATGACCCGGGGAATTTGCGACCTTGGTTATCGACATAAACTCAATGTCGACTATCCAAGCATCGGAAATTCCGGATAGTTAATAGAAAGAAGTAGGTGGGTGAGAATAGATAAGATAGAAAATTAGAATAGAAGAAGGAGAAGAAGATCACAACATCAGAGTAAACATGAATCTTACAGCGGAACGAATAAAATATACTATGTAACATAGCTTTGAAATATAAATCTATACTTGAATATACATATCATTATCAAAGTACAGCACTTACAACACAGCGCAAATAAACAATTGCTATAAAATCCTGAAGCCTCCTGATCCAAGCTCTCCAAATACATCTGTAAAATCCTGACTACTTGATTGCCCGTACAAAATTGGGCACCCAAGAGTTTAGGGAAAACAAAACAAAATAAACTTTGGGTCAGTCATGTGACTGGTGTGATTAAACTCCAAACACTTGATTTAACTTTTCCAAATCCTTTTCAAAAGCAATGATAACCGTAAGACCGATCCGCACATAAATACAGATGGTTTTTACCTTACGATAACCTAAAATATTTCTTAAGATCAATATTTTCTGATATTATAATAATGTC
The DNA here is from genome assembly GCA_030737875.1 of Allium sativum. Taxonomy (NCBI): domain Eukaryota; kingdom Viridiplantae; phylum Streptophyta; class Magnoliopsida; order Asparagales; family Amaryllidaceae; genus Allium; species Allium sativum. The sequence continues at coordinate 268,992,737 of CM060909.1, read as the reverse complement.
TAAATCAAGTAGGTAGAAATCTAGTAGAACGCTTTCATCTTACGTTCTACATATATAATATACTATCAAAAACCGCAGACTCTTATTGGGTAATGGATTTCCAACTATGACAAGGTATGGAACCACCTTCCGACCAGTGTACTCTCGAAGCGATACACTGGAGTTCAGCAAGAACATCTTGTAACTCGGCCACATATGACCGGCCATTCATTTCGCTTGAATGTTCCGAATATATTGTCACCTTATGTTGGTATACCAACATAACTGTTCCTGGGAGACACAGAGGCGAAAGAAGTAACTAATATGAATATTCTCTAGACGGTGACAATATACCCTAATTGGGTGCGACCCACTTAGCCATGCTGCCTGCCCTATTTCTGTCATTTCTCGGTTGATGAGTCTTGAGGTCATAACGTATCTTTTAACAGATCACTCCTTCATTTACTTTGAATGCCACATCGTCATACCCGTCAATTCACAAATTGATTTCCCCAAAAATACCACGGGTATAAGCTAAAAGGAACGAATTCCTCCGCCACCAACATAAATACGTTTAAAACGGTCAACTTACGCGATCTACTGGATATACTCTGTCAGACATTCGTCCATTCAAGTTGTCCTGGGACAGGACTACCCGAAGGCACTATTCTGTAAATCCATCTTAGGCAATTTCTACCTAGGATTTACTGAACAGCCCTTGCATAACTCTGTCTTCAATTATCTTCATAATATTTGATTCGCAACGCTAATGCCATACGGAGTGGTTTTCAGATAATATATCTGATCCCGGTCTCTCCGTATTGACAACGAAAATGGTCAAAATCTTTGATAGTCGGTGATTTAACTATCAAAGGAAAACATGTGTATAAACAACGGTCGTATTTTCAAATGGAAATCTTACCGATCAATCATCATTTCATTTCCTAATTTCCCATTTATCGTTTCCATATATTCATAAATTCCTTATTTTCTAAAATTAGAAAATATATGTTATTGACTTTGGAAAACGTTCCATTTCTAATTTATGCATCAATATCATCCCATCTCTATCAGTCTCTAACCGTAAACTAGTAAGAGAACAACTTCCCGAGTATAAACCCCGAAGGCCGAAACCAACATCAGATCGATACCTAGAAAGCTATTCAACTCAACTAATTTCCAATCAGTTTCTAATTTCAGTAATTCCATTTAAATTTCTAATTCAAACCCCAAATTCCTTTATAATATTTTATTTACAAAATTTTTACTTTAATCTATTTTTTCACATAGAATGTGAATAATATTTCTTTATATAATCAAAACAGTTTGATTCGTATTTAAAAACAATATCTTAAACCCAAATTCTATTTATATTTTTATTTGCAGAATTATTCATACAAATCTTATTTCATTTCCCACATTTACATTCTCATTGCAAATTTCCTTTATAACTACTACTTTCACATTCCATTTCAATTTTCGGTGTTAAAACCAATTTTACTTCTCTATATAAATTTAGATTTATATTTTCAATTTATCAAATGATAAATATTTCCTTAATTTATAAACATCGATTATAAATTATTCTCCTCAATTTACCTGTTAAAACAGATTTCTATTAAATATTTACTTTAAATCAATTTCCTATAATTCTTTTATTTCTCGTCAATTTCCTTTATAATTCTAATTATTTCTCGTCAATTTCCTTTATTATTCTAATTATTTTCCAAACAATTCCTTTTATAATTCTATTTATTTTCTAAATAAATATTCCTTTTATAATTCTATTTATTTTCATTTTCAATATCATATTTATTTCCTATAAATATTTCATTTTCAAAATACACTTTGAAAATTCCCTTTTTACATTCCAGTATTTCTTATGGTATTTAAAATACCAATTAACCAGACCAGTGTCATCATAATCAATCACAGGTTTTATATCACATCATATATCACAATATATGAAAACAATATTATAAATATTGAGGAATCCAGTTGGATCCCTCCAACCTGTTTCCCTGCAACACAGATATTAACCAATATAAATAACATCAATTTCATTTCAATATGAAATATTCTGATAAACAGAATCTCTATTTGATTAACGATTTTTATATATATCGTTATCTATAATTTCAACCAATAAATCAGCAATTCAACCAAACAATCATCACACAACAATCAATCATCATTTATCAATACTAGATTATATTTAAAAAAAATATAAACTGGTAGAGTTGGTGAGTTTTACTCACATGGGACGATCATCGTTAAATAACGATAAATGTCAGTTGATTCAGACAGATAATTTATTTCGCTATAAATTGTAACTAGCCCCAATTCACTCCCAGTCAGTTCCATTTCATAGCCCTCGTCCATACGATCCCAAAGGATCTTGTTTTACAGAATTTCGGTATCATACGAGAGAGTTATGCATTTTTAAAGTTTATATACTAATTTAAATTAAAAATAAACCAACTATTTATTCAAATTGGGCTTAATCTTTGATAAGGCCCATCACCCTTTTAAAATACCAGACCCGCACCGGATCTCCTTTCTCCCCCAAATGAACTCGCGAACTCCATCTTCTCTATCACCAATAACGCAACATCATTCCTCCACCATTTCCCTTTTACTCAATCGTTCTTCAAATCGAGGATAGCATCGAACTTCTCTTCCTGTACACCTTCCTCTCCACACCAAATGGATGAACTCGACAGCCTCAAGGTACTCGCCTCTCCAGGTCCTCGACGCAACCACTATAGTGACATTGCATCACTTATATCCACCATATTTCACCAGAAAGTGCGCGCAACCCCCAAAATGATCCACGAATTCAAATATAGACTTTTTTTTGCAACTCGATTACTCAATTTCCAGAAACCCGCAACCCTAGCTTCTACTGTGTAAAGCACGACCCCGACAACTTTGATCGCACCCCAAGTTTCATACGTCAAAATGAAGAGCTTTCCCAATCGAGCACAATGATGTTTGCATTATGATTTAAGGAATTATATTTGATTTTATATGAATTTGTGAAGGATGGAATTTGCTCACGGTTTTAAATTGAGGAGAGAAACATTGGCGGCTCCTTCTTTGACCAGAATGAAAAGTATTTAGGGTTAGGATAAAGTACGATATTATATTTGGCTTGCTTAAGAAGCTTCCCTTATTTTATTTAAATAATTTATATCCAATTATTAACTCAATTTATTGTTTAAAAATTTCTATAGTCATATACTATATCCAAAAATCATGAAAATGGACATACAACTAGAGTTTGACATTACGGACCCAACAACACTTGTTTCGTCGAATTCCGACTCCTTTGATCACACAACATATTTTTAAAGGTCAATTTATTGACTTTTTTCACATTAAAATTCAGTATGACCACATATTGACTCCAAAAATCACAAAAATTGAAATCTAGCAATAATTTAATATTCCGGATCCAACAAAATTGGTTTTGTCGAAAACCGAGCTCGTTTGCAAAAGTGGCTATTTTTTAAAGCTCTAAATAGTCCAATTAAATATTTATATATTTTAAAAAAATTAATTAAATATCAATAAATAAATATTATCATATATATCCACATAGAATATTATCTAGTTGCAAAATATTCCTATATGAATTTATAACTCGACAATTCAAACGTAGATTAAATCAGTATTCAATTTATAATATATATAAATCATTATAAATTATAAAGGAATTCCATAGCGACTTTTCTAAAATTTGATCTAGACACAACTCACAACCTACACGACGAAATCTTGAATTTTCTCTTCCATTAGAAAAATATACTTCACCAGCTCCGAACGTTTCTTGTTTTTCAGAAATTCGACTTAAAACGGATTCTATATATTCAATTAAAGTTCAAATCACCAAATTACAAACTGTCGCGCCATTTCGAGCTCGATTATAATTATAATATAAATTATACGTTCAACATCATCATATAAATAAATTTGTCATTATAATCTAATTCTAAACTGAATTAAATATTATAAATAATCAATTCACACAATATTGTGAATTCCACTATTTCCAACTATTTCAAAAATTAAATATATTATTTAATTATTTATATTAATTAAATATTCTAAATTATTTAATTCAAGTCATTATAAATTATCAAATCAACATTTAAATAAATAAATAAATTATTATATCATAAAAATATGGGTCATTACAGGTTAACTCAATGGTATCCACTCAAGTATATGACTTCTTTTTTCAGTATTAGAATATTCTAATCATTTTCTCTATATATACATTTTTTGTATAATATTTTATCTTAATTCGAGTAAAGCAACAAGCTAAAGGATTAAAAAGTTGTAGTAACAAAACTGTTTAATCATGAGTTGAATTTTTTGTATTTGATCTGTAGTACTAATATGAGAAATGAACATCTGTACATTGAGTATTAAGGTGTACAATTTATTTTTTAGTTTATCACGAGTTGAATTTTTTGTTTTCAACATATAACATTGGCCTAGGAAATGACAGCTTTATGTGTTTATATTTTAAATGATGTGTACTTTGTTTCACATGGAAGTAGTCTCTTGGATAACTTTAATGATACATTTTGGCTTTTAAATGTTGATGGTAAGGCAATGTACAAACACTTAAAGGGACACACGTACATGCATGCATTTAAGAGCAAATAATCATCTAAACCTGTTACCTCAAGGCTTTTCAAATCCAACCGTTAATAAACTAGCAATAAATGGTTTTGATATCAAGGGAAGTTGTTGTTCGCTGTTTATCAAGACCATAGGAATATCTGCCTACTTTTGAATGTAACTTCAAACAAATAAATTGTAAATAAAGGTAAAGGTAGGTGAATGCATTTAAATTTTTTCGTAGATGGTTCATATGTATTAATGAGAAGTACTTAATATGTATAGGTTGCAAACATAGCTAAAGATAATCTTGTCAAAGTAATACTTATTTCAACAAATCAATTTTCTATTCAGTGGAGGACCAAATGATATTTATTTGGCATTCAACATTGAGCATTCATCGTTTAGCTATCAGCGCTCAGTGTTCGGAGATAAACATTTAATCTCAAGAGTTCAGTATTTTTAAACAAACAATACCTTAGTCATATTGTACCAAAGTAAATAGAAATTAGGGATGAATTGTTATTTTGGAACTTTCGATAAACCTCTATAATTTTTTCCATTGAAATTATTTAGCTTAGTCATCTCATTTTCTGGGAATTATGGTTATATAAATATTTGTAATATTAAAACGTGATTTTTTTCAGTAGACACATTGGATTTCAGTTTCATTTACACCATTAAATTATAAAATTTATTATCTTTCTAATGAGATTTATATATTGTTGACACCGAAAATGATACCAACACTCTCATGAGTAAGTCTTATATAGATTAAATGAGGAAAGAATAAATTAAAATAGTGGAAAACGTGATGCGATCGTTTTACAGTATTTCAGCAATGATAAGTTTATGTCCACTTTTCATTTTAACTTTTTATTGCTTTACTTGATGGATTACTAGATTCAGGTCGCAATAAACCCAGGTTACAATAACAATAATGGTGGAAAATGCAAAGAGCTAAAAGAGATCACAAATTCTCCAAAGCATTTGTAACACCCCTCATTTTATGATAATTAAATAATGCATATGTGTATATATGCATAGACATAAATATATAAGAGGAATAAAAAAATGATAATATGTGATTGCAAGTAATAAGTACATGCACTGAAAAAGAAGAAAAGATTAATGCAAATAAAAATTCAACGCTTATGTTAAAAGAAAGAAATATTTGGTTGCATGCAGTGTAAATATGTTGCATGCAATGATTTACAAATATTTTGCATTAAAAAAATGAAAGAGAAAGATGCATGCAAAGTGATAAGGTTACAAGCGATAGTTTAAATGAAAAAGAGGAATAAGAAAAGAACAATGGCCACCATTGTTCTAAGTCTTGTTAACAAAATCCTAAATAATCTAGTTGGTTAGAACATGTGGCTCTCATATAAGAGGTGTAGAGTTTGATCCCCATCGCAGTCATATTTTTGTTTTAAGGGAACAACTAAAATAACACATGTCCATAAGAGAAAATATGTATAAACGCACATATAAGGAAAAATATACATATAAGGAAGTAAAGAAAATATATATACATACATATATATATATATGGGAATATATATATATATATATATGTACGGGAATATATGCATATATATATATATATGTGCAGAAATATATATATACAAGAGAAAAATTCAAAACAAGGCTACAATCATAGAAATATGGTAAGAATTAAATAGCGGCATAACACCGTTTGAATTTTGAAATCGAAATGAAAGTTGTGCGTGTATATATACGCATAAAATGGTCATTAGAAGTTTTGTATACATATGAGGGGATTATATGTAAATATAATGTTTAAATAAACTTCAGAAATTCAAACGTTCAAAAAAAATTCTGTGCTAAAATAGCTCGCGGGACCCACAAGGGGGTCGACCCACCTACAGGGGGGTCGACCCACCCCAAATCCGGGCAGATTCATCAATGAATCTGGACTGTTTTCTTAACCAAGTTCGTTGCTGACTCAGCGCTGCGTCTACGATAAGATCCTGAACACCTATAAATAGGCTAGCAGAGCCTAGCCTAAAACTCATATTTTTGAGACAACGTCTATACTCTACCATTCTTCCTCCTCCTCAAATCTCTTTAGAAAAATAGAATAATTAGTTTAGGAAAATTCTGATTCAAGATCTGGAGGAAAAGAATGAATTTTAACAAAGAAGGTGTTCAGAATCATATTCGAAGTAAGGTAAACTCCTAGATCCGGTCTACACAATTTTCTCCTCTTTCTTCCCTTTTTCTTTTAGTAAGAATTGTGGATCCATGGTTGTAAGGTTCTAAATCCAGTTAGGGGAACCATGGAATGTTAGATCTGGACCAGGTTCAGTAATTGGAAAATAATCAGGTGAGTGGATTTAAGTTATATCATTTTTGATAATGGTATATTATCGTTCGACATTCCCCATTAATATGCAATGTAAATCTGCCATAATGTTAATATAATATGTTGAAATGCTATTTTGATGCATTGAAATGTTAATATGTTGAAAAGTATAAATTTGTTAAAATATGTGGAAACAATTACTGTTGTATATTTGCTTGTTTTAATAACTTATTAATTGGATACTGTAAGTTAAATTACAGTGAAATTGGAATAATTACATGCTAATCTGTGGCATATTCTGTGCTTAAAACCTTAACTATAAGAATTGAGACAATTACATGTTAAATTGATAGATTAGAATAGTTACATGATTGATAATACAGGTTATTATTATAGAATGGAGTTAACTACATGCGACATGATAATCAAATAATGGACTTAATAGGACATTAAGTGTGACATGTAAGAATAGAATACAGTAAAATTTAGAAAGAATGAATATGCCTAAATTTACAGAAATTAGAAAACTGTAACCGCGCCTAGACACGAGGTTAAATTCAACTTGTGGTTGAAGTCTGCCTGGAACCGCCCGGCAAATCCAGCATCCACAAGTTGGTAATCTAACGTGAGGGATCTAGTGCGTAAATAAGCTAGTAACGGTGCTAAGGCACAATATTAAATTCAACTTATGGTAGAAGTCTGCCCGGAACCGCCTGACAAATCCAGCATCCACAAGTTGTTAAATTAACGTGAGAGGTCTAGTGCAGAAACATATATATATACATATATATATATATATATATTTGAAATTGGGTAAATTTTTATTTCAGCCCTTAAAGTCGGCTCGACCCAAACGTTACAAAGCCTGATCTGCTACGGGGACATAATACATCCAACTGTATACTTTTCGTTCATTCTACATGCTCTGCAAAAGTAAACAAAAAGTACCTAATTGTCAAAATTAGGGCATCGGCTAATTTTCATGGCGACCACAGATTCTCTCTTCGCCTTCCTCGAATCACTGCCCTCCAGTTCTACTTCTCCAATTGCAATAGTTCTCATTCCGTTGCAGTGGTGAGATACTTTGGTTTGATTCTGTCAATAATAATTGCAATTTCCCGATTAATCGCCGCAGCATATGCTAACACGTCCTTTTCTTTCTTCTTGAAAGCACGGGTGTTGCGTTCTCGCCATGTCTGCCACACTGTGGTTGCGAGGCCAACCTTGCCAACCTCTATCATCAATTGCGACATATTACTTCCATCATGCAGGTGTTTGATTTCTTCCTCTAAGCTTCCAATTTGGTCAGACCTGAAGCATTTTAGTTTTTGAATGGCCCACAACCTTCTACCGAACTGACATTCGAAAAAAAGATGGTTAAGTGTTTCCCTTTCTTTCTTACAAAGATAGCATATGTCTTTATCTATGATCTCCCAACTATGCAGTCTTTCTTTGGTAGGCAATCTGTCTAGGATAGCTTTATATAGGACTTGAGATATTTTAGGTGGACAAGACCTCGACCAAACCACTTTGCTTCTAATACTCTCCTAAACATTTTTAAGAATAAATTTGACATCAGACCGCTTCCACTCGTCTTCTTCCTTGTTAGGATTAATAGTTTTCTCTACAAGTTCATTAGCTAAACTGCGTGCAAATACACACACACACACACACAAATATATATATATATATATATATATATATATATATAAAGATAGAAGTAAATGGCATTAATTGTAATTAATGGAAATGAATGAAATTGAATGGAAGTTACAACAGTAAAAAAGGATTGGTATGAACGGGGAATGATAATAACCTATTATAATTAATTTCATTAATGAGAATGTTATATAATAGGTAGGCTTGTCCTAAGGACAAGTGGAAATTATAACTTAGGTTATAATAAATAGAGGGAATGTGATAACTTATGTAATTAAATAAGTTGTACTTAATTATAAATTAAGTAATCTGTAAACTTGAGAATTTGAAATATGCTGATAAGGATAACATTTTAAAGATAAGTGGAAATTATAACATAAGTTATAATAAATGGAAGGAAACTTATTAGTAAACCTTAGTTAAGAGAACTAAGTTAATAAGTAAACAACGACAGATTGTAGTAACAATAAAATATGGAATTACATTAAATAGGAAAGAACAAGGTGAATATATGGAACAAAATAAGTTATATTTAATCGTAAATAATAAGTGACATGTTAAACAGAAAACATGTGAATGGAAATATACTTAATTACATATTAAGTAGAACATCTTATTGTAACTATGAAATTGGACTATGAATAATATAAAGAGATTATAGATTACCAACCTTTAATTACAATCTAGAGAATAACATGTTATGGGCTTATTAATAAACTTAAATGGATTAAGTTATAACTAAAATTAATAAGCAAGAGCAACTTGGTAACTTGAATAAGAAGTCAATATGAATGGGAATAACCAAGTTGAATGGAAATCTGAAAGAGAAGAGCAAGTGCGTAATTTAATGATTAGACATAGGGTCTAATAACTCGTTAACCTGAGGTGCTTGGACCAGTCTGTACGTTTGATGGTGAATAACCCAACGAGGTAGATCATCGTGGTGTCATGAGCCACGAGGGGAGCACACGTTTTGTTGGCTCTAAAGGACTGGAAGGGGAAGCACACAGCTTCCTGGGATGTGGAGGGTACTCCTGGTAGCCCTTTGTGTTGTGATAGCATTCTCCTATGCACACAGAGGGTAGGTCTGCGCGTTTGTACCGGTGAGTATGCCGTGATTGCCACGATAGCGGGCAATGAAAAGCCTGTAGGATGGCATAGGTGATTCGACGATCCGCGGAGCCTGTGACTAGGCTAGGTTACGACCACTCGTGATTAACCGACAGGTCAAACCTAGGTGATAGCAAGTCATCGAGTACCTACCATCGACAGTCAGATACGTGATGCGCAATGCGAAAAGGCGGAGAACTAAACCAAAAGACCATAGACCTTTTGCTATCAAGGCTATGGGTGAGGAACATGCCAATTAGGATCTGTTGTTTGTAGGTTGCTTGTGGTCCAAATCGTTATTTCTCAATCTTGTTCATCTTTCACTAGTTAAGGGAGGGGTCAGGTGAAACCATAGCCACTGAAAATGAAGATCTTAACATCTGTTTATACAGATATCTGAAAAGCTCTCGACCGAGTTTCGTGTTTCTTGTATAGCCCTGCCACGGGACTCGGTGCACAGTAGAAGTTATGTGCGGTTAAGGCATCGAGTACGATTGACGATACGTACGTGGGAAAGTCAAGATACATGCATGTCTACTTTGGGTGGTGTATCGTAGACTCATGGGGCATTACTATGTGATCCAATTTGATCAAAGGTGGCATTCCGTACGCTCTATACGGAACATGGCATTGTTATATAAAGATCCGTACGTCACTCCGGCGTAGGATGAGGGACTGCGTATATTTCCGAGGCGTTACGGCGGAGACCATGCAAGTGGGGTACTATGGGGTGTACTTTAATATTGGGGGTAACTACATATATATTGTATTAGGTTCATCCATTGGGAAGTTGATGGGTACGACGTGTGTGTAAGCCTTGAGTGTTGTTAACCCAAGTAACCTAATAAACAAGAAAATGTAACTGAACGGTATATGTAGGATTATCTAAATGTGTAGTTTAAATCCAGTCACCATTACTTGTGTTCTGCCCCTCCTCATAACATACTCGCAGGTTAGACTTTGTGGCAGAGATATGATAGCTTTGGATACTGATTAGGCAGTATTATTACTACGGTAAGACTATGTTTTGGTTATATTATATTTTATCCATTCCGCTGTGAGATATTTTCTGAGCTCTGATATGTTTTATATCTCTGTCTTTTCTGCATGACACCAATGCAACCAACACGAGTTTCGATGGATTAGAATTTTTGGAAAAAAAATCAGTGTGTCGGAATTCAGGTTGTTACATCTGGTATCAAAGCTTATGTTTAAGATTCCTGTATAAATAGCGAGTGAACGTATTTGTATTTTTAAAAATATAAATATCTATTATATATATACCTAGATCCATAGAGGAACCCACTAAATAGATAAAGCATAATATGGTAAGAATTGGGATATCTATTTTGTACACTAAAGGAACGAATATGGAAATCTGAGACCCTTATGTAATTTGGGTGGGAAGTGTACAAAATGCTTTGTATGAAAAAAAGTGAGGTGAATCCCATGTGTTAGTATTTCAGGTTAGTGGGTTTAACAGTAAAACCTTATAAATTGGAAAAAGGGTAAAAAGAGAAGAATGGATTAGGAATATATATAGTTGAGAGAATTGACCTTGTGGGAGTGTCTAGGAAAGCCTAGGAAAATTGGAAATTTGCTTTGAGTCTAACCCCATTGTTAACTTTTAAGAACTTGAAATTGTAAAATCTTTTTGGAAGATGGTTTATGGTGTTTTCAAGTTTTGATCTTAAAAGTTACAGTTTTAAAATACGTAAAGAAGTACATATTGGGTTTATTAAAGTAAAATGGGGCATATTCTGTAAATATTGATTACTTGCAAAAAAAAAATGTCTGAAATAAAATTCTCTCAGTAAAAAGATGCATATTATAGAGCGTGTATAGCTCGCTAGTTTTCTTGTTATATTGCTTAAAAGGATTAAAAAGAAAAACTTAGAAAATATTTCATTTTGTTGAAAGCTAGAATTTTTAGTAAAGAAAATTTGAAAATCTCTATTCTTTTGACTATCATTTTTGATAATTGTTTTAAAAGAGAAAATTTTGGTGGGTGGACAAAATAAGTTGTAGAAATTAAGAATAGAGTAGATGTTTTCACCTTGTAGTAAGAAACTGAATTGACCTTATAGGCAAGAACAAGTCGGAAACTTGATTGAGAATTAGTTGTCCACGTCTACTCCAGTTTTTTTGATTTGAAAAAAAAAATGATTTACATTTTTTTAAATGACATGTTTTATGGTTTGGAAAAAGGTGAGTTTTAGTGAGGAAAATAAAGTTTTGATACTTTTAACTTTTGAAAGAAAAGAGAAATGAAAAGGCCAAACCGTGTTTTAAAAGTGTGGAGTAGGTGAGGATTAGTGCCTAGAGAAGACGGGAAAAAGTTTTGAGGCTAAGAAGTAGATAGCAAGAATTATCTTGTCTTGGAATAATGGTAAGTTCCGGTAGAATGCGTAAACATTGAAAAGTATAGGGTGTTGCTTAAAATTTCTGTTAGTACACAACAAGGACTTGTGGTGACTACTAGACAATAGAGGGCAAAGTAAGTATTTACATCCAGTTGTTTGAATTTTTTCAGAGGGGGACATAGTCCTGAGATTCTTGGCCCTTAGTAGTAGCTGTGTAAAGCGTATGTTTTCCTGTTTTAGTTGAAGGACTAGAAGGTTTATTTAAAATTGAACTTAGATAAGAGGATTAAGTTAAATAAGCTAAGAAAAGAGTAATGAAATAACTAAAAAAGAAACAACAAATTTAGTAAAGCAACAAACATGACAATAAAAGAAAGATGAAAAATTCTGAGAAAAGACGGATAAGAATAAAAATTTCCAAGATATTCTGAGAAAAGACGGATAGGCATAAGGACAAACTTTGAAAAAATATTAGTCTAAAGGACGTCAAGTTTTATTTTTAGGCCGAAGGACAAACTTTGAAAAAAATTAGGCTGAAGGACAATGCTAAATATAATTAGCATTTTTTGCAGTGTAAAACTAAATAATGCTAGTTAAAACTAGCATTTTCGTGCAGTGTAAAAAACTGAATATAATGCTAATTACATTTAGCATTTTCCTTCAGCTTAATTTTGGTTTAGAGTTTGTCCTTCAGACTAAAAATAAAACTTGGTGTCCTTCAGCCTAATTTTTCGGCAAAGTTTGTCCTTCTCCCTAATTACCTCTTTCTGAAATTCGAAAAATAAAGTTGATTGGTAGGATTTTGGATGCAAAAATTGGATGAACTACGCTTTTGCTCAGTAAGAGTATGGGAAATTTTGGATGAAAATGTATTTCGATTTTCAAAATATTGCATTCATGTAGAATTGCCAGTATATTTAGGATGTGCACATAATGTTTTTAAAGGATTTTTGAAAAATTTGCATATAGGAGGCACCTCTTAGGCATACATGTATCATTATGTTGTATTACACTTTGCACAAGTGCACAATGTTTGCAAAAAAATGGATGCACACATGATGGATGGATATTATGCGAGGGATTATCTATTTTTACCTTTACCAAATTTCAAGGACGAAATTTCCTAAGTGTAGAATAATGTAACAACCCGCATTTTATGACAATTAAATAATGCATATGTGTATATATGCATAGACATAAATATATAAGAAGAATAAAAAAAATGATAATATGTGATTGCATGTAATAAATACATGCACTGAAAAAGAAGAAAAGATTAATGCAACGCATACGTTAAAAGAAAGAAAGATTTGGTTGTATGTGGTGTAAATATGTTACATGCAATGATTTACAAATATTATGCATTTAGAAAAATGAAAGAGAAAGATGCATGTAAAGTGATAATGTTACATGCAATAGTTTAAATGAAAAAGAGGAATAAGAAAAGAACAATGACTACCATTGTTAACAAAAGCCTAAGTAGTCCAGTTGGTTAGAACATGTGGCTCTCATACAAGAGGTGTAGAGTTCGATTCCCACCGCCGTTATATTTTTGTTTTAAGGCAACGACTAAAATAACACATGTTCATAAGAGAAAATATATATAAGCGCACATATAAGAAAAAATATACCTATAAGGAAGTAAAGAAAATATATGTATATATATACATATAAGAACATATGCATATATATGTGTAGAAATATATATATATATATATATATATATATATATATATATATATATATATATAAGAGAAAAATTCAAAATAAGGCTGCAATCATAAAAATATGGTAAGAATTAAATAGCAGCATAACACAGTTTGAATTTTGAAATCGAAATGAAAGTTGTGCGTATATATATACGCGTAAAATGGTCACTAGAAGTTTTGTATACATATAAGGAGATTATATGTAAATATAATGTTTAAATAAATTCCAGAAATTCAAACGTTCAAAAAAAACTTCAGCGCCAAAACAACTTGTGGGACTCACAAGGGGGTCGACCCACCCCAGATCCAGGCAGATTCATCAATAAATCTAGACTGTTTTCTTAACCAAGTTCGTTGCTGACTCAGCGCTGCGTCTACAATAAGATCCTGAACACCTATAAATAGGCTAGCAGAGCCTAGCCTAAATCTCATGTTTCTGAGACGACGTCTATACCCTGCCATTCTTCGTCCTCCTTAAATTTCTTTAGAAAAATAGAATAATTAGTTTAGGAAAATTCTAATTCAAGATCTGGAGAAAAAGAATGAATATTAATAAATAAGGTGTTCAGAATCATATTCGAAGTAAGGTAAATTCCTGGATCCGGTCTATTCAATTTTCTCCTCTTTCTTCCCTTTTTCTTTTAGTAAGAATTATGGATCCATGGTTGTTAGGTTCTAAATCTAGTTAGCGGAACCATGGAATGCTAGATCTGGACCAGGTTCAGGAATTTGAAAGCAATTAGGTGAGTGGATTTAAGTTATATCATTTTTGATAATGGTATATTATCGTTTGACATTGCCCGTTAATATGCAATGTAAATCTGCCATAATGTTAATATAATATGTTGAAATGCTAATTTGATGCGTTGAAATGCTAATATGTTGAAAAGTATAAACCTGTTAAATATGTGGAAACAATTACTGTCGTATATTACCATGTTTTAATAACTTGTTAATTGGATACTGCAAGTTAAATTACAGTGAAGTTGGAATAATTACATGCTAATCTGTGGCATATTCTGTGGTTGAAACCTTAACTATAAGAATTAAGACAATTACATGTTAAATTGATAGATTAGAATGGATACATGGTTGATGGTACATGTTATTATTTTAGAAAGGAGTTAATTACATGCGACATGATAGTCAAATAATGGATTTAATAGGACATTAAGTGTGACATGTAAGAATAATACAATAAAATTTAGAAAGAATGAATATGCCTAAATTTACAGAAATTAGAAAACTGTAACTGCGCCTATACACGAGGTTAAATTCAACTTGTGGTAGAAGTCTACCTAGAACCGCCCGGCAAATCCCGCATCCACAAGTTGTTAATTTAATGTGAGGGGTCTAGTGCGTGAATATATGTGTAACGGTGCTAGGGCACGAGGTTAAATTCTTCTTGTGGCAGAAGTCTACCCGAAACCACCCGGTAAATCCAGCATCCACAAGTTGTTAATTTAATGTGAGAGGTCTAGTGCAGAAACACACACACACACATATATATATATATATATATAGAAAATAGAAGTAAATGGCATTAATTGTAATTAATGGAAATGAATGAAATTGAATGGAAGTTACAAAAATAAAAAAAGATTGGAATGAACGGGGAATGATAATTACCTATTATAATTAATTATATTAATGAGAATGTTATATAATAGGTAGGCTTGTCCTAGGGCCAAGTGGAAATTATAACTTAGGTTATAATAAATATAGGGAATGTGATAACTTATGTAATTAAATAAGTTGTACTTAATTATAAATTAAGTAATTTGTAAACTTGAGAATTTGAAATCTGCTGATAAGGAAAACATGTTAAAGACAAGTGGAAATTATAACATAAGTTATAATAAATGGAAAGGAAACTTAGTAGTAAACCTTAGTTAAGAGAACTAAGTTAATAAGTAAACAACGACAAGTTGTAGTAACAGTAAAAGATGGAATTATGATTAAATTGGAAAGAACAAGGTGAATATATGGAAAGAAATAAGTTATATTTAATCATAAATAATAAGTGACATGTTAAACATAAAACAAGTGAATGGAAATATACTTAATTACATATTAAGTAGAACATGTTATTGTAACTATGAAATTGGACTATAAATAATACAAAGAGATTGTAGATTACAAAACTTGAATTACAATCTAGAGAATAACATGTTGTGGGATTATTAATAAACTTAAATGGATTAAGTTATAACTGAAATTAATAAGCAAGAGGAACTTGGTAACTTGAAAAAGAAGTCAATATGATTGGGAATAACAAAGTTGAATGGAAATCTGAAAGGGAAGAGCAAGCGCGTAATTTAATGATTAGAAATAGGGTCTAATAACACGTTAACCTGAGGCGCTTGGACCAATCCGTACGTTTGATGGTGAATAACCCAACAAGGTAGATCATCATGGTGTCATAAGGCACGAGGAGAGCACACGTCCATCTGATTATTCTATTGTCTCTGAAGGACTGGAAGGGGAAGAACGCGGCTTCCTGGGACGTCGAGGGTACTACTGGTAGCCCTTTGTGCTGCGACAACATTCTCCTGTGCACACAGAGGGTGGGTCTGCGTGTTTGTATGGGTGAGTATGCCTTGATTGCCACGATAATGGGCAATCAAAAGACTGTAGGGTGGCACAGATGATTCGATGATCCGCGGAGCCTTGTGACTAGGCTAGGTTACGACCACTCTTGATTAACCGACAGGTCTAACCTAGGTGATAGCAAGTCGTCGGTTACCTACCATCGACAGTCAGATACGTGATGCGCGATGCGAAAAGGCAGAGAACTAAACCAAAATACCATAGACCTTTTGCTATCAAGGCTATGGGTGAGGAACATGCCAATTATATTTTTTTTTGTAGGTTGCTTATGGGCTAGATCGTTAGTTCTCAATTTTTTCGTCTTTCACTAGTTGAGGGAGGGGTCAGGTGGGACCGTAGCCACTGAAAATGCAGACCTTAGCACCTGTTTATACAGATATACATGCATGCCTGCTTTAAGTGGTGTATCGTGGACTCATAGGGCATTACTCTGTGATTCGATTTGATCAAAGGTGGCAGTTCATACGTTTACGTAGCATGGCGATGGCAGATCTATGCGGAACATGGCATTGTTATATAAAGATTCGTACGTCACTACGGCGTAGGATCGGGGACTGCGTATATTTCTGAGGCATTACGGCGAAGACCGTGCGAGTTGGGTACTATGGGGTGTACCTTAATATTGGGGGTAACTACATATATACTGTATTAGGTTCATCCATTGGGAAGTTGTTGGGTACGACGTGTGTGTAAGCCTTGAGTGCTGTTAACCCAAGTAACCTAATAAATAAGGAAATATAACCGAACGGTATATGTAGGATTATCCAAAATGTGTAGTGTAAATCCAGTTACCAGAACTTGTGTTCTGACCCGTTCCTCATAACATACTCGCAGGTTAGACTTTGTGGTAGATATATGATAACTTTGGATACTAGTTAAGCAATATTCTTACTACGGTAAGGCTATGTTTTGGTTATATTATGTTTTATCCATTTCGCTGTGAGATATTTTCTACGATCTAATATATTTTATATCTCTGTGAAACACCCCACCTCCGTTAAGGTCACTCACAAAGGGAATGCCTTAACTTTGGTGGAGCATTTTAGGTAAAAGATGCAGATAAATTACAAGATAGACAAATAAAGCAGCGGAAAATAAAGTCATTTTATAAACAATATGGTTCAGTCAAGCTTTTACAACAGTTGTCTCAATCATACTTAAAAGTAATACATAGAACTTCTGTCTTGATCTAAAAACTTCGAAATATAAAAGAAGCATAAAAACAATAATGATATTCCCAAATAAAGCATGAACCAGCCATAACAGTGGAAGAGAGAGTCCAAAGCAATACATCGACTATCTTCGAGCTTGGAAAGAAAACTGAGCTAAGTGGTAACATTTCCTCCCTGTGAACCTGGGGGAGGGGGGAACAGAAGAAAAGAGGCAAAACAAAACTAGGTCAGACATAAGTCTGGTAAGTTCAGTGACTTTCAGCATATAAACAGGCAAAAGCATCATGACATGAATAAACTGAATATAAGACAATACCGTGATAACAGGGATAACAAGATAACATACGATTAGAATGATAAGGCAAGATAAACTGAATGCGCTTCTACTCTTTCTCTACTTCGCTACTACCTTGCTATTCTGATTTTTATATATATCTCTGCACCACCTAACTAGTGTCCCAACTAGTAATTTGTATAAAATGATAACGTGATCCCAATCCCCGTAAATTGTGGTAGCCTTCAGGTGTACGTCTATCGTGACGATTCCACCTCAATCTACCTAATTGCCATGAACATGTTAGATGTACCCTTACTACCCTATCGATCGGCTCCCTACTTGTATTCATTTCTCTTGTGTTTGTGTCAATCGACCCTCTCTTGCATGTAGATTGTAACAACCCGGAAAATCTGAACCAGTTTAAAAATTTTAAATTGGCTAAAATAGTGAATTTTAAGTATTTAAAATAAATATTTTAAATAATAATGACGAAAAATATGTGTGAATCGAAGTTTGAAAATAAATATAATTATTTCAAATTATAAACAAGGACTGAAATGGCGCGGCAGTTTCAAAATTTCAATTCAAACTTTGACTGACTGTACCGGGTGTAAAATAAAAAGGGTTTTAGTGAAATCAAAAATATTTAAATCTGTTAGTGAATATCTTTCTAACGAATCTGAAAAATCGAAGTTTCGTAGCAGGAGTCAAAAGTTACGGCCAAATGAATTTTCAGAAAGGTCGCTATAGAATTTATATAGCCCGTGAAAATAGACATTTTGCAAACGACCTCGGAATTCGACGAAACCACTTTTGTTGGATCCGGGATGTCAAATTATTGCTAGGTTTCAAATTTCATAATTTTTGAAGCTAATATGTGAGCGTGGCGAAGAAAAATGTGTTTTGGTCAATTACAGTTAAATTGGATCGACCAGAAAATGGCCATTTTTCAAACGGTCTCAGAATTCCATGAAACTTGTTTTGTTGGGTCCGTATCGTCAAAACATAGCTAGATTTATTTTTCTGGAATTTTTAGAATCAGTATGTGGCCCCGGCAAATTGAAATGTACGTTCAAATTAAATATTGAATGTGTTATATTTTAATTTGAAGAAAAACTGACTGAAACAGTCGAATAGGCCTTCGAAACATATCCCATTGTGTTCGGAATGGGGGTAATTAGCTAGGGACGATAGTCGTTGGGTTTGGATTGGGGTTCGTAGGAGATAAGGGGTATTTTAGAAATTTAAAAATATATAAATAAATAAAAAAACCTATTGGCCCTCATAAATTTCTCTCTCCCCGTATCAGCCTCGACGAATGGCGGAACCTCCTTGAAACTTCTCTCCTCGTTATCGCGCAAACCACATGACGAAATGAGTCGATCCAGTTGAAGATTTCGTAGATCCAAGCCTCCTCTTAAAATCCATGTCAGTTTCAGATTTTATCGTTGTGTAAATCGTTGGAATCACCTGCTCGAACTTCAGGCGTTCACCGCCGATTTTCTCCACAGCCGCCACCACGAGTTGGGCCCCACCTCCATGGTTGCGTGCGCCTTTCCAAGCTCTTCAGAGTTGCATAACCTGATCGACCTATAGCGCAACGGATTGAACGAAAGATTCCACCCTAGTTTTGAACGAAATAGTGAGGTATACGACCTTATTTTTATTTTATAGTTAATAGCACTTTAAAGCGCTACGGTTTTTGATTTCACAATAAAAATCATATCTTTTTCGTGTGTGGTCGAAATTCAGTGAAACAAGAGACAGTGGACTTGTGTGGACGTCTTCTACATTCTAGAAGAGACCGCATATTTTTCTGAGCCTTCTGCTATTTTTTGGTGGAGTGGAACCCAAGGTGAGATTTCTAATTTATAAACGATATGGAAAACAACGATGTATAAATTATATAGTCGATGTATGAGTTATATAAGCATTGTACACCTCATGTATAAGCGTTGTATAAGTTGTATGTTCGATGTATAAGTTATATATGCATTGTAAAAATTATATATGCGATGAAATGACATTGAAATGAATTGAAGTGAATTGAAATATATTTATATACGAATATATATATATATATATACACACACACTACCCTCGTCCACAGACCATGGACGATATTTATTGGTTGTGATATTGTTTGGATTATTTGGTTGATGTGAAATTTGGTGAAAAATGCGAATGGTTGATAGAATTGTTTGTGGTTGAGAATGATTGACTATGGTTGAAAAATACCCATCTGTGGTTGAAAACAAAATTAGAATAGATTGTGGAAATGAAAGAAAACATGCTCGCCTGCGTGCGAATTAGATGCATGAAATCCCCATTGTCAAAAACCGTAAGGTTTTAAGGTAGAGCGAGGAGCCGTACATCGATACGGTCCCGGTTTTAACTACCCTGCTGTTATGCTGCCGAAATTTTCTGAAATATTTCAGTGTTTGATTTATTTTCTTGTACTGAAAACTAAATTCATGTGTGGAATAGAAATTCATGTGTTGAGTGACATTCATGTGTTGAGTGACATTCATGTGTTGAAATAAATTGTTTTATAATAAAAATCACATTTTATCACCTGTTTGAACTATATAAAATAACCGTGTTTTGAAATAAATTGTTTTATAATAAAAATCACATTTTATCACCTGTTTGAACTATACAAAATAATCATGTTTTGAAATAAATTGTTTTATAATAGAAATCACATTTTTATCACCTGTTTAAACTATATAAAAGAATCGTGTTTTGAGATAAATTGTTTTATAATAAAAATCACATTTTTATCACCTGTTGGAACTATAGAAAAAAGAATCGTGTTTTGAAATAAATTGTTTTATAATAAAATTCACATTTTTATTATATATATGAATTGTTAAAAATAGTGATTTGTTGAAATAAATATCTGTTTGATAAAAATATCATTTTTATCAAATATAGGAAGCGAATATGGTTTTGAAATCGAAGAATGGATTATATATATATAAATATAATTAAAATAAATCGAATAACGAAGCTGCAGTTCGTATTTTGAAACCGTGATTTCAAACGATTTGTGCTGGAGATCTGACCATCAGATTTTCCCGAAACTGCAACCGTTGGGTTCGCTTTGGAAATATCTTTCCAACGACACCCACTTTGTAAATATCCAACGGTTGGATTGTCTGGAATGTTTAATTCAAATCTGAAGAAAAACAGCGCCAGAATCGATTATATATATATATAAATATATATAAATATAATTAAATTAAATCGAATAACGACGCTGCAGTTCGTATTTTGAAATCGTAACTTCAAACGATTGTACCGGGAGATCCGACCGTCGGATTTTCCCAAAACTGAAACTTTAACACCCCACGTCCATTAATGTCACTCACAAAGGGAATGCATTAACTTCTATGGAGCATTTTAAGTAAGTATAGAACAGAAACTTAACAACAAGACAGATATAAATAGTACTCAAAGATTTAAAACTTTATTTCATTGCAGCGGAAAACAAATATGTTTGCTTACATCATCAAAAACCAGAGTCAAAGTACATAATATCCATCTTGACTACCAAAAGTACATAAATTGAAAGACATAATCCCCAATACTAAATAGCCAAAAATAAAAGAGAAGCTGAACTTTACTTCAGCGATCCAAGCAATCTTCTAAAAGCAGAGAAACGACAGTCCAAAATCAAGCTCCACTGGTGCTAGTTCCAACCTGAGCACCTGGGGGGGGGGGAGGAAGAAAAGAGGAGGAAACAAAGGGGGTCAGACATAAAGTCTGGCGAGTGCGATAACTTTAACAATATAATTAACAAAGTAACTAGGCTAAGGCATATGTTGGAAAATAAGAAAATGACCATGAACCATTGAGTATGGCAGAGTAAATAAGGAAATAAGATGAACAACGATATCGTTAAAGCGCCCCTAAACCACTATAAGATAATTACTAAACTACACCAACACTATAGGATAATTGCTATACTGCACCACCACTAGTCACCCTAAGATTGATCCCGCCTACAGACTTAATAATGATATTGGTAGTTTCGTGCACCCCTAGCTGCCTTCATAGGTGTCGCCTGCCCCTATCTCCACTAGGTGTACCCACTACCCCCAAGCGATCGGCTCCCTAACTCGTAGATACACGTGCTGGCCCCACAGTGGGGTGTATCACTCCCCAAAGTGGCAACCCGATACCACCAATGATGCACGGCTTATGCCTACACGATGCAACAACGTCTTACCTACCAGCCCGGGTCCACACACGCATATGAACCCGTTGGACTTGCGTTGCCACCGCTAACCCGGTTTGGCCTCTTACAGTCAAGCCCAGTATGCGTGTCCCGTCCTCGACTTGGGTCGAGCCCACAAAGATACGTATGGGTTACTGGTTGAAATGGGCCCCCACTACTTGACACAAGCTATCCACCTAAGCTTGGTCCCCTCTAGTACATCCCACTTAACCCACTTCTTATTCATGTTCACTTACATGTTTCAATTTTGGTTAAGTGTTTCTAATCATATTTCCAAATGCCACCCAAGGCACCCACTAGATTCCACATGCCACCCAAGGCACCCACTTAACCCCCTCATGTCCCACTACATGTTTATCTGGTTAAGTGTTTCTTAATTCATTAAGACCGTAACCTCATAAAGACCTCTCACATTAGACTGACATTTGTGGCAGCTGGATTTGCCGGGTGGGTCCGGCCAGTCTTACACCACAAAAGACCATAACCTCTAGTCTTTACAATTGTTACGTAATTAATTTATGCCTAAGACCTCTCACATTAGACTGGCATTTGTGGCAGCTGGATTTGCCGGGCGGGTCCGGGCAGTCTTACACTACAAAAGAGCCTAACCTCGTGTCTTAGACGATTAATTACTCCTAATTAATCATTCCCCAATTTGAATTACTTTCCCTATTCAAATTATCAATCAATTCCAAATTTAACGATGTCCATAATTGACTCAATTATGTCCATCCATTTATGGTATGTAAAATCATACCAATTTTCATCTCAAATTTATTTTATGCCTTTTAAGGCATTTACGCCAATTAAATCTTTTAATATTATCCCCTTTTACCCCCCACATTGTACGTTTGTTCGTTTAACGTAAAATATACGTTAGACTCGAATAGTCTAACTCATGGAATAAAGAGAAAACATCACAATATACACATAATTAAAACATAGATCTAAACATAGAGGTGAACTTGCATGTGTGAATGATGTTCTACATCTAAAACTTGCATAGGCCAAAGTTACAACTTGCATAAACAACATATGTCATGGATCCAAATATAAAGGTGTGAACTTGTTGAGATAATGGTCACAAACTTGCATAAATCATGTATGTCATAGATCTACATCTAAAGGTGTAAACTTGCATAGGCAATAACCCTAAACTTGCATAACATGATTCATATCCCAAACTCATATATTTATATAAACTTGCATATGTGATTTATGCATCATAACAATGGTGAAAACTTGCATCTAACATGTAAATTATCATGTAGAATTTATCATATAAATCACACATATCATAGCCTAATTTTAGATCTAAAATTGATGTCACGAAACATGTAAGGTTATACTAACTTGCCTATGATTCTTGTCTAAATCAATATCTAAACTTGCATACATACTTGTGATCTATCATATGAATCAACATAACCAAACTAGCATATGAACAACATGATGATTTGATTATACATAAGCCAAATCATAGAATTACAACATAGGTGATAGTATTATAACTTTACATCATAAATGATAGCATCACAACATAACATCATAGAGATTTCAACACAATTCTACAACATAATTACAACATGCGATCAATAATTCACATCACGTCCATACAATCCACATCATAACTTAATCCAATTAAATTGCTAATTATTTTATTAAAATTATCGAACTCACTACTCAAAGGCGGTCTTGAGTTCTGAATTCTGAGTTCTGAAGTTGTATTAACTTTCCTTTGAAGAAGATTCGTTGTTAGGGTTGAATAGAACTGATTTGATTTGCTGTTCTTCCTCTCTAATTGGTGGCGACTAATCTAGGTTATAAGATGACAGCATGACGGCCATAGTTTCATTTTTAATTCTGATTTAGGGTTTGAGTCTACCCATGTTTATATAGAATTTTAATTTAATTAAAGCCGTCAGATGATCTTAGGGTTAATCAAAACCATTCAGTCGGAATAGGGTGGCACCTCAGCCCTAATGACTCAGCAAGGAGTCAGAAAGGACTCAGCAACATGGGTCAGACTGAACCAGAAAACTGTGCAGGCCTGCTGCCTCGGCCTGGGCACACTCGGCAGGTGCGTCAGTGCAAATTTGTACTGGCGCACTTCCCAAGTGCGCCAGTGCAAATTATTATTTTTCTTGTTTTGCACCAAACTTCGTTCGTCCATAACTCCTTCATCTGGTACCCGTTTCCCGCAAACTCGGATTCCATTTCAACCAGAATTCCGAGACGAACACAATGGCGCAACCCCATTCCCTTAATTCTCACGTCTGAGATTAATTATTCTTTATTTTAGTTAATTCTATTATTCAAAAATCCGGGGTGTTACATTCTCCCCTCCTTAAAGGATTTCGCCCCCGAAATCTCCAAGTTAAGGAGAATGCATATCCTACCATCCAAACAACCATCTACTCAACCATCAAACACGGGCATCCATTGTCCTTATAAAATTTCTAATGCTGTATGAACATATGCAAGAAGTGTGTGTATATGTTCCTTATCTAATGCAAAATCAGGCGGTCTACTGATTCAGTTGACCTCCTTAATGCAAACCATGATAGTGCCATGCGTCCATTATGTATGCGAAAGAACCTTATCGATGCATATTATTTCTACATGTGTGCACAACCATTCACCAAATGCAACATCCATATGATGGTACAACCATTATACATCCATTACTTAAATATGTACACACATTTATATGCAATATGCAATATGAAGTGACTGAGCCGATCTAGTGCCTAAAGTGTGTGTATATGCATCCACGAGCACCCACGAGCAAACACTTGCATCCATCATACATAACATGTCTCAAACACATGTTTCAACCGTAGGACGACCCTATCTAAAGGTCAATGATACTAGCGAGAGGACATACTAAAGATAAGATAAGCACCAGCTAAGCGGTAAAGGAGAAATTAAAAGACATACCCTCGAAAAGAAAACGGTACAATGAACACATATTCGCTTCCGTCTCCCAAGTAGTGTTGCTCTCATCATCTCCCCATTGCACTTTGACTAGCTTGACCTCTCGATTCCTCAACTTCTTAATCTCCGACCCAAGAATACACGTAGGAGCTCGTCGAATCGTCGCATCACACTCTATCTCCACCTCTCTAAGCAAGCTCGGCTCTACCACTTCCGCGGTCTCGTGCAAGCACTTCCTCAAATGTGATACATGGAATACATCGTGTACGCCAATAAGTCTCTCGGGAAACTCCACTCTATACGCCAACTGCCCAATCCTCTCCTTAATAGGAAACGACCATACGAACCTTGGTGCTAACTTCCCAACGAACCCAAAGCGAACGATGTTCCGTAATGGAGACACCTTGACAAAGACCATGTCCCCAATATCAAACTCAAGATCTGTCCTCCTCTTGTCAGCATAAGATTTTTGCCTATCTTGCGCCGTCTTCATCCTCCTTCGAATCAAATCGATCTTTTCCGAAGTCTCTCTAATCATATCGGGTCCAAGCAAGATCTTATCTGTAGACTCCCACCAACATGTAGGCGAATGACACGGCCTTCCATAAAGAGCCTCGAACGGTGCCATGCCATTGCTAGACTGAAAGCTGTTATTATATGCGAACTCCACCAACGGAAGATGTTCCTCCCATGTACCTCCGAAATCTAAGACACACAACCTCAATAAGTCCTCTAGAATACGATTCACCCTCTCGGTCTGGCCGTCCGTCTGAGGATGATATGCGGTGCTCAAACATAACTGAGTCCCTACCGCCTTTTACAAGCTCTTCCAAAACTCGCTAGTGAAGATAGGATCGCGGTCGCTCACTATGCTAGAAGGAACACTGTGCAAACGAACTATTTCTCGAATATATACGGAGGCTAACCATGGAGCAGTCCTCTTACTCTTCACGGGAATGAAATGGGCGCTCTTAGTAAGTCTGTCTACCACGACCCAAATCCCCGTATTACCCTTCCTCGATCTTGGTAATCGTCAACAAAGTCCATCGAAACACTTTCCCACTTCCATTGTGGGACCTCCAATGGGTGAAGCAATCCACCGGGCCTCTTTTGCTCTGCTTTTACTTGTTGGCATACCAAACATCTAGCAACAAACTCTGCCACGTCCTTCTTCATACCGGCCCAAAAGTAAACTCGTCTCATGTCCATGTACATCTTGTCCTCGCCGGGATGGATGGTCATCTTCGAACGATGTGCATCATCAAGAATGGTCTTCCTCAAGTTCTCGTCCTGTCCCACAAGCATCGGTATAAACGGTAAATGGCTTACTCCCATCTGGCAACACTAGGACTGGGGCTGTGGTCAAAGCTCTCTTTAAACGTTGGAACGCATCATCATAATCTACGTCCCACATGAAAACTAAGTTCTTCTTCGTCAAGCGTGTTAATGGGGCTGATATTTTTGCGAAGTCTTTGATGAACTTCCTATAGTAGCCAGCCAACCCTAAGAAACTCCTCACCTCAGTAGCATTTTTAGGAACCTTCCAATCTTGGATGGCCACTATCTTAGCGGGATCCACAGCTATCCCTTCTTTGGAAACCACATGCCCTAAGAATCGTACTTCCTTCCTCCAAAAGTGACATTTAGAAAATTTAGCTTTAAGGCTATGCGCTCGAAGAGTCTCCAACACTTCCCTAAGATGTAGGGCATGCTCTTCCTCGCTTTTAGAAAAGATCAAGATGTCGTCCACAAAGACTACCACGAATCTATTAAGGTACTCCCTAAACACCCTATTCATCAAGTCAATAAAGTATACGGGGGCATTTGTCAAACCGAAGGGCATCACAAGCCACTCGAAGAAACCGTCCGGAGTCCTAAAGGCAGTCTTGTCTATGCTATCCTCAGCCACTCTTAACTGATGGAAACCCGTGGCTAAGTCCAACTGCGAAAACACTGAGGCGCCAACTAACTGATCGAAGAGATCGTCAATCCTCGGCAGCGGGTGTCTATTCTTCTTAGTAAGCTTATTAAGTTCTCTATAGTCCACACAAAGTCTAAGGGACCCATCCGCCTTCGTGGCAAACACTGCTGGAGCACCCCACTCTGATATACTACGTCTGATGAACCCCTTCTCAAGCAATTCCTTCACTTGCTTACTGAGTTCTCTTCTCTCTCTTGGAGCCATGTGGCGCACTGGTAATGCAACCGGCTTTGCATTATCTA
This sequence comes from Allium sativum, assembly GCA_030737875.1. Classification (NCBI taxonomy): domain Eukaryota; kingdom Viridiplantae; phylum Streptophyta; class Magnoliopsida; order Asparagales; family Amaryllidaceae; genus Allium; species Allium sativum. The sequence goes on along the minus strand of CM060909.1, from coordinate 268,965,494 downwards.
CTAGATATATTCACCTATTTCATGTTTTGGGGGTAAACCCCTCACCTCATCGAAGACATCAGCATATTCACGGACTATGGGAACGGAATGTAAATCATCATCGGATGCGTCAAGGGATTCTAGGTAGCTAAGCATTACTGGACCTCTAGGGTCACAAGAAATATCAAGGGTCTTTCCAAAACGAGTCAACAATCTAACTACCCTTCTTTCACAATCTAGGATGGCCCCATATCTAGTTAGCCAATCCATACCTAGAATTAAACCGTAGCCCATGAAGCCAAGAACAAAAGCGTTGTACTCAAACTCAACGCCTAAGATAAACACTATCAAATCCCGACAAATCATAGAAAGATGATTCGAACCACCGATAGGATTTGAGACTACTAAGGGATCAGTAACTAGACTAGTATCAAGGTGCAGTGTTTCAACTAATGATGTAGAAATAAACGAATGTGATGCGCCAGAATCAAATAAAGTACGGACAGGATGATCAAACAGAAAAACTAAACTTTCAATGGAAATTGCTCTACCTCGTTCTTGCAGCGGTGGGACCACGAGAGCCTGAACTTGTCCCCTTGCCTTCCCTGGTGCCATAAGAGCCTGCACCTATCCTCCCGAGGTAGACCCTGCACTCTGCCCTTTCTTTGGGCAGTCCTTAATAAGATGTCCCGCCTCGCCACAGTGGAAACAACCAGTCTTCTTTTTCTTCCTACAATCTTTGCTTAGATGGCCGGGTGTCCCACAGTTAAAACATCTTTTCTTTCCCTTAGCATTGTTGCCTTTTCCACCTTTCTTGTTCTGTTGTTGCTGTTGCGGCTTCTTTTGATCCCCTTTCTTCTCGGGTGCCTTATTAGCATTGGCGCCCTTCTCCTCTTCATGCATGAGCGCCATGTCAACTAGTCTCTCGAAGGTAGCCCCCATGGGAATGTGGGTCATAGCTAACCCATGAAGTGGCTCGTTTAAACCCTTAACAAATCTTAGAACCTTCTTTTCTGGAGTATTCACCAAGTCCAAGCCAAATCTTGCCAATTGGTTGAATTTGTTGACGTACTCTTTCACCGATAGATTCCCTTGCTTCAGCGCCAAAAACCTTTCCATGTATAGATTCTCTTCAGCCCGCGAGAGAAACTTCGCCTTAAACCTCTGCCTAAAATCTGGCCATGTATTGACTGGACGTCCCCCATTAGTGACCTCCCACCAAAACGAGGCGTCATCCTTCATTAGCCAGGCAGCTAGTTGGACTTTTCTTCCATCATCCACTTCAAAGATTCTAAACAATTCTTCCACCTCCTTTAGCCAGTTACGAGCTTCAACAAATGTCTCCGTCCCGTGAAAAGGTTTTCCACCCATTGCTCTAAAGTCCTTACATATCTTAGCAAAAGTATCGATGCGAGGAGGAGGGGGAGGAGGAGGAGGAGGAGAATTTGCTGGACCTGCGGTGGCGGCCCTAGCCTCAAGATATTGACGAAACCAACCGGGTACATGAACACCCTCTGGTATCTCAGATGCTTCAGACATGCTGAAACGAAAAAGGAAAGATTCAATATAAAAGAACCGAGGGAAAGATATATGGCCCTTGGGGTTATGTTTTCTAAAATAAGCTTTTCTCTTGAAAATACTTTCCTTAAAACGTACTTTTGGAGGTACTTCTTTATAAAAATGGTTTTGAAAAAAACTTTTTCAAAATTCATATCTGTTCTGGTAACCTTCAGCTCTGATACCACGTGTAACACCCCACGTCCATTAATATCACTCACAAAGGGAATGCATTAACTTCTATGGAGCGTTTTAAGTAAGTATAGAACATAAACTTAACAACAAGACAGATATAAATAGTACTCAAAGATTTAAAACTTTATTTCATTGCAGCGGAAAACACATATGTTTGCTTACATCATTAAAAACCAGAGTTATAGTACATAATATCCATCTTGACTACCAAAAGTACATAAATTGAAAGACATAATCCCCAATACAAAATAGCCAAAAATAAAATAGAAGCTGAACTTTACTTCAGCGATCCAAGCAATCTTCTAAAAGCAGAGAAACGGCAGTCCAAAATCAAGCTCCACTGGTGCTAGTTCCAACCTGAGCACCTGGGGGGGGAGGGAAGGAAGAAAAGAGGAGGAAACAAAGGGGGTCAGACATAAAGTCTGGCGAGTGCGATAACTTTAACAATATAATTAACAAAGTAACTAGGCTAAGGCATATGTTGGAAAATAAGGAAATGACCATGAACCATTGAGTATGGCAGAGTAAATAAGGAAACAAGATGAACAACGATATCGTTAAAGCGCCCCTAAACCACTATAAGATAATAACTAAACTACACCAACACTATAGGATAATTGCTATACTGCACCACCACTAGTCACCCTAAGATTGATCCCGCCTACAAACTTAATAATGATATTGGTAGTTTCGTGCACCCCTAGCTGCCTTCATAGGTGCCGCCTACACCTGTCTCCACTAGGTGTACCCACTACCCCCAAGCGATCGGCTCCCTAACTCGTAGATACCCGTGTTGGCCCCATAGTGGGGTGTATCACTCCCCAAAGTGGCAACCCGATACCACCAATGATGCACGGCTTATACCTAAATGATGCAACAACGTCTTACCTACCAGCCCGGGTCCACACACGCATATGAACCCGTTGGACTTACGTTGCCACCGCTAACCCGGTTTGGCCTCTTACAGTCAAGCCCAGTATGCGTGTCCCGTCCTCGACTTGGGTCGAGCCCACAAAGATACGTATGGGTTACTGGTAGAAATGGGCCCCCACTACTTGACACAAGCTATCCACCTAAGCTTGGTCCCCTCTAGTACATCCCACTTAACCCACTTCTTATTCATGTTCACTTACATGTTTCAATTTTGGTTAAGTGTTTCTAATCGTATTTCCAAATGCCACCCAAGGCACCCACTAGATTCCACATGCCACCCAAGGCACCCACTTAACCCCCTCATGTCCCACTACATGTTTATCTGGTTAAGTGTTTCTTAATTCATTAAGACCGTAACCTCACAAAGACCTCTCACATTAGACTGGCATTTGTGGCAGCTGGATTTGCCGGGCGGGTCCGGGCAGTCTTACACCACAAAAGAGCCTAACCTCGTGTCTTTACAATTGTTACGTATTTAATTTATGCCTAAGACCTCTCACATTAGACTGGCATTTGTGGCAGCTGGATTTGCCGGGGGGACCGGGCAGTCTTACACCACAAAAGAGCCTAACCTCGTGTCTTAGACGATTAATTACTCCTAATTAATCATTCCCTAATTTGAATTACTTTCCCTATTCAAATTATCAATCAATTCCAAATTTAACGATGTCTATAATTGACTCAATTATGTCCATCCATTTATGGTATGTAAAATCATACCAATTTTCATCTCAAATTTATTTTATGCCTTTTAAGGCATTTATGCCAATTAAATATTTTAATATTATCCCCTTTTACCCCACATTGTACGTTTGTTCGTTTAACGTAAAATATACGTTAGACTCGAATAGTCTAACTCATGGAATAAAGAGAAAACATCACAATATACACATAATTAAAACATAGATCTAAACATAGGGGTGAACTTGCATGTGTGAATGATGTTCTACATCTAAAACTTGCATAGGCGAAAGTTACAACTTACATAAACAACATATGTCATGGATCCAAATCTAAAGGTGTGAACTTGTTGAGATAATGGTCACAAACTTGCATAAATCATGTATGTCATAGACCTACATCTAAAGGTGTAAACTTGCATAGGCAATAACCCTAAACTTGCATAACATGATTCATATCCCAAACTCATATATTTATATAAACTTGCATATGTGATTTATGCATCATAACAATGGTGTAAATTTGCATCTAACATGTAAATTATCATGTAGAATTTATCATATAACTCACACATGTCATAGCCTAACTTTAGATCTAAAATTGATGTCACGAAACATGTAAGGTTATACTAACTTGCCTATGATTCTTGTCTAAATCAATATCTAAACTTGCATACATACTTGTGATCTATCATATGAATCAACATAACCAAACTAGCATATGAACAACATGATGATCTGATTATACAGGAGCCAAATCACAGAATTACAACATACGTGATAGTATTATAACTTTACATCATAAATGATAGCATCACAACATTACGTCATAGAGATTTCAACACAATTCTACAACATAATTACAACATGCGATCAATAATTCACATCACGTCCATACAATCTGCATCATAACTTAATCCAATTAAATTGCTAATTATTTTATTAAAATTATCGAACTCACTACTCAAAGGCGGTCTTGAGTTCTGAATTCTGAAGTTGTATTAGCTTTCCTTTGAAGAAGATTCGTTGTTAGGGTTGAATAGAACTGATTTGATTTGCTGTTCTTCCTCTCTAATTGGTGGCGGCTAATCTAGGTTATAAGATGACAGCATGACGGCCATAGTTTCAGTTTTAATTCTGATTTAGGGTTTGAGTCTACCCATGTTTATATAGAATTTTAATTTAATTAAAGCCGTCAGATGATCTTAGGGTTAATCAAAACCATTTGGTCGGAATAGGGTGGCACCTCAGCATTAATGACTCAGCATGGAGTCAGAAAGGACTCAGCAACATGGGTCAGACTGAACCAGAAAACTGTGCAGGCCTGCTGCCTCGGCCTGGGCGCACTTGGCAGGTGCGCCGGTGCAAATTTGTACTGGTGCACTTCCCAAGTGCGGCAGTGCAATTTTTTTTTCTTGTTTTGCCACCAAACTTCGTTCGTCCATAACTCCTTCATCCGGTACCCGTTTCCCGCAAACTCGGATTCTATTTCAACCAGAATTCTGAGACAATCACAATGGCGCAACCCCATTCCCTTAATTCTCACGTCTGAGATTAATTATTCTTTATTTTAGTTAATTCGATTATTCAAAAATCCAGGGTGTTACAGAAACCGTTGGATTCGTTTTGAAAATATCTTTCTAATGATATAAAATTTGTGAAGATCCAATAGTTAGATTTTCAGATATGTGTAAATCAAATCTGGAGAAAAACAGTGCCACGGCCGCGTTATGGCCTGAAGCGTCGTTTGAATTAATTTGCTATTTTTAAATAAATAAAAATAGCGATAAATCGTGATAAAATATTATAAACGATATGGAATGGAAATAAACTGAATTTTCTCGGTTTATGTGATATTTGTTGGTTGATTGTGTTTGGCGTGAAAATTACATTAAAGGACAGAATTAGTGATGTCGAATAATTTAACCATTGAAATGAATTGATTTGAAATTCTAAATATACGTGAATTATTTGAAAAGGCCGAGTTGATTCTCATTTCAAATAATTCTTCGACGAGTGAAAGTCGAAGATATTAAGACGGTGCAAGACCGATGATCTTCACATCGAATGGAGGGGTGCTACTGATGCTCATGATAGGAGTAGCTACCTTGAAGGGGTTGAAGTAGTAGTCGTCTGGACGTACATGTTGATTGTACGGATATGCGAGGTATTGAGTGCCTCCGATTTCGTTCAGACCCAGAATGAACGTGTGAATGGACTGTGTGTCTGACATTGGATTTCATTCTGTGTGATTGATAAACGTCAGTTGCATGGCGTGAATTGCCTGTGTGGCATGCTGAGATGCAATGATCAAAGCTTTTGTTGAAAAGAAGAGCTTTGTGGTTGATGATCAAAACAACGCCTGTGTGGCATTGCTTTGTGTATAACGTTAATTCTGAGCCTTACACCCCGGTATGAGCCAGAAACGGGAGAAGGACATCAGGGAGGACATGTGTTCCCTTCTAGCTAGGAGTGGTGCTTTGGGTTTTGCACGCCCGGGTATTTTACTTATGTGGATGATGGAAAGCGAGGCCTCGGTTAGTTCGGTCTCTTTGGAGCCGATGATTTGGTCGGATATGACCAGTGACGCCCCATAGGGCGGGGAAATGCAGTGTTCAGGAATTTTAATCCACATCGGTGGACCGGCCCTGACGATCCAATTGTCACTCGAGCTCTGATCCTGAGGGGCGGGCTAGAGCGTCTCGAATTCGGTAAGGACTATCTTTTGCCTTGGTTCATGACGGAAATCCAATTTCCAAATACGACATCGTGCGGTTTTGATTGTATATCTATATATGGCGACATAGTGGTACGGGACACTTATGCCGTCTATGATTGATATTTATGATTGTATCTAAAATTAGAAACTAACTGGAAACGAGCTAAGACGGATGGTTTCCTAGGTATTGGTCTGATGTTGGTTTCGGCCTTCGGGGTTAATACTTAGGGAATCGTTCTCTTACTAGTTTACGGTTGGAGTCTGATTAAGAATTAAGCGATAAAATTTACATTTTAAGTGATTTTACTTTACGCGTATTAATCATATCTTAGTCGATATAAGGTAAAACTCTATCCTCCGGTTTGTGTTGCATTGTGTGATGGGACTTGAGTCTTATATCGGCTTGATCTTTTTAAAAAAGCATTGCGATGTTTAAAAGATTTATTTGTTTTAAAGCACTGGCAATCCAATGGAGTAAACCCGTTCCGCGAAAGTGGCGTGGTCCTGTGATTAGCCATATTGTAAAGTGTGTCAAGTAGATTTCTCATACCAATCCCATGACTGACTTGTAGTTTGTTTCACTTGCAAACTCGGGTACCCCTTTTTCTACATGAGCAGCCTTGTATTCAGGTTTTAGCAGGCTCTTTCTGGATAGCTGGAGCTGAAGATGGATTCTACCATTTATCTCTTTTTATGCTATTCAGCTCCTATTGTACATATTATATTTGTTTTCCGCTGTAGACATTTATGTATAGCTGAACTGTATTTTGTACTAAGTATGATCCTATATACTGTGTAACTCTGATGATTATATTTATCCAGTGTATTCTATTGTACATTATCCGGTGTATTTATTTATTTCTGTTCTGTTGTTATCTGTTTATGTGTTATATTCCAAAGATTACCCTTGCACCGTCTCATCGGGGTTTGGGGTCATCACAAACGTGGTATCAAAGCTTTGGTTAAGCTTAGTTCTGGAATATAACATATGAACGAACTTGTCAGAAATGGAGCCAGTAGTGTTCTAGGACGAGTAACTCATTATAGATAGGATCAGTAATATCCTAGTATGAGTATAGCAGAATGAAATACACCTCGATAGACACATTTACATTCAAGTATATGTCTCTATGATTTATAACATCTTTTCTATTGACCTGACACTTGGTCTGCTATTTGCAGAAGTACTAGAAAATGAGTGCCAGAAACAGAAGGAATGCAGACCCAGATATAGAAGCTATACTTAAGAAATATAGAAATATGGGTGGAGTACCATTCTTGGGCGAAGAATCTATTGCTAAAACACAAGCTTGGATTCATTCTGCTGGGAAAATCTTTGAAGGTTTAAAGCTGAGGGATGACCAGAAAAGATTACTGGCATCTTGGGCACTCAAAGACGAAGCTTTGTTCTGGTGGGATTCGATTGTTAAAGATAATCCTGAAGGTGATATCACCTGGGATAGATTCAAGGAGATTTTCAGTGAAAAATTTATTCCTCTAGAAGCAACTGAGCGGTTAAGTGATGAATTCTACTATTTGATACAAGGAGATATGAATATCCCAGAATATCATAAGAAATTCAATGAAACTTTTCATTTTGCTCCGCATCTGATTCAAGATCCAAAGCGGAAGAATCTGAGTTTTATTTATGATCTTCAAATAAAATACCAGAATAAAGTAGTGGATCATGTGAAGCTTCCTTTTTATGAAATGATATACATGGCCTACCAGTATGAGGATCTCGATAGGAAAGGTTTGTTGCGAGACGAAGAGGAAGTCAGTTCGGGCAACAAAAGGAAATTTGAAGCTGATAGCCCAGAGGCGAGTACACAGCCTGAGGCCAGTACTACGTCTAGAGTCAGAAAGAACCCTAGGTTAAATCGAGAAAAAGTTAAATCTGAGGAAGTGCCAATAACGACTGCCACATGCACGAGCTGCAATAGGCGAGGACATTTGGCGATAAATTGCAAATCTTGGCACGAAAGAAATAAGGATAAATCTGAACACAAGGGCAAGTTTCGAGAGAATAGAAAATGCAGTCAGTGCCATGGGACTGGTCACCTCTCAAAGGCTTGCCAGCTATTCAAGAAATCTGAAGTGGTTCAGGTAAATAAAGTAGCAGAAGTTCCTGCGTCCTCAGCTGGTCAGGAAAGGCCAAATGTTTTAGAAGGCACGCTTACTGTCAAAAATATTCCAGTTAAAGTACTGTTTGATACAGGCGCGTCGCGAAGCTTTGTTGCAAAGAATGCAGTTAAGAAACTGGATTTGAATTTGAAAAATCTCAAAGCACCAATTACTATTCATAATCCGGTTGGGGGTTCCCTCGATCTTAGTTGGGTTTGTGGGGTTCCAGTTTCTTTTTCCTGCTATTGATTCCCTACTATCGCGATCATCATGAATTTTACATAGTTTGATCTTATTCTGGGAATGGATTGGTTAACCAAATATGAATCTGAGGTTAAATGCGCCGACAGAGTCGTAAGGGCGAAGATTAAATCAGGCAATTATATAACCATTCCACTGAAGGTTCGAATTCTGATAGAAAGGACTTCTGGGCAGCTTTAGATGTTTCTCCTGCTCAAATAGATCTTGTTCCTGTCGTGACGAAGAATATTCAGGTCGACATTGCAAATATCCCAGTTGTCAAGAACTATGCGGATGTGTTTGAAGAAGTTGTTGGCTTACCTCCGCAGAGAGAAATTGATTTCAAAATCTCTTTTGTTCCGAATGCAAGGCCAGTAGTTCACGCTATTCGAAGAATGACCTTGAAAGAGAAAGAAGAGTTAGATAATCAGACTCGACAGCTTGTATGGAAAGGTCTAATCAGGCCTAGTTTCTCTGATTGGGGAGCAGCAATGGTATTTGTCCCGAAGTCAGACGGTACTCTCAGACTGTGTGTAGATTATCGTGACTTGAATAAGCAGACACTGAAGAATAAATATCCATTGCCGCGGATTGATGATTTGTTGGATCGATTGAATGGCGCACAAGTGTTTTCCCGAATGGACCTAGCTACAGGTTTTCATCAGCTTCGTATTGCCAAAGAGTGTGTTCCTTTGACAGCATTCAGAGGCCCAGACTTATTCTACGAGTGGTTAGTAATGCCGTTCGGCTTATGTAACGCTCCAGCATATTTTGTCGATCTAATGAACCGAGTATTCAGAGGAGTATTGAATAAATTTGTTCTGGTCTTCATTGATGATATACTGATCTTCTCTAAGTCAGAAAGCGAACATGAAAAACATTTGGAACAAGTGTTAGAAATTCTCAGAAAGAATGTTTTAAAAGCAAAGTTTTCCAAATGTATATTCTGGTAAGAAGAAGTCAAATTTCTTGGCCATGTCGTGTCAAAACAAGAAATTTCAGTGTATCCCAGTAAAATCACTGCTATTCAGAATTGGAAACAGCCTCGTACGCCACAGAAGTTAGAAGTTTTCTCGGATTGGCTAGTTATTATCGGAAGTTCGTTAAGAATTTTTCGAAGATATCCAGTCACTTAACAAAGCTTACTAAGAAACATTCGAGATTCAACTGGACTCCCGAATGTGAGGCAGCTTTCCAGGAGCTGAAGTTAAAATTGACGACTGCTCCAGTGCTCACAATTATTGACGGCAATCACGATTTGAAAGTCTGGACCGATGCTTCTAAAGAAGACCTTGGTGCAGTGTTAATGCAAAGAGGCCATGTAGTCGCTTATGCTAGCCGTCAATTGAAACCACATGAAAAGAATTATGTAACTCGCGATCTAGAATTGCTAGCTATCGTGTTTGCTATGAAAATCTGGAGGCATTATCTATTGGGTGAGAAGTTTGAATTATACACTGATCATCAATCATTGAAATATTTATTCACCTAGAAGGATCTGAATATGAGGCAGCAGCGTTGGTTAGAATTTCTCGCAGCTTATGATCTAGGTATTTTATATACTCCGGGAAAAGCCAATGTTGTAGCTGATGCGCTCAGCAGGAAGAATGTGATCATCGCTAGTATTATCATTACACCATCGTTGATTGATAAAATAGCTATTCTTTAGAAAGACGATAGTTTTATTAAGGAGATGATCAGAAGAATTCAAAAGGGCGAAGTCTCCAGTTTCCAAGTGGATGGCGCAGGAGTTATGAGATTGAAAGGTAGAATTTGTGTTCCCGACAACATTGAACTCAAAAGAGAAGTATTGGACAAGTGTCAAAAGTCCAAGTTGTGTATCCACCCAGGGGTTAGTAAAATGTATAATGACCTCAAGCGAACTTTCTGGTGGAAGGCAATGAAAAGAGATCTCTATATATGTTAGCCGGTGTTCCACCTGTCAGCAAGTCAAAAGCGATCAGCAGAAGCTCGCTGGATTGTTGCAACCGTTGGAAGTTCCAGGTGGAAAGTGGGAACAGATTTCTATGGATTTCATAGATGGTTTGCCCAGAACCCGGAAAGGAAATGACAGTATTTGGGTGATCGTAGATCGTTTCACAAAGACTGCCCATTTCATACCTGTCAAATCGAACAGAACTGCTCAGGGTCTGGCGCAGGTATATTTCAAGGAAAGACTGCACGGAGTTCCCATGAGCATCGTTAGCGATCATGATCCAATTTTTGCTAGTAAATTCTGGGAAGCATTCCAAGCAGAATTGGGAATGAAACTGAACTTGAGCACCGCATATCATCCTCAAATAGATGGTCAAACTGAGAGGGTGAATCGTATTCTTGAAGATCTATTGCGGGCTTGTATTATTGATTTTGGCGGATCATGGGAAGACCACTTACATTTGGCCGAATTCTCATATAACAACAGCTACCAGGCGAGCTTGAAAATGTCACCATTCGAAGTATTGTATGGTAGACTGTGCCGATCCTCTGCTTGTTGGGTTGAACCTGGTAATAGACTTGTATTGGGGCCTGATATGATTCGCGATGCTGCGGACAAAGTCGATTTCGTTAAGAAACGATTACTAGCTGCTCAAAGCCGACAAAAAAGCTATGCGGATAAGAGTAGAAGAGATATATCATTTGCTGTTGGCGACTATGTATATTTAAAGGTATCTCCGATGAGAGGAGTCATCCGGTTCGGTAAAACAGGGAAATTGGCGCCCAAATTCATTGGTCCGTTTCCTATTCTTGAACGGATTGGAACTCTCGCATATAGGGTTCAATTACCTGATTGGTTGCCTGGAGTGCATGATGTATTTCACGTATCTCAACTTCGAAAGCATGTTCATGATCCAGACTTGAACGTAGAAGAAGCAGCGCAATGGGATATAGAAATTACTCCAGAGTTGGCTGTGAGAAGAGAGCCGCTAAAGATAACTGGCAAAGAAACCAAAGAGCTGAGGAACAAGAAGGTTCACTTAGTCAAAGTGCAATGGAGTGGAGATCCGCGAGATTGTACTTGGGAAACAGAGGAAAGCATTAAGAAAGCCTATCCTAAGTGCAGGGTGGATATCTCTGATTAACTCTGGTGCAAGGTACATTTACCATATTTTGCATTTCCACTATGTTCATTACTTTGTTGTTGTTTTCTTTGCATTGATGTAAACTTTTTAATTATATAGCCTGAATGTTTTCAAAAGAGTATATGAAATAATTAGTATGATTTTGAAAAGTTAAAAATAAAACTGATTGTTGTTTGTGTTGTGTGATAGTGGATTTGATTAATTAAATTATTAGAACGATAGTTAATTTAATCAATAAGAGAATGAATGGTAGAATTTATTCGATTAAATCACACATTGAACTGAGTTAAAAATAAATAGAACTATATACATGTGCACTATATATGTTTGGACAGGTAAATGGATTAGCTGTTGAGTAAAGAAATTATTTGCGTGTCCGACAAATAGGTAAACCTTAATGAGTTGGATGCGCAATTTTATTATTATATCAACTCCTGTGAATGTCATTGGATGCGGAGTGCTGATTGTTCTGTGTGTAATAATAAACGTCGCCATAGGACAGTAACAATTAATTTTGAACTACACTACATGGCATACTTCTTGAAGATAGGCATACTTCATCATATACCGCATAAGCTTTTGGGTCTTGTGTGATGAGGTTGAAGATTTACCATACGAGCGAGAGGCTTGTATGGCGATGACTATATTTTACAGGTTGAACTGATGACTGAGATGGACCATATAAAATATAATGGTAAATTGCCAGATTAATAAAAACCCCACATGGGTCTAGAGATGACAATAAACGCGTCTCTCTGGTCATTAAGGCACAAAAACCATTTATAGGGTGACGAGAATTTATTCTCTGGAGTTATGATCTATACATACTCCCCTGTGGACACTGAAATATATCACTATAAAAATGTGCATGCTTATTAGGATTTATTGGGTACCTAATACGGCCCAATAAATTTCCAAACCCCTCCCCGTACAAAGGAGGTTATGGCGAAATTTTTCGAAAATTTAGGGTGTTAGCCAAAATTTTGAAGAATTTGGAAATTCTTAGAAACTGAAAAGTTGAAGAATGGAAGCCAGATTGAAAGTAGATTTGATGAATCAAACCATTTTCGACTTTGTTCCTTTTCGGGGACGAAAAGTTTTAAGTGGGGGAGATTGTAACAACCCGGAAAATATGAATCAGTTTAAAATTTTTAAATTGGCTAAAATAGTGAATTTTAAGTATTTAAAATAAATATTTTAAATAATAATGACGAAAAGTATGTTTGAATCGAAGTTTGAAAATAAATATAATTATTTCAAATTATAAATAAGGTCTGAAATGGCGCGGTAGTTTCAAAATTTCAATTCAAACTTTGACTGACTGTACCGGGTGTAACATAAAACGGATTTTAGTGAAACAAAAAATATTTAAATCTGTTAGTGAATATCTTTCTAACGTATCTGAAAAATCGAAGTTTCATAGCGGGAGTCAAAAGTTATGGCCAAATGAATTTTCAGAAAGGTCGCTATATAATTTTTATAGCCCGTGAAAATAGACATTTTGCAAACGACCTCGGAATTCGACGAAACCACTTTTTTTGGATCCGGGATGTCAAATTATTGCTAGGTTTCAAATTTCATAATTTTTGAAGCTAATATGTGAGCGTGGCGAAGAAAAATGTGTTTTGGTCAATTACAGTTAAATTGGATCGACCAGAAAATGACCATTTTTCAAACGGTCTCAGAATTCCACGAAACTAGTTTTGTTGGGACCGTATCGTCAAAACATAGCTAGATTTATTTTTCTGGAATTTTTAGAATCAGTATGTGGCCCCGGCAAATTGAAATGTACGTTCAAATTAAATATTGAATGTGTTATATTTTAATTTGAAGAAAAACTGACTGAAACAGTCGAATAGGCCTTCGAAACATATCCCATTGTGTTCGGAATGAGGGTAATTAGATAGGGACGACAGTCGTTGGGTTTGGATTGGAGTTCGTAGGAGATAAGGGGTATTTTAGAAATTTAAAAATATATATATAAATAAATAAAACCTATTGGCCCTCATAAATTTCTCTCTCCCCGTATCAGCCTCGACGAATGGCAGAACCTCCTCGAAACTTCTCCCCTCGTTATCGCGCAAACCACATGATGAAATGATTCGATCCAGTTGAAGATTTCGTAGATCCAAGCCTCCTCTTCAAATCCATGTCAGTTTCGGATTTTATCGTTGTGTAAATCGTTGGAATCACCTGCTCGAACTTCAGGCGTTCACCACCGATTTTCTCCACAGCCGCCGCCACGAGTTGGGCCCCACCACCATGGTTGCGCGCGCCTTTCCAAGCTCTTCGGAGCTGCATAACTTGATCGACCTATAGCGCAACGGATTGAACGAAAGATTCCACCCTAGTTTTGAACGAAATAGTGAGGTATACAGCCTTATTTTTATTTTATAGTTAATAGCACTTTAAAGCGCTACGGTTTTTGATTTCACAATAAAAATCATATCTTTTTCGTGTGTGGTCGAAATTCAGTGAAACAAGAGACAGTGGACTTGTGTGGACGTCTTCTACATTCTAGAAGAGACCGCATATTTTTCTGAGCCTTCTGCTATTTTTGGTGGAGTGGAACCCAAGGTGAGATTTCTAATTTATAAACGATATGGAAAACAACGATGTATAAATTATATAGTCGATGTATGAGTTATATAAGCGTTGTACACCTCATGTATAAGCGTTGTATAAGTTGTATGTTCGATGTATAAGTCATATATGCGTTGTAAAAATTATATATGCGATGAAATGACATTGAAATGAATTGAAGTGAATTGAAATATATTTATATACGAATATATATATATACTCCCCTCGTCCAAAGACCATGGACGATATTTATTGGTTGTGATATTGTTTGGATTATTTGGTTGATGTGAAATTTGGTGAAAAATGCGAATGGTTGATAGAATTGTTTGTGGTTGAGAATGATTGATTATGGTTGAAAAATACCCATCTGTGGTTGAAAACAAAATTAGAACAGATTGTGGAAATGAAAGAAAACATGCTCGCCTGCGTGCGAATTAGATGCATGAAATCCCCATTGTCAAAAACCGCAAGGTTTTAAGGTAGAGCGAGGAGCTGTACATCGATACGGTCCCGGTTTTAACTACCCTGCCGTTATGCTGCCGAAATTTTCTGAAATATTTCAGTGTTTGATTTATTTTCATGTGCTGAAAACTAAATTCATGTGTTGAATAGAAATTCATGTGTTGAGTGACATTCATGTGTTGAGTGACATCCATGTGTTGAAATAAATTGTTTTACAATAAAAATCACATTTTATCACCTGTTTGAACTATATAAAATAATCGTGTTTTGAAATAAATTGTTTTATAATAAAAATCACATTTTATCACCTGTTTGAACTATATAAAATAATCGTGTTTTGAAATAAATTGTTTTATAATAGAAATCACATTTTTATCACCTGTTTAAACTATATAAAAGAAACATGTTTTGAGATAAATTGTTTTATAATAAAAATCACATTTTTAACACTGTTGGAACTATAGAAAAAAGAATCGTGTTTTGAAATAAATTGTTTTATAATAAAATTCACATTTTTATTATATATATGAATTGTTAAAAATAGTGATTTGTTGAAATAAATATATGTTTGATAAAAATATCATTTTTATCAAATATAGGAAGTGGATATAGTTTTGAAATCGAAGAATGGATTATATTTATATATATATAAATATAATTAAAATAAATCGAATAACGAAGCTGCAGTTCGTATTTTGAAACCGTGATTTCAAACGATTAGTGCGGGAGATCCGACCATCGGATTTTCCCGAAACCGCAACCGTTGGGTTCGCTTTGGAAATATCTTTCCAATGACACCTACTTTGTAAAGATCCAACGGTTGGATTGTTTGGAATGTTTAATTCAAATCTGGATAAAAACAACGTCAGAATCAATTATATATATATATATATATAAATTAAATCGAATAACGACGCTGCAGTTCGTATTTTGAAATCGTAACTTCAAACGATTGTACCGGGAGATCCGACCGTCGGATTTTCCCAAAAATAAAACCGTTGGATTCGTTTTGAAAAGATCTTTCTAATGATATAAAATTTGTGAAGATCCAATGGTTAGATTTTCAGATATGTGTAAATCAAATCTGGAGAAAAACAGCGCCACGGCCGCGTTATGGCCTGAAGCGTCGGTTTAACAAATTGGCTATTTTTAAATAAATAAAAATAGCGATAAATCATGATAAAATATTATAAACGATATGGAATGGAAATAAACTGAATTTGCTCAGTTTATGTGATATTTGTTGGTTGAATGTGTTTGGCGTGAAAATTACATTAAAGGACAGAATTAGTGATGTCGAATAATTTAACCATTGAAATGAATTGATTTGAAATTCTAAATATACGTGAATTATTTGAAAAGGCCGAGTTGATTCTCATTTCAAATAATTCTTCGACGTGTGAAAGTCGAAGATATGAAGAAGGTGCAAGACCAATGATCTTCACGTCGAATGGATGGGTGCTACTGATGCTCATGATAGGAGTAGCTACCTTGAAGGGGTTGAAGTAGTAGCCGTCCGGACGTACATGTTGATTGTACGGATATGCAAGGTATTGAGTGCCTCCGGTTTCGTTCAGACCCAGAACGAACGTGTGAATGGACTGTGTGTCTGACATTGGATTTCATTCTGTGTGATTGATAAACGTTAGTTGCATGGCGTGAATTGCCTGTGTGGCATGCTGAGATGCAATGATCAAAGCTTTTGTTGAAAAGCAGAGCTTTGTGGTTGATGATCAAAGCAACGCCTGTGTGGCATCGCTTTGTGTATAACGTTAATTCGCGAGCCTCACACCTCGGTATGAGCCAGAAACGGGAGAAGGACATCAGGGAGGACATGCGTTTCCTTCTAGCTAGGAGTGGTGCTTTGGGTTTTGCACGCCCGGGTATTTTACTTATGTGGATGATGGAAAGCGAGGCCTCGGTTAGTTCGGTCTCTTTGGAGCTGATGATTTGGTCAGATATGACCAGTGACGCCCCATTGGGCGGGGAAACGCAGTGTTCAGGAATTTTAATCCACATCGGTGGACCAGCCCTGACGATCCAATAGTCACTCGAGCTCTGATCCTAAGGGGCGGGCTAGAGCGTCTCGAATTCGGTAAGGACTATCTTTTGCCTTGGTCATGACGGAAATCCAATTTCCAAAATCGACATCGTGCGGTTTTGATTGTATACCTAAATATGGTGACATAGTGGTATGGGGCACTTATGCCGTCTATGATTGATATTTATGATTGTATCTAAAATTAGAAACTAACTGGAAACGAGCTAAGACGGATGGTTTCCTGGGTATTGGTCTGATGTTGGTTTCGGCCTTCGGGGTTAATACTTAGGGAATCGTTCTCATACTAGTTTACGGTTGGAGTCTGATTATGAATTAAACGATAAAATTTACTTTTTAAGTGATTTTACTTTACGCGTATTAAGCATATCTTGGTCGATATAAGGTAAAACTCTATCGTCCGGTTGTGTTGCATTGTGTGATGGGTCTTGAGTCTTATATCGGCTTCATCTTTATAAAAAGCATTGCGATGTTTAAAAGATTTATTTGTTTTAAAGCACTGGCAATCCAATGGAGTAAACCCGTTCCGCGAAAGTGGCGTGGTCCTGTGATTAGCCATATTTTAAAGTGTGTCAAGTAGATTTCTCATACCAGTCTCATGATTGACTCGTAGTTTGTTTCACTTGCAAACTCGGGTGCCCCTTCTTCTACACGGGCAGCCTTATATTCAGGTTTTAGCAGGCTCTTTCTGGATAGCTGGAGTTGAAGATGGATTCTACCATTTATCTCTTTTTATGCTATTCATCTCCTATTGTACAAATTATATTTGTTTTCCGCTGTAGACATTTATGTATAGCTGAACTGTATTTTGTACTAAGTATGATCCTACATACTGTGTAACTCTGATGATTATATTTATCCAGTGTATTCTATTGTACATTATCTGGTGTATTTATTTTTGTTCTGCTATTATCTGTTTATGTGTTATATTCCAAAGATTACCCTTGCACCGTCTCATCGGGGTTTGGGGTCGTCACATAGATACCATGTGCTAGTCATACCATAAGGTGTATCAATCCTTATGATAGCGACCTGACACGATTCAAGATGCACAGTGTATAACTACTGGTACCCAGTGCCTACTTTTTACCACTCCGGAGTACGTGCACGCCCGTAAACTGTCAGAACCTACACTGACGTACCCCCTACCGCTGTTTTGACCGCTTATAATCAGCCCAGTAATCGTGCCCCACCCTGCCTAGTTTCAGAATACCATGATACATCTATGTGGGTTACTACTGAAATGGGTCTCCGTTATTAGGGTTTCCTGTTGGTTAAGTTTGTGGGCCTATATATACAAAGATTACCCACCTACACAAGATGTACTTAACCCTCCCACCGATTCTAGCATGTTTTCTTAATGGTTAAGTTTGTGGGCCTATATGTACTAATATTGCCCACCAACCTGAGATGTACTTAACCCTTCCATCGATTCAAGCATGTTTATTTAACGGTTAAGTTTGTGGGCCTATATTTACTAATATTACCCACCAACCCGATATGTACTTAACCCTCTCGCACATTATGTCATATTGGTTAAGTGTTGTCCATTCATGTTAACTTAACCCACCCATTCATCGTGTCATGTTGGTTAAGTGTTTCTTATTAACTTAACCTTGTTCGTTCATCAAGTTATATTGGTTAAGTGTTTTCTTGTTAACTTAACCCCACGTGTTCATCATGTTGTATTAGTTAAGTGTCATCAATCAGTTCAAGTTAACTTAACCCACCTACTTGTCATGTTACTTTGGTTAAGTGTTTCCTTCTTGTGTCAAATTAACCCCACCACAAATCAAGTTATAATGGTTAAGTGATGCCCTCTTGTTTTAACTTAACCTTACCACAAATCAAGTTATATTAGTTAAGTGCTTCTTATTACTTAACCCTACCATTCATCATGCTATACTGGTTAAGTGTTTCCTATTAACATAACCCTAGTCATTCCTTAGCATGTCTTATTCATTAGCATTAACTGATTTATTAATGCACCAACCTCTCACATTAGATATGTGTTGTTGCGGTTACTGGATGTGCTTGGCAGTTCCGGGCAGTTTTACACCACAACTCAATCTAACCACGGGTTTTTCTTGGGCATGATGCACTAACCTCTCACATTAGATAGGTGTTTTTGTGGTTAATAAATGTGTCGAGCGGTTCCGGACAGTTTTACACCACAACTCAATCTAACCTCGGGTTAGGTATGTTCATCTTTAATCTACACATTTACCTTATATACCCAAATCTAGATTTTACATGCTAATTACCAAATTCACCAAAACTAGTCATGCTATATTTTACGCCCAATCTAGATTTAATGCTCAAGTTACCCCAAATTCGCAACAATAACAATTTTGCCCAAAATTTGATTTATATGCCAATTTCATACTTTGTCGTTCATGTCAATTCTAGGTTCAATATGTCAAATTACATATTCCATTATTCATGTCAAATTATCCCAAATTGCATCTTAACAGTCATGCCATACTACATGTTCCAAATTATGCCAAATAATGTCAGTTCCATGTTATACCCAATTACCCCCGCATTCATAACGTACGTATTTCGAGATTTAACTCAAGGTTCATAAAATAAGGGGAGAAGCAAGATGGAACATCATAAGGATGGGCATAGTTATATGATGATAAGAACTATTGGTCCAATAAACTTAACGTACTAAAAAAGACAAGTTTTGCATAGAATACATCGCAGACATATAAATATGATATGAATATCATCATGAATCATCACAGGCATATAGGTTTGACAAGAATTATATCATGAACTTAAAGAGGATTACAATTCCGATATACAACAAGGAGAGATATGATTGGACCAATTTCATAGTCAAAAATGACTCCTAAAGATATATATATTCAAGCATTGATTCAATGAAAGGATAGCTTACCTCAGGCATATTCTCATATCCATTTTATTACATGCCACAATTATATTTAGGTGTTCAAATCTAAAAAGTAACTGACTTACAAAACAAAGGCAAATCTTGTTTTCATGCCTAAGCCATACTTCACTATACACACTAATCTTCTTTTTCCAAATCGTAAACTATCATATATATATATATATATATATGTGACGGCCCGCCCCGCACCAACCGATATTCACTCCAAAAGTGCGCTGTACACATGTCCAGTTAGCACGGAACGGGTCGTCAGAAGGAAAAGGGAAGAAGGAAATGAACATACAAAGAACCTGTAGAATGTCTCATAGCGCATAGAACGAAATATAATAATAACATACTTGACATAAAACAGGAGAGACAGTGCATAAGCTAAAAACTAGAACTGAGCATCATAGCAGCGGAAATCCAAAATACAGCTTATTACAACTTTCAAACTGTCTCAGAGCAAAAGTAAGATAAAGGAGGTACACTACTAATGCCCAAGTAGCGACCACCAACGACACAGGGAGGACGTGTGTATATATATATATCATACGTGGAAGCCTCCTGCCCGCCTCCGAATCAGCTACTCGCGCATCACCAGCTAACCTGTCTCTAGTCTGCTCGTGTGAGCACCCAGAGTAATAAGAGGAGACATAAAACTCTGGGTCAGACATAAAGCCTGGTATGAGCGATAAGCATCTAAAGTGAACAATAACAGGTAGACTAGAAACATACCTGGACCTGCAACCAAAGAGTTAGCACTACATACTGTACAACACTCCAAGGTACCCTATCAAACGGTGTAAAGATACGGAGGTGGGGGAGGTGTGCATGTCATAATGATGGCAAACAATCAAACATAGCATCCATCCTCACATCTCTCACTCAGTGCGTAAAGCATACGATATTCACCACTTCGATCACCCAACATACCTCGCTACAATCACTTTGCCCATGAAGTCATAAATGGCTTCACTGCACTGATAACGTAGCCACAAATCCTTTGCTATGTCCACTTTGCCCCATGGAGTCACAAGAACCCCACTGCACTGGCTCATAGCCTTACTAATCCTTACTATGTCCACTCTGCCCCATGGAGTCACAAGAACCCCACTGCACTGGCTTATAGTCTTACTACGCATCACCTTGCCCCTCAGGTCATAATGACCCTACTGCACTGATAACGTAGTCTTGCTACCATCACCTTGCCCCTCAGGTCATAATGACCCTACTGCACTGATAAGTAGCCATCCTTCATTTTTAGTGGTGAATCGAAGTTATGAACGTCGACAACTCCTTTGCACACGTCCCGCAGCAAAGTCCAACCATGAAGTCCACTCATTGGTTCCTATCTGGATCCTGAGTCAATACCCTTCATTTGGACTACCTTTGCATCTCGGGTTATCAGTCTTCATCGGTTCGGTTCGGATCAGAATGCTCCTTCTTCACTGGATCGGGTCGGGTCTCCAGCTTGCCACGGTTCGGATCGTCATCGCGGTCCTCTTTCTCTTTGCTTCGGATCGTGCTCCTCTCCTTGGTTCGGATCGGAATACCCCATATGGGTCGGATCGCGCTCCTCCAGCTCGTGGCTCCCCCTGGTTCGGATCGGCGTCTCGTAGTGCATCGGTTCGTGGATGCTGCTTTCCTCTAGTCGGATCGTGATGCGAAGCACAAGTGGATCGGATCGGGTAGCAGTTCGCGGTTGGTGCTCGTGGGCCTTGCGCGGATGGTTCAGTTCGGAGGAGATGACTCGACTCGTGGTGATGTCCCACGATCCCATAGGGCGATCCGATCGACCCTCAATCCCCTATCCGATCTGAACCCCTGCACCTTGTCCAGCGAGTTGTTTACGCCCCTCGACGGCGTTTTCGACCATTCCAACTATTCTAATTAGTCACAAAGCATACCATACAGTCATAGAAACATATATAGTCAACCACAAACATCAAAACAACAATATGATAGGTTAAAATGGATCAAACATAGCCAAAACCCCTTATTTTCCCTTAAGCATGTTTAGGTGAAACTTATGATAAGATTAGCAAAACTTAACCAAATTAATCCAAATTCATATCAGAGGTCTAAAACATCATTCCGAATTTTATAAACATTTTTCCAGAATTTTATCATGTTTAAATTCGCTAATTAACACTAATCACCCCTAATTAGCCATAATTAGTGCAAAACTATGCAAATCACTCACCTTAGCCACAAATAAACTAAAATCTAAAATAAATCTCTGATTTGATGTGAATCCCAATGCTAAACAGCAGCTCCAATGTTGCTTTGGTGTAGATCTTCCTTGATTAGGGGTTGCTAAGCCAAATCCTTGACCAAAAGGTGATTTGGAGGTGATTTAGAGGTTGGAGGCCATTTTTAGGGTTTCTTGGTGATAAGTGGAGGCTAGAAAACTGAAATGAAATGATCCTCTATCTTATTTCAGCCTCCCCATAACCCTAATCCCGAAATGAGTTATGGGCCTACTCACTAATCACCCGATTTGGCCCGGTTAAGCAGCTTTTCACCTTCCAAACCTTATTTCAGCCATATCTCCCAAACGGTAAGTCCGTTTGGCTATTATGACCACTCTACGGAAAGGTAAACCATCAAACGAATCCAATGGAAGTGGTTTCAGGTCAAAATTCCTTTCCAATCAAAAGTTATGGCCAAAACAGTACCAACTAGGGGCAAAATGGTCATTTAAAAATCGATAAAAATCATGAACATGGGAAATAACTCTAATAGATGCTTCCCAAAGTAACATGACCGTACGACTTCACATGGGAAAGAAATAAATATTCTACGATCCTATGATGTGTAGAATATGGGTCATTACACTCTCCCCCCTTAAGAAATTTCGCCCCTGAAATTCCCTAATCAAAACACACACAAAGGTCCCGCATGCCTATCAATCATAAAACAACAATCAACATGCAAACAAGTAAGAAAAATCTATCCTAGCATGCGGAAAACTAAATTGCAAAGTAAATCTTACCAGGCAAAGAGTTCTGGATATGCCTTCCTAATGCTCTCCTCTGTCTCCCAAGTACAATCGTTCTCGTCCTCGCCCCACTGAACCTTGACTAGCTTCACCGCCTTCCTTCGAAGTTGCCTCGTATCGTGCCCCACAATACGAATCGGCTTACGGTTCCCAACCGCCTCGGGTTCTACTTCGAAGTCCTCTAACTGATCAGGTGAAATAGTCATATTTAAGTCGTGAACGAACTTCCTTAGTTGGGAAACATGAAATACATTGTGAACTCCCGCCATTTTCTCTGTTAAGCCAACTCTATATGCCAAATTCCCGACTAGTTCAAGAACAGGGAATGGGCCAACAAATCTTGGTGCCAACTTGCCTCTCCTGCCAAATCGTATCACGCTCTTCAACGGAGAGATCTTGACAAACACCAAGTCACCAATGGAGAATTTCAAGTCTCTTCTCCTCTTATCAGCATAACTCTTCTGCCTATCTTGGGCAGCTTTCATTCGTTGTTGAATGATCTTGATCTTATCGAAAGTTTCTCTCACTACATCTGGTCCAAGCACAAACTTCTCGCCAGTCTCTATCCAACATGATGGTGAGTTGCACGGCCTTCCGTACAAAGCTTCATATGGAGCCATACCGATACTGGATTGGTAGCTATTATTATATGCAAACTCTACTAGATGCAAATGGTCTTCCCATGATCCACCAAAATCCAATATACAAGCTCTCAAGAGATCCTCCAATATACGATTCACCCTCTCCGTCTGACCATCGGTCTGAGGATGATATGCGGTACTGAGATGTAATCCTGACCCTAGAGCCTCCTGTAAGCTCTTCCAAAACCCACTAGTGAACAACGGGTCTCGGTCACTCACAATGCTTTTGGGTACTCCATGAAATCTCACTACCCACTTCATATACAATTCTGCTAACTTGGCTGCCGTCCTGGTCGATTTGACTGGTATAAATCTTGCACTTTTAGTCAATTGATCCACAATTACCCAAATGCTATCATGTCCCGATCTAGTCCTTGGTAAACCATCGATGAAATCCATCGAGACTTGCTCCCATTTCCATTCGGGAATTTCTAATGGTTGCAACAAACCACTAGGCTTCTTTTGCTCAGCTTTAACTAGCTGGCAATTCATGCATTTGGATATAAACTTCCCAACGTCTCTTTTCATCCCTTCCCAGTAGTAAGTCCGCTTTATGTCTCGATACATCTTATTACCACCGGGATGTTTGGTCAGTTTTGAGTGATGACATTCTCTAAGCACTTCATCTCTCAAACCATTCACGTTGGGCACAACTAGTCTTCCATTCTTCCGAAGCCATCCATCTCGATCAAGCCCATACACATTCATCTCCTCATCGATACCCATCTCTAACTTGGAGATGATTTCCAATAGGTTAGGATCGTCCCTCTGACTAGAGCCGATCCGCTCAATCAAAGTGGGTCTGATCGTCAAACTAGCTAGCATGACTGGATCCAATTCGCACTTTGGTCTGAAATCAAACCCCGCGATATACTCCAGTTGCTTCCATTCAAGAAACATTGCCCCTAAGCTGGCATGTCTCCTACTCAAGGCATCGGCTACCGCATTACCTTTCCCAGGTGTATATGCGATATCAAAATCATACGAAGCCAAGAACTCTAACCATCTTTGCTGATGGAGATTCAGATCTTTCTGGGAAAAGAGATACTTTAACGAATTATGATCGGTAAACAACTCAAATCTTTCTCCCAAGAGATAGTGTCTCCACATCTTCAATGCGAACACAATTGTTGCCAATTCCAAATCATGGGTAGGATACTTCTTCTCATGCGGCTTTAGCTGTCGACTAGCATAAGCTACAACCCTACCTCCTTGCATCAATACAGCACCCAGTCCGGTACCACAAGCATCCGTGTATACCGTCATCTCTTCATTCCCCTTAGGAATGACTAACACTGGTGCACGCGTCAACTTCTCCTTTAGACTCTTGAAGGCATCCTCACACACTCCGTCCCAGATGAAGGACTGATTCTTCTTAGTCAACTGAGTCAACGGTGCTGCTATCCTGGAGAAGTCCTGGATAAACTTACGATAATATCCAGCTAATCCCAAGAAACTTCTTACATCTGTTGCATTCTTGGGCGTAGGCCAATCCTGTACTGTAGCCACCTTCGCAGGGTCCACGGAAATACCACTCTCTGAAACAACATGACCCAAGAATCTTACTTCCCTTCTCCAAAAATGACACTTGGAGAATTTCACTTTCAATTGGTGTTTCCTCAACACCTCCATCACTATCCTCAAGTGTCCCTTGTGTTCCTCCTCTGTCCTTGAATAAACAAGGATATCATCCATGAATACAAGAACAAACTTATTCAACTAATCTCTGAATACTTGATTCATGAGATCCACAAAGTAGGCTGGTGCATTGGTCAACCCAAATGGCATGACCAACCACTCATAAAATCCAGACGGCGTCCTAAATGCCGTTTTAGGAACACTCTCATCTGCTACCCTAAGCTGATGAAATCCTGTCGCGAGGTCCAACTGGGAGAACACTCTTGCTCCTTCCAGTTGATCAAACAAATCATCTATCCGTGGCAGAGGATACTTATTCTTCCTCGTCACCTTATTCAACTCGCGATAGTCCACACACAAACGAAGGGAACCATCTGCCTTAGTGGCAAACACAACTGGTGCTCCCCACTCGGAGACACTCCTTCTAATAAATCCCTTCTTCAAAAGATTGCTGACTTGCACCCCGAGCTCTCGCTGCTCCCTTGGTGCCATACGACGAAGTGGCATCACTATAGGTCTGGCATCTTTCACTAAATCAATACGGAACTCAATCTCTCGGTGTGGTGGAAGCCCGGTCACCTCCTCGAAGACGTCCGGATACTGGCCAACCACGGGCACATCTGACAACTCATCCTGCGGGATGTCGAGGGAATTTACAAAACTAGCCATAACCCCATCACTAGGTAGACTACCAAACACTACCCTCCGCCCATCATTCGCCCTCACTGTCACCAAAAAGCCCTCACAGTCTACCACCACCCCGTATCTTTGGAGCCAATCGACTCCCAATATAATGCCCTACCCAGTAAAACCCAAAACAAAGCAATCACATACAAACATACATCCATGACTCGATAAGACCAAATTCCTGCAAATCATACTAAGGCTAGTCGAACCACCAATCGGGTTCGTCACAATCAATGGTCTATCGACTATCTCGGGTTCCAGTCCCAACCTATCTACCAGGTCACTAGATATGATGGAACGGGAAGCCCCAGTATCAAACAAAACTCGAACTGGTACATCATAAATAGAAAGCATACCTTGAATAACAACATTCTTTCCTTTCTCCGCCGCAGTTGGGGCATTCGACGAAGAAGGAACAGCATCAATAACATATGCTTTCACAATCTGCTTCTCCTTAAGAGGTTGCAGACACTTATCCTTATGATGTCCCACTTGACCACAGTTGTAGCACTTTCTTTCCGCTGGCTTGGCCCGACATTCTTTAGCATAATGGCCCTTCTTACCATAGTTGAAGCACTCAACATCCTTCTTGCTCTTTTTCTGGCCACCCTTAGATTGGTCCTGCTTCCTCTTTTTCTGAGAGTTATTCTTGCCTCCACCGCCTACTTGCAGCTTTGGCCCTTCTGCAGATGCAGCCTCAGTCTTTGACTTAGGGTAAAGACTCTCTGATCTCAAAGCTTTCCCCACGATCGATTCAAAAGTCTCATCGATGTGGTTGATAAGCCTTTCCCCCAAGTATCCATCCAAACCAGTAATGAACTTCTCATTCTTCTTTTCAGGAGTATCAATGAGAGACAGTCCATACTTCAACAAAGTGTCGAACTCAGCAATATAATCAGAAACTGCCCTTCCGTTCTGCTTGAGTTCCAAGAACCTCTTGAACAATACTGACTTCTGGGCAGCTGGAATGAACTTCTCGCTAAAGCGAGCCTTGAACTGATCCCACGTAACCTGGTCCTCTGGAATAGCTGTTCTAAAGGCATTCCACCAATTCATCGCTCGCCCTTGCAGCTGACGAGACGCTAGCCTTCTCTTCATCGCATCCTCAAGACCCAAGTCATCGAAGATACGGTCACAGCTATCCATCCAGTCTTGAACATCTGTGGCCGACTCCATTCCGTGGAACGGCTTTCCACCAAGATTAGTGTAATCTTTGCACAACTTGGCGAAATCGACCCTAGGCGCTTGCACTACTGGGCCAACACCAACTCCGGGATTGGGAACTGCCCCTTGCACTTCTCTAAGCATGTATCTCATGAGGTTAGTAAACATTTCCCTCATGTCAGCGACATTCCCTGGGTTGGTTCCTCTACCAGCACCCCTCGTGTCTCGGCTCATCGTCAATCTGAAAAAGGAAACGATTAACGACCCCATAGTGGTGCTAGTGCAGTGCGACTTCATTCTTATACAACTAATAGTATATATATACATAGCTTTTGAAAACCAAAGTAATTACAAATACGCGCTCTCATATACGTACTAACTCTCCCTAGTGTTTTCCCCTAGGTTAACTACGCAACCTAGAGCTCTGATACCAAGTGTGACGGCCCGCCCCGCACCAACCGACATTCACTCCAAAAGTGCGCTGTACACATGTCCAGTTAGCACGGAACGGGTCGTCAGAAGGAAAAGGGAAGAAGGAAATGAACATACAAAAAACCTGTAGAATGTCTCACAGCGCATAGAACAAAATATAATAATAACATACTTGACATAAAACAGGAGAGACAGTGCATAAGCTAAAAACTAGAACTGAGCATCATAGCAGCGGAAATCCAAAATACAGCTTATTACAACTTTCAAATTGTCTCAAAGCAAAAGTAAGATAAAGGTGGTACACTACTAATGCCCAAGTAGCGACCACCAACGACACAGGGAGAATGTGTACGTATGTATATATATATATATATATATATATCATACGTGGAAGCCTCCTGTCCGCCTCCGAATCAGCTACTCGCGCATCACCAGCTAACCTGTCTCTAGTCTGCTCGTGTGAGCACCCAGAGTAATAAGAGGAGACATAAAACTCCGGGTCAGACATAAAGCCAGGTATGAGCGATAAGCATCTAAAGTGAACAATAACAGGTAGACTAGAAACATACCTGAACCTGGACCTGCAACCAAAGAGTTATCACTACATACTGTACAACACTCCAAGGTACCCTATCAAACGGTGTAAAGATACGGAGGTGGGGGAGGTGTGCACGTCATAATGATGGAAAACAATCAAACATAGCATCCATCCTCACATCTCTCACTCAGTGCGTAAAGCATACGATATTCACCACTTCGATCACCCAACATACCTCGCTACGATCACTTTGCCCCATGAAGTCATAAATGACTTCACTGCACTGATAACGTAGCCACAAATCCTTTTCTATGTCCACTTTGCCCCATGGAGTCACAAGAACCCCACTGCACTGGCTCATAGCCTTACTAATCCTTACTATGTCAACTCTGCCCCATGGAGTCACAAGAACCCCATTGCACTGGCTCATAGTCTTACTACGCATCACCTTGCCCCTCAGGTCATAATGACCCTACTGCACTGATAACGTAGTCTTGCTACCATCACCTTGCCCTCAGGTCATAATGACCCTACTGCACTGATAAGTAGCCATCCTTCATTTTTAGTGGTGAATCGAAGTTATGAACGTCGACAACTCCTTTGCACATGTCCCGCAGCAAAGTCCAACCATGAAGTCCACTCATTGGTTCCTATCTGGATCCTGAGTCAAAACCCTTCATTTGGACTACCTTTGCATCTCGGGTTATCAGTCTTCATCGGTTTGGTTCGGATCAGAATGCTCCTTCTTCACTGGATCGGGTCGGGTCTCCAGCTTGCCACGGTTCGGATCGTCATCGCGGTTCTCTTTCTCTTTGCTTCGGATCGTGCTCCTCTCCTCGGTTCGGATCGGAATACCCCATACGGGTCGGATCGCGCTCCTCCAGCTCGTGGCTCCCCCTGGTTCGGATCGGCGTCTCGTAGTGCATCGGTTCGTGGATGCTGCTTTCCTTTAGTCGGATCGTGATGCGAAGCACAAGTGGATCGGATCGGGTAGCAGTTCGCGGTTGGTGCTCGTGGGCCTTGCGCAGATGGTTCAGTTCGGAGGAGATGACTCAACTCGTGGTGATGTCCCACGATCCCATAGGGCGATCCGATCGACCCTCAATCCCCTATCCGATCCGAACCCCTGCACCTTGTCCAGCGAGTTGTTTACGCCCCTCGACGGCGTTTTCGACCATTCCAACTATTCTAATCTGTCACAAAGCATACTGATCGTCGCTAGTCTATGAATTAGAAAAGCGCGACATTTAAATTAAATTCTGCAAGCATACAGGTGTGTAGCATACATGTCGAACACAGGGAGGTGAATTAAATCAATTATTTATCTAATCTCTTGGGCGTGTTAGACAAAGCTTAGAGGTTGATTTTGTTCGCAAAGCAAAATAAAAACTGAACTACGAATAAAAGATGCAATTAAATTCACTACAGATTCGAATCTAATCGGATCTGTAATAAATTCAATGATTAAAATAAAATAGAACACTGGAAATAAAATTGCAGGAAAGAAATCAACAACTGAAAATAAAAACTAGGATTACCGCTGAATCTAATCAGACGGTCAATCACTAGTAAGAAAAATAGAAGCAATAGCAAATTGTGTTCTAGCAAATCTAATTGACTAGACAACACAATTTGCCATGAAAATAAAATGCAGAAACTAAAGAAAAGGAAGCTTTATTAAAAATAAAAGAGAGTACAGAAAAATTGGATCCTTTTTACAATGGTTATAATCACATATTTATAGATGAGAATGGGAAAACCCTAATTAGGTCTATGAATAAATGGGCCTCCTCATTCATGAATATCTCTTGCCTTCCTTGACTAACTTGATTGGAGAAAATCTGGGCATATCATGGTAAATATTTTCCATATCTTTCAATTTTCCCATGTGGCTAATTGATTGATAGAAGATTGCATCTAATTAATTCTTCCAAATAAGGACGCTTATCAGACTCCAAAGGCAATATAAGATAAAATCTTCAAAATTGATTTTTCTTCTTGGCAACAATTCAATCAGAAATTCTTCTAACTGAAATTGAATGATTTGAATTTAATTCCATGATAAGAATATGGCTATTGCTGAAATGTTAATTGGTGCACATCATAAATACATACACATGAATATGTGTATGTATATATATAACATAACACTAATCCAGATATTTCTCAAAGCAAAGGACCAGTGTGAACGCGCTCCATTTCTTTGGCAAAAAGTGAGCTTGACGGGGTTCGAACTCAGGTCTCTTAGTACCAATTCCTATGCCTTTACCAGTGAGCTACTACTTCTTTTGCAATTGAAATGAATTTGATGTGAGGAAGTAGCTCTTTCTTGTAGTTGGCCTTTAATTTGAATTGAAGGAGGCAACGCTTGAAATCTGTAAAACACATAAAAAATACCCAAAGTATCATTTATTTATTTACAAAAGATAAAGCATAAGAGTAATAAAATAAACACTTTTCAATGTCAATCAAATACCCCCACACTTATCTTTTACTCGTCCTCGAGTAAAACAAAAAATGAAAAACTAAACTAGATAGGTCACATTTTCGTAGGAAACACGATTGCATTGAGCGTATGCAACAAGCCGTTAAACCTCTAGGTGTCCCTAGTAGGACGAGTGGTGTCTCGTGAGGGTTTTCAGCGGATACTACCCACAAAATCCAAATGTAATATGCTATGATTCTAATGAAACTACATGAATGCAATGGACATATGCAAATAAAAATGAAAAATGAAAACACGACTTGTTTCAGGAAAGTGGTACAACAATTTAAGTTAACAATTTCTAATCAGTTGATTTTATTTTAGATACCTCGACTTGTCACAAATTTTCAATATAAATCAAGTTTTCAAATGTTAAATTCCAGTTTGGCCAGTTAGTTCGGTCGATAACATAGTGCAGCCATGAAATAAATTCTTAGTTTGCTTGGCACAGTTTGCAAAGTGGTATTCTAATTTTCTCATGTATGGCTAGTCAAATCAATAAGGTCAAGAAGTTTTTGGGTATCATCGCTTATTCTTTATTCTATAAAATTTTAAGATTTATGATTAAGTACATACACCTAACTAAAAAGACCAAGGTTTACCACCCATGCACTGCCTCGCGGACTAACGGAGAGTAGGTAAAGAGCTTGGCGGATTGTGCAGGCCGACTTTGACTTTGTCAACAATGTGTCGGTAATCCTTAGGTGTCCAATCTCATAAAATGAGACCAAGATATTCCAACTTTGACTTTGTCAACAACGTGTCGGATAGAGCTTGGCGGGTTTGCACACCAACGCTCGATATACAAGCAATGTTGGATACCCTTGGAATACTATTATTATTGTTATCGAAAATATAAGCACAAAAGAGAGTTACGCGAATTCAACTTAACACAACTTAGTTTTAAAGATTTGAAAAGCCAATATAAGTATTTTAAGTCCTCCACTTATTTAAACAAAGTCTACAATATAGAATAGATTTCATGGCCATCACCTAAGAATCTCCCTATGTACCGGTTACACTATTATCCCTCAAAATTAAACTTTTCATTATATTTCCTATTCGATCTAAGTTGAGAGAGAAAAATACTATCAACTGGCTAAAAATTGTAAACTTATTTTGCTGTATCAATTGAAAATGAGTCGTATTTCAAAAAAAAAGATTATGGTATGTTACTACAATCTAAAATGTATGATGGTCCTAAAAAAAATAAAAACAAATAAAAACAAAGAAAAATGAAAATGGATGAAATGCAGACTCCCCCCCCACACTTGATTGAGACAGTGTCCCAACTGTCTAAAGCAGAAAAACAAAAATAAAAAAAATGAAAAATAAAAATAAAAGAAAAAGAACGTGTACCACCTGATTTCATGGTGGATGATCATGCAGATCGATAGAGTCATCTTCGTCATATTGCTCGAATTCCAAAAATGGTTTCAGTCGTTGACCGTTTACTTTGAAGACTCTTCCATTCCTAGGATTTTCAATTTCAACCGCTCCATGAGGGTATACTGTTTTCACGACATAAGGTCCAGTCCATCGAGATCTGAGTTTTCCTGGAAACAAGTGAAGTCTAGAGTCGTATAAAAGAACTTTTTGATCTACGTTGAATTCCTTACGAAGTATGTTTTTGTCGTGTTGGGCTTTGGTTCTTTCTTTGTAGATTTTCGCATTTTCATACGCCTCATTTCTTAATTCCTCTAATTCAGAAATTTGTAACTTCCTGTGTGAGCCGGCTTTTTCTAAGTCAAAATTCAAAAATTTTATGGCCCAAAGAGCACGATGCTCTAATTCGAGAGGTAAGTGACAGGCCTTTCCAAAGACTAATCGATATGGTGACATCTCTAGATTGGTTTTATAAGCAGTGCGAAAAGCCCAAAGTGCATCAATCAGTTTTACAGACCAATCTTTTCTATTGGAATTCACGGTTTTCTCAAGAATTTGTTTGATTTGTCTATTGGAAACTTCTACTTGTCCACTAGTTTGTGGATGGTAAGGTGTTGACAGCTTGTGTGTGATTGAGTATTTCTTGAGCAAGGACTCAAAAGCACGATTACAGAAATGAGTGCCATTATCGCTAATGATAGCTCGAGGTGTGCCAAAGCGTGAAAAGATGTTTTCTTTGAGGAATTTGACAACAACCTTGTTGTCGTTGGTTTTGGTCGGAATGGCTTCAACCCATTTTGAGACATAATCTACCGCAAGTAAGATGTAAAGATTCCCATATGAATTAGGGAATGGTCCCATGAAATCGATGCCCCAAACATCGAATAACTCAATCACTAAAATGGGGTTGAGAGGCATCATGTTTCACTTAGAGATTCGACCCGTTCTCTGACATCGCTCACATTTAGAGCAAAATTCGAAAGCGTCACGGAAGAGTGTGGGCCAATAAAAACCGCTTTGCAAAACTTTTGCAACAGTTTTTCTTGCTCCAAAATGACCGCCACAAGCATGGTCATGTGAGAAGGAGAGAATACTTTGGTGTTCATGATCGGGCACACACCTTCGAATGATTTGGTCTGGACAGTATTTGAAAAGATATGGGTCGTCCCAATAGAAGTTTCGAACTTTCGAGAGAAATTTTTGTTTATCATGTTTCGACCATTCAGCGGGTGTTTGTTGTGTGACAAGATAATTCACAATGTCAGCGTACCAAGGGGTGTTAGAGATCGAAAGGAGTTGTTCATCAGGAAAATAGTCATCGATTTGGGTGTCGTTATCATTTTCGTGCACAATTCGAGAGAGATGATCAGCTACGACATTTTCAGAACCCTTTTTATCTCGTATTTCTATGTCAAACTCTTGAAGAAGAAGGATCCAACGGATCAAGCGGGCCTTGGCATCCTTTTTAGAAAGCAAATATCGTAGGGCAGCATGGTCAGTGTAAACTATGACTTTGGATCCTATGAGATATGGTCTGAATTTCTCAAGAGCGAAGACAACTGCCAAAAATTCCTTTTCAGTAGTTGAGTAATTCAATTGGGCCTCGTTTAAGGTTTTGCTAGCGTAGTAAATGACTCGAGGGAGTTTATCAATTCGCTGACCCAAGATGGCTCCAATTGCAAAGTCAGAAGCGTCGCACATAAGTTCAAAGGGTTGAGTCCAATCAGGAGGTTGAATGATGGAAGTTGTGGTCAAGATTGACTTAAGAGTTTCAAAAGATGTTTTGCAATCATTGGAGAATTCAAACTTTACGTCTTTGGCAAGTAAATTCGAGAGAGGTTTTGAAATTTTCGAGAAATCCTTAATGAATCTTCTATAGAATCCCGCATGGCCAAGAAATAAACGAACATCTTTGACAGACTTAGGAGGAGGTAAATTAGCAATCAAATCGATTTTGGATTTATCGACTTCTAGGCCATCCTTGGAGACGACATGACCTAGAACTATCCCCCTTTTTACCATAAAGTGGCATTTTTCCCAATTAAGCACGAGTGATTTCTCCTTACAACGCTTAAGGACGAGTTCTAAATGAGTGAGACATTGGGAAAAAGATGATCCATATATTGAAAAATCGTCCATGAATATTTCCAAGAATTCTTCCACCATATCAGAGAAAATACTCATCATACACCTTTGGAAAGTCGCGGGGGCATTACAAAGACCAAAAGGCATGCGACGATAAGCAAAGGTTCCAAAGGGACAAGTAAAGGTGGTCTTATGTTGATCTTCTAAAGCAACAGGAATTTGGTTATAGCCAGAGTATCCATCGAGAAAACAGTAGTACTCATGTACCGCTAAGCGTTCGAGCATTTGGTCAATAAAAGGCAAGGGAAAATGGTCTTTTCGTGTGGCTGAGTTAAGCTTTCGATAGTCGATGCACACACGCCATTTGGTTTTGATTTTTGTTGGGACGAGTTCATTACTGTCGTTTTTGATCACTGTGACTCCCGACTTCTTTGGTACAACTTGTACCGGACTCACCCAAGTACTATCAGAGATGGGATAGATGATGTTATTGTCTAGACATTTGATTATCTCCTCCTTGACCACTTCTCTCATGTTTGGGTTTAATCGCCTTTGAACCTCACGGGTGGGTTTAGCTTCATCAACTAAGTGTATGCGATGTTCCACAATTGATGGGCTAATTCCTTTTATATCGCTCAGTTCCCACCCCAAAGCATCTTTATTTTCCCGCAAAATTTCTAAGAGTTTTTCTTCTTGGTCCTTGGTAAGATCAGAAGCCAAGATTACGGGAAGAGTTTCTAAAGAGTCTAAGTATGCGTACTTAAGGTCTGTTGGCAAGGGTTTGAGGTCTAACTTAGGAAGTTCTTGTGTATCAACATTGGTCAACATTCCCTGGTTAGCTTCAGGTAACGAAGTGTTGGAGTCAAGAATTTTGTTTAGTTCAGAAATGTATTCGAGTTCGTCGAAATCGGAGTCGAAATGGTCAAGACACATTTTCAGGGCTTCAGAAGTGTCACTAGAGGTTTCATAAACTGTGGTTTGGATCATGTCAATTTCATCGATCTCAAAATCCCTAGGTTGCTTGTTGAGATTAAAGATGTTTAGCTCAATGGTTAGGTGCCCGAAGGAAAGTCGAAGCTGACCATTCCTACAATTAATGACAGCATTAGAGGTTGCTAAGAAAGGGCGTCCTAAGATCAATGGTATTTGAACTTTGGGATTCGAGACAGGCTCTGTTTCTAGAACTATAAAATCGACAGGGAAGTAGAACTGTTCGATCTGTATCAAGACGTCTTCGATAATTCCCAATGGCTTTTTGACAGATCGATCGGCTAGTTGAAGTGTGATGTTTGTTGGTTTAATCTCCCCTAGTCCAAGTTGACGATAGACAGTATAAGGGAGAAGGTTGACACTGGCACCAAGGTCGAGTAGGGCACGAGAGATGTGAGTGTTTCCTATTTTACAATCAATCGTAGGGCAGCCAGGGTCTTTATACTTGACTGGGGCAAGATTCAAAAGAACAGAGCTTGTATTCGCAGTTAGAAAGGCGGTTTTTGGGACATTGGTCGCACGTTTCTGTGTGCACAATTCCTTAAGACATTTGGCATATTGAGGAATTTGTTTAATGGTGTCTGTAACACCCCACTCCCGCTATGATCACTCACTAAGGGAATGCCATAGCATCGGTGGAGTATTTTAGTGAATATAGAACAGAAAAATTACAACAAGACAGATATAAATAGTACTTGAAATTTTAAAACATCATCTCATAACAGCGGAAGTAAAACATGTCTGGTTACATCATAAAACCACAATAAAGGTCAAGTACAATATCCATCAAAATAAAGAAGTACATAATCCCACTCTCATACAATAGCCAAACAAAACAAAAGATAACTGGATAACTGGAGCTTTACATCTATCCAAGCTCCTAAAGACTGGAACAGCAATCCGATCAAGCTCCACTACTGCTAGGATCCACCGTAGGACCTGAGGGTTGGGAAAAAAATAAAAACAACGGGGTCAGACATAAGTCTGAGCGAGTCCTATAACTTTAACAATACAATCGTTAAAGTAACCAGAGAAGACATAAACTGATATACGGTAACATATAGGGATGAATGGCTACCCTAAGCAGTCAACTAAACGAAGATAAAGGATAAAGACGCATCTACCCTCCCTAAGGTAAATTACTAAACTGCACCACACCAGTCGTTCCTAACTTAAAGGTTGATCCCACCCAAGGACTTACAAAATTTACTAGTTAGTACTTGCGTACCCCTAGGTGACCAAGTAGGCGCCACGGGGCCCTACAATCCACTAGGTGTACACACTACTTCCCATTCGATCGGCTCCCTAACGTAGATACCCGTGCTGGCCCCACCGTGGGATGTATCATTCCCCAATGTGGCAACCTGATGAAACTAAAGGTGCACGGCTTATATCTACTCGATGCAACAACGGCTTACCTACCAGCCCGGGCCCACTCACGCATATGAAGCCCGTTGGACTTGCGTTGCCACCGCTAACCCGTTTGCCTCTTACAGTCAAGCCCAGTATGCGTGTCCCGTCCTCGACATGGGTCGAGCCCACAAAGATACGTATGGGTTACTGGTTGAAATGGGCCTCCACAAGCTACCCACCTAAGCTTGTCCCTTTTTCTAGTATATCCCACTTAACCCTTTAATCATGTTTTAATTACATGTTCCATTTTGGTTAAGTATTCTAATCGTATTTTCTATTGCCACCCAAGGCAACCACTAGATTTTCTCATGCCACCCGAGGCACCCACTTAACCCCTCATGTCCCTCTACATGCTAATGTGGTTAAGTGTTTCTTAATTAATTAATTAAGAACGTAACCTTTGTAAAGACCTCTCACATTAGACTGTCTTTTATGACCGCTGGTTAAGCCGGTTGGGTCCGGGCAGCCTTATGTCATAACAGAGTCTAACCTCGTGTCTTTACATTAATTACGTATTTAGTTTGTGCCTAAGACCTCTCACATTGGGCTAACATTTGTAGCAACTGGTTAAGCCGGTTGGGTCCGGGCAGTTTTACGCTACAACTGAGTCCAACCTCGTGTCTTAGTCAATTAATTACACCTAATTAATCACCCTCATAATTTTATATTAATTATCCCTAATTAATCAAGTTTTCTTAACATGGGTAGACCTAACTTAATAGGTAAATTCCCATGGGGTAGACCTAACTCAATAGGTAAATTCCCAACACATAGTATGGGTACACCTAACCAAATAGGCAAATTCCCATACTATGTTTATTTATTTTGTGTTATGCATAATTATATTAATTTCACACAATCTTATTAACTTATGCATTTAATTACCCCATCGTTCCCACGTAATTTCGTTCATGATATAACACATATAAAAGGTGTCAACTTGCATATGAATGAACATGTTTCAAAGGTGCCATCTTGCATATTAACAAACACATAACTTGCATATGAACTTGCATAACATGTCACATAACTTGCATATAATATGTCACATAACTTACATATTCATTTTGCATAACAAACTTGCATATTAGCTTATAGACTTGCATAATGTGTCATCATGAACTTGCATATTAATAAACATGTAACTTGCATATTTACATACATGTAACTTGCATATTAACAAACATGTAACTTGCATATAAAGAAACATGTAACTTGCATATTTACATACATGTAACTTGCATATTAACAAACATGTAACTTGCATATTAACAAACATGTAACTTGCATATTTACATACATGTAACTTGCATATTAACAAACATGTAACTTGCATATTTACATACATGTAACTTGCATAGCATATTACCATGAACTTGCATAACATGCATATGATTACATAGCCCACAACTTGCATATTTAGCATCATGCAAACATAACATACATCATGTTAAACTTGCATAAGCTTACATACTCAACATGCATAAACATAAGATTAATGCTAACTTCATATCATATGATTCAAAGCTCATTAACCCACATACAAAACCATAAATCTCATCACATCTCATCTAATTAGTTTACCAAAAGATCATCAAAGTGATAGAAACTCACAACTAGCAACTTTGAACACCAAATGAAGAAGATTAAGATGCTAAGAAGGGATTAGAAGTTGATTAGAGAGGGATTAGTATGCAACCCTCTTCATAAAATTAGTGGAGGCCATGAGAGCTAGCATTTTGCCATAGTTTAGTTACTAGGTTTAATTATGAATGAATTAGGGTAGGTTAGGGTCTTATTTATAGATTAGGCAAGTGTTTTAGGCCATAGGATTAACCCTAGATTCAATCCAAGCCATCAAAGCATGTCTTGGGGAAGAAGTCAAGTGTAGGAACCATCTAGGGCCTTTAGATTAAAGATGGACCATGAGAACCATTCAAATGCAAAATCTGCACTTGAGCGAATCGGCCCACGGGTTGACAGCCAAACACCCTGGATTAACCCCTAGTCGACCCAGCGGGCTTGGGTCGACTTCAAAAATCGGCCGGTTCGGTTATTCCCCTCTCCCAATTCGCTGTTTTGAGCATTTTTGCATATTTATTTATTAAATTTTCAATTATATATATATATATATATCAATATATATATATATATATATATCTACACAACCCATTTCACTTAATTAAGTATACTTTAATTTGGGAATTTTTCGTGAAACTTCGCGAGGCCATATCTTGGTCATACGGACTCCGATTTTCGAAAACTCGGACTCTATTTCGCGTATTTTTCCGAGACGAACGCAATGGCATAGCCCGTTTCCCTTGATTCCCATTTTAGAATTAAATTCTGCCTCGATTTATGTTATTACAGGTTATTGAAAATACGGGTTGTTACATTCTCCCCTCCTTAAAGGATTTCGTCCCCGAAATCTTCAAGTTAGGAAGAACGTATCCTACCATCCAATCATCCATCTACTCAAAGCATCATCCACGAGCAATCATTGTCCTTACAAGATTCTAAATGCTGGATGGATATATGCAAAAGTGTGTGTATATGTACTTACCTAATGCGAAAATCAGGCGGTTACTGATACAGTAAACCTCCTTAATGCAAACCATGATAGTGCCATGCATCCAATATGTATGCGAAACCCTATTGACACATACAAATTTCTACATGCGTGCACAACCATACACAAAAATGCATCATCCATATGATAACACAGCCATGATACATCCATCAATCTAACTACCACATCCATTTATGCAATATGCAACATGAAGTGACTGAGCCGATCTAGTGCCTAATGTGTGTGTATATGCATCCACGAGCAACCACTAGCAAACAATTGCATCCATATGCATCCATCAACCATAACATGTTTCAAACACATGTTTCAACCATAGGTTTTACCCTATCTAAAGGTCATAGGTATTAGCGAGAGGATATACTAAAGATAAGATAAGTACTAGACAAGCAATAAAGGAGAAGTTAAAAGACATACTCTCAAAAAGAAATGGATGCAAAGAACGCATCTTCGCTTCCGTCTCCCAAGTAGCATTGCTTTCGTCATCTCCCCATTGCACTTTAACTAGCTGAACTTCTCTGTTCCTCAACTTCCTAGTTTCTGACCCAAGGATGCGAGTAGGAGCTCGTCGAATCGTCGCATCACGCTCTACCTCTACATCTCTAAGCAAGCTCGGCTCTACCACCTCCGCGGTCTCATGTAAGCACTTCCTCAAATGTGATACATGGAATACATCATGAACACCACTAAGTCTGTCGGGCAACTCCACCCTATATGCCATCCGTCCAATCCTTTCCTTAATAGGAAACGGCCCAACAAATCTCGGTGCTAACTTCCCTACGGACCCAAAGCGAACAACATTTCTCAATGGAGATACTTTGACAAAAACCATGTCCCCAACCTCAAACTCAAGATCCGTCCTTCTCCGATCCGCATAAGATTTCTGTCTATCTTGCGCTGCTTTCATCCTTTTTCGAATTAAATCAATCTTCTCTGAAGTCTCTCTAACCATATCCGGCCCAAGCAAGATCTTATCCGTAGATTCCCACCAACATGTAGGAGATCGACAAGGCCTTCCATAAAGAGCTTCGAAAGGAGCCATACCAATACTGGACTGAAAGCTGTTATTATATGCGAACTCCACCAAAGGAAGATGTTCTTCCCATGTACCTCCAAAATCCAAGATACAAAGCCTCAAAAGATCTTCTAAGATACGGTTCACCCTCTCAGTCTGACCGTCCGTCTGAGGATGATATGCGGTGCTCAAACACAACTGAGTCCCTACCGCCTCTTGCAAACTTCTCCAAAACTCACTAGTGAAAATAGGATCTCGATCACTCACAATGCTGGATGGTACGCCATGCAATCTAACAATCTCTCTAACATAGACTGAAGCAAGCCATGGAGCGGTCCTCTTACTCTTTACGGGTATAAAATGGGCACTCTTGGTAAGTCTGTCTACCACAACCCAAATTCCCGTATTGCCCTTCCTCGATCTCGGTAACCCGTCGATGAAATCCATCGAGACACTATCCCACTTCCACTGTGGAACTTCCAATGGGTGTAGCAACCCACCGGGTTTCCTTTGCTCCACTTTAACTTGTTGGCACACTAAGCATCTAGCCACATACTCGGCCACATCTTTCTTCATACCGGCCCAGAAGAAAACTCTCTTCATGTCTTGGTACATTTTGTCTCCACCGGGATGAATAGTCATTCTTGAACGATGTGCATCATCCAAAATAGCCTTCTTCAAACCCTCATCTTGCGGTACACAAAGTCTACCGTCTCTATGCAACCATCCCTTATCATCTATGGTGTATCTACCCAAATGGCTGGACGACTCCCCTCTTATAAGCTTCTCTACCAACACAACCAACTGTGGGTCGTCTCGCTGAGCCTCGCCAATCCGTCTCAAAAGAGTAGGTCTAACCTCCAAGGATGCCAACAAACCAGGTACAAAATCAACAGAAGGTCTGAAGTCGAACAAAGAAAGAAACTCCAAGCTTCGCCGTTCTACGAACAATGGACTTAAAGATAGCCTTTTTCTACTCAAGGCGTCAGCCACCACGTTACCCTTGCCAGGGGTATATGCTATCTCGAAATCATAGGATGCTAAGAACTCCATCCACCTTTGCTGTCTTAAGTTTAAATCTTTCTGAGAGAATAAGTACTTCAATGATTTATGGTCGGTGAACAACTCGAATCTCTCACCAAGAAGATAATGGCGCCAAGACTTAAGTGCGAAAACAATCGCGGCCAACTCTAGATCATGGGTAGGGTAATTCTTCTCATGCACTCTCAATTGTCTCCCTCCATAGGCTATTACCCTTCCCTCCTGCATCAAGACTGCGCCTAATCCTGTTCCACAAGCATCGGTATAAACAACAAACGGCTTACTCCCATCCGGGAGCACTAAAACTGGAGCGGTGGTCAAAGCTCTCTTTAACCGTCGGAAAGCATCATCACAATCTACATCCCACGAGAAAACCAGATTCTTTTTCGTCAAGCGGGTTAATGGGGCTGATATCTTCGCGAAGTCTTTGATGAACTTCCTATAATATCCTGCCAACCCCAAGAAACTTCTTACTTCGGTAGCATTTTTAGGAACTTTCCAATCCTGGATAGATACTATCTTTGCGGGATCCACAGCTATCCCTTCCTTAGAGACCACATGCCCTAAGAATCGCACTTCTCTTCTCCAAAAATGACATTTAGAGAATTTAGCTTTAAGACCATGTGCTCGAAGAGTCTCCAACACTTCTCTGAGATGTAAGGCATGCTCTTCTTCACTCTTGGAAAAGACCAAGATGTCATCCACAAAAACTACTACAAACTTATTCAGATACTCTCTGAACACTCTACTCATGAGATCCACAAAGTATGCAGGGGCGTTTGTCAACCCAAATGGCATCACTAGCCACTCATAAAAACCATCCGGAGTCCGGAAAGCAGTCTTCTCTATACTGTCCTCCGCCACTCTCAACTGATGAAACCCTGTAGCTAAATCCATTTGCGAAAACACTGAGGCGCCAACCAACTGATCAAAGAGATCATCTATCCTCGGTAATGGGTGTCTATTCTTCTTTGTGAGCTTATTAAGTTCCCTATAATCCACACAAAGTCTGAGGGACCCATCCGCCTTCGTGGCAAACACTACTGGAGCTCCCCACTCCGATATACTTCGCCTTATAAACCCCTTCTCAAGCAACTCCCCTACTTGCTTATGAAGTTCCCTTCTCTCCCGAGGAGCCATGTGGCGCACTGGCAAAGACACTGGTTTGGCATTATCCACCAAATAAATTCGGAAATCTATCTCCCGCTTCGGAGGCAAACCCTTTACTTCTTC
The DNA here is from genome assembly GCA_030737875.1 of Allium sativum. NCBI lineage: Eukaryota > Viridiplantae > Streptophyta > Magnoliopsida > Asparagales > Amaryllidaceae > Allium > Allium sativum. The sequence continues at coordinate 268,923,645 of CM060909.1, read as the reverse complement.
AAACACATCCGGATATTCCCGGACTACTCTGACAGAATGCAAACTCTCGACCGAAGCATCGAGCGATTCAAGATAACTTAGCAAAACAGATTCCATGGGATTGCAAGAGATCTCGAGAGTGTTACCCAAGCGGGTCATGAGCCTGACAACTCTCCTTTCGCAATCAAGAACGGCACCATTACTGGATAACCAGTCCATGCCCAAGATCAACCCATAGCCCGTGAAGCCCAATACAAAAGCATCACATCTAAACTCAACGCTAAGTATAGAAATCTTCAAACCCAAACATATCATAGACAGATATATGGAGCCCCCAATTGGGTTTGAGACAACCAAGGGATCATCAACTAGACTGGTGTCTAAGTGCAGTGACTCAACTAACGATGATGAGATAAAAGAATGCGATGCGCCAGAGTCAAACAAAGTACGAACTGGATGATCAAACAGAAAAACCAGACTTTCAACGGAAATAGTTCTACCTCTCTGCTGAATCGGTGGAACTGAGAGAACCTGAACTTGCCCCCCTGACTGAGGTGGTGCTATAAGAGCTTGCACCTGGCCTCCTGAGGTAGACCCCGTCTTCTGCCCCTTCTTTGGGCAGTTTTTCACAAGATGCCCTGCTTCACCACAATGAAAGCAACCGGTCTTCTTCTTTTTGCGACAATCCTTTCTGAGGTGTCCTGGTGTTCCACAATTGAAGCACTTCTTCTTCGTCTTCTTTTTGTCACCATTGCCTTTTCCGCCCTTGCCTTGTTGTTGTTGTTGCGGTTTCTTCTGATCCCCCTTTTTCTCTGGTGCCTTAGAATTCTTATCATCCTCATGCATAAGTGCCATGTAGACAAGCTTCTCAAAAGTGGCCCCCATAGGAATGTGAGTCATAGCTATTCCTTGCAATGGTTCGTTCAAGCCTCTAACGAACCTCAAAGCCTTCTTCTCCGGTGTATTCACCAACTCTATGCCAAACCTTGCTAATTGATTGAATTTGTTGACATATTCTTTCACCGTGAGATTCCCTTGCTTCAAATTCAAGAACTTCTCCATAAACAGATTCTCTTCCGCCCTTGAGAGAAACTTAGCCCCAAACCTTTGCTTAAAATCTGCCCAAGAGTCAACAGGGCGTTCTCCATTAGTGACCTCCCACCAGAATGAGGCCTCTCCCTTCATTAACCAAGCCGCCAACTTGACTTTCTTTCCCTCTTCCACTTCAAAGATATCTAGCAACTCTTCCACTTCCTTAAGCCAATGTCTAGCCTCTACGAAAGTCTCTGAACCAAGAAAAGGTTTTCCTCCTATAGCCTTGAACTCCTTGCAAACCTTAGCGAAATTATCCACTCTAGGCTGAGGAGGAGGAGCGGTTGTCTCTGGTGTAGTAGCATTGGCCGGACCCGCAGCCGCGGCCCTAGCCTCTTGCAACCTCCTATACCATAGTGGTATAACTAAACCCTCCGGGATGTTAAGATCTTCAGCCATGCTGAAACGAAAGAGGAAAGATTCAAAAAGGAGATTCCGAAAGATAAAGATATGGCTATTGGGGATTATGCTTTTCTTTTTCAAAAACTTTTTCTCTTAGAAGACATGCTTTTAAAAATACTTTCTTCGAAAATACTCTTAGAAAGTAGTTTTTCTCAAAAATTTTATCTGTTCTGGTAACCTCGCTCTGATACCACGTGTAACACCCCACTCCCGCTATGATCACTCACTAAGGGAATGCCATAGCATCGGTGGAGTATTTTAGTGAATATAGAACAGAAAAATTACAACAAGACAGATATAAATAGTACTTGAAATTTTAAAACATCATCTCATAACAGCGGAAGTAAAACATGTCTGGTTACATCATAAAACCACAATAAAGGTCAAGTACAATATCCATCAAAATAAAGAAGTACATAATCCCACTCTCATACAATAGCCAAACAAAACAAAAGATAACTGGATAACTGGAGCTTTACATCTATCCAAGCTCCTAAAGACTGGAACAGCAATCCGATCAAGCTCCACTACTGCTAGGATCCACCGTAGGACCTGAGGGTTGGGAAAAAAATAAAAACAACGGGGTCAGACATAAGTCTGAGCGAGTCCTATAACTTTAACAATACAATCGTTAAAGTAACCAGAGAAGACATAAACTGATATACGGTAACATATAGGGATGAATGGCTACCCTAAGCAGTCAACTAAACGAAGATAAAGGATAAAGACGCATCTACCCTCCCTAAGGTAAATTACTAAACTGCACCACACCAGTCGTTCCTAACTTAAAGGTTGATCCCACCCAAGGACTTACAAAATTTACTAGTTAGTACTTGCGTACCCCTAGGTGACCAAGTAGGCGCCACGGGGCCCTACAATCCACTAGGTGTACACACTACTTCCCATTCGATCGGCTCCCTAACGTAGATACCCGTGCTGGCCCCACCGTGGGATGTATCATTCCCCAATGTGGCAACCTGATGAAACTAAAGGTGCACGGCTTATATCTACTCGATGCAACAACGGCTTACCTACCAGCCCGGGCCCACTCACGCATATGAAGCCCGTTGGACTTGCGTTGCCACCGCTAACCCGTTTGCCTCTTACAGTCAAGCCCAGTATGCGTGTCCCGTCCTCGACATGGGTCGAGCCCACAAAGATACGTATGGGTTACTGGTTGAAATGGGCCTCCACAAGCTACCCACCTAAGCTTGTCCCTTTTTCTAGTATATCCCACTTAACCCTTTAATCATGTTTTAATTACATGTTCCATTTTGGTTAAGTATTCTAATCGTATTTTCTATTGCCACCCAAGGCAACCACTAGATTTTCTCATGCCACCCGAGGCACCCACTTAACCCCTCATGTCCCTCTACATGCTAATGTGGTTAAGTGTTTCTTAATTAATTAATTAAGAACGTAACCTTTGTAAAGACCTCTCACATTAGACTGTCTTTTATGACCGCTGGTTAAGCCGGTTGGGTCCGGGCAGCCTTATGTCATAACAGAGTCTAACCTCGTGTCTTTACATTAATTACGTATTTAGTTTGTGCCTAAGACCTCTCACATTGGGCTAACATTTGTAGCAACTGGTTAAGCCGGTTGGGTCCGGGCAGTTTTACGCTACAACTGAGTCCAACCTCGTGTCTTAGTCAATTAATTACACCTAATTAATCACCCTCATAATTTTATATTAATTATCCCTAATTAATCAAGTTTTCTTAACATGGGTAGACCTAACTTAATAGGTAAATTCCCATGGGGTAGACCTAACTCAATAGGTAAATTCCCAACACATAGTATGGGTACACCTAACCAAATAGGCAAATTCCCATACTATGTTTATTTATTTTGTGTTATGCATAATTATATTAATTTCACACAATCTTATTAACTTATGCATTTAATTACCCCATCGTTCCCACGTAATTTCGTTCATGATATAACACATATAAAAGGTGTCAACTTGCATATGAATGAACATGTTTCAAAGGTGCCATCTTGCATATTAACAAACACATAACTTGCATATGAACTTGCATAACATGTCACATAACTTGCATATAATATGTCACATAACTTACATATTCATTTTGCATAACAAACTTGCATATTAGCTTATAGACTTGCATAATGTGTCATCATGAACTTGCATATTAATAAACATGTAACTTGCATATTTACATACATGTAACTTGCATATTAACAAACATGTAACTTGCATATAAAGAAACATGTAACTTGCATATTTACATACATGTAACTTGCATATTAACAAACATGTAACTTGCATATTAACAAACATGTAACTTGCATATTTACATACATGTAACTTGCATATTAACAAACATGTAACTTGCATATTTACATACATGTAACTTGCATAGCATATTACCATGAACTTGCATAACATGCATATGATTACATAGCCCACAACTTGCATATTTAGCATCATGCAAACATAACATACATCATGTTAAACTTGCATAAGCTTACATACTCAACATGCATAAACATAAGATTAATGCTAACTTCATATCATATGATTCAAAGCTCATTAACCCACATACAAAACCATAAATCTCATCACATCTCATCTAATTAGTTTACCAAAAGATCATCAAAGTGATAGAAACTCACAACTAGCAACTTTGAACACCAAATGAAGAAGATTAAGATGCTAAGAAGGGATTAGAAGTTGATTAGAGAGGGATTAGTATGCAACCCTCTTCATAAAATTAGTGGAGGCCATGAGAGCTAGCATTTTGCCATAGTTTAGTTACTAGGTTTAATTATGAATGAATTAGGGTAGGTTAGGGTCTTATTTATAGATTAGGCAAGTGTTTTAGGCCATAGGATTAACCCTAGATTCAATCCAAGCCATCAAAGCATGTCTTGGGGAAGAAGTCAAGTGTAGGAACCATCTAGGGCCTTTAGATTAAAGATGGACCATGAGAACCATTCAAATGCAAAATCTGCACTTGAGCGAATCGGCCCACGGGTTGACAGCCAAACACCCTGGATTAACCCCTAGTCGACCCAGCGGGCTTGGGTCGACTTCAAAAATCGGCCGGTTCGGTTATTCCCCTCTCCCAATTCGCTGTTTTGAGCATTTTTGCATATTTATTTATTAAATTTTCAATTATATATATATATATATATCAATATATATATATATATATATATATCTACACAACCCATTTCACTTAATTAAGTATACTTTAATTTGGGAATTTTTCGTGAAACTTCGCGAGGCCATATCTTGGTCATACGGACTCCGATTTTCGAAAACTCGGACTCTATTTCGCGTATTTTTCCGAGACGAACGCAATGGCATAGCCCGTTTCCCTTGATTCCCATTTTAGAATTAAATTCTGCCTCGATTTATGTTATTACAGGTTATTGAAAATACGGGTTGTTACAGTGTCTAAAAGAGGAATGTTCACCCGGACTTGTTTGAAAATTTCCAGAATTTTATCGAAATTTGCCGCTTTCTTCTTATTATTGAGTCTATGAGGAAAAGGAGCTACTGGTTTTTCGACTCTGTGATGAGTTTCATCATTCGAAGAAGAAGGTTTATCCAAGGGAAGAGAAGGTGGTAAGGTTGTAGAAGATGGAATGTTGGTATTGCCAACATTATTTTTCAAAGGTGGGTCGGGTTTGCCGACACAAGTAGAAGAACTGTTGGGATTGCCAACATTTAAGGGAACTTGAGGTTTAGAAGAATTGGCATTCGAAGCCAATGGGTGATCATCAAGATTAGGGATTGGGGTCGAGTTAGAAGGTTCGTCAGGGTCGTCCACGTTATTATCAATCCTCTTTCCAGATCGAAGGGTTGTAATAGCGTTGACTGGATTATGGTTTTCGTCCTCACAAGAATTTACAGCACGAGGGTTATATTTTGGATTCACCTCAGGTTGACTAGGCAACTTTCCCTTCTCATGAGTTTTCATAAATTCCTTCATCATATTAAACATTTGGTCCATTTTAGCGTCTTGCGAGTTTATTTTAGCTTCGTAAGAGTTCATCTGTTTTTCTAGACGCCCAATATCTTGTGATGGTTGAGAAGACTGAGATGATTGGTTTGATGATTGAAAATTGGGGTGCCTATAAGGTTGTTTGGATTGAGGTGTAGCTTGAGAGGTTTGAGAATTGGGGGGTGGACCTTGGTAATTCGGATTGGGAATAAAGGGTTGCACGTGAGATGGGTTAGCCGAATTATCGGGGTTCGACCAGGAAAAATTTGGGTGGTTCCTCCAACCAGGGTTGTACGTGGATGAGTAAGGATTATTTTGAGCTATGGCATTGGCTTGGTCTTGAGAGTAATAGTGGGGTAACCCTTCTCCGGTTTGAGGAGTTTGATTTTCTAAGGAAATTTGACTTGGGTCCACGACATGCACTCCTCTAGTAGAAGTACGAATGGGAACACGAATCGATTCCCACTGCATGTCCTTTTCAGAATAATCTTCTAAAAACCGCCAAGCTTCATCGGCTGTTTTAGACATAAAGTCTCCTCCACACATTGATTCTAGTTGAGTTCTAGTCTGATAGTTTAGCCCTTCATATGCAATTTGACATAATTGATCTTTTAGAATTCCATGATGAGGGCAACTATATAATAACTGGTTGAATCTCTCAAAGTATTTTGAAAAAGTTTCCCCCTCATTTTGACAAAATTGATTTATCTCGGTTCTGATTTTTAGAGTTTTATGAAAAGGGAAAAACTTTTTCAAGAATGCAATGACAAATTCATCCCAACTTCTTATGGAATGTCGTGGAAGAGAATTTAGCCATCTTTTAGCGCTTTCAAGTAGTGCAAATGGAATTAGCCTTAGCTTGATCGATTCGTTAGATAGTTGTTGCATTTTTGTTGTGGAGGCGTACAATTCAAATTCACTCAGAAATTCATAAGCATTTTCAGATCCAGTAAATTTTGGTACCCCTTGGATAAAAGAATGTTTTAGCTCAAAATTGTTCCCTTCAGCTGGTGGACACACAATGACAGAGGGTTGAACGGTCCTAGTAGGATAACATCGATCACGAAGAGACAAGGGTCTATCCACTTGGATATTGAGATTTTGAAAATTTTGATTTATTTGGTTTTGATCACCAAAGTTTGGAAAGTTTTGATTCACTCGATTTTGATCCAATTCGGTTGGAAAATTTTGGTTGATTCGAGAATCCCTAGGAGAATTTTGTTGGCTAACACTTTTTTCACTCATTGTTGTTAAATGCAAGCACAGAAATTAGCTACAATGAAGTTTTCTGTCCTTATTGGCTCTTAATCCAAAATTATAAAGTGACACGTTTGATTACTTAGATCAAAAGATTTCTCAGCCAGTTAACGGACAGGAGTTATCGGTGCACCAGGAATCACCCTAGCAATGCAGCCGAAGGTTTAAGTACCTTCAGAGTAACAACCGATATAATATTTACGAATCACCGTAATATTTATAAACGGTTATTTCTCTGCCGTAGTCTAGACACCAAGAAATAATTCGTTCCAAATGAATCAACTATCACAATATAATTAAGCCCTAAATGAGCCCGTGACTCCCTTAAGTCCAACGTCTAACCGTTATTGTTAGTCAGATTCTACGATGAAATGCAATTTGTGGGCCAAGGAAAGGGTGATGAAATCCCTCACCTTATGTGAATTGGGGTATTGCCCTTAGCAGAATGAATAAAAATGCAGAAATAACAACAATCACACAAAATAATTGCAAAAATTAAAAATTGTACATTCAAAGCCGCTGCCCCTGTAGAATTTTTTTACAACAATTGTCTATATTTTTTTTTCTTTGCAGCAGAGCACCTGTAGTGTTTTAAAAAATTTCACCTTGATCGGCAGTCCTCCAGTGAATTTGGGAAGCTCTAGCGCGTTCACACCCCACTTGGTGTGCAACCGCTCCAACCCATTTGAATCGTCCGCTTTTTTAAGACCCTTTTTTTTTTATAAATTTCAGCTGTACCTGTTTTTGAAAAATTCTTTTTTTTTTTAAAGAGAGAAAGGAAAAAAAAATCAAAAGGAAACAAGAATTGAACTCGGAACTACAATAAAAAAACTAAAAGTCGACAAGGCTAAATAAAATACAAGAGACAAACTAAACTCAACCAAATGATAAAACAAAACAAAAAAAAAAAAAATATAGACTAATTGACAACAGAAAATTAACCTAACCAACCTAGTGAAAACTAATAAAACCAACTCAGTAGATAACTTGGCTATTGCCCAACTCCTTTTCCCAATATAAAAACAATCTCTTTTCCCAATATGATTTACGGTTGCTTAGAAACCAAAGGAATCAAGAGCCCCTCTTAAATCAGACCAAACCCCACGAGAAAATTTTGCCCGCCGCCTCAACCCCCTTTATTTTACTTTATCTTCAGAAATAAAATCAAACTCTCCAAAAAAAAAACAAAGACAATTCACGTTTTTTTTTCTTTGCCGAATCGGATTTCGGGTTTGAATTGATTCAGGTGCGATTTGGTCTGTGGCGTGGAGGGTAGGAGTTTGTGGATGTATAGGGACGGCAAGAATTGTGAAGAAGTTTGAGAACAGTTGATGAGTTTGTGGTTTGAAGGTATTGTATGTTTGTGGACGGACTGATGTGAGCAAACCGGCGATGGATTGTGATGTTGGTGGATGGGGATTACGGATAAGCGTGGACAGAGGATGGTGGAGAATTACAGTAGAAGATGGATGGTGTGACAAAGCAGTTGATGTGAACGGTGGATTGGCAGTGGGGAGAAAACGTGGGGTTGTGATGAATGGGTTTGGTTTTAGGGGTAGGAAGATGTTGCAACAGCGGTGCGGTGGTGGGTAAATTGACTGTGCGTGAAGATGAGGGGAAGTTGCTTGGATCTGGGAGTGTACGGTTTAGCCTTTTTGGCAAGGATTGAAAGGGACTGTGGAAGAGAACTAACCAGAGAAATAAGCCAGAGAAAAAAAAAAGGAAATTACAGAAGCATATTTTTTTTTTTTAAAGAAAAGATGCAAAGGAAAATGAAAATGGAAAACAAATCAAGGCAGAGAAGAAGCAGTGTTATTTTTTTTTTTTTTTTTGAATTATTGACAAGAGGAAAGATTTGTACTAGGGAAAGAAGGAATGTAAAAAATTGGGAAAGAAATCAGGAAAACAAATGACAAGAGATTTTTTTTTCTTTAACTAAAAAAAACAAAAACAAGAAGAAAATAAAAATAAAAACTAACACGAATAGAAATTAAATAAATAATAAAATTCAATTATTGCCTCCCCGGCAACGGCGCCAAAAACTTGATCGTCGCTAGTCTATGAATTAGAAAAGCGCGACATTTAAATTAAATTCTGCAAGCATACAGGTGTGTAGCATACAGGTCGAACACAGGGAGGTGAATTAAATCAATTATTTATCTAATCTCTTGGGCGTGTTAGACAAAGCTTAGAGGTTGATTTTGTTCGCAAAGCAAAATAAAAACTGAACTACGAATAAAAGATGCAATTAAATTCACTACAGATTCGAATCTAATCGGATCTGTAATAAATTCAATGATTAAAATAAAATAGAACACTGGAAATAAAATTGCAGGAAAGAAATCAACAACTGAAAATAAAAACTAGGATTACCGCTGAATCTAATCAGACGGTCAATCACTAGTAAGAAAAATAGAAGCAATAGCAAATTGTGTTCTAGCAAATCTAATTGACTAGACAACACAATTTGCCATGAAAATAAAATGCAGAAACTAAAGAAAAGGAAGCTTTATTAAAAATAAAAGAGAGTACAGAAAAATTGGATCCTTTTTACAATGGTTATAATCACATATTTATAGATGAGAATGGGAAAACCCTAATTAGGTCTATGAATAAATGGGCCTCCTCATTCATGAATATCTCTTGCCTTCCTTGACTAACTTGATTGGAGAAAATCTGGGCATATCATGGTAAATATTTTCCATATCTTTCAATTTTCCCATGTGGCTAATTGATTGATAGAAGATTGCATCTAATTAATTCTTCCAAACAAGGACGCTTATCAGACTCCAAAGGCAATATAAGATAAAATCTTCAAAATTGATTTTTCTTCTTGGCAACAATTCAATCAGAAATTCTTCTAATTGAAATTGAATGATTTGTATTTAATTCCATGATAAGAATATGGCTATTGCTGAAATGTTAATTGGTGCACATCATAAATACATACACATGAATATGTGTATGTATATATATAACATAACACTAATCCAGATATTTCTCAAAGCAAAGGACCAGTGTGAACGCGCTCCATTTCTTTGGCAAAAAGTGAGCTTGACGGGGTTCGAACTCAGGTCTCTTAGTACCAATTCCTATGCCTTTACCAGTGAGCTACTACTTCTTTTGCAATTGAAATGAATTTGATGTGAGGAAGTAGCTCTTTCTTGTAGTTGGCCTTTAATTTGAATTGAAGGAGGCAACGCTTGAAATCTGTAAAACACATAAAAAATACCCAAAGTATCATTTATTTATTTACAAAAGATAAAGCATAAGAGTAATAAAATAAACACTTTTCAATGTCAATCACATACCATACAGTCATAGAAACATATATAGTCAACCACAAACATCAAAACAACAATATGATAGGTTAAAATGGATCAAACATAGCCAAAACCCCTTATTTTCCCTTAAGCATGTTTAGGTGAAACTTATGATAAGATTAGCAAAACTTAACCAAATTGACCCAAATTCATATCAGAGGTCTAAAACATCATTCCGAATTTTATAAACATTTTTCCAGAATTTTATCATGTTTAAATTCGCTAATTAACACTAATCACCCCTAATTAGCCATAATTAGTGCAAAACTATGCAAATCACTCACCTTAGCCACAAATAAACTAAAATCTGAAATAAATCTCTGATTTGATGTGAATCCCAATGCTAAACAGCAGCTCCAATGTTGCTTTGGTGTAGATCTTCCTTGATTAGGGGTTGCTAAGCCAAATCCTTGACCAAAAGGTAATTTGGAGGTGATTTAGAGGTTGGAGGCCATTTTTAGGGTTCCTTGGTGATAAGTGGAGGCTAGAAAACTGAAATGGAATGATCCTCTATCTCATTTCAGCCTCCCCATAACCCTAATCCCGAAATGGGTTATGGGCCTACTCACTAATCACCCGATTTGGCCCGGTTAAGCAGCTTTTCACCTTCCAAACCTTATTTCAGCCATATCTCCCAAACGGTAAGTCCGTTTGGCTATTATGACCACTCTACGGAAAGGTAAACCATCAAACGAATCCAATGGAAGTGGTTTCAGGTCAAAATTCCTTTCCAATCAAAAGTTATGGCCAAAACTGTACCAACTAGGGGCAAAATGGTCATTTAAAAATCGACAAAAATCATGAACATGGGAAATGACTCTAATAGATGCTTCCCAAAGTTACATGACCATACGGCTTCACATGGGAGAGAAATAAATATTCTACGATCCTATGATGTGTAGAATACGAGTCATTACAATATATATATATATATATATATATATATATATATATATATATATATATATATATATATATATATATGCCCCAAATTTTAGATCTTAAACCACAACATGTACTATGCCTTATATTTATAGTTCAATTTACGCCCCAAATCCCAAGTCATATGTCCAATACTTTATATCTCAAATCTCAAGTCATATGTCCAATACTTTATGCCTCAAATCTCAAGTCATATGTCCAATACTTTATGCCTCAAATCCCAAGTCATATGTCTAATACTTTATGCCTCAAATCTCAAGTCATATATTCGATACACTTTATGTTTTGAATACAACATGTGTTATGTCCTCAAATCATTTACAACTCAATTATGCCCAATTATACACAATTTAATTCTTTTTCCCAAATTTTAGCGCTGGTAATGTCCAAATCATATATTATGCCCAATTTTATTTCCAACGTACGTTCATCTCTTATGAGATTTGGCTCAGGCTCGTAGTAGCCTGGCTATATAAAAAAAGGGAAGAAGGAAAGAAGAGACAAAGAATGGACATAATATTATCAACGAGATAGATCCAATGGATATAGAAAGATAGATAGAAATAGGCATAATCTCATATCCAGATTTATTACAATGTCAGAATCACAATTAACTTTTATTTCTGAAAGTAACGTGAACTTACAAATTACAGAACGGTCTTGAATTCTAGGATATGTATTTTGGAACTAAATAGCTCTCCCTTGAAGTAGACTATTTGTTCTTCTAATTTAGATTTGATTTGATTCTTAGAAAATAGTTGTTGAAGTCATTGAATTAGCCTTTGAATCTCTACTTGAGTTTTAACTTGATTCTACGAAGGACTTGAGTGGCATAACCCCGTCTTTGATTTATTTTTATATAAATTAGGGTAGAGCATAGGCAAAATGAAGTTGTGTAGAGAAAACTGTAGCCTTATGGGTGTTTATATAGCATAGGGATCAACGAATCTGGTCAGAACGGGCGTCCGGATGCAGAAAAATGAATCTGTCCTCAGATATGGAAATAGGGGGAGGTCGACTCCCTGGTCACCTATGTGACCCAGGTCGACCCCTTGGTCGACCTGGGTCCTGGGCGGGAAATTACCCGCCTAGCCCGAGTGTGTGATTTGAATTTCAAACCTGAGCTGTTTTATTTAAATCTCTGAAACTTCTGAAGGTCATAACTTCTTCATACGGAGTCCGATTTGCGCAAACTCGGACTCTATCTCAAGCAGAATTCAGAGACGAACATAATGGCATAACCCGTTTCCCTTAATTCTTCTCTTAAAAATTAATTATATTTTAATTTGTTACTTTAATGTTCACAGAAAATACGGGGTGTTACATTCTCCCCTACTTAAAGGATTTCGTCCCCGAAATCTTCAAGTTAGGAAGAACGTATATCCTACCATCCAACATCCATCTACTCAACCATTCAATCACAGGCATCCATTGTCCTTAAAAGGTTTCTAATGTCGTATGAACATATACAGAGTGTGTGTATATGTCTCTTACCTATTGCAAAATCAGGCGGTTTACTGATCCAGTTGACCTCCTTAATGCGAATCATGAGAGTGTCATGCGTCCAATATGTATGCAAATATCCCTAATCATGTAAATACTATATGTGTGCATATTAACTCATCCATATGCAACATCCATATGATAACACATCAAGTTTCAATCCATATAAAAATACATTCATATGCATATGCAATATGAAAGTGACTGAGCCGATCTAGTGCCTAATGTGTGTATATGCATCCACGAGCAACCACTAGTAAACACTTGCAACCACTTGCATCCACCAAACATAACATGTCTTAAACACATGTTTACATCCATTGGTTTCTACCTAAGGATCGAGGATAGGACCGAGAGGATATACCTAAAAGATAAAGACCAGCATGCAAATAAATATTACAGAAAAAATGGAATCAAGGATATACCCTCAAAAAGGGTATGATGCGCGTATCTAGTCTTCAGTCTTCTAGGTCGCATCTTCTTGAGCTTTACTCCACTGTACCTTAGCTAATTTAACTTCACGATTGCGAAGCTTCTTGAACTCCATTTCCAAAACCCATTAGTAAAGATAGGACCTCGATCACTTACTATGCTAGAGGGTATCCAATGTAGTCGAACTATCTTTCCAAGATAAACAGATATTAATCATGATACCAAGTGTATATACTAAGATGATTAGAGGTCTCTCTTTCACTTATCTTATCCATCATGTCACAAATCTGAAGGTCGATATCTCTCACGCAAACCATCCTAGTCGAACTTGACATCCCTCAAGTACAAGCCCCAAAGGCCTAAACCAATATCATACAAGCACCCAAGGAATACCTCCTCCGAATTTGGACGATTCATGTGAGATGATACTAGCAAAACAACCAAACAATTGAGCGCTTAACCGACTTTGGCTATCCTCGCCAATCTTGCTCCAAAACTATCGTTGATCGCATAACTGGCTTTGAATTGTCATCTAGATATATGTGGAAGTCTACCTCACGTTTTAGGGGACAAACCCCTAACCTTAATCAAAAACATCTGCGTACTCATGGGCTACTCCAACGGATCGAAAATTGTTGATAAATACATAAAGTGATTCTAGGTAGCTAAGACAAACTGATCCCTTAGGATCGCACGAAATTTCGAGGGTATTCCCGAGGCAAGTCGAAAGTCTAACTACCCTCCTTTCACAATTACTAGCTAACCAATCCATGCCTAGAATCAACCCATAGCCCATGAAACCAAAAACATAAGTATCTCAAATCCTTACAAACCAAAGATAAATGAGCCGAGCCACAAATTGGATTTGAGACAATAATGGGATCTTCTACTATACAAGTACTAAGGTGTAGAGACTCCACTATGGAAGCAGATATAAACGAATGTGAAGCGCTAAAATAAAAAAGAGTACTAAAAGGATGATCAAAGAGGGAAAACTAAACTCTTTCAACAGAAACCTTACAACCTCTCTCTCAGGTATGCTGGCGGTGAGAGCAAGCACTTGCCCTCCTGAAAATCCTGTTCTTTGTTCTTGCCCTTGTCCTTAATTATATGACCCGTTATACCATAGTAAAGATAATTCCTCTTGTCTTAGGTTTTACTATTCTTTCCTCCTTCTTGTCCTGTGATTCTTCCACTTACACCTCTTTCTTTTTTCCTCCTTTGTGAACCAAGTCCATATCCATTAGTTTCTCATCCTTGGGTTGTGCTCCTTAGCCAAACTCCCTCATTCTCATCTTTACTATCCTTGTGTAACACGTTGACAAGTCTCTCAAAAGCTGCCTCCATCGCACGGAAAATCCTACAAAGCTCGAAAGAAAATTAGCCGTAGGTGAAATTACTGCGGCTATAAATGGAAGTTGGGCACTTCTTCGCCCTTTGACAGGTATCGTAGTCTCATCAAGCCTACGGAACCATGCTGCGATGAGGTTACCTCCCAGAAAGCCAGGAGCCTCAGAGAGTCAGTAAAGAAAGAAAACAAGGATTCAAATAGAGGATCAAAAGATAATGCATATGGCTGGGGAATATGCCTTCAAAAAAACTTTTCTTTTGGAAATGCTTCTTTTAAAACCGTTTTGAAAATAATTTTTCAAATCTTTTATCTGATCCGGTAACCTTCAGTTCTGATACCAAGTGAAACACCCCACCGCCGTTAAGGTCACTCACAAAGGGAATGCCTTAACTTTGGTGGAGCATTTTAGGTAAAAGATGCAGATAAATTACAAGATAGACAAATAAAGCAGCGGAAAATAAAGTCATTTTATAAACAATATGGTTCAGTCAAGCTTTTACAACAGTTGTCTCAATCATACTTAAAAGTAATACATAGAACTTCTGTCTTGATCTAAAAACTTCGAAATATAAAAGAAGCATAAAAACAATAATGATATTCCCCAATAAAGCATGAACCAGCCATAGTAGTGGAAGAGAGAGTCCAAAGCAATACATCGACTATCTTTGAGCTTGAAAAGAAAACTGAGCTAAGTGGTAACATTTCCTCCCTGTGAACCGGGGGGGGGGGACAGAAGAAAAGAGGCGAAACAAAACTAGGTCAGACATAAGTCTGGTAAGTTCAGTGACTTTCAGCATATAAACAGGCAAAAGCATCATGACATGAATAAACTAAATATAAGACAATACCGTGATAACAGGGATAATAAGATAACATACGATTAGAATGATAAGGCAAGATAAACTGAATGCGCTTCTACTCTTTCTCTGCTTTGCTACTACCTTGCTAATCTGATATATATATATATATATATATATTTGCACCACCTAACTAGTGTCCCAACTAGTAATCTGTATAAAATGATAATGTGATCCCAATCCTCTTAAATTGTGGTAGCCTTCAGGTGTACATCTATCGTGAGGATTCCACCTCAATCTGCCTAATTGCCATGAACATTTTACATGTACCCTTACTACCCTATCGATCGGCTCCCTACTTGTATTCATTTCTCTTGTGTCTGTGTCAATAGGCCCTCTCTTGTGTGTAGACACTCTGTGCTGGTCCCACCATAAGGTGTATCAATCCTTATGATAGCGACCCGACACGATTCCATTGTATAACTACTGGTACCTAGTGCCTGCTTTTCCCACTTCGGAGTACGTGCACGCCCGTAAACCGTCGGAACCTACACTGACGTACCCCCTACCGCTGTTTTGACTGCTTATAATCAGCCCAGTAATCGTGCCCCACACTGCCTAGTTTCAGGGTACCATGATACATCTATGTGGGTTACTGCTGAAATGGGTCTCCGTTACTAGGGTTTCCTGTTGGTTAAGTTTGTGGGCCTATATATACAAAGATTACCCACCTACACAAGATGTACTTAACCCTCCCACCGATTCTAGCATGTTTTCTTAACGGTTAAGTTTGTGGGCCTATATGTACTAATATTACCCACCAACCTGAGATGTACTTAACCCTTCCATCGATTCAAGCATGTTTATTTAACGGTTAAGTTTGTGGGCCTATATTTACTAATATTACCCACCAACCCGATATGTACTTAACCCTCTCGCACATTATGTCATATTGGTTAAGTGTTGTCCATTCGTGTTAACTTAACCCACCCATTCATCGTGTCATGTTGGTTAAGTGTTTCTTATTAACTTAACCCTGTTCGTTCATCAAGTTATATTGGTTAAATGTTTACTTGTTAACTTAACCCCACGTGTTCATCATGTTGTATTGGTTAAGTGTCATCAATCAATTAAAGTTAACTAAACCCACCTACTTGTCATGTTACTTCGGTTAAGTGTTGCCTTCTTGTGTCAACTTAACCCTACCACAAATCAAGTTATATTGGTTAAGTGTTGCCCTCTTGTTTTAACTTAACCTTACCACAAATCAAGTTATATTGGTTAAGTGTTTCTTATTACTTAACCCTACCATTCATCATGCTATACTGGTCAAGTGTTTCCTATTAACTTAACCCTAGTCATTCCTTAGCATGTCTTGTTCATTAGCATTAATTGATTTATTAATGCACTAATCTCTCATATTAGATAGGTGTTGTTGTGGTTACTGGATGTGCCGGGCGGTTCCGGGCAGTTTTACACCACAACTAAATCTAACCTAGGGTTAGGTATGTTCATCTTTAATCTACACATTTACCCTATATACCCAAATCTAGATTTTACATGCAAATTACCAAATTCACCAAAACTAGTCATGTTACATTTTACGCCCAATGTAGATTTAATGCTCAAGTTACTCCAAATTCGCAACAGTAACAATTTTGCCCAAAATTTGATTTATATGCCAATTTCATACTTTGTCGTTCAAGTCGATTCTAGGTTCAATATGTCAAATTACATATTCCATAATTCATGTCAAATTACCCCAAATTGCATATTAACAGTCATGCCATACTACATGTTCCAAATTATGCCAAATAATGTCAATTCCATGTTATACCCAATTACCCCCGCATTCATAACGTACGTATTTCGAGATTTAACTCAAGGTTCATAAAATAAGGGGAGAAGCAAGATGGAACATCGTAAGGATGGGCATAGTCATATGATGATAAGAACTATTGGTCTAATAAACTTGACGTACTAAAAAAGTCAAGTTTTGCATAGAATACATCGTAGACATATAGATATGATATGAATATCATCATGAATCATCACAGGCATATAGGTTTGACAAGAATTATATCATGAACTTAAAGAGGATTACAATTATGATATACAACAAGGAGAGATATGATTGGACCAATTTCATAGTCAAAAATGACTCCCAAAGATATATATATTCAAGCACAGATTCAATGAAAGGATAGCTTACCTCAGGCATATTCTCATATCCATTTTATTTCATGTCACAATTAGATTTAGGTGTTCAAATCTAAAAAGTAACTGACTTACAAAACAAAGGCAAATCTTGTTTTCATGCCTAAGCCATACATCACTATACACACTAATCTTCTTTTTCCAAATCGTAAACTATCATATATATATATATATATATATATATATATATATATATATATATATGCCCCAAATTTTAGATCATAAACCACAACATGTGCTATACCTTATATTTACAGTTCAATTTACGCCCCAAATCCCAAGTCATATGTCCAATACTTTATGTCTCAAATCTCAAGTCATATGTCCAATACTTTATGCCTCAAATCTCAAGTCATATGTCCAATATTTTATGCCTCGAATCCCAAGTCATATGTCCAATACTTTATGTCTCAAATCTCAAGTCATATGTTCGATACACTTTATGTTTTGAATACAACATGTGTTATGTCTTCAAATCAGTTACAACTCAATTACGCCAATTATACACAATATAATTCTTTTTCCCAAATTTTAGAGCTGGTAATGTCCAAATCATATATTATGCCCAATTTTATTTCCAACGTACGTTCATCTCTTATGAGATTTGGCTCAGGCTCGCAGTAGCCTGGCTATATAAAAAAAAGGGAAGAAGGAAAGAAGAGACAAAAAATGGACATAATATTATCAACGAGATAGATCCAATGGATATAGAAAGACAGATAGAAATAGGCATAATCTCAGATCCAGATTTATTACAATGTCAAAATCACAATTAACTTTTATGTCTGAAAGTAACGTGAACTTACAAATTACAGAACGGTCTTGAGTTCTGGGATCTGTATTCTCAAACTGAATAGCTCTCCCTTGAAGTAGACTATTTGTTCTTCTAATTTAGATTTGATTTGATTCTTAGAAAATAGTTGTTGAAGTCGTTGAATTAGCCTTTGAATCTCTACTTGAATTTTAACTTGATTCTTCGAAGGACTTGAGAAACATAACCCCGTCTTTGATTTATTTTTATATGAATTAGGGTTGAGTATAGGCAAAATGAAGTTGTGTAGAGAAAACTGTTGCCTTAGGGGTGTTTATATAGCATAGGGATCAACGAATCTGGTCAGAACGGGCGTCTGGATGCAGAAAAATGAATATGTCCTCGGATCTGGAAATAGGGGGAGGTTGACCCCCTGGTCGACCTGTGTGACCCAGGTCGACCCCCAGGTTGACCCCCTAGTCGACCTGGATCTTGGGCGGGAAATTTCCTGCCCAGCCCGGGTGTGTGATTTGAATTTCGAATTTCAAACCTGAGTTGTTTTATTTAAATCTCTGAAACTTCTGAAGGCCATAACTTCTTCATACGGAGTCCGATTTACGCAAACTCGGACTCTATCTCAAGCAGAATTCTGAGACGAACGTAATGGCATAACCCGTTTCTCTTAATTCTTCTCCTAAAAATTAACTATACTTTAATTTGTTACTTTAATGTTCATAGAAAATACGGGGTGTTACACTCTGTCTTTTCTGCAGGATACCAGAGCAACCAACACGAGTTTCAACGGATTAGAATTTTTAGAGAAAAAAAATTAGTCTGTCGGAATTCTGGTTGTTACATATTTCCCTATTTGTAAGGTAAGGAGGGCTTGGACAGGTTGGTTAATGGATGGGGAAGCCGGAAATAATGGGAAGATCAGTTTTGAAAAATTACGGTTAAATTTGCTAAAATTGGGTTTTAAATTTGTGTTGATCTAGGGCAATCAGGATTGGTGTCGTTCCAGATTTACACATGCATGGGTGATCCAAATTGAAGCTACTTTTCACTGTTGAACCTCCACCCGATTCAAGAATGTGATAGCATGTCAAACCGAAGCTTTCTTGAGGAGGTCGATCCAGAGTATTTGTTGTCATGGATAGCTGACGGATCCAGGGTAGATTTAGCCTGACCAATCTGAATTCCTTAAGAAGTAAGCCAAACTGAAGTTGGCTGATTCGAGCTTCTGCATTTCAAGATTTTATCTTGAGCCTTTTGTTGCACCATTCCTTTGAGTTTTACATCTTGTCATGTGGTTTGAGATAGCCGAGTCCAAAGATCCGGTAACACTTTCCCTCCAAATTACGTCTTGTTGCAAGTATGACATTCTTTGAATCGAGTCAGATTTCACCTTCCAATGGGATTCAATTCTACTTTCGAAACAACTGTTGTCTTTTTGGAAGTGTCCTCAAAGAGAAGTCACATCTACTCGAATAGTTGTGACATTTAGTTGACTTCAGTTTGTATAAATAGTCAAATGCGCCCTCATGGATGGGTCTTTATTTAGTTATTCCAAGCTAATTATTCTAGAATGAAAATTCTTGTAATTCACAAGCAGCATGTCAAACTCTATTGAGTCAAGAGGTTAACTGTGTTCATTCATCTATACCTACACATTAAGTTGTCGACTCCTAAGTATGTTAAAAGGCAGCCAGGTCGTTGCTGGACAAAGTCATTACATATTTAGTCGTGTATGTGAGTAGATTAAGTTATTCAAGTTTCTTTTAAGCATCTGGATCGATCAATGATCAAGATTTTTGCTTTGGGGACTTGTTGTCACTTCTGGGAGTGCCAAGATTCACGCAATTAAGGGATATAAAAATCAATCTATCTTTACTTCTTCCCCTTCTTTTATTTTATGAACACAAAACCGAGTTATCCTTGCATCCTCCTCCATCACTTTTACTTTGCCTCGTGCGATCTTCTATCTTCACCGCATTAAGCACTTACGAGAAATAAATTCCCCTGATTGCATTTCTCCAACTCCACGCATCTTGAATAAATGGTTCTTGACTCTTCTTAGTCAACGCAATGACTTAACATGATGGTATAGGGCCAGCAACACCGATGAAGGGAGGTGCGGTAATCGCACACCAAACTTGAATCCTCGTGATAGTGGTTAGCATAGGAGTTCAAGGCGGAGTGACTTGCGTATGCGAGTATTATCGTCATTATTGATGTTGGTGTCTTATGCGAGGTAGCTATATTATCTTAGCACGAGAGGAGAGAGAGGAAGACCTTGGAGGTCGGATCGGTTCAGGCGTGGAATATAGTGAGAAGAAGAGAGGAAGACACATATCGATGCAATCTGGGTCGGTGGAAGTCAAGCAAGCCAGATCAGTGAGGCCATTGCAGTAGACTGGTCTGATCTGGATCGTTGCGTTGTGCTTGACCATGGATCATCCTGAATTTGGCTTGACGTGTGGATTGACGAGGCATCAATGCATATGAACTTGAGCGTAATTGATAATTTGAACTTGCTAACAAACATAGAACTTCTAGGACTAGTGCATTTTTGGACTGAAACGCAAGTGTGAACTTGTGTAACTATGAACTGATGACGTCAACCATAGAATCATGGACATTTTGACTGTTGATCTCTTATGGTCCAAATTCAAAATATATTGGATCAAGGATTGGTGAGACGGTCAGCAAGGATGGTCTCTCCGGTCACAATTCGGTTCATGCCTTTAATATTATTCTCTCGAATTTTGACATGTGCATCTCTGAATAGCACTGCACCATACATACCGCACTAGATCATGAACAGAAGGTATGGGTTAATTATTATAATAGTTAGTGTTTATTGAGTTGCATAGCCAATAAAACGAAGACGCTCCGACCAAGTCATAGTTTTTACTACTAATAAAAGAGTCGAGTACAAAGAGTTAGGCACAGAGTCTGGTTCAGCTACCGAGTCAGATAGCGGACCACCAGGACAACAATTAACCTTCCAGTTGCTCAATAAGCGGTTATAAGGGTGAAGCAACTGAGATTTCCCCAGCTCCCTATACTTTAGAGGGAGTGACACTTTTGGAGAACCCAACCGATTTAGTGCTTTCTATGATGGATGAAGCAAAGCTTAAGAAACAGTGCTCTAAGCATATAATTGCTTCCGAATAAGTCCTTGTTCAGATTCCTGGTGATGGAGAACATATCCCTTCGGAAGGCTACATGTATGCAATCATCACATGTGCACTGTCAATTATGTTCCTTCTTTCAGCTCCTACACCCGAGCCATTCTTTAACATGTAAGGCTAGCACCAATGGAGTTGCACCCAAACTCTCATTCGTATCTGATCATAATCCACGTCTTGTATCTAGAGAACATTCATCAAGTTCCTACAATTGATGACGTTCAATATCCTTTCAACTTCAAGCACAGACAACATGCTCCATCTTTCACTTACTTCAAGGGAGCCCAGAACAATCGAGTATTAATTATCGGTTAGAATAAATTGAGGGCTTCAAGTCTAATTGGTTTTATGTCCACTTCTCGCAAGGTTTCTCTAGTCAGTGGCTTGAAGAAAGTAAGTAATTAGCTCAATTCTCTTGCTCTTAAGATGAATCGACTTCATATCTTAATTAGCACTACATATTATCATGATCCAAGAAATCCGGCTAGGCCCACTAAAGGAGCATTCAATCCAACACTTACCATTTTGTGAGATATTATGGAGGAGGAGCGAAATGTCCAAAGATGTATCATAAATAAGCTAAGACACGCGGTAGACTTGTTGGACGACAACAAGAGCATTGGTCAAGATGGCGCCTTGGTCGGGGTGATGGTGGAGACGAATACGAATTTGTCATTGTTATGCCCCCAGTCAAGGAGTATAGGCTCGATAAAACCCATGAGCCAGTCATAAGAGAAGGTGCCAATTAAAGACATTGGCGGGGAAACAAGTCAAGATCTAATAGTAGAAAAAGAAAAGGATATCCAACTCTCTAGCTATGAAAAACCAATGGTGGGAGGATTTACTTCCGGATAAACCCCTCAGCTTAAATCCTACGCCTTATATGTCCAAAAAGAAACTTCTATGAACACCGATGAACTTTTTAAAGGCCTTTAGTTTCTTGGCATTGAATATATCATCATACTCTTTCCCGAACATGGATCCTGAAGCCTTCTTTGCTACTGTGAAAAAAAAATCTGGTTGATTCCGGTGAAATTCCTCCATTGATTATAGCTTTGGAAACCTGTCTATTAGGGTGAACTCTAGGCACACGCATTCTGAGCAGTACGTCAGAACACTAGCTTGAGTTATCGCCTTATTTTCTAATATTGGCTGATTTTGCTCGTGGATGCAATGGGCAAGAGACACAACTATCGTAGATGCTTTATATCCAACGTCTCAAAGGGCGACACTCAGCCCAAGTATGCTTTCTACTATGAGCAGGATTGCCGTGACAGTCATGATAGGGAGGATAAAGTGAAACACGCCTGGGATTACACTAATCGCTCTTGTCCTTTATCTCTAACATGTTGGGAGCATGATATGCCCATGAGTCATCACGATGAATCTAATGGTAGTGAACAATCAGAAATCTCGCCACGATTCCTCCCAAGGGTCAACACAACAATAGCCACCAAGAGAAAGACATGGTATAGAAGGGGAAAACAATTGTCCTATAGATATGAACAAAAATAAGGTTGTACAAACTTCCGTGCCCTGAGTGCCAGAGCTCATAGTCTATCAGAAGAAAAAGGATCTCGTGGCTTTATTTTTGAAATTCCGCTTTTTTAGATTAACATTTCTTCTAGGTATTCACCCCCATCCATCGAGAGTTCGACCGTTAGTTGTTAGAGGGCATAATTGACATATACGGTCAGTACAATGCTAAATGACCAAATTTGTAGGAAACTCTCCTAGATTATTAGGTAATTGGAATTAGATATTGATAACACGAGGCAGGAAGCAGGGTTCGATTAGAGTTCTTTGGTCGATTTGGATAAAGAAGTAGTATAGTATAAAACCAAGTCGGTTGAGAAGATAAGAAAGTTGAGCCTGCTGAGAATGAGCTTAGTGAAGGGCAGAGGAGGTTTCATGAGGGGCTTGACTCTCTATATTCTAAGAACACCTCCCTTGAGAATTAGTGCAAGTTTATGACTCAGGAAAACATCCAGCTGAGGGCGAATAATGAAACTTCAAAGAAAGAAAGGGAGGATCTCACCTAAGACGTTGAGACACGTAAGGACAATCTTGCTGAGGTCAAGAAAGACAAGAGAACATTCGAAGAGGTTTCTCAATCAACTTGTGAGTCAACAACCAGGCTAAAGTTCAATATGATATCAAACAAAATGAGCTCAAAGTCAAAGTAACAGAGGCGAAGAAAGCAGATGAAGAGTTCAATCCGTTGATCCTTGGTGTTTACATCTTTGTTATTCGATATCATGATCTATCTTGGGTTGATGAGTACCCACAAACATTGGTCGATGTCTCAGAAATATTAGTCTAAGATTAGAAACTTGCACCTAAAAGTGGTTGATATATGAAGAAGAACTCATGAGGTAATTTTTGAAAGATAAAGAGCCCCGAATTGGCGCTTACTAAAAAAAGGAGGAGGTTGAGAGGGCTTGTGCAAAAGGAAAATACATTATGGAAGAAAGTTCAACATTGCTTGAGACACTACCACGGCTGGGCAATCATCAAGTCAAGAGGCTCAAATTCGAGATCATTTCCTACAGCACGTAGTTGCAAAGTTTTTGGTGATCAAGGATCTCCAAGCGTTGAGGAGTACATTCCAAAGGACCCGATCCTTAAAGTTCCAAAAACTCTGAATCCAAATTGTAAGGTTTAGATTCTTGGGCTCATCGGAGGAGATATTCCTAAACGTATCTACACTGTTCTCTCCACAGTTTGAAAAAGCCATAATCGCATGTCAAGAGGCTATGAATATGCAAGTCGAAATGCTTAAAGTCCCACAAAAATTGACTATTGTCACTCTTTCTTCCACATGTACATAGCATACAAAACCATCCTCTAACCCGCAAGTTGATCTTACTGTAGGCCCTCAAATACCACTAGCTGATGTTTCTAGCCAAGACGATCCCATGATTGAGGTTTTGAAAGGCCAAGATGGCAAAAAGCACTCGGGAAAATGGTGAAAGAGACGTAGTATACGAGGGTGAAACTAGGAAGACTAGATTGCCTGATATGGAAGAGCTAGCCAAGCGACAGGAACAGAAGCTAGCAATTAATAAGGAACCTAGAGAGATCATGCCAGAGCCTCTCCAAGTGAAATCCCCAAGCGATGCTACCCATAGAGATTTGGAGAGTGTGTATTTTGGGCCAAGGACGTTTGAGTTGATTTCTCCTCATCGACTAAGTCGTCTCCAAGTAAAGATGGTTGGAATGGGACCAATTCCTTGATGAAATCAAAGAAATAGGTTTTTATGGGTGTTTCCTACATTGTTTGTCGTTAGAGTAGTGTGCTTCTCGAGCCAATGTTCTGTGAGTACGGCCCTCGCCTTTTGCGTACTATCAATGGACAAACCTGTATGTGTCAAGTTTGTGTAAATAAAAATTGTATTTCCCTTATTTTAATGTCTTAAGCGCTCAAGCTTTTCCATTTAATGTATTTGTAATCGTTTACTCATATTCTTGGCATAATTTCCCCTAAGTCCGGGCATCGGGTTAGTACATCGTACTTATACCTTATTGAATTTTTTGGCTCAAGTTGAGAAGTGAAGAGAGGCTCGTTGTTCAAAATCAATGCATTGTAAGATGTCGGGACATTGCTGCTGACACGCTTTTTGGTCGAAGGTGTCATATGTCAAGATTTTGGTTAGTGACGCGCTCAAGCATTATTAATGTCGTTCAAAAACACAAAGTGAAATAGTCGAAGTCGCGAAGTGTCCATAAAAGGATTGGAAATGGCGTCGATTCATAAAATCATCGTTGATGGATTCAGAAAAACTAGCATAGTAAAAATACGTGGTCGACTCTGTCCGATCAACTCAAAATCCTCGAGCGCGTCGGTCTGATCACGTGGCAAAGCTGGTCGCACAAAAATATATGGTTCTGGTAAAAAAACAGTGTCGCGCATTCATGAACAGCTGATTGACACACATCGATCACGAAAAATGGCTTGCGCGACTCACGGAATCAAAATCTGGTAAAATAGCAAAAACTGATCTGGCACGTTCAAAATGCTTGATCGACAGGGAGAATTCGTAAAAAACCACGTTTAAAACCTTAACTGATCTTCCTGGCAAATTCGGTAAATCTGGTAAACTTGGCACATTTGATATTCTGAAAATGCTTGAGCAACACGTGAAAATAGCTCAAATCCACAGCAAAACATGGCCTAGAAACTTTGGCACTTTGACACATTTGGTAAATTTGGCATGCCCGAAAACCATGGATAGGCACGGTGGATCCATCAATTTCCACGTGCGCAACACAAGAAAAAGGCTTGGCAAACTCGGCTTAGCAAGGTGGAAAATCGCATCCACCAAATATCGGATCACTCTGGGATGCGATTTTCCTCGACTCCGCATAATCCCCGATAACGAATGCCCCGATTTCGCATCGCGATCAGGTGATGCGAAATTTGGCAAGAGGGGTGGATGCGATATTTTGGTAAAGCAAGAATGGTGGATCGACATGGAGAAATTTGGGATCGACACGAGCGCGCATCGCATCCTTATAATGCGATGATATGGCGTGGCGAAGTGATACGAGATTCTTGGCAAATCAAAGGAGGCGGCTCTGACTTTTGGCAACGCGATTTCTACTGATCGCATCGTTGGGATGCGATGTTTCCCCGGGTGCGATGCGAAGTTTTTTGATGCGAGACTTGGCCTTTCTGGCATTTGCCAAATATTTTTGGCATGAGTGTACCGTGTGGATCAACACATTTTCATTGATTTGAACGTGACTTCTCACCATTTTTCAAGATGCGTGGCTTTTTAGCAAAAGTGATGCGATTATTTGGGTATGAGTTTGAGGGATGCGATTTTTCGTGCTATAGTCCCCAAATTTCACCTACTTCAACCTAACCCACTACCTATAAATACCCCTTACCTCATTCTTCAAAAGAGTTGGATTTTAATTGGATTTTGGACTTATTGGAGCTCTCAAGCATCATTAATGGTTTTCATCCTCTTTTCCATGACTATTGGATATAGCTTGGACCACTAGAATGTTGCACAAACGTTTTCCATCAACTTTTAGACATTCACAAGGACATTTACACTTCTTTTGGACTATTCTTGGATATTTTTGGATTTCTTGGGCATTGCAGCTATTTTTTGGACATTGTTGACCGTGTCAACACATTTTCACTCAACGAAGAAAAATGACATTTTGGTTAAAGTTTAGAATTAACAGTTATTTTATTGTTCTATTGTAACGCTTTGTACTCAAATATTATCTGAACTTGTACAGCTCTTGTAATCTGATATTATATGATGAATGATTACTATGAAATGGACGTAGGCGTTAGTGCCGAACTGCCATAAAAAGTTGTGTTTGCCCTGCATTACTTTACTTTGGATCTGGATTATTGTGTTTCTAATACACGTACACTCGAGGGTTGGGGTGCATTGAATCAGCGACAATTCCCAATGTCAATAATCGACTTTCAACCTGTTGTCACCCATCGAACCTTAGGTCTAGGTGGGGATGTCGCATGTCATCCTTTGCACTCTCTCTTCGCTCTTTCAGGTTAGAGCTATGGGTTAAGTGGTTGTAAGTCTTGGCACATCGTTCGTACTTACCTATCGGTTTATACTCGTCTTAGGTCTTAAGTACTAGACTACAATGAACGGTCATATCACACTCGTCTCGCCGTCGTTCCTTCACCTTTATTCAAGAGAAAGGATCTCTAGTCAAATGGTCGGGTCATGTTTAAGCCAAGTTCACACTCCTCCTGTCGAACAGTGGGATTGAGTTAACCATTTTGTCAAGTAGATAGTCAATTTAAGCATACTTGTCATTCACGTGTTTTGTGCATGTCGACACCTAAGAAAGAAAGAGTAAGAGGGTGATATCGACATCCTTGTATCCGGATGTTAATATTAGCTAGTCATATCACAATATTTAGTCAGACAATTAGAAAAACACGGAGTATTGGAAAACCAAGGGCCTTTATCGACGATAAAAAGGATCAGCATGTCAAGACTTATCACATTATCTAAAAACAAATAGCTAAATACACAAACGAAATAGTCAAAAATAAAATTTAAGTAAAATAATGTCTAAAATGATTGACATTCCATGCTCTTGGTGGTCGACGACCATTGGTGATCGTTGGCTTCAAGGCTCCATTCTCAAGCCTCCACCGGATAATGTAAGGTCCTTCCTATTTCGGGACTAAATGGATAGGGCTTTGGAAGACAAGCTTCAACCCGAGGTCATCGGCTTCAAAGGCCCCACATGGAATCTTAGTCTTGTAATATATGGCAATCCAATGTCAATATGCAACAACTCTTAATTCTGCTTCCTATCTTTTATCATCAATCATATTGATTGAATCCATAAGTTATATTTTTGTCAATGGGTCGTAATACGTGGTTCACTGAGAGGGGACTTCTAGCACAATCGGGATGGCTGCCTCAGAGTCGTAAGTAAGGGCAATATGGAGTGTGGCATGTCGTTGATTTGTGCGTGCAGGCCTAAAGGGATAATGGGTGTTCATTTACCCACTTGACTCTACCTTTCTCCAAATGCTTTTTCAGAATGGACTTGATAATTTTATTGACAACTTTGACTTGTTCATTCGATTACGGATGTGCAAATGCCGTGAATCGCTTCTCGATGTGATGACAATGACAAAAGTCTTTAAATTCGGCGCTATCAAATTAAGTCATATTCTCGGGTATAATGGTTCTGGAAAGACCAAATTTGCAGATGGTGTTTTGAACGATAAAGTTGATTACCCTCTTTGTAAAGATTATATTTAGTGGTTTAGCCTTTGCTTGCCTAGTAAAATAATCCATTGCCACGATTGCATACTTTGCACCATCTTTGAAGATTAGCAGAGAGAAGATCACATCAATAACACAAATTGCAAAAGGCTAGGGACTGACCATCCGGGTAAGTTGAGCTCTTGGAATCTTGATAAACTTTTTTCTCTTACCGCAAGGTCGTGAGTAATCAACCGCATCTCAATTACCGGTGGGATAGTATTGGCCGTATCGAAGTATCTGCTAGATCAAAGCTTGCGCCCCAATGTAATCATCACACCTTCCTTTGTATAGTTCCTGGAACACCTGTTGGTTTCGTCGTGGTTAGTGTAAAGGAACAAAAAAATCCTTTTTGTATAAAGTGCCTTCTTGGATGATATATCAAGTGGCTTGGAGTAAGGCCGCATTTCTCGCTCTTTCTATCTAGTAAGGTGCCATGCTATAAGAAATTATTAATCGGAGTCATTCGAGATTCCTTTTTATGTTTTTCATTAACATCCAATCAAGTTCCATTTGGTCTTTACTAGCTGCACCTAATGTTTCAATCGAAATCAGTACCATTTGTTGAGAATTTCCCAAGCTAGTCAACCTTGCAAAGGAATCATCTTTTTCGTTTTTCTCACTGGAGATGTGCAATATGGAATAATACTCAAATTTGGATAATAGCACATGAACCTGATAATATAAGGGGAAAGTCATGCCCTCTTGGCTTGAAACTCTTTCTTAACTTGACATAATCATTTAGGGATTCATGGGAGATTTGTGAAACACTCTGCATCTCTTAACATTCTCCAAAGTAGAATCATGCTAAGAAATGTGAAGCGTTATAAATGTAAAGACATATATCATGATACTAAGATTCACAAGACATTAAATAATAAATACAGTAGAAACATTTTAAAAATTGGAAACATAATATTTATTTCAAAAACCACTTATTCATTTTAGTCTCAAATGATAAACTGCCGCGTGTCTCATGAAAATAACATTACAGTCACAAATCAGAGTCAAATAACATGAATATCCCTCATAACAACCAATAGTACAACCAACTCCGTAACATAAGATAAAAGACGAGGATATCAGTAACTAGAATAAGTCTCCAAGAATGATCCTCCAAGAAATCTGAACTATTCACCTCCGTCTTGTGATCCCGGTGGGGAAGAAAAAGGAAGAAAGAGGAGCGGGTCAGACATTAAGTCTAGTGAATGGTGCAATTACTAGCATGATTGAGTAATAAAGAAAGACAGACTCAATAATAGTTCTACTGTCAGATAGAGTAAGCGTCCATGTTTAACTTACAAAGATAAACATACCAGAATGATGTACAAGGAAATATTTTGAACTGTGCAAATAAAGATTTGTTCGACTGTTTACACTTTCTCGATTACTGAATACAATAAGCATGGTTAGCATAATTTCCTAGTACTACTCATCGATCGGCTTTAATCTACTAGTATATCATCTCGCATGGTAACTTATGTCACTATGGATCTTGGGCTTCATCTGACCCAATCCATCATTAAGACATAACTAAATATTATTGGACGCAGTAGTGTCTTATCTTCCCTTGTCGATGCACATGTACGCTCATTGCACCGTCAGAACGGACGAACACACGAACCTATCTCTCTTGATCCTTTATTTACCCAAATCAGCATAAGCGTGCCTAGTCTCCACCACCATCTAATATGAGACCATCAGTAATAAACTTAAAAAGGAATGCTGCTGGTATGGGTCCTTGAAAAAAGTTTTCTAACTTATGTACCAGATCAGTTCTCCTTTTATCTAGTCTTATTCAATTATCCAAATCGGCCATGTTCTATTGGAACGGACCACAATACATGCTTATGTCACTTATTTTCCTAAATTAGTATTGTTATAGCGGACCACAACTAGTTCAAGCTTAGTAACCTATGTCACTTATTTTCCCAAATCAGCCCTGTGTTGTTGGAACAGACCACAACCAATTCATGCTTATTAAACTTAACCTCAAATTTAAGTTTATGTCAATAATATGCCTTTTCTTTCTTTCTTTCAAATATAACCCTCATGTTATAATTATATTTGTAAATAACTCAATCTGTCCATTATTATTCATTTATGTGTCCAAACAATTATCATAATATTATTCTTGCAAATATGTCCAGCCTTTCCTAATTACAACCCATTTATAATTTTATTGCTAATCTATTTAAGTCATATCTCTTTTTAATTACAAATTCCTATTTTATGCATACTTTTTATATAAATTTAGTCTTGTTTCTTTTAATCCGCGTTTGCACAATTATTAATTTCATTCTATTTTTCCGTGAGCAAAATAAAAGGGATTAAATCAATCGTCAATATACTAACATTTACAGATCCAAGCATGTTTTATGTTTAAACTAAAAATAGATGTAGAAATTGTAAAATAACCGACATGCATAACCACCTAAATGGAAGAATATCTTATAGTACTTGAATAAAATAAAACTATAAGAAAAATGATTAAAAAATACTACAGAAAATAAATTACAGAAAAAGAACATACAAAAAATAATAACTTACAGAAAACTAATGAAACTATAAGAAAAACTATAAAAAAATCTACAAGTATTATAGATTTATCTTCCTAAATTACTAAAAGTGTAAATAATTACACACTCACCCATGGTCCAAAGCATTCCTCCGTGGCCTTTGTAGATCCGACCTCCAAAAGGGGTGTGTGTGTATATATATATTAATAAATCTTTTCACCTTGAAAAAATTACGTTGGGTCCATCTCAAAAAGAGAGAACCCAGAGGGAAAGAGATTTTGTTGTGAAGAATTAGCTAAGTCCAGGGTTTTATTTATAAGATAAGCTAGGGATCATAAACTATTTGATTCCTAGGTTAAATCCATGCCAACCACGTCATTCAACCAATAAGAACTTTCCATATCGGCTAAATTTTCAATAACAGTGAATAGAAACATGCCACATCAAATTTTAAAAGAAACGATTCGTCATTCTTATTGCATAAGCATGATTTGTGCTTAAGCACGCAGGTGAGTCGACCTAACCCCCACTTGGATCAACCGAAGCCATATTTATTTATTTATTTTGTTTTCTGCATTAACTTTTCCGTTTTAACTCTGTTTCTTACGAACCAAACATGCAAATTGACCAGAAAATTGCCATGGATTCAATGGTACAACTCCCATAACAAAAAAAAATCAATTTTACAAAGTTTTTATTTTATTAGTTAACTCTTTAATTGTTTATAGTGTCTTAAAAAATCAGTTTGTTACATTCTCCCATCCTTAGATGATTTTGTCATGAAATCTCCGAGGACAAAAGAATGAGATATGTATTTTCATCCAAATACATACAACCATGTACTCAAACATCATCCATTAGCATCTGTTGTCCTTAAGTTTTATAATATGATTTATGTAGTTAGCAATAGCGTGGTGTGTATGTCCCTAACTAATGTAATAGATTAGGCAGTCTACTGATTCAGTTGACCCTCCTTTTTATGCAAACTATGTTTGTGCCATGTATCCGAATATATGAAGAAATCCTAATAAAAGCAGATAGTTCTACATGTGTACTTCAAACATGATTCATATGCAACATTCTATTGATAATCATTCATTATATCAATCATGGAAATAAAGTAAAATTGCACACACATCCGTATACATATGCTCAGTGTTCTAGTTTGTCGTTTCACTAATAGTGCTTAGTGTGTGTATACGCATCCACTACATCCACTAACAAACACTTGCGACTACTTGCGTACATCATAGATAACATGTTTTCAACAAATCCTATCACACATAGGTTATATCCTATGATCTACTAATTCAAAGGATATGAAAGATAAAACCTATTTGAAGATAATGATGGAAATTTCAAAGCACGCCATAAAAAGGATGGATAAGAAATGTGTATATTCTTTTTAGCTTCTCATGTACCCTCATTTGCATCGACCCCCTATCAAACCTTTATGAGTTGTACTTGTTTATGAGTTTGTTTACTTCATGGTCTATAAACCGTGTAGGAATGCCACAGACAGACACCTCCCTCTCAATATCCATATCCTCTAGTAGACTGGGATTGACTACACAGCCGAATCATGCAAGTACTTTCGCAAGTACAAAACATGAAGTATGTCATGAACTCTAGAAAGTCTCTTGGGTAGTCTAACTCAGTATGCCATCCAGCATACTCTTTCCACGATAAGGAATGGTCCTACGAATTTGGGAGCCAACTTACCTACTGAATGAAATCTCACCACATTCTTAAGTGGTGACACCTTCACAAAACTAAATCTGTGATTCCAAATTCCAAAGGTCTTCATCCTCCTATCGACATAAGGTTTTTTCCGGTTTTGGGATGTCATCATCCTTTTACTTACCAAGTTAATCTTCTCTGAAGTCTCTCTCACCATGTCGGGCCAAGTAGAAATCTATTAATCATCTCCCACTAACATGAGGGTGATCTACGAGGTCGTCCATAAAGTGCCTCAAATGGAGTCATCCCTATGCTTATCTGGAAGCTGTTATTATACACGAACTCTACCAAAGGTAAATGCTCCTTCCATGTTACTCGAAAGTCTATGATACACAACAACAACAACAAATCCTTCCATGTTACTCGGAAGTCCATCAGTTTGAGAGTGATATGTTGTACTCATCCTAAGTTGTGTACCTAAAGCCTCTTGTAGACTCTTCCAAAACTCTCTAGTGTATATCGGGTCCCTGTAGCTTACACTACTGGTGGGAATATCATGGAGTCGAACAGTCTCTCTGATGTGCACTGAAGCTAACCGAGATGTCGTTCTCTTGCACTTAACTAGAATGAAATGGGCGTTTCCCATCAATCGGTCTACCACCACCCAAATATTGGTGTTTCCATTCTGAGATCTAGGCAACTTATCGATAAAGTCCATGGACATGATCTCCTACTTCCATAGTGGCACGTCTAACTTCTGGAGCAATCTACCAAGTTTTCGTTGCTCCGCCTTCACTCTTTGATAGACCATGCACAAAATTGGCCAGATCCTTCTTCATTCCGGTATAATATAATACTTTCTTCATGTCCCTATATATTTTATCACAACCATAATGGATAGTCATCCTCAAATGGTGTGCCTCAGCAAACACTGCACTTACCAAATCACTAGTGCGAAGGACATAAAGCCTTCCAACTCTACATAACCAACCTCTATTATTCATAGAATATCATTGGAGATGCCTAAAGGCCTATCCTCTATCAAGCATATCAAAAATATCCACTAGCTTGAGATCTTCTCGTTGTCTTGATCCAATCCACTCCGACAATGTAGGTTGATCCCCCAAAGATACTAACAATCCAGGGGTATAATTTGTAGAGGGTCTAAAATCAAAAGTATGTATATATACTCCAAGCTCACCCACTATACGAATAGAGGACTTAGAGATGCCCTCTTCCTACTCGAGGCATTCTATAAATTCCCCTTATCGAGGGTAGAAGCTATCTAAAAATCATATGACACCAAGAATATTATCTAAAGTTGTTGTCTCGAATTTAAATCCTTCTACGAGAATAAATACTTCAGTGACTTATGATCCGCGTAGAGCTTGAATCTCTAACCAAGTAGATAATGCTTTCATGAATTGACTACAGATTCAATTACGACTAATTCCAAATCGTAGATAGGGTAGTTCTTCTTATGATCCTTAAACTGCCTACTTCCATATTACACAACCCTGCCCTCTTGCACCAATACCACACCCAAGACAGTCCCACATGCATCGGTGTATGCTGTGAACATCTTAAAACCACATGGAAGTATCAATACCAGTGCATTGGTATAAGCTTTCTTGAGTCTCATAAAGAATCCTCACAATCTATGTCCTATATAAATACCAAATTCTTCTTGGTGAGAACCATCCGCCTTTGTAGCAAAGACAAATGGTGCTCCCAACTCGGAGATACTCCACCTGATGATTCCCTTCTCTATTAGCTCACCCACTTGCTTTCTTAGCTCTCTCCATTCTCTTGGATCCATATGCCATACGTGCAATACTACGGGCTTCGCATTCTCGCTGAGGTAAATCCAGAAATCAACCTGTATCCGACGAGGTAGCCTTCTTACCTCCTCAAAACACATTCGGAAACTTATGCACTACCGGTACATAATCAATATTGTCAGTAGATAAATCTAGAGAATAAAGGATTCCCAATTAATAGACCCCCATGGGTTGCAAGAAATCTTGAGGGCCCGACCACTATATGTGACTAATCGAACGACCCTCCTCTCACAATCTAAGATAGCCCCATACATGGCTAGCCAATCCATCCCTAAAATTATCCATGCCTCGAGAATCCTAATAAGTCATAACACTCAAATTCAATGCATGATATCAAAATTTTCAAACCCCTACAAATCATGGACAGATGCGTAGAACCATCCATGGGGTTTGAAACAACTATGAGATTAGTGACTAAAGAAATAACCAAGTGTAAACAATCGACCCAAGAACTAGAGATAAAAGAATGATATGCTCCTAAGTCTAAAATAGTACGAATGAGAAAGCAAGAAATAGAAATCAAACATCTGCTGCAATTTTCCTCCTCTGTCTAGTCCACCACTAGATAGAGCAGCCTTTGAGACATGTACATGAGCCACTGATGCACTAGCCCCTGCCTTGTCCTCTAAGGACAAGCTCAACTAAATGTATGGGCTGCCCAAAATTATAGCACTTTCCTTTTATTGTGGTCTTCCTATAATCCTTGATATAATGACCCATCTGTTCACAACCATGAAACTTGATATCTTTCTTGATTTACCCTTTATGAGGTCCTCAAGTATTCTTCTTGTTGCCTTTCTTATCTTTCCACCACCTTTTCTTTAAGCTCGCAGACTTGGAAACTTTCTCTTTACCTTCTTTAAACTCTTTCTTCACATCCTCATGCATAAGAGTCATCACTACTAACAATTTAAATGTCTCTCACATGGGTATATGTGTCATCGCCAATTTTGGAGAGGTTAGTTCAATCCTCTTGTGAAGCCGACAGCTTTCGTATGAGCTGTATTTGCTAAATCCATTCCAAACCTCGATAGCTTATTAAAGTGATTAACATATTCCTTTTATAGTAATATCTCCTTGCTTCAATCCAAGAAAAAACTCCAACTACATCTCTTTCTTAGCTTGTGAAAAGAATCTCCTCTCGAATCGATCTCTGAATCCGGCCTAATCAATATCTCTACCATCCGCATCGATTATCTCCTACAAATAAGATGCCTCCTCTTTCAACTATCAAGCAACCAACTGAACTCTCTGACGATCCTCTAGCTCCAATAGTCCAAAAAACTGCTCCGTACTCCTTGAACAAGTACGTGCCTCAACAAAGTCTCTGTGCCCGAGATAGGTCTACTGTCAAGATTTGAGAAATCCTTGCAAAGCCCAAAGAAGTCGACAACTGCAGGTAGGTCAGGAGGAACCACAACCATGGATGCTACCTTTTGCATACGCTCTTGTGCTTCGACTGGTGCATAGCCTCAAGATATCTATGAAACAAACCATAAATTGGGACACCCTTAGGAAGATTTGGAGCTCCTAACATACTACAAAAGAGAAAAGATAGATATTTAAGGTTTTAAAGGAATCGAAGGAAGGCCATACTTTACTTGAGGGGATGAATTTTTATTTTCATAAATTGCTTTTGTTTTGAAATTCTACTTTCTTTTGAAAAATATTTTCATTTTGAAAACAAACTTTTAGGAATTTTATAACCTTAGGCTCTAATACCAAATGAAACAACCTGCATCCCTTAACATTCCCTAAAGCAGGATCATGCTATGACATGTGAAGCGTTATAGGTATAAAGACATATATCATAGAGATTAAGATTCACAAGACATAAAATATTAAATACAAGAAACATTTTTAAAACTGAAAAACATAATATTTATTCTGAAAACCACTTATTCATTTTAGTCTCACACCATGAACTGTCACACATCTCATGAAAATAACATCTTAGTCACAAATCAGAGTACAATAACATAAGTATCCCCCAAAATGGTGAATAATACAACCAACTACATAAGATAAGATTAAAATAGAACCGAATACATTAACAACTAGAATAAATCTCTAAAAATGGTCGTGCCGGAAATTTGAACTAATCACCTCCACCCTGCGAACCCGGTGGGGGAAGAAAAAGGAATGAAAAGGAGTGGGTCAGACATGAATTCTGTTGAATGATGTAATTACTATCATGATTGAGTAATAAAGAAAGATGGACTCAATAATAGTTCTAGTGTCAAATAGGGTAAGCGTCCATAAACAAGTTACAAAAGATAAACATACTGAATGTTGTACAAGGAAATATATTTGAACTATACAAGTAATGATTTGTTTGATTATTTGCACTTTCTCAATTACTGAACACAATAACATGATAAGGACAATTTCCTACTACTGCCTATCGATCAACTTTAACCGACATGCCTACCATCGTGCATGATAACTTGTAGTACTATGGATCTCCTGCTTTATCCAACCTGGTCCATCAGTAAAGACATAGCTAATCATTGTTTGGACGTCGTAGTGTCTATCATCCTAGTCAATGCATACATACACTTGTTGCATCATCAGAATGCATGCATACACGACCCTTTCTCTGTTGATCCCTTGTTTACCCAAATCAGCAAAGCGTGCCCGGTGATAAACCTGAAAGGGAATGTTGTTGTACAGATCCTAGCAAACAAATATTCTAATTTTCACCTCATCCCATATCCCTCTTGATTTGGGTCTTATTCATTTGTTACTTATTTTTCCAAATCAGTCCCGTTCTGCTGGAGTGGACCACAACTAATTCGTGCTTATTAACTATGTCACTTATTTTCTCAAATCAGCCCCCTATTACTGGAATGAACCACATATAGTTCATGCTTATTAAACTAACCTCACATTTAAGTTTATGTTAACAATAAGCCTTTTCATCATTTCTTCCAACAATAACCCTCATGTTATAATTGCAAACAAGCTCAATATATCCATTGTGATTTATTAATGTGTCCAAACAATTATCATAATACTATTCTTGCAAATATGGCAGACCTTCCTAACTACAACCCATGTTAAAATTTTATAGCAAATCTACATAAGGTTTTCGATTTCAGTCAAACCCTCTTTAATTACAAATCTGTATTTAATGCAAAAAAATTCTATAAGTTTAGTCCTATTTCTTTTAATCCACATTTGTATAATTATTACTTTCATTTTATTTTTCCACGTGCAAAATAAAAAGGATTAAATCAGTCATCAATAGACTAACCTTTATAGTTCTAAGCATGTTTTAGCATAAACCAAAAATAGGTACAAAAACTTTAAAATAACCGATAGACATAAACAATAAAAGAGACAAGAAGACTGAAAAAATATTGTATAGTACTTGAATAATAAAAAACTATAAGAAAAAAATTGAAAAATACTGTAGAAAATAACTTATAGAAAATACTACTAACTTACATAAAACTATAAGAAAAACTACAGAAAAAATCTACAGCTATTATAAACCTTATTTTTCTAAATTGCCAAAAGTCTAAATAACCAGTGGTTCAAAGCATTCCTCCGTGACCTCTGTAGATCCCATCTCCAAAAGGTGTGTTTATATATTTTAATGAGTCTTTCCCTTAAAAAAATTAGGTCAGGTCCATCTTAAAAACAGAGAACTTAAAGGGGGTAGAGATTGTATTGTGAAGAATTAGCTAGGTCCAGGGATCTATTTATAAGTTAGGGTAGGGATCTTAGTCCTTTAGATTCCTAGATTAACATCTAGGCCAGCCACGTCGTTCAGTCAATAGGAACTTGCCATGTCAGCTAAACTTTTAAAACCAGCAAATAGAAACATGCCACTTAAATTTTTAAAAGGAACAATTCGTCATTCTTCTCGCTTGGGCATGATATACACCTAAGCACACTGGTGGGTCGACCCAACCCCCACCTGGGTCGGCCTACATAGGGGTCAACCTACACTATGTATATATATATATATATGTTTATATATATTCTTTATTTTGTTCTCACGATAGCTTTTCTGCTTCAACTCCGTTTCTTATGAACTAAATATATAAATTGACCATAAAAGTACCAATGACCCAGTGGTGCAACTCCTATAGCCAAATTTTGCCAATTTTACAAACTTATTATTTTATTAATTAATTCTTTTGTTAATTATAGTGTTTTAAAAATTTGGTTTGTTACAATTTGTATTAATTTCAACCTTAACTCATTGGCTAACTTAAGACGAACAATTAGGGTTTCATATTCATCTTCATTATTTGTCGCTAGAAAGTCAAGTTTTAAGGTATAACAAATCGATAGTTTCTTAGTAGTTATCGTCTTATCGATACAACTCCAGTGCAATAACATTGATCATTGTGAGCCTCATCCAAAAACATTTTCCATCAAATAGATGGTGGTTCATTATCATTTGTAAAGTTGTCTGGAACAGTGAACTCGATGATAAAATCTACAAGAGCTTTTCCTTGAATGACCCCCTGAAGCATACAAGAATTGTCAAATTGACTGAGCTAAATATTCCACTTGACTAACTTTCTTGTTGCCTCAGGTCATTGAAGGACCTGTTGTAATGGTTGGTCGGTGTATGCCTTGATTGGATGAGCCAGAAAGTAGTGGCAAAACTTCATAAAAGTGAATACCAAACAATGGGTTAATTTTTCAAGCACTGGATAATTTTGTTTGGCTCTTGTCAATCTATTGCTAACAAAATATCTTGATTATTTGAACCAGGTTGTCATAGCGTACTAATGTGGAGCTTATGGAGTGTAAATACACTACTAAATAAATAAACAAATCATCTTGATCCACCACCATAGTTAGGGTAAGGGGCCTTTCCAAATGATCCAACAAATTTTGGAATGCTTCAACACAGTCTTATGTCCAAACGAACTTGCGCTCCCCATCTTTATTCAGTCAAAGAAAGGGATGCACTTGTCGATCGCTCTGAAGAATAATTATGTCAATGCAGAGAAATTTTCGTTTAGACTTTGTACATATTTGATCTTGGTTGGAACTTGGATGTTCCGAATGGCTGCGATCTTCTTGAGGATGACCTCAATTCCTCAGGAATGAATGATAAAACCTAAGAGTTTTCCCGATGCATCGCCAAGAGAGAATTTCAAGGAATTGGATTTCATGCCATACTTGCAAAGAATATTGAGCATCTTCATAAATCGTCAACATGATTTGTCGGTGGTGGTGATTTTATAGGAATATCATCTACGTAAACTTCCATTGATAACCCTATTTGGTCCTTGAACATGCGGTTGGCCAATCATTCATACATAACTCCTATATTCTTCAATCCAGATGACAACACAACATAACAATACAATCTGATGTTAGTGATAAAACTCATGTGGTCCTAGTTTAGGACATATATGGGTATTCGGTTATATTCCGAATAAGCATCCATGAAAGATAATAATTCGTACCCAACTGTTGTGTCTACAAGCTATCTTATTCAGGGAAGTGGAAAGCAATATTTAAGGCCGGCATTGTTTAGATCAGAGTAGTTTATGCTAATACTATATTCCATTTTCCATTGTTCTTTTTCACGAGAACCAAATCAAAGACCCATATTGGGTAGAGCGCATCACGAATAAAGCCATTGCTTTTAATTTTATCCAATTCCTCCTTCAATGCGGCTGAATTTTAAGGAACCAACATGTGCATCTTTGCTTTATCGGATGAACTTTAGGCTCATATTGAGTGTTTGACTCGTTATAGCCGATGAGACCCCAAATATGTTGGTATCGGTCCATGCAAAAACATTTAGGTTTGCACGAATGAAATTGGCAAGTTCCTTCATATGCATAGGATTAAGATGGGATCCAATTTTTAAAATCTTTGACAAGTTATTGGTATTGATTGAAATCCTAATAGTGTTCTCAGTTGGCGTTGCCCTCTGATATCTTGGATCCTTGTCTTTTTTAAAGTCGATGCCTTTAAAAAAATGAATACACTAGTTAGGCCAGGATTCTCTTGTTCTTGCTATGCACCGAAATTTTTAATGTAGAGAGAAGTCTCAATGTATTCTCCCTTCTCTCGATGATGGGTCTCCTTCCACTCAGCCATGTAACCGGTTTGTCCAGTCGGTTGATCTCCTCATGTTACTCTAACTCCGTTCTCCGTCAGAAATTTCATGAGCATTCACTAAGGACCGATGAAGCTCTAAATTCAGATAGGGCCAGTCGAACAAAAAGGCATTATATGGAGAGTATCTGTATAATACAATAAATGGGAGGATTCACACACTCTGGCATTCTCGCTTTCCCAGTTCTACCGGCAGTTCAACCATCCCTACATGTTCATTTGTAGTCCCTTTGAATCTGTGTATCTATTTTGTATATAGTTTTAGACCCTTGGCCTCAAGCATAATTTGGCCGTACGTCGTTTTAAACAATATATTTATGGAACTCCCGCTGTCCACTAATATTTTTAATACTAATGCAAGGTCGGCCACTGCCGATATAACAAGTGTATCAATAGTTGGGGCCTTCACCCCATTCATGTCTCTGTCCCGAAAGATGACATCGTTGGTCATCGTCCTCCCTTATTTTATTGGAGCAGACTCTTTTGCAGCATGAAACTCTTCGTACTCTATGTTCATAACCATGTTGACATACTGCTCTATTGTCCTCTAACTTTTGTTGACCGAATCTGGCCCACTAACAATGGTGTTAATCACTATAACTTTTTACTTTTTCTAGGGGGTAGCATTAGGTGCTACGGGACCTTGGCGATGCAGATCTAACGTATCTTGTCCTTTTCCCTTAGGGAAACTTATACTCATCAAGCTTTCCTCATTTAATTAACTTCTCGACTGTCTCTTTGATGATGACATTCATTTGTTATGTGGCCATATATCTTGTGAAATATGCAAAACTTCCTGATTTGTCTCTCTTTTTATGTGGATTCTCATAGAGCTAGCTCCCGATATTGCATGGTAGTGCCTAAGTAAAAAAATCTAAAATGTTGTTCGACTATGTCATAAATCGAAAATCTAAGACCCTTCCTTTAATCTCATTTCTCATCCCAGCCACCTCAGCCATTGTCGCCTCTTCTTTGATTATTATTCTGCTTATGTTGATTCTGAACAATTACATGAACCTTATCGAATCTAACTTTGGACCGTTTAACACATAGATTACTCTATATTTCTTCATCACGAGAACCTTCAATCTCCCTTTTCCAGGTTCTCTTTGCCTCTTCCTTCCTAAAGAACTATGTTGCCTTATTGTAAAACTGATATAAAGTTGACAAAGGCTTCCCAACCAACCAATCTCTGAACTCTAAATAAGAGTCAACACCACTAGTCAATGCCATTAGGATAGCTTCATCGTTATAGTTGCTAACCTCCGTAACTACAACATTAAATATCTTTAGAAAATCCTCAAGTGATTCCTTAACGCTTGATGTATAATAGTCTGTGTTATAACATGCTTTGGGCGGGTTGCATAAATAAAGATGGGTTCAAAAAATTTGTTCCTAATTCTTCAAATGATGATACAAACTTTGGCAGCAGCTTTGTGAACCATATAGTCACGATGCCTACCAAATAGATCTGAAAAAATTTGCACTTTATTATGTTAGATGTTTGAGCTTAGTTCATATCCTACTAGTATTAAGTCAAGTGCTAAATCGGGTTTGTCTACCCCACGTAATGCGGCATTATGGGTAAAATGAATCTGCATGGATATTCGATGTCTAGTATATAGTCGGTGAATGGTGTATGACTCTTGTCAACTCTCTAATCGTCATTGAAGCAGCCCTGGTTGTCCTTCATAATTTGTTTGATCATGGTCGTTTCATATGGAGTTTGAATTATCAATTACGGTTCTACGTCTATTCGATGCTCATGCCTCCTAGCTTCCCTACTTTCCAACAATCCCTGGGTTCCATTTCCTCGGCGCTTGCCTTAGTTAGCCACAAGATGCGAGAGGGGGACTGTAGTAACATGATATGGTCCGAAGGTATCCTTATCGAGGGTAGGAGCTTCAGAGTTCAGACCATAGCATACAACTAGAGCTAACTTGCTCGTTTTGAATTGGCCTGAGCTACCCAATGTGGATCGACCTGGCCATTGTGTCACGGTTCAACTCCAACATGGATGCCTCATGTACCAGAAAAATGTAACTTAAATAGACATAAGATAATTAAATTTAACCTAAATAATAATTATCAGTAATAAATTAATAAGCTAAAAAATATAATTTTGGGGAATTGGGAATTAGGTCATGAAAGTATTATAGTTATATTCGTCGCAAGATCCTGATCCATTTTCATATTTTATTTGCTGAAAACGAAGTCCGTATGCAAGAGTTAGTAATAAAACAATTTATATGTTTACACACAGGATTTGATATTCGAACTGATTCAATATAAATCCAGAATACAATTAATTATTAATTGACATAAAGGAATATTCAAAAAGGATTTGAATTTGTGTATAAATATTTATATGCAAAAGGGGACAAGAATAATCAATCTAATTAATGAATAATTAATATAAAATAAAATGTGCAGGGAAATAAAACTCTCTGCCTTGACCCCAGTAGGGTGTCGACCACCCTTTTACACAAGGGGGCTGACTAGATTAAATCCAACTAATTTGACGGTCTGTATACACGATTGCAACTATAAATAAGACCCTCTGGCCACTCCCTAAACCTTACCCCTCATTCTTTTATGCCCCTACTTTGCCTCTTCATTTCATAGTTCCACAATTTTATGTTAGGTTTCTCTTCTCTTTTCTAACCTTATTCTATCTTTCTAGATCAAAATTTTTATATGTATAAACTCTGGAATTAAGTTATATATATATATACGAGATT
Organism: Allium sativum; assembly: GCA_030737875.1. Classification (NCBI taxonomy): domain Eukaryota; kingdom Viridiplantae; phylum Streptophyta; class Magnoliopsida; order Asparagales; family Amaryllidaceae; genus Allium; species Allium sativum. The sequence continues at coordinate 268,880,775 of CM060909.1, read as the reverse complement.
CTAAACTTCTTTTCTTATATATATATATATATATATATATATCAAGAAGAGTCAGAATATGTTGACCCGAAGGCAAAAATCCAGATTTTTAGTTGATTCTACACTATATTTCACTAATCTCTTCTTCTAATTTATGTGAGTGGATTTTCATAACAGTGTTATTTATTATATTTTGATAGTGTAAAATTTGGATTATTGTTCTTAAACGGGATTTGGATTTACGAGAATAAAACAATATCAAACCCCCAAATCCCTTATAATATATGTTTGTTTGCAGAAATGGTCAATGAAGTATACTTGGGCTTGGATTATTGATGTAATGAAAGAAAAGACATTAGGGTGTTTGTATAATCCTTGAAAATGGTCTAATTCACTTCATTGTAAATCTTAAATTCATGTATATGTATTTTCATTGCAAAATCTTAAGACTTGAGAATTGTGAATTGAATAGGTTTAAGCATCTATTTTCAAAATAGATCGTTTAAACGTATTATTTGCAAACTACTATTAAATTCCATAAGAGTTTTTCAAAAAGGCCGATTTTCAATCATGTAATTTTTTTAAAACATTATTTAAATTCTAAAAATAAATGTAACACATACATATATTAACCAATGAACTTAGATTAGCGTTAATAATGATTAAGTAGTTTAATAAAGTAGATGTTAAATAAGATTAAAGAAAGAGAAGCTCATGTTCTGTAACCGAGATAGGATGATGGTGGACAGTCCACCTGAAAAACCGAATTGTAGTAGGTTGGCTACCACTAACCTCTTGTTATACTTGTGTTTATTATTGGTTATAATAAAAGTGGTTGCTGTCACTTTAAAAACCTGTTGGCTTTGCCCTTTTTTTACAAAAGTACGCTTAAAATAAGAAAATAAAAACATATAAGGTACTTAGGTATTTTGTTAAGTACATATGCTTTATTAGGATGTTGGAAATAGGTACAATAGGTGGAAAGTGAAGTGTAAGTAAGGAGGTGAGGAAAAAGTAAAGTTAAGGAAGGTAAAGGACATAAGGTTATTTTGGTATTTTCATAAATACATTTTAAATAAAAGTTCTTTTTTTTTCTTTCTCATTTTCATTTTTCTTTCCTTTTTTCTATCTCTTACTCTTCCTTCCAAGCTATTTCCATGTCTTCCATGGGTTTCAAAACATAAAATTATACGTTTTATTTCACTTTCAAACCTTAAACTCCATGCTCCATTTTTAATTTCCACCCAGACTTCACCCAGAGTTTAGGTCAAAATAATAAACTCCAGGTCAGTCATGTGACTGGTGTGAGAACTAAAACAGTTATTAATCTTTATTTTTAAAGTTAGGTAAATCAAGGGACCACGCCGTATGACACGGACAACTAGTAGTTTTGGTTTTTGCAGATTTATATTCACAGGATCCTGGTTTACAGCTGGAATGATATCCGGAAAGCTTTGTATCCGTATATCTCCTTCAGTTGTGTATTGTATTATTTTCCGCTGCTAAGTATTTAAATGTAATTTAAATCTCTGATATTTTCTGTTGTGTAATATTCATTTATACTCTGTATATTCTTGTAATCTGATGGATTGTTGTAATAACAATGAAATGTTCTCCCGTCTGCGTCCTGTTGTGGCTTGTTCTCGAACTATCCGCGCTTTCCTCACCGGGGAAGTTACGGGTCTTTACACTTTACCTTCACTTCCCATTGCCATAATCCCTCTAAACATATCCAAATATCCAAATTCTATTTTCTAAATTAAGTGAAATTGAGTTTGTTATGTTTTTTTTATTTTAACCACATTTTTAAAATTTGATGTTTACCATGTTAAAAAGACAATTCTTTTAAACCCATTTTCGGATCCAGATTTCTCGGTTCGAATTTATTTTTGTTTCATTCAACCATATCTCATCAAAACTAAACATAATCAATATTTTATTTTCTTGAAACCGTAAACAAGATAAAATTCAATAACTTTCCATTTGACTACATATTCGAATTACTTGGCTAACATAACTTAAAATTTATTTGAAAAAACCAATTTTTAAGTTTGAATTTTATGAAATTAGTTGATAATCCAAGCCCTCACTTTCACAGAATTACCAAAGTTGTAATAACCCGAATTTTTCAGTTATTTCAGTTCGATTATTTAAATTTGTTTTAAATATTATATTTGAATTATTTATGGAGTTTAATATTGAATTCGTTAATTAAACGACGACTGAATTTTTATATTTATATTTATATATTAAAACAAACTCGTAACAGTGCGGCAGTTCATAAAATGGAGTTTTGAACATCAATTGAATATACATTATTCGTTTTAAGTCGGAATTCTGAAACAAGAAACATTTGAATCTTATTGGTGATAATTTTCCAATGGAAGAGAAAAATCGGGATTTCAGCTTATATATTGTAAGTTATATCCAAATCAAAATTTGAAATAGTCGCTATGGAATTCATTTATAAATTATATCGTTTATTTAATTTATTTAATAAGGAATTTCTATATATTTGAATATCGTTTAACTCCAAAACGTTAATTTCGAGTTATAATTTCATATTTGTTGGATTTGAAGTGATATATTATTTTATAACGATAATTTATCATTTAATTTAATTGTTCTAAATTAAATTAATATTATATTGATATTATGTAAGCGTAAAAAATATTTGTTTTCCAAACAGCCTCTGTTTTCAATGGAGCCAATTGGAGTTATTTTGTCGGTAGACAAAAATTTAACGTGAAACGATAAGTATATTGAAATTAAAATAACGACATTATGTAAACAGAGTCGGTTTTCAACGAAATTAATTTCATTGGGATCGTATCGTCAAGACGTAGCAGTGTGTCAATTTTCACCGCATTTGGAGATCACATGTGGCAATACGAACATTAAACGTATAATGTATATAGTATTAATGCATATAGTATTTTCACCGCCGGAGCTGAAGCCAGAGAAATCTTAAGTTCATATGTCGTGGTTCTTCACCATCAAGGTTCTAAGGGCTTTTAGGTTTCCCGAACCTCTTATCGATGTTGTCTGGAGGCTCATCTCCATCTGTTGGTTTTCCGTTCTCATCAACGGATCAGCCACAGGCTATTTCAGATCAGGGAGAGGTCTTCGGCAGGGTGACCCCTTGTCCCCCTCTCTCTTTGTCATTGCCACCGAGGCATTCGTTCGTGGTCTGCACTCTCTTATGATTGCTGGATAGATTCATAGGTTTGGAATTCCTAGGGATTGTCCTCTTATCTCTTCCTTGTCTTTCACAGATGAAATCATCATTTTCATGAATGGCTCTCGTCATTCTATCAGTTCCCTTCTTGCTTTTATTAGGCAGTACGAGAGTTGCTCGGGGTAACTCGTGAACTCTTCTAAAAACTGCTTCGTGCCTGCAAAAGATCTAACGACGATTAGATATTCCTGGATCGAGTCTACTTCTGGATTTAAAGCGACCCTCCTCCCTACCTGGGCATAGTTTTATACTAAGGTAGGAAGCTCAACCCCGTTTTCGACCCCCTAACTGACAAAGTTAGGGGCAAGATTATTAGGTGGAATGCTTCCCTCATTATCCAGGCTGATAAATTGGTCCTCATTAAGTCCGTCGTTGATTCGCTGGGATCCCATATCTTTGTAGCTATGACTCCCACTCCTCTTTCTTCTACTCCTACCGGTCCTTGGTTTCTGCCTTTTTCTGGGGAAGCAAGGACAATTCCTTGCGCGATCACTGGATTTCTTGGAACACCATCTGTCGTCCCAAATGCGAGGGAGGCCTTGGTCTATGTACCCCTAAGGACATTTGTTTGGCCTTTGCCTGTAAGCTATAGGCGCGGTTTGGAGCGAACAACCCCCTCTAGGCATCGTTCCTCCATGCCAAGTACCGTACGCTTGCTAATGCGAATTGCACCGGTATCCCATCCTTCGCCAGTGAGACATGGAAATGGATGGAAACAATAAAAGGCTTAACGGATGCTCATGGGGGCAGGATCATTTGAGATGGCAACACCTTCTCGTTCAAGGCGGCGTGGAATTCGATTAGGGCTCCTAATCCACGTCTTCTTATTTTCAGTTCCATTTGGAATGTCCGTATCCCGCCGAAGAATTCTCTTTTTATGTGGAAAATCATGAAGGTTTACTAATAAATGAGAATCTTCAGCGTATAGGTATTCCTCTTGTGTCCAAGTGCAGGTGCTGCAATTCTAGATGCTCGGAGTCTTCATTTCACCTATTAGTTTCTAGTTCTTGTGCCCGGGCTATCTGGAATTACTTCGGGAACTTGATGGGTTGCCGAGGTAATGCCACCTCGTGGAAGAATTGCTAAGACTCTGGTTGAGACGACCCGAAATCCCGTTCAGACGGAAACAAGGGTTATCTTTGGAATATAACACAGAAACATATAATAGCAGAACAGAATTAAATAAATACACCAGATAATGAACAATAGAATATACTGGATAAAAGTAATCATCAGAGTTACACAGCATACAGGATCTTACTTAGTACAAATACAGTTCAGCTATACATAAGAGTCTACAGCGGAAATAAACAAAATATGTACAATAGGAGCTGAACAACATAAAAAGAGATAAATGATAGAATCCATCTTCAGCTCCAGCTATCCAGAAAGAACCAGCCAAACCTGAATACAAGGCTGCCCGTGTAGAAAAAGGGGCACCCAAGTTTGAAAGTGCAACAAACTACGAGTCAGTCATGGGACTGGTATGAGAAATCTACTCAACACATATATAGTTTGGCTAATCACAGGACCACGCCACTTTCGTGGAACGGGTTTACTCCATTGGATTGCCAGTGCTTTAAAACAAATCTTTCTTTTAAACATCGCTATGCTTTTTATAAAAATGAAACCGTTATAAGACTCAGTTCCCATCACACAATGCAACGCAAACCGGAGGATAGAGTTTTTACCTTATAACGGCCAAGATATGCTTGATACGAATAAAACAAAGGCATTTGATATTATTATTAGTGTTTATATGTTTTGAAAACAATTTCAAATCATAACTATCAATCATAGACGACATGAGCGTCCCATGCCACTATGTCGCCAAATATATATATACAATCGAAACCGCACCGTCATGTATTTTGAAATTGGATTCCCGTCATGAACCAAGGCAAAAGATAGTCCTTACCGACTTCGTGACTCTCTAGCCCGAGCCACAGGGTCAGAGCGCATCGACCCTTGGAGCGACAGGGCCGGTCCACCGATGTGGATTAAAATTCCTGAACAATGCGTTTCCCCGCCCTTTGGGGCGTAAACGAGCCAACGAATGACTCCATCGGACCCGGATCGTCCGATCAAACCGAGGCGCCTCGCAACAGCAACAACCACATAGGTGAAAAGTATATAAATGTCAGGGCTGGTAGGTCACTGACACCACCCTAGCTAGAAAGAAACGCATGTCCTCCCTGAGGTCCTTCCTCCCGTTTTAGGTTCATACCGGGATGTGAGGCTCGCGAATTCACGTTATACACAAAGCTACGCCACACAGGCGGTGCTTTGATCATCACCACAAGACTTTGCTTTTCAACAGAAGTCCTGATCACTGCATCTTAGCATGCCACCCAGGCAATTCATGCCATGCGACTGATGTCCATCGATACACAACCTCTGAGCTCGTGCGTTTCAGAGAAGGGCGTTAAGCAAAAGAATAAATTCTCCGCCGCCAAACAGATGTATATTTAATAGAAATCAATCAACACAGAATAAACTCCAATGTCAGACACACAGTCCATTTACAAGTCCGTTCTGGGTCTGAACGAAACCGGAGGCACTAAATACCTCGCAAACCCTTCGATCACCACGTACGCCTGGACGATCACCACTCATTATCCATATTTTGGGATGCCTCCCAATCAGGACCTCGGTTACCATCCAAACGAGGTGAAGATCTCCGGTCTTCGACCATCGTCTTCATCTTCGACTTTCAATCGTCAATCAATTATTTGAAATGAGAATTAACTCGGCCTTTTCAAATAATTCACGTATATTTAGAATTTCAAATCAATTTATTTCAATGGTTAAATTATTCGACAACACCAATTTTGTTCTTTAATGTAATTTTCACACCAAATACATTCAACCATCAAAAGCCACACAAATCGAGCAAATTCAGTTTATTTCCCTTCCATATCGTTTATGATATTTTATAACTATTTATCGCTATTTTTATTTATTTTAAAATAGCTAATTTATTCAAAACGACGCTTCGGCCATAAAGCGGCCGTGGCGCTGTTTTTCTTCAGATTTGATTTACACATATCTAAAAATCTAACCGTTGGATCTTCACAAAATTTACATCATTAGAAAGGTCTTTTCAAAACGAATCCAACGGTTCCAGTTTCGGGAAAATCCGACGGTTGGATCTCCCGGTACAATCGTTTGAAGTTTCGATTTCAAAATACGAACTGCAGCGTCGTTATTCGATTAAATATAATTATATTTATATATATATATATATATAAATATATAATCGTTTCTGGCGCTGTTTTTCTTCAGATTTGAATTAAACGTTCCAGACAATCCAACCGATGGAGTTTTACAAGGTTGGTGCCGTTGGAAAGATATTTCCAAGGCGTACCCGACGGTTGAGGTTTCGGGAAAATCCAATGGTCGGATTTCCCGTACTAGTTGTTTAAAAACACGGTTTCAAAATGCGAACTGCACGGCCACGTTTCGTTTTAATTTTATTTATATTTATATAATTATATAAATATAGTTCATTCAACAATTTCAATATCGTTTTCACTTCAAATATTTCACTAACGCCTTAAATTTTTGGAAAATTTCGCCATAACCTCCCCTGCACCGGGAGCATCGGGAAATCGCAAATAGCTTTCCCGGTCCTTCTAATTTCAAAAAGAAAAAGAAAAAGCCAAGCGGCTAGCCAACAGGCTCATAAAATCATCACCCAAACAAAACAGTAAATGTGTACCTATTTGTCGGGCACAAAATTTTATTCCTCTTCTCTAGCCCCTTTGCTATAACCTGTTCAATGAATATGCATGTACATATATATACAGTTCTTATCATTTATCATTTTCTATTCAACTTCATATTTGATTTCTATTTGGTTTAAAAACAACATTCATTCTAATGTTACATACATAGGTGCAAATCATTTCATTAGCTAATTAATGAATATTTCAACTCATATATGTTTATTTTGAACAAGTGGCTATTTTTAACACTTCACATTTCAACGATTCATGCATACAATAAAAATGTGATTTTTATTGTAAAACAATTCATTTCAAAACACTATTATTTTATATATTTCATATTGGTGATAAAAATAGGATTTTTCTTATGAAACAATTTCTTTCAAGACGAGATTATTTTACACAGTTCATATAGTCGATAAAAGGTGATTTTTATTATCAAACAATTTATTTCAAAATATGAATACCGTTCAACACATGAATTTCTAATCAACGAATGAATATCGATTCAACACATGAAGGTTTTCTATAGTTTCTATATATAGATAAAAATGTGATTTTTATATTTAAAACGCGAATACCATTCAACACATGAATTTCTAATCAACGAATGAATATCGATTCAACACATGAAGGTTTCCTATAGTTTCTATATATAGATAAAAATGTGATTTTTATATTTAAAACCCGAATACCATTCAACACATGAATTTCTAATCAACGAATGAATATCGATTCAACACATGAAGGTTTTCTATTCAATGAATAAATATAGTTTAAGCAGATGAAAATAATTCAAACACATGAATATTATTCAAAATTTCGGCAGCATAACGACAGGGTAGTTAAAATCGGGACCGTCCCTAGTACGGCTCCTCGCTCTACCTTAAAACCTCGCGGTTTTTGACAATGGGGATCATGCATCTAGTTCGCACGCAGGCGACATGTATATATTTATTTCATTTCCACAAACTAATCCTATGTGGTTTCAACCAAATATTTCTCAACCACAAATGGGTATTTTTCAACCACAATCAACCAATATCAACCACAAACAATCCCAAACAACTATTCGCTATCAATCAATTTTCACAACAATTTCAATCAATAAATATTGTCCATGGTTTGTGGACGAGGGGGCGTATATATATATATATTTATATATAGCAATTCACTTTTATTTCCGCACATATATATATATGGCTAGAAAAAGAAATTGAAGAGTGAGAAATTCTCACCGATTAGCTAATCCAATCCCACGACACTTCACTTAGAGAAATCTTCGCCTTTCTCGCCTTTCGTCCGTATTCACTACATATGCAAAGATCAAATTTTTACTTCGTTATTCAATATATAAAAATCGAATTTTTACTTTGTTCACTTCACCATAAAGATCATACTTTAATATTCTCCTATATGCGATAAAATTATATTTTTCTCCGCTATTCGAATATATAAAAATTCAGTTTTTCTTCGCCATTGGAATACATAAAAATTCCTAACTTTCTTCTTCTTCTTCTTCTTCTTTTTTATAAAAATTCAAGCTTTTCTATAAACGAAAAACACATTTACATTTTTACAACTATGCTATTTATTTTAAAAACAAAGCCATTTATATTTTTAAAACAAAGTTGTTTATATTATAAAAACAACTTTTTCGAAACAAAGTACATTTTCCTTTTCTATAACAAAGTATATTTACTTTTTCTATAATGAATTATATTTTCTTTCACTATAAAATCAATTTTCTTTCATTATAAAATCAATTTTCTTTCATTATAAAAACCAATACTTTTATTATACGTTATATAAAAAAAACAGAAAAGAAAACTGAATAAACAAACAAAATTAAATAAAGATACTTACAGTTTTTTTTTTTAAAAGGAAGAGGTGGATGCAGCAGTCGCCGAGGGGGGGTTCGGAGCATCGTCGGATCTGGCGAAGGTGGAGTGGTGGGCCAGTGCGGTGGCGGTCAGGCGCGGTGGGGGTTTGGGGTCGTTGCGAATCGGACTGGGGGAGGAAAGAGAAGGGGAGGGGAGGAGGAGAGAGATGGGGGTCTGGCGACAAGAGGAGGAGCAGGCGGTGGCTTCAGTGGTCTCGAACGGGGGGGGGGGGGGGCTCGCGAATTGGGCGTCGCGATGGCTTCGGGGGGTGGGGGGGCGATGTCACTGGCGGGATCAACGAACGAGGGGGAGGGGGATGCGGTGATGGGCGGCGCCTCGCCTGAGGCAGCGGCAGGCGGATGATCGGGGAAGCGGCGGGTTTAGTTTAGGTTTTTTTTTTCGAACGGTAGAAAGAAAGTGAGGAGAGAGAGAGAAAAGGGTTTATATAAATATTTATTATTATTAAATTTCTATTTAAAAGTTGACTTTTTATTCGAAGTCGAAATGGGACCCACCGACTGTCGTCCCTAGCGTTCTACCCCCATTTCGAACACAATGGGATATGTATCGCAAGCTGATTCGATCGTTACAATCAGTTTCCGTTGAATTTACATTTAAATCACTATATTGAATTTTAAACGTACATTTCAAATTACCGGGGTCACATACTAACTCTAAAAATTCCAGAAAAATATTTTCTAGCTTCGTATTGACGATACGGTCCTAACAAAACTAGTTTCGTCGAATTCTGAGACCGTTTGAAAAATGGCCAATTTCCAGTCGATTAAAATCAACTGAAACTGGCCAAACGCGTTTTCCTTTGCCACGCTCACATATTGAATCGAAAAATTATGAAATTTGGAATCTAGCAATAACTTTACATCACGGACCCAACAAAAGTGGTTTCATCGAAATCCGAGGTCGTTTGCAAAATGTCCATTTTTAAGGGCCTGAATTCCATAGCGACTATTCAGAATTTTCAACTGGACATATCTTTTGATTCCCGCTATCAAATTCCGATTTTTCAGATTCGTTGGAAAGATATTCACTAACAGATTTAAATATTTTTGGTTTCACTAAAATCCGGATTGTTCTGCACCCGGTACAGTCCGACAAAGTTTGAATTCAATTTTTGAAACTACAGCGCCCTTTCAGGCCTTGTTTATAATTATAATTAATTATATTCGTTTTCAATTTTCGATTCAAACTCAACTTTTCATCTTACTTATTTAAAATATTTATTTTAAATATTTAAAATCCATTATTTTAGCCAATTTAAAAATTTTAAATTGGTTCAGATTTTCTGGGTCGTTACAATCTCCCCCACTTAAAACTTTTCGTCCCCGAAAAGGAACAAAGTCGAAAGTGGTTTGATAAATCTACAATCACACAACTCAACAACCAATTTGTTTTTAACCTTCCAAAAATATACTAATCAAATCCTATATTCCTTTAAAAATCATTCAGAGTATAGAATAAATAGTGCACATTCCTGGGAAGAAAATAGCAACATAATAGGGAATTAAATGGTAATGCAAAGTAGGGTAAATGTACCTTGCACCAGAGTCAATCAGAGATATCCACTCGGAATCTAGGATAAGCTTTCTGAATGCTTTCCTCAGTTTCCCAAGTACAATCTCGCGGATCTCCACTCCATTGCACTTTGATTAAGTGAACCCTCTTGTTCCTCAGCTCTTTGGTTTCTTTGCCGATTATCTTTAGCGGCTCTCTTCTCACTGCTAATTCTGGGGTAATTTCAATGTCATGTTGAGCTGCTTCTTCCACGATCAAGTCTGGATCATGAACGTGCTTTCGAAGTTGAGATATGTGAAATACATCATGAACTCCAGGCAACCAATTAGGCAGTTTGACCCTATAAGCGAGAGTTCCGATCCGTTCCAGAATAGGAAACAGACCAATGAATTTGGGCGCTAACTTTCCAGTTTTACCGAACCGGATAACTCCTCTCATCGGCGATACTTTCAAATATACATAGTCGCCAACTTCAAAGGATATATCTCTTCTTCTTCTATCGGCATAGCTCTTTTGTTGGCTTTGAGCGGCGAGTAATCGCTTCTTAATAAAATCGACTTTGTCGGCAGCTTCTCGAATCATATCAGGCCCTAACACAAGTCTATTTCCTGGCTCGACCCAACAAGCAGGAGATCGGCACGGTCTACCATACAATGCTTCGAATGGCGACATTGTCAGACTCGCCTGGTAGCTGTTGTTATATGAGAATTCAGCCAAATGTAGATGGTCTTCCCATGATCCACCGAAATCTAGAACACAAGCCCGCAATAGATCTTCTAAAATGCGATTCACCCTCTCAGTCTGACCGTCTGTCTGAGGATGATAAGCGGTGCTTAGGTTTAACTTCGTTCCCAGCTCGACTTGAAATGCTTCCCAGAATTTGCTAGTGAATATTGTATCTCTATCACTGACTATACTGAGTGGCACTCCATGTAGTCTAACTATTTCCCTGAAGTATATCTGCGCCAGACTCTGAGCAGTTCTGTTTGATCTGACAGGTATAAAATGGGCGGTCTTCGTGAAGCGATCTACGATCACCCAAATACTGTCATTCCCTTTTCTGGTTCTGGGCAAACCATCGATGAAGTCCATAGAAATATGTTCCCACTTCCAGCCTGGAACTTCTAGCGGTTGTAATAATCCAGCCAATTTCTGTTGGTCACTTTTGACTAGCTGGCAAGTAGGGCATCGGCTAACATATAAGGAAATATCCCTTTTCATCGACTTCCACCAGAAAGTGCGTTTGATGTCATTATACATTTTGCTTACTCCCGGATGGATACTGAGTTTTGACTTGTGGCATTCATCCAGTACTTCCTTTCGAAGTTCAGGAATGTTAGGGACACAGATTCGACCTTTGAGCCTTAAAATCCCATCATTGTCTACTTGAAAACTCGAGGGTTCACCTTGTTGAATTATCCCTCTGATCTTCTGAATGAAGTGATCATCCTCCTGAAGAGAAGATATCTTATCTAGCAATGAAGTCGTGATAATAAAACTGGCGATCATTTCATTCTTTCTGCTTAACGCATCAGCCACGACATTGGCTTTTCCTGGAGTATATATAATTTCAAAGTCATATGCTGCAAGGAACTCCAGCCAACGTTGCTGCCTCAAATTCAAGTCCTTCTGAGTGAACAGATACTTCAACGACTGGTGATCTGTAAACAGTTCAAATCTCTCGCCCAGAAGATAGTGTCTCCAGATTTTCAAAGAGAATATGATAGCCAATAACTCAAGATCATGAGTTACATAGTTTTTCTCGTGCGGCTTCAGTTGACGGCTAGCATAAGCAATCACTTAACCTCTTTGCATTAACACTGCGCCAAGGCCTTCTCTAGAAGCATCAGTCCATACTTTTAAATCCTGGTTGCCATCGATGATGGTTAACACTGGAGCAGTCGTTAGTCTCAACTTTAGCTCTTCGAAAGCCTCCTCACTTTCTGGAGTCCATTTGAATTTAGAATGCTTCTTGGTAAGCTTCGTTAAGTGACCAGATATCTTCGAAAAGTCTTTAACGAACTTCCGATAATAGCTAGCCAATCCCAGAAAACTGCGGACTTCAGTGGGAGTACTAGGCTGTTTCCAATTCTGAATAGCTGTGATTTTACTTGGATCCACAGCAATTCCTTCTTTCGATACGACGTGGCCCAGAAATTTTACTTCATCTTGCCAGAAGATACATTTGGAAAATTTGGCTTTTAATACATTCCGTCTGAGAATTTCCAAAACCTGTTCCAGATGCTTTTCATGTTCGGCTTTTGATTTAGAGAAGATTAGAATATCGTCAATAAAAACCAGAACAAATTTATTCAATACTCCTCTGAATACTCTGTTCATTAGATCGACGAAGTAAGCGGGAGCGTTACATAAGCCGAATGGCATTACTAACCACTCGTAGAATAGGTCGGGACCTCTGAACGCTGTCATGGGAACACACTTCGGCAATTCGGAGTTGATGGAAGCCTGTAGCTAGGTCCATTCGTGAAAATACTTGTGCTCCATTTAATCGATCCAACAAATCATCAATCCGCGGCAATGGATACTTGTTCTTTATTGTCTGCTTGTTCAGATCACGATAATCCACACATAGACGTAGAGTACCGTCAGATTTCGGGACAAACACCACTGCTGCACCCCAATCAGAGAAACTAGGCCTGATCAGACCCTTCCATACCAGCTGTCGTGTTTGATTGTCTAATTCCTCCTTCTCTTTCAAGGACATTCTTCGAATAGCGTGAACAACCGGCCTTGCATTGGGAATCAAAGCAATCTTGAAATCTATTTCTTTTTGCGGAGGTAAGCGAACAACTTCTTCGAACACATCCACATAGTTCTTGACGACAGGAATATCTTTGATGAGGTCGGGAATATTCTCTGCGATTTCAGGGATATTTTCTATTTGGGTTGGAGAAACATTCAAAGCTGCCCAGAAGTCTTTTCTATTAGCATTTTGACCTTCACAGGGGATAGTTATATAATCACTTGATTTAATCTTCGCCTTTACGACTCTGTCGGCGCATTTAACTTCAGCTTCATATTTAGTCAACCAATCTAACCCCAAGATAAGATCAAACTCTGTAAAATTCATGACGGCCGCGATGGTAGGGAACCGATAACAAGAAAAGGAAACCGGCACTCCACAAACCCAACTGAGGTCAATGGAACCCCCAACCGGATTTTGGACAGTCATTGGTTCCTTGAGTTTCTTCAAATTTAAATCCAGTTTCCTAGCTGCATTCTTTGCAACAAAGCTTCGTGACGCGCCAGTGTCAAACAGTACTTTGACTGGAATATCTTTGACGGTTAGCGTGCCTTCTAAAACATCTGGCCTTTCCTGAATAGACGAAGATGCAGGCACTTCTGCCACTTCGTTCACATGTACTACTTCAGATTTTCTAATTAACGGGCAGGCCTTGGAAAGATGACCGACCTCATGGCATTGACTACACTTTCTATGCTCTCGAAATCCCTTCTTGGATTGAAACCCGCCTCTTAATCGCTTCTTTAAGGGTCCGCAGTTAATCGACAAATGCCCTGGCTTCTTACAGTTACTGCATATGGTAGTCGTTCCATGCCCTTTCTCAGATTCAGCCCTTTTCCGATTTGCTTTGGGCTTCTTGCTGACCTCTAACGTTGTTATGGCCTCCGGACGATCAGTTTCTGACTCTGTTTTATCACTAGAACTGACTTCCTCATCGTACCGTAACATACCTTTCTTGTCTAGATCTTCGTATTGATAAGCCATGTAAATCATTTCCGAGAACGGAAGTTTCACATTCCTCATCACACTGTTCTGATATTTTCTTTGCAGGCCATGAATAAATCTCAGATTCTTCCTCTTTGGATCTTGAATCAGATGAGGGGCAAAGTGAGCAAGTTCGTTGAATTTCTTATGATATTCGGGAATTGTCATGTCACCTTGTATTAGATAAGAAAATTCATCGCATAATCGCTCAGTTGCTTCGGGAGGAGTAAATCTTTCCAAGAAAATCACTTTGAATCTATCCCAGGTGATATCACCTTCTGGATTATCCTTAATAACAGAATCCCACCAGAACAAAGCTTCATCTTTGAGTGCCCAGGAGGCCAGTAATCTTTTCTGGTCATCCCTCAGCTCTAATGCTTCGAAGATTTTCTCAGCCGAACGAATCCAAGCTTGTGTTTTCATAATTGCTTCTTCACCCGTAAAGGGTTTTCCACCCAGATTTCTATACTTCTTGAATAGAGCTTCTATATCCGGGTAAGTATTACTTCTTCTGTTTCTGGCACTCATTTCCTAGTTCTTCTGCAAATAGCAGATCAAGTGTCAGGTCAACAGGAAAGGTATTTTAAAATATAGAAACACATACTTCAAATGTAAATGTGTCTATCAAGGTGTAATTTCATTCTGCTTTACTCATACTAGGATATTACTGATCCTATCTGTATTGAGTTGCCCGTCCTAGAACACTACTGGTTCTATTTCTGACGAGTTCGTTCGAATGTTATATTCCAGAACTAAACTTAACCAAAGCTCTGATACCACGTTGAGACGACCCGAAATCCCGTTCAGACGGAAACAAGGGTTATCTTTGGAATATAACACAGAAACAGATAATAGCAGAACAGAATTAAATAAATACACCAGATAATGAACAATAGAATATACTGGATAAAAGTAATCATCAGAGTTACACAGCATACAGGATCTTACTTAGTACAAATACAGTTCAGCTATACATAAGAGTCTACAGCGGAAATAAACAAAATATGTACAATAGGAGCTGAACAGCATAAAAAGAGATAAATGATAGAATCCATCTTCAGCTCCAGCTATCCAGAAAGAACCAGCCAAACCTGAATACAAGGCTGCCCGTGTAGAAAAAGGGGCACCCGAGTTTGAAAGTGCAACAAACTACGAGTCAGTCATGGGATTGGTATGAGAAATCTACTCAACACATATATAGTTTGGCTAATCATAGGACCACGCCACTTTCGTGGAACGGGTTTACTCCATTGGATTGCCAGTGCTTTAAAACAAATCTTTCTTTTAAACATCGCTATGCTTTTTATAAAAATGAAACCGTTATAAGACTCAGTTCCCATCACACAATGCAACGCAAACCGGAGGATAGAGTTTTTACCTTATAACGACCAAGATATGCTTGATACGAATAAAACAAAGGCATTTGATATTATTACTAGTGTTTATATGTTTTGAAAACAATTTCAAATCATAACTATCAATCATAGACGACATGAGCGTCCCATGCCACTATGTCGCCAAATATATATATACAATCGAAACCGCACCGTCACGTATTTGGAAATTGGATTCCCGTCATGAACCAAGGCAAAAGATAGTCCTTACCGACTTCGTGACTCTCTAGCCCGAGCCACAGGGTCAGAGCGCATCGACCCTTGGAGCGACAGGGCCGGTCCATCGATGTGGATTAAAATTCCTGAACAATGCGTTTCCCCGCCCTTTGGGGCGTAAACGAGCCAACGAATGACTCCATCGGGCCCGGATCGTCCAATCAAACCGAGGCGCCTCGCAACAGCAACAACCACATAGGTGAAAAGTATATAAATGTCAGGGCTGGTAGGTCACTGACACCACCCTAGCTAGAAAGAAACGCATGTCCTCCCTGAGGTCCTTCCTCCCGTTTTAGGTTCATACCGGGATGTGAGGCTCGCGAATTCACGTTATACACAAAGCTACGCCACACAGGCGGTGCTTTGATCATCACCACAAGACTTTGCTTTTCAACAGAAGTCCTGATCACTGCATCTTAGCATGCCACCCAGGCAATTCATGCCATGCGACTGATGTCCATCGATACACAACCTCTGAGCTCGTGCGTTTCATAGAAGGGCGTTAAGCAAAAGAATAAATTCTCCGCCTCCAAACAGATGTATATTTAATAGAAATCAATCAACACAGAATAAACTCCAATGTCAGACACACAGTCCATTTACAAGTCCGTTCTGGGTCTGAACGAAACCGGAGGCACTAAATACCTCGCAAACCCTTCGATCACCACGTACGCCTGGACGATCACCACTCATTATCCATATTTCGGGATGCCTCCCAATCAGGACCTCGGTTACCATCCAAACGAGGTGAAGATCTCCGGTCTTCGACCATCGTCTTCATCTTCGACTTTCAATCGTCGATCAATTATTTTAAATGAGAATTAACTCGGCCTTTTCAAATAATTCACGTATATTTAGAATTTCAAATCAATTTATTTCAATGGTTAAATTATTCGACAACACCAATTTTGTTCTTTAATGTAATTTTCACACCAAATACATTCAACCATCAAAAGCCACACAAATCGAGCAAATTCAGTTTATTTCCCTTCCATATCGTTTATGATATTTTATAACTATTTATCACTATTTTTATTTATTTTAAAATAGCTAATTTATTCAAAACGACGCTTCGGCCATAAAGCGGCCGTGGCGCTGTTTTTCTTCAGATTTGATTTACACATATATGAAAATCTAACCATTGGATCTTCACAAAATTTACATCATTAGAAAGGTCTTTTCAAAACGAATCCAATGGTTCCAGTTTCGGGAAAATCCGACGGTCGGATCTCCCGGTACAATCATTTGAAGTTTCGATTTCAAAATACGAACTGCAGCGTCGTTATTCGATTAAATATAATTATATTTATATATATATATATATAATCGTTTCTGGCGCTGTTTTTCTTCAGATTTGAATTAAACGTTCCAGACAATCCAACCGATGGATTTTTACAAGGTTGGTGCCGTTGGAAAGATATTTCCAAGGCGTACCCGACGGTTGAGGTTTCGGGAAAATCCAATGGTCGGATTTCCCGTACTAGTTGTTTAAAAAAACGGTTTCAAAATGCGAACTGCACGGCCACGTTTCGTTTTAATTTTATTTATATTTATATAATTATATAAATATAGTTCATTCAACAATTTCAATATCGTTTTCACTTCAAATATTTCACTAACGCCTTAAATTTTTGGAAAATTTCGCCATAACCTCCCCTGCATCGGGAGCATCGGGAAATCGCAAATAGCTTTCCCGGTCCTTCTAATTTCAAAAAGAAAAAGAAAAAGCCAAGCGGCTAGCCAACAGGCTCATAAAATCATCACCCAAACAAAACAGTAAATGTGTACCTATTTGTCGGGCACAAAATTTTATTCCTCTTCTCTAGCCCCTTTGCTATAACCTGTTCAATGAATATGCATGTACATATATATACAGTTCTTATCATTTATCATTTTCTATTCAACTTCATATTTGATTTCTATTTGGTTTAAAAACAACATTCATTCTAATGTTACATACATAGGTGCAAATCATTTCATTAGCTAATTAATGAATATTTCAACTCATATATGTTTATTTTGAACAAGTGGCTATTTTTAACACTTCACATTTCAACGATTCATGCATACAATAAAAATGTGATTTTTATTGTAAAACAATTCATTTCAAAACACTATTATTTTATATATTTCATATTGGTGATAAAAATAGGATTTTTCTTATGAAACAATTTCTTTCAAGACGAGATTATTTTACACAGTTCATATAGTCGATAAAAGGTGATTTTTATTATCAAACAATTTATTTCAAAATATGAATACCGTTCAACACATGAATTTCTAATCAACGAATGAATATCGATTCAACACATGAAGGTTTTCTATAGTTTCTATATATAGATAAAAATGTGATTTTTATATTTAAAACGCGAATACCATTCAACACATGAATTTCTAATCAACGAATGAATATCGATTCAACACATGAAGGTTTCCTATAGTTTCTATATATAGATAAAAATGTGATTTTTATATTTAAAACCCGAATACCATTCAACACATGAATTTCTAATCAACGAATGAATATCGATTCAACACATGAAGGTTTTCTATTCAATGAATAAATATAGTTTAAGCAGATGAAAATAATTCAAACACATGAATATTATTCAAAATTTCGGCAGCATAACGGCAGGGTAGTTAAAACCGGGACCGTCCCTAGTACGGCTCCTCGCTCTACCTTAAAACCTCGCGGTTTTTGACAATGGGGATCATGCATCTAGTTCGCACGCAGGCGGCATGTATATATTTATTTCATTTCCACAAACTAATCCTATGTGGTTTCAACCAAATATTTCTCAACCACAAATGGGTATTTTTCAACCACAAATGGGTATTTTTCAACCACAATCAACCAATATCAACCACAAACAATCCCAAACAACTATTCGCTATCAATCAATTTTCACAACAATTTCAATCAATAAATATCGTCCATGGTTTGTGGACGAGGGGGCGTATATATATATATATATATATTTATATATAGCAATTCACTTTTATTTCCGCACATATATATATATGGCTAGAAAAAGAAATTGAAGAGTGAGAAATTCTCACCGATTAGCTAATCCAATCCCACGACACTTCACTTAGAGAAATCTTCGCCTTTCTCGCCTTTCGTCCGTATTCACTACATATGCAAAGATCGAATTTTTACTTCGTTATTCAATATATAAAAATCGAATTTTTACTTTGTTCACTTCACCATAAAGATCATACTTTAATATTCTCCTATATGCGATAAAATTATATTTTTCTCCGCTATTCGAATATATAAAAATTCAGTTTTTCTTCGCCATTGGAATACATAAAAATTCCTAACTTTCTTCTTCTTCTTCTTTTTTTATAAAAATTCAAGCTTTTCTATAAACGAAAAACACATTTACATTTTTACAACTATGCTATTTATTTTAAAAACAAAGCCATTTATATTTTTAAAACAAAGTTGTTTATATTATAAAAACAACTTTTTCGAAACAAAGTACATTTTCCTTTTCTATAACAAAGTATATTTACTTTTTCTATAATGAATTATATTTTCTTTCACTATAAAATCAATTTTCTTTCATTATAAAATCAATTTTCTTTCATTATAAAAACCAATACTTTTATTATACGTTATATAAAAAAACAGAAAAGAAAACTGAATAAACAAACAAAATTAAATAAAGATACTTACAGTTTTTTTTTTAAAAGGAAGAGGTGGATGCAGCAGTCGCCGAGGGGGGGGGTTCGGAGCATCGTCGGATCTGGCGAAGGTGGAGTGGTGGGCCAGTGCGGTGGCGGTCAGGCGCGGTGGGGGTTTGGGGTCGTTGCGAATCGGACTGGGGGAGGAAAGAGAAGGGGAGGGGAGGAGGAGAGAGATGGGGGTCTGGCGACAAGAGGAGGAGCAGGCGGTGGCTTCAGTGGTCTCGAACGGGGGGGGGGGGGCTCGCGAATTGGGCGTCGCGATGGCTTCGGGGGGGGGGGGGTGGCGATGTCAATGGCGGGATCAATGAACGAGGGGGAGGGGGATGCGGTGATGGGCGGCGCCTCGCCTGAGGCAGCGGCAGGCGGATGATCGGGGAAGCGGCGGGTTTAGTTTAGGTTTTTTTTTTCGAACGGTAGAAAGAAAGTGAGGAGAGAGAGAGAGAGAAAAGGGTTTATATAAATATTTATTATTATTAAATTTCTATTTAATAGTTGACTTTTTATTCGAAGTCGAAATGGGACCCACCGACTGTCGTCCCTAGCGTTCTACCCCCATTTCGAACACAATGGGATATGTATCGCAAGCTGATTCGATCGTTACAATCAGTTTCCGTTGAATTTACATTTAAATCACTATATTGAATTT
The DNA here is from genome assembly GCA_030737875.1 of Allium sativum. Lineage (NCBI taxonomy): Eukaryota > Viridiplantae > Streptophyta > Magnoliopsida > Asparagales > Amaryllidaceae > Allium > Allium sativum. The sequence continues at coordinate 268,860,717 of CM060909.1, read as the reverse complement.
TAAACGTACATTTCAAATTACCGGGGTCACATACTAACTCTAAAAATTCCAGAAAAATATTTTCTAGCTTCGTATTGACGATACGGTCCTAACAAAACTAGTTTCGTCGAATTCTGAGACCGTTTGAAAAATGGCCAATTTCCAGTCGATTAAAATCAACTGAAACTGGCCAAACGCGTTTTCCTTTGCCACGCTCACATATTGAATCGAAAAATTATGAAATTTGGAATCTAGCAATACTTTACATCACGGACCCAACAAAAGTGGTTTCATCGAAATCCGAGGTCGTTTGCAAAATGTCCATTTTTAAGGGCCTGAATTCCATAGCGACTATTCAGAATTTTCAACTGGACATATCTTTTGATTCCCGCTATCAAATTCCGATTTTTCAGATTCGTTGGAAAGATATTCACTAACAGATTTAAATATTTTTGGTTTCACTAAAATCCGGATTGTTCTGCACCCGGTACAGTCCGACAAAGTTTGAATTCAATTTTTGAAACTACAGCGCCCTTTCAGGCCTTGTTTATAATTATAATTAATTATATTCGTTTTCAATTTTCGATTCAAACTCAACTTTTCATCTTACTTATTTAAAATATTTATTTTAAATATTTAAAATCCATTATTTTAGCCAATTTAAAATTTTTAAATTGGTTCAGATTTTCTGGGTCGTTACACTGGTGGTCCGGCATCTCATGTAAATCTTTATGTTCTATTCTTCGCCGTCTGATTCCTTATCTTGTCTACTGGCACATTTGGTGTGCCAAGAATAAGACAATTTTTGACGAGGTGGAGAGGGACCCTCCTACCATTATCCGGAAAGTTAGGAACGATGTGTTACTTGCTTTCCATGATAGGAAATTCTGAGGAGTCATTGGTACCCGCTCTAGGAAGTTGGCTGTTTCATTTGATGTTTTGTCGATGGCGGGCACCGCTAGGGCAGATATTGGCTACGTTTCCTGCTTTACATTTTATTTCTGTTTCTTACTGCTCTCTTTTTTTCATCCCTCCCCACCCGGGTCTTATGATGTTTTCTAGTTGTGCAAATCATATTTTTTAGGTGCTGGATTTGATTTGGATAGAGATTCACTGCAGTCTCGAGGTTAGACCCTAGAGCAGGTATGGCTGCAGATTTTGGTTGAGCTGGTGGCAGTTCAATTTTCCTAGTTCACGCTTCCCACTTTGTCTTATGGGAGTTTGAGGAGTCAGAGTTCTCTTTGTTTCAGAGACATCATGACGTTTATCCCTTCGTTAGCCTTCAGTCTTCGTTGGAGGTCTTGCCCGTTGTTACTGGTCTATGTCCTGCTTGGTAGAGCTTCAGTTTGCTTCGTGACTCGTCTGTCCAAGGCGGTGCCAGAGGCGGCTACTTCTCCCTAGCCATGGCTTAGAGGGATTTTGTTAATGTTTTCCTCGTATTTGCTTTTTATTTTTTTCCTCATTTTTGTGTGCACGTTTTTGGCTTTCCGAAATCTGGTTTTGTGAGCCATTGGAGAAAGGCTAGTTTCTCCGTTTTGGTATATGATATATTATTTAAACAAAACTATTATTAAATTAAATTAACAAAAAGAAAATCATATTAAAATCAAAATCACTTTGCTTTCCAACCACACTACCATTCCTTGACAACCAAACTACTTCAGCCCCAAGTATACGTGGTAATCACGGTAACCTTCCCTATATAATGAACTCCTAATCCATTGAGTTTTAGCCTGAGACCCCAACTGAGAAAATGTCAGGAATGGTGATATCCACCTACACCTGAAGTCTGGTGAGGCGCGGTGGCATGTGGCAGTGGTTGTTGGTGATCTTAGATCCAGTTTGCAGTTTTGTGTGGTAATAAATTTTCAATTTTTCACGATTAATGGAGGCGTTTTCAGATCAAGCGGCTTGAAGGAGAAATGTAGAGCAGAGGCAAGGGGACCTAACGGTGGTGGTGGTGGAGTTTTCGATGGTTGGTGGAAGTTGTGAAGGTTGATCTAAGTTGTGGATGGTGCTTTGATAAGGGCGATTGGATTTTATTTTATTGTCGGAAATGGGAAGCGAATGGTGTGAAGTGGTTTGAAGGTGAAGTGAAGACAGAAGGGAGGAGGTCAGTTTGGTGGAGGCGCGACGGTTGATGGTGGACTGGCGGCAGCGAGCTACTTAAATGGACGAAATAGACACTGTTATGTATTCTTGGAGATTTCGGGGCCTACATGCCACTGGTGGGGCCGAGACAGGGTCGAGGTGGAAGGGGGGAGGGCGACGCGCCTGGCAGTGGCGATCGCCGGTGGTCCGGGGCCGACAGTGAGTGGCGGCGGTTGTTTAAAGGGAGGGTCGAGGTTCGTATTTGCTACAGGAAAGATCAGGGAGAGAGAATGGTTTAGGCAAGGTATTAGGCGCGATTAGGAATGTTTAATCAGGATAATTAAGGATGATGGGGTATTCTAAATTGATGAAGCACCAGGTTTGTTCCAAACAGGGTGGATCTAGTTTATCTGCTGAGTGATGGAGGGTTAGCCGGCCAAAACAATATTACGACAAGATTAGATTTAAAGCTACTTGGTAATTAGTTATTCATAATCATTGATTAAGTAAATTGGTTAATTTAAGTTAAAATTAAAATCACAATAACTTTGTCATACAGTGTCGTAATCAAAAAAATCAAGGAGCATCGGGATCGTATTGACGAGCCCAACAATCTGGAGTTGGTCTGGGCAACATTGGAAGCTACAAGGATTTTTAATAAAATTAAACGACTGTTTAATTTTACTGAAATGAACTGTTTTAATCGACGAATCAAATAACAATTGTGTGGTTGTTTGTTAAATATTTTTATATTGTTTAAATTAGATGGTTGTTTAATTTAAATGAAATAAAATCATTGTTTTAACGATTTATTCCAATAGAGGTAACTTACCTAGTTGGTTACGCTTATAATAATATAAATGCATTTAATAATTGGATGCTTAAATTGTTGTGTTAATTGACCATTGAATATTCATGATATTACCCTATATGTTGAATACTGAATATGTGATGTAGGAAATTCCTTATTTGATATTAATAACAGTTATCAATATGAACTGTTATGTTTGATTTGATGTGAAATGGATTATATTTCACGCGTTGGGTACTTAAGCAACATTGCCTCTTTAAGTACCGTCAACATGAAATAAAAGGTTTATGGAATCAGTTTTTAAATTGATTCTGAATTGTTTTAAAATTTTATATGAATTAAAATACGAAGTGTAACTTCAAAAATAAACAAATATTTATGTAATTTATAAGTGATTATAAAATGATTTCTATAAAGCAAATTCTTATGTTTTATAAGCAGATGTGTAGAAATTTACCTAACGCTAGATAACTGGTATCGATTGTTTTCTAGTACAATTAAAATGGGATTATATTGAATTGATGATTATTTATTTAATAATAATCAAAATAAATAATATTTATTTAAATTAATTATATTATTAATAAATTTAAATTGAAGAGACTGATTGGAATTGATTAACAAGTTAATCATGTTTAAAGTTGAACAAGTTAACTATGTAACTGAAATTGGTTACTAAATTAATTTATTAATTTAGTGGTGGTGGTTAATGATAAAGTAAACCATATTTATTTTAACTAATGAATTATTATTTAATAATTCAAAGTAAATGTGATTATTTAAATTAATTATATTATAAATTAATTAATTTAAATAGAAGGACTAATCGTGATTTGAGTAACGAATGAACCATGTTTGGTTTGACTAAGCTAATGGGTTTAACTGAATTGGATTATCAAGTTAGTTGTTATCAGTTAATATAATGAAGATCGTCGGTGATAAAGTAATCCATTTTTCTTTTAAATATTGAAATTGATTATTTTTAATAATAACCAGAGTGGTGATTTAAAATTTAAATTAATGGAGATTAGAAAATCCATAAGGCCCTGTTTATTATTAAATGGAATTTTAAGTGAATCGATATTAAAATAAGTTAAGTTTTTAAATGGAAAATTTAAAGTGAAATCTTATTAGAATTCTATTTAATTGGATTTACAAAAATCCAAGCTTTGATGAAACATTAAAAACCAACTTTATTGAATATGTTGAAATGATTTCAACTATTGAAACGAGTTAAGATAGTCATAAACTTTGAGTAGTTCATGAAATAAAGGGAAGCTTAGAAGTTTGAAATATGATATGGAAATCGTAATAGAAATCCCAAATTTAATCAAAATGGTTAAGATAAGATAAAGTTATCGAAAGTCGATGTAAGGTCGCATGTCTAAAAGAAGAAATGAGGTTTACTAAAATAAAACTAAAATAACCTTGAAATAAATAAAAAGGATTTTAAAATACGAAAATGGACTAATGGAATTAGAGGTGTATGGGGATTGTTTTTAAAAGGAATTCGAAACCGTAATTAATGAATGTTGTCGCAACATTGCTTACAAGTACGAAAAGTGATAAAATGGGTTACATGGACGAGATTAGCGAATAAATGGTATTGAAGTAAAATACAAAAAAATATATTTTTGCATAAACAGAGGAAATAAGATGAATGTTTAATAAATGGAATTTTTAAGATGAGATTACCAAAAAATGTTATAAATGGAAATTTATATTAACTAAGTTATATGGAAAAAGATGTGAAATTGTTTTATATGAATAAAAGAATGTGTCAAATTGAGTTAAATATTGATAAAATGGTCAAGCATTTTATAAATGAAATGTTAATGATTTTGTAAATGAAAGGATGAGAGATTTGCAAATGGAATCGATAATATTTATTTACAGAGGTTGAGTTAGTTGTATTATTTTAAATTAATTTTATGGAATGATTTGTGAAATCATAAAGCTATATAATCGGTTTAAATAGTAAGAAAGGATTTTAATGAGTTTATCTAAGAAATTAGAATCTATTGTACACGGGTTGAGTTGAGTAACTTTCGAGGTGTCAATCTGATGTTGGTTTCGACCTTCGGGGTTGATACTGAGAGATTTATTCACTTACCAATTTACAATGAGAATCGAATGGAGTGGAATGTTAATCGAATATTCTTATGTTAAATAAGAAAATGAAATGTTTTCGAACTATTGGAAAATATAAAAATTTAATTAACGACGAGTTAATTAAAGAGGCTGAATGATACTTGGTATTGAATAAGTGAATTCATTTTATTTTTATGATTTGTTTATTCTGATAATTAAATAACCGACTATCAAAATCTGGTCAAATACGTTGTTGGTACGAAAAGACCGAGATCGAATTTATATTCGAAAACCATTCCGAACCACCAAATATGTGAAAAATGCTAATTGAAGATGGAGAAATTGAAGACCGTAAATCTTCATGAGCGGAAGGATTATTGTTGAATTTCTTTGGCTGAACCTTGGAGATATTTTGACAATGATTCTATCGTGATTGGTGTCTACGGATTGCAAGGAATACTTGCTACTGATTCATGGGGTGAATCCCATATTGGATGCAGTAGGAGAGTGGCTTCAATTCATCCTGTTCCTGGATGACTTGTATGGGCGAATGTCTGACAGAGTATTTCCTAAAAACCACGTACGTTGATTTTTACAAATATACGAAGTTGGTGGCAAAGAGGGGCACTTCTTTTATATCAGAGTATATTTGTGGATGTCAATTAGTGATTGGACGGATCTGACGATGTGGAATTCAAAGCGGATGATGGCCAGATGTTTTGAAAGAAAATGATAAATAAACAAGTTAATTAATTAATTAATCTTGACCTCAAGCCTCATCAACCGGGAAATGGTTAAAATCGGGTAGGTCGCATGGCTATGTGGGTCGCACCCATCAAAAGGGTATATCATTACCTGATCTAGGGAAATTAAATGCCTTCGGTTGTCTCTTTATTTTATTTATATGCTATCTATTCGGTTGGCTGGCCCCCAACCGTGGTGATGATATATTCGGTACTCTCAAGCAAAGTGAGGGACCGATCATGTTTATCCTGGGTTGCAAGATATTCTTGTTGAACCCCAATGTATTCATCTTCGAAGGTACATTGTCGGAAAGATGGTTACCCATACCTTGCCATGGAAATCCATTCTCTAATAAGAGCCATCGGTTTTGATTGTATATTATGTATGTAGAGCGTGAGATGCAAGCGTTCTCCTAGATTGATATTTAATTATATTTAGAGTGTCAGAAAAGATATTGATTTCAAAAATGTTTTGGGTTATCGTAAGGTAAAAACCGTTTATATTTACATGCGGATTTGTTCTTACGATTATCCTTTTCTTTCGAAAAGATTTTGACTTTAAAATCAAGTTGTATGATACCCATAAACTTAGTGTGTTTTTCTCACTCTGGTTCACCAGACTAATCCGGTGTTTGTAATGCTCGGGTTAGACCGGGTTGTACAGGTTCAGGTTATCACATGCTGTAAAGAGACGAGCTGGATATGTTCAGACGTCTGATATAAAGATACTATTCTGCTGTGTGTTGTATATGAGGACATGTTATTATAACTGTCTAGATGTGTGATGTACTCCGATGATTGTAAGTATAGTTTTTATTTAAAGCTCTTTATAAAGATTTATTTTTGTATTATATTTTGTTTTGCTGTGATGTGAGACTCCGATCATGTGTTGCGTTGATTCTTCTCCTTCTTCTATTCTAATATTTCTTTCTTTCTTATCTCACCCTCTAATTTCTTTCTAATAACGTTTTAGTGTTTTCGATGCTTGAATAGTCGACATGGTCTTTTTGTGCCGATTTTCAGGGTCGAAAATCCTTTGTTCGTTACAAAAGTGGAGCCTATAGACTCTATGGCCAAACCAAAATAGATTTTGATCAAGCCATTATGGCTATAAAGCATTTAAAATTCAAGTTTTCTTAAGGAAATTGCATATTCTACTGTTGATTCAAGTTGTGGTGAAGTTTGATTTGTTTTGGACAATTTTAAGGCGAGTGACGTTCATATTTTATATCAAAGTTTTGATCATTAATAGATTATGTGACGACCCATAAATTCCCGCATTTCGAACCGACCGTAACCACACAGGTCCAATCTAAACTGGCAGAAATCCTCGAACCGTTATGGGATACAACACATCAGAACAAACACAACATAGCATTTCATTGTTATTACAACAATTTTACATCAGAGTACTGAACATATCAGAGTACATTGCAAATATTGTAAAATAATACATTGCAATACACATCGGAAATATAATTGCACTCAGCGGAAGACTATCAAATGCTCTGGACACAACTTTAAGCTTCAATCGAAAATCCTACTCTATAAAAGATTAGCAAAACAATAACTATTAGATGCCTATGTGGAAAATATGGGCACCTAGAGTTTAGATGGGAAACAATAAACTTCAAGTCAGTTATGGGACTGGTGTGAAAACCAAAACAGTTATTTATTTTATTTTAAAGTTGGTTAAATCACGGGACCACGCCGTATAACACGGAACGTATTTTCTCCACATGAATACAAATCATTAAAATTCGCAATACTCTTTGAAAAATGAAGCTATTATAAGACTCAAGTCCCATCACACAATGCAATGCAAACATGAGGATAGAGTTTTACCTTATAATAGCCAAACATGCTTGATACTCGAAATTTCTCTTTTTATTATCACTAGTGCATAGTGTGAAAATCAATTTCGAAAATAAATGTATCAATCTTAGATGACATAATACCTTATCCTATTATGTCGCTATATGGGTTTACAACTTAAAACCCAAATCTTGCATTGGAACTTGGGTTTCCATCAGTGACCAAGGCAAAGGATCTTCCTTATCCAATTCGAGCATCTCTAGCAAGATGTCTAGGAATCATGCGAACACAAACCCTAGATCGATAGAGTCGGCCCACCAATTCTCGGAGAGTTTGGGTCACTCCTGAATATAATGTTCCCTGGTCATATCTGACCGTCGTCTTGGTCATTCGTTGACCATCATCTGAGGCACCTCAGTACATCATCCATATAAATAAATAGCCTGGGATCCATACCATGGCGTTGCTTTTTAGCTAGAAGGAAATGTTAGTCCTTACTCTGTGGTCTTTCATCCTATTTTCGTCCATTCCCAGGTTATGAGGCTTGCCGAAGTTACGTTTCAACACAAAGCTACGCTATGACAGCCATGCTTTTATCATCATCCACAAAGTTCTACTTTTCAACATAAGCTTTGATCTATCAACAACTTAGCATGCCACATTACCAATTCATAACATAAAATCGATGCCTATTAATATAACCCTCTGAGTTCATAAGTCTGAGATGAGGGTGTTAAGCTAAGAGAATAAATTCTCTACCACCGACTGATATTACATCAATAAACATCAATTTGTTATGTTGTAACTTGCAATGTCAGACATACAACTATTTACAAGTCCATTCTAGGTCTGAACTAAACCAAAGGCACATTATTCCTCGTCCAATAAAGGAGAGAGGCCCTTGCATATCCAGACAATCAACAAGTATGTCCAGACAACTGCTACTTTAACCTTATTACGGGAGCTACGAAAGACATCAACAATAATCCAAACGATGTGAAGATCTCCAGTCTTCTACCACTGTCTTCAATATCTTCGACAATCATTGTATTAGTTATTCAGAATGGGTTGAAACCCGATATTTTCGAATAACTACCTCATCATCAAAATCAAGTGATATATAAATATATCATAAGTCTCATCCTAATTTGGGATATTCTTTTATTCACATATCCTTAACACTGGGAATTACTCCATTAAATCTTATCAAAGATTTACATCATTTAAACTCTTGTTTAAATATTTTCTTGGAATCATTTCATAAGATTATATGATCTTCTTTTACAAACTTAACTCAAATTAAGTTTTATAAGCTTTATTGGGATTATTGAACCTTAAAAAGGCAATCTCTCGTATTGTTATCCCATTCCCATCCTATTCATCCCATGGAGCAAAACTGGAGGTACTCCATATCTAACACACCTCATTTTTTGGTAAGTTTAACTACCTTCTACCATTTCAAATATTTGTTGAATGATTTATTAAAACTCTAACATAGTTTTAATCTCCATTTCATTTAATCAAACCTTTATTGAAAGATTTATTAAAACTCTAACGTAGTTTTAATTTCCATTTCATTCAATCAAATCTTTATTGAAAGATTTATTAGAACTCTTACATAGTTTAAATGTTAAAAATCATCATTCAATGATTACTTAACATTGGAAGTCAATCATGTCTTTAACTGGGTTAAAGAATAAATGTTATTCACAACATCATTCACGACAAACCCAAAATCCAATTTGATATCAAATATAAGGCTTTAAATAGAAATCATATCGAATTACATTCAATATCAAATTCTGAAATCAACCGATAACGTACAGGGAATAACGATATCTATATCTTCCAAATTCCTCAAACAGTATCCATATAACTACGGAATCCAATGTCGAAATATTCGAAGATTGTTTCCATTCAAATCCAACAAACTTAAGTATGAATTTTTTTAGTTTAATCTTAAACTAAATTCCAAAATATTGATTTACTATGTTGAGTAAATCAAAAAAATTCAAGTCATAGTTCAAACTTCACAATTCTTACTTAAATCATTAATTATGATTTATCATAATTTTTCCTTATTTTTAAATAATTTTTATAAGATCGTTTGAGTCGGTTCCCAATTCCGGCAACCGAACTACATTTATAACGACCTTTTCTGCAATAATCCGGAAATCCGAGCCAATTTTAAATTTTTATTTTGGCAATTTTAACGAATTTTGATTATTTAAAATGAATTATTTTAAATAATAACGACGAAAAATTTATTTTCAATGAAGTTAAAATGAATAAATTTATTTTAATTATATAATGAGCCTGAAATGGCGCGGTAGTTTGAAATTTCGATTTCGAATTTCAAATGAATATACATAATTCGTTTTAAGTCGGAATTGGGCGAAACAAGAAATGTCTGAATCTGTTTGATCATATCTTTCTAATGGATGTAAGAAACCGGGATTTCACTTCAGAAGTTGAAAGATACGTCCAGTTTAAAATTCTGAAAAGTCGCTGTGGAATTTATATATATTTAATATATATAAAGGCCCTTGAAAATGGAAATTTTGCAAACGACCTCTGTTTTCGACGAAACCACTTTTGTTGGATCCGGAATGTCAAATTATTGCTAGATTCCAATTTGCATAATTTTCTGAATCAATATGTGAGCGTGGCGCATTTAAACGCGTTTGACCAATTTCAGTTGATTTTAATCGACTGGAAAATGGCCATTTTTCAAACGGTCTTCAAATTCGATGAAATTAGTTTTGTTAGGACTGTATCGTCAATACAAAGCTAGAAATAATTTTTCTAGAATTTATAGAGTCATTGTGTGGCCCCGGTAAATTAAAATGTATGTTCAAATTCAATGTATATTAATTTATATTTTGATTTTAATGAAAACTGATCGAAATGATAGAATTGGCTTGCAGAACATATCCCATTGTGTTCGGAGTGAGTGTATTTAGCTAGGGGAGACAGTCATTCGGTTTAGTTTGGAGTTTGTATGTAAAAACATTAAGCTAGACAATTATTCATTTAAATATTATTTAGATATATTATTACATAAAGCCTTATACCTAGTCAAACCCTAGTTTCACATTGCCTTTGGTCAACCGCTTATCAGGCTAGTCGCTTCTTTCATCTCCAAGGGCCGATTTCTTCCCAATCCTTCCTCGATTTTTCTCCAAAACCAGAAATCGTATGGAAAATTTTTCAAAGGCAATCCTGTAAACCTCTGTGTATTCTAACTAATCAACGACAATGATCAATGATCGTGAAGCCACTTGCTCGAATTTCGAGTGAAAACCCATAGCGTTTAAACGCGTTTCCCGAGGTCACTGGGCTTTTGAACTGGTCGTCGCGCCATGGATGAGGAGGAGGCGCTCCGGCGCTCCTTGGGGCAGTTTTCGATTCAGCTCCGATCACTTCTAGAGGGTACGGCATTGGCTTCTTCCTTGCGATGGTTGGTTCGAATGGCTCCAGAATAGAACGACAGTGGGTGTAGGTGAATAAAAATTTACATTGATTTGTTTTCAGTTTTTATTACTTAGAAATGCATGGATAAAAATCAGTTTTTTTTATAAATATATATGGAGTTAATAAAAAATATAATTTTTATTATATATATAACATTATACCAAGTTGGTTTTTTATATATATATACACATTATCATAGGATAAAAATAGTATTTTTATTGTATATAAAAATACGATTTTTTTAGTTATCATAAAGAGGTGATTTTCTTTTTTATATATATAAAACCATTGTTAAAAAAATCAGTTCTTTCTTTTTTATATATAAAAATATTATTTAAAAACCAGTTAAAATATATAAATCTGATTTTATGAAAATAAAATTAGTATTCTTTTTGAAAATAAAATTGCATGTTTTTAAAATATATGCTTTGTTCAAAAATATGGTTATAAAGAAATAAATATACATGTAACGCTATAAAAATACGATTTTTATATATGAAGTAGAGCACGTAAAAATATGATTTTTATTTAAATAACTTCGTTATAAAAATCAGATTTTTATATATCAAGGAGAAGTATAAAAATCTGATTTTTAATTATATATAGCGATGTTGAAGATGTGATTTTAATATAAATTGCATTGAAACAGATTATGTTAGAATCAGAGCAGCGAATCTGAGTGACAATAAGAATGGTGGAGTGGAACCCCAAGGTGAGAACTCCTCACTTTTATTTTTATTTCTAGTTGAAATATATACTAGGATGCAGACGGTGCTTAGCAGCACCCGACACCCGTCGTCCACAGACCATGGATGACTTGTTTGTTTGGTTGTTGTGTTGTGAAATTTGATTGTGTGATGTGGAATGAAATAAAAATATTTTTATAGCTAAAAATAGAATTTTTAACGTGTATATGAAATGAAATAAATTAATATAAACAAATCGAACGATTTGTTTATATACACACATTTGACTGATATTGATTGGGATGATAAATTTTACACATCGCCCAACTGCACAAATAAAATCTGTGTTTGATTGTTTGAAACCCCACACGGGTATTGGGATGATATATGACACACACTAATCCCAATAATTAATTGTATGTCGATCGATTGATTGGCAGACTATTATAAGCATTGAATATTTATATTTGATGCTTATACAGTGCGGAATGCATTTTGGACGATGGTTGATTATTTGTCATTGTTGATATATACATGCGTTGTATGGAAATCCATAGAAATAAAATATATGGTAATTGATTGGGCCTCGTTCCAGTTTTGAAATAGAATATTTGAAGAGAAATATTTGAATAGAATATTTGAGAAGAAATATTTGAAACGAAATATTTGAATAGAATATTTGAGAAGAAATATTTGAAACGAAATATTTGAATAGAATATTTGAAATAGAAATATATAAAGTCGGGTTGATTAGATATAAGCCATTTTGACGTGAACGATATTTATATCGATTTTATTCATTTTTCAATGAATATTGAAAGTGAATTGAAATTCGAATTAAATTGAAATAGATTTGAAATTCGAGTTAAATTGAATTGATTTGAAATTCGAATTAAATTGAATTGAAATTCGAATTAAATTGAAATGAATTGAAATTCGAATTAAATTGAAATGAATTGAAATTCGAATTAAATTGAAATTGAATTGAAATCGATTTGAAATGAAATTAAAATGAATTTATATTGAAAAATTCAATATTGATTTGAATTTGAAAAGGAAGTTGAAATCGTTTTGAAAATGAATTTAAACGATTTATAAAATACGTTACGAAAGGAAATCGACGAAATATAATATATATATATATATATTATCTATAATGGCCTGAATAGAACGCGCCGCGCTGCGGCAGTTCGCGAATTTCGACCATTGACTTCGAATGGACATTGCGGGAGATTCGACTATCGGATTCTCCTAAAATCGGAACCGTTGGGTTCGTATCGAAAAGAGCTTTCTAACGAATATGAGAAATTAGAAATCTAACGGTTGGATTTGGAATTATGTCCAAATCAAATTTGGAAAAGGTCGCTGTAAGTGCAGTTCGATGGCCGTTGATGAAAATCGACTGTACGGGGCTTGATAAAATTATTAAAAATAGTAATAATTTGTGTAAAATCATAAGAAATGATTTGGGAAGAATTGGGATGAAAAACTCCATATTTGAAAAGATAAAAGTAGATTTTTATCAAAATGAACTAGTTTTGAACTAGAATAATAATTTATTTATTTTTAAAATAAATAAATTGGATTTGAAATGGTTTTGAAAATGACCAGAGTTTCCAATATATGAATTGGAATGGATTTGAATCGAAATCATCTTTGGAATATTTCGATGTTGGATTTCGTGATTATACAGATATTGTTATGGAAATTTGAAAAATATATTTATATCATTATTTCCAATACGATATTTGTTGGTCGTAGAATTTGATATTGAATATAAGCCGATATATTTTCTATTCAGAGCCTTGTATTTAATATCAAATGAGATTTGGGTTTGTCGTGAATGGTGTCTTCATTAACACTATTCTTAAACACAGTTCAGAAAAAGATTAAATCTTTTTTAGTTAGATTTAATGAAGTGTACCAATTAAATGGTCTTTAATTGGAATTGAATTTGAATTGATTTTTGGGTTTATCATGAACGGTGTTTTAAATAACACTTGTTCTTTAACCCGATAATTAATAGAATGTGATTTTGGGTTGTCGTGAACGGTATCTTCAATAATATTGTTCTTAGACCCAACGGAGTTAAGAAAATCAGAAACTAACTGGAGACTAGTTAAGTTGAATGGTTTCTTGGGTATTGATCTGATGTTGGTTTCGGCCTTCGGGGTTAATGCTTAGGGAATTGCTCACTTGCTAATATACGGTTAGGGACTGATTGAAAGGTGATGTGATTTTGGGGTTTATCGTGAACCGTGTTTTAAATGACATCGGTTCTTTAACCCAGTTAAAGATTAAAACTAAGTGGAGTTTTAATGAAGCTTTAATTAGATTGAAAAGATTGAGAATGGAGTATCACCAGTTTTGCTCCAGGCGATAGTTAAATCTTTAATTAGATTTGAACGTGAAATGGTAATTGAATTTACCGATAACACCGTGGTGTTAGATATGAAGTATGACCAGTTTTACTTCATGGGATGAATAGGTTGGGATTGGGAAATAAAATAAATGATCACTTCGGTGTGGTTCGCTAATCCCGACTAGTTTGAATTGATATTCAAAAGAAGATTAAAGAATAAATTTAAAATAATTTATCTTTGATAAAATTAATGGGAACCTTTCCCTAAGAAAGTGAAATTTAGAAACTAACTGTAGGTTAGCTAAGAAGAATGGTTTCCTGAGTATTTATCTGATGTTGGTTTCGACCTTCGGGGTTAATGTTTGGGGAATTATTCTCTTGCTAATTTACGGTTAGTGACTGATGAATTGGAATGAGGCGTATGTTGTGTTTGTGTAACACTTGTTTATTATCTACGCGAGTTATTCGGAAAGACCGGGTTTATCCCATTCTGAATAACTGATATGACGATAAGTCAAAGATGAAGACGGTGGTTGAAGACCGGAGGTCTTCACGTCATTTGGGTGATTACTGATGATCTTGATTGGGCCGTACACCCAAGAGGAGGGAATCAGTTAGTGGTCGTCCAGACGTACTTGGAGATCGATGGATATGCGGGGTACTAGGTGCCTCCGGTTTCGTTCAGACCCAGAACGAACTTGTAAATGGACTGTGTGTCTAACATTGGATTTTATTCTGCGTGATTGATTTCTATTAGATATATATCTGTTTGGCGGCGGAGAATTTATTCTCTTGCTTAACACTCTTCTCTAAGACGTACGAGCTCAGGGGTTATATACTGATGGATATCAAACGCATAGAGTGAATTGCCTGTGTGGCATGCCTAAGTAGCAAATGATCAAGGCTTCTGTTGAAAAGCAAAGTCTTGTGGTTGATGATCAAAGCAGGGCCTTTGTGGCATAGCTTTGTGTAACGTTTAATTCGTGAGTTTCACACCCGGTATGAACCAAAAACGGGAGACAAATATCAGGGGGGCATGCGTTTCCTTCTAGTTAGAAGTGGCGTCAGTGGTTTTACACGCCCTGACGAGTTTGACTTATGTGGTTGTTGCTGTTGCGAGGCGCCTCGGATATATCGGTGACTATGTGAAGCCGATGGAGTCATTTGTTGGCTCATTTACGCCCCATAGGGCGGGGAAACGCAGTGTTCAGGAATTATAATCCACATCGGTGGACCGGCCCTGAGTCCAAGGGACGATGCGTTCTGTTCCTGAGGGGCAGACTAGAGGCTCTCAAATCGGTGAGGACGATCCCTAGCCTCGGTTCATATCATAAATGATAACCCAACTTCCAATACGACATTTTGCGGTTTTGATTGTATACCTATATATGGCGACATAGTGGTATGGGACATTCATGCTGCCTATGATTGATATTTATGATTGTATATAAAATCAGAAACTAACTGGAAACGAGCTAAGATGAGTGGTTTCCTGTGTATTGATCTGATGTTGGTTTCGGCCTTCAGGGTTAATACTTAGGGAATCGTTCTCTTACCAGTTTACGGTTGGAGTCTGATTAAGAATCAAAAGATGAAATTTAGCGTATCAAGCATTCTTTGGCTATTATAAGGTAAAGACCCTATACTCCGGCTTGCGTTGCATTGTGTGATGGGACCTGGGTCTTATAATAGCTTCATTTTTCTTTATTTAGCATTGCGCTGTTGTTTTATGCATTGGTGTTCTTGGGAGGAAACCCGTTCCGTGTTATACGGCGTGGTCCCTTGATTTACCTAACTTTAAAAATAAAGATTAATAACTGTTTTAGTTCTCACACCAGTCACATGACTGACCTGGAGTTTATTGTTTCAACCTAAACTCTGGGTGCCCTTGTTTTGACACGGGCAGCTAGTAGTTTTGGTTTTGCAGATTTATATTCATAGGAACCTGGTTTACAGCTGGAATGATATCCGGAAAGCTCTGTATCCGTATATCTCTTTTAGTTGTGTATTGTATTATTTTCCGCTACTATGTAATGTATTGTAATCTCTGATATTTTAGAATGTATTTTATTTGTTTATACTCTATATATTCTTGTATTATGATGAAATTGTTGTAATATGCAATGAAATGTTCTTTTGTCTGCGTTCTTTTGTGTGTTGCTCTCAAATTATTCGCTCTTTCCTTACCGGGGAAGTTACGGGTTACTACATTTTCAAAAACAGATTTAAACTTATCTTAAAATCTAGTCGTTGAATCTTTAAACTTTCTATTCTATTTGAAAACTCTTTACATTTTGAACCCAATTTTTTTCGTTTCGGAAGAATCCGACAGTCGGATCTCCCGGTATGTCAACTCAAAGTTAATAGTCGAAGTTTGCTAACTACCACTGCGCAAAAAGTCCAATTCAGACCATATTCGATTCATAATTAAAATTAAATCAAAACATTTCCAAAATAATTTATTAATTGTATAAAACATATATAATTATTTTTGGAAACCATATTTCAGTTATTTCTCTTTGAAATCCAATATCCCATTATTTAATCAATTTAATATTATTTTAATCATTAAAATAATATTATTTTTTAAAACTTATTATTAGAAGTCCAATTTTTTCTAACATTCATTATAAAAATAAACAAGATAGTTTGAAAAGAAACTAACTGAACTTCATCTTTACCCATTACTACTCATTTTAAAATAAAACTTGAACCAGCCATAACTATATGGAAATAAATTCAAATTAATTTATTTCTATTACGAATATTCATCGTAATAACATAAACCTTGTGTCCATGCAAAATAGGACGTCAAAAACTTTTATTTGTCATTGAATATTTTATTAATAAAATATTCAAATTAATTCCAAATTGGAATGAGGTTCAACCAATCACCATAAAATTCATTCTATACGGATTTCACATATTTTTAACATCCAATAATAGTTATTACTAACTATTAACATCCAATTACTACACATCGTGATATATACCATATAAGCCTTAAAACATTAACGCTTACAAGGGTTTGTCAATCAATAAATTAACCGCAATATCAAGCAACGAGGTATATTTCAACCATCAGTGTCAGCCAATATCAATCAATTATCCAAATCAGTGAGGATGATGAGTTTTTTCGAATTCACTGATTCTTGGATGTCACTGACAGTTCTTTTACTGTAACTCTTATGATTGACGATGCAACCAAAGGATATAAGAATAATGAGATTTCTCTGAGATAAAGTTTCAACAGAGAGAGTTTGGTGTAAACAATTTTATTATAAAATGAACTAACAGTTTGTAATGTACATAGTTAGCCTTTATATAGGAAATAGACTAACGGTAACAAAACAGAGAATCGGGCTTTATAATACTTAGGCCCATATGTATACAATGATATAAAGTAAAGCAATGTAACACAACCACATATTATTCTTTATACCCCCGCCCCAAATTAGGGTTTGGGTTTCCATCAAGCTTCTAATTTTTCATGACGGCTTGAGAGTGTACGCCCTTTCGAAGATAAAATAAATATCATATAAAGCTTACTTCTTCGAAAGGGCCCTAGCCGAGCAACAAAATCAAAACTTTATCGATGCTGGAGCTTTAAATTAGGTCGTATTACTCCTTTTTATCCCTAATTCATCTTTGAGTCTGAAAAAGTTTTTAGATGACAAGGCTTTAGTTAGTATATCTACCTTTTGATTGAATGATGGTATGTAGTGACTTCGAATTTTTTTCTTCATAATTTGCTCATGAACAAAGTAGACATCGATCTCTATGTGCTTTGTCTTGGCATGTAGAACAGGATCGACTGGCATGTAAATTGTGTTTTGATTATCACACCAAATAATTGGTTTAATACTAGACTGAATCTTTAGCTCCTTTAAAATTGACTGTAGCCATAGAATCTCTGCAGTTGTACTTGCTAGACTTTTGTATTATGCCTCTATGCTAGATCTGGATATTGTAGTTTTCTTTTTAGAACACTATGAGATTAGATTGTTGCCGATGTATACACAGTACCCTGTCATAGACTTTCTATCATCATTGTCTGTAGCCCAATCAAAGTTGATGTAGGAAGTGATGTTGAGATGTTTGCTGGCTCTTAGTGTTAATCCATGATCTATTGTGCCTTTTAAATATCTGAGAATTCTCTTTACATCTTCCCGGTGTTCGTCAAGGGGATTCTGCAGAAATTGAGAAACTTTATTAACACTAAATGCAATATCAGGTTGTGTTATAGTTGCATATTGTAATGATCCTACAACACTTCTATACTATTTAATATTAGTTATGGCTTCTCCCCTGTTTTTAGAGTAATGTTGATTTGATATCATAGGTGTAGGTTGAGGTTTGGCTTCATTCATGTTAGCTCTAATCAAAATTTCAAAAATATACTTCTTTTAACAGAAGTGTATTTTTGATTCTGATTTTCTTATTACTTCAATTACCAGGAAATATGAAATGTCACCCAGATTTTTGATAGAGAAGTGTTTATCTAGATGTTCTGTTACTTGTTTGACTTCATCTTCATTGTCACCTGTAATTATGAGACCATCAACATATATAAGTATATATACATAGTGCATGAACCATTAATTTTAATGAATAAAGATGAGTCATATTTTGTGGGCTGATAACCCGTTGACTTCAAGGTTGCTTTTAGCTTATCAAACTAGACTCTAGAGGCTTTCTTTAAACCATAAATTGCTTTCTTTAGTTTGCAAACTTTAGTTGAATTTTGAGGGAATCCTAGTGGTTGTTCCATATAGATTTCTTCTTGTAATTCTCCATTGAGGAATGCATTATTCATATCTAGATGTTTTATCTTCCATTGATGATTTAAAGAAATTGTAAACACAAGTCTGATTGTGGCTGGTTTGAGTACAGGAGAGAGTGTATCACTGAAATCAAAACATTCTTGAGTAAATCCCTTAGCAACAAGTCTTGCTTTGTATCTATTTATGGATCCATCTGTATTCTTTTTCAATCCGAATGTCCACTTACATCCAATAATGTTCTTGTTGCTAGAAGGATATACAAGTTCCCATGTGTTGTTTATGGTAAGAGAATTGAATTAATCTTTCATTGCATTTCTCCATCCCTTTTCTTTCACAGCTTGACTGTAATTTTTTGGTTCACATAGATTCGTAGATGCAGTATAGATTTTGGGCTTAAAAATACCACTTTTATCCCTTGTTGTCATTGGGTGTCCAGTCTGAATTGGTGGTGAATTACTTTGAGAATTATTGTTGCTTTCTTCATTACAGTTGTCATTGTCTGATGATAATATACTTGCTTTCTCTTCATTTGCAGGTTGTTACATGGCGTGGCTGACTTGATCAGATTGTCGCTGCATAGTCTGGTTATCAGTATGTTGCTGATTGATTTGAGAGTCAACAGCCTCAACAATGATTGGCTCTTCCCAGACATCGTTGAAGATGGGTGGATCAGGTATAACCACTTTTGGGTAATAAACTTTATTTGAATTTTTGACTTCAGGACTTTTATATGGGAATACAGTTTCATCAAAAACAACATGTCTACTAATGTAGATTTTTCCACTTGCATCAATACAGTTATATCCCTTTTGTACAGTAGTCAATAAAGGTGCATGGTCTTGATCTATAATCGAGTTTATTGGTACTGAATGGCCTTAGATGAGGAAAACATAAACACCCATAGGTTTTAAGACTATTGTAGTCTGGTTTAACATTATGCAATTTTTCTAAGGGACTTATACCAGTTGAGATTTTGGTATGCTTTCTATTTATTAAAAACACAATAAAAATGAATGCTTTTGACCAAAATTTTAAGGGTAAAGATGCTTGAGCTAATAATGTTAAACCGGATTCTACTATATGTCTACGTTTTCTCTCTGCTAATCCATTTTGCTCAGATGTATAAGGGGAAGTGATTATATGTATTATATCGTTTTCTAGAAGAATTCACTACGAGGTTTAAATTCACTTCCCCCATTAGTTTGAATCATTTTAATAGTACCATTAACTTGATTTTCAATCATTTTGATGAAATTCATAACATTTTTATAAGCACCAGATTTAGACTTTAGCATATATATTCATATGTACTAGGGTAAGCATCCATGAATGAGATATAGTAATTATAACCAAATCAGAGTTTATTGGAGCTGGACCCCATAAATCTGTAGAAATTAAATCAAGTGGGTTATGATACTGTGTTGTTGAATTAGTAAATTGCAGTTTATGACTTTCCCCATTTGGCAAAATGTACATACAAATGGTAAAGTTATATCATCAAAAGGCATCTTATTATCCAGAAGAACTTTCCTAACAGTATTGACACTTGGATGACCAAGTTTAAAGTGCCACATATCAGACACAGATTTTCTATCATACATGTTATCTATTGCAGACAAATTACAACATGTTTTGAATTTTGCAGAGCTGTTATTGTTGGAGCTAGATTAACCCTAGAGGAGGGGGTGAATAAGGTTTATTGGAATAATTCGAGATATTAAAAATATCACTGTATAGATTTCAGCAGAGGAAATAAATGCAGAAAATAAATAACACAGATTTTACCCAGGTTCGGCAAACCCTGCCTATTGCTACATTCCCAAAGTTTTTTTTACTAGAATTAAAACAATCTCTACACTTACAAAATCCCTATAAACTCGCGACACCCGCTCACGACTGTTCTAATCATATGCTCAAAACCCTGTACTGATTTTAACCCTGAAATCAGATTTTCCTGAATTACAGATCTGTTACTCGTAACCCCTAGTTATAACCCTATAACTAGAAATATCTAGTTTTTATAGAAAAACTAGAAAACAAATAGAATCAGTTTACAACAAATAAAAAAATCAAAATAAAATAAGGTAAACGAAACAGTAAAATCCCTTTTCTAAATTTAACAAGGCTAACCCTTTTATTTCCTTCAAGTTGCCTTTGGCTTCCACGAAAATGTCGGCCGAACACGAAATTAAGGTTATCCCCTTCCCAAATCAAATCGATTTCTGATAACTCGATTTTGTTCTTCGGTTTGGCTCTAATTTAAGATACTCTCTTGATTGATTGATTTGGTTATCGCCTGCGATCGAAACACGAGTGAGTTCTCTGGATTTTCTTTTGCTTTCATATTTTCTTGCTTTTTTGGTTTTGATTGGACAACCAGTGATGAAGTAGGTGTTTAAATAGGGCTGTATAGAACCCTAAACTCTGATTTTACAAAATGACTTTGGTCTGACTGCTTATGTGATTATTGCCTTTATTTGGATTGAATCTTGGACGGATTTCTGGAAATAGTTTGCGAAATGTTCTTTCCCAAGATTTGTGCACATGTGAATTCATGGTATGTTTTAAAAACGTGAATCATTATTTGAATTTCTATCAAAAAAATGTTTTTCTAGAATTTAAAACATGCTTGTGTGTATTTCTGGAAACTCTAGAATTGATTGAAATTGTTCTTACCAATAACAGAACTGTGATTTCTAGAAATAAATCCTTGGCCCCAGTGTGATTTCTGGAACGTCTTAAAAACATGAATTCCTGGAAAAAACTTAATTGATTTTGTGACCCCTTGAAATTTCTGGAAATTATTTGAAAATGTTCTTACCGAGTTTGAACAATTGATATCTGGAAACACTTGCCATATACCCACATTATTTGTTTCTGGAGAAATGATTTAGCATCATGTGAAATATAAACCTGGCAAAATTCGCACTGCCAAAAAATGTAAATCACAAACCTTCATGTTTTTGAACTAGCATGAGTTTAAAAACAATTATGCACATTGTTCTCAAAACTACGCACTGCATTATTTTTCTTATGCCACCACCATAACTATATGTAGAATGTGTATATGTACA
This sequence comes from Allium sativum, assembly GCA_030737875.1. Lineage (NCBI taxonomy): Eukaryota > Viridiplantae > Streptophyta > Magnoliopsida > Asparagales > Amaryllidaceae > Allium > Allium sativum. The sequence continues at coordinate 268,838,807 of CM060909.1, read as the reverse complement.
TACACACAGTTGTGTGTGTATATGTATCCCCTCAGTTTTGTCATCACTGATCTGTTTACCTGAGTTGCATGTACCATTTGGCTACAGACTTGACTTGTTCATGTTGCTTCATTTTTCATTGTTGTGTACGTGGCTTGACTATATATATATATATATATATATATATATATGCATACCACTATATCGCTTCTGACTTGAACATCTGGGCTTATTCATATTGGTTTGAACACCATTTCATATGCAGTAGTTCTCGAGAGCTTTGTTGATGAGGTTGATTTGTTTTGACATATGCCTTGCATATTGAGTTGTTCCCCCTGTACATATTTGCTTGGCTTCAATTGTTTGAGGTTATGAGTTGTTAGTGCACATTCATATTTGTACAAAACAGTTTGGATGCTTTGATCAATCTTGTATATGCTGGACCTTTTGTATGTGTTCAATGGCGTTTGTATACGTGTTAGAGCTTGTGCGAACTTGTTTACTTATGACCATTCATGAAACGTGGCATGCAACCAGGCTTGAGTTTGTGACTCATGTATATTCATTCGGCCATACTGTAAAATGTGTTGTGTCCTCACTTGTTTTTCTGTTGTTGCACCAAACACTTGTGGTCCACTGACCCATGTACATACTGGCTCCTCGGCTTTTTCACGAACCACTAGTCATTTTGAAATTCACCATTTATTGCATACAGTTATATTTTGTACACAAACTTGTGTACACAGCTTTTCACTTGTCCATGCTTCACATGCATGTGGTTTTGTGTTTTTTGAAACTGAACATGAAAACTGACCAGTTGCCCGTATATGTTGCAATATGTATATCTTAATGCTTTTGCAAACCTTTGGTGCTTGTATACTTGTTTGATCTCTTGACTTCTAATCTGGGCCTCATTTGTTTCCCTGTTTTTTTTGAGCTCTTTGAGTTGAGTGTGTTCATGCATGCTCGAATTTGTGCATGTTCCTTGTGTTCACCACGTTGCTTTTTCATCTTAACCCATGTTGCGCATATACATGTTGCCATGTATATACGTATACGTATATATACACATATGTGTATATATATATATATATGTTTGTAATTATGGGTAGCTTTATATGTGCTTTGTCACTTGTGTTAAAATTCTTGGTTCATGTCCACTCACGATGTTTAACCGTATTTCCCCTACACAAAATATATGTGTATATACATACACTTGTATGTGTATACATGTACCATGCATGTGCAGTTTATATACATGTGAGCACTAGAGATACAATGTCTACCTTGTGGTATTTACAGCGAATCACTATGAATATCACAAGCTGTCTAGACATAGATGGATATATATACATATCAGATCAAGTTATTTGTGATATTTACAACTAGTCACTATGAATATCACAAGCTGTCTAGACATAGATGGATATATATATATACATATCAGATCAAGTCATGAAATATGATGAGAAACAAACCAAAATTCTGAGACAAACAAATTTTAAATTAAAATTATATCTGCAAAAATTTAAAATTATTTTTGTTCCTATTTACTGTGTGTGTTTGTGTGACAGGTAAGCAGAAGACTGGACTGACAGTGAAGCGGTGAAGACAAGCATTGAATGTCAGTGAGTGTCAATGTGTGTATAACAGAGAGATTGAATGTAAATGAGTGAGTGACTGTACAACTGAGTGAAACTGAGAGTTTATAGCGAGGAACCGTGTAAGAAATGAAATTGAATTTGAATGAATTGTATTTTAGTGAAATGTACAAATAGCGGAGTTAGAAAAATATGTATTATTTAGATGTTGAGATAAAATATTCTATTTAAATAAAATACTGATTGAGTATTTAAATTCTTGTGGAGTAGTATTCTATTTAAATATAAATATTTAATTTGTTTGTGATGTAGTAGAACGGTACAGATGTAAACACATTAATAATAATAAATATATGTTTGTTATTGTCAAACAAAAATCATAGTATTGCTATATACAACAGTCTCCTCTTTTTATGATGACAAACATATGATAAGATATTGAATATAATAAATGTTATTAATAGTGAATTGTGGAACTCCACCTATACGAATGCTCCCCCTACAACAACACTCTCCCTAAATATGTGAATGAGTGAAAAGAATAAATAAATTGAAATTTCAATATTAAAATATTAAAGGAATATCCACTCATCGATCAAAATCCAAACCCATTCTTCCCCTTTTATTATCATCAAAAGGATATAGAAATTAAAATAGTGATGAAAAGCAGACTAGTAATATATCATCATCTTAAGAGAAAGAATGTTCATCATAAATCACAGTTAATCAAACAAAAAATCATAATATTCTAAGAACTAGAAGTAAATTTCACATTGTAGAATGAATGATTTACAATGAATTTTATAAAAATGGAGAGAGTTAATAAAATATGATTCCAATTATTTTCAAATAAATTTTTTATTAAAAAACGAGCACAAAACAGTGATGGATTTGGACTACGATTATATATATTCAAATTAAGTGACACAATCAAGTAGTCTCAAATCCCAATGGCTATCAATCAACAAACCATAATATTTCATAAAATATTAACACATCACACAGATTAGAAAAATGGATTGATAGGTCGGTTTTTACACACCAAGGAGGATTTCACACGATTTTTTTTCCTTTTTCTTTTTCATTTTCTTTCCATTTAAGAGCACACTGACCACGCATAACTAGATCTTGGATTTTTAAATGAGGTCGGTTGCAACTTAAATTATAAGTATTCTCACAACCATGCATGAATCTTGGATTTTTAAATGAGGTTAGAGAAACATTTATATATATTATATTTATCATTTTCCTTTTTTTAAATCTCCTCAGTATATAAAACCGATATCGATGATAGAGATATGGTAGGTACAGACGTGATTGTGAAATATGCTTCAAAAATCACAAGAGGGATTTGAAAGATCTATACAGTTTAAAAAATCAGTTAAAAAAATCAAGCAGTTGAATGATAAAAATATAAGACACCTAAGACTGATACCACTCGTTATCTCCATTAATGAGGATTTTGATACCATCTCAGTGGCTAACAAAGGTACCCTAGGCAACAATATCCAATCATTAAGCCCAAACAGACGCGACTAACAAATCAGATTCTTTTATCGGAGCAGCAAAAACAATTTCAGGATAAGTTTCACAAGATAGTTTTCAGAAAAATTTACAACAAGTCGAAGACAAATCATGATCTAATTCTGACTATTTTATCAAAGCAATAGAAACAATTTCAAATTAGAGATGTACAAGAGATTTTTTTTAGAATTTTTTCAACAAACACAAGAGATGATTCATGATCCAAGATTAAAGAGACAATATATTTGAAATCACTTGAGTAGATGTGTAAATTTCAGGATTCAATGAATCGATCACATAAGATTATTAGTTTCAAATTCAAGAAGTGTGTGAGATTCAAGATATCAAAATTTTCAAATGATTTCAAACAGTCAAATATCCAACCCAAATAATCATGAATAAAACATCAATTTTTAGATGCAACATAAAGATTGATTCAAAAAGATTTTCAACTCAGAATAACCAAGCCAATCCTAAAAAAAACAAATGAAATTATCACAACTGAAAAATAATAGCGTTCTGTAATGAGTATAATATTTTTCAAGTTTTCCAAAATGAACTAGAAGAAACTCAAAACAGCGAAGGTTTGTAAAATTCCATTAATTTTCTTCAAAATAAATTAGAACTCAAATTAACAGTGTTCAAGATATTATAAGAATTCTTCAGTACTATTAGGAATTCTCAAATCACTAAAAAAATAAACTTCAAAATAATTGCAAAAATTTACAAATTTGAATTCAAGATTCTAGAAATCATTAAAATATTGGAGTTTTACACAAATGAAGAAAATTTCCAGAAAATCATGAATTCTGCAATTTGAAGCTAAGAAAGCTAAAAAAATGTGATAGCGACAATGCAAATCAGAAAAAAATAGAAGGGATAGAAGGAGGAATAAACAAGGAAGAATAAAAACAGAGATGCGTTTAGAGATCATACCAGATTTACAGTAAACGTTGTGGATCTCCAACTCAGCAATCTTTGCAAAGGAACCATGAATAGATCATAAATGTGGAATAACTTGAAAGCATTTTCTCTTTAGAAAATAGATTCCTCGGCCTTCTCTAATACCTTAACAGTTCATAGGATCGAGTGGTCTAACAAAATTTGTAAAACCACTCACAATTTTGTTCACGACTTTAGATACCCAGACTTTTCTATATAACAATCCATTTGAATCTAACTTTGTACCCTTAGGAACCCAAATCTGTTTAAATCTAACCAAACTTGTTTTATTTCCTATTGGGGTCCAAGCTTGTTCAAATGGATTGTTACAAAACAAATTTTCACCTCGATTATGATTTAAAATTCTCTGAGATTTTTAGAGTTCAAATTTTCAAGACGACCATTTCCTAAGCTTTTTGAAGAATTTTTAAAACCATTTGAATTCCGGGTTTCAAAAACATTTATTTTCCCAAAACCAATACTGTTAGCCTACTTTGTGAACTAGGCAACACAAAGTCAAGAAACCAACCATTGAAGAATATTTCAAGATATAAGACTCCGGTTCGGATCGGAAGGAAACACCACAATTCAGATTGATAGCAGCATATCGGTTCGGATCGGGTAGAATTCTCTGTTCGGATCGGATGTCTCTTACTGGATAAATTGGCAAAGCATATCTGATCGGATCGGAAGGCCAATAAATCTCAAGTGGATCGGAAAGCCATCTGCTTTCCACGACGCTGGAGCGGAGCGGAGTATGATTAGAGAAGGAGAGACGTCCAAGCTACTCCGGTTCGGATCGGGTATTCCGATCCGAGCCCCCAACCTGCACGTCTCCGACCCGCACCCATGATCCAGGAAAATCTCCTATGAAATCGCCTGGAGAACCGGACCGGATATGACTAATTCCTACCCCTAACGTCCGTCTCTTTGATGTGTTGTCAGCTTGATAGTCCATCCGAACCCGAAGAGAGTGCGATGGATGACACGTGTTCCGACCCGGATTGAATCTCAGGCAAATTCACACCTATAAATACCCCATCTAGAGGTAAAGAGAAGGATCTTCTTTTTTCAGCACTTTTGAGAATCCAAGTACCTCCATCATCCGAACTCCTTTACTCCCGGAGAATCCAAATCATCTTTCATTTCTTGTTTTAATCATTTGAGTGAACAAAAGTGAGTTGTGAGTGAATCTTACATTGCATTTGTAACTGAATTACTGAATATAGTGAAAACTAAGTGGACGTAGGCATTTCTTCGCCGAACCACTATAAATCTTGTGTGTTCATTCTTATTTCTGTTTTATTTTATCTTGTTTCTAATCAATTTGGGTGTTAGAACCACATTTGGGTCTAACATTTTGGTGCTTTCACTGAGAATCCTCATCTAAATTCTTTATTTTCCGGGATCTCTTTCTACTTTTTGGACCGTTTAGTTCAAAGAAGTGAATCCTTAAGTTTCTCCGTTTTCTTACATTCGTTGAAGTAATTGTTGAAGACTCATGGCCAAAGGAAAAGGCAAAGAAGTTCAGTCTGTTCAAGGAAATGGAGCTGGCGAAGATCAGCAACATGCTGTTGTAACAAGGTCTCGGGGGCAGAGTTCAGCGGCAGGAAGAATTAATGCAGGAAATCCGAACCGACAGCAAGGGGAGAGCTCCGATCCGATCCGGGTAGGAGACTCCGAAGCCGTGCACTCCCCCAGTCTGAACCGACCCGAGTTGCTCGCTGCACACCGATCCGACCAGGCACCCCAGCTCCGATCCGACCCGACTTCCTACCTCCGATCCGACCCGATGCTTGGTGAAGCTGGAACATCTACTCGAGTCCCCGCGAATGCTCCAATTCCAGCTGCCAGGGTTGGAGACCAGGTCAATCCATCTGCTCCCATCACTCAAGGAGATTTCTCGCGCTTGCTTGATATGCTTGAGAGCACGAGGGAAGCTATGAGAGTTCATGAGCGCACTAATCTCATGATGCAGGAAAATATGAGGCTCATGAGTCGGGAGATCAATGAGCTCCGCCGGCAGAGAACTCCATCACCGGTTCGTCACACACCCGTAGATCAATCTTCATCTTCCGAGGAAGAGAGGCCCCGTGAGCGAAGGCCACTCGAACGACCTAAGAACGTGGAGCAGCTAACGTTTGGATCTTTGGGATCTCGCGAGGATATCGCACGAGCATTAGGAAACGATAGCCCCGCTCGGGGGCAAAGACTCCAGTCCCCTCTTCCCGAGGTCGACCGGGAACACAGGGAAAGGAATCGAGTAGAGGCAGCTCGAAGAAGAAGGGCATCTCCTGAGCATGAGCCCAGAAGGAACTCGGACACTAGGGCCAGGGAACCTGAGCAGCCCCTAACTAGTGCCGATGTACAGGCAATGGTTCGCCGAATTATGTCCGAGAGCCGGAATTATACAAATGAAGACTATGGCATCGAGCGAAGCCATACTCCGTTCACTGACGATATCCTAGACTTCCAGTTTCCCCGACGCTTTAACTTGCCGCAGATGGACAAGTATAACGGAAGGACTGATCCGGGACAGCATTTGATGCGGTATTCGTGGCTTATGAACGCCGCTGCTGCCCCTGATGAAGTAAAGTGCAAAGCATTCCCAATCTACCTGGAAGATGTGGCATTGTTCTGGTTTACCCGGCTTCCTCCTCGTTCAATTTCTAATTACAAAGAACTAAGCGAGCGTTTCATGAACCAGTTCCGATTACATGCCCGAAAGTCCAAGAGTGTTATCGAATTGTCGAGAATCAAACAGGCGCCGGGAGAGACTTTAAGGGCATATTTAGATCGTTTTAACCAAGCTGTAACTGAGGTCAGTGACCCGCATGAGCCCACTATTCTGATGGCATTGAAGGAAGGAGTCGATCCTGAATCTGAGTTTGGAGACTACCTTTCTGGGAAGACACCCCCCACAAGGGCGATATTCTACGAAAAAGCCGATATTTATCTAAGACGAGAGGAGGCCCGGGCAAACCGGAAGAGAAAGTCTGAGATAGCCTCAAAGGAGAATGTGCAAAGTAATATTGCCGTGAAGCAGTCGGGGGAAAGTTCTGGCAAGGTTGAAGTAAATGTAGGAAATAAGGGTGGAAACAGCAATACTGGAAATGGGGGAAACAACAACAACCGTAATTCGAACGGTAACAGGAGAAACAGAAATAGGGGAAGCGACCCTAACAAAAGGCCCCGATTCCAGAATTACGAGGACTATACACCATTGAATGACACCCTGGAAAATATTTACCTGGATACGTACAATGTGTTGCAGTACAAAAGACCGCCACCTCGTGATTCGACCGAGAAAGAAATGGCGACAGGGAAATTTTGCTTGTTTCACGGAACACATGGACATTCGACCAATGAGTGTCGGCATTTGAGGGATGTAATTGAAAAGTTGCTGCGTGAAGGAAAGTTGGATGAGTACAAGGTTGCCCCGAGGGACAGGGGGCAAGGAGAGCAGGCTCCAAAACAGATCCTACCTGCTCCTAAGCCTACCGCGCAGCAGAAAGGTAAAGGGATTGTCATCAACTCCATAGTAGGCGGACCACACCCGGCAATCCGAAGTTTTAGGTCAATGGACCAATATGTGAATGCTGCCAAACATCTAGATGTAAATGAAGGTGACGATTTGGAAGATGTCACCCCTATAAAACAACAAAAAACCATGTTCGATGACGTGGTGTTTCGCAGCCGAGACAACACGGGGATACAATCTCCCACCAATGATCCGTTGGTTATTACTACCACCATTGGGCCGGCCTTGGTCCATAAGGTATTAGTAGACAACGGAAGTTCCGTTAATATTTTGTTCAAGAAGTCATTTGATCAGATGAAGCTTGAGCCCGAAGATCTGAAACCTTGTGAAGGATGGATTAGAGGCTTCAACGGAGCGACGACAGCTCCCATGGGATATATAGAATTGCCCGTGACCCTAGGGCAAGGAGAACGTAGAAGAGTGCGAATGCTTCAGTTCGTAGTATTGGACGTAGATTCGCCATATAACGCATTTTTAGGGAGACCTGCCCTCGCTGAATTTAGAATTTGTATCGCCCCTTGGTGCTTGTTACTAAAGTTCCCAACTGAAGCTGGAACTGGAGTAATAAGAGGGGATCAGGTCTCTGGACGGGCCTGCTACGTGGCCGAACTGAAGATGTTGATGAAAGGAGTTAATGCTGAGAGTAAGGATGCCTCGTCTCCCTCAAAGGGGGACTCGGCATAGCAATTAGAGAAATTGACCCCAAAGGAGTTGCCCAAAGGAACACCTGGAGACCTGGATCCTAGAAAAGACGAGGAACCAGAGGCTAGGAATGCAACTCCTAATGAAACGACAGTGGAAATTCCTGTTGATAAAGCTGATCCGACGAAAGTTTTGAAGATTGGTTCCCAATTGGATCCACGTCGTGCTGAAGAACTGACGGACTTCTTGAAGGCAAACTTAGATGTGTTCGCCTGGACCCATGCTGACATGTGTGGGATATCACCTTCCATTATCAGTCACAAATTGAATGTAAATCCGAAGCATCCGCCTGTGAAGCAAAAGAGACGCACGCTGGGCCCAGAGAGGTCGGCTGCCCTCAAAGAGGAAGATATAATCAATGACCAAGTGGTCAAATCTGAGGATAAGCTAGAGATGAATCCGTGGAGATTATATACAGATGGAGCTAAAAATGACCGAAGATCCGGAGCTGGAATTGTCTTAGTCACTCCGGAGGGACGGTCGTTATATTACGCCCTACGGTTAGAATTTTCGGCAACTAACAACGACTCTGAGTATGAAGCCCTGATTGCCGGGCTGAAACTTGCTAAAGACCTCGGAGTAAAAATGATGGACATATTTTGTGACTCTAAGATTGTTGTTTGTCAAGTGCGAGAGGAATTCGTGGCTCGAGGACCTCGACTTATCGCCTACCTCAAGAAAGTGAAAGAGCTATTGAATAGCTTAGATCGGTACAGCATAACACATATTCCCAGAATTGAAAACCAGAAAGCGGATAGACTGGCAAAACTGGCTAGTTCTGACAATCCAGAAGGGACTGAGGTAATTCCGATTGAAACATTGGAATCGCCAAGCTTTGAGTCAATGGAAATTGAATTCGTTCTTGAAGCGGAACCAGAGAAGGAGTCATGGATGACTCCAATCAAGAGTTTTCTTAAGAATGGGACACTCCCATCGAAGAAAAGTGAGAAAAGAGCTGTTGTCCGCAAAGCTGCCAGATATGTTATGCAAGACGATACTCTCTATAGACAAGGATTTTCTATGCCCCTGTTACGATGTATTGCACACGACGACATCAAGCGTGTACTGAGAGAAGTGCACGAAGGTGAGTGTGGAGATCATACAGGAGGTCAAACTTTAGCAAAGAAAATATTGCGGTACGGATACTTCTGGCCTACGATCAACAAGGATGCAGCTGATTATTCACGACGCTGCGATAAGTGCCAGAGATTCGCCAAAATCCCCAGGGCACCGTCAACCCAGCTTAAATCGATGGTGAGTCCTTGGCCATTTGCCACATGGGGAATCGATATCATTGGAGTTTTACCAATTGCTAAAGGAGGGGCTAAGTATGCCATAGTAGCCGTGGACTATTTCACGAAATGGGTGGAAGCTGAGCACTTGACCAAGATCACAGCAAGAAAAGTGATAAGTTTTGTGGTCAGAAATATTATATGCCGGTTCGGGATCCCAAGGACAATTATAACTGACAACGGAACCCAGTTTGATAGCTCTGAGTTCAGAAATTTTTGCCAGAAATATAAGATAGACAAGCGATATACTGCAGTCGCCTATCCACAATCGAATGGGCAAGTAGAAGCGGTAAACAAAGTTATAAAATCCATCCTCAAGAAACGGTTGGAGCGTGCAAAGGCAAAATGGGTTGATGAATTGCCCCTAGCTTTGTGGGCATATCGAACAACGTTTAAAACGGCTACCGGTCATACCCCTTTCTCTCTCTCCTTTGGCTCAGAAGCAGTAATTCCAGTTGAACTGGAAGTTCCTTCCCACAGGGTTACGTATTATGACCCGATGACGAATCGGGCACTTCTACTTGAGTCTCTTGATGAGGTCGAAGAGAAAAGGGACGAAGCAGACTTGCGTGCAGCAAGACATCGGCGTCAGATGGCACGCTATTATGACAAAAAAGTTCGCCTCAGAACTTTTGAACCAGGGGATTTGGTGCTAAAGAGAGTTTTTCCATCTCTTCCTCACCTCGGCCCAAAATGGGAAGGACCCTTTGTCATCCAACGGAGACTTGATAAAGGAACATTCAAGTTAACGACCGTAGATGGCGAAGAAGTCCCTCGAGCATGGAATGCCCAACACTTAATGCGATATTTGGTTTAGAAATGCTATACTTTTTGCTGTTCTTCCTATAAACTCTGTAATAAGGCACGACTTGCCTTGGGAAAATCTGATGATATGAATAAAGGTCTATAAAGTGGATGTAGGCTATGACTTAGCTGAACCACTATAAAAATATTGTGTGTTATTTACTTTTATGCATTTACATTCGTTAGTTGTTCTGTTGTGATTATAAAATACAGGATAACTTAGAGCCTAAAAAGGTTGAAACAGTTTGGACATAAAAAGAAGCACAATGATTATTTGTGCAATAAGACATGAAAGAATGAGAAAACGACATTCTTAACTCTAACTCTCCATAGAAAGAGAGAGAGTATAAAAGCGTCTCAGACTGAGCGCTGAAAAAGAAATTCTATTTTGAACTCTAACTCTCCAGAGAAAGAGAGAGAGTATAAAAGCGTCTCCGACTGAGCGCTGAGAAAGAGGTTCAACTCTGAACTCTAACTTTCCAGAGAGAAAGAGAGTATAAAGGCGTCTCCGACCGAGCGCCGAGAAAGAAATCTTTTCCCGTTGAACGACCGGGGAATAAACAAATAACTGAACTCGAACTCTAACTCTCAAGAGAATGAGAAAGAGTATAAAAGAAATGCCAGGAAAAACAACAGGTATTGATGACACAGGAAATGCTATCCCGTTAGAGAATCGGGAGCGTTCAGATTGCATGGTTAAGCACTGAATAACCTATGGAGATTGACTGGGGACACATATATATATACATATCTCCCCTCTCCACAACTTTGTTTCATAACTATAGATATGCATTTTTACATAAGTGCAGAACTGCTAACAAATAAACATTGCAAAAAGTGAATTATTTTTATTTACAAATGAATGAATTTGTACAGGGAAATAACTGAAAAAGAAAGTGCGGAAGCAGCTGGTGTAGCAGCACTTATTGGTTTATAAAGATGCTAAAAAGATACAGGGGAACCCACTATTTGGGTTTGGGATGAGCCTTCGATTTTTTGGCAGCTTTTTCCGCATCTTTTGCTTCCTTCTCGGCTTAAGTCAAGATCCGCTTTGATTTCTTTTTCCCTGAAGATGTAGTACTGGAGCCAGCAGACTTCTTCCCGGAGGGCGGGGCGCTGGAATCAAGAGAAGATTTTTTAGCAAGTTCTTCGGTAATAGATCTAGTTGAGAGCTTAACAACTAACCTTGAACCTGCATCCACCACTGCGAGGGGCTTGAGAACCTCAGGGTTTAATTCTTCAGCCTTTAATTGCAAGCGCTTGTCCTGATCAGCCTTCATGGCCGCCAAGGTAACGTCATCAGCGCTCTTTGACTCCCCGGTTATTGTAACCTCCGGTTCCTCATCATGCCCCTTGTCTCCTCCGTCGTCTTTTAAAGCTGCAATCATTTCTTCATCCTGGGGAGTAGTGACCTTAATTGGCTCACTTCTTTCCCCCAGGTCTGTTGAAGCAGCCTTGTCTTTCCCTTCTTTGACCCTATCAGCGGGTTGTGTCCCAGCGGTAGTTCCTTGAGCTACATCTGTCTTCGCGGAGGATTCAACGCCTACAAAATGAGAAACATCGGTTATCAACTCAGGCGAAAGCAAAGGATTTCTCATCGAACGTTCCATCATGTAGCCAAAGGTAGTAGTAGCCTTGGCAAATCGAGGAGAAAAGATAGGGATACCTTCTGAAGACTTTTCAGCGGGGGTGACTACTACCTCTGGAGTTATTTCAGGAATGGGAGATAGCAGAGTGGTTCGGGGAATTCCCGGGTTTTCGGGATCGTACCCTTCTACTTCGGGAGTTACAGGAGCAGAAGAAGAGGAACCAGCTTCAGGAATGGTTTTCTGTTTAGACTTCCGCCTCTCTTCTTCCATGGCCTCAGCAATTAGACGGCGCCCTTCAGCTAGACGCTCCGGTTCGTCGTCTCTCAAGTACTTCTCCATCAGCTTATCTTCATCGAGGGAATCGACCTTGAGTTCTTCTTTTTCCCATTCGACGATTTGATTCCACACTTGAACCAAAGTGGATGGATAGTCCTCGATCCAGGAAATGTTTCGACGACGAATAATGTGCGCGAAGAATTCGATCATTAGCTCGCCGAAGCCCTGAATATCAGCCTCCGCCTCTGATAGTTGTTTGCGGGTTTCCTCCACAGATTTAATAGCGCATTCCACATTGCCCTCAGCCAGAGCAGCCCTATTTTCCGCCTCCAACAATTTTGAAGCCAAGTCTGCGTTTTTCTTTTCTAACTCAGCACTTCTTTTCGCTAACTCGGCGTTTTTCTGCTCAAGCTCAGCATAAGCAAGACGTGTCTTCGCAGCCTCTGATTTGGCCTCGTCAGCTTGTTTCTTCAACTCAGAACGCTCCTGAGTGTGGGATTCTAGCAAATCATGATAGCGCTTTTGCATGTCCTCAAACTGTTGTTTGAAGTTAGAAGCGTTCTTCTGAGCGATAGCTAGTTGAGCTTGAGTATCTTCTAAATTTTTTCCTAAGGTTTTTAGGGCCTTAGCATCTTCCTCTGCAGTTTTGTGCATTGAGTCAGCATTTGTCATTAGCGTGCGGATGATTCTAGAAAGAGTGCGGGAATACTTGAACATTTCGGTATATTGTTTTTCCACCAAATCAATCTTTGCTCTGGCCTCCTCTGCCCAATTAGAAGAAATAGGTTCAAGGGAAGGTAGAAAGGTCAGAGTCTCGAAGTAGTGCTCGGGAAATTGCTCCTTTAAATATGCCAGCCTTACGGCGGTTCCCGCATCTGGTGGAGGAGGGGCGAGGATTGTTAGTTCAGTGTCCCTTCCTGAAGAAGATTCTGTAGAACCCTTGTCTGTCCGAGGTCGCTTAGTAGCAGGGACTTTTTGCTTACTTCTAGACCCAGTTTCCTTTGGAGGTGTTTTTTCTCTACTCCGCTTTTCATGGGAGGAAGTGGAATCCCTAGATTGTGGTCTATCCTCCTCCCTACGACCTTGATAGCTTTTGTATTTTTCTTGTTCCGGTCGAACTGGTGAGCGGGAGCGTGAGGATCGAGATCGATAAGGATCATAGGGTCTTCTTTCCTCCCTACCGCGGTCATCCCGGCGATTATACTCGGCGTCCTGAGGAGGATTGGACATGCTGCGGCGAAGCTTTCTTATGTCATAAGAGGACCGAGACATTGTACCTGCACGATAAATTAAACGAATTTTAGAATCGACGGATCCATGGAGAAAGAAGTGCAATGAATGCTAGTGCTACGGTGTAAAGTGCATCCTATGTGGTGTGTGTGTCCCCCCAACCAACCCGAGTCTGAAGCTAGACTGATGCGGGCAGGCTCTTTGGCCTTAGCAGGAGTAGTCTCTTCAGAAGAAGTGAAGACTAAAGGTTCCTTTCTGAAATCTTCTGAAGTATATATAGTCTCGGGTAAGGGGAGATCCCCCAAACCCTGAAATATGTGCTCGTCGGTGCAAGGAACATCCCCTTCGGAAGCGTGAAGTGGCGACCCTTGGGGAGATTTTGATTTGTCTACCGAAGTAGTTTCCTCGGGGGCAATATACCCTTCACGATGTTTTTTGGCCAGATTAGCCAGTTCATCGTCTTGAGTGGAAGAGGGAGAGGGTGAAGTTTGAAGAGAAGCTGCAGGAATTCCCGAGCCTTCTCCTATTTCTGGGACTGTTTCCACTGGAGGAATATATGCATAAGGGACCGTCCCATGACCGATGCTACGGAAAACGGATAGCAGCCCGTGAAAATGAAGGTACTCATCTTTAAGAACCTCGTCAATAGTAAGGAATTTTTGGTCGCCATTGAGGAGACGGTGCATTCGATCAAAGAACGCTTGGTCTGATACCTGTTTGGGATTGTCGACTGCAAATAAAAAGGAAAACAGGTCAGGGTGATGATTCAAGTGTATAGAGTCCAGGGTCAGAAAATCAGTGCTTTACTTGATTTTGTCCATCTTCTGGCGCATCCAGACTGTTGCTTTATATAGAACCACTCTAGTCTGGAATCTCCAGCTTTGCTGCTAAACGGCGTAGAGATTATCTTCCTCTTTGGGACCGACTCAAAGTAACAGAAAGAAGGGGTTTCTCTAGTCCGATGTTTGAAATTATAGAAGAAATGAACATCGTCAAACGTAAGCTCCACGCCTAGAATTTCACGATATGCTATGAATAAGGTATGCAGATAGGCATATGAATTGGGATGCAGCTGCATGGGGGCAATCCGCATTTGTCTTAAGAAGTCGACGATGAAAGGCGAGAATGGAGGAATGGCGCCAACCATGCACATCAGACGAGTGACCGTCATATATCCTTCTGGAGGGTTATGGGGACGGTCAGAGCGTGAGGGCACTAAAGTGTCTCTCTTCATTATTCCATACTTCAAGCAAATTCTCACGAGTCGGTCATTGTCAATTGTTGATTCTACAGAATCTGGAGGTGATTCCAATATAATGGCTGAGTCAAATTCATCGGGTGCTCGATTGTCACCAATCCCTCCTTCCTCCTCAAAGCCTAGGGAAACTTCATTTTCTGAAGACATTTCATCGCTTTCCCGATGACCAACTCCGTAATCCGGACCCTCGCTGTCCCATTCTGGGTCAGATGAAGAAGATATATCCTCGAGAGTGGTTTTGTTGGAAGTTTCTGGAGCTTCTTTCCTCTCAGCTAAACGAGAAGAGCGTCTGGGCCTCATTGTCATGGAACTATTGAAGAAGCAATAGCACGGATTAGAGTGAATTATCCCGTGTCCCCTTTTTGTGTATGTGTGTGAACTAAAGTGTGTGCAACAAATGTGGGAAATACACAATAGAAGTACAGCAATGCAAGACGAAGCTTTAAAGAGAAAGTAATAGTCAGAGTTGTCCTTGATTCTCGTTTATGTTCGCAAGGCACTATCCTAACTGTTCGCGAAGCATATTCGTCTAGAGTAAGCGTTAGTTGAATTGATTGGGTAGTCTTTATGTGCCAAGTTTGATATGTTCGGTTCGGTTCGGATATACGTATGATGGCTGGCTCAATACAAACACAGATAGTAATCGGTTCGGATGCGTCATTAAAGCAGGGCCAGTTCAAGACAAGGGAAGCAATGGGTTCGGAAGCAGGACTGATATGATCGGATCGGATGGCCCGATCCGAACCGAACTAGCACCACTCAGCCGATCCATTTACTTCAACCTTCACTTCTCCGACCCGAACCGACGTTTTCTTTCCTCCCTGTCTTTCTAAAGTGTGTAACCCGGACCGACCCCTTATCCTACTTCTTCCTTTCCGCTCCTCCGTCTTCTACCCGAACCGACTTCAGTTGGTCACCACGCTCCTCGTCTTCTTCCTCCTTCCCCCCTTTCTCACAAACAGGTCCATGTTATCACCAAAGCTATCGTCAAGGGCAGAAATTTGCCCTCTCCAGCTTCGCAACGCCTCGAAGCGACGGCGCGTCCACCAGTAACGATGTGGAGTTCAAGCGAAGCCTGTGGCTAAACCCTCCCAATCCAACACAAATTGAAATCAAGAGCAATTACTATGAAGCTATTCGAGATTAAAGAGCTACCTACGTGTTCGAGTTAAGAAATCTACGAGGGATAGTTTCAGAATATTCGAGTTTCTGATGTTTTCAATACTTAGGTCCGAGCGGCAATAGAAACGAAGAAGGAAGGAATGAAGACGGTGATGGGTTTATATAAAGAATGGTGTTGACTCCTCGTCTCCCTATTTTGTCTCGCCCGCTCGGACCGGAGTGGAAGCCCAGTAGCACAACTCTCTCTGAAGGCCCAATGTTTAAGAAATAAATCCTCGAATACGCTTCGGATCGGAATCTGAACCGAGTGGAAACTTCAAACGCTAATTCAGCATTCGACTCGAATTGAAGAGAAGGAGAGTAAAGAAGGAGCATACCTGCAAGAGGCATTACATGGCGAGACGAGTACCCAAATTTGCTCAGAAATGAAGAAAGTGTGTTTGGGTCGGGCGCCGAACCGAACAGAAATCTGTGCATTACTCCTGACAATTCTGGTTAAACGACATCAAAGCACGCTTTGTACAACGAAAGCATCCTTTGAGGGGGCAAAATGTTAGCCTACTTTGTGAACTAGGCAACACAAAGTCAAGAAACCAACCATTGAAGAATATTTCAAGATATAAGACTCCGGTTCGGATCGGAAGGAAACACCACAATTCAGATTGATAGCAGCATATCGGTTCAGATCGGGTAGAATTCTCTGTTTGGATCGGATGTCTCTTACTGGATAAATTGGCAAAGCATATCTGATCGGATCGGAAGGCCAATAAATCTCAAGTGGATCGGAAAGCCATCTGCTTGCCACGACGCTGGAGCGGAGCGGAGTATGATTAGAGAAGGAGAGACGTCCAAGCTACTCCGGTTCGGATCGGGTATTCCGATCCGAGCCCCCAACCTGCACGTCTCCGACCCGCACCCATGATCCAGGAAAATCTCCTATGAAATCGCCTGGAGAACCGGACCGGATATGACTAATTCCTACCCCTAACGTCCGTCTCTTTGATGTGTTGTCAGCTTGATAGTCCATCCGAACCCGAAGAGAGTGCGATGGATGACACGTGTTCCGACCCGGATTGAATCTCAGGCAAATTCACACCTATAAATACCCCATCTAGAGGTAAAGAGAAGGATCTTCTTTTTTCAGCACTTTTGAGAATCCAAGTACCTCCATCATCCGAACTCCTTTACTCCCGGAGAATCCAAATCATCTTTCATTTCTTGTTTTAATCATTTGAGTGAACAAAAGTGAGTTGTGAGTGAATCTTACATTGCATTTGTAACTGAATTACTGAATATAGTGAAAACTAAGTGGACGTAGGCATTTCTTCGCCGAACCACTATAAATCTTGTGTGTTCATTCTTATTTCTATTTTATTTTATCTTGTTTCTAATCAATTTGGGTGTTAGAACCACATTTGGGTCTAACAAATACCATATTTATTTGCAATAGAAACTCGGTTTTGTAGCAACATATTTAACGATATTTCCCCATTAGAAAATTTATCCAAAGTTGATTCTAATCGTTGAATTTTGGATTTAAGATCACCGTTTTTTAATTAAATCTGAACAATGATTATTAGTGATCTTCCTTTCAGCATCATATTGTTTCAAAACAAAATTCTCATTTTTAAGCAATTTAATTTTTGCATGGGACACAGAAATTTCAAATTCAAAAGGTTTTTGCTTTTCAAAATTGAGTTTTTCAAAAACTTTGAATCAAATAATTTCTTTTTCATATTCATTCACGATTGACTCGGTTTTCTACAAATTTTGTTTTTCAAAAATATTATGTTTGATATTAAGCTTATCCAAATCCTTTTACAAGACATTATTTTTACAAATTTGCTCATCTTCATTTTGTTTTAAACTTATAATTTCATTTTCAAGTTTCTGAAGATTTTTATTGAGATGAGCTAGATCATTTTTCGAAATGAAACAGTTCTTACAATCAGAGATTTCAAGTTTTAATTTCAACATATTATTTTTATGAGTCAACTCAGAATTTCCAGATTTTAGAAGTTTGTTTATCCGTTTGAGATTATCAAGAGATTTGGTTAAATCAACACAAAAATGAACCAGATCTTCATATGAAAATTTTCTTATTTCATTGTCTGTTGAGTCTCCATCTCTATCATCATCTGATTCTTCATCAATAACTCCTGTTAAGCACAGATCTGAGACTGTGTTGACAATTTGGGGTTTTGAGCCGTTGTTGTTTCTTCCATGTAGTGTATTGAGAGTATTCTAGATTTCCTGCGAAGTCAAGCAATGAGAGATAAGGCTATATTGGTCATCATCGGTACAAGAATATAAAATATGTGTAGCACGAGAATTAAATTCATTGTTATTCCTATCTACCATCTCATACCCATTAGTAACAATACCCCAACATTTAATATTAACAAATTTTAAATAGGATTCCATTTCTGATTTCCAACTTTAAAAAAATATGTACCATTAAAAATAGTTGGGATACGACTGGCTGACTCTCACTGGATTGACAACTAGGGAACACCATGACTCTAGAGTTAATAGAACACCTACTCTGATACCACTTGTTGTCTCCATTAACGGGCAATTTAATGCCACCTCGGTGGCCAACAATGGTATCTCAGATACTGATTTTACGTCATGTCTCTTGACACATAACAACCTAGTGGGGCATGTAAGGGCAAGAGTCAATACTTCACCACTTGATCATAGAGCGAGAACCCCTTATCAGTTGTTACCTTATACCAGCTCTAATACCACTTGTTGGATCTAGCTTAACCCTAGAGGGGGTGGATAGGGTTTATCAGATTAGTTCGAGATACTAAAAATATCACAGTATAGATTTCAATAGAGAAAATAAATGTAGAAAATAAATAACATAGATTTTACCCAGGTTCGACAAACCTTGCCTACTGCTGCATTCCCAAGGTTTTCTTACTAGAATTAAAACAATCTCTACGCTTACAAAATCCTCGTAAACTCACGACACCCGCTCACAATTGTTCTAATCCTACGCTCAAAACCCTGTATTGATTTTAACCCTAAAATCAGATTTTCCTGAATTACAGATATGTTACTCGTAAAACCTAGCTATAACTAGAAATCTCTAGTTTTTATAAAAAAACTAGAAAACAAATAGAATAGGTTTACAACATATAAAAAACTCAGAATAAAATATGATAAACAAAACAAAAAAAAACCTTTTCTAAATTAAATAAGGTTGGTCCTTTTGTTTCCTTCGAGTTACCTTTGGCATCAACAAAAATACCGGCCGAACAGAAATTAGGGTTATCTCCTTCCCAAACCAAATCAATTTCTGATAACTCAATTTTGTTCTTCGATTTGGCTTCAATTTTAGCTGCTCTCTTGATCGATTGATTTGGTTATGGTTTGCGTTCGAAATATGAGTGAGTTCTCTGGACTTTCCTTTGCTTTCGTATTTTCTTACTTTTTTGGTTTCAGTCGGATTGCCAGTGATGAAGTAGGTGTTTAAATTGGGCTTTATAAAACCCTAAACTCTGATTTCACAAAATGACTTTGGTCTGATTGTTGCCTTTATTTGGATTGAATCTTGGACAGATTTCTGGAAATATATTGCGAAATGTTCTTTCCCAAAATTTGTGCACATGTGAATTCATGGTATGTTTTAAAAACATGAATAAATCTTTGAATTTTTGTCAAATTTTTTTTTCCTGGAATTTCGCACATGCTTGTGTGTATTTCTGGAAATTCTAGAATTGATTGAAATTGTTCTTGCTATTAACAGAACCGTGATTTCTGGAAATAAATCCTCGGCCCTTGCGTGATTTCTGGAACATCTTAAAAAACTGAATTGATTTTGTAGCCCCTTGAAATTTCTGGAAATAATTTGAAAATGTTCTTGCCGAGTTTGAACAATTGATATCAGGGAACACTTGCCATATACCCACATTGTATGTTTCGGGAGAAATGCTTGGCATCACGTGAAATATAAACCTGCCAAATTTGCTTTGCCAAAAATTGTAAATCACAAACCTTCTTGTTTTTGAACTTGCATGAGTTTAAAAACAATTTTGCACATTGTTCTCAAAATTGTGCACCGCATTATTTTACTTATGCCACGATCATGACTATATATATAGAATGTGTATGTGTATATACACACAGTTGTGTGTGTGTGTATGTGTGTGTATATATATATTACCTCAGTTTTGTCATCACTGATTTGTTTACTTGAGTTGCATGTACCATTTGGCTATAGACTTGACTTGTTCATGTTGCTTCATTTTTCATTGCTGTGTACATGGCTTGACTCCATACATATATATATATATATGTGTGTGTGTGTGTGTGTGTGTGTGTGTATGTATGCATACCACTGTCTTGCTTCTGACTTGAACATCTCGGATTGTTCATATTGGTTTGAACGTCATTTCATATGCAGTAGTTCACCTGAGCTTTGTTGATGAGCTTGATTTGTTTTGACATATGCCTTGCATATTTAGCTGTTCACCCTGTACATATTTGCTTGGCTTCATTTGTTTGAGGTGCTGAGTTGCTAATGTGCATTCATATTTATGCAAAACAGTTTGGATGCTTTAATCAGTCTTGTCTATGATGGAACTCCTGTATGTGTTCAATGGCATTTGTATATGTGTTCGAGCTTGTGCAAATTTGTTTACTTATGACCATTCATGAAACCTGACATGCAACCAGGCTTGAGTTTGTGCTCATGTATATTCGTTCGCCCATACTGTAAAATGTGTTGTGTCCATATTTAATTTTTAATTATAGCACCAAACACTTGTGGTCCACTGATCCATGTACATATTAGGTCCTCGGCTTGTTCACGAACCACTGGTCATTTTTGAAATTCACACAGTCATATTTTGTACACAAACTAGTTTACATAGTTTTTCACTGGTTCATGCTTCACATGCATGTGGTTTTGTGTCTTTTGAAACTGAATATGAAAACTAATCAGTTGCCCATGTATGTTGCAATATGTATATCCTAAAGCTTTGCAAACCTTTGCTGCTTGTACACTTGTTTGCTCTCTTGACTTTTGATCTGGGCTTCATTTGTTTCCCTGTTTTGTTTGAACTCTCTGAGTTGGGTGTGTTCATGCAAGCTCAAACTTGTGCATGCTCCTTGTGTTCACCATGTTGCTTTGTCATCTTGACCCATGTTGCGTATATACATGTTGCCATCTATATGCATATATGTATACATACACATATGTGTGTATATGTTTGTATTTACGGGTAGCTTCATATGTGCATTGTCACTTGTGTTGAAATTCTTAGTTCATGTCCACTCACGATGTTTGACCGTATTTCCCTTGCACAAAATATATGTGTATATACATGTATGTGTATACATGTATCGTGCATATGCAGTTTATATATTTGTGAGCACTAGAGATATATTGTCTACCTTGTGTATTTACAGTGAATCACTATGAATATCACAAGATGTCTAGACACAGATGAATATATATACATATCAAATCACGTCATGAAATATAATGAGAAACACACCAAAATTCTTAGACAAACAAATTTTAAAATAAAATTATATCTGCTAAAATTTAAAATTATTTTTGTTCATGTTTACATTGCATGTTTATGTGACAAGTACGCAGCAGACTTGACTGACAGTGAAGCGGTGAAGACAAGTATTGAATTTCAGTGAGTGTCAATGTATGTATAACAGAGAGAGTGAATTTAAACGAGTGTGACTCTACAACTAAGTAAAACTGAGAGTTTGTAGTGAGGAACCATGTAAGAAATGAATTTGTATTTGAATGAATTGTATTTTAGTGAAATGTACAAATAGTGGACTTAGAAAAAATATGTACTATTCAAATGTTGAAATAAAATATTATATTTAAATAAAATACTGATTGAATATTTAAATTCTTGCGCAGTAGTATTCTATTCAAATATAAATATTTAATTATGTCTGTGATGTAGTAAAACAGTACAATTGTAAACACATTTATAATAATAAATATAAGTTTGTTATCATCAAACAAAATCATAGAATTGTTATATACAAAAGTTATTATTAAAGCTAAACTTGCGCTTCTCTACATTACCCTGAAAAACTATATCCTTAGTTAGTGTGCCTTTAACTAAGCAATATTGAGGAAAGAATTCAAAATACACGTTGTCTTTGGCAAATTGAGACACTAATTAAGTTCTTCTTGATTTTAGGAACCCTTATTAAATTGTTTAGGAATAGTTGTCTCTTACCTTTTATGCTGCCATTTTCTATGTGAGAAACAACAATGCACTTACCATTTCCCATTGAGATAGATTGCTTCCCTTTGTACTCCCTATTGCCAAGATTTAAATTTTCAATGTTGTTGGTTATTTGATTGGTTGCTCCAGAGTCTGGGTACTAGCTGTCATCATTAATGTGATCAATTCTTGCATTTTCATTCTGATTTCTTGAATTTTCTGCTTGAGTGCTTGAATCATTCTGAACTTGTGCTACATTTGCACTTGGATTAGATCCCTTTTGATTACTTGTATTTTGACTTGCAACATTGTTGACATTAAATCTGAAATAGCAGTTGGGTGTAATGTGACAAAAAATTTCACAAATTTGACACTTTGGTCTATTATTGTTGTTCCATCTGCCTCTTCCCCTACCTCTCTTTAAGGGACCACCCCTTTGAATAGTTTATTCAGTTTTGTTGCTTTGATTTCTGAATCTGTTATTTGTTGCAGCATAGTTGACATTTATGTCACTTTCTTGAGATCCTTTGTTTTCTATTCTGGCTTCATCAGATAGGAGAATGACTTGAATATCATCAATCGGTGATTTTTTTTTCTGAGATGCAATTATGACATCAACTGCTTCATATTCATCACTCAAACCATTTAGTATAACACGAATTTGTTTTGAATCTAGTAGTTTGTGACCTACAGCATCAAGTATGTCACAAATATTCTTGATTTTACCAAGATACTCTCTCATAGTAATATTGTCTTTCTTGATTTTCTGTAGCTATCTCTTGTAGAACATAACCTTTGCTGTCGATTGATTGTTGAAAGATTTTCACTGTTTTCCAAATATCATTTGCTGATTTACATCCAATAACTTGTGGCAAGAGATTTTGGCTTATTAATGAGAGAAGCCATGAGCTGATTAATCTATCTTGTCTGTGATATTTAATATATTCATCATTAGCTATAACATTTACAGTTTGATCAGTGGTGAATTTTGGTGAAACAGTTCCCACAACAAAGCCTTCAAGGCCATACCCCTATATTGCAGTTTCAATATGTAGCTTCGATAAGAGATAATTATTCTCATCTAGTTGCACTGTTATGAATCGTGATTTTGGACTAATTGCATTTTTTATTAATTCTGTAGTACCACTATTTTCTGTGGATCTAGCCGTGGGATTAGAGGATGTAGTGGATCTTTCGTTGGCCATGATAATGAAAATAGAGGGAAACAGAGATAAACTGAAGATATAAAAGAACTAACCAAAATTAAGAGAGAATGATCTGAACACAACTAATGTAGTCAAAAGCTCAGAAATGAAGAAGGATTATCTGATTTGGGCTTCTGATATGGCACAGGTTTGATGTATTATCAGTTTCTTGAGTTCTTGGATGATTTTCTTGATATCTTGGTAGAACAACTAGTCGAATTTGTATAAGTTGCTGCCACAGGATCGTTTGTAGGCATGGAAATCTTTGATGATTGCAGCCATGAATGAGATCTGTTATGGCAAGGCACTGTATTAATCGACACTCTTCTTCGACGATTAACACAACGAACTGAAGCTTTTCAGATTTGTTGATGCGCTAGCGGAAGCTGAATCGAAGAGATGCTATTAAGCAGTAATATCGAAGCTTTGATACTAAGATAAAGTTTCAACAAAGATAATTTGGTGTAAACAATTTTATTGTAAAATGAACTGATAGTTTGTAATATACATAGTTAGCCTTCACATAGGAAATAGGCTAACGGTAATAAAACAGAGAACTGGGCTTTGTAATACATAGGCCCATATGTATATAATGATATAAAGTAAAGCAATGTAACACAGCCGTATATTATTCTATATACTCTAACTCTTTTCTTTAGAGGAACACACTAAAATGATGATTATTGATCTTTTGAACAAGATCGGTGCAGAAGTTGGATCAGATTAAAGTCTCAAAAGATTAAAACAAATTCTGATGAGACTTATTTCTTGTTAAGCAGTTTGATCAGTTCTAATACCATGATAGAAATGTTGTAATAATATGAATTGTGTTTGAGAACAAAGTTGATATTGCAGAAATGAGATAAAGTTGCAAAATGATTTCGTTACTTCAGCTTGTATGAAGCACTGAAATAAATACAATAGTGTTGGGAATGAGTCCCTTCCTATGTGGAAAAATTCATATTTATTTGGAGCAATAAATGTTTCTACGGTATTTTGTGTTTTTATTTGAAAAGGTGACTTATTGTCCTTTGGTGTGCTTTGGTAATTGCACCTTTATGGGAACTGTCATCATATTAAATAAGGTAGTTCAATGGAGATTTCAAGGTGCCTTTTTGGTGGTATATACGTCCACATTTTTGGGAGCAAAGGACACACAACAACATCGATTTGAACAGCATTGATAAATATATATCTACCATCAAAACTTTGTTGGCTTCTCCAAGACTTTGTGGGCTACTTCTACTACTTTGAGATTGCCCTTTGCTAACGAGTTTTTGCGTGATCTCTCATCTTTCTGAGCTTTGTTTCCTGGTGATATTTTTCACTTTTATTGCTTTTTTATGTTGTTATTGCTAGCAATTGTTGGATAATTTGTGTATCCACTTTGTAACTTGGATCTGGATTTGTGTATCACTCCATTATCATAGTAAGAGAAGTTTGGGTGGACCCCCGTCATTGGTCCCGTGGTTTTTACTCTTCACATCGAAGAGGTTTTCCACTTAAAAATTCGTGTGTGTTCTTACTTTATTATTATTTCATGTTCTATTGATTATTTGCATTGATTATTGGTGATTGTGGTGCATTTTGCTAGATTTGTCTGTGTCATTTCATAACAAACTGGTATTAGAGCAAGGTTGGTTAATTTGTAGTAATCCCCAGATGGATTCTAGTAATATCAACACTAGTAGAATGATTAGTTTGAATGGAGCTAACTATCATATTTGGAAGAGAAAAATGAAAGACTTGTTATATGTCAAAAGTTGGCATTTACCTATGTTTAATGGTGAAAAACAAGAAGCTAAAACTGATGATCAGTGGCTATTTGAACGTGAGCAGGTGTGTGGATTTATTCGTCAATGGGCTGATGATAATGTTTTGAATCATTAAATGATGATGTTCATGCTAGATCACTATGGCAAAAACTTGAATCCTTTTATGCTAATAAGTCTGGAAATAATAAATTGTACCTAATCAAGCAATTGATGGGCTTGAAGTACAATCCAAGCAAGTCACTTTCTGATCACTTGAATGATTTTCATGGCATTATTCAACAATTATCAGCTATGGATATAAATTTTGATGATGAAATTCAGGGACTTTTGTTACTTGGCAATCTTCCTGATTTATGAGACACTTTCAGAATGACACTTTGCAACTCAGCACCACATGGCAAAGTTACACTGGATATTTCCAAAGTTGTAATTTGAATGAGGAGATGAGGAAGAAATCTCATGGTGTGTCTTCTTCATCCGAGGAAGCATATGTTGTTGAAAACAGAGGAATAAGCAAGAGTAAAGCTCCAGTTTCCAGAGACAAAAGCAGAAGCAAATCTCATGGAAGATACACAAATATGAAGTGCCATTATTGTGATAAATCAGGTCACATAAAGAAATATTGCTATAAGTGGAAAAGAGGCAACAAGGGTGGTAAAGGCATGAAAGATAAGAAGCAAGATCAAAAGGATTGCAGTAATGATTGAAAAGTCGGTGTGTACGACTTAAGTAGAATCTTTATATGGATATAGCGGAAATAATAAACTAACTAGTAAACTACAATAGTTACGCAGGTAAAAGCTAAGCTACAGAAATATATCACAAATAAAAAGTAAATGCAATAAGTAAAGAGACCAGGAATTTTATACTAGTTCGTACTTCCCGCCCTACGTCCAGTCCCGAAGCTCCTCTTCGGAATTCACTATCACTCCCTCTCTTAACCCGAAGGAATAGGTCACAATACACCTGAGCACTAACAAGGATGTCCACGCCTGAGCACCCATGCAGGACTTCACAATTTACAAGTGTTTTGACTCTTGAATGTGTTCTCTAATCAACACGGAATAGTCACAATGAAGTACACCCTTCCTATAATCTTATCCTCAAGTATTTGAAGTGAATGTGAAGATTGAAGGAAGATTGTTGCTTGTTGAATCAAGAGATGTGAAATGATATCAAAGATTCAACAAGTAACTTGAATTTAAGAGAGCTTTAGAATGCAAAGAATATAGAAGTGCAAATTAGAAAATAGAGTGAATATATTGAGAATTGGTGATTTGAAAAACATGTTTGTAGTGCTTACATAATTGTAGAAGAGTAGCATTCCTTCATGAATAGTTTCTGTAAAAAGTTGTGTCCATTCCATTCATAATTGAAGCAAAATCTCTTCATGAAAGAAGGCGACTCTTTATAAAAAAGGCTTCTATGTTGAATCACTCGGCTGGTCAAAAACCATCAGTCGATTGGATGAATCATATTATAAAACGTTTGGATTAAAACCTTTTAAAAACTAGCCGTTATTGTACAGAAACATGCTGACCAGTCGACTGGTCATATTTCCGCCAGTCGATTGGTACAGCTAAGTCTGTACAGTCTTGGCTTTTTAAACCCTTATAATATATATATATATACACACACACATATACCTTGTTTTGTATATTCGTGTTATACTTGAGCATAGATTTTAAATAAATCTAACAAGACTTAGTATTCATATATATATATATATAAAAACTTATCTTCATGACACAATTTCCATTGCTCTTGTCTTTGTTGTCATTAATCGAAATTCTTGCGAATCAACATTCTCCCCCTTTTTGATTGATGACAACATATTGCATTCTTGTTGAATTTTTTTGGATTTCTCCACTGAATATCTGGCTCCCCTGAATTTCTATAACATTTTGTTAGTTCATAAATTTATAAACTTAGCGTTTTGATTCCTGCAACAAAATGTTAGTGCATATATTTTTAGTGCTATAAATAAATCTATCATTGTGAGCATTGAGCATAGAAAATATAATTCTCCCTCTTTGTCATTAATTAAAAAACATTAATCAAAGGTTTAGATTAAGATGTCCACATATTTGCAAGAAAATCCTTGATTTTATCAAACTTTTTATCCATTTTCTTGTCCATCCCCTTAAGGTGAGCTTCTAAATGGAGTTGATTACGAGCAATGACATCAAGTGATTGCCTAAAAGTTCGTGATGATTCCGTTAAACAGACAACCTCTGGATTTGCATGAGCCGAGCTTGAGGATGGTCGATCCATATCTCTCTTTTTCCACTCTTCCAAACTCATGATTCTAATAGTCGGAGGAGGCATATGCATTTGTTTTAAGTTTTTGCTATCTAAGATTTTAATTTCAATCATATCAAAGTCCGGTTTGGGGATGTTTGCATTATGGAACATGCTCAATAAATATTCCTCAAAATGAAAATAAGTAGTCATACCTTGTGTGTAGAGTAAAAGATGATCCATTATTGTTTTCATCCAATTAATCTTTATGTTGCCATATATTGCATATAAGGCTCGAAAAGTATCCGAATATACAAGAAATTGTGTTCCGGATCTACGTAGTATGGTGCGTGTAAGAGCATGGTGAAGAAGTCTTGCACTTGGTCGCAATCCTTTGGTTCAAGAACCATCAGAGTTATCATCAATAAAGAGATGACTTGCTTCATCTCGAACTCCAAATTCGCAATTTAATTCGGATAAGGCTATTCCATCCGTAGGAGTATTTAGAATATGACCTAGCCTTTCAATTGTACTGAAGATAGATTGTCCGCAAACCATACTCCAAACACAATTTTGTGTGTTGGTAGGAGTTTGATGGTCCAAATTCAAATTAGCCAAGAACAATTTGATTATCGTAACACTAATCTTCTTATTATTTTGAGAATAATCGAAAAGAGATTCAAGCCTACCTCTTCAAGCTAATCGTTGTAATCCTCTTACAAGATCATTTTTAGATATCTTGTTTACTATTTTAAAATTAATATGACAAAATCGTTTGTGCCATAGCCAAGGATCATTGTCTTTGGCTAATAAACACATACTTGGATTATTATTAATTGCCATGTTCAAAATATAAATATTTTTATCTCGATTTCCTTCAAAAATAAGATTTTTATTTGAATCAAATATACTACATTTATTTTCAGAAAAAGATATTTTAAAAGCTTTATCACATAATTTGCTAATACTTAATAAATTATGTTTTAAGTTCTTAACCAGTAAAACATCAAAAATGAGAGGTGAATTAGATATACCGTAATTGCTCACATCGCTTTTGCCGATGATATATCCTTTAGAATTATCTCCAAACGTGACAGTTCCTCCTTTTGAATAAATGATATTAGTAAGCATCTATTTATCTCCTGTCATGTGTTTTGAGCAACCACTGTCGAGCATCCATTTTCCTCTATTTTTATTGAGTGGGACCTGCAAAAAATAATTTAAAATTTTATTGGTACCCGCTTCCTCCGTTAGGGTCCTAAGGGTTAAATCTTAGGAAGTCAAACCCAAGAGGGTTCAGGATCCTTTTTGAAAATATAATTAATATTGTTATGAACGGTATCTACAAAATTCTTAATATATTTATTTCTAATATGAACTTTATTAGTTTTCGAAACCCATATACTAAAAGCCGGTTGAGAACTTTCTAATATTTTAGATAAATTCTCTCTACCATTATTAAAATTGTTAACATTCTTAGAAATGCTTTCTAGTTTAATTTTTAAGCTAGAATTTTCTAACTCTATAATTTAAACCTTAGTACTTAAATCATGAGTCTCAGAAGCTAGTATATCATTTTTATTCTTTTTAGTCTCAATTTCTTGAGTTAACATAGAAATCTGAGAATTTGCTACTAAAAGAGATTCTTGTAATTTTCTAATCTCGTCTTCTAAAATCTCTTTTTCATGTTTTAATAAGTCTCTTTCAAATTCTTCTCTTTTTCTATCTTCATTGTCTTGTTTATACTTTCTTTTAAAATTATTTCTAGATTCTAAGACTTCCATATTAATTTCCATTAATTCATCATAAGTAAATTCACTAACCTCAGTATACTTAGCCATGAAGCATACATTTGCTTGCTAGTTGTCACCGCTGTCACCATCGGAAGATGACGAATCATAATTATTCCAAGTGACCGAGAATTCTTGTCTCTTTGATTTTTCCTTTCTGGTTTTTCTTCAATTCTAGACAATTCTTTTGATAATGTCCGGTCTTGTGACAATTAAAGCATTCTACTAGTGCTGGGTCAGGATCTTTTGATTCTTTTTCACATTCTTGCTTTGGCCTTTTCTATATTTCAGAAACTTTCTAAAATTCTTTGCTATAAAAGCAATATCTTCTTCGTCTGAATCTGAATCTTCATTTTCAGCATGGAAAGCTAAAATTTTCTTGTCTTGTACATGTGCTTTCTTTGCCTGTAAATTTACTTCATAGGACATGAGATTACCGATGAACTCTTTGGGTTTCATGGCAGAGAGATCATTAGCTTCTTCGATGGCTAACACCTTTCTTTCCCATTCATCCGTTAAAGGGTTTAAATTTTTTGAGACTACATCAAAATTAGAATACTTTTCTCCTAATCCTAATAGAGAATGATAAATGTTTTGAAAACGTGAATACATGTCATTTATGGACTCATTTTTGTTTATTCTTTATTCTGAAACTGGTTTTTAAGCATGGATATCTTGCTTTGTTTGACCTTGTTAGTTCCTTCATGAGTAACTTTGAGTGTTCTCCAGATTTCATATGTTGTGTTGCACATACAAACCCGGTTAAACTCATTTCTATCTAAGGCACAATGCAACATATTCATGGCTTTAGCATTGGTGGTAGCCTCTGCTTTTTCATTTGCAAACCATTTAGTATATAGAGTAGTGAGTTGTGTATACTCTTTTTGTGAAATGTTCCAAGCATCAAAACTATTAGGTTGCATATATATTCTCATTCATTTAGCCCAATAGCTATAGTTCATGCCATTAAAAAGGTGGTCTAGCAGTAGATTAGCCTTCTGCATATCCAGTATTAGTGCTAGTACTAGTATTGTTATCCATATTAACTACGTATCAGATAACGGTTTTATGGTTAAATGATGGCCTTGCTCTGATACAAAATGAAATATCGGTGTGTACGACTTAAAAGGGATCTTTATATGGATATAGCGGAAATAATAAACTAACTAGTAAACTACAATAGTTACGAAGGTAAAAGCTAATCTATAGAAATATATCACAAATAAAAAGTAAATGCGATAAGTAAAGACACAAGGAATTTTATACTGGTTCGGACTTCCCGCTCTACGTCCAGTCCCGAAGCTCCTCTTTGGAATTCACTATCACTCCCTCTCTTAACCCGGAGGAATAGGTCATAATACACCCAAGCACTAACAATGATGTCCACGCATGAGCACCCAAACAGGACTTCACAATTTACAAGTGTTTAGACTCTTGAATGTGTTCTCTAATCAACATGGAATACTCATGATGAAGTACACCCTTCCTATAATCTTGTCCTCAAGTATTTGAAGTGAATGTGAAGATTGAAGGAAGATTGTTGCTTGTTGGATCAAGAGATGTGAAATGATATCAAAGATTCAACAAGTAACTTGAATTTAAGAGAGCTTTAGAATGCAAAGAATATAGAAGTGCAAATCATAAAATAGAGTGAATATATTGAGAATCAGTGATTTGAAAAACATGTTTGTAGTGCTTATATAATTGTACAAGAGTAGCATTCCTTCATGAAGAGTTTCTGTAAAAAGTTGCGTCCATTTCCATTCATAATTGAAGAGAAATCTCTTCATGAAAGAACGCAACTCTTCATAAAAAAAGGCTTCTGTGTCGAATCACTCGGCTGGTCAAAAACCATCAGTCGATTGGATGAATCATATTATAAAACGTTTGGATTAAAACCTTTTAAAAACTAATCGTTATTGTACAAAAACATGTTGACCAGTCGACTGGTCATATTTCCACCAGTCGACTGGTACAGCTGAGTCTGTACAGTGCTGGCTTTTTAAAGCCTTAATATATATATATATATATATACACACACACACACACACCTTGTTTGGTATATTCATGTTATACTTGAGTATAGATTTTAACATATAAATCTAACACGACTTAACATTCATATATATATATATATATATATATAAAACTTATCTTCATGACATGATTTCCATTGCTCTTCTCTTTGTTGGCATTAATCGAAATTCTTGCGAATCAACAATGATGATCGAGCAACTACTGCAACTAATGGTGATCTTATCATTGTACATGATGAGAGCTATGTGAACCTTGCTAAATATGAGTCGGGTTAGGTCATTGACAATGGAGCATCACTACGTGTGACATCACAGAAGGAATTCTTCACATCTTATACACTTGGTGACTTTGGGGTGTTGAAGATGGGTGATGATGGTGTGGCTCAGGTTGTGCGCATTGTAGATGTATGTTTGGTGACCAACATTGAAGCAAAGTTAATGCTTAAAAATGTTAGACATTTTCCAGAAATCCGATTAAACTTGATATCTACTGGAAAACTCGATGATGATGGCTACTACAACACTTTTCATTGCGGTCAATGGAAGCTTACTAAAGGAAAAATGGTGCTAGCTTGTGGAAAGAAGCACACAAGCCTGTACTTGCTGCAAGCCTCAATTCCCACTAATTCTATAAATGTGGCAAATGATGATCTTGCAAAATTGTGGCATAGAAGACTTAGCCATATAAGTGAAAAAGGGCTAAGTTCTTCGATGAAGAAAAATGCAATGCTTGATTTGAAGTGTGTAAAATTGGACAAATGTCCTCATTGTTTTGCAGGAAAGCAGAATCGGGTGTCCTTTAAGAGACATCCTCCTTCAAGAAAATCATGTATGCTTGATCTTGTTCATTCTGATGCTTGTGGACCATTAAAAGTTAAGATCTTTAGTGGTGCACTTTACTTGTGAAAACCCGTAACTTCCCCGGTGAGGAAAGCGCGGATAGTTCGAGAACAAGCCACAACAGAACACATACAGAAGAACATTTCATTGTATATTACAACAATGCACCAGAATACAAGAATATACAGAGTATAAATGAATAAATATTACACAGAAATATCAGAGATTTAAATTACATTTAAATACATCGCAGCGGAAAATAATACAATACACAACTAGAAGAGACATACGGATACAAAGCTTTCCGGATATCATTCCAGCTGTAAACCAGGATCCTGTGAATATAAATCTGCAAAAACCAGAACTACTAGCTGCCCGTGTCGAAAATAGGGGCACCCAGAGTTTAGGTTAAAACAATAAACTCCAGGTCAGTCATGTGACTGGTGTGAGAACTAAAACAGTTATTTATCTTTATTTTCAAAGTTAGGTAAATCAAGGGACCACGCCGTATAACACGGAACGGGTTTCCTCCCAAGAACACCAGTGCATAAAACAACAGCGCAATGCTAAATAAAGAAAAATGAAGCTATTATAAGACCCAGGTCCCATCACACAATGCAACGCAAGTCGGAGGATAGGGTTTTTACCTTATAATAGCCAAGAATGCTTGATACGTTTAAAACAAATCATTTGATACTATTATAAGTGCATATTGTATAAAATATCTTCAAATCATAAGTATCAATCATAGACGGCATAAGTGCCCCCATCCCACTATGTCGCCATACTAGGCTCTACAAATAAAACCGAAATACACGTATTGGAAATTGGATTTCCATCATGGTGGCTCCTGATTCGAAAGATCGATCGCGTAATGCAATTCACCACGGCTTACGTCCCAACAAGAGAAAACACCGTCTGCACATCCACACATTTGGGACCAGAGTACCACCGCG
This sequence comes from Allium sativum, assembly GCA_030737875.1. Taxonomy (NCBI): domain Eukaryota; kingdom Viridiplantae; phylum Streptophyta; class Magnoliopsida; order Asparagales; family Amaryllidaceae; genus Allium; species Allium sativum. The sequence goes on along the minus strand of CM060909.1, from coordinate 268,805,889 downwards.
GCTTACGTCCCAGCGAGAGAAAACATCGCCTACTCTATATATCCTTGAGCACTAGGCTCATCTCGGTCGACCGAATCCACGACACCACTAAGGTGCCCATCCACTAAAAAGCATACTGATCAAACCACCAGTTTACCACCATACCGGGGTGTGAGGCTCGCGGATCAACGCTATACACAAAGCCATGCAATATCAGCTGCGCTTTGATCATCAACCACCAAACTTTACTTTTCAACAAAAGTCTGGATCACTGCATCTCAGCATGCCACACTATCAATCCATATCGTACCACTGATTTCTGCCAATATATAACCTCTGAGCTCATATGTCTCAGAGAAGGGCGTTAAGCAAGAGAATAAATTCTCCGCCGCCAAACAGATATATATTTAGCAGAGATCAACAAATACAATATAAAGGAATACAATGTCAGACACACCATCCATTTACAAGTCCGTTCTAGGTCTGAACGAAACCGGAGGCACTTTCCTCGCATATCCATCCATCTCCAAGTACGTCTGGACGACCACCAACTATTTCCATCCTCTTGGGTGTACAGCCCAATCAGGATCGTCAGTAATTATCCAAACGATGTGAAGACTTCCGGTCTTCAACCACCGTCTTCATCTTCGACATATCGTCGAATCGGTTATTCAGAATGGGTATAAACCCGGCCTTTCCGAACAACCCGCGTATTTTAAAAATAAATGTTACACAAACACAACATACGCCTCATTCCAATTCATTAGTTACTAACCGTAAATCAGTAAGAGAGCAATTCCCCAAATATTAACCCCGAAGGCCGAAACCAACATCAGATCAATATCCAGGAAACCATTCTTCTTAACTAACCTTCAGCTAGTTTCTAAATTTCAATTCTTAGGGAAAGGGTCCCATTAATTTTATCCAAGATAAATTCTTTAAAATTTATCCTTTAATCTTCCTTTGAATGTCATTTCAAACCAAATTATGGTTTTCCAAACTAGTCGAGATTAGCGAACCATACCGAAGTAATTATTTAATTTATTTCCCAATCCCAACCTATTCATCCCATGAAGCAAAACTGGTAATACTCCATATTTAACACCACAGTTTTATCGGTAAAATTAATTACCATTTCACGTTCAAATCTGATTAAAGATTTAACTATCGCTTTGGAGCAAAACTGGTGATACTCCATTCTCGCTCATTTTTTTTAAAGTTGATAATTTAAATTATCAATCCACATTTCAATTTAATTGAAGATTCATTAAAACTCTTTTTACTGGGTTAAAGAACTAGTGTCATTTAAAACACAGTTCACGATAAACCCAAATCACATTCTATTTATTATCGGGTTAAAGAACTAGTGTCATTTAAAACACAGTTCACGATAAACCCATGAATCAATTCTATTCAAACCCATTTCAAATCCAATTTATTTATTTAAAAATAAATGGGTTTTAATTTCAGCTCAAAACTAGTTCATTTCGATAAAAATCTATTTTTATCTTTTCAAATATGGAGTTTTTCATCCCAATTTTTCCCAAATCATTTCTTATGATTTTACACTAATTATTACTATTTTTAATAATTTTATCAAGGTCCGTACAGTCGATTTCCATCAACGGCCATCGAACCGCACTTACAACGACCTTTTTCAAATTTGATTTGGACGTATCTCCAAATCCAACCGTTAGATCAAATATTTGTTAGAAAGCCCTTTTCGATACGAACCCAACGGTTCCGGTTTTAGGAGAATCCGACGGTCGGATCTCCCGTAATGTCCGTTTGAAATAAATTGTCGAAATTCACGAACTGCCACGGCGCGGCGCGTTCTATTCAGGCCATTATATTATATATATAATATATATAATATATATTTCGTCGATTTCTATTTAAAACGAATTATATACATCGTTTTAAATTCGTTTCAAAAACAATTTCAACTTCCATTTCAATTCAAATCAAAATTGAATTTTTCCTTATAAATTCGTTTTAAAATTCATTTCTATTCAATTCAAATTCAATTTCATTTCAAAATATTCGATTTCGAAATCACTTTTTAATATTCATTTTAAAATGAATAAAATCGATATAAATATCGTTCACGTCAAAATGGCGTCAATCTAATCAACACGGCTTCATATATTTCTATTTTCAAATATTCTATTTCAAATATTTCTTTTTCAAATATTTCTATTTCAAATATTTCTTTTTCAAATATTTCTTTTTCAAATATTTCTTTCATTAAAATATTTCGTTCAACACATGACTAATCTCAACGGATGAGTACTGTCAACACATGAACCTTTATTTTATATTGATAAAGATGTAAATTTATTAATATATTTCGTTCAACACATGACTAATCTCAACGGATGAGTACAGTCAACACATGAACCTTTATATTATAATATTCTTTGTTTTCTTAATTGGAATGAGGCCCAATCAATCACCATATAATGTTAATTATATGGATTTTCATACATCACACGTATGTAATAGCATTGAAAAATAATCAACCATCAACCAAAGTGCACTACACTGTATAAGCATCAAATATAGATATCTAACGCTTATAACAGCCTGTCAATCAATCGATCGACATATTCAATCAATCAGGATGAGTGAACTTCAAATTTCATCCCAACACCCATGTGGGGTTTCAAACAATCAAACACAGATTTTTATTTATGCAGTTGGGCGATGTGTAAAATTTATCGACCCAATCAATGTCAGTCAAATCAGTGTACATAAACAAACCATCCGGTTTGTAAATGAATATTTATTTATTCACATTCACTATATTCATATTCACGTTAAAAATTATATTTTTAACGTTAAAACATTTTATTTTAACATATGAATTTCTATTCAGTTCATTCTTTAAATAAAATGATATTTTTATTTTTCTAACTTATTTTAGAAAATTTCGGCGGCATAACGGCACGATACTTAAAACGGGACGAGGCCTAGCCTTATCCCCAGTCTAGTGAAGGCCCACGCCATTCACACATCAATCAAATCAATTTCATTTCACCATATAATCAATTCAAACCAAATAATCTAACCAACTACACAGCCAAACAAACAAGTCCATGGTCTGTGGACGATTGTGTCGGGTGCTACTAAACACCGTCTGCATCCTAGTATATATATATAACTAGAAAAAGAAATTGAAGAGTGAGAAGTTCTCACCAATAGCTATCCTAACTCCACGGCACTTCCTATGTAGAACATCTCCACCGTGCTCGCCTTTCTTCACTTTCGTTGCCCGTAGCCACTACATATATAAGAATCGAATTTTTACTTTGTTATTCAATATATAAAAATCGAATTTTTACTATGCTATTCAATATATAAAAATCGAATTTTTATTTCGCTATTCAATGTATAAAAATCGAATTTTTACTATGCTATTCAATATAGAAAAATCGAATTTTTACTTCGCTATTCAATATATAAAAATCGAATTTTTACTTCGCTATTCAATATATAAAAATCGAATTTTTACTTTGTATATCCTAAACAAACTGATTTTATATTTTCTGAACCGTTCTATATATTTTCTAAACCAAAGTTATATTTTAACCCCAAAGTTATATTTTAGCATCGAAGTGATATTTTTGTTTTCAAAAACATCACACATTTTATTTCTAGAAACCATATTTTTATTCAACTCTATATATATTTAAAAACAATGTATATAATTCAAAAATCATTTTTTTTTCTACAATGCTACTGATTATTAAAATCAATACTATTTTTATTTTATTTTTACAACCATTGCCATTAAGTTAGTTAAAGAATTTCCTAAGCATAATCAATTTAATTAATTAAGGGTATTACCCTTATCATCTTCATTCTGCTCCAGGTCTGTAGCCGAGACATTTAAACCCATCATCGGTTTCAAAAACCCCATGGTGCGCCACCAGACATCGTCGGTCGATGATCTGAGCTCGCCCCACGAAAGCCCCATCCGCCGCCTGCCAACGTCCTCAGGCCAGTCGAGTTCGGTGGCTTCATCAGTGAGGAAACCCACACCGAACGTTCTGCGTTTGAGAAAGAAATACGACCTCCTCCGATTGAATCTTCAGATCATGGCCATTGGTTTAGAAGAGCTCAAAGAGCTGAACAAATTTGCATAATTAAAATTCGATATCGATGAATGAGGAGAGAGATCGAAGCGGATGAATTTGGGAAGGAATCGGCCTTCCGTTTTAGAGTTGGCGGCGGCTTTTGTTTTATGGGCCTAGGGCTTGTGATGATATATATATTTATTTATATATTTAATAATATTAAATTCTAACATCTTTGTTTATTAATCCTTTCTCTGAATCAAACCCAACTACTGTCGCCCCCAGCTAATTACCCCTGTTCCGAACACAATGGGATATGTTTCGTACCCCAATTCGGCTGTTACGATTAGCTTCCGTTCAAATTAAAATATAAACCTTTATATATTGAATTTGAACACGCGTTTCAATTTACCGGGGCCACATACAGTCTCTAAAAATTCCCGAAAAATATTTTCTAGCTTCGTATTGACGATACGGTCCTAACAAAACTAATTTCGTCGAATTCTGAGACCATTTGAAAAATGGCCATTTTCCAGTCGATTAAAATCAACTGAAACTGGTCAAACGCGTTTTCTTTTGCCACGCTCACATATTGAATCGAAAAATTATGAAATTTGAAACCTAGCAATAATTTGACATCACGGACCCAACAAAAGTGGTTTCGTCGAAATCCGAGGTCATTTGCAAAATTTCCATTTTTAAGGGCCTGAATTCCATAGCGACTATTCAGAATTTTCAACTGGACATATCTTTTTATCCCCGCTATGAAATTTTGATTTTTCGGATTCGTTGGAAAGATATCATCAATTAGATCCTAATGTTTTTGGTTTCACTAAAATCCGGTTTGTTTTGCACCCGGTACATTCAATTGAAGTTTGAAATCGAATTATCGAACTACCGCGCCATTTTCAATTCCTTTTATAATTTAAAATAAATATTTATATTCTAACGACGATCTATATAAATATATACGTTCGAATTGTATTCAAAATAAATTTCTCGTCGATATTATTTAAAATAATTCATTTTAAATAATCAAAATTCGCTAAGATTGCCAAAATAAAAAATTTAAACTGGCCCAGATTTTCGGGTTGTTACATTACTCTTTTTACTTTTATTGACGACTATTTAAAGAAATTGTGGACATACGCTTTAAAAACTAAAGATCAGATACTTGATGTTTTTAAGCAGTTTCAAGCCTTGGCTGAAAGGCAATCTAGTAAAAAGCTAAAATGTTTACGTTCTGACAATGGTGGTGAGTACATCGGTCCACTTGATGAATATTGTAAGGCTCAAGGTATTCGGCATCAGTTTACACAAAGAAGACTCCATAGTTGAACGGTGTAGTAGAGAGAATGAATAAGACTTTTTTGGAGAGAATGGGGTGCATTCTTTCAGAGGCTAAGTAGCCAAAATACTTTTGGGGTGAAGCTTTGTTTACAGCTACACAGGTGATTAATTTGTCTTCTTGTTTTTCTTTGAATGATGATGTTCCAGATAAGATTTAGCTTGGCAAGGAGGTTTCTTACAGTCATTTGCATGTCTTTGGGTGTAAGGCATTTACGCATGTACTTAATGATGAAAGATCGAAGCTGGATTCCAAGACTCGCCAATGCATCTTTGTGGGCATGGTCTTGACAAGTTTGGCTATAGGTTTATGACCATATAGAGAAGAAATTAATTCATAGCAAGAATGCAGACTTTGCTGAAGATCAAACGATTAAAGACATTCAGAAATCACAAGAAGATGCATCACATAGTGACTATGATCTGGTTAATTTAGATCTCTCTCCTTTGACTCCTACAACTCCTGCACTAGCTCCAACTAAACAAGTACAATAAATTGACAATGAAGGTCATGTACCTTAGGAAGATGATCCCCATTATGAAAATGCTGAAATGGATCATCATGTTTCTTCTGAAACTCAAACAACCCATGTAAGGTGATCTACCTGGGAATGAATTCCTTCCACTAGGTATCCTTCTTTCGAGTATGTTCTCTTAACCGACGGAGGAGAATCTGAGACTTTTAAGAAAGCTATTGACAGTGATCATAAGCAACTTTGGTTGGATGCAATGAAAGAAGAGATGAAGTCGTTGCATGATAACAACACTTTTGATCTAGTGAAACTACCAAAGGGAAAGAAGGCTTTGAAGAATCGTTGGGTTTACAAGAAGAAGCAAGATGAAAATGCAAAGATGCTTCAGTAATGAAAATGCAAAGATGCTTCAGTACAAAATAAGACTTGTAGTAAAAGGAAGCAACTAAAGAAAGGGAATTGACTATGAAGAGATATTTGCACCGGTTGTTAAGATGTCTTCCATCAGAGTTGTTCTGGGTCTTGCTATTAGTTTGAATTTAGAAGTTGAGCAGTTGGATGTGAAGACCACTTTTCTTCATGTGACCTTGAAGAAGATATATACATGGAACAACCAAATGACTTTAAAGTTAAGGGGAAGGAAGTATATGTGTGTAAATTGAAGAAGAGTTTGTATTGTCTAAAACAAGCTCCAAGACAATGGTATCGAAAATTCAACTCTTTTATGGGGGAGCAAGGCTAGAAAAAGACATATAATGATCATTGTGTTTTCTTGAAGAAATTTGCTAACGATGATTTTATCATTTTGCTACTTTATGTTGAGGACATGCTTATTGTAGGGCAAAATGTTGAATGGATTGCTAGTTTGAAGCAACGGTTGAGCAAGACTTTCTCCATGAAGGAACTTGGTCCAGCGAAGAACATTTTAGGAATGAGAATTATTAGTGATCACAAGGCTCGAAAGTTATGACTATCACAGCAAGTATATATTCAGAGAGTGCTTAAAAGCTTCAATATGGAGAAAGCAACGCCTGTGAGTACTTCACTTGCTACGCATTTTAAGTTGAGTTCCCAATAGTGTCATTCGACAATAGAAGAGAAGGAGAAGATGGTGCAGATTCCTTATGCTTCCGCCGTGGATAGTTTGATGTATGTAATGGTTTGCACTCGACCTGATATAGTTCACGCTATAGGTTTGGTTAGTAGATTTCTTTCTAATCCAAGTAAAGAGGACTGGAGTGTTGTAAAGTGGATTATGAGATACTTACAAGGTACTGTTGATATGAAGCTTTGTTTTGGGAGTGACAAGCTTTGTCTCGTTGGTTATTCAGATTCTGATATGGCAGGTGATATTAACTCGAGAAAATCTATTTCGGGTTATTTGGTCACATTTCTAGGTGGAGCAGTGTCTTGGTAATCTAGGCTACAAAAATGTTTGGTTTTGTCTACTACTGAGTCAGTGTTTATTGCAGCAACAGAGGCATGTAAGGAGTTGTTGTGGATGAAGCGGTTTGTTCGTCATCTTGGATTTTTACAAAAGAGGTATGTGTTTGTATTGTGATAGCCAAAGTGCAATCCATCTTGCTAAGAATTCCACTTTTCATGCAAAGTCGAAGCATACTGATGTGAGATATCATTGGATACACGATGTTCTTGATGATATGGTAATTGAGCTTGAGAAAATTCATACCGATGATAATGGTTCCGACATGATGACTAAAGCTTTACCAAAAGACAAATTTGAAACTTGTCATTTGATTGCTGGAATAGAAACCACCTCCACATAGTCGGGATGAGGTGGTTTGTTGGGAATGAGTCCCTTCCTACGTGGAAAAACTCATATTTATTTGGAGTAATAAATGTTTCTACAGTATTTTATGTTTTTATTTGAAAAGGTGACTTATTGTCTTTGGTGTGCTTTGGTAATTGCACCTTGGTGGGAATTGTCATCATATTAAATAAGGTAGTTGAATGGAGATTTCAAGGTGTCTTTTTGGTGGCTATATATACATCCACATTTTGGGCAGCAAAGAACACATAACATCAATTTGAACAGCATTGATAAATATATATATACCATCTAAACTTTGTCAGCTTCTCCAAGACTTTGTGGGCTGCTTCTACTACTTTGAGATTGCGAGTTTTTGCGAGATCTTTCAGCTTTCTGAGCTCTATTTCCTGGTGGTATTTTTCACTTTTCTCGCTTTTTTATTTATGCTGTTATTGCTAGCTATTATTGGATAATTTGTGTATCCACTTTGTGACTTGGATCTGGATTTGTGTATCACTCCATTATCATAGTAAGAGAAGTTTGGGTGGACCCCATCATTGGTCCCGTAGTTTTTACTCTTCACATCGAAGAGGTTTTTCACGTTAAAAATTTGTGTATGTTATTACTTTATTATTATCTCTTGTTGTGTTGATTATTTGCATTGATCATTGTTGATTGTGGTGCATTTTACTGAGTTTGTGTGTGTCATTCATAACAAATAGTTCTAAGGTTTCAAGGCAAATTGATTTCATTACATAGCCCAATACTCAATAACCCCTATTTCATATATTTGTTTTACAACTGATATTGGGTTATACACTAATAGTTTGTCACCTTTAAAACTAATCACTTCTTTCTACCCAAATAGCCTGAATAACTCTCTCGAGTGCCTTTATCATAGAATTTAAATTTGTAAACCTCCATCTCTAGCTCTAAAAATTAATATCCACTTAATAATATGATCTCTTGTAGAAAAACGAAAGTTGTAATGACTTAGGGTCCTTCTCCTAGTATTATAAGTATAAATAGAAGAGTTGATAATCTGACTATGTAAAAGAATGTCTTGAGCGTGCATGCAATATTAATTATTTTCTATCGGAGAAGGTTTTTTTTAGGCTAGGACCAAACTTTCAGATTCTCTTATATCATACAAAAACAGACAGATTCGTCGAATTTAATAGGGATTTATAAACCAAGGATATAAAAAGGGCTTGTTGTCCCATAGCAAATTGGCATTTAAGACAGGAGCAATGGATTTTTGTATTCTATTCCACAAATCTCTTACAATTGGGGAACTAACATTTGAAAGAGTAACTAAACCATGATGAATGTGCCATCTAAAATGGCAGTTTCAGGAATACTAGAGAGAGCTCTAAGATTATAGTCCACCAATGAAGTAAGGATAATACAACTGTGACTCCATGGAGAATGCCAGAAGGACCCATGTTGGTTGCATTTAACCATAGGAAGATAGACATTATTGGAACTGAGGATACTTCTCTATGTCGAGCTTGAGTCCATAAGGATTTCTACTAAATGGAAATTCTTGTATTTCAGGTTAAAATGTGTAGTCCATAGGGACAATAAGCTATAACTCTTATTGTGAAGTTGATTGAATTCTTTTATAGCCGCTCCCTAATTTTAAAGCCTAAGATCAATTAAGCCATGGCACCATTTCTGAGTGGACGTTATATTTTATTTAAAAGCTATAGGAATGAGCTTATTTGAGTAGGATTTTTTATGCCATGTTTTATCATGAATAACATAAAGATTAGATTCTAAAAGGCCATGAAAATTCTGAAAATATAGATGCACTTTGGAAAAGAATCATTCTTAATGATAGTTACTCTAACTGGCTGAGACAAACTTGATGATAAGCATTGAGTCAAGCCTAGATATAATTCTTTCAAAAAGTAGGAAGCATTGAGCTTTTGAAATCCTAGATGTGTACCAGCAGGGCCTAAGTAGATATCTTTGGGTTTAACTTTTAAAGCTCGGACATGCTTAAGATCTGAATAGAGTCATGCAATTTCAAGCCTGCAGTGCCAATATAAGATTTTTTGTTTTTGTTTTTTGTTTAAATGAATCCTGGATATTTTATGAAAGGTATCTAAGGCACTGAGAGTGTTAGTAATGGAAACAACAGAAGGCTTAGTGAATATTAAAATGTCATCATCAAACATTAGCAAAGATACCTCATGAACTTTACATTTGTGTCGATACTCAATTAGTCTTTTATTGAAATGTAATTTCAAAATACTAGTAAGGTATTCCACTGTAGAGATAAACAGACAAGGGATATTGGATCATCCTGTCTAATTCTCCTAACTAAATAAAAATATTCAAAGATTTGGTTATTTTACGAAAGAGAAAGATTAGTCGATAATATGGAAGTGTACATACATGCTAGGAAAGGCAAAGGGAAATTCATCTTGGACATTATAGAAATTACGGCAGACCAATTAACAGTATTGTAAGCTGTTAGTACATCTAGTTTAAGGGCAATTCTAGGCGATATGGATTTTCTAACATAGCCATTTAGAAGTTCTGAAGATAAAAGAATTTATTTGATTATCTCCTAGATAGGAACCTTGACTAGGTAATATCACTGAAACAATCTTTCATTCTAGCAAGATTATTTTTTAGATACAAAGCATTATTGCAAGCAGTTAGATGAAATTGAGAGACACCAAGCAAAATAATGATTCCGTTTGAAAGAAATTCAAAAAAGTTTTAAATGGATTAGATTTCACAGGCTTAAATAAAGATCTGAAATGGGAAAAAATTGGTGCTATGGGCCTATGCGGTATCTACAGTGGTGTCAAGGCTGAATAGCATATATAATCTAAATTGGTATTGTTATGCAATACTTACAAATGCTATCCATTTGGTGGTAGAATGTCTAGAAAAATTGTATCTGATGTCAGGCTTGGGTAATCAAGCACTCTGTCTACCTACCCTAGTCTAGCCCAAAATGATAATGTAAGCCATCAGGTTATTCCCAATGTAAAAACCAAAATTAATTTGGGATTGGGCTGATTTGCTTTGAAATAAAAATACAAAATTTAAATTTAGAAGTTTAATTTAAAATAAGAAATCTTTTTTGGGCAAGACCAGCCTATATTTTAATTTTAAGTGTTCCATCTATTTTTATTACAACAAGCAATAAGTACATTTTAGAATCAAGAGATGGGCTGAGAAGACTGATCCTCTGTACCTAAAATTCTATGTTCCTCTATACTCAACCAATCAAGATCCATGATTTTCAACTTTTTGCAATTAAATCAGAGAAAAAAAAGGGTTTAATTGCAAAAAAGTGGAATTCAAGGGGTGCTCATTCGGGGGTGCTGATTGGTTGGGTATAGAGGGACAAAGTATTTTGGGTACAGATGATTTTATTTGATAGGCTGAACGCCTATCTACTACAACGTTTGAAACATATGCATGGTAAACAAATCACGAGTTACAACTCACAAACAACTTGACAATATCACCACATAGGGCATTAACAATAAAGATCATAAATTATCATGCATGGTGAATGACTCTCAAACAACATCGCTCTTAGTTACAAGAGCATAAGGATAGTGACAATAACTAATATGACTACCCAGCTATATCAAATAGCAGGTAAGAGACAGTACCAAAAACCAAATTCTGACATGTAAACCAACAACCTAGAATAAAACCAAATCAAACCACAGCTTATTACCCAGAAGAGGCTCGCCACGGATTCAGACCTGTTGGATTTCGCTCAATGAGGAAGCAGGCTAGGAAAGCTAGAAAAGAAAATACTCCACCAAACGACATCCCAGAAAACTAGCATAACCACATAATGATAGAAACACCGACCGTTAAGTTGTGTGATACCATAAAATATTATATTAACTATTTTTAAATAAAACATTCATTGTGTTATTTTAAATTTTTTTACAAATAAGTGCAAACATGTAAATAAACTTCAAAGCCAGACATCAATATTCTTTTTCATGAAGTTCATGAAAAAGTGCAAGATAACATGATTTAAACAATTGAAAATTGCCTCTGGTCATATCCGCCCTTTCTCATAAGCAAATAAAATAACATATGATCAACTGCATAATAATAGAATAATAAAAGAGAAGTACAACTGCATAATAATAGAATAGTTAGGACATGCTATAGTTATTCCGTATGCTAAATTCATAGTTAAAAATGGAAAATAACATATGATCAACCACAAAATCCAATGGATAAGACATCTGTATAGACTACATATGTCACATTACATATTCAAGTTGATTTAAGTGTTGATATGTATTGTAACGACCCGGATTTTTGACCGTTTAAACCGACAATAAACCACACATGTCGACCCAAACGAATCGCCAACCCAGATAGTTATTTGGGAAAAGAAGAAAAAGAAGAAAGGAAAGAAAAGAAAACAATCACAGAATCTCACAGCGGAAGGACAACATATAATAAACAAATAATATTTCAAAACATTTAAACATATACATTTGAGTTACAATATTCAAATCAATCAGAGTTATGCACTTACATACACATAATGCAGCGGAAAATAGAATGTAGTGGATACATGTATATCAAACTCCGTCTTCGATCTCCAAGGCAAGACAATCTTCATTAACTGCAACGTCTGCTGACCCGAGCATATTGCATAAAAGAAAACACAACAAACACTCGGATCAGCACTAAATCATCTCATATTAGTCCAATTAAAATACAGAATAATATCGGTGTCATGGTGCAGTAACTCAAGAGATGTTACGGGATTTTTCCATCTCTCAAGGATCCGTTAAACTAATACATACATAGTATAATACGCTATTACAATAGTGTTTATTCAGTAAAGTATAATATATCGAAAATAGCGTAAGCAGGATTCCATGGTCCCCTTACACCGTTTATACCATTGCCGTACAGTTTGCATATAACACACCAGTACGTCGGTGGATAGGGATGCGCCGTGATACGACAATGTTAAATCAAAATCGTAGGGGTTCGATCAGGATAATATGACAAGGCACTGAGGAAATACCCCGGTAGGATTCTACCGAATTGCGGACCCAGGCCGGTGGTAACGCATAGCCGCAACTACCGCCCACCTCGAACGACATTCCCATATTCAAAGGTGCACCCGAATCAATCACAACAGTAATAGAGATGGTTTCGAAGGAGCGCGTTCGATCAGAGATGCGATCTCATTAACCTGGGTATGGCTCCTGTTTTAGTCATTTCAATTATGACCCGAAGGTCAAGGCTAATCCATCATCGTTCTCTTTCTTCAAATCCAGTAATCGCCTCCATACCATCCTTCTTCGGTTCTGGAACTTCCACCGCGTACACAGTTGTCAAAGTGGTATCGACACTGACAGAGAGTATGCCTTATGTCGACTCCGGTCTCCTTGACAACCCATCGTTTACATTTTTTCACATCGGTCGGTTCTTTTACATTTCACAACCGTTCGTATTCATATCAAAATATCGTATTTTGATTTGGGCTCATTCTATATTCAAAAGAATATAATTTTCATATCAAGATAATTTCGATCATTTCCAAACCGATTATATTCCAAACCACGATTTATTTCCATATCATTATATTATACTCGTATAATATTTCAAATCGATCTATATATATTCATACAGAATATACTTCATTTCAAACGATTTCAATTATCTCAAGTCAAATTTCATTTGAACCCATTCATATTCAAATCGGGTATATATTTTCGCTATCTATTCATTTAAATTTTTGGAATCACCTTTCATATTCACAGAGAATAAAATTTATCTTTTCGTATAAAAAAACCGATTAAAAATCAATTCATATTCAAAGAATATAACCTTATCTCGACTCCATTTGAACCAATAATCAAAACCCCAAACACTTTCCATTCGGAAGGAGAATTACAATTAAAAGAAATTTAAAAATAAATACTTAAAAATAAACCACATATAAAGACTTACCGATATAAAATTATTAGAGTATACTAAGGAAATTCAAATGCCATATATATATAAAAACATGGTTTTTATTAAATAATTTATAAATAATCAATGTATAAAACTTTACTTGAAATAAGGTAGATATATAGTTTCAAATAAATTAAAATAAAGGAAAATAAAACAAATTAAAAATAGAATTTAATTTAAATTATTTCTCCTTCCTAATTTCAGCACTCGAATCAAAATCCCAACCTCAAATGGAGTTAACCCATTTCAAAATCTTGCTTCAACTCCCTTCAACCACTTTACGTTTCGATAATTCAAACCATATTCGTATATGGATTTAAAACAATTCAAATATCCACGATTTTCTTTTTATTCCAGAATTTTTTTTCAAAAGAATTATTTGCATTCGAGTTCAACTGTTGGAAAAAATCCCAAATCATATTTAAATCCGATTTTCAAATTCCAAATTAATTTGGAAATTTTCCTTAATCATTTCAAATGTCATCGAGAATCCATATTTTTAAAGGAAAATAATAATTTATCGAAAATCTATACATTTCCTTTAATGAAATTTCACGTCGAATATATTTCAAATAACTTTTAAAAATTATTTAACCAACCGATGTCCGTATATAATTTGCTATCCAATGGCCAAGTGATTTAATTTTAATTTCTCGATATTTGGGAATGGATCTATCATTTCAATCCAAATCAGGGCCACAGAGATGTATCATTTCACTCTGTGTTCTTAATTCATTTTATCGATAAATCCTGGGTTTATTCGATGCCCGTAACATCAAGGGTAAATTGGGATTTATCGTCACATGGGCACACAACATCATATACTGCATAACCGAACAGTCCGAGCAATATTCATCCAGAAATCAAATCAATCAAGGCAGCTATCACATCGTTTATTCAACAGTAAATTGAATCATTTTACTAGTTATCAAGTGTCGGAATTCTAACTAGAAATTTAAATTAAATTTAAATAACTAATTTATCGATTTTCAATGCATGTTAACACTTTCATGTCAAATTTCAAGCAATCATTCACCAAATCAATCACAACCATACATCCAATTCATTTCATACATTAATTTGATAAATATGGGATGGATTCAGAATTTCGTGAGTGAAGGAACACTCACCTTCGGGTTTCAATTTGAATCGAGCGTTCAGAAAGGCCCAAAATTTGACAGTCTCAGATCGCAACCAAACCAGTGCCAAAACGTCCGCAACTCCGCCACGATCCCAACGCAACAAACCGCGTCCAAATCCGATTTAAAACGAAGAAGTTATGCGTGATTTACCAAATGAGTTTTGAATGTATATAAATTAATTAAATAATTAACTCACCCACCCAGATTTCGACACCTCAGCACCCTTTGACCACGCTCCCGCCCATCTCTTCCTCTTTCTTCTACAGGCCGAACGGAAAACAACCCATCTAGGCCGAAAGTTTGACCATCCACAGCCCTCAGCTCCGGCCACCGTTCATCTCGAGAACACCGCCAACCAACTCCTGACGCCGAGGCGCGTCGGCCTACACCCACGCCACCATCTCCGGTCGACCACTGGACTGCCGCCAGCAAGAAGAACGGACGCGGTTTTCTGACTTCGACAAGCAAATTCCGATCATCCACCGCCCTATAAATCAAACGAATTACACCAACGAACTCGTGACGACCTACTCTCCAATACCCAGATCCCCGAATTTGCGATTTCATCCCGAATCAAAAACCCCCAAATTAGTGACCTAGGGTTCCGAAAATACCAAGTTTGACCAGCGATTTCTGGCCAAACGAACTGATGCATGTCGAAATAAATTACAGATCTGCATTCTACAAGTCGAGAGCTTCGAATCGACATATAATACGATAGGGTTTGGAGAAATTTTAATTTTCAAGTTTTGATTTTTTTTTCTAGGGTTTGGAAAATAGTTTCAGCCATTAAGGAAAATTTTGGAGGATGAAAATATACGTGTAAGGAGAGTGAACTGATGAGGTGTCCAATTGGGTTTTATTTATATACTATATGAGGCCCAATATCAGAAAACAACCAATTATCATATTACACAGACTTCATTCATGTTTTCTCTCGTACGATCAAACGGCAAGTCGGAAAATCCTAAAATCTGGAATCCTGCAATAATTCACCGTTCCGGATCCAATGGCGCCAGTTTCGTCGAATTCCGAGACAGTTGCCAAAACAGCTAATTTCACAATTAAATAAATTAATAAAATATTCAATATTCAATTAACTGTTTAAAATTCAAATTTAAATATTTATAAATTCATATTTAAATCAATTTACAATTTAGATAAATTTTCTAATTTATTCCACATATATTTTTTCCATATTTAATTATTTTCAAATTTCAAACTTGAATATCAAATTAAATATAAACAAATAAAATTCCAAATTTAATTTAACTTTCAAATTAAATATCCTTAAAATTCAATTTATAATTTAAATAAACTTTATAAATCAAATTCACATATTTTATGTTTCCATATATAATTATTTAAAATTTAACAAATCCGGAATTCAAATTTAAATCTCAATTGCTTATAATTTCTTTATATAAATTCCATAGCGATCTTTCGAAATTTTGATTTAGTCATAACTTGCAATTTATTCGGTGAAATTTAAATTTCTTAAATTCTCTGGAAAGATATGATAAATTCGATTCCAACGTTCCCAGTTTTACCCAATTCTGACTTAAAATGAATTTTATATAATTTTCCAAAGTTTGAAATCGAATTTTCAAACTACCGCGCCATTTCAAGCTCGTTATATAGATTAAAATAAATTTTATTCGTTTTCAACTTCAATTAAAATAATTTTCCCATCGTTATTAATTAAAATAAATTACTTTAAATATTCAAAATCCTATAAATTAACCAAAATGACATTTTCAAATTGGTTCGGATTCTCAGGTCGTTACATTCTCCCCCACTTAAAATCTTTTCGTCCTCGAAAAAAGAACGAAACGATATGAAGCGCATATCCATTCAAATTCATATATAAAAATAATATTTTCAAACAAGTATAGTCGTAAAATCCGTAAAATTTTCTAACTCCCGAAATCACGAAAAATTTCGGCAGCATCTCCTTTGTACGGAGAGGTCCGGAAAAAAAATCCCAATACATTTATAACCCAAAATACATCTCATCCAATGATGAGGCATCCCAAAAGTGGGGAAAAACAAAATATAAAACCCTCAAAACCATATACCACAAGTACGTACCTCTTTTAGCGTTATATTGCATTTTTATTTACCTTGGCATTTAGCATTTTAGCGCAAGCGAGCTTCAAAGTCGTAGCGCACACTCCGTACACCTGTCAAATACTTACACATACATGAAGATCAAACATATATACAATATATAGCAATTGCATTCAACATACATATCAAAATTTCGTCGTTTCAACTACAAAACCACCTTATCCGTAACAGGCCAGCGAACAAATCGTTGATTATCACGCATTAAAAGTTGGAATTTGGCCAAAGCATACTAGGCAAAAGTTATTGCTATCGTTTCAGGCTTTCCGAAATGTCCGGACTCATCAAATTCGGATAATCGGTTTAAAAGTTATGGCAGTTTTACCGCAAGTGAACGTTTCAGCCCAGGCACTGAAAATGCAGGCCTGAATTGTTCATGTCAGTTTTCAGCCCTCTAAATCTCAAAATTTTACTTAGCACATTAAGGAAAATTTTTAGCTTACACTCTGGCCTTTCCGAATTGTACTCGCACACTAAAATCCGACGTTCGTTTGGGAGTTATGATCAAAACCATATCGATGTACACCTCTGTTTTTAATTTCCAGCACATACAACTATGTGTAAAACTTGAATTTCAGCATAGTAAACTCGAGAATTTCAACGGGCACTATTAACGAAAGTTTTAACTCAATTTCTAAGGTTTCCAAAAAGTCCGGAGTTGTCAGATTCCGATCAGCCCATCAAAAGTTATAGTCATTTTAATTTCAGCTCATCGACTATTTTGGATTTTCTCATACCGTTGGTTTATTTCTATTTGAAATTTCAAATTTTCGATTCCAACATTTTGTAAATCCTTAACACTTAACGTTGTTATCACCTCATTTTCAATAATTGAATCTACATTCAATTGCTTACTTTATATTCGGAATTCTTTCTATTCCATTTCCGATTTTGTTTCAAGTGTTATATTCCGATTAAACTTGAATTCACTTTAAAATTTTCGACGAACGGGGTTCACTTGACCCTTATTCCATTAACCAAATTATTTATTCGACGTACAAGTCATGATTTGAATTAACGACTGTTCACGACTCAATTTCATACTAAATTCTCAAATTATCATTATTCGATTCCCTCTTACTAAAATAAAGCTATACTACATCTGATAGAATATTTTACAATCCCAATTCAAGAGTTCCGTGACGACCCCTCATTTCTTAAATCCATTCCAGATTTCGAAGTCTAAAAATTTCAACCAAACAAGTATATTAACCTTAGATCGATGTCGTTAATCAGGACGAACTTAAATGGCTTGATTCCGGTTTTTAACCTAAGTTCAAAATAACTTATATATTTATACTATTTTATATAAGACATGACATATAAAATTTTAAACCCAAATGTTAAATTACCAACATATAAAAAATTTCAAAATATGTTTACCTTAAATTTCAACTTTAAATAACATATTCTAATGCCTTAATCAAAATTCATAACATATGAACTTAAAAATTTATATCATATGGGATTTAAATCCAAATCTTTTACTTAACAAATTATAATAACATTTTGGGCAGTCCCCCCCACTTAAACTCTTCAGAATACACCTCGATAATGCGTGCACTCATTTCCGAGGTCATTTCTAGGGTCTAAGAAGGGATTATACTCATTTCGTTTTAAAACCCCTTTCAAAGCTATTTCCAAAACTATTCTATAAAATAATAGTATTTCAAAACTTTGGTAAATTATTATCAAAGCCCGGAATCAATTCCAAGTTCATTTCTATATTCATTAAATTTTTCTTATTTGATTTACGATTTAATCAACCATAATGGGTAATTACTCTATATTATCACCCACTAAAACAAATACATACATATTTGAACCATAATATATATTTAATATAATTTAAAATATAATCGAAAACCATATTATGTCAAGTCATTCTGTCCGATCATTTAGAAATTCCTATCGATTCTATGGCGTCCCATATATCGACCAGAATCTATAAATACTCAACAGAACAATTAACATAACGTAAAATCATTTTATATCCAAAAATACAAATACGCTCTCTCATATATTCACTCGAACTCATTCTAGGGTGTTACTAACCCTATCTCTAATGAGTTAATTCCCAAACAGAGCCAAGGTTATCGATAACCATCGCTCTGATACCAACTGTAACGACCCGGATTTTTGACCGTTTAAACCGACAATAAACCACACATGTCGACCCAAACGAATCGCCAACCCAGATAGTTATTTGGGAAAAGAAGAAAAAGAAGAAAGGAAAGAAAAGAAAACAATCACAGAATCTCACAGCGGAAGGACAACATATAATAAACAAATAATATTTCAAAACATTTAAACATATACATTTGAGTTACAATATTCAAATCAATCAGAGTTATGCACTTACATACACATAATGCAGCGGAAAATAGAATGTAGTGGATACATGTATATCAAACTCCGTCTTCGATCTCCAAGGCAAGACAATCTTCATTAACTGCAACGTCTGCTGACCCGAGCATATTGCATAAAAGAAAACACAACAAACACTCGGATCAGCACTAAATCATCTCATATTAGTCCAATTAAAATACAGAATAATATCGGTGTCATGGTGCAGTAACTCAAGAGATGTTACGGGATTTTTCCATCTCTCAAGGATCCGTTAAACTAATACATACATAGTATAATACGCTATTACAATAGTGTTTATTCAGTAAAGTATAATATATCGAAAATAGCGTAAGCAGGATTCCATGGTCCCCTTACACCGTTTATACCATTGCCGTACAGTTTGCATATAACACACCAGTACGTCGGTGGATAGGGATGCGCCGTGATACGACAATGTTAAATCAAAATCGTAGGGGTTCGATCAGGATAATATGACAAGGCACTGAGGAAATACCCCGGTAGGATTCTACCGAATTGCGGACCCAGGCCGGTGGTAACGCATAGCCGCAACTACCGCCCACCTCGAACGACATTCCCATATTCAAAGGTGCACCCGAATCAATCACAACAGTAATAGAGATGGTTTCGAAGGAGCGCGTTCGATCAGAGATGCGATCTCATTAACCTGGGTATGGCTCCTGTTTTAGTCATTTCAATTATGACCCGAAGGTCAAGGCTAATCCATCATCGTTCTCTTTCTTCAAATCCAGTAATCGCCTCCATACCATCCTTCTTCGGTTCTGGAACTTCCACCGCGTACACAGTTGTCAAAGTGGTATCGACACTGACAGAGAGTATGCCTTATGTCGACTCCGGTCTCCTTGACAACCCATCGTTTACATTTTTTCACATCGGTCGGTTCTTTTACATTTCACAACCGTTCGTATTCATATCAAAATATCGTATTTTGATTTGGGCTCATTCTATATTCAAAAGAATATATTTTTCATATCAAGATAATTTCGATCATTTCCAAACCGATTATATTCCAAACCACGATTTATTTCCATATCATTATATTATACTCGTATAATATTTCAAATCGATCTATATATATTCATACAGAATATACTTCATTTCAAACGATTTCAATTATCTCAAGTCAAATTTCATTTGAACCCATTCATATTCAAATCGGGTATATATTTTCGCTATCTATTCATTTAAATTTTTGGAATCACCTTTCATATTCACAGAGAATAAAATTTATCTTTTCGTATAAAAAAACCGATTAAAAATCAATTCATATTCAAAGAATATAACCTTATCTCGACTCCATTTGAACCAATAATCAAAACCCCAAACACTTTCCATTCGGAAGGAGAATTACAATTAAAAGAAATTTAAAAATAAATACTTAAAAATAAACCACATATAAAGACTTACCGATATAAAATTATTAGAGTATACTAAGGAAATTCAAATGCCATATATATATAAAAACATGGTTTTTATTAAATAATTTATAAATAATCAATGTATAAAACTTTACTTGAAATAAGGTAGATATATAGTTTCAAATAAATTAAAATAAAGGAAAATAAAACAAATTAAAAATAGAATTTAATTTAAATTATTTCTCCTTCCTAATTTCAGCACTCGAATCAAAATCCCAACCTCAAATGGAGTTAACCCATTTCAAAATCTTGCTTCAACTCCCTTCAACCACTTTACGTTTCGATAATTCAAACCATATTCGTATATGGATTTAAAACAATTCAAATATCCACGATTTTCTTTTTATTCCAGAATTTTTTTTCAAAAGAATTATTTGCATTCGAGTTCAACTGTTGGAAAAAATCCCAAATCATATTTAAATCCGATTTTCAAATTCCAAATTAATTTGGAAATTTTCCTTAATCATTTCAAATGTCATCGAGAATCCATATTTTTAAAGGAAAATAATAATTTATCGAAAATCTATACATTTCCTTTAATGAAATTTCACGTCGAATATATTTCAAATAACTTTTAAAAATTATTTAACCAACCGATGTCCGTATATAATTTGCTATCCAATGGCCAAGTGATTTAATTTTAATTTCTCGATATTTGGGAATGGATCTATCATTTCAATCCAAATCAGGGCCACAGAGATGTATCATTTCACTCTGTGTTCTTAATTCATTTTATCGATAAATCCTGGGTTTATTCGATGCCCGTAACATCAAGGGTAAATTGGGATTTATCGTCACATGGGCACACAACATCATATACTGCATAACCGAACAGTCCGAGCAATATTCATCCAGAAATCAAATCAATCAAGGCAGCTATCACATCGTTTATTCAACAGTAAATTGAATCATTTTACTAGTTATCAAGTGTCGGAATTCTAACTAGAAATTTAAATTAAATTTAAATAACTAATTTATCGATTTTCAATGCATGTTAACACTTTCATGTCAAATTTCAAGCAATCATTCACCAAATCAATCACAACCATACATCCAATTCATTTCATACATTAATTTGATAAATATGGGATGGATTCAGAATTTCGTGAGTGAAGGAACACTCACCTTCGGGTTTCAATTTGAATCGAGCGTTCAGAAAGGCCCAAAATTTGACAGTCTCAGATCGCAACCAAACTAGTGCCAAAACGTCCGCAACTCCGCCACGATCCCAACGCAACAAACCGCGTCCAAATCCAATTTAAAACGAAGAAGTTATGCGTGATTTACCAAATGAGTTTTGAATGTATATAAATTAATTAAATAATTAACTCACCCACCCAGATTTCGACACCTCAGCACCCTTTGACCACGCTCCAGCCCATCTCTTCCTCTTTCTTCTACAGGCCGAACGGAAAACAACCCATCTAGGCCGAAAGTTTGACCATCCACAGCCCTCAGCTCCGGCCACCGTTCATCTCGAGAACACCGCCAACCAACTCCTGACGCCGAGGCGCGTCGGCCTACACCCACGCCACCATCTCCGGTCGACCACTGGACTGCCGCCAGCAAGAAGAACGGACGCGGTTTTCTGACTTCGACAAGCAAATTCCGATCATCCACCGCCCTATAAATCAAACGAATTACACCAACGAACTCGTGACGACCTACTCTCCAATACCCAGATCCCCGAATTTGCGATTTCATCCCGAATCAAAAACCCCCAAATTAGTGACCTAGGGTTCCGAAAATACCAAGTTTGACCAGCGATTTCTGGCCAAACGAACTGATGCATGTCGAAATAAATTACAGATCTGCATTCTACAAGTCGAGAGCTTCGAATCGACATATAATACGATAGGGTTTGGAGAAATTTTAATTTTCAAGTTTTGATTTTTTTTTCTAGGGTTTGGAAAATAGTTTCAACCATTAAGGAAAATTTTGGAGGATGAAAATATACGTGTAAGGAGAGTGAACTGATGAGGTGTCCAATTGGGTTTTATTTATATACTATATGAGGCCCAATATCAGAAAACAACCAATTATCATATTACACAGACTTCATTCATGTTTTCTCTCGTACGATCAAACGGCAAGTCGGAAAATCCTAAAATCTGGAATCCTGCAATAATTCACCGTTCCGGATCCAATGGCGCCAGTTTCGTCGAATTCCGAGACAGTTGCCAAAACAGCTAATTTCACAATTAAATAAATTAATAAAATATTCAATATTCAATTAACTGTTTAAAATTCAAATTTAAATATTTATAAATTCATATTTAAATCAATTTACAATTTAGATAAATTTTCTAATTTATTCCACATATATTTTTTCCATATTTAATTATTTTCAAATTTCAAACTTGAATATCAAATTAAATATAAACAAATAAAATTCCAAATTTAATTTAACTTTCAAATTAAATATCCTTAAAATTCAATTTATAATTTAAATAAACTTTATAAATCAAATTCACATATTTTATGTTTCCATATATAATTATTTAAAATTTAACAAATCCGGAATTCAAATTTAAATCTCAATTGCTTATAATTTCTTTATATAAATTCCATAGCGATCTTTCGAAATTTTGATTTAGTCATAACTTGCAATTTATTCGGTGAAATTTAAATTTCTTAAATTCTCTGGAAAGATATGATAAATTCGATTCCAACGTTCCCAGTTTTACCCAATTCTGACTTAAAATGAATTTTATATAATTTTCCAAAGTTTGAAATCGAATTTTCAAACTACCGCGCCATTTCAAGCTCGTTATATAGATTAAAATAAATTTTATTCGTTTTCAACTTCAATTAAAATAATTTTCCCATCGTTATTAATTAAAATAAATTACTTTAAATATTCAAAATCCTATAAATTAACCAAAATGACATTTTCAAATTGGTTCGGATTCTCAGGTCGTTACATGTATAGTAATAGCAAAAATACAAGTTGATATTAATAGATTTAGCAATCATATCAGAACTTTGTATTTACAAATGAAATATGCAGTGTCATACATGTAGCAATTCAAGAACAAGAATAACTAAGCCTTGTAGTAGCACATCATAGGCATACAATTTTCCATAAAAAATGATTAACAAAAGGATAACGTATAATTTGCAAATATTCTTTCCACAATGGTTCATCCAAAAAAAATTGTGTTGTGTATTTATTCTTTTCCAAATTTGTTAACAAACGATTAGGCTAGTAGTAGGAAACAAAGTCATTAAATTGAACATCTTGTAAACTAGCTAAATAGATGAAAATGGCACTACAAGAGTAAAATAAATATAGGCATGCGATTAGAATATAAGACTGAATAAGCAACCAATTTAATGTTAAACAAAACATATTTTTTTAGAAAAAAAAAAC
This sequence comes from Allium sativum, assembly GCA_030737875.1. Taxonomy (NCBI): domain Eukaryota; kingdom Viridiplantae; phylum Streptophyta; class Magnoliopsida; order Asparagales; family Amaryllidaceae; genus Allium; species Allium sativum. The sequence continues at coordinate 268,781,813 of CM060909.1, read as the reverse complement.
AAATATTGACTTATTGAAAGGAAATCTTTTGTTTCATGTACAACCGCTCATGGATTTAGTTAATGAGATAGAACGCTTTGTTGTGCAAAAATGTTGCACAAATTGCTGCGATACCAATTTGTTATGTGAAAAAATGCAAAAGAATAATAAACAGGATCTAGATTTGTCAATTGAACATTAATCTAACCAGATAGCAATTATTCTACTCCAAACAAATAATAAATAACTATATAGAAGAAAATAAAGACACAAAATATTTATATTGGTTTCACTATCATCAAGAAGATAGTGTACGTACAGTCCAAAGGAGAAAGATTTTATTCCACATAAGAGAGATTACAAGAAAAAATTTACATAATCAAAACTCTGAATTAGGATTAACAAGAAGAGACACTCTATTTGAAGATCTCTGGCTGAATGCCGGGATGGGTTTGCGATAAAGTCTACCTCTAATATATAGCCAGTGAAATATATGTGAGTCAACAATCAAATTATCAAGATATGATAAGAAATAATGGAGATCAATTGCAGAAGAAACAAATAGCGCAAACATAACAAGTAATATAAGTCATTCCCTTTGCGGGGAGATGGAAGAAAATAATTTTGCATTTAGTTCTTTGTCATCTCATGCAACTATAATCAATGATTTATGCTTATCCGTATTAATAATATTTACTTTCCATTTTGCATATTTGTTTCCACCTATTTATGATTTTGTATCACCAAATTTAATACTATTCAAAATCACATATCTCCAACACTCCATCTCAAGTCAAATTCTCTTTACAATATAAAACTCTTCCAAAAAGAACTTCGCTTTAATCCAAAATCTCATAGTGAGAAAAACTGAATAATTACCTAATGGACTCCAGCAAAGCTACCCTCATCACACCAAGTTAACAAGCTCAGACAATGTCTCTGCCGCCAACAAATATTGTAAATATCCGAAATCCAAATAAGGAAGATTCCAAAGTAATCTCAATGTCACCAAAGCCTACAAATCCTCTCATTCAAATATAGAGCCAGAAACTAAAGTCAATTAATAACAAAAAAGACTAATCCAAATCTCTGTACATACAACAAATCTCTCCTCTACCACCTAACTCAATCAGAACTATTACAAACTTCACCCACCATTTGCAAAAGATGCATCTTTCACATGAGATGCACCACGCAAAAACTAACAGTCTATTTTTTTTTTATATTACCACAATGATCTCCGTCTTGACACCCTTCTATCACTTAATCTGAGCTCATTTACTAGTCATCTTGGATCCCTCGAGCATCGTCAACATGAAGACCTCTGCTTGAAACATGATATGAAATTCACAAATCGATTGGCCCCTTCATCACACTAAACTTCTTATCATATCAAAGTTCCAAAAATGGTCGCTCTTCTCTTTCAATATAATCTACTCCACCAAAGTCTTCGTTTTCCCCCAAAATTGTAGTAAAATAATTAGCAGTAAATTTTTCATTCTTTCTTGAAGTCATTTATGCGCAATCTTAACTAATCACCTTGCTCTGATACCAATCTGTTGCGAAAATATTGCACAAATTGCTTTGATACCAATCTGTTGTGCAAAAATTGCATAGGTGCGTAAGAATAATAAACATGATTTAGATTTGTCAATTTACATCAATCTAATATGATAGCAATTATTCCGTTTCTCCAAACAAAATGTAAATAACTATAAAGAAGAAAATAAAGACACATAATATTTATATTAGTTCCACTATCATCAAGAAGATAGTGTACGTTCAGTTCAAAGAGGAGAGATTTTATTCCATAGAAGAGAGAATACAAGATAAGAGTTTACATAACCAAAACCCTGAATTAGGATTAACAAGAAGAGACACTATATTTGCAGATCTCTAGCTGAATGTCAGGATGAGTTTACAATAAAGTCTACCCCAATATATAGTCAGTGATGTTAGGATTTAGATCCAGAGAGAAGAGAGATACAATAATAAACAATTAGAAGACTACATCTTTATTGCTTTACTGATTGATATTACAAAAGTTATTTATTACAATGCTAAACATTGGCTCTACTTATAGATAAGAAAGGAATAATTTAGAATAGAATATTTTAGAGCATATTTGAGTTTATACCAAATATACACCAAATTAATACAATCCTAATATAACTCATAATTAATGCAATCCAAATAAAAGGAAACATATTTTATTATTATCTCTAACATCCCCCACCTCAAACTCACGATGCGGAGAATCGTGAGTTTGCCAAATAGAAGCTGCAAAGAAACTGCCAAATAGAAGTTTATCAAATAGAAGCTGCCAAATAGAAGTTTGCCAAAATAGAGGTTTGCCAAATAGAAGCTGCGAAGAAACTGTCAAATAGAAGCTCTGGAGAAACTGCTAAATAGAAGTTTGCCAAATAAAAGTTTGCCAAACAGAAGCTGCCAAATAAAAGTTTGCCAAACAGAAGCTGCCAAATAGAAGTTTTCCATATAGAAGCTGCGAAGTAGAAGTTTGCCAAATAGAAGCTGCCAAATAGAAGTTTGCCAAAATAGAAGCTGCCAAATAGAAGTTTGCCAAATAGAAGCTGTGAAGTAGAAGTTTGCCAAATAGAAGCTTCCAAATAGAAGTTTGCCAAAATAGAAGTTTGCCAAATAGAAGTTTGCCAAATAGAAGCTGTGAAGTAGAAGTTTGCCAAATAGAAGCTGCGAAGAAACTGCAAGAACTGCAGATGTAGAAGAAATTGCATGAAGAAGAGACAAAGGAGAATTTACAAGGGGAAGAAGCATTATTGAATGAATTGCAGGAGGAGGAAACCTAGAAGATTAACAAGAAAATCCAAGAAGAAGAAGAAGAAGCATTGAAGAAATCTTATCACCACAAAAACCATGCACCAAACATCTTCCTACCACATAGAAAACAACAACCACATCTGTAACAACCCGTATTTTCTGATAACCTGTTATAACATAAATCGAGGCAGAATTTAATTTATAAATCTGAATCAAGGGAAACGGGCTATGCCATTACGTTCGTCTCGGAAAAATACGCGAAATAGAGTCCGAGTTTTCGAAAATCGGAGTCCGTATGACCCGATTAAGGCCCAACGAAGTTTTCAGAAAATTTCAAAGTAAAAACAGATTTCAAATTCAAGTTTGAATTTGGAAATTAGGACAGATTGGGCTAGGAGGGAAAGCTCCCGCCAGAGCACCCAAGTCGACAGCCCTGTCGACTTGGGAGTCGACTTGGTTGGACCCAAGTCGACAGCCCTGTCGACTTGGCTGTCGACTTGGTCCAGCCGGGCAGTTTTGCCTGGTGCACCATTTTGGGGTTGTGTTGAGTTTGGGGGCCAGATTCGGTTTTGAGGGCTGAGATTGGAATTAGGGTTTAATCCTAAGGCTAGAACTAATCCTAATCTCTATAAATAAGACCCTAACCTAACCCTAAATCATCATTATTCATTCAAGTAACTAAACTATGGCAAAATCATTCCTCTCATGGCCTCCACTCTTTTCATAAAATTCCTAAATAAATTTCTATGAGAGATTTTCCATGCATACAAGTGTTTTCAAGCTTGTATGAGCATCATTAGCTTGCATTCAAGTCAAGTTTCTATATTTGCATCATAAAGCAAGGGTTTTGATCATTTTTGCTCAAGGGTTTTTCTATTGGAGCTTGCATTTTGGGTTTAATTGATTGCATAAGGGCTTTGTCATATTTTTGTGTCTTCATAAGCATTGTAAGCCCTTTTCTACTTTCATATTTAAACTCTAAAGTTAATGAATGATGCAAGTTGTGTTTGATCATTATGATATGATATGCAAGTTTATCATGTTATGTTATGCAAGTTTGTTATGTTTGCCATATGATATGCAAGTTATGTTATGCAAGTTTGGGATGATCATTTTGTTCATGTTATCATGTTATGCAAGCTTATCTTGAGTATATGAACATAAAGCTTCAAGCTTTATGCTAAAGGTTGCATTTTGGCAACATGTAAGTTATCATATCTCTTATGATAACTTGCATGTGAGGCTAAATGCGAACTTATGGCCATTTCTACATGTCATTTATCACCATGTATCACCAATATGCTAAGTTTGGTTTTATGCATTCTTTTGAGGCCTAAAAATGTAATATGCAAGTATATGAACATATGTACATTTCATATGCCACCATGTTAAACTTGTGGCTTCAACACCTTTATGTGATGGTTATGCCAAGTTCCCTCTTTCTATCCTTTATGCGCTATTGCGATATGTAAGCAATGAGATTGCGTTTGGGGTTGGGTAAACTTAAAAGACATAAAAACATAAGATTGAGAATTTACCTATTAAGTTAGGTCTACCCATTGGGAATTTACCTATTAAGTTAGGTCTACCCAATTGCTTGAAAATTTGTAATATGTTTTGGAAACATGATGGACATGACACTTAGAAAAGATAAGTGTGACCAACTCGAGGTTGGGTCGAGTTTGTAGCGTAAACCTACCCGGAACCGACCGGCTTAACTAGTTGCTACAAACAATAGGACCCAATGTGAGAAGTTGGTCATGTGGTACCTTGAACCCGAGGTTAGACCAAGTTGTGGTGTAAAGCTACCCGGAACCGACCGGCTTAACTAGTAACCGCAACAAAGTCTAATGTGAGAGGTTAAGGCACTCTAATTAATTAATGCTACATGATAAGGTTAAGTAAATTTGACTTATGACACTTAACCAATCTGAACTCGGTAAATTAACGGGGTTAAGTTAACCTACACTTAACCAATCTGAACTCGGTAATTTAACGGGGTTAAGTTGAACTATACTTAACCAATCCAACTCAGTAATTTGGTAAGGCTAAGAACCAATTTGATACCTGGTCTGGATAAACTAACTTGATTGATAAATTAAACGAACCTGTTTTGCGGATCTGTAGGACCCACACCAAGTTAGACAAGTTTGTAAATCTGTTATCTGATCCGTTAGTCTGAAAACTGATCGTCTGAACTTGGTATGTCTGAACTCTGTTAATAAGTTAATCTGAATCCGATAGTCTGGGGACACAAGGGGGAATACTTGTGTCATTTGTTGTTTGGGACCCATATTAGTCAGTAACCCTTTCTGGTATCAAAACTTTGACCCAACTGTAGGTAGGGTCCGGGCACGCTTACTGAACTAATTATAAGTGGTTCATTTTGATAATGGCGATGGGTGTTGATGGTGCGTTCCAACCGGGTCATGTGCGTGCATGGATCCCGGTCTGCCTCCGAGGATGTAAGACGCCGTGACATCTGTAAATATGCCTGTGCCAATAGGTTGCCACTTTAGGGAGTGATACACCCTATCGTGGGGCCGACTCAGGGTATTTATGTATTAGGGAGCCGATCGCTTGGGTAGGATTTAGGGTACACTTAGCTCTGTCTGATTCTGTTGGTACCGTCTGTTTTGTTGGGTGGTAACACCCGTCTGTTTCTGCGTGGTACCGTCTGTTAGGGTGGTAAAAGCCCATTTTTCCCAAACTTTATCTCTGTATTGACCATTCTGTTCCGTCCTGTTTCGATGTAAACATTGGGGTAACACCTAATCCTGTTATACTAGAATTGGTACCAAGAAGTTGGATCTTGATTTAAGTCAAACACCTGATACTGGGCCAAGTTTAGGCCAAGGGATAAATTCTTGTTTATACATGACATGTTAGAATGTTGGTACACCTGTGGTGAAAAACCTTAAACCTGATTATGCGATGACATCTTTATCTACCTTGTTAGTTAATCCTCATGCTAGTATGTTGTTATCCTTATGTTCATCCCTGCTTCTCATGCCAGTTAACTTTATCAGTTTACATTGATTGTAGTAGGGCTTACTCAGTCTTTTTGACTGACCTGTTTTTCTTTCGCCTCTTTTCTTCCGTTCCCCCCCCCCAGGTTCTCAGGGTGGGAACGTTGGAGCTTAGCTTGGATTTCTGATCGCTTGCTTGTGGGATTTTAGCTCATGTACGGTCTTGACATGAAGCTAGCTATGGTTATCACTTATTTTGGGGATAGTACTTATGTATTTCAGTTTTTCAGTGATGTTGTTTTTATCTAGACTTGTGTATTTGGAAAGTTGACATTATGTTGTACCAGACTTGTTTTGAAATGGTTTGAAATCTTCCGTTGTTTTACTTATCTTATTTACTCTGTTTACATATATACATATGTTCTTGTTCTGCCTTGATATATCATTATGCATGTTTACCCGGTACAAACGCCCCTCCGAAGTCAGAGTGCTTGCAAGAGCCACCCTGGCGGAGGTGGGGTGTTACATTTGGTATCAGAGCATATGGTTTACGAGAAGGAACAAAAAGGTTTTTAAAACTTTTGGAAAACTATTTTCAAAACCAAGTATAAAGTATTTTCCAAAGAAAAGTCTAGTATTTTAAAAAAAAAAGCTATTCCCCAAAAGCCATTAGCACAATCCTTAGTTATCTATTCTTAGTTTCCTCGTTCTGAATCTATCTTTTCCTTCGTTTCAGCATGGCAGATAACTTTGTTATCCCAGAGGGAGTGCAAGTTCCTGTTTGGTATAGGAGACTTATGGAGGCTAGGGCGACCGAAGCCGGCCCCGCAAATGTTACTCCCCCTCCGGTGGTTAATGATCCTCCTCCTCCTGTCGCTGAGGTTCCTCCTCCTCCTCCCCCTCAGCATCCTCCAGTAGAGTTCACGAAGATTTGCAAGGACTTCAAAGCAATGGGTGGCAAGAACTTTCTAGGTACCGAGACTTTTGTAGAGGCCCGGAATTGGTTGAAAGAGACCGAGGATTTATTCGCTATCTTTGGATTAGATGATCAGAGAAAGATCTTGTTGGCGGTTTGGCTTATGAAGGATGAAGCCGCTTATTGGTGAGAGATCACCATCGCGACTAGGCCCGTTGAGACTTGGGCCGATTTCAGGACAAGATTCGGGCTTAAGTTTCTATCTTCAGCTGAAGAGAATTTGCAAATGGAGAGGTTTATTGCTTTGAAGCAAGGAGACATGTCTGTCAAAGAATATGTGAACAAGTTCAATCAGTTAGCTCGTTTTGGCTTGGAAATGGTGAGTACTACTCAGAAGAAGGCTCTTCGTTTTGCTAGAGGATTGAATGAGCCGTTACAGGAGTTAGCTATGTCTCATGTGCCCATGGGGGCCACGTTTGAGAGTTTGGTAGATATGGCCCTACTCAATGAAGAGAACAAGAGTGCAAAGAATGAGGTCAAGGTGAATGAGTCTCAAAACAAGAAAACGGGGCCCAAAAAGGAAATGCAAAAGAAGGAGGAGAAGTCTGAAGACAAGAAGGAAAAGAAGTGCTTTACTTGTGGAAGCTCAACTCATCTAAACAAGGATTGTAGGAAGAGGAAGGGCACTTGCTTTAACTGTGGAGAGATGGGACACTTCACTAGGGACTGCCCGAAGAAGAAAGGGACTACATCGGAAGGAACGGTGAATACTCGCATGGCGAGTGAATAGATTAGGGCTAGAATAATTTGTCTGTAGGATGTTTAATTTTCCTTGTCTGGTTTTCAGTTTGAAACTCTTTTTCTGGTATTTTGATTCTGTAATGGAAACTCAGTACTTTAATGCTAGTCTTGCTTCTGATCTGGTAATAGTCTCAAACTCCCTGAGAGTTATAACTCATCTGTTTGTGATAAATTGGGGTTTGAGAGTATCTGTGTTGGGCATGAGGGTGACTATGACGAATACATTCTGGGTTTCTACCATGCTTAGTTTCCTAAGAATCATTTGGGGAAATCTGATCTGTACTAGTAGTCTGTAAGTATATGTACCAAGTTTTTGTTTTATCTGTACTCGCTTCCACCACTCGACTGTATCTTGTTGAGATAGGAATCCTATGGATGTAAACATGTGTTTGAGACATGTTATGTTTGATGGTTGCAAGTGGATGCAAGTGGTTGCTAGTGGTTGCTCGTGGATGCATAAACACACACTAGGCACTAGATCGGCTTGAAATACACTCTCATATTGCATATGGACGTGTGTACATTTTCAATTCTTATGGTTGCAAGATGGTTAATTCAGCACATGGATGTTGCATATGGACGAATGTTTGTGCACACATATAGTATTATATGATTAGGACAATTTGCATACATAATGGATCCATTTCACTAACATACTTTGCATTGATGATCTTTGCATTAGATAAGAACATATACACACACCTTTTGCATATGTTCATACCGCATTAGAATCTTTAAGGAAAATGATTGCTCGTGAATGATGATTTGAGTAGATGGATGATGGATGGTAGGATGCGTTCTTCCTAACTTGAAGATTTCGAGGACAAAATCCTTTAAGGAGGGGAGAATGTAACAACCCGTATTTTCTGATAACCTGTTATAACGTAAATCGAGGCAGAATTTAATTTATAAATCTGAATCAAGGGAAACGGGCTATGCCATTACGTTCGTCTCGGAAAAATACGCGAAATAGAGTCCGAGTTTTCGAAAATCGGAGTCCGTATGACCCGATTAAGGCCCAACGAAGTTTTCAGAAAATTTCAAAGTAAAAACAGATTTCAAATTCAAGTTTGAATTTGGAAATTAGGTCAGAATGGGCTAGGCGGGAAAGCTCCCGCCAGAGCACCCAAGTCGACAGCCCTGTCGACTTGGGAGTCGACTTGGTTGGACCCAAGTCGACAGCCCTGTCGACTTGGCTGTCGACTTGGTCCAGCCGGGCAGTTTTGCCTGGTGCACCATTTTGGGGTTGTGTTGAGTTTGGGGGCCAGATTCGGTTTTGAGGGCTGAGATTGGAATTAGGGTTTAATCCTAAAGCTAGAACTAATCCTAATCTCTATAAATAAGACCCTAACCTAACCCTAAATCATCATTATTCATTCAAGTAACTAAACTATGGCAAAATCATTCCTCTCATGGCCTCCACTCTCTTCATAAAATTCCTAAATAAATTTCTATGAGAGATTTTCCATGCATACAAGTGTTTTCAAGCTTGTATGAGCATCATTAGCTTGCATTCAAGTCAAGTTTCTATATTTGCATCATAAAGCAAGGGTTTTGATCATTTTTGCTCAAGGGTTTTTCTATTGGAGCTTGCATTTTGGGTTTAATTGATTGCATAAGGGCTTTGTCATATTTTTGTGTCTTCATAAGCATTGTAAGCCCTTTTCTACTTTCATATTTAAACTCTAAAGTTAATGAATGATGCAAGTTGTGTTTGATCATTATGATATGATATGCAAGTTTATCATGTTATGTTATGCAAGTTTGTTATGTTTGCCATATGATATGCAAGTTATGTTATGCAAGTTTGGGATGATCATTTTGTTCATGTTATCATGTTATGCAAGCTTATCTTGAGTATATGAACATAAAGCTTCAAGCTTTATGCTAAAGGTTGCATTTTGGCAACATGTAAGTTATCATATCTCTTATGATAACTTGCATGTGAGGCTAAATGCGAACTTATGGCCATTTCTACATGTCATTTATCACCATGTATCACCAATATGCTAAGTTTGGTTTTATGCATGCTTTTGAGGCCTAAAAATGTAATATGCAAGTATATGAACATATGTACATTTCATATGCCACCATGTTAAACTTGTGGCTTCAACACCTTTATGTGATGGTTATGCCAAGTTCCCTCTTTCTATCCTTTATGCGCTATTGCGATATGTAAGCAATGGGATTGCGTTTGGGGTTGGGTAAACTTAAAAGACATAAAAACATAAGATTGAGAATTTACCTATTAAGTTAGGTCTACCCATTGGGAATTTACCTATTAAGTTAGGTCTACCCAATTGCTTGAAAATTTGTAATATGTTTTGGAAACATGATGGACATGACACTTAGAAAAGATAAGTGTGACCAACTCGAGGTTGGGTCGAGTTTGTAGCGTAAACCTACCCGGAACCGACCGGCTTAACTAGTTGCTACAAACAATAGGACCCAATGTGAGAAGTTGGTCATGTGGTACCTTGAACCCGAGGTTAGACCAAGTTGTGGTGTAAAGCTACCCGGAACCGACCGGCTTAACTAGTAACCGCAACAAAGTCTAATGTGAGAGGTTAAGGCACTCTAATTAATTAATGCTACATGATAAGGTTAAGTAAATTTGACTTATGACACTTAACCAATCTGAACTCGGTAAATTAACGGGGTTAAGTTAACCTACACTTAACCAATCTGAACTCGGTAATTTAACGGGGTTAAGTTGAACTATACTTAACCAATCCAACTCAGTAATTTGGTAAGGCTAAGAACCAATTTGATACCTGGTCTGGATAAACTAACTTGATTGATAAATTAAACGAACCTGTTTTGCGGATCTGTAGGACCCACACCAAGTTAGGCAAGTTTGTAAATCTGTTATCTGATCCGTTAGTCTGAAAACTGATCGTCTGAACTTGGTATGTCTGAACTCTGTTAATAAGTTAATCTGAATCCGATAGTCTGGGGACACAAGGGGGAATACTTGTGTCATTTGTTGTTTGGGACCCATATTAGTCAGTAACCCTTTCTGGTATCAAAACTTTGACCCAACTGTAGGTAGGGTCCGGGCACGCTTACTGAACTAATTATAAGTGGTTCATTTTGATAATGGCGATGGGTGTTGATGGTGCGTTCCAACCGGGTCATGTGCGTGCATGGATCCCGGTCTGCCTCCGAGGATGTAAGACGCCGTGACATCTGTAAATATGCCTGTGCCAATAGGTTGCCACTTTAGGGAGTGATACACCCTATCGTGGGGCCGACTCAGGGTATTTATGTATTAGGGAGCCGATCGCTTGGGTAGGATTTAGGGTACACTTAGCTCTGTTTGATTCTGTTGGTACCGTCTGTTTTGTTGGGTGGTAACACCCGTCTGTTTCTGCGTGGTACCGTCTGTTAGGGTGGTAAAAGCCCATTTTTCCCAAACTTTATCTCTGTATTGACCATTCTGTTCCGTCCTGTTTCGATGTAAACATTGGGGTAACACCTAATCCTGTTATACTAGAATTGGTACCAAGAAGTTGGATCTTGATTTAAGTCAAACACCTGATACTGGGCCAAGTTTAGGCCAAGGGATAAATTCTTGTTTATACATGACATGTTAGAATGTTGGTACACCTGTGGTGAAAAACCTTAAACCTGATTATGCGATGACATCTTTATCTACCTTGTTAGTTAATCCTCATGCTAGTATGTTGTTATCCTTATGTTCATCCCTGCTTCTCATGCCAGTTAACTTTATCAGTTTACATTGATTGTAGTAGGGCTTACTCAGTCTTTTTGACTGACCTGTTTTTCTTTCGCCTCTTTTCTTCCGTTTCCCTCCCCCCCCAAGGTTCTCAGGGTGGGAACGTTGGAGCTTAGCTTGGATTTCTGATCGCTTGCTTGTGGGATTTTAGCTCATGTACGGTCTTGACATGAAGCTAGCTATGGTTATCACTTATTTTGGGGATAGTACTTATGTATTTCAGTGATGTTGTTTTTATCTAGACTTGTGTATTTGGAAAGTTGACATTATGTTGTACCAGACTTGTTTTGAAATGGTTTGAAATCTACCGCTGTTTTACTTATCTTATTTACTCTGTTTACATATATACATATGTTCTTGTTCTGCCTTGATATATCATTATGCATGTTTACCCGGTACAAACGCCCCTCCGAAGTCAGAGTGCTTGCAAGAGCCACCCTGGCGGAGGTGGGGTGTTACAACATCTAGACACAAACTCCAACACATACAATACCATACACCAATAATTCCTAGCAATGCACTCTCTCTCCCTCTCTCTCTCTCTCTGTATAACCAAGCTCTGATACCATGTTAGAATTTAGATCCAGAGCGAAGACAGAGATACAACAATAAATAATTAGAAGACTACATCTTTATTGCTTTATTGATTGATATTACAAAAGATACTTATTGCAATGCCAAATATTGGCTCTACTTATAGATAAGAAAGGAATAATCTAGAATAGAATATTCTAAAGCATATTTGAGTCTATACCAAATATAGACCAAATTAATACAATCCTAATATAACTCATAATTAATGCAATCCAAATAAAAGGAAACATATTTTATTATTGTCTCTAAGAAGTAAAATATATGTGAGTCATCAATCAGTTTACTAAGATATGGTAAGAAATAATGAAGGCCAGTTGCAGAGGAAACATATGACGCAAACATAGCAAGTGATATCAATCATTCCCTTCTTTTGTCGAGATGGAAGAAAATAATCCTTCCTTTCTTTCTTTGTCATCTCGTGCAACTACAATCAATGATTTACGCTTATACATATTAATAATATTTACTTTCCATTTTGCATATTTGTCTCTACTATTTGTGATTTTGTATCACCAAATTTAACATGCTTTACGTGTAAACACTGATTGAATCAAAAGGTAGATAGATTATGAAAAACCCATAAGATGGGCTTCTAAATTGATTGCCTCCTTGATTGCTCTACTAACTTATACTAAATCAAAAATTCAATAAGAAAACTGAATAATAATAGAATTCATGCATTAATTTATTTGTTTTAACTCCAGTTCGTTTGGTCATTTAACAGAATTCATGCATTATCTCATTTGTCTTGACTCTAATTCATTAATTCTCATATATAATTGTTGCATTCTTACCATATAGTGGTGCCAAAGGAAGGATCTAAAAGTCAACAGTTCGTCCAATTTTTTTATTGAAAGATTATAAATATCATTTCTTAGCTTCATTAGTTGCGAGTTTTAATTTGCAGCCTGGAAGCTACATCTAAATGGGTAATAATGTTCAGATTGGGTTTCCTACTAGATACTGGTTAGCTGAATCTCCCCCAAAACAGCAAATTCATTCTACTTGTCATATTATTTTTGCACTCGTTATTTATATGTAAACATGATTCATGATGCAAACGAACTTACTAAGTGTTTAGTGTATTAATTAGTATTTATTGTTTTTCAGTAACAGGGTCATGAACTTAAATAGTCATTTTCATGGTTTCGATTTTTATTGACAGATAAAGCTGCTACAAATTATTCCATTAGTTGGGAGTTGGCAAAAGCAAGCAAGTGGATATATATGTACATTGTGCTTGGTGATATTTTAGAAAGGATGATTATGCAAGCCACATTTGACTCTGTTTAGTGTAGTTCTCAAGTTTTGGCGATGAAGGTTGATTAGTTGCCTCATGATTTGTTAACGACGGCATGTGTTGCTGATGTGATTGGCCTTGGTGGGGGTCCATCTTCTGTGCAGTTTCTTCTGAGCATGATTCCTCTTCTGGTTTGATCAAGGAGAAGTTTAAGAGAAAGCACAAAGTTTGTGGTTCTTCATGCATGGTTGATTATCCCAATAATTTGAGTGTTGTAAGACGTCGCCAGACTCAGTACCAAAGCTTCGAGTTTTCCGTCTAGCTCGTCTTCAGGTATGCTTCCTTGTTTTAATAGTACTTATAGTCTCTATTCTTTAAGTGATCTATCGTCCGATGATTTCCATTTTTTAGCTAAAAACACTAGATTTGTTTTTTATGATTTTGATATAGACTTAGACTTTAATTAGAAACAAATAACTAGAAAGAGTTCGATCACTCAATAAATGAAGATCATTAGTTGGAACGTTAGGGGTCTTCTTGACTTAGATAAATGTTCTAGAATCAGATCTTGTTTATAAGATTATTTTATTGATATTATGTTGCTGCAAGAGTCTAAAATATAATTCCCTGATTTTAATTTTTTTGATGTTTAGGTGGTCTTTATATTAATAGTTGAGATTTTTTTTCTGGCTAGTCGTAGTGCTGGAGGATTAATGATTGGTTGGAAAATTTCTTATGTACATTCTTAAACTATTATTAAAAATCACTTTGTGCATATCATTTTCTTTGATATTAGGGATGGATCTAGTTTAAATATTTCTAATATTTATGGTCCTTGTAATAAATAAGATCGTAGGGAGCTTTGGAGTAAGTGTTCTAGAATGTAGATTGCATGGTTCTGGTTCCTGGATCTTAGGTAGAGATTTTAATGTTACTAGATTACTCGGTGAGAGATCTCCTAGAGAAGGAGACTTCTGCACTATGTAAGAATTTAATCAATTTATCATTAATAGTAATCTAATTGAAATTAAATTGAGTAATAGGCTTTTTTACTTGGTCTAATGGGAGAGATATGCCATCTATGACCCATTTAGATAGGCTTTTCATTAGTAATAAATTAGAAGACAAGTTTCCTTCTTGTAATTCTATAGGTTTATCTACTGTTCTTTCTGATCATAGTGCAATTATTCTTTCCTGCTCTCATCTAAATTTTAATTGTAAATTCTTTATATTTGAAAAAATGTGGTTCTCGGAAAATAACTTTAAGCGTTTAATTTCAAATATAAATGGCTTTCTATGAGCAATTACAATATCTTATATTATAATGCAAAACCTTTGGTCAAAAGTCAAAGTGAAGCCTTTTTCGGGTTTCCTTAGATATCCCTATTACCACTTTGCTGCTCAAACAGTTGTAACGGCATTTCAGTCTTTCTACCACCACTTATGTTATCCACGTGACCACGTCATTCCGTCCGGTTTATTTCCTTGCAATTTCCATTCCTCTTCTCATTTTCTACCCATTTCTCCTCGGTCCACGTTTCTGTAACTCCTCCCCCTTTTTTCATTCTTCTCTTTTCCCCTCTTCATTTTCCAATCTCTGCCTCCCTCTCCGCTGCAAATAACTCATGTACCATTTCTTCAAATCGTGCCAATCCACATACGCCGTGGCATCCACAGATTGGTAAAGTCGCACTCCAGCCGCCATGTCCATTTCAGACCTCTTGCCGCAAACTCGAGTTCAGACCGTCAAAAACGAGGATTTTACATGAAGCGACTCTATCTCCTGCTGCTATGACGATTTTCGCTCTCCTGCGTTTGGATCCCAAAATTTAGAAATTGGTCAGGTTAGCGTCGATTTAATTGTTCTTCCTTTTAGTTGTTAACAGGTGGTCAAATCTTGGCTTATTTGACTGTGTTGATTGGATTAAATTGAGCAATTTGTCTATTTGCCTTATTTTCATTAGGGTACACACGGAGAAGAACACTGCGGCGATAATGATGGAACACCATAACGGTTCTCAATCGGAGACTGAAATTTGATTTTTATTTGGTTCACTAAATTAGCTTAGTTTAGACCCCTAATTCTCTTTATTCTATTTTCATAGATATTGCAATGATTTATATTGCTACGAAATTGATGGTTGATGATTTGGCCAGAGAAACAAAAGAAACTAAGGTACCATGTTTATCTATCTTAGGACGACTGATCTTTAAATTTTTGGTTTACTAAATTACTTTAGTTTAACTGTTAAGGTCAATTCTTTTGATTGCTTAACCACCGATTTATGCAAATGCAACCATTGTGCAACCATTGAATTTTGTTTCATTAATTTGTATACTTTCATGACATAGAGAATTGATAGAGCGAAATGGTGGAAAGGTGATCAATCGAACGAATGGATTGGACAAGGGAAAAGCTGGATTACAAAGGGAAGTAATGAAAGGTACTCTTGCCTCTTCTATATGTTTTCAATTGATGGATTTTTTCCCATGTATTTTGCTTATCAAAATACAGTTTGTTGCATGTCAACATGATTTTTTTAATTCAGTTATATAATTTCTATTTTTTTTTAAATTCTGATTATTTCAAGAGTATTTTTAGCTTCCAGCTATTACCAGCTAAGTTGATAGCGAATAATTAGCCTTTTGCATAAATACATATCTGTGCTTTTACCAGTTGAGTTGATAGCGAATAATTAGCATTTACCATAAATGCATATCTATTACCAGCTAACTTGATAGTGAATAATTCTAAATGTATTTACCGACCTGTATATGCCATTTGTGGATATCAAAGCTCAATCTGGATGATTAGCAAACATCTTAAATGGAACATGTTAGTCTGTACAAGTCAGTAAATAATCTCATGAATGAGACATAAAAGTAAAGTATTAAAATTTGGTGTTACCTTAATTGCAATCACTTTATTAGATTGGTTGCGTAATAAAAAAAAAATGTTGTTACGTTTGAAATTTTCCTCTAATGTGGGTGTTATTTGCATGGATATGGATTTAAGTATAGTTATTCATCATATTTGATTACTATTTTCACCAAAAATAGTAATTGCTTTGAAACATTTAACATATCTAATTATATTTTTTTACATGTTTGGACTACCAAGTGTACTTTAGAAATATTCTTGAAAAGATTTTTTTCTCAATGTTTTGTGTGCTTTGAATAATAATATGTTTACTCATGAAAAACAATTGGTTAATGTATGTTACACCTAAATTATAGAACATTCGAGCGATATAATTTTTTATTCATGATTTAAATTCTTTCCGAACTAACGTTTTTCAATGTCTTACTTACTGCTTTCTTTGGATACAAATTATTAAATTGTTAGATTTCTGTTTACCATTTTAAGGAATTTCATTAACTACTACTGATGAAGAATGAATATATTGTTGATCCATTACTAAGAAGGAAACCCCATTTATTAGAAATTTCAGCAAATTATAGACTATGGTTACTGTAATTAGAACTTCAAAGCTAGATTATGGGAGTGGATACAATTTAATTTAGTATCGATAAAGCATGTATTTATTTTATGGTATATATAAGGGAAATAGTTTTTTTTTTCAAGAATCTATTGACATATAATATGTAAATAAGGTTCCATCTTTGGATTCACATTTATGTTTAGGTAGGGTTGATATTTCGTTAAATAAATAGAATACTATAACTTAATTGCAAGCAACTCCTAAATAAAATTTAGCCTTGCTGATATTTAGCCATATTTGGTTTTCATGATAGTTATGTTTACCATCGTCCGTACTTCAAATTTTTTAAGCTGTTACTATCATTATGCTGTTTTTTTATTGTGTCAAACTTGAATTGAGCAAAATAGCTTATGTTCTTGACCCTTAAAGTTTTCAATTTTATTAATCATAAAAAAAAGAGGGAAGTGGAGATTTGGAGTAGCAGCCATTATTCCCTAGACTAAATGTAAATGGTAGGTAAATAGGAGTGCCTCGAGCTCCCCTAGAAATAAAAGGCTATGTTCGAACAATTTACAGTTCCCTCCCAAAAAATTTAATCCAATTGTTTCTTCGGTTCAAGTTTTCTTTTATTTACTGAATAAAACTTTGTTCGTGTTGTATTATTTATGATGATGGACATTGAATGTATTTGTGAAACTACAAGCCCACTAGCTTAATTATATTATTCAGTCAGAGACGGGTCCAGAAATAAGAAAAAGTTGGGTTGCCCCAGGCGAAAAATGTTGCTCCAACCAAAGGGTAAGTTCCAGAGCAAAAATGTTGCCTCAAACAAACACCAATCCTTCCCAGATTTGAACACACGACCAATGCATTCATAATCCTATGCACATCCAACTAGACCAAACACTTCATTGCTTGGCTTTCCCATCTAGATTTATTTGATCAAATTTTTTTTGCTCCACCGCCACCACCATTCTCTGGTGGTTGCTCCGCCAAAGGGGGTTGCTCCAGGCGGCAGTCTACTCCGACTACCCCTGAAGCCGGCTCTGTATTCAGTCATGGCAAACTTATTAGGATTATTCGTATGCAATGGTCATGGATTGTTTAAATTAGTTTTAGAGTAGAAATATAACATGGATTTGTCTGTCTGCCTTCTATTGTATTTTAACAGTCACTTAACTATCCTATTTTTACAACTTTTGAATATAGTGGCAATGTCATATCCAGTATGGTTGGAAAACTACGTAGTTGCTGAGAATAGATTTGGATGCTATCCAATTTATAAAGCCACTTCTTCTTGAAACTTCTATTTTTACTCCTTTTTACACTCCCAATTGTTATATGCATCCATGTTTGCCTTCAGATCAAGCGTGAATCAGCTTAGTGGAAAACAATATCATCCTTTCTCATGCTTCAACCTTTTTTTTTTGGAATTTCTGTTTTCTTTTGCTTGTTTCTTTCACAACTATCAGTTTTCTGTCATTGTGCATTTGATGTAATTTTTCGTTGCTACAAGTATAGTCCCTTAGCAGTTTAGTTAGGCAATGGGAAATTGATTCATTGCCAAAAATAAAAAAACACGGGATGCGATGAAATATTTTTAGAACATTAACCCTTGCCTGTTTTTCTACTTTCAACAGCAAGAGAGCTACTTTAACCAAAAATTGATCATTTCTCCTTTTAATTGCTAATTTTAGTTAACTGTTCTATTTTAGGTGTTTCTAGGTTCTTTTGTTTTGAAACCATATGATTAATAAATATAATGTCATATTTATATAAGGTATTGATTTTGTTTTCCTTTTTACATTCTTTAATTGGTCAAAACTGAAATCTCAGCTGAAGACACAGAGAGTGATCACTGCATTGATGGTCTAAAAAAAATTTGAAAAGAGAAAAAAGAGTTGACATCCCCTGGACTTAGCATAATAAACTAAATAAAGAGGTTATTTTCCCTTAATACTGCAAATATGTTGACATGCATTTGGTTAGGCTGATACATATCCTATACATGGACAGAACATGTCTTGAGCAACCAGATTGGAGACACATATGCCAGGAGATGTGCACAAAAATGGCCGTGAACTACATGTCACTATGACCAAACATCTGGGCAGGTGTAAGAGAATGTGGTTCAATATAACTAAAACCTGGCATGAAGCAAAAGACTACATCATGAGACTGAAAATATAAATAAGCTGAGTGGCATAAAACCAAAAGAAGCATCAAGCTGCAGTAAGGATGAAGACTGCTGTGAAGAAGCTATCCGCTACAAATACAGTCCAACCCTATAGTTCGCTTGATACAGAGCAAACTTTTTAGTTGTGTGGCCGAACATTACGAAGAATGCTTTACTTATGGCATGCTAATGCGAGTGACATAAAAAGCTAGAAGCAATTATGCTATTGTCATATAGTTGGTCTGTAAAAATTTTTAATACTATTTAGCAGCTACAATGGACAATTTTCTTATATAGTGTTATATTATTTAACAGGAACAATTATGGATCTTTCTGACGTTTTATACCTCATCTCATCTTTTACTCTGTATTTCTTCCATATTCAGAAAATATCTAAAATGAAGAATATTGTTTTGTTCATATTGCAATATGCAGATCTCTTTTTTTCAACTCATTTTTCCCTTCACAAGACTGCTATGCGCAATATATGTATATTCATTAAAACTGCAATTGACATGTACTGCTTACGTATTAAACCTTCCACTGTCCCAATTGTGTTTATAGGTTATTGCCAGTCTGAATGTTATGCTTTTAATTGTGTATAATTATATACTCATGTTGCAATATCCTAGACATAATCCACCGCAATAATCGTCCATTTTAAACTTCATCTCCAGCAGTGGTCAAATTCATCTATGCATTGGTCCATCGGACGTGTATGTGTACTGGTAATTATAAATGGATGTGAAAAATGTGGTCATTAAAATAGGGTTCAGCTTTTCAGTTCTCTCGTGAATGGGGTCATGGGCTGCTCATTCTTCCCTCATTTTTCGCGATTCTTTCTCAAACACTTTCGATCCTCTTTCACTTTTCTCTTTTCTTTATCTTACCCAGTGTTTTCGCCTACGTGTGAGGACCCAAAGCTTTATTTCACCATCTCAGATCTAACCCTAGTTTCTCCAAACCCCTCTATTTCCAATCGCCTCTCCTCAGATCTACTATCTCTTCCATACATCGGTCCTTTCCTCTCGTTTTAGCGCGGTGTCCCTACCTAAAATTGACAACCTAGCTGTGTGCTTTACCGCACGCGTCGAATTCCGTCCTTCCCATCAATCATAATGTGCCATATGTAGTCCAGGCGACTGCGCCCCACTCATTGCCTGGTGATCAACGTCACGTATGGCTGACGTCAGTAAGGGGTTTATTGGTTGATTTGGAATTGTTGGTGCTCTGGTGATGCTACTTCATGGGATGAATTCAACAATATTTGGGCTAGGGTTCGACTTGCTATGGAGAAGTTCGACTGTTTTGGTTCAGCGTGGAGTCTGGTAGGTTGTAGTATGCTTTTCCTTCTTGTTCGGTATCACGACTCACCAACTCCAACTAGTATGCCTTACTCTTATTTTACCAAATATGCAATGAAATATGGTGCCTTGTCTATTACTTGGTGGGAAAAAGGAGAGTTTCTTGGTTACTTAGCTGGGTGTTTGGTCTCTGTTGGGCTTGACGAGAAGGTTAGGATGTCTGTTTATCCTATCAGTCTGTACCCTTTTTAGTTGTCCTCACGTGTGCCCAGCCAATAACAGCCCCCTGATTTCCACTTTTTGCAGTTAAACTCTCCAAATGTTTCAGCCTATAACACTGTAGATTGTATGATCTGTTTTATTTCTTGATGTGTCACTATATTATCTCTCTGCGTGGAGAATGTAATATTGTAGCGTAGCATATATAGCTAGCTCTTGTAATGTAACCTAGATAGGATAACGGTGTATGGTCCACCTTAAAAATCGAATTGTAGTAGGTTGGCTACCACCAACCTCCTGTTGTACTTGTATTTATTATAAGTAATAATAAAAGTGTTTGTGGTCACTTTAAAAACCGGTCGGCTTTGCCAATAATAATAATAATATAGCTAATGTTTTGGTGTGTAAATTTAAGGAGCTTGGGATTTTCTCAAAAAAAAAAAAAAAAAAAAAAACAAAGAGTAAAGAATTGGTAATAATATTAAGCATAAGAAAGATAAAATTGAAGAAAATAGAATTTTAGATTTATCAGAAAAAATGCCCTTTATAATCTTAAAGAGGAGCTTAATAAAATTATGTTGCAAGGAAGAAATTATGTGGAAGCAAAGGTCAAGGGTTGATTGGATGGATGAAGGAGATAAAAATACTAATTTTTTTCATAAAGTTGCTAATTGTGTAAAGATGTATAATGATATCAATTCTATTTTTGTTAATAATGTTGAGATTTCTAACCAAGGTGATCTTAATAGTGAATTCACTAATTATTATCGAGGTATTTTTGGTAAATCTAAAAACCTTATGTTAAAGGAAAACGGGAGTTTACTTTATAATGAGCATAATTTTTTTGATTTAAATGGTCTGGATAGTCCTTTACTAAATCCGAAATTTTAAAAGCTATTAATGTTATGCCTTCTAGGGCTGCACAAAGTATGGGTTGGGTCGGGTTAGACCAAATACTTTATCCGACCCGCATAGGTATGGGTTTAAGGTAGCTCAACCCGTATCCGACCCTATATGAGGTTGGATATGGGTTGGGTTGAAGTATGGGTTGGGTCGGATTAAGTAAGGTTGGGTTGGGTCACTTGAATACAATAAAAAATGAGAATATGAGGGATTTTTTCTAAAAATTATATCAAAATATTCAGCATAATATATCAGATTTTAGCTAGCATAATGCATTTAAAATAACCGATTCATTACAAGACATATAATTAAAATTTCATTGTAAAACACATCATATGAAATTAATTTACTACATAGTTGAGCAAGTGTTTCATTTTAAAATACATTAAAATGCTCTTTAAAATATATTTATCAAATTCTATCTAGTTTGGATTGACATGAAATATTTTTTTGTACATTTATTTATAGAATACATAAACATTATTCTAGGATTATACTATTCTAATTTTAATTGGATGGATATTAAATTAGTTTTTTTTTTTAAAATAGGTTTGGGTTGGGTTAAAATGAGGTTGGATTGAACAAAATGTCAAACCCGACCCGCATATAGTATGGGTTACAAATTGTAACCCATATCCGACCCGAACTAGGATGGGTTGGGTTGGGTTTATGTGGGTTGGGTCGGGTTGGTGGGTTGGGTCGGGTTGGATATGGATTGTGTGCAGCCCTGATGGTTTTCACATTTTGTTTTATGTCATTTTTAATGTCATTTTTTGGGATATGCCTTCTGACAAAGCTCATGGTCCTGATGGTTTTCACATTTTGTTTTATGTCATTTTTTGGGATGCTTTAGAATAGGGGTGGGCATAAACCGCACTGCAATGCGGAAACCGCCCAAACCGAACCGCAAAAATGGTACGGAAAACCGCACCGGATTCTCTCTCTAAAGCAAATAACCCAAACCGAACCGACTCGCATGATACGGTTCGGTTGCGGTTCAAACTTTTACCAAACCGTATTAAACTGAACCGAACCGCATAGCTACACCGACAATGTTATGATAAAAAATTTAACAAATTCTTATCTAACTTTTAATTTAATGCTATATATTCTATATTCAACGTATGATGTAGTTATATTAATTAAAGATAACACTATGTGTACTAACCTTTGGATGACACGTCATAAAATCGTAAATTGTTTGTTGATGAAAGTAATTTTCTTGTTTCATATTTAATACGGGTTCAAACGGGATCGAACCAAAACCGAACCGTATTGCATCGAAACTGAACCGAAACCGAACCGTTTGAATGGTTAGTATAATGGTTTGTATTTTTGATCAACCGTTTGATGCGGTGCGGAAGCAGTTTGAGCTTCAAACCGCACCGAACCGCGCCCACCCCTACTTTAGAAGATGAATTAATTTCTCTTTTTAATGAATTTGAAGGGAAATTACAATTAGGTAGATTTAATTCTGCGAACATTGTGCTATTACATAAGAAAATTAGGGCAAATATTTCAAATGATTTTAGGCCAATTTCCTTATTGAATCGTTCCTTCTAAAGTTTTACCAAATAGATTAAGTTCCATAATGAATGATTTAATTGATAGTTCTCGGACTGCTTTCATAAAAGTGGAAATGTCATTGACGGCGTTGTCGCTGTTCAGGAATAGTTTAATTTTTGTTGTAAGAATAATGTGACTTGTGTTATTCTTAAGCTTAATTTTGTTAAAGCTATTGACTCCATTGACTGGTATTTCCTTAAGGATCCTTTATTGGCTAGTGGTTTTAGTAATAGGTGGATTGGTTGGATTTTGTCTCTTTTTAAATCTAGTAGCTCTAATATTTTTATTAATGGTATTCCTTACGGCAAAATTTAGTTTAAATGTTGTCTTAGGCAAGGATATCCATTATCTCCTTTACTGTTTAATCTGTTGTAGATGTTATTTCTAGAATTATTAAACTAGCTATAGGAATGGTGTGTTAAAAATTTGGTAGAGATATTACTAATGATGGTATTTCTATTTTATAATTTGTCGATGATACTTTAATTGTCTATTCTCATTTGCCAAAATATACCATTACTCTTATTTTTTATTTATTGTTTTGAGTTGCTATCTAGTTTAAAAATCAATTTTGATAAGAGTTCAGTTTTATTTCTTAATGACTTTGATAATTGTGAAACTCTAATGGCTAACACTCTTAATTATAATATAACGATATTTCCTATTGAGTACCTTGGTTTTCTCATTAGGCCTCAAAAATTAAAACATGATGATTGAACACCATTATTGATAAAATTAATAATGAACTGTCTAATTGGAATGGTAGGTTTATTTCGAGAGCTGGTAGGGTGGATTTAATTAACACTGTGTCATCTGCTTTACCCATTTATTGGATGTCTTTCTACCACTTTCCTAATAGCATCATTAAGAAAAATGATATAATTAGAAGGAACTTTCCTTGGTGTGGTGATAGCTCTTTCTCTTGTTTCAAATGTTTAGTTCAGTGGAAAACTGTCTGTAAACCTAAAAAAGAGGGTGGTTTAGGTATCTTAAATTTATGCAATCTTAATATTTACTTTTAAAGCAAATGGTTGTGGAAATTTAATGATTGTAGTGCTAATCTTTTATGAAAAGAAATAATTTATAATAAATGGTATAATGGTAATTTTAATCTAGATCTTGGCACTTTTAATAATTCTAATAATCTCTCACATTTTTTGGAAATCTGTTGTTCTTAGTTTTGAAATTTATAAGTTAGGTATTAATTCTATTGTTCATTCTGGTAATAGTATCTCATTTTGGGATGATTGTCGGATTTCTGTCATTCCTTTAAAAATTGAATTTAAAGAATTATATGATATATGTAATTTTAAAAGGCTTTGATTTCTGACATTCACAATCAAAATCAGACCTCTCCTTGAAATTTTAGTTTTAATCGTACCCTTGTTAGTCTTACTTTTAAGCAGTTTGACTTATTATGTACCAAACTAGACTTGTATAAGTTTGATAACGAAAAAGATATTTATTTTTTTGGCATAGCCAACCAGTTTTTATATGTTTCGTAACACTTTTTTTATTATGACTAATAATAAAATTACAATATAGTACAGGTGACTGTAGTTAACAATCAACTAATTCGGTTTTTAAGGTGGACCGTCCACCGCCTACGGCATTTAAAGTGGCACGTCCACCAAATCTATACTAGATTACAATATAGGAGATAACTAAATATACTAGACTATTATATTCGGTTTTTAAGGTGGACCGTCCACCGACATCCTGTTTAGGTTAGAGCACTGGAGCTAGCTATATATACTAGACTACAATTCGAAAAAGATATTTATAGTTGGTGTTGAGGTAAAAGTGGTTCTTTTACTTCTAAACCCCTCTATAATTTTCTTAGTTTTTCAGGTGTTGAAAATAAAGTTTTTTCTTATCTTTGGAAAGCTAATGGTCCTCCATAAACCAAATTACATATGTGTCTTATCTTACGTAGTAAACTAAATACTATTGAATTACTTAAATTGAAAAATATTGCTATTAATTAGGTTTGCAACAATCATTTGGAAGATATTGTTCATTTGTATTTTGATTGTACTATTACTAAGTTTATTTTATTTAGTATTTTTAACCTTTTTAATTTTCCTTTTAACTTTGATCATTTTAGTTCTGATCTTTATTGGAATATTTACATGTTTCATTATAATATTAATAACAGGTATTTTTATGATGCTATTTTTTAATTACTTGATATATTTGGTTGAAAGAAATCAATGTGCTTTTCATGTCTATAATGAAAATATTAACAATTTGATTTGTAGAATTTCCCTTTTTAGTTCCAATTGGATTTCAAACCCTTCTTATAAACTCAACAAATTTACTGATTTTAAATTTTTTTCTCGAAAGCATTAGGTCTTGTATAATTGTTTTTAAATCTAATTGTTATATAATTAACATGTTGTATCTGTGCCTGTTGCTTCTAGCTATTTTTTTTCTTTTTTCCCTCAGTTGTCCTTTGTATTTTTCTTTATGTATATCTTCCATTTTATGTGTTTTAGGCTTTATGTATTCTGTTCTTGCCTGTGTATTTGTCATTGTTTATTCTGCCTTCTTTTTGGCTTTTGTTCTGCCTGTGTTGTTATTGTTCATATCTTTATTTTTGTATTTTATTCTAGTTATATACGTGAATTTCCTTTTTGCAGCAATAGGTTTTAGGTTAATATTTTCTTTCTTTGGACTCTAGATTTTAGGTCTTTGTATTTTGTTATTTTTGTAAGTTTTTTTTTCCTAGACTCTAAATCTTAGGATCGAGTTTTTTCCTTCTTTTTATCGTATCGGGAGGGATTTGCTACCTGTAAGTCTTGTTGATGGATCTTTTTTCTGGTGTGGAATAAAATTACATAAGTGCTCTTCTCCTTATGAGAATCACTCATTTCTCCCCAACAAAAAACATGAATTAGAAATTCCATATAAAATCATGTGGAAATTGTTAATGTAGCTTACACGAATTTATATCATTATGTTTAACATATGTCCCTAATCAAATTTTGTTTTTAAACCCCTATACATTGTTAACGTAGCTTACACGAATTTATATCATTATGTTTACATATGTCCCTAATCAAATTTTGTTTTTAAACCCCTATACATTTTCAATTTTTTTT
This sequence comes from Allium sativum, assembly GCA_030737875.1. Classification (NCBI taxonomy): domain Eukaryota; kingdom Viridiplantae; phylum Streptophyta; class Magnoliopsida; order Asparagales; family Amaryllidaceae; genus Allium; species Allium sativum. The sequence goes on along the minus strand of CM060909.1, from coordinate 268,756,064 downwards.
AATTAAACAGGGTTAGTGTCAAAACTATAAGATGATTCAAATAAGAAACTTTTGAAACATACCTTAGCGTTAATATGCTATATTCTATACCTTTCAAAATTTACAAATCCTAGGTTTAATTCAATTTTGGCCAATTCTTGTTTTTCTTCTCCGCATGCATGAATGATCATAATAGTTGAATTTTTACTCCAAATCCAAATAGAATTTCGCTTTCAAATTGTTGAAAATTTAATGGCTAGGAATATGAAAGACGAAATGAAGAAATAGTGTTATGGATGAGCTCACTTTCTTGAAAGTGTAATTCAACATGATTATGGTGCAATCGATAATTATCATCTGCTCCCTAAATCATTCTTCATACTTGTGCACTCAAGATTGAAGGATTGAAAATTTGTAAAGCCACTGCCCATTATTTTAAATATTTTGAGAGAGAAAAATTAATTTTATCGAAATTGAAGAGAGGAAGAGGAAAATGAGAAGATTATTCTCTATAAAGTTCTTTTTTTTTTCTTTAGTTAGAATAGAGGAAACCAAATAGAATAAAATGAACGTGAATCTTCTCTCTCTCACAAGTTGATTAGTCATGATAAATACACCTTAGTAGAGAATACAAGAGGACAATAATGGAAAAAAATATTGTATATAAATTTTCTTTTCCAATAAAGAGAAAAGAAACGAAATAAGCGACATTTTTTCTAGAAGTACGAAATAAGCGACACCTTAGTGCTAATGCACATCCAAGACCCAATTATTATAGAAATTCGAATACTTCTATGACTAGCGATATTTATAATAAATCTAGAAGTACGAAAAGAAATATTAATAGAGATTACTTAAGTATTTGGGTTCCGGTAAATTGGAAAAATAGAGAAAATATATCGATGATTATTTTGATTCGGTGGTTAATAATGAAAATTTTATCTTTAAAGGTTCCATTAAACCCTCTTGGGTATGGTTACCTTCCATTTAACCCCTGGACCCAAACAAAGAAAGTGGGTACCAAAGTATATACATCATACTGTTTGCAAGTACACCACAACAAAAAGAAGGCTATTTTTGATATCTCTAGATATTTGTGAATACAAAATTCAGATTATCGAAAAATCACATGATCCAATCTCTTATGAAGGTTCTTTAATTATTTACATTTTATGATTGATTACTATTTATTCTCATGGCATTTATTCTTTTTTTAACGATGACAAAAGGGGAGAATAGTATGTCAAATTAATTGGTTATATGCTTATGTATATGCTACATACTGACATTTTATTACAGGAAGTCATACGGTAAGTACATACTATATTATGAACTAACAAAATGTTATAGAGATTCAGGGAGAGCTAAAAATATATACAAGCATATTCTCAGGGGGAGTAATTCAATATTTTAACAAGAATGCAAGATATGTTGTCATCGATCAAAAAGGGGGAGAATGTTGAGCAATGAGATTTTGATTGATGCCAGCGAATGAAGCTACTATGTGAATCGAATCATAAAGATAAGGTTTTATATTTATATATATATATATATAAATAAATATATATATATAATTAAAAAACCTTCAAAAAGCCAGGCTATGCAAAAACTGGCCTACCAGTCGACTGGTGGGAAATCCACCAGTCGGCTGGTCAAGCTATCTCTGCGCATAACATCTAGTTTCAAAAGTTTTATTTAAATGTTTTAATTCTACCAGTCAACTGGTGATTTCTAACCAGTCGACTGATTCGACCCAGAAACTATTTTCTGAAGAATAACCATTCTTTATGAAGAGACTCCTCTTCATAAATCAAAGGAAATGAACATAACTTTTGATGGAAACTATTCATGAAGAATTGCTACTCCTATACTACAATATAAACAAGTTTAATCATGTTTTACAATTACTTAATCTATCCGAATTTTACCGATTTTTCTAATCATCATTCTACTCTCTCCATTTATTTTTCTTTACAATTAAAAAGCTCTTCAATTCAAATACTTGTTGAATCCGTGAATCAATTTAATATCATTTGATTCAATAAGCAATATTCTTCCTTAAATCTTTGCATTCAAAGCATATACTCAAGAATCAGATTATAGGAAGGTTGTACTTAAAATATTGGCTATTCGTGTTAATTCAAGAAAACAAATAAAAAGTCAAACTCTTGTAATAATTGAAGACCTGTGTAGTTGCTCAGGCGAGAGACATCCTTGTTGTGGCTCAGGTGTACTGACCTATTCCTCCGAATTAAGAGAGGGCGGTGTTAGTGAATTCTGAAGAGGAGATTCAGGACTGGACGTAGGGCAGGAAGTCCGAACCAATATAAAAATTTCTGGTGTCACTTTACTTTACTTTCTGCATTTACGTTGATTGTGATATATCTTCGTAGTTTAGATTGTATTTGTCTATTGCATATCATTTAGCTAGCATATCACATATATTTTCGCTATATCCATGTAGATCCTTTAAGTCATACATATCGACTATTTTTCAAATGGTATCAAAGGCTTGCATTCTAGAGATCGTAACAGCATCCTAGAACAAATGGCAATAAAGAAATCTAGTCAAGGCATTAGAAAGTGGAAGGACAAAAAAGCAGAATCAAGAGAGCAAGGAAACAAATGTCTCATGGCTGAAGTCAGATCACAATCGGTATGTGTAGATTCATTATATAAAGATCTTCTGTTAGACCATGAAAAATTATTGAAAGATTTTAAAAGCTTAGGTAAACTTAATTCAATTATTTTGGCCAAGTTTATAGGTTGTGAGCAAGAAATTTCCAAATTAAAAGAGGAAAACAATTTTTTAGCAAAACAAACCAATTGTTTTAAAAATACCTTGGAAGAGCATGTTTTTCAAAAAGATTTTTTTCAAAAAGAAAATGAGCAGCTAGAAGATAAAAACAATATTCTTTTGATGGAAATTGATCTTTTGCAAAATACATATTCATCTTTAGAAGATTCTTTAAATAATTCTAGTTCTTTAGTTTTGTCTCTTAAAAAAGAGAATGGAGCTTTAACTGAAAAGAATTCAGAATTATCTAATGAATATGAGATTTTGCAAAATTAAATTTCTAATTCAAAAGGAAATTTTAAAAAATTACAATCTTCTTTAGATAATTCAGAATCTCAAATTTTTGGTCTCGAAGTTGAGAATGGTGCTTTAAAAAGAAAGAATTCTGAATTAAATAAAGAAATTGATGACTTAAAAATAATAACAAAATTTCTTTTGAAAATGTCAATCGCAAATTTGGAATCAAATTTGATAAATGTACAAGTAAGTTCGCGAAATTTAATAAAGGTCAAAATGATTTAAATATGATTTTATATAGATCTCGACCTTTACATGACAAAAGTGGTTTAGGATATGATAAAACCAATCATAGAAATAGTACTAGATATGCTTTTATGTACAATAAGAACATCATTGCTAGTACTAATGCACATCCAAGACCCAATTCTATAGAATTCGAATACTTCTATGACTAACGATATTTATAATAAATCTAGAAGTACGAAAAGAAATATCAATAGAGATTACTTAAGTATTTGGGTTCCTGTAAATTGGAAAAATAGATAAAAATGTATCGATGATTATTTTGATTCAGTAGTTAATAATGAAAATTTTATCTTTAAAGGTTCCATTAAACCCTCTTGGGTATGGTTACATTCCATTTAACCCCTGGACCCAAACAAAGAAAGTGGGTACCGAAGTATATACATCATACTGTTTGCAGTTACACCACAACAAAAAGAAGGCTATTTTCGATATCCCTAGATATTTGTGAATACAAAATTCAGATTATCGAAAAAGCACATGATCCAATCTCTCATGAAGATGCTTTAATTATTTACATTTTATGATCGATTACTATTTATTCTCATGACATTTATTCTTTTTTATCGATGACAAAAGGGGAGAATAGTATGTCAATTTAATTGGTTATATGCTTATATATATGCTATATACTGACATTTTGTTACAGGAAGTCATACAATAAGCACATACTATATTATGAACTAACAAAATGTTGTAGGGATTTAGGGAGAGCTAATAATATATACAAGCATATATCCAGGGGGAGCAATTCAATATTTTAATAAGAATGCAAGATATGTTGTCATCGATCAAAAATGGGGAGAATTTCGAATAACGAGATTTTGATCGATGCCAACAAATGAAGCTACTATGGGAATCGAATCATAAAGATAAGGTTATATATATATATACACACATTGAGTCATGTTAGAATTATGTTAAAATCTATCCTCAAGTATACACGGATGTGTTAATCAAGTTATATATATAATTAAAAAACCTTCAAAAAGCCAGACTGTGCAAAAACTGGCCTACCAGTCGACTGGTAGGAAATCCACCAGTCGACTGGTCAAGCTATCTCTACACATAACGGCTAGTTTCAAAAGTTTTATATAAATATTTTAATTCTACCAGTCAACTGATGATTTCTAACCAGTCCACTGATTCGACCCAGAAACTATTTTCTGAAGAGTCACCACTCTTCATGAAGAGACTCCTCTTCATTAATCAAAGGAAATGAACATAACTTTTGATGGAAACTATTCATGAAGAATTGCTACTCTTATACTACTATATAAACAAGTTTAATCATGTTTTACAATTACTTAATCTATCCGAATTTTACTGATTTTTTAAATCATCATAAAAAAATCATCATTCTACTCCATTTTTATTTTTTGCAATTAAAAAGCTCTCCAATTCAAATACTTGTCGAATCCGCGAATCACTTTAATATCATTTGATTCAACAAGAAATATTCTTCCTTATATCTTTGCATTCAAAGCATATACTCGAGGATCAGATTATGGGAAGGTTGTACTTAAAATATTGTCTATTCGTGTTGATTCAAGAACACAAATAAGAAGACAAACTCTAGTAATAATTGAAGACCTGTATAGTTGCTCAGGCGAGAGGCATCCTTGTTGGGGCTCGGGTGTACTGACCTATTCCTTCGAGTTAAGGGAGAGCAGTGTTAGTGAATTCCGAAGAGGAGCTTCCGAACTGAGCGTAGGGCGGGAAGTCCGAACCAGTATAAAAATTTCTGGTGTCACTTACTTTACTTTCCGCATTTACTTTGATTGTGATATATCTCCGTAGTTTAGATTGTATTTGTCTATTGCATATCATTTAGTTAGCGTATCACCTATATTTCCGCTATATCCATATAGATCCTTTGAGTCATACATATCGACTATTTTTCATGCTAAAGTCCATCTACTACAAACTTAGTATTCACGCTGGTATTATTGTAAATGCTAGTAAAGCGAAAATTTATTTCAGCTCTTCAAGTAAGAACACCCAGTAAATACGAGATATATTATCATATGAAAAAAGGCAGCTGCCTGTAAAATACCTAGGTGTTTCACTTTCATCCAATTATGTACATTATACAGAATGTAATGCCTTGATACATAGAGTTCATAAGAAGATAGAGGGATGGCAAGCTAAATATCTGAGTCTAGCTGGAAAGGCAGAACACATACACTCGGTTATTGCTCCTACAATTTTATACTGCTTGTTTGTATACCAAATTCCTGAATTCACCTTGGGCAAGCTTTTTGTTCTGATTTCTTTTGGGGTAATTCAAAACATAAAGTAGCATGGCACCAGTTATGTAAACCAAAGAAAGAAGGGGGAGTGGGACTGAAATTATTAACTGTCCTTAAGAAGGCTTCCTGCATGAAATTGTTGTGGAACTTTTTCACAAAAGAGAATTTGCGGAGCAAATGGTTGAAGTGAAGGTACTGTCCTAACAAATTCTTTTGGAGTATGCACATTGATAATAATGCCTCTTATACCTGGAAGTCGTGCTTAGAATGAGAACATCAATTAAACAAGTACTAAATAAAGTGATTGCTAAAGGTTCACAAACCTCTCTTTGGTTTGAGTCGTGGCTCAATTGTAAATGTTTGGTCGATCTTCGAGGCATGAATAGGTTCTGAGCAATTGGAAGTCAGTCGGATACTGTTAGTATGATAGTTCCAGAATATAGCTCAGATCCAATGCTCCATCCATCTATTAGAGAGATAGCTTCCGAATTTTAGAGTACTACAATATTTCCTAAAAAACAACAAGATGTTTATGAATGGTGTGATGATGGAAAATTTTCTCTTCATACCGCTTAGGATAAAGTGAGAGATAAAGGCAATTCTAAGCCTATTTATCTCATTATACGACATTCTAAGAGCAACAAACGTATGTCATTTGTTTCCTATCCAGCGACACTTGATAGGCTTAATACAAAGAAGAGTGTAACGACCCGCCTTTTTGTCCGTTTCTTGCCCGTAATTAAACCAACTTAAATCGTTCATAAAGATGGATGGTTATGGGTACTAACATATTCAACACAAACAACAGAACTTTTTTATTTCATTACAAAATTTTACATCAGAGTTATAATGAATCAGAGTACAACATAAGCTCAGCAAAAAACAAAAAGGCTCACAACAGAAGAAGTAAAATCTCAAACGTATATCTAGCTTCAAACCTGAATCCAGCTCTGACGGCTAAATCAGCAAACTAAACTACTAGCTGCTCGTGCAAAAATAATGGGCACCCAGAGTTTAAATACAATAAAAATAAACTTTGAGTCAATCGTGAGACTGGTGTGAGAACTCAAACCGGTTATTATTTAGGGTTTATTTTAAAGTTGGGAAAATTTACCAGACCATGCCGCTAATGCGGAACAAGTTTACTCTATGTGAATTCCCGTGCATAGAAATCCGCAATGACTTCGGAAAATGAAGCTATCATAAGCTCGTCCCGTATCACACAATGCAAGCGCACACCAGATGGGCGAGTTTTGTCTTATGATAACCAAATATGCTTTAATACGTGAAAATCCTCTTTTACCTATATCAGTGCATAGTGTTGAAACCATTTCATGAAAAAATATTTTAATCTTAGCGAGCACAGTAACTATGTCCACATACATAGTTTACGAACAAATCGAATGGCTCATATTGGTTATTAGGTTTTCCAACATGATGGTTCCTGACATGAAAGATTAATGGAGGACACGAAGCTAAGTAATTCCCAGTTAACATCCAGACACAGACACTGAATACATAGCGCGAAGTATATATCCCGATTTTCATCCAGACATCGGACACCGTATATACTTTATTTCCTCAGGTTTATACAACCTAACCGCCAGTTTACCATTAATCCGGGTTGTGAGGTTCGTCGATGTCACGATATACATAAAGCTATGCCTTAATAAGCCATGCTTTGATCATCACTAGCTCGTTTCATAACTCGAGTATTCCACATTGACAGTTCACGATGTGTCACTGATTTCTATCGATACATAACCTCTAAGTTCGTATGTCTTAGAGATCAGGAAAATTTATGGCCACAAATTCGATATATATTAACAGAAATTAGTGATACGCAGTTAATTTCAACATCAGACACACAATCCATACAAGTTCGTTCTGGGTCGAAAATGGAACAAAAATCCGAAAATATTCAAAAATATTCAGATCTCATGCCACTTATAACCTCGTGTTGGGTGATCGGCCCAATCGAGACATCATCAATCAATCCAAACTATTCGAAGATTCTCGGTCTTCGCTTATCGATTTGCAAGTCTTTAACTTCCCTATAACGTCGTATTATTACTTGGAATGGGTTTCGAAATATTCGATCCCAGTCTTTCAAGTAATAAGCGCATTTTTAAAACGATGGTTGTAGGTCATTCCGGATTTCCCATTTTAATCTCCTTCCAAATCGTTATCAATTTATTTACAAGATAAAATTGAATTTATTCAAATCCCATGGAATCACGTACCATTTAAACTCTTCTTTGAAATTTTATGTCCATTTCCAGTCTTATATTTCAAAACATAATTTGATAACTTTTTCATAAGTTTTCAAAGTTACCAAATCTTAATTTGGTTTTAAATTCCATTCACGACAATTCGAACCATTGATATTTCAACTATGGTGTAGTTTCCTTCATCGATATCAATTCACAAACCCAAGAAAAATTAGATTTCCATAACAGCTTATAATTCTTCTTCTCATATCGAATATTTGACTAACACTAACCAAACTCGTTACTTTTTCATTTCAAACTTCCAATATTTTATTTAAATTCAGTAATATTTAAATAAATTTCATACGAAAAATTTTAAGCCCTTTCAAATCTTTAAAAATATATTTAACAACTCTTTCCATAATTTTAAACAAAAGTTCCTGGTTTAAAATCTGTAAAACCAAATCATTTTCAAAGAACAAATTATGATAACGTTGAAAGCATTACCGAAAGTGCCGAAAATGGCTATTTAGATCAAATAGTTTCAAAATTATCCAAAATTCAAATATTTCAACTCACATCACTTTTAAACAATAAAATATGATTTACCATAAATTTCCCAAATTTTTGATAATTTTATAAACCTATTTTTATTCGATTTTCCTTTACGATCGCCGAACTGCACGTATAGCGACCTTTTCCAATTTTATTTTAAACATATCCTGAAAACCATACATTAGAATTAGAAATTTTCTTTTCTATTCAAAAATTATTATTAATAGAATTCTGACGTTGCTCGTTTCACGTCAATCCGATTTAAAATGTTCAAGTCATGGTCGTTTGAAAATTAAGATCGATATTAACGAACTGTCGCTACGCGATGCGCTCAATTCAAGCTATAACGATTTAATATAAATCGTCTAAACCTTTTATAAACTAAATTTAAATTTCCATAACTTAAATATTTTTTAAAACATATTTCAAATAATATTTTATATTTACATTTGAGTTCCAAAAATCACTTTACTTCAAATCATCATTTCAAATTTTAAAATATTCATTTCAAATTAAATTGAAATCTTAATAATAATATTTTTCAAACCTTAAAAAATTACTTATAACTATCGTTGAATTGTTTACAACCAACCCATGTTGAATACATGTTTCAAATCACTATACGATCAAAATTTCAAATCTACTTAACTTTAAAATCGTTTCACAACATCGGTGATCAGTTTTTAATTTTTCAAGTAATTGAGATTTAATTCAAAATTTAATTTATTTTCAAAAATAACCAAACCAATCTAATATAACGTTTGAGATGCTTCGAAAACTGCTTCGGCTTTTACGAAAATCACCTTATCATTTCTAACATAGCATTTCAACCATATTCCAAAACTTTTCAAAAATAATATTTTATATTCCCATTTGTTCCGAAACCACCTTATTTCAATTTATCATTTCCGAGTCTCCGTTTTAAAATAAATTGAATGATAATTCCTTAAAACTCGTCGATTATTATCTTGAATTCAATTGTTTGCATAAAATTAGTTATTTGTGTACATAATTCAAAATCCCCTTTTCCTTCCGAATTTCAAAACAGTTCTCTTCAAAAATTGTTGCTTTCCACGAACACTGTTTAATTATTTAAGATTTTCAAACAAATTCAAATATAATTCAAAATTTCAACTCATTAATTTTAATAATAAAATCGTTATTTGCATGGCAAGGAGATTCGATCGATTATCCGCATAATTCCCCAACTACGGTGTGTGTGATACAACCATAAACAAATCAATGATCAACCATATAAGCACGAAGCCATTCACCGTAAACACAACAAATCTACGACAACCAATTTCACTGTGTGCAAAGCTTTACGGTCAATAGCGCTCAGTGTCTGGTGTACACTAACTAGATGGACATCAACCAAATGCCACACATAACCACATATACTCGCAACAACCAATCGTTAACTCCTTATAATTATAAATTTATTTTATAACTAATTACTCTACTTAAAATTTAAAAATAAATAAATGGGAGTTCTCACCTCTGTAGCTATTTGAATGGCGACAACTTCGAATTGGTACGGATGACACATGTACGTTACATCAAGCATGCAAATCAAATGATGTCGGAGTGCAATTTGGATCGATACGACGCCATAAACTCCAGCATGACATAGCTAACCAAGCAACGGTTGATCACAACGAGTCAACTTAAGCACAAATCCAAGCGACAAAGCTAATGGGCAGATCCACAAACAAAGGAAACTAAAGCACAGGCAACCACTAATTACTCGCCATACGAATAAGAAAGCAATGATAAACATATACACAACATGCATGTGTATATATTTTGTTTATAATGCACACGCACATGTTTATTTCTTCTTTTTAAAGGAGAAAGACGGAGTTCAGAAATGCTAGAAGGCCAGAAAATAAGCTTTCGGGCAAAAGCGCGGCCAAGTTGGAAGAGAATGATTGGTTAAAATTTTGTGTGGAGAGAGAAACAGACAATGTTCAGAGGAAGAAAGACAAATACATTCCCCTTGAATTCAACATGAGGGGTATATTTCGGGCAAATTCGGGCCTATTTTGGTTCGGGCTCTCTAGCACAGTTCGGCGGAGTTTGCCAGAAGTGGTACTGTAGCTTGTCTTGGCTGGTTGAATCTCCTTTTCCCTTCTTGTCTTCTCGCGATTTACAAGTTTTAGGAAGAACAAAAGTGGGTTTACAAGCTGCTAAAGGGGAAGGCCCAGAACAAACAAAGAGGGACCGAACTATTTTTACAAGGGAAACAGATAGCGGTTTTGAGTGGAGAAAGCGAGCCATGTGAAGGAGGCAATGCATGTTGAAAAGAAGAGAAGTGGAAATGGAAGCAGGAAAAGATTATTCTACTTTATTATCCAACGGAAGCATCTTACAAGGAAAAGTACACGAACTATTCAAAGAAATGCACAAAACTAGGATAAACAAGAAGAATCAAATGTGCTAACTAAAGAATAGGACAAATAATGAATGAGTCATTATTTCTAACACCCTCCCTTAAACTGGATGTGCTAACATTCAATTTACAAAACAATGAACCGTGCTTCTCAATTTCTTCATCGTCTTGCATAGACGAACTCGGTCACAAATCTCATCTCTACCTGGTTGGACATGCTTAACTATTTCATTTTGATTGGTTACTTTACACCATCAACAAAACTCTTGGTTTTCGCTCAGGGATCCACTGACCTCTCATTGGGGTCATTCCCTGATACTGCTGTATCTGTCGTCTCCCCAACAAGTGAGAACCGCAACTCTTCTTCCTTACTTATTGGATGACACAAAACCAAGTCTTTTTCACTCAGCCTACTTCACATGTAGGCATGTGTATCTTCCTATAGACATATCTTCAAACAGTTCCTCTTAAGCATTCCATAAATATCCAACCCCACGACCAACATCGTCTTCTTCGTTGTCACATCAGCAACCAACGTTTTGCTGAACGTCCTCTTCATGCTGACATCCACTTCAATAGGACAACAACAAAACCCACATTCCTCTTCAACTACATTAACTGCTACTAAACTCCACTTAGCAACTGCAACTTTAATCTCCAACGGCAATCACCATCACTCAAATTCACACACCTCTTCCATCACACGTCAACACAATCACAAGTCAAACATCGTTCACCAAAATGCTGCTCCACCATCAACGGCGAACAAACACTGCTCCCACTCGATAACAGTAAACAACAACCAATCATTCTTAGCTAGCAACATAACATTACCAAACTTCACCCCAATCACGCAGCTTGAACACCCCACTGACCTGAGCACATACACATTTAATCAAACAATCATCCAACTCCACTATACCACAGCGACATTCATTCAACAAACCACAAGGCCAAAACTTCTCCAACACACCACAAACCAACAAAAACTTCAACATACTACCCACAACCTGGACATCAAACCATCCTTACAACAGCCACTACATAGCCAAACACCACATCAAATACCCTAGTGCCAACCACAAACATCATCCCACAACTTCTACCTCATTTTTTTGTGTGCTTGAACCACCTGAGCACCTACATCTGCACCATATCCTCTCCTCTGCACCATATTTCTGTCACTTTCCAGTAAACCATCCACAACCAAGCTGCCTCGACGTTGCCTCCTACAACCAACACAAAATTGTATCCCTAGACCCCTACTCAAACATCACTATTCACCAATACATCAAACCAACTTTGTTTCCATTTCTTTGTACACTTATGCCATGTATGTTTTGGGTTCGAACCAACCAATGACCCATACACCACATTTGAAGCACTGCATTCAACTTCTATCACCTCTCACTGAATCAACAACTCCTCTAGCTCTGCATCAAATTGTCGAACAACCTTGCATCACAAACTCAAATTCCTATATCTCCTCATTGTCCCACCATACCAGTACCACCTCGATAATCGACATGGACTTCGCCAACAAATAAGAACGATCATCATCCTTAGCCAAACCCACTACACCTCCTCATTCAACTGCCTATCACCACTCAAAAATGCCACAATCCCATACGTTTTGCGACTACATTCAACGAAAAACTGCACCAAACCGCCATCTCAACATCATCGCCTGCAGCTAGCATCACTGACCCTGACTTCATCAGTACCTCAAGCATATCCACAAAATGCCATCCACCATTCAACCAAACTACAGTCGCCCTCTCCATCAAAATTAAATCTTCATCATTCCTACTCCAATATTTCACTGCTTCAACCTCGATGGAAACATCATTTCCTCATCCCAATGTTCGGTCCTCGGCTAGTTGCCTGCTACAATTGGTAAGCTCAAGGTAACAATGCTTTCTTCATGTCTCGCAGCATGAACATGTTTGCTCTGGTATCCTTAGTCGACACAGCAACAAGTAAATGTCTTTTTGGCATATGTATACTCCAGCCAAATAAAGTGCAATGTTTCCATAATATTAGCAGCAAACATGTAATCCACATGGCATGGGAAGGATGTCAGATAGATTCTAGATTGGGAAAGATCATCCTTTAGTAAATTTTCAGTTAGATACTACTAAATCTAGGTAGGGCAGCTGCCCTATCTTGCCCACATCTAGATACTCCCCAAAAATCATGATGATATCTTTATAACCATCTTATTTTTCTTTCCCGCAGACGAAAGAAATACTTTTCCATCAACGATGTCACCCTTCTCAATCACCTTATCCTCGTTTTCAACCTTCTTATTATTCAAATAAAGACCTCCTTTTTTAACCAGACATCTAGCAGCAGATTTACTGCTAAGTAAACCACTATTAACTGAAACATCAACCAAACAACAATTCAAAACAGCGCCATAACTCAATGAATAAGAAAGGACGTCTTCAACAATTGCCTCGATTGTTTTTGAATTCAGCAGAGTTTTGGTTCCCGGTCTCAAAGTTTCCGTTGCATTCAATGCCTCAGTCAGACCTTCTTTGTAAAGTATTTGGAACATAGTTAGGCATAAATATCATTTGCTTTTCTAGCTCTTCAGTCTCATCCATACTAAAAATGGTCATAGTTTTCAAGAATTTACGAGCACAAAAATAAAATACTGGTAAAACTTGTAAGGAGACAACGTTTTTGTAAACAACCAAATAACACCATATTCTAATTTTCCAATTTTTTTTCTTTTTACCATCACTTCTCAACAAAAGAGGAAATGTTAGTCCATACACAGCTCCTTGTACTTGTAATTTCTTACAGAACAAATCTGTACCAGATGTAATGTTTCCCCATTGATCACTGCCACTTATTTCTTCTGATTTCAAACTTTTTCTAATGCTTTCTTTTGCCATCTTATTGCCAACTCTAGCACATCTTCCATTAGAGCCATACTACCTCTTGGTTTCGACGCTGCCATGGCGAGATAACATGCCTAAAGCGCTTTCTAGCATGCTTTGGCCTTTAACGGGCTGAGCTTGTTAAAAAATTATATGGAGGAAGAGGAACAAATTAGAAGAAAGTAGAATATTTTTAAGGGAGGAGAAAAAATACTTTTATTGCTTGATTCTTTTTTCTTGCTTGATCATTGATCGGTACAACATATGAGAGAGTATCTATATATAACATGACAATGTTCTACACTCTTCTCTCTCTAGACAATTCTATTGCATATTTTGATAGACCAAAATTTATTATCATTTATTTGATTTTGGCCTTTCCTAAAACAAGGATAGAATTTATTACATAATTGACATTTACTTATAAAACTAAATTTGTTTGTTTCCATTTAAAACCAAGTTTACTTTTCAACATCCCCCCGTAAACTTGGTTTTATTACTCTAAGCAAATTTCTCAACTTGATAAAATCTTCATACTTGAGCGGCTTGGTGAAAATATCAGCAATTTGATCATTGGACTTCACGTACTCTAGCTGCACTTCCTTTCTAGTGACAGACTCTCTAATGTAGTGATAGCGTGTGTCAATATGCTTGCTTCGATCATGAAAGACTGGATTTTTGGCCAAAGCAATTGCTGACTTGTTATCCATGAAAATCTTGGTTGGCCCCTTTTGTTGTAAATTTAATTCTTTTAGCAAGTTCCTTAGCCAAATTACATGGAAAACACATGAAGTAGCCGCTACATACTCTGCTTCGCATGTAGAAAGCGTGAAAATTGGTTGTTTTTTCGATGTCCATGTGAAAGTTGTGTCTCCCATGTAGAACACAAAACCACTTGTGCTTTTCCGGTCATCTATATATCCACTCCAATCACTATCACTATATCCAACAAGATCATAATTATCAGAAACAGAGTAGTACAAACCAAAGTTTGTTGTCCCTTTAACATAGCGAAGAATCCTCTTTGCTGCCTTCAAATGTGTTGTGGTTGGATTCTCCATGTATCGGCTTACAACTCCAACCGCATATAGAATGTCGGGCCTTGTGCACGTTAAATATCTCAAGCTTCCAACCAAGCTTTTGAAAAGTGTAGCGTCTACTTTTTCTCCTTCTTCGTGCCTTGATAATTTGATTCCACATTCAATTGGCGTGCAAACTGGATTAGAGTCATCCATTCTGAACTTCCTCAATATTTCCTTAGCATAGTCTTCTTGAGTGATTAGAATGCCTTCATCTTCTTGTTTTACTTCAATGCCAAGGTAATAAGACATGAGCCCAATATCAGCCATCTCAAACTCCTTCATCATCTCTTTCTTAAATTCTTTAAACATGCTTGGATTGCTACCTGTAAAAATCAAGTCATCTACATATAAACATACAATCAATGTATCACCATTTTGGATTTTAATATAGAGTGCATGCTCATATGGACATTTAATGAAGTTTCTCTCTTTCAAATACTTATCAATTCGAGCATTCCAAGCTCTTGGAGCTTGTTTCAACCCATAAAGTGCCTTCTTTAGCTTTAAAACTTTGTCTTCATCTCCCTTGACTTCGTAGCCTTGTGGTTGCTTGATATAAACTTCTTCTTCAAGAATTCCATTTAGGAAGGCAGACTTCACATCCATTTGATGTATCTTCCACTTGTTTTGAGCTGCTAAAGAAATTATCAATCTTACAGTTTCTAATCGAGCAACTGGAGCAAATACCTCTTCATGGTCAATGCCAACTCTTTGAATATAGCCTTTTGCTACACATCTTGCCTTGTATCTTTCAACTTCTCCTTTGGCATTTTTCTTTACTTTGTACACCCACTTGACACCAATCGCCTTATGTCCTTTTGGAAGTGAAGCTAGCTCCCACGTGTCATTTTTCTTGATCGCCTTAATTTCTTCGTCCATAACGTCTCTCCAACTCTTCTTTTGCAAAGCTTCTTGAAAATTTATGGGCTCACAATCTGCAAAAAGACAAAAAAGAGTAGTATTATCTTGGTTTTCTGTTACATCATAAATTTCTTGAATGCTTCTAAAACGAGTAACCCTTTCACTTGAGCTCCCTTCTTCTAGACAATTTGTTGTTGGTGAAGCTAGTGGGGAAGTAGGCTCTTCTCTTAATTGTTCGATCCTTGGTTGTTGTATCTCATCTTCTTCAAAATATGGAAAGAAGTTGTAATTCTCATCATACGATTTCCAATCCCATTCTCCTTCTTCATCGAATACAATATCTCGGCTAATTATTATCTTCTTTATATCGGGATTGTAAAGTTTATAGCCTTTAGAATTTGTGTCATAACCAATAAAAATATATTTTTCACTTTTATCATCCAATTTGCTTCGCTTTTCATTCGGTACATGTACATGAGCTATGCTTCCAAAAACTCTTAAATGAGAAATGTCAGGCTTCCTTCCGCTCCATGCTTCTTGTGGTGTCTTCCTACACACACTTCTTGTTGGAGATCGATTTGATAGATAAACAGCGCATGCCATAACTTCCGCCCAAAATTCTTTTGGTAGTCTCTTACTTTTTAGTATGCTCCTTGCCATTTCAACAATTGTCCTGTTCTTCCTTTCTGCTACTCCATTTTGCTGAGGAGATCTAGGCACTGTTAGTTGGCGTCGAATTCCATTATTTTCACAATACTTCTGAAATTCTCTTGATGTGAACTCTCCTCCACGGTCAGATCTCATGGCTTTTATCATAAGGCCACTTTCCTTCTCAACATGAGCTTTGAACTTCTTGAAGTTCTCAAATACCTCTGATTTCTCCTTCAAAAAATACACCTACGTTTTTCTTGAAAAATCATCAATAAAAAGAAGGAAATAATTACTTTTACCTAGTGAGCTTGGCTTGATTGGTCCACACACGTCTGTATGTATGAGTTCTAATGGTTTCTTGGCCCTTGAGTATGACTCCTTTGGAAATCCCATTTTGACTTGCTTCCCAAGTAAACATCCTTCGCACAGTTGATTGGGATGATTTATGCAAGGCAATCATCTCATTATTTCTTTCTTAAAGAGCAATTCCAGTCCTTTGAAGTTAAGATGTCCAAAACGAAGATGCCAAAGCCATGAGACATCTTGGTAGCATGCCTTAAGACATTGGGCGACATTATGTTGAATGTTGAGCACAAACATTCTATTTTTTGAGATTGGTACCTTAGTAATGAGATTTCTTGCACTGTCTCTTATGGAAAGGCTTTTATCCTTTAATTGAATATCATAACCTTTATCTTAGAGTTGTCCTAAGCTCAAGATGTTACTTTTCATGTTTGGTACATAGTAAACATTAAAAATAAATTGATGCTCTCCATTCTTCAATTTAATAAGAACATTACCTTTGTCTTTCACTGCTACCTTTGATTCATCTCCAAACGCCACATTCTCTTTTATTGTTTCATCAAGCTCTACAAACATATTTTTTCTTCCGCACATATGGTTGCTTGCGCCGCTATCTAGATACCATTGATTGTCCTCCCCTTTTTCATTTTCTTTATGGGCCAATAATAATGTGCCATCTTCTACAATTCTTTCTTCAGCATAATTGGTCTTCTCTTCAACTTTATTGTTTCTTGGAGCTCTACATTCAGAAGCACAGTGTCCAAATTTGTTGCAATTATAGCATTTGATCCGTGATTTGTCACTCCTTGAATTTGAATTGCCTCTCCCACGACCTCTAATTGTGCTTTCTCCTCTTTGATTATTGTTGCTTTGATTGTTTTCATAGTTGGGCCTCCAACCTCGTCCATATCCATATCCGCGTCCTCTTCCTCGTTCTTGACCATGACTCCATCTTTGTTGACTTTGACTACCTTCTTCCTTTTTTGAATCAATTCGTGTCTTAAGAACATGCTCCACGGTCTCTTCCTTCTTCTTTTTCTTTTCTTCATACGCTTGCAATGAGCCTAAAAGCTCCTCTATAGCCATGGTCTCCAGGTTTTTTGTTTCTTCAATGATGGCGACAATATGTTCAAACTTTGGATCTAATGATCTAAGAATCTTCTCCATAATTCTGACATCATCTAATTCTTCAACATTTCTTTTCAAATTATTAGTAACAACTAAAACTCTTGAAAAATAATCAGAAACAAGTTCACCTTCTTTCATATGTAGAGATTCAAATTCTCCTCTTAATGTTTGAAGACGCACCTTTTTGACTTAATCTGCCCCCTTGTAAGACACCTGAAGCTTTTCCCATGCTTCTTTTGCTGATTTTGCTTCCGAAATCTTTTCAAAAGTGTCATCATCCAACGCTTGATAAATTAGACTAAGAGCCTTCTTGTCTCTTGTCCTCAAGTTTTCCAATTCATCCTTTTGGGTTTGAGATAGACTATTTTCGTCTTCTGGTTCAGTATAGCCTTTCTCAACTATCTGCCATACACGATTTTCTCCAAGGAGGCCACCATTCTTAAGTTCCAATTATCATAGTTGGTCTTAGTAAGCATTGGAACTGGTATGAGAACGTTGTTATTCGCCATCTCTTAGGATCTTCAAGCTCCGATACCACTTTGTTAAAAAATTATATGGAGGAAGAGGAACAAATTAGAAGAAAGTAGAATATTTTTAAGGGAGGAGAAAAAATACTTTTATTGCTTGATTCTTTTTTCTTGCTTGATCATTGATCGGTACAACATATGAGAGAGTATCTATATATAACATGACAATGTTCTACACTCTTCTCTCTCTAGACAATTCTATTGCATATTTTGATAGACCAAAATCTATTATCATTTATTTGATTTTGGCCTTTCCTAAAACAAGGATAGAATTTATTACATAATTGGCATTTACTTATAAAACCAAATTTGTTTATTTCCATTTAAAACCAAGTTTACTTTTCAACAGAGCTATCCAGGATTTGCCTTCTTCAAAGGGGGACTGGCCGGGCTATCTTGTTGTTGACGCTACTTTTGTTGGCAGGACTCACCTGGAGATCGTGTAGGAGGTGTAGATGCTGTCATTTATTTTGAGGAGAAGAGATCTGCTCCGTGAAATTTGGAAGTTTCTCCTTTTAAAATAGTCTACACGAATAACACCGAGAGGACCCGGCGGACGACAACCTTTTAAGATGGCTATAACAGCCGGAGAACAACATACAAGATCGAAAAAACTCTTATGAGAGCAACCTGACTCTGATACCAATTGTTGAAAATAAGAGAAGTGAAAATGGAAGCAGGAAAAGATTATTCTACTTTATTATCCAATGGAAGCATCTTATAAAGACAGTACATGAACTATTCAAAGAAACGCATAAAACTAGGACAAACAAGAAAAATCAAACGTGCTAACTAAAGAATAGGACAAATAATGAATGATTCATTATTTCTAACAATGCATGCATAGGACGGAAGTTTAGCGGGGCGACATGAATGCGTGAGGATAAGCGACATAAGAGAAGAAAAAGAGAGTACAGAGTCTGTGGTCGAGGGTGTGCGCAGATGGGTGGCGAACTGGAAGGCGATGGTGCTTGGGAAAAGAAGAGGCGGGTAAGTTGTTGACTTTGGGGAGGGGGGAGGGGGGGTTGGCTGCGGTACGATTGATAGGGGAAGGCAAACTTAAGAGGAGAGGAGGAGACTTCGCGGAAATGAAGCAAGGACCTTGTTTGTTATATGCGTTCCCTTTTCTTTTTTGGCGTTTCTTCTTCTTTGATTTTTTTTTTTAATTTATTGCATAACGTTCTGGAAGTTCAAAATAGAAAGGAAGAAGACATTGAGAAGGAGGAGAGCGACGGGGCGTGAATTGTTCTGTCCCCATCCGCCCTGCACCACCTAATCACAGCCCCCTGATTTCCACCTTTTGCAGTTAAATCGCTCAATTGTTATGGAACTTAATTGCAAAAGGTGGAAATCTGATAAATCTAGGCCGTTGGGCACACGAGGACAGGGTAAATGGGACAGAAGAATTGGCCTCGAGCGACGACGGGTTTTGTTTGAGTGGAGCTGACAAGCTTACACACGTGTAAATCAAATCCACGAATGCAACAAGTGCAAATGTAAGCATAGGCAAACAATTTGGGTTCAAGTGTGCGTATTTATTTAGATCACGAACGGTAATGAAATTACGGTCATATCTGTGTAGAGATCTCAAAACAAGTATAAAATACATCAGTTGATTGATCTGCAAAGTGTAGATCAATGAACCACAGTTACCCTAAAATACGTTAGAAAAATATATGTTTATTTTCCAAACTAAAAATTACAGAAAAGTTCTATAAATTATTTCAAGACTGCGCGTACAGAAACTGAACGATTATTTAAACCGGTTATTTAATTATAATTTATATTTGAACACTGATCGTTTTGGTAACTATATTGCAAACCGTTTTGACAACTCGACCAATGACGAATTGTTTTGCAAAATGAACATTGGTTCAAAGATATTTATCGATTAAAATTTTTCAATCTTATAGGAAAAATAATTTTCTTTTCAATTTTAATTTAATTATATTTCTGCCTTTCAAAATTAACAAATCTTATATTATTAACCAATATCTAAATAAATCATATTCTAAGATAATATCATTAAATATGGCCTTAAAATAAGTTTTTATTATATTTATAAAACGAAATATTTATCAAACTAAAATATAAAAGATTTTTAAATCAATATTCTTATTAAATTCAATTTATATTCAATGATTTTTAAATTTAGGTGATACAAAATCACAAATTGATTGGAACAAATTTGCAAAAAAATGGAAAGTAAATATTTTTATAATGGGAATGCATTTATTGCATTTGATGAGATGGTAGAGAAATAGATGAAGGGATTAATTTCTTCCATCTATGCAAAAGAAACAGATTGATTTACTTTCTATCTTTGCACATTTGTTGTTATGGTAATTTTCCTCCATTATATTATTACCATATGTTGGTTGGTAATGTAATTGATGACTCACATGGATTTGCACTGACTATATATTGAGGGGTAGACTTTAGTGTAAACCCATCTTGGCATGGAGCCAGTGATCCCCAATGGTGTATCTTCTAGTTAAGCCTGTTTGAGATTTTGATATGTAAACTCTTAATTTGTAATCTCTTGTATTCTCTCATGTGGAATAAAATCTCTTTCTTTTGGGCTGGACGTACACTATCTTATGGAGGATAGTGGAACCAGTATAAATATTGTGTCTCTTTGTTTCTCTGTTATAGTTATTTACTGTTTGTTTGATGTAATAGAATAATTGCTATCAGATTAGATTGATATTCAATTGGCAAATCTAGATCCTGCTTATTGTGCTTCCGCATTCGCACAATTTTTGCATAACAAAATTTAAAATGCTGAAAATGTCGAATCGTTACAAAGAGATTAGAACGTTTTGGCATTTTATCGAACATCGTATCTTCTCTACGCAACCAACATGATGAAGATTTACGACACTTATTTTTCAGGTATGAGTATTCAGCGTTTATCTGGGGGTCTTTGAAATTAAAGCTAAATTTGTTACCTGATATTCTCCCCACTATTGATGACGACGTTGGACTTCTCTTATCTGCTTTTTCCCAGAAAGATCAACTTCAAGACATTGCTTTTGCTGCCTTCACTACTGCGATATATTTCATTTGGTTAGAAAGAAATTCTCGAATATTTTTTAATAGCAGTTGTCATAGTTATACAAAGCTTGTTCCCATTGAAAAGGAAATTTGTTGTCTTGTTCGAGGAAATGGTAGTGCGACTATTAGAAGTGATATTCTTTGTCATGTATTTGTTATTCGCCTATACTGTTAATATGTGAAACGTATATATACTATTTTCTCTTGCAAGGTACCATGTAGGGGGGTTGTAAGGTTTTGATGAGGCATATAACGGAAGCACGTGATTGGTTTTAATAAAGCATACCAATTATATATATATATATATATATATGTGTGTGTGTGTGTGTGTGTGTGTGTGTGTGTGTGTGAGGAGCGTTCAATGACACCCCAAATAATGAGCACCCCTTTAGCCTACCAGTTTTCCACCGCACATTTCCTTCCTCTCTCCTTCCACTAACTCTCTCACCTTCCACTCACCTTAAAATAATATAAACGAAAGGTGGAAAACATGAGGGCTAATAGGTGGTGCAGAATAAGGGGGTGTCGCGTTCAATGGCACCTCAAACAGTGCAGCACCCCTAAATGCCCCCTCATTTCCACCACGTATCACGTTTCTCTCTCCCTCCACTCATTCTCTCACGTCCCACTCACTTATTCTAATATAAATGCTTGGTTTATATATAGGGGGCAAATAGGGTGCTCACTATTTGGGGGTGTCATTGAACGTTATATATATATATATATATATATATATATATATATATATATATATATATATATAAAGAGAGAAAGAGAGAGAGAGAGGAGGGTTATATGGCACCCTATTTTTTTAGCCTCCCTTTTGCCCTTTATTTATAGCCAAGTATTTAGTTAAATAAGTTAGTGGAGGGAGAGAGAATTAGTGGGTGGAGAGAGAAACGAGAATGTGTGGTGGAAATCAGGAGGGCTAAAGGGGTGTTGCACTATTTGGGGTGCTCTTGAACGCTCCTCGTATATATATATATATATATATATATATATATATATATATATATATATATATATATATATATATATAGCAAGCGTTCCGTTGTACCCCAAAAGCCCCCTGATTTCCACCTCTCATTTATATTAAAGAAAGTGAGTGGGAAGTGAGAGAGTTAGTGGAAGGAGAGAGAAGGGGAGTTAGTGGGAAAAGTGGTAGGCTAAAGGGGTGCTCACTATTTGGGGTGCCATTGAACCTGCATATATATATATATATATATATATATATATATATATATATATATATATATATATATATGGGCAAGCGTTTGGTTGCACCCCGAAATGGAGCACCCCAAATGCCCCCTAATTTCCACCACCCGTTTATATTAAAGAATGTGAGTGAGAAGTGAGCGAGTGGGTGGAAGGAGAGAGAAGGGGAAATACTTGGTAGACATTGATGGGCATTTGGGGTGCTCTCGAACCTGCCTCATATATATATATATATATATATATATATATATATATATATATATATATATATATATATATATATATATATAGAGAGAGAGAGAGAGAGAGAGAGAGAGAGAGAGAAAGAGAGAGGGGGGGACATTCCGGCCTTCCTGGGCACCACCCCTATTTTGCAGCACCCGCAACCTATCATGAGCTACATTAATCCAAATCCGACAAGATTTTGCAAATGTTCAATGCATATATATATCATCATCTATTCAAAATTGAGCTCATTCCGACATTCATAGGATAATATATTTGTTGTTCAATTTAACGATTGGAATAAATGTCTGAACGGTGAATAATTGAGCTAAAATTTTGAAAATGTCGAAACGAGCTATCAATTTTACGAATACTATATGTTAATTCCTTCCACCTTTTTTATTTTTGAAAACGTTCACACCTACGCATGTATTGCTTTTAATTTTGTGTTCCTCGATCCTACTTTTTGTCATTACATGCATACTACCTAACATATTTTTAATTTATAGCTTCTTAATTTAAATGGTGTGCAAGACTGAATAGGTGCAATATACATTCAAAAGAAAAAAGTTATGTAGACTTCAAAGTCACGTTGTAAGTTTAAAAAAAAACTTGCACAAGTGTTTTCAAATACCAATTGCTTCTCCGGACGTGCATCGCACATGCCAAAATAATCGTCTATTATATATAATAAGACTATGGTCTTCAAATTATACCCAAAAAAAATACACAATACATATTATTATATTGACTATGATGTTTTTCAAATACACACGCCCGTACATTCTTATTCTTTTTTAAAGCACTAAACACTTCTAAAATTTAAAATTTCCTTGACCACCCTAAACACCGCTAACATATTTTATGCTTTGATAGTCATTGCATTTTATAATATATAAAAAAAAGTTCCAAATCACTAGTCTATCTTGAAATATTATCATGCTGAGCTAATTTAAATGTCACGGTAGCATTGAATCCGTATGAGAGAGGTGAGCAAAGTTGGGCTTAAATTGGATTAACCAATAGAGTTCCAAATTCACGAAAATGGTTCGATTTTTTTTTTTTTTTTTTTTTTTCAATAAACAGATTTGAATTTCGTTAAAATAAATTGTATCATTTTTATATTGAATATCAAACAACAACAAATAAATGCAGTATGCTTTACATGTTTTGCTTCTTAATTTGCACGACACAAGCTTGCATTTATTATGACATGGTACGTAAAGCTGTAAATTCACAAGAGAACATCTATGAACAATAATTCTCAATTTCAACGTTTTTATTTTCATCTTAAATCACCTTCAAGTAACAAATTTACACCATTACCTAACCAAACTAATTTATTTTGATTCTGCTCTCAATCAATTATATCAAAAATGGTTTTGATTAAACTCCGAAGAAGAATCTGACAATCAATTAGTAGAAGCAATAAAGGTATTACATGGTCTAATGTAGACCTAATTTAACAACCATAAAGCATAAAAATAAAGACTTGTTATTCATAAATAAAACTCTTGGCAATAATCTGAAACATAGGGAAACCGCACATTAGTAAAATGAACAAGAACTAATCCTTCCTGAGTTCAATATATTCACGGCGAATGCCTGCTGCATTGATGATGACAATCTCTACCTTGTCTCCCTGCAAAATATTCAGTGAAAAAGATAAGTATCCTGGTACAGTACATGAATTCGTATGATTCTAATTTTGCACCTAAGTAATAGGATGACATTATCATTTTATTATAATTAACTGAATCGGCACTTGAATATAAGGATCCGAAATATCTGACCATCGTATATAATGCACTAATGTTCATCTACTACCATTCATTTCATTGCTCGTACGACAACTGTATATGAGTAAAAGCCATTAACAAAACTGTTCATTACCTTCCCAACCCTATAAAACTTGTGAATTTCATGATTCATTTCAGGTTATCCAATTTGATCTAAGATCTCGAATCAGACACAAAGTAGTGCAATTCCAAAATTTTAAACATGCTAATTTGATATACCATGATTTTTACTGCCCACATACCGTGTATATATCCCTTTCAGTTGCTGAAGCAAATACGTCTTTCACCATGTCTACTGCCTCTGTTTCAGATAGGGGTGTTACAGCATCCTGCTCAAGTACATCAATACGTTATCACGTAAAGGCACATCCGTACAAGGTTCTGAAATAATGACTAGTGTTAAGAGCAATTATACTTTAGCAGGGAGCAAGAGAGGGCTTGGAGATTTCAATTGGTTGTCCAAAACAGGCATGATCAATGTCGAGCCAGAGCCCTGAGCACTATAACCAACCCTCTCATAAGAGCCAACGGCATCATACGTGTACACACATCCTTTGCCTAGTTAAAAATGAGAAGAAGCATACGTGGAAAGAAAGAAATATAACAAAAGTAAGAAAACAGGTAAAATCTAAAAATACCTTCATTGTCAAGGCCACCAAGAACATTGAAGGCGTAATATGGAAAGAAACGCTTGTAGTAAAGGGTGTTTGAAAGCAGTTGCGCCATAGCAGGGCAGCTCATTTGTTTGTTGTGTTGATGCTGATATAACTGTATAAAACAAATCATGCTTGAAGCTCTTAGATTTAGGATAAAGGTGGATGTTTAACCCATGCTTGCTAAAGGTTTAATCGTAGGGGATGAGTTTGACTATTTAATGGTAAAAAAAGCACCCACCAAGTGCTTTGAAGCCAAGTGCTTTTGCAAAGCTTTGATATCACACTGACATCCAGATGATGCTAACACGCTTTTCTCAGCTCTACATTTGAATGATACCTTGTTATAGTTTTTACAGCATACAACAATAGAAATTCAGACTTCAAATCACAAAAGGTGCTGTTCTACTCATGGTATTTTGGATTAGATAGCATAAAAGAAGAAAAGGCCAAAACAGTGTCCAAAAAAGAAAACATTAATTAGCAATTTGATAAACCATTCCATATTTCAAAATAATAATAACAACAACAACAACAACAACAACAATAATAATAATATCTTAAATAATTTTAAACTGCCATGGACAATACAATCAATCAAGCATGGCAACTACAAATTGAATGGTAGAAGTTTGCAGTGCAAGCTAAACACAGCAGGCCTATCAAAATATTACCTAGCCAACTTACCCATTGTGTAAGTGGATTGGGTTAGCTATCCTACAAACTAAACGGTTGACCATTCTATGTAGTCAAGGCGAAAAGGTGCAGAAAAGCCCAAGAGGCTTACACCTTGGCCTTTTTTTGCGTCTTTCACTTTTCGACGTGTCCTAGTTGCGCTATTTCGCTGCTGCTGCACTATAAAAACTGTAGCTATTTTGCAATTTTTCAATTTCGAGTATTTTCTTGGTTTGACTTCGACATTAATCAAGTAGAGAGGCTCTTTATTGTTGGGTTTAGATTTTCGGCTGAGCTGGAAACTCAAAATTTATTTTTCTAAAAGACGATGAAAAGCTCGCTTTTCTACGCTTTTTTCTTTTTTTAAAATACTTCACTAATGTCTGAACCTTGAGTTCTAAAGAATGCTCATCAGTTGTATCTAGGCGCGCATCTTAGACTACATTGAACCCGTTTACCTCGGAACTAAACAGGCAAACCCTTTATCAACTTCTCTATGTCAAATACATTGACCAACTTTTCTTCATAACCCTATAACTTCAAATTATTATTCTTATTATTGTTTAGAAAAGGATGACAGATTGAAGCTCGCATCTAATTTCTTCATATTCTGCCAGTCGCATCAATCTGCTAGGCAAGCTCTTTGCATCTCCATACTTTGTACTACCAAAAAAGCGATGTTTTATTACTTTTGAATTAGTTTTGTTCAGCAGTCATCCGTGACCATGCAAGGAAACTGACTTTTCTTTATATGCTTAGTAACTGAATATTACATGATTTGTTGCTTTTTATACAGAACATAGTTATATTTGTCCTGTTATTTGCAGTTTGTCAATTTTGGTACTGAAATTTGTCGATCTTGGTACCAATATTGTCAATTTGATATGTTAGGATTTGCTAATTTTCATACTATTTTTTTTTATATTTTGATTGTGTAAAATGGCATATACATCAAGCAAATATTCTGCTTACTCCTTTATAAACTATAATTTCCATATGATCAAATTTTCCATGAAAATATATTAACATTTACGAATATTAAGTTCTATCTCTCAACTTTTCAAAAATTTAGATATCAAATTTTGTTTTAGTGTGCTGTGGTACTTATAATATCGTTATGTAGTCTCACATAATGAATTAATAAGCTAGCGAGTGGCAACTATTGACTTGTACAATGTGATGTTACTCATATGTACTGCCATAAATTTCCTTCTTTTTCTATTTTAAAGTTATTATTCTCTTTAAGAACAAAGTACTAAGATCATATCTGTCGTTCACTAATTTTTTTTATTTTTCTTTAAATCTTTTTAATATAACACTGAAAGTGATCCTCAAAGATCTTGCTATGAATGATGATATTTATGGTACTCAAATACAAGCATCGCCCCTTTATCTCTTTTTTTCTTGATAAAAATAAATGAAAAAAAAAATTAGGTGAAAAAAAAAAAGAATGCA
The DNA here is from genome assembly GCA_030737875.1 of Allium sativum. Taxonomy (NCBI): domain Eukaryota; kingdom Viridiplantae; phylum Streptophyta; class Magnoliopsida; order Asparagales; family Amaryllidaceae; genus Allium; species Allium sativum. Next base: position 268,728,814 of record CM060909.1, on the reverse strand, counting down.
TACTATATTATAATAATTAAATATGACAGTAAAATTAAACTCCATGTTTAAGTTGAGTTTAGGAGATTAAATGTTATAGATGATGGTGGCAATAGCTGTAATCCCAAATAATTAATTTATTTGATTAATCCAGTGGATCATTTGATATGCAAGTATGAAACTCAGATCCAATAAAGCTCCATCACATGTCACGAAGAAAGAGCACAATATTGTATCCTAGTCTCCTGAGGTTTTTGATCTTGTCTATATTATTTTAGTTTGTGGTTTTTGGGATGAATTTTTTTATCTTCAATTGCTTAGATTGTATTCTAGGAGGATGAATTACTTGGGAGCAAGAGGCTTACCATGGAGTTGAAAAGTTCTCTTCTCTCGTTTTTATCCTTTTTTGTTTTGGTTGAATTGCTAGGTTGTATTCTAATGTAGATTCAAGAAGCTGGGATTAAACAGATTTATTTTGATTTCATTTGTTTCAGTTGAATGGTATTCCAGCTTGGTTTGGAAATGAAACCAGGATGCAGTTTCAAAGAAGGTGAACCGTTTATTTCAAGTAATTTTTTAAGAAGGATGGTTTTTGCTAGTTCATTTTTTCCCATCTTTTGAAACAACAATATTAGCACTGTAAACTTTTTTTTTTCTCCATTTTAAACTTTAAAAAGGCTAATTTATAAACTTTAGTCAAAAGCCAGTGAACCATTGTGCAAGTGGTAAAACTTCCACCTTTCGTATTTGCTACAGTTATCAGGCTTAATCTCCTAGGAATATATCAGAGTCCATGTTATTACTATTTTATAAAATTAAAAGAAAAAAAATACTCTCATGAGTTTACATCAAGATTTCCTGATCTATAACCTTTGATCTTAACTAATTTACTTTTTCCGTACTAGTTTGCGCTAACTCTCAAAGTGTTATTGCCTCTTGCTTGTTGACCAATTCAACCATTAAAATGTGAGTATTACGTTCCTTCATGTGTGAACGAATGTTCCAAAAAGCAATATATGAGGTGAGAGGTTTTCATAATTTTTTTCCTATACCTAACACAAAGATTTATGTCTCTCCAAGTTTTCATTTAGCAGTTCCATGCAAGATGCTACTAGCATCCAATGCCTGAAGTTTTAAACATTCGTTCGACGTTCCAGACAGCACGTCAGAATATTGGTTATTTCGGGTCAGGTTTTAGTGTTGCTCGAGCTGGAAATAGACCAAAGGTCTGATCGGATCTCACTGGAAAATAAATCAATGTAGAAAATACCCGAGAACATCAGTTCAAGCAAAAACATGTGCAAGCAAGAGAAATGACAAGTGCGGGAAAAGCAAAGCAGCAGGCAATGGTTATACAGAAGTGATATTTAACATAACAAGATAAAGGACTTATGACGCTTAAAGCGTGCACTTCTAATTGTTATATTTTTATTATACCCGATGAAGTATATGAAAGCTTCTAAGTTGCATATGGTTACACACTCTCTAGTTTGAACTGCAGAAGTATATTCTGCTCGATAAACACTAAAGTTAAATAACTTTTCACTACTAATCACGTATATGAGTGAAAAACTTACAATGAACAGTTCAGATATATTATAAAAATATATATCTAGTGGTTGCAGACAGAACAAAAAAAATAGATGTTCTAAATTAATGGATTTGAATAGGAATATTACTCCTTTTTTTTCAAAATTTAAATCTACTTTCAGTTCGAAATCTTAATGAATAATCATAGGGACTAGGATGTAAAGATATTAACTGCAAAAGTTACTCGTTGGTATTCACACTTATTCTCCACCATTTATAGCCATATCTCCATGGTTATATCTAACACCATTTATATTTAACAATGCATGCATTTAATTACAATAAACACCCATAATCCTTCTTTTATATCTTTGCCTTTCTTCCTCGTGTGATATTCTTTCAAATGCAATCCGTCTTTAATATCATTTCCTTTATTCCTCGTGTGAAATTCTTTCAAGTGTAAATCAAACCGTACATAATTAGGTTCCAATTCTAACAGGTTTTGACATTTACTGTTATGTCACCAATTTTTGTCTACAGTTGATTAAAACCAATTATTCGGGAGTAGTAAGTGTTCCAGCAATTATTTTCAGTTTTTATTTCATGTCCCTTTTTATTTCATATAATTAACATCAGTCGGTTAGAATTCCAAAGAGCACTGAAAATTATGTTCATATTTAGTTGCTTATACAGTCGATGCTTGTAAATTGTCTTCTCGCAAGAAGTTGGTTTTTGCCAATTTAAAGAACATAATTTAAATAGTATGTAACTAATTGGAACTGAAAATTCTGAAATTTATATCACTAGCATTCAAAGAACATCTTACTAATTTTGAAATTTAGACATATCCAACTGCTGAAAAAATATTACTTTCAGAATTTTTGATTGCAAAACTGCAAATTTTCAATGTAACAGAAGACATTCAAAAGTTACACGGTGAATTCAAATGGAACTGGGTTATACAATGCATTTATAATAGCATACAAGTATGATGGATTTATGAGCATAGAGAAAGTATATATTAGAACCGAGATTCACAATAAACATAACCAGGAAATAACATTTTAAGTGAATAAGTTTATGTAGAATGGTTCAAGTATGTTGTAAAAAGCTGTTTACTATATGTGGTTATTGACGGAGGTAGAAGGTATGGTTCTCCAAGGAAAAAGGTAATTATTTACATCACTGTCACTCCTATGCAAATATCACACATTTCATTTGAAGAAATGGTAGGTTATTCATAGTTTTATGTTTATACATAACAAATGTTTGCATTAGTAAATATTAAAGAAAAAATGTGTCATTTTGAAACTCATGCGATGTTGATTACAGTTATGAAGTGTTTGCACTTCGTAGCCACGCATTCAGATCAACACTTGGACACAGGATACCAATTGTACCCAACTCATAAGTATACTGAGAATGGAATATAAATGTATTAAATATTGTTGTATGTAACGATTTTCATGTTGGAGGATAGTGAGTTAAGAGTGACAAGTGCAGCCGACTTTTAACTTGAAGGTAACATCAACTTATGTAGAATGTGTTCAAACTACGATTTGATTCCACTAACTTAGATTGTCCTACAGTGTTACTATAATAGTTGGGCATACACACATGTCGCAAGACACTAGTTAAGAACCAATTTGTTTCCCTTGACGTATATATCCATAATTGGAGTATAGTATGGGATATGCAAATCTTTGACTGGAATAATCACAGTAAATTGATAAATGCTTGTCAGATCTATCTAATAACTTTAAGCGTTATCATTAACAACTAACTACAAACATTATTAGGATATTTGATATGTAACTCAATGATACGAATGATGAAGATATGTAGGCACAAAATATCGTTGCTAAAAAATACTGCAACACATCAACAGTAGCATATTCAAGTGAAAGTTTCACAATGATGTTTTAAAGTAATTTTGTTACACAATTGACTTCAATTCAATTCAAGAAAACAAAAACAAAAAAAAAAAGAAAATGAAATAGGAGTTCACATGTGCACTATTTGACCAATAGAACTGATAAACTTGAAGCAAAATATTGAAATCAGACGAACTTGAAATGCTTTACTCAATGCAATACCCCATTAGAAAGATAGCTTGAAAAGTCATCATTGAAGCAGGACAATTCTTTTATATAATCCTTAATTTTTTCACAGATACTATTTTGATTACTACCAAGTTTTTCGAGCTTGTCACATAATACGCTGCAGTATCTTTACGGACAATTTATCAGTTGCCATCTCCAATGTTTAATTTAGCATATTTAATGCTCGTATATTTAATTTCAACCTACATACTTTATAGCAGCAGTACACAAATGAAACTGCCAGCTTCTACCATTTTTACTCCAGGGTAACACTAGCATGCTCGGATCTATTAGCAGTCAACCAATTCAATTCAAAAACATACCTAAACCTTACACAACCAAAATTAAACAAGACAATCTAAACTAAAATTAGGGTTTACAAAATAAATAAACGCAACTCACAACTGACAGATTTTTGAGTAATCCCGAGTATAGATGCTATAGCCGACGGACAATCTCGTATCGGCCGCAACAACGCAGTAATCCAGTCCAGCAATTGCGACACATGTGCTGTAAACAGAGTCATTGACACAAAGGTGAAGAACAGATTATACAGAAAAGAGATATGGTACCAGAGCTTTGAGATTACCCGCCGTTGTTTTCGTACACCCAATCACCCATAGCTGAGGGACGAACAAAAAGGACGAGTCTGTTGGGCTTTATTTATTGTCGATTTGCTTGTTTTAGGGGAAGCAGCTACCTTGATACACAAGAAATAGAGGGAACGATCAATGGAAGATGTTACCCAGCCCAGGTCAAATAACCCAAACAACTTAGGGTGAGTTTTGGACCAACAACAATGGAACATTTGAACGTGACATTTGAGCTTGCTACTTTTATAAATGGAGAATGCATTTTTTCTGTTTCGAATAGGGTATTTAAGCGTGATATTTGAATGAAGTATTTGAGATGTAATATTTTTGTAATATACGTTTAATTTTAACATTGCAAAAAATACAATTTCAAAATATCAGTAGAAATAAAGATACAATTTCAAAACAACAGCAGAAAATACAGATACAGAAATGTAAACTTAAAATAAATATAAAGATACAAATATAGTTACAGATACAAATACAAATACAAATACAGATATAGTAATATGTTTCCGAGCAGCTCTGCAGCAACCAACTGATCTCTTATGGTATCTTGAAGTGCAGACATTTCTTGGCAACCATTTCGTTGTACCCGTTTAGTGCTTCTGTTCGTCTCATTTCTCATAGTATAATATTCCTCTAAGTATTCACTAGGAATAAGTTCGGGATCATCATCAAAAGCAACAAAATTTGAATCACCACTGTTATATTTGCGTATGTAGTTGTGTAAGGTCATCGTAGCTACGACAACTTTGACTTGAGTTTCAAATGAGTATGTTGGCATACTCTTCAAAATGACAAACTTTTTTTTTTAGATACCAAAAGTCCTTTCAATAGTCATCTGTAAACTCGAATGGTATAAATTAAACACTTCATTGGAAGATTTTGGTTGATTCACGGTCTCATGAAAATGCGGAATATGATACCTCATATTTTGATAAGGTGGTAAATACCCAGTCTAAAGTGGATGTCCCGAATCGACCAAATAATACTATCCAACTGGAAGTTTAGGAAACTTGGAGTTTCTATCATTTATAACTAGATGTCCCTTCCCAACCAGTCTTAACATAAGTAAACTGCAAATCGAAAAAGTATACTGCTAATATATTCTATGTAGCATAATCTTTTCTTTCGATATACGGAATAACTTGATCAGTAGGTAAGTGTGTACCATCTATAGCACCAATACTGTTTTTAAAATATGGATAATACCGATTGAATTGTTGATGTGATGCATTATTAAATTGTGGATCGTCTGGCTTTATTGTATCAGCAACAAGTAATTGAAAAACGTTTAAAAAGCATGAAAACAAACGAAAATTGTGCTACCTGCTCTTTGAAATCTTTCGCTAAGTTGTCTATTTGGGAGTCCAATAACCATTGTGTAATCGAAAATACCAACCCTTTCACTAACACAAATTTCTGTCGTTGAATAGAGACCATGATGTTGTAGTCTGTCCAAACAGAGCCTTTTAATACAAAAATTGTTTTGATAATGTTGTTTATGCTCGTTCAAAATATCGCTAATCCAAGCTATACCAGTATACTTTGAAGTATTAATCTGAGTCATATAATTCCTCCGTGAATTTGGGCATAATGATATCCCGTATAAATCAAGCAAATCATCGAAATCGGAAGATGAACCAGAGTTAGACATATATATTTTTTGGATGATGATGAAGAAGAAGAAGATAGTGGATGAGAAGTGGAGGAAGTAAGAGGTGTTTTATAGGGGGAAGGGGGAAGTGGACGTTGGGGAAGGTGAACATTGAAAAATGATGTGATGGTGTCGGATGCGTCGTGTAACGACCCAAGGATTTTCGATCCCGAAAATTAACATAAAATCACCATGTCGACTATTCAAGCATCAAAAACACTGGATTGTCAATAGAAAGAATTTAGAGGGTGAGAAAAAGAAAGAAAGAATATTAGAATAGAAGAAAGAAGGAGAACACATCAGAATCTCACAGCGGAACAGATAAAATATAATATCACAAATCCTTTATACAAAAAAACTGTATATACATACCAATCATCAGAGTACAACATATATCAATCACAGCGGGAATATCTTTATATAATTAGCGGTGAAGCCTCCTTCTTCTAGCTCCTGAACTCCGAGCGAATATAACCTGTAAAGGCACTCGGTCTGACCCGAGCACATTTGAAGCAAAGCAAAATACACCGGGTCAGTCTGGAATACATTCAGTGATAAATTCATAGAACACACACTTGTTTAATTTTGGAAAAATCCTTTTGAAATAAAAGGATAATAGTAAGACCATCCCACACATAAACACGGACTGTTTTTACCATACTATAACCCAAACCGTTTTTGAAATCATAACTTATTCTGATATTATCACAGTGTCTAAATACAAGTAATTAACAATCTAGTGGAACGCTTGCATCTCACGCTCCACATATATAGTATACAACCAAAACCGCGGGAGCTTATTAGATATTGGATTCCAACCTTGACAAGGTATGGGACCACCTTCCGACTGTGTATCTCTAGAGGCGCATACACTGGGTTCAACAAGAACGTCTTGCAACCCGCCCACGCATGATCGACCACTCATTTCGCTTGAGCGTATCGAATGTATATCACCGACGGTTGGGATCAGTAACCGCCTCCCGAAAAGGGACAGCATCGAATATAGATTAAAGAAGCAAATGGAATTTCTCTAGATAGGTGATCATACAGCCTAATGGGAGCGACCCACATAGCCATGCTGCCTGCCCAATTTTTGTCATTTCCCGGTTGATGAGGCTTGAGGCTAGAATTCCTTTTCAAACATCTGGCCACCATTCACTTTGAATGGCACATCGTCAGATCCGCCAGATATCACTAATTGACATCCACAAAAATACTATGCGGTTAGCTAAGAGAAGGTGTACGGCCTCCTCCGCCATCAACAAAGATACGTTTGAAGAAATCAACGTACGTGACCCCTTTGGAATACTCTGTCGGACACTCGTCCATACAAGTCATCCAGGAACAGGATGAACCGAAGGCACTCTCCTACTGCATCTCATATAGGAATCACCGCAAGTATCAGTAGCGAGAAGTCCTTGCAACCCGTAGATTCCACCCCCGACAGAACCACAATTTATCTCTGGGAGCCAACCAAAGATTATTAGCGTCTCTTCCGCTTATGAAGATCCACGGTCTTCAATGCTCCATCTCGACCGTCTTCAAATGAAGCGACCTGAACTTCCCCGGTCTCCGAAGAGATGAGAAAGAACGAATTACTGTGAGGACAAGACAAATCAAAACGCAGACGGAAGAACATTTCATTGTTATTACAACAATTCCATCAGATACAAGAATATACAGAGTATAATGAATAAATTACATTCGATAAATATCAGAGATTACAATAAATTACATAGCAGCGGAAAATAATACAAAGCACAACTGAAGGTGATATACGGATACAGAGCTTTCCGGATATCATTCCAGCTGTAAACCAGGATCCTATGAATATAAATCTGCAAAACCAAAACTACTAGCTGCCCGTGCCGAAAATAGGGGCACCCAGAGTTTAGGTTAAAACATAAACTCCAGGTCAGTCATGTGACTGGTGTGAGAACTAAAACAGTTATTAATATTGGTTTTAAAGTTAGGTAAATCAAGGGACCACGCCGTATAACACGGAACGGGTTTCCTCCCAAGAATTCCAGTGCATATAACAAACAGCGCAATGCTAAATAAAGAAAAATGAAGCTGTTATAAGACCCAGGTCCCATCACACAATGCAACGCAAGCCGGAGGATAGGGTTTTCCCTTATAACAGCCAAAGCATGTTTGATACGTTTAAAACACATTATTTGATACTATTATGTAACAACCCGAAAATCTGGGCCAGTTTAAAATTTTTATTTCGGCAATTTTAGCGAATTTTGGATATTTAAAATGAATTATTTTAAATAATATCGACGAGAAATTTATTTTGAATATAATTAGAACGTATATATATTATATATGTCGTTGTTAGAATATAAATAATTATATATAATTATAAATAGGAATTGAAAATGGCGCGGTAGTACGATAATTCGATTTCAAACTTCAATTGAATGTACCGGGTGCAAAACAATCCGGATTTTAGTGAAACCAAAAATAATGGAATCTAATTGATGATATCTTTCCAACGAATCCGAAAAATCGAAATTTCATAGCGGGAATCAAAAGATATGTCCAGTTGAAAATTCTGAATAGTCGCTATGGAATTCAGGCCCTTAAAAATTGACATTTTGCAAACGACCTCGGATTTCGACGAAACCACTTTTGTTGGGTCCGTGATGTCAAATTATTGCTAAATTCCAAATTTCATAATTTTTTGAATCAATATGTGAGCGTGGCAAAGGAAAACGCGTTTGACCAGTTTCAGTTGATTTTAATCGACTGGAAAATGCCCATTTTTCAAACGGTCTCAGAATTCGACGAAATTAGTTTTGTTAGGACCGTATCGTCAATACGAAGCTAGAAAATATTTTTCTAGAATTTTTCTAGTTAGTATATGACCCCGGTAAAATGAAATGTGCATTTAAATTGAATATATAAAGATTCATATTTTAAATTCAACGGAAACTGATCGTAACAGTCGAATTGGCCAGCGGAACATATCCCAGAGTGTTTGGAGGGGGGGTATTTAGCTAGGGGCTACAGTCTTTGGGTCTTGTTTGGAGTTTGTTTGGAGTTGAGGGCAATAAATAAGTAAAATTGAAAAAAAATAGAATTTAAATAATAATATAATTAAATATAAATACCCTCCCCTTTTTTTCCAGAACCCTAACCCCCTTTAAGAAAAAATCGCGCCTCCTTTTCAGCTGAAAAACCCAAATCCCGCTCCTCCTTCGTTCGACGCCCCCTCTATCAGCCGACGCCTCCCTCCCCCGAACTCCTCCACCGACGATCAGTCATCTCCCCGCCGCTCCCTCCTTTCGATTTCCCCTCTGAAAACGGTCTCCGTTCGAATTGATTTCCCATCGAGAGGGAGCCTCGAGCATCGCGCTGGCGAGGGCGTGGGTGGAGCAATGTTAGGGGGTAACGGCGGCGCCTTCAGATCCTGGTCCGGGGGTGGAAGTCAACGTCGACGGAGGGTTTAGGGTTGGCAACGGCAGTTTCTTTTGAACGAGCTGATGGACTGAAGACCACCAGGAAAATCAGAAGGCGACAGTGTAAATGTTTTTAAACCCTGTAATTGAAAATAAAAATGGCATTCTTTTTGAAAATAAAAATGGCATTCTTTTTGAAAATAAAAATGGCATTCTTTTTGAAAATAAAAATGGCATTCTTTTTGGAAATAAAAATGGCATTAGTTTTGTTTGAATTAAAAATGTAATATTTAAATATAAGAACTTTGTTCATAAAATAAGATTTGCATTGTTTGTAAAAGAAAAATAATCCTTGTTTTTAAAATAAAATTGTCATCGCTTTTCAAATAAAATTAGCATTGATTTTCCAAATAGAAAATATACATCGTTGTTTTTAAATTGAAAATATAATATACTTTGAAGTTTGAAAATATAATATACTTTGATTTGAAAATAGGAATAGCATAATAAAAATTCGTTTTTTTTTATATATTAAATAGTAAAGTAAAAATTCGATTTTTACATATGTAGAGAATACGGGCAGAGAAAGTGACAAGAGGCAAGAGCGGCAAAGATTTCTACATAAGAAGAGTTGTGGCGTTGGATTTAGCTTTCGGTGAGAATTTCTCACCTTTCAATTTCTTTTTCTAGTTATATATATATACTAGGATGCAGACGGTGCTTAGTAGCACCCGACACAATCGTCCACAGACCATGGACTTGTTTGTTTGGTTGCATAAATTAATTTGATGATTTGATTTGAATGTGGTTGTTTGGTGAATTTGATTGATGTGTGAATGGCGTGGGCCTTCACTAGTTCGGGGATAAGGCTAGGCCTTGTCCCGTTTATAGTATCGTGCCGTTATGCCGCCGAAATTTTCTAAAATAAGTTAGAAAAATAAAAATATCATTTTATTTAGTAAATGAACTGAATGAAAATTCATATGTTAAAATAAAATGTTTTGTCGTTAAAAATATAATTTTTAACGTGAATGTAAATAAATAAATATTCATTTACAAACCGGATGGTTTGTTTATGTACACCTATTTGAAGGACATTGATTGGGTCGATAAATTTTACACATCGCCCAACTGCACAAATAAAATCTGTGTTTGATTGTTTGAAACCCCACACGGGTGTTGGGATGAAATTTGAAGTTCACTCATCCTGATTGATTAAATATGTCGATCGATTGATTGACAGGCTGTTATAAGCGTTAGATATCTATATTTGATGCTTATACAGTGTAGTGCACTTTGGTTGATGGTTGATTATTTTCAATGTTATTATATACGTGTGTTGTATGAAAAGTCCATATAATTAACATTATATGGTGATTGATTGGGCCTCATTCCAATTTAGAAAATAAAGAACACTATAAAATAAAGGTTCATGTGTTGACTGTACTCATCCGTTGAGATTAGTCATGTGTCGAACGAAATATTTTAATAATAAAATTTTATATCTTTATCACTATAAAATAAAGGTTCATGTGTTGACTGTACTCATCCGTTGAGATTAGTCATGTGTCGAACGAAATATTTTAATAATAAAATTTTATATCTTTATCACTATAAAATAAAGGTTCATGTGTTGACTGTACTCATTCGTTGAGATTAGTCATGTGTTGAACGAAATATTTTAATAATAAAATTTTATATCTTTATCACTATAAAATAAAGGTTCATGTGTTGATTGTACTCATCCGTTGAGATTAGTCATGTGTTGAACGAAATAATTTAACAAAAATAGTCACACGTGGACAGTACTCATTCGTTTAGATTAGTCGTGTGTTGACAAAAATAAATATTCATTTGTTGAATAAAATAAAGGAATATATGAAGCCGTGTTGATTAGATTGACGCCATTTTGACGTGAACGATATTAATATCGATTTTATTCATTTTGAAATGAATTGAATATAAAACGATTTTGAAATGAATTGAATATAAAACGATTTCGAAATGAATTGAATATAAAACCAATTCGAATTGAATTGAAAACGAATTCGAATTGAAAACGAATTGAAGTGAAATCAAATCAAATTGAAATTTGATTTGAATAGAAAACGAATTTGATTTCAATTGCATATATAACGAATTTGATTTGAATAGAAAACGAATTTGATTTCAATTGAAATATATAACGAATTTGAATCAAATAGAAAACCACTTTGAATTGAATCGAATTGAAAACGAATTCGAATTGAAGTTAAAACGAAGTGAAATGAATTCAAATTGAATTGAAACTTGAGTTGAATAGAAATGAATTTTAAACCGAATTTATAAGGAAAGATTCAACTTTGATTTGAATTTGAAATGGAAGTTGAAAATGTTTTTGAAACGAATTCAAAACTATTTATAAAATTCGTTTTAAATAGAAATTGACGAAATATATATTATATATATTATATATATAATATAATGGCCTGAATAGAACGCGCCGCGCCGCGGCAGTTCGTGAATTTCGACCATTTATTTCAAACGGACAAAACGGGAGATCCGACCGTCGGATTCTCCTAAAACCGGAACCGTTGGGTTCGTATTGAAAAGAACTTTCTAATGAATATTAGAAATTTGAAATCTAACGGTTGGATTTGGAATTATGTCCAAATCAAATTTGAGAAAGGTCGCTATAAGTGCAGTTCGATGGCCATTGATGGAAATCGACTGTACGGGCCTTGATAAAATTATTAAAAATAGTAATAATTTATGTAAAATCATGAGAAATGATTTAGAAAGAATTGGGATGAAAAACTCCATATTTGAAAAGATAAAAATAGATTTTTATCGAAATGAACTAGTTTTGAACTAGAATTATAATTCTATTTATTTTTTAAAATAAATAAATTGAATTGGAAAAGGGTTTTAAAAATAACCAGAATTTCCAATGATTGCATTGGAGTGGATTTGAATCGAAATTGTCTTCGGAATATTTCGATGTTGGAATTCGTGATTATACGGATGTTGTTATGGAAATTTGAAAGATATATATTTATATCGTTATTTCCAATACGACATTTGTTAATCGTAGAATTTGATATTGAATATAAGACGATATATTTTCTATTCAGAGCCTTGTATTGAATATCAAATGTGATTTGGGTTTGTCGTGAATGGTGTCTTCATTAACACTGTTCTTGAACCCAGTTGAGAAAAGATTAAATCTTTTTATTTTAGATTTAATGAAGTGTACCAATTAAATAATAATATTTAATTGGGATTGAATTGATATTGATTTTTGGGTTTATCGAGGACAGTGTTTTAAATAACACTCGTTCTTTAACCCGATAATTAATGAATGTGATTTTGGGTTTATCGTGAACTGTGTTTTAAACGACACTGATTCTTTAACCCAGTTAAAGATTAAAACTAAGTGGAGTTTTAATGAATCTTTAATTAGATTGAAAAGATCGAAAATGGAGTACCACCAGTTTTGCTCCAGGCGATAGTTAAATCTTTAATTAGATTTGAACGTGAAATGGTAATTGAATTTACCGATAACACCGTGGTGTTAGTGTTTGCAAACAAATTATACAATTGTAAACACTGTAAAATTCGTTCGTCTTTCCTAAACAACAAGGGTCGTTGTAGAGGGTGTCGAACTCTGGGACCAAATTATTTTATTAATAAATCCAATCAAGTTATCCCTAATTTTTGATTGGTTGAAAACAAAGAAAATAGCAGAAATTAAATAAAAAGAGAGTTTTAACAATAAGTGAAAGCAATTAGGGGATAATGACATAGATCAGATTCATAATCATCAATAGCCAAAAGATTAACCAGATCTAATACATGTTTCTGTCACAAACATGAATCAACGATAATAGGTTTTTAGAAACAAATATGTAAATAACGACAAGCATAGCCTATGCAGGAGCTCAGCTCTACAACCATAGACTATCAGGACAGATTCACTAATTAATTTCTAAAACCCTAAAATTAGATCTAGATCTGATAAACGTTAGATCGAACACGAATATATCATGTGAAGGAGCATAGCTCTTAAACGACACAAAATATGAAGGTTCAGATCTAACCCTTAATTCAGATCCAAATCTACATGTATACAGTCTTCATCTTTTGGCTATGTGATTCATATTGAATCATACTATCAGCGTCATCACCCCCTAATCAAAGGGGATTAGCTAGACATAGCTAAAGAAGAAGAAAATAAGAAAATAAATAACATGAACATAAATAAAATAAACAAAAAGTAAAAAGAAAGGGAGAGAATGATTTTATTCCAAGAAGAGAATTACAGAATAAAACCTAATGTGTTTTTTACAAGACTAAGATACAATGTATTTATAGCTGATATGACAAAGGCTAGCTAGCTAATTACATAATGTGGGACTAAAGAAATAACCCAAATAACACATAAGCCAGTGTGAACGCAGCTTTAGAGTGAGTGGTCTAACAAATAGGCTAGTGTGAACGCAACATGAGTAAGAGGCCTTCCAAATGAGCTAATGTGAATGCAGTTTGAGTCTTTATTGAGCCAAATCTTCTTAACTGAAATATAATTGCAACCGTTCTTCAAGCTTTAGACTCTTCAAGCTTTAGCAATTTTAAACTTCACTCTTTTTAAGCAAATTCTTCATGCTTTATCCATCAAATGCTCTAAACCATGCTTCTTGTCAACAATCTGAAAATACAGCTATAAATACAAAGTATCAATTATTTTAAAGGGAAAATAAGATAAATAAGCGGATAAAATATACACATTTACGTGTATATCAGTTAGACATGAAGTATAACCGGTTTTACTTCATGGGATGAATAGGTTGGGATTGGGAAATTAAAACAAATGATTACTTCGGTAAGGTTCGCTAATCCCGACTAGTTTGAATTGATATTCAAAAATAGATTAAAGAATAAATTCAAGGAATTTATCTTGGATAAAATTAATGGGAACCTTTCCCTATGAATGTGAAATTTAGAAACTAACTGTCGGTTAGCCAAGCAGAATGGTTTTCTGGATATTGATCTGATGTTGGTTTCGGCCTTCGGGGTTAATATTTGGGGAATTATTCTCTTGATTAATTTACGGTTAGTGACTGATGAATTGGAATGAGGCGTATGTTGTGTTTGTGTAACACTTATTTAAAATATACGCGAGTTATTCGGAAAGACCGGGTTTATCCCATTCCGAATAACTGATACGACGATAAGTCGAAGATGAAGACGGCGGTTGAAGACCGGAAGTCTTCACATCGTTTGGGTGATTACTGATGATCTTGATTGGGCTGTACACCCAAGAAGATGGAAACAGTTGGTGATCGTCCAGACGTATGTGGAGATCGATGGATATGCGGGGTACTAGGTGCCTCCGGTTTCGTTCAGACCCAGAATGGACTTGTAAATGGACTGTGTGTCTGACATTGGATTTTAGTCTGTGTGATTGATTTCTATTAAATATATATCTGTTCTAGTTGGTATCAGAGCTTTGGTTTACAAAGCTCAGAGAACAAGGCACATTAGAACCATACGAAAGAATTCATCAGATATTGGATTAGCAATATTCAATGGGAATGACTCGTTAGAGATAGGATCAGTAGTATCCTAGGACGAGTGTGAAGAGTATATTTTTAAAATGAAACAATTTTTGTTTTGAAAATTTAAATCAACTATTCGTATTTGATTATTTATTTTATGTTGATTAGGACAGTCCAGTATATAAAGATTTTGCATATACGCCTTGCAAACGTGTATTTGAAGTTTTAATATACTGGATATATATAGAATCACACTCTAGTCGCCCGGAGATGATTCTGATGATAGTTCGAACATCATCAGAATTGGTATTCGTGTTTCGAAGGTGTGATATCTATATATTTCCTATTGACTGGTGTGAGAACCAAAAATTAGATAGGGCCTATTGTTGTGATTTGGCATCAAAAACATGATTTTTGTCTATGTATCAAAGTTATGAATTTGAAAAGCTAATCAACTAATTGATTGATGTTTGTGTTGTTTGTTTATTTGTTTGCTAATTCTTAGCCATTTAGCCTAATTGAATCACATATTGAATTATATTGAAAATTGGTTGCGTTTTCTTGCATATACTTGTACTTACATTGAACAGGTCATAGCAAGGAGGCTAGAGCAGAGAATAAAATTTGTTTGCCCGACAAATAGGTACATGTTTACTACATAATTTACTGTTTTGTTTGGGTGATGATGATTTATTGAGCCTATTGGCTTTTTTTTTTTTTGAAATCAGAAGGCCTTTATGGCAATTTCGGGATTTTCCCGTGGCTCCCGGTGCAGGGGAGGTTATGGCGAAATTTTTCGAAAATTTAGGGTGTTAGCCAAATTTTTGAAGAATTTGAAAATTCTCAGAAACTGAAAAGTTGGAGAATGGAAGCCAGATCGAACGTAGTGTTGATTAATCAAACCACTTTCGACTTTGTTCCTTTTCGGGGACGAAAAGTTATAAGTGGGGGAGATTGTAACAACCCGAAAATCTGGGCCAGTTTAAAATTTTTATTTCGGCAATTTTAGCGAATTTTGGATATTTAAAATGAATTATTTTAAATAATATCGACGAGAAATTTATTTTGAATATAATTAGAACGTATATATTATATACGTCGTTGTTAGAATATAAATAATTATATATAATTATAAATAGGAATTGAAAATGGCGTGGTAGTACGATAATTCGATTTCAAACTTCAATTGAATGTACCGGGTGCAAAACAATCCGGATTTTAGTGAAACTAAAAATAATGGAATCTAATTGATGATATCTTTCCAACAAATCCGAAAAATCGAAATTTCATAGCGGGAATCAAAAGATATGTCCAGTTGAAAATTCTGAATAGTCGCTATGGAATTCAGGCCCTTAAAAATTGACATTTTGCAAACGACCTCGGATTTCGACGAAACCACTTTTGTTGGGTCCGTGATGTCAAATTATTGCTAGATTCCAAATTTCATAATTTTTCGAATCAATATGTGAGCGTGGCAAAGGAAAACGCGTTTGACCAGTTTCAGTTGATTTTAATCGACTGGAAAATGCCCATTTTTCAAACGGTCTCAGAATTCGACGAAATTAGTTTTGTTAGGACCGTATCGTCAATACGAAGCTAGAAAATATTTTTCTATAATTTTTCTAGTTAGTATGTGACTCCGGTAAAATGAAATGTGCATTTAAATTGAATATATAAAGATTCATATTTTAAATTCAACGGAAACTGATCGTAACAGTCGAATTGGCCAGCGGAACATATCCCAGAGTGTTTGGAGGGGGGGGGTATTTAGCTAGGGGCTACAGTCTTTGGGTCTTGTTTGGAGTTGAGGGCAATAAATAAGTAAAATTGAAAAAAATAGAATTTAAATAATAATATAATTAAATATAAATACCCTCCCCTTTTTTTTCCAGAACCCTAACCCCCTTTAAGAAAAAATCGCGCCTCCTTTTCAGCTGAAAAATCCAAATCCCGCTCCTCCTTCGTTCGACGCCCCCTCTATCAGCCGACGCCTCCCTCCCCCGAACTCCTCCACCGACGATCAGTCATCTCCCCGCCCCTCCCTCCTTTCGATTTCCCCTCTGAAAACGGCCTCCGTTCGAATTGATTTCCCATCGAGAGGGAGCCTCGAGCATCGCGCTGGCGAGGGCGTGGGTGGAGCAATGTTAGGGGGTAACGACGGCGCCTTCAGATCCTGGTCCGGGGGTGGAAGTCAACGTCGACGGAGGGTTTAGGGTTGGCAACGACAGTTTCTTTTGAACGAGCTGATGGACTGAAGACCACCAGGAAAATCAGAAGGCGACAATGTAAATGTTTTTAAACCCTGTAATTGAAAATAAAAATGGCATTCTTTTTGAAAATAAAAATGGCATTCTTTTTGAAAATAAAAATGGCATTCTTTTTGAAAATAAAAATGGCACTCTTTTTGGAAATAAAAATGGCATTAGTTTTGTTTGAATTAAAAATGTAATATTTAAATATAAGAACTTTGTTCATAAAATAAGATTTGCATTGTTTGTAAAAGAAAAATAATCCTTGTTTTTAAAATAAAATTGTCATCGCTTTTCAAATAAAATTAGCATTGATTTTCCAAATAGAAAATATACATCGTTGTTTTTAAATTGAAAATATAATATACTTTGAAGTTTGAAAATATAATATACTTTGATTTGAAAATAGGAATAGCATAATAAAAATTCGTTTTTTTTATATATTAAATAGTAAAGTAAAAATTCGATTTTTACATATGTAGAGAATACGGGCAGAGAAAGTGACAAGAGGCAAGAGCGGCAAAGATTTCTACATAAGAAGAGTTGTGGCGTTGGATTTAGCTTTCGGTGAGAATTTCTCACCTTTCAATTTCTTTTTCTAGTTATATATATATACTAGGATGCAGACGGTGCTTAGTAGCACCCGACACAATCGTCCACAGACCATGGACTTGTTTGTTTGGTTGCATAAATTAATTTGATGATTTGATTTGAATTTGGTTGTTTGGTGAATTTGATTGATGTGTGAATGGCGTGGGCCTTCACTAGTCCGGGGATAAGGCTAGGCCTTGTCCCGTTTCTAGTATCGTGCCGTTATGCCGTCGAAATTTTCTAAAATAAGTTAGAAAAATAAAAATATCATTTTATTTAGTAAATGAACTGAATGAAAATTCATATGTTAAAATAAAATGTTTTGTCGTTAAAAATATAATTTTTAACGTGAATGTAAATAAATAAATATTCATTTACAAACCGGACGGTTTGTTTATGTACACCTATTTGAAGGACATTGATTGGGTCGATAAATTTTACACATCGCCCAACTGCACAAATAAAATCTGTGTTTGATTGTTTGAAACCCCACACGGGTGTTGGGATGAAATTTGAAGTTCACTCATCCTGATTGATTAAATATGTCGATCGATTGATTGACAGGCTGTTATAAGCGTTAGATATCTATATTTGATGCTTATACAGTGTAGTGCACTTTGGTTGATGGTTGATTATTTTCAATGTTATTATATACGTGTGTTGTATGAAAAGTCCATATAATTAACATTATATGGTGATTGATTGGGCCTCATTCCAATTTAGAAAATAAAGAACACTATAAAATAAAGGTTCATGTGTTGACTGTACTCATCCGTTGAGATTAGTCATGTGTCGAACGAAATATTTTAATAATAAAATTTTATATCTTTATCACTATAAAATAAAGGTTCATGTGTTGACTGTACTCATCCGTTGAGATTAGTCATGTGTCAAACGAAATATTTTAATAATAAAATTTTATATCTTTATCACTATAAAATAAAGGTTCATGTGTTGACTGTACTCATTCGTTGAGATTAGTCATGTGTTGAACGAAATATTTTAATAATAAAATTTTATATCTTTATCACTATAAAATAAAGGTTCATGTGTTGACTGTACTCATCCGTTGAGATTAGTCATGTGTTGAACGAAATAATTTAACAAAAATAGTCACATGTGGACAGTACTCATTCGTTGAGATTAGTCGTGTGTTGACAAAAATAAATATTCATTTGTTGAATAGAATAAAGGAATATATGAAGCCGTGTTGATTAGATTGACGCCATTTTGACGTGAACGATATTTATATCGATTTTATTCATTTTGAAATGAATTGAATATAAAACGATTTTGAAATGAATTGAATATAAAACGATTTCGAAATGAATTGAATATAAAACCAATTCGAATTGAATTGAAAACGAATTCGAATTGAAAACGAATTGAAGTGAAATCAAATCAAATTGAAATTTGATTTGAATAGAAAACGAATTTGATTTCAATTGCATATATAACGAATTTGATTTGAATAGAAAACAAATTTGATTTCAATTAAAATATATAACGAATTTGAATCAAATAGAAAACCACTTTGAATTGAATCGAATTGAAAACGAATTCGAATTGAAGTTAAAACGAAGTGAAATGAATTCAAATTGAATTGAAACTTGAGTTGAATAGAAATGAATTTTAAACCGAATTTATAAGGAAAGATTCAACTTTGATTTGAATTTGAAATGGAAGTTGAAAATGTTTTTGAAACGAATTCAAAACTATTTATAAAATTCGTTTTAAATAGAAATCGACGAAATATATATTATATATATAATATAATGGCCTGAATATAACGCGCCGCGCCGCGGCAGTTCGTGAATTTCGACCATTTATTTCAAACGGACAAAACGGGAGATCCGACCGTCGGATTCTCCTAAAACCGGAACCGTTGGGTTCGTATCGAAAAGAGCTTTCTAATGAATATTAGAAATTTGAAATCTAACGGTTGGATTTGGAATTATGTCCAAATCAAATTTGAGAAAGGTCGCTATAAGTGCAGTTCGATGACCATTGATGGAAATCGACTGTACGGGCCTTGATAAAATTATTAAAAATAGTAATAATTTATGTAAAATCATGAAAAATGATTTAGAAAGAATTGGGATGAAAAACTCCATATTTGAAAAGATAAAAATAGATTTTTATCGAAATGAACTAGTTTTGAACTAGAATTATAATTCTATTTATTTTTTTAAATAAATAAATTGAATTGGAAAAGGGTTTTAAAAATAACCAGAATTTCCAATGATTGCATTGGAGTGGATTTGAATCGAAATTGTCTTCGGAATATTTCGATGTTGGAATTCGTGATTATACGGATGTTGTTATGGAAATTTGAAAGATATATATTTATATCGTTATTTCCAATACGACATTTGTTAATCGCAGAATTTGATATTGAATATAAGCCGATATATTTTCTATTCAGAGCCTTGTATTGAATATCAAATGTGATTTGGGTTTGTCGTGAATGGTGTCTTCATTAACACTGTTCTTGAACCCAGTAGAGAAAAGATTAAATCTTTTTATTTTAGATTTAATGAAGTGTACCAATTAAATAATAATATTTAATTGGGAGTGAATTGATATTGATTTTTGGGTTTATCGAGGACAGTGTTTTAAATAACACTCGTTCTTTAACCCGATAATTAATGAATGTGATTTTGGGTTTATCGTGAACTGTGTTTTAAACGACACTGATTCTTTAACCCAGTTAAAGATTAAAACTAAGTGGAGTTTTAATGAATCTTTAATTAGATTGAAAAGATCGAAAATGGAGTACCACCAGTTTTGCTCCAGGCGATAGTTAAATCTTTAATTAGATTTGAACGTGAAATGGTAATTGAATTTACCGATAACACCGTGGTGTTAGATATGAAGTATAACCGGTTTTACTTCATGGGATGAATAGGTTGGGATTGGGAAATTAAAACAAATGATTACTTCGGTAAGGTTCGCTAATCCCGACTAGTTTGAATTGATATTCAAAAATAGATTAAAGAATAAATTCAAGGAATTTATCTTGGATAAAATTAATGGGAACCTTTCCCTATGAATGTGAAATTTAGAAACTAACTGTCGGTTAGCCAAGCAGAATGGTTTTCTGGATATTGATCTGATGTTGGTTTCGGCCTTCGGGGTTAATATTTGGGGAATTATTCTCTTGATTAATTTACGGTTAGTGACTGATGAATTGGAATGAGGCGTATGTTGTGTTTGTGTAACACTTATTTAAAATATACGCGAGTTATTCGGAAAGACCGGGTTTATCCCATTCCGAATAACTGATACGACGATAAGTCGAAGATGAAGACGGCGGTTGAAGACCGGAAGTCTTCACATCGTTTGGGTGATTACTGATGATCTTGATTGGGCTGTACACCCAAGAAGATGGAAACAGTTGGTGATCGTCCAGACGTATGTGGAGATCGATGGATATGCGGGGTACTAGGTGCCTCCGGTTTCGTTCAGACCCAGAATGGACTTGTAAATGGACTGTGTGTCTGACATTGGATTTTAGTCTGTGTGATTGATTTCTATTAAATATATATCTGTTTGGCGGCGGAGAATTTATTCTCTTGCTTAACGCCCTTCTCTGAGACGTACGAGCTCAGAGGTTATATACTGATGGATATCAAACGCATAGAGTGAACTGCAGGTGTGGCATGCCTAAGTGGCGATTGATCAAGGCTTCTGTTGAAAAGCAAAGTCTTGTGGTTGATGATCGAAGCACGGCCTTTGTGGCGTAGCTTTGTGTAACGTTTAATTCGTGAGTTTCACACCCGGTATGAACCAAAAACGGGAGACGGACCTCAGGGAGGGCATGCGTTTCTTTCTAGTTAGAAGTGGCGTCAGTGGTTTTACACGCCCTGACGAGTTTGACTTATGTGGTTGTTGCTGTTGCGAGGCGCCTCGGTTTGATCGGACGATCCGGGTCCGATGGAGTCATTTAGTTGGCTCACCTACGCCCCATAGGGCGGGGAAACGCATGTTCAAGGTTTAAGTTTAGTCCACATCGGTGGACTGGCCCTGACAATCCAAGGGCCCACCTGTGTCTGGGTCCTAAGACACGGGCTAGAGCTTCTCGAATCGGTTGAGGACTATCTTTTGCCTCGGTTCATAGATGGAAATCCAATTTCCAAATACGTGACTTTGCGGTTTTATTTGTAAACCTATATATGGCGACATAGTGGCATGGGACGCTCATGCCGCCTATGATTGATACTTATGATTTGAAGTTGTTTTATACACTATGCACTTATAATAGTATCAAATGATTTCTTTTAAACGTATCAAGCATTCTTGGCTATTATAAGGTAAAAACCCTATCCTCCGGCTTGCGTTGCATTGTGTGATGGGAACTGGGTCTTATAATAGCTTCATTTTTCCTCATTTAGCATTGCGCTGTTTGTTTTATGCACTGGTATTCTTGGGAGGAAACCCGTTCCGTGTTATACGGCGTGGTCCCTTGATTTCCCTAACTTTAAAATAAAGATTAACTGTTTTAGTTCTCACACCAGTCACATGACTGACCTGGAGTTTATTGTTTTGACCTAAACTCTGGGTGCCCTTATTTTGACATGGGCAGCTAGTAGTTTTGCTTTTGCAGATTTATATTCACAGGATCCTGGTTTACAGCTGGAACGATATCCGGAAGGCTTTGTATCCGTATATCTCTTCTAGTTGTGTATTGTATTATTTTCCGCTGCTATGTATTTAAATTTATTGTAATCTCTGATATTTCTGTGTAATATTTATTTGTTTATACTCTGTATATTCTTGTAATCTGATGCATTGTTGTAATATACAATGAAATGTTCCTTTGTATGCGTTCTGTTTTGTCGTGTTCTCAAAACAATTCGTTCTTTCTCTTCTCTTCGGAGACCGGGGGAGTTCGGGTCGTTTCATATTATAGGTGTATAGTGTCAAAACAATTTCAATCATAAATATCAATCCTAGGCGGCATGGGTACCATCTATCATGTCGCCATACTAGGCTCTACAAATAAAACCGAAATACACGTATTGGAAATTGGATTTCCGTCATGAGTCGAGGCAAGGGGCAAGCTCCTTTCCGCGCTCGAGACACTCTAGCAAATGTCTCAGGACTACACACTCTAGGCAATCCTGGATCGGTTGGGCCGGTCCTCACTTACGTTAGAGGATTATTTATTCCTAAACACACGTTTCCCGGTCCTTACAGACCTATAATCGAGGCGCCTCATTCCAACAACCACAAAGGTGAAAAGTATATAAATGTCAGGGCTGGTAAGTCACCGACACCACCATAGATAGAAAGAAACGTCGTGTTCTCCCAACGGTCCGTATCCCGTTTTTAACTCATACCGAGGTGTGAGGCTCGCGAATTCACGTTATACACAAAGTTGCCACGTAGGCGTGCTTTGATCATCAACCACAAGACTTTGCTTTTCAACAGAAGCCTTGATCATTGCATCTTAGCGTGCCACACAGACAATTCATGCCATGCGACTGATGTCCATCGATATACAACCTCTGAGCTCGTACGTCTCAGAGAAGGGCGTTAAGCAAAAGAATAAATTCTCCGCCGCCAAACAGATGTATATTTAATAGAAATCAATCAACACAGAATAAAATCCAATGTCAGGCACACAATCCATTTACAAGTCCGTTCTGGGTCTGAACGAAACCGGAGGCACTTTCCTCGCATATCCATCCATCTCCAAGTACGTCTGGATGACCACCAACTATTTCCATCCTCTTGGGTGTACAGTCCAATCAGGATCGTCAGTAATAATCCAAACGATGTGAAGACTCCCGGTCTTCAACCACCGTCTTCATCTTCGACATATCGTCGAATCGGTTATTCAGAAAGGGTGTAAACCCGGCCTTTCCGAACAACCCGCGTTTATTAAAAACGAATGTTACACAAACACAACGTACGCCTCATTCCAATGCAGAATATCCTTTTATTCACGAAATCACATTCTTAGGGAAAGGTTCCCATTAATTTTATCCAAGATAAATTCTTTAAAATTATCCTATAATCTTCTTTTGGATGTCATTTCAAACCAAATTATGGTTTTTCAAACTAGTCGAGATTAGCGAATCACACTGAAGTAATTATTTATTTTATTTCCCAATCCCAACCTATATATCCCACGAAGCAAAACTGGTAATACTCCATATCTAACACCACAGTGTTGTCGGTAAAATTAATTACCATTTCACGTTCAAATCTAATTAAAGATTTAACTATCGCTTCAGAGCAAAACTGGTGATACTCCATTCTTGCTCAATTTCTAAATTTGATAATTTAAATTATCAATTCACCTTTCAATTTAATTGCAGATTCATTAAAACTCCTTTACAGGGTTAAAGAACTAATGTCATTTAAAACACAGTTCACGATAAACCCAAATCACATTCTATTTATTATCGGGTTAAAGAACTAGTGTTATTTAAAACACTGTTCACGATAAACCCACAAATCAATTCTATTTAAACCCATTTCAAATCCAGTTTATTTATTTAAAAATAAATGGGTTTTAATTTCAGTTCAAAACTAGTTCATTTCGATAAAAATCTATTTTTATCTTTTCAAATATGGAGTTTTTCATCCCAATTTTTCCCAAATCATTTCTTATGATTCTACACAAATTATTACTATTTTTAATAATTTTATCAAGGCCCGTACAGTCGATTTCCATCAACGGCCATCGAACTGCACTTACAACGACCTTTTTCGAATTTGATTTGGACATAACTCCAAATCCAACCGTTAGATTTCAAATTTCTAATACTTGTTAAAAAGCTCTTTTCAATACGAACCCAACGGTTCCGGTTTTAGGAGAATCCGACGGTCAGATCTCCCGTAATGTTCGTTTGAAAGAAATGGTCGAAATTTATGAACTGCCGCGGCGCGGCGCGTTCTATTCAGGCCATTATATTATATATATAATATATATTTCGTCGATTTCTATTTAAAACGAATTTTATAAATCATTTTAATTTCGTTTCAAAAACAATTTCAACTTCCATTTCAATTCAAATCAAAATTGAATTTTTCCTTATAAATTCGGTTTAAAATTCATTTTATTCAATTCAAATTTCAATGCAATTTGAATTCATTTCAATTCGTTTTCAATTCAATTCGAATTCGTTTTCAATTCAATTCGAATTCGTTTTCAATTCATTTCGAATTCATTTTATATTCAATTCATTTCGAATTGGTTTTCTATTCGATTCAATTCAAATTGGTTTTCTATTCGATTCAATTCAAATCGGTTTTCTATTCGATTCAATTCAAATTGGTTTTCTATTCGATTCAATTCAAATTGGTTTTCTATTCAATTCAATTCGAATTCGTTTTCAATTCAAATCAAATCTAAATTGGTTTTCTATTCAATTTAATTCGAATTCGTTTTCAATTCAAATCAAATTCGTTTTCTTTTCAATTCAATTCAAATTCGTTTTCCTATTCAATTCAAATCAAATTTGTTTTAAATTCAAAAATGAATATAATCGATATAAATATCGTTCACGTCAAAATAGCGCATCACTAATCAACACGGCTTTATATTCAACAAATGGATCTATATTTCTTTCAATACACGACTCTATATCTTTGTCAACACACAACTAATCTCAGCGAATGAGTACTGTCCACGTGTGACTATTTTTGTTATTTAATATATTTTATGAAAATTAAGGTATCTATCGTTTGATATTGAATCAGACTCCAACCGTAAATTAGTAAGAGAACGATTTCCTGAATATTAACCCCGAAGGCCGAAACCAACATCAGATTAATATCCAGGACACCACTCATCTCATCTATTTTTCAGTTGATTTCTAATTCTATATATGATAAAGATGTAAATTTTATTGTTAAAATATTTCGTTCAACTCATGACTAATCTCAACGGATGAGTACAGTCAACACATGAACTTTTACTTTATAGTTTTAAAGATATAAATTTTATTGTTAAAATACTTCGTTCAACACATGACTAATCTCAACGGATGAGTACAGTCAACACATGAACCTTTACTTTATAATATTCTTTATTTTCCCGATTGGAATGAGGCCCAATCAATTACCATATAAAGTTAATTATATGGATTTCATACAACACATGTATATTATAGCAACGATAAATAATCAACCATCATCCAAAGTGCACTACACTGTATAAGCATCAAATATAGATATCTAACGCTTATAACAGCCTATCAATCAATTGATCGACATAATTAATCAATCAGGATGAGTGAACTTCAAATTTCATCCCAACACCCATGTGGGGCTTCAAACAATCAAACACATATTTTATTTGTGCAGTTGAGCGATGTGTAAAATTTATCGTCCCAATCAATATCCTTCAAATAGGTGTACATAAACCAACCGTCCGGTTTGTAAATGAATATTTATTTATTCACATTCACGTTAAAAATTATATTTTTAACGATAAAACATTTTATTTTAACACATGAATTTTTATTCAGTTCATTTACAAAATAAAAATGATATTTTTATTTTTCTAACATATTTTAGAAAATTTTGGCGGCATAACGGCACGATACTAGAAACGGGACGAGGCCTAGCCTTATCACCGGTCTAGTGAAGGCCAACGCCATTCACACATCAATCAAATCAATTTCATTTCACCAAACAATTCAGTTCAAACCAAATAATCTAACCAAATACACAACCAAACAATTAAACAAACAAGCCATCCATGGTCTGTGGATGACGGTGTCGGGTGCTACTAAACACCGTCGGCATCCTAGTATATATATATAACTAGAAAAAAGAAATTTAGAGTGAGAAGTTCTCACCAATAGCTATTCCAACTCCACGACACTTCATTGTAGAAAATCTTGTCGTTCTCGCATCTTATCACTTTTGTCGCCCGTAGTCACTACATATGTAAAAATCGAATTTTTACTTCGCTATTCAATATATAAAAATCGAATTTTTAATGCTACTATATAGATAAAAATTATTTTTTTATCACGCTATTTTTCATATAAAGATTTCGCCTTTTTACATATAAAAATCTCGCCTTTTTAAACTTAACATTATAAAAATCACATTTTTATTTTTGCTACACATATAAAGATTTCATTTCTAATACGCCTATCATGTAAAAATTATATTTTTACATCTTCTACATAGTAAAGATCATATTTTTAATACTTTAAAAATATAAAAATCATATTTTTATGAACTAAAATCATTCTTTTTATTTTTAAAAATAATATCTCTTTACTTCTATATCCTATAAAAGGAAAATCAGATTTGTAAAACAATTTAATTTATATAAAATAAATCAGACCGTTAAAACAAAATTATATATATATATATATATATAAATACTTACAGCTTTTAATCGGGAAAGGGGAGGGGTGTTCACCGTCGTCGCAGGTGGAGGGGGGTTGAGAGGGTCGGCGAGGTTGGGGGAGGGGGTTCCAGGCTAGGGCGCAGGGGGGGGGGGGTCTTCGATCTGACGAGAGGGGGGGGGGAAGCTTCGCGGTCTCACGCGATCGAGTGGGGGGGGGGGGGGGCTCGGGGTTTTGGGTCGCGGTGGCTCCACGAGGAAGGAGGAGGAAGATGGAGGGGGCGCGGCAGCGTCGCGGGGGGGGGGGGGGGGGATGCGGTGGGGCGGTTCATCTCCCCCCCCCCCCCCCCCCGTCGCCCGCTTCTGAATTATTTTTTCCCTTCTGTTATAATTGAAAACGAGAGGGGGGCCAGAGGTATAGGAGAGGGTGAGGAGAGAGATTTAATTAATTTTTTATATTATTTTATTTTCAAAAAGTTGACTTTTACATACGACCTCTAAACGAGGCCCACCGTCTGTCGTCCATAGCGTTTCACCCCCATTCCGAACACAATGGGATATGTATCGTAGGCTGATTCGATAGTTACAATCAGTTTCCGTCAAAATCAACATATAACTCTATATATTGAATTTGAACGCGCATTTCAATTTACCGGGGTCACAAACTAACTCGAAAAATTCCCGAAAAATATTTTTTAGCTTCGTATTGACGATACGGTCCTAAAAAAACTAGTTTCGTCGAATTCTGAGACCGTTGGAAAAATGGCCATTTTCCAGTCGATTAAAATCAACTGAAACTCGTCAAACGCGTTTTCCTTTGCCATGCTCACATATTGAATCAAAAAATTATGAAATTTGAAACCTAACAATAATTTGACATCACGGACCCAACAAAAGTGGTTTCGTCGAAATCCGAGGTCGTTTGCAAAATGTCTATTTTTAAGGGCCTGAATTCTATAGCGACTATTCAGAATTTTCAACTGGACATATCTTTTGATCCCCGCTATGAAATTTCGATTTTTCGGATTCGTTGAAAAGATATTCACAAATAGATCCTATTATTTTTGGTTTCACTAAAATCCGGTTTGTTTTGCACCCGGTATGTTCAACTGAAGTTTGAAATCGAATTATCGAACTACCGCGCCATTTTCAATTCTATTTATAATTATATATAATTATTTATATTCTAACGACGACGCGTATAAATATATACGTTCGAATTCTATTCAAAATAAATTTTTCGTCGATATTATTTAAAAAAATCTATTTTAACTATTCAAAATTCGCTAAAATTGCCAAAATAAAATTTTTAAACTGGCTCAGATTTTCGGGTTATTACAATCTCCCCCACTTAAAACTTTTCGTCCCCGAAAAGAAACAAAGTCGAAAGTGGTTTGATTAATCAACTCTACGTTCGATCTGGCTTCAATTCTCCAACTTTTCAGTTTCTGAGAATTTTCAAATTTTCAAAAATTTGGCTAACACCCTAAATTTTCGAAAAATTTCGCCATAACCTCCCCTGCACCGGGAGCCACGGGAAAATCCCGAAATTGCCATATAGGCCTTCTGATCTCAAAAAGAAAAAGGAAAAGCCAAGCGGCTAGCCAATCGGCTCATAAAATCATCATCACCCAAACAAAATAGTAAATTATATAGTAAACATGTACCTATTTGTCGGGCAAACAAATTTTATTCTCTGCTCTAGCCTCCTTGCTATGACCTGTTCAGTGTAAGTATATGTATATGCAAGCAAATGCGACCAATTTTTAATATAATTCCCTATTCGGTGCAATTAGGCTAAATGGTTCAAAATTATCAAACAAATAATCAAACATCACAAACATCAATCAATTAGTGAATTAACGTTTCAAATTCATAATTTGATTCATATACTGAAAATCATGTTTTTGATGCCAATTCACAACAATGTGTTCTAGCTATATATATAAGTTTTGGTTCTCACACCAGTCTAATGGAAATATATAGATATCACACCTTCGTCACACGAATATAAATTCTGACGACGAGTACTCAACCATCAGAATCATCTTCGGGCCACTAGAGTATGATTCTATATCTATCCAGTATATTAAAACTTCGAATATACGTTCATGACGCGTATATGCAAAATCTTTATATACTCCATTGTCCATATTCAAAATAAATAAATAATCAAATACGTATAATTGATTTAAATTTTCAGAACAAAATTGTTTTCATTTGAAAAATATACTCTTCACACTCGTTCTAGGATACTACTGATCCTGACTCGTAACGAGTCATTCTAATTGGATATTACTAATCCAATATCTGACGAATTCTTTCGTATGGTTCTAATGTGTCTTGTTCTCGAGCTCTGTAAACCAAAGCTCTGATACCAAATGAAGCAACCCGAACTTCCCCGGTCTCCGAAGAGATGAGAAAGAACGAATTACTGTGAGGACAAGACAAATCAAAACGCAGACGGAAGAACATTTCATTGTTATTACAACAATTCCATCAGATACAAGAATATACAGAGAATAATGAATAAATTACATTCGATAAATATCAGAGATTACAATAAATTACATAGCAGCGAAAAATAATACAAAGCACAACTGAAGGTGATATACGGATACAGAGCTTTCCGGATATCATTCCAGCTGTAAACCAGGATCCTGTGAATATAAATCTGCAAAACCAAAACTACTAGCTGCCCGTACCGAAAATAGGGGCACCCAGAGTTTAGGTTAAAACAATTAACTCCAGGTCAGTCATGTGACTGGTGTGAGAACTAAAACAGTTATTAATATTGGTTTTAAAGTTAGGTAAATCAAGGGACCACGCCGTATAACACGGAACGGGTTTCCTCCCAAGAATTCCAGTGCATAGAACAAACAGCGCAATGCTAAATAAAGAAAAATGAAGCTGTTATAAGACCCAGGTCCCATCACACAATGCAACGCAAGCCGGAGGATAGGGTTTTCCCTTATAACAGCCAAAGCATGCTTGATACGTTTAAAACACATTATTTGATACTATTATAGGTGTATAGTGTCAAAACAATTTCAATCATAAATATCAATCCTAGGCGGCATGGGTACCATCTATCATGTCGCCATACTAGGCTCTACAAATAAAACCGAAATACACATATTGGAAATTGGATTTCCGTCATGAGTCGAGGCAAGGGGCAAGCTCCTCTCCGCGCTTGAGACACTCTAGCAAATGTCTCAGGACTACACACTCTAGGCAATCCTGGATCGGTTGGGCCGGTCCTCACTTACGTTAGAGGATTATTTATTCCTGAACACACGTTTCCCGGTCCTTACAGGCCTATAATCGAGGCGCCTCATTCCAACAACCACAAAGGTGAAAAGTATATAAATGTCAGGGCTGGTAAGTCACTGACACCACCATAGCTAGAAAGAAACGTCGTGTTCTCCCAACGGTCCGTATCCCGTTTTTAACTCATACCGAGGTGTGAGGCTCGCGAATTCACGTTATACACAAATCTGCCACGTAGGCGTGCTTTGATCATCAACCACAAGACTTTGCTTTTCAACAGAAGCCTTGATCATTGCATCTTAGCGTGCCACACAGGCAATTCATGCCATGCGACTGATGTCCATCGATATACAACCTCTGAGCTCGTACGTCTCAGAGAAGGGCGTTAAGCAAAAGAATAAATTCTCCGCCGCCAAACAGATGTATATTTAATAGAAATCAATCAACACAGAATAAAATCCAATGTCAGGCACACAATCCATTTACAAGTCCGTTCTGGGTCTGAACGAAGCCGGAGGCACTTTCCTCGCATATCCATCCATCTCCAAGTACGTCTGGACGACCACCAACTATTTCCATCCTCTTGGGTGTACAGCCCAATCAGGATCGTCAGTAATAATCCAAACGATGTGAAGACTTCCGGTCTTCAACCACCGTCTTCATCTTCGACATATCGTCGAATCGGTTATTCAGAATGGGTGTAAACCCGGCCTTTCCGAACAACCCGCGTATATTAAAAACGAATGTTACACAAACACAACGTACGCCTCATTCCAATGCAGAATATCCTTTTATTCACGAAATCACATTCTTAGGGAAAGGTTCCCATTAATTTTATCCAAGATAAATTCATTAAAACTTATCCTATAGTCTTCCTTTGGATGTCATTTCAAACCAAATTATGGTTTTTCAAACTAGTCGAGATTAGCGAATCACACCGAAGTAATTATTTATTTTATTTCCCAATCCCAACCTATATATTCCATGAAGCAAAACTAGTAATATTCCATATCTAACACCACAGTGTTGTCGGTAAAATTGATTACCATTTCACGTTCAAATCTAATTAAAGGTTTAACTATCGCTTCGGAGCAAAATTGGTGATACTCCATTCTCGCTCAATTTCTAAATTTGATAATTTAAATTATCAATTCACCTTTCAATTTAATTGCAGATTCATTAAAACTCCTTTACTGGGTTAAAGAACTAATGTCATTTAAAACACAGTTCACGATAAACCCAAATCACATTCTATTTATTATCGGGTTAAAGAACTAGTGTTATTTAAAACACTGTTCACGATAAACCCACAAATCAATTCTATTTAAACCCATTTCAAATCAAATTTATTTATTTAAAAATAAATGTGTTTTAATTTCAGTTCAAAACTAGTTCATTTCGATAAAAATCTATATTTATCTTTTCAAATATGGAGTTTTTCATCCCAATTTTTCCCAAATCATTTCTTATTATTTTACACAAATTATTACTATTTTTAATAATTTTATCAAGGCCCGTACAGTCGATTTCCATCAACGGCCATCGAACTACACTTACAGCGACCTTTTTCGAATTTGATTTGGACATAACTCCAAATCCAACCGTTAGATTTCAAATTTCTAATACTCATTAAAAAGCTCTTTTTGATACGAACCCAACGGTTCTGGTTTTAGGAGAATCCGACGGTCAGATCTCCCGTAATGTTCGTTTGAAAGAAATGGTCGAAATTTACGAACTACCGCGGCACGGCGCGTTCTATTCAGGCCATTATATTATATATATAATATATATTTCGTCGATTTCTATTTAAAACGAATTTTATAAATCGTTTTAATTTCGTTTCAAAAACAATTTCAACTTCCATTTCAATTCAAATCAAAATTGAATTTTTCCTTTTAAGTATGTTTTAAAATTCATTTCTATTCAATTAAATTTCAATTCAACTTGAATTCATTTCAATTCGTTTTCAATTCAATTCGAATTCGTTTTCAATTCAATTCGAATTCGTTTTCAATTCATTTCGAATTCGTTTTATATTCAATTCATTTCGAATTGGTTTTCTATTCGATTCAATTCAAATTGGTTTTCTATTCGATTCAATTCAAATTGGTTTTCTATTCGATTCAATTCAAATTGGTTTTCTATTCGATTCAATTCAAATTGTCTTTCTATTCAATTCAATTCGAATTCGTTTTCAATTCAAATCAAATCTAAATTGGTTTTCTATTCAATTTAATTCGAATTCGTTTTCAATTCAATTCAAATTCGTTTTCTTTTCAATTCAATTCAAATTCGTTTTCCTATTCAATTCAAATCAAATTTGTTTTAAATTCAAAAACGAATATAATCGATATAAATATCATTCACGTCAAAATAGCGCATCACTAATCAACACGGCTTTATATTCAACAAATGGATCTATATTTCTTTCAATACACGACTCTATATCTTTGTCAACACACGACTAATCTCAGCGAATGAATACTATCCACGTGTGACTATTTTTGTTATTTAATATATTTTATGAAAATTAAGGTATCTATCGTTTGATATTGAATCAGACTCCAACCGTAAATTAGTAAGAGAACGATTTCCTGAATATTAACCTCGAAGGCCGAAACCAACATCAGATTAATATCCAGGACACCACTCATCTCATCTATTTTTCAGTTGATTTCTAATTCTATATATGATAAAGATGTAAATTTTATTGTTAAAATATTTCGTTCAACTCATGACTAATCTCAACGGATGAGTACAGTCAACACATGAACTTTTACTTTATAGTGATAAAGATATAAATTTTATTGTTAAAATACTTCGTTCAACACATGACTAATCTCAACGGATGAGTACAGTCAACACATGAACCTTTACTTTATAATATTCTTTATTTTCCGATTGGAATGAGGCCCAATCAATTACCATATAAAGTTAATTATATGGATTCCATACAACACATGTATATAATAGCAACGATAATTAATCAACCATCATCCAAAGTGCACTACACTGTATAAGCATCAAATATAGATATCTAACGCTTATAACAGCTTGTCAATCAATTGATCGACATAATTAATCAATTAGGATGAGTGAACTTCAAATTTCATCCCAACACCCGTGTGGGGTTTCAAACAATCAAACACAGATTTTATTTGTGCAGTTGGGCGATGTGTAAAATTTATTGTCCCAATCAATGTCCTTCAAATAGGTGTACATAAACAAACCGTCCGGTTTGTAAATGAATATTTATTTATTCACATTCACGTTAAAAATTATATTTTTAACGATAAAACATTTTATTTTAACACATGAATTTTTATTCAGTTCATTTACAAAATAAAAATGATATTTTTATTTTTCTAACATATTTTAGAAAATTTCGGCGGCATAACGGCACGATACTAGAAACGGGACGAGGCCTAGCCTTATCCCCGGTCTAGTGAAGGCCCACGCCATTCACACATCAATCAAATCAATTTCATTTCACCAAACAATTCAGTTCAAACCAAATAATCTAACCAAATACACAACCAAACAATTAAACAAACAAGCCATCCATGGTCTGTGGATGACGGGTGTCGGGTGCTACTAAACACCGTCTGCATCCTAGTATATATATATATATATATATATATATATAACTAGAAAAAAGAATTTTAGAGTGAGAAGTTCTCACCAATAGCTATTCCAACTCCACGACACTTCATTGTAGAAAATCTTGTCGTTCTCGCATCTTATCACTTTCGTCGCCCGTAGTCACTACATATGTAAAAATCGAATTTTTACTTCGCTATTCAATATATAAAAATCGAATTTTTAATGCTACTATATAGATAAAAATTATTTTTTTATCACGCTATTTTTCATATAAAGATTTCGCCTTTTTACATATAAAGATCTCGCCTTTTTAAACTTAACATTATAAAAATCACATTTTTATTTTTGCTACACATATAAAGATTTCATTTCTAATACGCCTATCATGTAAAAATTATATTTTTACATCTTCTACATAGTAAAGATCATATTTTTAATACTTTAAAAATATAAAAATCATATTTTTATGAACTAAAATCATTCTTTTTTATTTTTAAAAATAATATCTTTTTACTTCTATATCCTATAAAAGAAAAATCAGATTTGTAAAACAATTTAATTTATATAAAATAAATCAGACCGTTAAAACAAAATTATATATATATATATATAAATATAAATACTTACAGCTTTTAATCGGGAAAGGGGAGGGGTGTTCACCGTCGTCGCAGGTGGTTGGGGGGGCTGAGAGGGTCTGCGAGGTTGGGGTGGGGGGGGTTCCAGGCTAGGGCGCAGCGGGGGGCGGAGGGGTCTTCGATCTGACGAGAGGGGGGGAAGCTTCGCGGTCTCACGCGATCGAGTGGGGGGGGGGGGGGGGGGGGCTCGGGGTTTTGGGTCGCGATGGCTCCACGAGGAAGGAGGGGGAAGAAGGAGGAAGATGGAGGGGGCGCGGCAGCGTCGCTGGGGGGGCGCGATGCGGTGGTGGCGGTTCATCCCCCCTCCCCCATCGCCCGCTTCTGATTTCTTTTTTTTTTCCTTCTGTTATAATTGAAAACGAGAGGGGGGCCAGAGGTATAGGAGAGGGTGAGGAGAGAGATTTAATTAATTTTTTATATTATTTTATTTTCAAAAAGTTGACTTTTACATACGACCTCTAAACGAGGCTCACCGCCTGTCGTCCATAGCGTTTCACCCCCATTCCGAACACAATGGGATATGTATCGTAGGCTTATTCGATAGTTACAATCAGTTTCTGTCAAAATCAACATATAACTCTATATATTGAATTTGAACGCGCATTTCAATTTACCGGGGTCACATACTAACTCAAAAAATTCCCGAAAAATATTTTTTAGCTTCGTATTGACGATACGGTCCTAACAAAACTAGTTTCGTCGAATTCTGAGACCGTTGGAAAAATGGCCATTTTCCAGTCGATTAAAATCAACTGAAACTGGTCAAATGCGTTTTCCTTTGCCATGCTCACATATTGAATCAGAAAATTATGAAATTTGAAACCTAACAATAATTTGACATCACGGACCCAACAAAAGTGGTTTCGTCGAAATCCGAGGTCGTTTGCAAAATGTCTATTTTTAAGGGCCTGAATTCCATAGCGACTATTCAGAATTTTCAACTGGACATATCTTTTGATCCCCACTATGAAATTTCGATTTTTCGGATTCGTTGAAAAGATATTCACAAATAGATCCTATTATTTTTGGTTTCACTAAAATCCGGTTTGTTTTGCACCCGGTATGTTCAATTGAAGTTTGAAATCGAATTATCGAACTACCGTGCCATTTTCAATTCTATTTATAATTATATATAATTATTTATATTCTAACGACGACGCGTATAAATATATACGTTCGAATTCTATTCAAAATAAATTTTTCGTCGATATTATTTAAAAAAATCTATTTAAACTATTCAAAATTCGCTAAAATTGCCAAAATAAAAATTTAAAACTAGCTCAGATTTTCGGGTTATTACATCAAATATCTTCACGTATTTGTTGGTTGGAATGGTTTTCAAATATAATTTCGATCCCAGTCTTTCCGTACCAACAATCGTATTGGTCGGGTTTGATAGTCGGTGTTTTAACTATCAAATAACAATAGTGTGAATACAATGAGTTTGCTGATTCAGGTACTTGGCACTGCTTGGCCTCTTTAAAAATAATTGGTAATTCAAATTTTAAATCTTCTAATATATTGAAAACATTACATTTATTCTTATTTGTAACAAAAATTATTTTAAACACTTTCGAGCATGTATATGTATATCTCCAGCTTTCCATCCCTTTTAGAAATATCGATATACTCCTTTAAAACCCTTTCCCTTTTTCTGTACATTCAATCATCTCGACATATATATATATATATATATATATATACTTTAATGGTATGAAACCATTTACCAATTCTAATTAAATTAAAGTAAAAGTCAATTATATAAATTTAAAACCACCTTTCCATTTCCTTAATTCTGGCATCATGATATATATATATTTATATACATAATAGTTAATGGAATAAACCAAATTACCAATTTGATATGACAGATCAAATGTTAAATTTATATAACTTAAAGTCAAATATTCTTATTTATCTTGTAACCAAAATTTTTATTCAAAAACCTTATACTCAGTTCAATATTTCTCGTATGGAATAATTAACCGATTCCAACACTTTGCACTCACCACCAAACAAATATCATTCCTCGATAATAGTGAAGCCGTTCAAGTTGGGGTATTTTATTTACCTCTTAGACCTTGATTGACAACATTCTTACCTTAGAATAATATTGGTCTGTCACTTAACCATTAACATCTCATTTTCCCTTTTTGATTTCAAATCTAGTTTTATAATCCGTTTCCTATATTTGATTACTTCCTTCGATATAACCTCCTTACTTAATTTGTTCAATTAAATAAGTCTCCACATAGCACCCCTTTAACTTACATCTTATTTTGCTTATAACACTTGCTTTATAATAAAAATCACTTGTCGAATAATCTATTCCCATTTATACGGGCATGCTTATCATAACGTAATCTTGGATTGAAAATCCGCTTTCCCACCTACTTTAAATTAAAACCCCTTTAACTTGGATTTCATTTCAAAAATCCTTTTGTCAACATTCAACACACAACATTGTATGTAATTTCCCTTGCGTTGAAATTCTTATTCAAATCCTTATATCCTCTTACCAATTACATTTCCAATCTCATTTGGACATTTGGTTTATAATGCCTTTTATAAATCCTTATTCCCTTTTCCCCTCTTTTATCAAACCTTATTGTCAATTAACCCCTTGTTAATCGATTTCCCATTAAAAGCCATTTCTCCAATTTTTATTAATAAAAATAATAATTAGCTTTAATATTAACTATATTTTATAAAGTTAACTTCGTTGTTTATCAGGAATAGGAAAGTTATCACTTTTAAAGGCTGATTAAATAACTATTACTTTGTTAACACTAATCCACTTGATACTTATATTAATTATAGTTAATCGAAGATTAACTAATATTTTACACTATTCGTTAATTTAACGACTATCCAGAAAAACAAATAAATTCAATTATCAGTTTTAATTACCAACAGTTGATTTTTGTCAACCCTACCTATCAGTTAACTACTAACTGATTTAGTTGTCATTTCCCCTTTTAAATTAATTAAATAACTCAATAAAGATAAAAAGAAAACACTATTTAATTGTATTTAAAATACAATTGTTCTACCTTTCCAACCCGTATGTAAATCTTTGGGTTACTGCTACCTTTGCATAAACCATTTCAGTAATTTCTCTTATAAACTCGATTAAACTATTTATTTAAAAATTTCTAATTTAATTAAGTATATAAATTGACTGAAAAACTTCAATTTCATTATAAAATGATTTATAACTTTAAAACTACATCACTTTACCGAATGGTAAAACCGTCGTTTAAAACAATATATTTTAGACCATTCACTGCCAATTACCCAATCAACACTGTCGGTTGATTTTAACACAACACGGGTGAATATTTGTTCAACCATCACACTCAAATAGGTTTTTCTACCATATGGGGTTCAATCAGTTCAATTATCAGCAATATTAAACAAACAAACAACATATATAATATTTGAGGAATCCGGTCGGATCCCTCTAACCTGTTCTTCCCTGCATCACAACTCGTTATACATTTCATAATAATATATGAAATAAATTTCATATGATC
Source organism: Allium sativum (assembly GCA_030737875.1). Classification (NCBI taxonomy): domain Eukaryota; kingdom Viridiplantae; phylum Streptophyta; class Magnoliopsida; order Asparagales; family Amaryllidaceae; genus Allium; species Allium sativum. Next base: position 268,690,803 of record CM060909.1, on the reverse strand, counting down.
TATTAATTTAAAACGATTAAATATAGACAACGGAAATCAATCAAACAATAACAACCAATAGCAACCAATCAACCAATTTATATTTTTAAAGGTAAATTATATTTTAATATGAATTTACCACATCACAGGATTCCAGAAGGTATGAGAATTAACTCACCAGATTCAATTCGGTTAGTGGCTGACGCATTTGTTCTCTTTAATTTGCAACGGACGTTCAAAATTAGCTGAAATTTCAATCGTGTCAGATCAGTGCCTAGTCAGCGCCATCACCTAGGCCTCGTCCCTGCGATCCCAACGGATCCTGTTTCATCAGATTTCATTACTATATGAAAAAGATACGCTAATTTCAAGTTTGAATATATATATATACGATTTTAAACCATATTAATTAATTAATTATTAATTAACTAAACTAATGATTACCTTAATTACCCCTAATCGTTCGCCATGTCAGCATCCTTTAACCGAACCACGCGTTTTGTTTCCTGGAAACCCAAAAACCCGATCCTTCATGTTATCATTGTTCCTCCTTCTCCACGATGTCACCCTCACATACACCACCACCGGCGCCGCCTCAGATGACCTGGAACCGCTTCGATCATGCTGGCGCCACCGTCGATCCCTGAGCTCCCTTCGCCAGTGATCACGGCCCCCTAGAACCCCTCGTTCGCCTGAAATTGTAAAACCCCCAATTCCCGTTCATCTGCCAAATTCAACCACATCGCGCCACCGTAACCAACGCTACCACCTCAGATCTGACCGCCATCCAGCCCTCGACACTTCCCCATCAGGCCCCCAGCCCAACACGTCGTCCAACCGCCGGAAATCACCAAAAATCCGACCACCCCTTTGAAAAACAGTCCAAAAACAACCTCTCCGTTCATCTCTTCACCACGGCTTCCACCGACCACCAGAGAACACGAGACCACCACCAAATCAAAGCTTGATCTCCCCTCTTCCACCTCCAACTGGTCTCGTCCTCTGAAATCAAGCCAATCCCCTTAATTTCAAAAAAGAACGAAACCCATTTTCTATGGTTTAACACCGATTCCGGCCACCACCGACCATGATAGGTCCCCAACTTTTTATAGTAGCTAGGTATCTCCCCGATCTACGTTTTTGCTTCTGGTTGCCCTCACAAATTCTTCACAGATTGGAAGAAATAAATCAAAATGTAAACATGTACTTTTTTGCAAAATATGATGAAGGTTTGGCTGAAAATTCTGATGGAGGGGGTTTATGTAAGGTGGAAAAAATATATTTTAAGTTGACGTGACGAGCGACGTTGACTAGCGATATTTTATTTCGTGTCTATCGCGTTTTCGAACGTTGTTTATTCGATCCTGTGCTCACCTACAAACCACGTTTGAGACATGAATGGGCGGCACCGTATAATTTGACGATACGGTACTTATGAAACTTGTTTCGTCGAATTCCGAGTTCGTTTGCTCACATGGCCCTCGTTCACGTTCAAATGGTCGTTTTTATTTGCATTTTATTTTGCCACGCTCACAAATTAACCCCGATTGACGCGCCCCTTGAAACCTAGCAATAATTTACTGTTACGGTCCCAATAAAATTTATTTCATCGAAAACTGAGGTCGTTTGAATAAATGCCCTTTTATAACTGGCCAATTCAAATAAAATAAACTAATTTTAAAATACCTCAATATAATATTATTAAAATATTGAAATTGATCATACACGACCAGAATATCGTATACTACCACAATAAAATATCCCGGGTTGAATTTGAAGCCAAATCGATATTATAAAAAATTAAAAACCCCTTTATTTAGTATAAATAACGATAAAATATATAAAGGAATTCCACAGTGACTATTTCAAAATTTGATTTGGACATAAAACAAAATCTACAACACGAAAACTCGATTTTTCTCTTTCATTAGAAAAATATTACCCAACAGATTCGGACGTTTCTTGTTTCGAGAAAATCCGACTCATTTTGGGCCCTGTACAGCCGTTTAAAGTTCAAAACGCCAATTTACGAACTGTCGCGCTACTGCAGCTCGTTTTGTAATTAAATTATAAATTAAACGTTATAACGTCGTTCTAATAACGAAATCACCACTAAAATATTATATAAACCATATCTACCCACTTTAAATTGCTCAATCACGTTATATGGCAAAATTCAACATCTTCCCAAATTTGCCGAAAATAAAATATTATTATATTATTAATATAATTAAATATTCAAATTAAAATGGTCAAAAATCGATTACTTAAATTCAAATCAATATTTTAAATAAATAAAATATTTCTAAAAATTGGCCAGAAAACACGGAACATTACATTCCTTCCCCCTTAAAATAATTTCGTCCTCGAAATTGCTAAGGTAGAAAAGAATGTCATAATCCATTATCTTTATAATAATATTTAATTTAAAACTTTATTTTATTCCCAAAACAAATCTAATTGTTCGTAAAACCAAATTAATTCCAATAAAAGAATTTTCCATAAATTTTCTAACACCTTAAATTTTGAAAAATTCTGGCAGAGTCTCCCCTATACAGAGGACATCTGCAAAATCGCAGGTTCAAGAAATAAATATACATCGACTCTTATGGTTGGAAAAATCAAAAACCAAACTCGAATCCCAAACAAAAACCAAAATTCATAATTTCGTAGGCGTACCTTTTTGCGAGTGTTGTTACGCGATAAACACTATTTTGTACTCGAGCTGTCTTAGTTATTATGCAGCCCTATTCAAACTGGATTCAACTAACTCTAGAATTTTCTCTGTGATGGATTTTAACGCTGAACTGGAACTTCTGCACCTGTTTCTCAACTCAAATGAACTTCATTAGTTCCCAAATCAATATCAGTTAGTTTCAAATATCCATATCATCCATATCGTTCTCATCAACCAATTATACACATCATTCAATCCACATGAGATTATAATTATTTATAATCACTTCATTTATTTCTTTAATTATTCATTCAGATTTATTAAATTTGGATTAATTTATTCAAATTATTCATTTCAGATTGGGTTTCAATCAAATCGATTCATGTTCAGGTTTACATCCATGAGATCGAGCACACCATCCAAACATATCACACAACCAATATTAACAAATCCAAATAATTTGCCCATACTATAATAATTTATAAAATCCTTACCTTTATTATTTTATAAAATAAATTGGGCAAAAATAATTTTATATCAAATTACAAATATACGCGCTCTCGTATATATACACAAACTCAATCTAGGGTATTACTAACCCCATCTTAATTGAGTCACGCCACAGAGCCAAGGTTATCACTAAACCAATAGCTTTGATACCACTGTAACGACCCAAGGATTTTCAATCCCGAAAATCAAAATAAAATCACCATGTCGACTATTCAAGCATTGAAAACACTGGATTGTCAATAGAAAGAATTTAGAGGGTGAGAAAAAGAAAGAAAGAATATTAGAATAGAAGAAAAAAGGAGAACACATCAGAATCTCACAGCGGAATAGATAAAATATAATATCACAAATCCTTTATACAAAAAAATGTATATACATACTAATCATCAGAGTACAACATATATCAGTCACAGCGGGAATATCTTTATATAACTAGCGGTGAAGCCTCCTGCTTCTAGCTCCTGAACTCCGAGCGAATATAACCCGTAAAGGCACTCGGTCTGACCCGAGCACATTTGAAGCAAAGCAAAATACACCGAGTCAGTCTGGAATACTTTCAGTGATAAAATCACAGAACACACACTTGTTTAATTTTGGAAAAATCCTTTTGAATTAAAGGATAATAGTAAGACCAGCCCACACATAAACACGGACGGTTTTTACATTACTATAACCCAAACCGTTTTTGAAATCATAACTTATTCTGATATTATCATAGTGTCTAAATACAAGTAATTAACAATCTAGTGGAACGCTTGCATCTCACGCTCCACATATATAGTATACAAACCAAAACCGCGGGAGCTTATTGGATATTGGATTCCAACCTTGATAAGGTATGGGACCACCTTCCGACTGTGTATCTCTAGAGGCGAATACACTGGGTTCAACAAGAACGTCTTGCAACCCGGCCCACACATGACCGACCACTCATTTCGCTTGAGCGTATCGAATGTATATCACCGACGGTTGGGATCAGCAACCGCCTCCCGAAAAGGGACAACATCGAATATAGATTAAAGAAGCAAATGGAATTTCTCTAGATAGGTGATCATACAACCCAATGGGAGCGACCCACATAGCCATGCTGCCTGCCCGATTTTTGTCATTTCCCGGTTGATGAGGCTTGAGGCTAGAATTACTTTTCAAACATTTGGCCACCATTCACTTTGAATGGCACATCGTCAGATCCGCCAGATATCACTAATTGACATCCACAAAAATACTATGCGGTTAGCTAAGAGAAGGTGTACGACCTCCTTCGCCATCAACAGAGATACATTTGAAGAAATCAACGTATGAGACCCCTTTGGAAATACTCTGTCAGACACTCGTCCATACAAGTCATCTAGGAACAGGATGAACCGAAGGCACTCTCCTACTGCATCTCATATAGGACTCACCCCAAGGATCAGTAGCGAGAAGTCCTTGCAACCCGTAGATTCCAACCACGACAGAACCACAGTTTATCTCTGGGAGCTGACCAAAGATTATTAGCGGTTCTTCTGCTTATGAAGATCCACAGTCTTCAATGCTCCATCTCGACCGTCTTCAAATATCTTCACGTATTTGTTGGTCGGAATGGTTTTCGAATATAAATTCGATCCCGGTCTTTCCGTACCAACAATCGTATTGGTCGGGTTTGATAGTCGGTGTTTTAACTATCAAATAACAATAGTGTGAATACAATGAGTTTGGTGATTCTGGTACTTGGCACTGCTTGGTCTCTTTAAAAATAATTGGTAATTCAACTTTTAAATCTTCTAATATATTGAAAACATTACATTTATTCTTATTTATAACAAAAATTATTTTAAACACTTTCGAGCATGTATATGTATATCCCCAGCTTTCCATCCCTTTTGGAAATATCGATATACTCCTTTAAAACCCTTTCCCTTTTTCTTTACATTCAATCATCTCGACATATACATACATACATACATACATACATACATATATATATATACATACTTTAATGGTATGAAACCATTTACCAATTCTAATTTGGTTAAAGTAAAGGTCAATTATATAAATTTAAAACCACCTTTCCATTTCCTTAATTCTGGCATCATGATATATATATTTATATACATAATAGTTAATGGAATAAACCAAATTACCAATTTGATATGATAGATCAAATGTTAAATTTATATAACTTAAATTCAAATATTCTTATTTATCTTGTAACCAACATTTTTATTCAAAAACCTTATACTCAATTCAATATTTCTCATATGGGATAATTAACCGATTCCAACACTTTGCACTCACCACCAAACGAATATCATTCCTCGATAATAGTGAAGCCGTTCAAGTTGGGGTATTTTATTTACCTCTCAGACCTTGATTGACAACGTTCTTACCTTAGAATAATATTGGTTTGTCACTTAACCATTAACATCTCATTTTCCCTTTTTAATTTCAAATCTGGTTTTATAATCCGTTTCTTATATTTGATTACTTCCTTCGATATAACCTCCTTACTTAATTTTTTCAATTAAGTAAGTCTCCACAAAACACCCCTTTAACTTACATCTTATTTTTGCGTATAACACTTGCTTTATAATAAAAATCACTTGTCGAATAATCTATTCCCATTTATACGGGCATGCTTATCATAACGTAATCTTGGATTGAAAATCCGCTTTCCCACCTACTTTAAATTAAAACCCCTTTAACTTGGATTCCATTTCAAAAATCCTTTTGTCAACATTCAACACACAACATTGTATGTAATTTCCCTTGCGTTGAAATTCTTATTCAAATCCTTATATCCTCTTACCAATTACATTTCCAATCTCATTTGGACATTTGGTTTATAATACCTTTTATAAATCCTTATTCCCTTTTTCCCTCTTTTATCAAACCTTATTGTCAATTAACCCCTTGTTAATCGAATTCCCATTAAAATCCATTTCTCCAATTTTTATTAATAAAAATAATAATTAGCTTTACTATTAACTATATTTTATATAGTTAACTTCGCTGTTTATCAGGAATAGGAAAGTTATCACTTTTAAAGGCTGATTAAATAATAATTACTTTGTTAACACTAATCCACTTGATACTTATATTAATTTATAGTTAATCGAAGATTAACTAATATTTTACACTATTCGTTAATTTAACGATTATCCAGAAAATCAAATAAATTCAATTATCAGTTTTAATTACCAACAGTTGATTTTTGTCAACCCTACCTATCAGTTAACTACTAACTGATTTAATTGTCATTTCCCCTTTTAAATTAATTAAATTACTCAATAAAAATAAAAATAAAACACTATTTAATTGTATTTAAAATACAATTGTTCTACCTTTCCAACCCGTATGTAAATCTTTGGGTTTCTGCTACCTTTGCATAAACCATTTCAGTAATTTCTCTTATAAACTCGATTAAACTATTTATTTAAAAGTTTCTAATTTAATTAAGTATATAAATTGACTGAAAAACTTCAATTTCATTATAAAATGATTTATAACTTTAAAACTACGTCACTTTACCGAACGGTAAAACCCTCATCTAAAACAATATATTTTAGGCCATTCACTGCCAATTACCCAATCAACACTGTCGGTTGATTTTAACACAACACGGGTGAATATTTATTCAACCATCACGCTCAAACAGGTTTTTCTACCATATGGGGTTAAATCGGTTCAATTATTAGCAATATAAAACAAACAAACAACATATATAATATTCGAGGAATCCGGTCGGATCCCTCCAACCTATTTTTTCCTACATCACAACTCGTTATACATTTCGAAATAATATATGAAATAATTTTCATATGATCTGTTAATTTAAAACGATTAAATATAAACAACGACAATCAATCAAACAATAACAACCAATCAAACAATTTATATTTTTAAAGGTAAATTATATTTTAATATGAATTTACCACATCACAAGATTCCAGAAGGTATGAGAATTAACTCACCAGATTCAATTAGGTAGGTGGTTGATGCATTTGTTCTCTTTAATTTGCAATGGACGTTCTAAATTAGCTGAAATTTCAATGGTGTCAGATTAGTGCCTAGTCAGCGCCATCACCTAGGCCTCGTCCCTGCGATCCCAAGGATCCTGTTTCGTCAGATTTCGTTACCGTATGAAAAAGATACGCTAATTTTTATTTTAAATTGACGTGACGAGCGACGTTGACTAGCGATATTTTATTTTGTGTCTATAGCATTTTCGAACGTTGTTTATTCGCTCCTGCGCTCACCTACAAACCCCGTTTGAGACGCGAATGGACGGCACCGTATAATTTGACGATACGGTGAAACTTGTTTCGTCGAATTCCGAGTTCATATGCTCACATGGCCCTCGTTCACGTTCAAATGGTCGTTTTTATTTGCATTTTATTTTGCCACGCTTACAAATTTACCCCGATTGACGCGCCCCTTGAAACCTAGCAATAATTTACTGTTACGATCCCAATAAAATTTATTTCGTCGAAAACTGAGGTCGTTTGAATAAAGGCCCTTTATAACTGGCCAATTCAAATAAAATAAACCAATTTTAAAATACCTCAATATAATATTATTAAAATATTGAAATTGGTCATACACGACCAAAATATCGTATACTACCATAATAAAATATCCCGGGTTGAATTTGAAGCCAAATCGATATTATAGAAATTAAAAACCCCTTTATTTAATATAAATAACGATAAAATATATAAAGGAAATCCACAACGACTATTTCAAAATTTGATTTGGACATAAAACAAAATCTACACCACGAAAACTCGATTTTTCTCTTTCATTAGAAAAATATTACCCAACAGATTCAGACGTTTCTTGTTTCGAGAAAATCTGACTCATTTTGAGCCCTGTACAGCCGTTTAAAGTTCAAAACGCCAATTTACGAAATGCAGCGCCGCTGCAGCTCGTTTTATAATTAAATTATAAATTAAATGTTATAATGTCGTTTTAATAACGAAATCGCCCCTAAAATATTATATAAACCATATCTACCCACTTTAAATTGCTCAATCACGTTATACGGCAAAAATCAACATCTTCCCAAATTTGCCGAAAATAAAATATTATTATATTATTAATATAATTAAATATTCAAATTAAAATGGTCAAAAATCGATTATTTAAATTCAAATCAATATTTTAAATAAATAAAATATTTCTAAAAATTGGCCAGAAAACACGGGACATTACACGTCGGCACATCCGATGCCATTGCATCATTTTCCAACGTTTGGCCCTGTCGTTGGTGAACGTGGTAATCCACGTTCACACGTCGGACGTTAACGCAATGGCAACAGACAAACGTTTGACTGCGAATGGTACCTTAGTGTAAGAGTGTTGCTAAATAAATTGCTTTCTAAATGGTAGAGGCTGATTGTTTTTCTTTTTCACTTATGTCGTATATACTCAGGTGGCGTTTGTTTTGTAAAATGAATAGTTCATGTTGATGATGACATCAGATGCGTCTGGCGCGTTAGACGCGTCTGACATGGGCCCCACTGAACTGTACAGTTCAAACTTACCGTTGTTTAGAGGACGGTCGCATCAGACGTCAACGTCCCCCAATCCCCTTTCAATACCCCATCCTATCACATTATTTTCCATCAACTCATACAAATCAACTCTCCTCTGCTTCTTTCTTCACATCGAATGACATATCCAAGCTCTGAAAGTGATGATACTGATGTTGAAGATTTGCAAGACATTTAGTTCATTCAACTGTACTATGTCACTCGACGACCTCGCATGACTTGGATACACAATTCTGAAGTTACCAGTATAAGTTGGGTTAATGAGATACTTACAGGGCATGCAGATTGGTACCAATGAAATTTTCAAATGAAGAGGTTTGGCTTCATGTCTTTGTGTGAACGGTAGGTATCACTTAGGTTGCAGCCAGCGATGCACATTATCATTAGAGAAATGATTGTCATCTTCCTATATACAATCGCTTTGGTTATTCTTATGCATCAGGTTGCTGAAAGATTTCAAAGCTCAATTAACACAGTTACTCGTTATTTTCATACAATTATGAATATTGTCTTGTTACTGTTTGTGGATATTATTAGGTCGGTCGATCCTCAATTTAGCAGAATTACAGATCTGTTCTTCACCGCGATATTACCCATTCTTTAGAAATTTTATTAGAGTTACTATTGATAGACATGTAATGTCTCATGTTCCTCAGACAGATCAACAACGATTTATAGGACGTAAAGGTATATCTATGCAAAATATAATGGTTGTACGCACTTTTTACTTAACATTCATGTTCGACGGGGAAAGCTAGGAAGGAACTTCCCATTATTATGGAATTTTTCTTGAAATGAACAAGTTGCTGCTAGGTTACGTTAGGAATAGTCTGTATTTTTAATTACGCATTCTGTATTTTTAATTTTTGCTTTGTATTTCTTATTATGTATTCTGCATTTTGATTCTGCTTTGTATTACGCATTCTTCAGTTCATATTTTGTATTATGCATAAGATAAATAAAATAATAATATAAATAAATGATAAAATACTATTTTCCCCTTTTCACGTTGCCTCTTTCGTAAAAAGAACGTATTCCCCTTTCGCGAACTTGCCTCTTCCATGATCCCTTCAGTATTCTCTTTTCATTTGCCCCTTTCAAATAAAAAAAGAACGCCCCTTTAAGATGCTCCTTAGTTTCATTTTTTTCTTCATTTGGTCATTAGTCATCAAGCTTAATACATTTTTTCTTTCAGCTCACATGTTTCTTATTACATCTAAAACCTAAAACTCTAATACCTAGTTAGCTTTTTATCTTCCTCCATCATCCCTCGTAATTATAATTATAATTACGATAAGGATAAGTAACACTGATGTTGGTCTAGTGGATATTGTTCCCAATAAAGTTAGGGTATGCCCTGGGAAAATCTGTACTTATCGTAAATTATTAGCTCCGTATTAAAATCTTTTTTCAATTAACATTTTTATTCTTTCTAATATACGTTTGTTATAATATGCTATATTAATTAATTATCTAATTTAAGCATATTTGATCAAAAATTAATAAACAATATATTTTGTGATATGTAATTATAATATGTTGTAACTATAAGAAATCTATCATATTTTTTTGAATTTGTTCAGGAGGGAAACCGACCGGAGTCACGCCACTGTTACCCTAGTATAAAGTCCTTACCATGGCGTAAAATCTATCATAATATGATAAACATATAGTTTTAAATATTCATAACCGAGATGTATCGAGATGGGATATATTAACATATTCTTAGAGATTACAGTATGTGGCACTCTTTAAATGCTAAATAGTATATTACTCATGGTTTTTAAGGGCACTAAGAGATTAAGCACGCATAGTTACTAGGCAACTGTATAGTCACACATTTGATACTAGATAGCTTTATGCTGGCTGATATAACTAAAACCAAACTGAAAATATCGATGTGATAACAAAATACAGGTTTATCAACTTGAGAATATTGTAATACTTCAATATTAAAAGCCTGCTTCAATCAAAATTAAAATTATGGAACAAATTCTATCGAACGACTATAGTTGAGTCTTGTTGAAACATTGAAAGTGAATTTTTTTAATTAGATTTTTGACCAACCTCTATAAAGTGTTGGAGAGGTGATATTAGCCAAAGATTGATTACTGATACTTTAATTACAATGAAAAATAAAAAATAGTACATGAAAATATAGTAATATACTTAAAGTAGAGCGAGAATAGTTTAGAGTGGTTCAATCAAATATGATCTACGTATATTTTGAGAAATTTCTTATTGGTTATGCTTTATTACAGTAGCCTAGGTTACAAGATAGTGATTGAAAACTAGCATTATTCAACTTTTCAGCTCATTTGAAGAGATAACACATTGAGCATTTATAGTAGCTAAAATATATAGATGCATGGAGCATATCGCCTCCATTATGGGAGGATAACGGAGTTCGGTATTTCTAACCCTCAACTACTTAGAAAGGATTGGCTTATGATGAGGATTGTCGGGTCATTGAATCTCTCTTACCCCTAAACCAGATAGAGTTGGTTTTTCTTTAGGTTTGTTGATGATGTAATAGTCCATTGATGACCTTTTTTTGTAAATGTTAGATATTGCAAATATTTTCTTATATGTTGAGAGTCTTCATTATGGATTAATTTATCTATTTGAATCTTATGTGTTTGCCATATATTTCCTTTACTAACATTGTGCATGTATAAACGTATATTCTTATGTCCTTTAGGCTTATTTCTAGTGATTCAAAGTCAATTGCTGCAATGTTGTTTACGTAAACTGTAACAGCCCGAATAATATACCCTAAATAGACATATAAAACTAAATGAATTAAATAATTAAATAGGTAAAAAATACGAAATTTTAATATTTAAGAAATTTGGCTACAAATGTTATATCGTTGTGTTCATGGCAAGATTCTGATATGTTTTTTATATAAAGAACGCTGAAAATGGAATCCATATGCAAAAGTTTAAATAGTTCAAGTTTTTAATTTTAAAATAAATAAGGTTTGAAATTTAAATTTAAAATGATAAAAATTAATTTTAGATTTGAAATTTAAACCTGAATGTACATATGCAGATAAGCAAGGGGATAACGTTAAAACATTGAACGACAATTTATTAACATTAAGTACTAATAAATCAAAATGCACGCAACACCAAAATTATACGCCCAAGCCAAGAGGGCAGTCGACTGCCCCTTATCATAGAAGTGGACTGCTCCAGGGGGAGGTTGACCTCTATGTCTATGCTAATGTTTTCTAGATTAAAACTTTAGGATATGGATGCTCTTAACAATTCAGATTTTATTTTTAGAATCTCATCTATAAATAAGACCTTAGACCCTCACTCCAGGTCACAAATGCCTAGGGCTACACTGTCTGATTCTACCTCTTCTTTTTAGATCAAGTTTAGTGTAAGGTTAGTCTTCTTCCTTTATCCTTCTATTTTAGTTATTTATAATTATGGATCTAATGTTTGTATATGTATTGTGATCTCTTTTAAATATACATATATAAATATAAATGAGATGGGACTTTGATATAATTTTTGAGGCAACAAATCCAAGAGGGATTCTGTATAAGGTTGGGAACAATTTTCAATCTCCAAATGTTATGAGTAGACTCTTCAATGTTTCTTTTTATTTGTAATTGCTTACTATAATTCTAGATTTAGGTATGCATATATACGATGTTTGCATAGATTTTCATTACGAATTTAAATTAAAAGGGATTATATGTTCTTATTAAAAACTTCTAGCAAATCTAGCATATTTAGCTTTCCTTCTTACATTTATTTACAACCCTAGAATTCACATAAAAATAGGGGATTTAGGGGCAATAAACTATCTCAATTCAAATCCTTGATTTATTTATAAATAGTGGATCGAGGGCTATAAAATACATTAAGTCCATATCCTTTATTTTTATATAAAGTTACAGAAAAACTTAAAGAGAGTGAAAAGGAATTAGAATAAAATCATGTAAACTATTTACAAGTAAGTCCTTCTAATTACTAAAGTAATCAGAAATCCAAGGTCATAAGTCTTATTGTGGTATATGTTACTTTTCTCCCTACTTTCATCTATAAACCATAGGATCTAAATTAACCATAGAGAGAGGTGAATAGAGTTTACAATAACCTTTCACAAAATAATGATTAATAATAAATCAGCACATATATTAATCAGAGTAAATGCAAAAAGTAAATAACACACAGAAATACCCAGCTTTGGCAAAACCCTACCTACTGCTGTACTTAAGGTTTTTACTAGGAGTTAGAAAATTCTTCGTTTACAATCCCTGTAAACTCGCAACTCTCACTCCCTCCACTATTCCAAACCTTTGCTCAAAACTTATATCCCAAAGTTAACAATGCAAAAGCTCGCAATTATCGCTTACCTAATTGTAGGAACCTTATGCTCAAAACCCTGCACAACCCAATCTACTGAGTTGCAAATTCTCAAACTACAAATCCCATAGTTTGAAACCTAGATAAAATCTAGAGTAAAAAAAAACACTTAAACAAAACCTTAATTAAAAAAGTCAAATTAACAAGACAACATAAAAGCTCTCCCAACGGTGTGAAAATGGAGAGAAATAGGGGAGATCGATGCTTTAAATTGCAAATTCGCTTTCCAGCAGAGTAAGTTTGGGTGTAGGGAAAGAAAACAAATGGGGATTACCGTCGTTTGTAATTTAGAGTGGCGATCCTTAAATGGTTTTCTGAAAACCGTTTAGGCCTTAAACAATTTTCAAAAAACCATTTAAGGTATTTTCAATTAAAATAAATAAATACATTTACCGTTAAATGGTTTTCTTAATTCGTTTAGGTCTTAAACGACTTTCAGAATTAATATATATAAAAAAATCTCCAGCCTCCTCCCACTGACTGCTGGAACGGTGGGAGGAGTTGCCATTTTAAATATAATGATTGCTAAATGCAAATCAAGTTTACTCAATGCACACTAGTATATTACCATTATATCCTTTGTGTGTATTAAATGGAAGTAACCCCTAATAAATGCTTCGGTGTGTATTATGAAACCCTAATAGATGTTTTATGTGCATGTATATGTGTGTACATTGATTATTATATTACTCTACATTTTTTAAAATAAATATTTTAGTTATTGAACTGACAAATTTTAGTAAAACGAATATTTATAAATTAGGTTATAAAATAGATATTAAATATTTGCACATAAAACTAGGTTACACATAGATTATGTAGTGAAAGTTTAAATATTTACACAAAAAACTAGGTTATATGGAGACTTTATCCATAGAAGTAGGAAGGACAGTGTAGTAATTTTTGCAAACTGCATTGAGTAATTTGATTTGCATTAGCAACACGCTTGAATATTGTTTCCCTACTCGAATTGCCACTCACTACTGGTAAATAACAGTAGCCCGACCCCTTTTTTCTTTTATATGATCGATTGCTTTTGTTATTTTACGTTCGACTTCCCTTTTCCTCTTCAATATCTATTGTCTCGTTGCTCTGATAAATCAAAACTAGGGTTTTGATTGAATCCACTAGTTTTGATTGAATCCATCATCTCCTCTGATCTCTTTGATCATGATAAATATTGATGGCTGTAACTTTGCGTCATTGATCGATGCTTTTATGTTGCTTGCGGAGGAGATTATTGCGGATTTGGACCTCGTTGCTTGAGAAATTTGGTACAATTAATTCTTTGCGTGATTTTGTATTTTTTTCCCAAACTCCCTTATTTGTCGATGATGTAAACCGGTGTATGTATAAGATTTAAAACCTATAATCTCTCTAGTTTCCGGAATGTTGATTTAGTCTTCTTTCCGAAAATAAAAGAATGTAAATCTCATACATTTGACTTTGGTTTTGTGAATAATATTCCTTGACAGTTTCCAACATATTTCATAATTGATATAATCTTCATATTTGCTTCCTAAAATTTCTTGTTCGAATAAAAAACATTCTCTGCTACTTGCTTTTTATCATTACTAATAAGACTGGACCACTTTTATTTTTGCCGTAGAAAATTCAAGCAGATACTACACTTGTTTGTGAAATTGATACTCCGGAAGCTACACTTGGTTTCTTATCACTGCACCTTTCCATGTTACAATTGTGTCTTTGCATATGATTAAATTATTGTTCTTTACTTTGATTGGGCTTTGGTTTTTGTGCATTTGCACAATAGATTTGTGATGTTTGCACTTGTTGTTGTTGTTGTTCGGTCTACTAGCTCTTGGTCTGACATCACTGCCTAGTTGTTTGCATGCCATGTTGTGTATTGGTGCTTGTTTTCTCTTTATTTGTGCTCCACTTTTATTACACTTGATTACCTTGTTATCCATGCTTCTGTTTATTGTATTGGTTTGCTAGACATTGCCATATATATTACACATAACATTTGTGTTTCTCTTGAACCCGAGTCGTAGCTCTGTATTGATGTACTTCTGTTTGTGTCATTGTGCATGCCATGATCATTGATATTGAATTGTCTTCATGCCAGACCTGAAATTCATGTTCCTTTGAAGGCTTTGACATTCTTTCTGCCATGTCTTTATTGGTGCCTGAGGTGTTCTTGGTTCTTGTTGGGCTACTTATATTTGATTAGCTGTTGTGTACTAATCAAACTTAAATGCATGCCATGTACACTCCTTGTTGGAGAATTTGGCTTTTGACTTTATTGGCTTTGGATTGACATTGTTGAACAATTCAACATGTTTTTGTTTCCACTATAATCTTCGATTTTGAACAGATCTTTGACTTGATTTTTTGTCATGTTTTTGCGTGATAAAAATAAGAACAAATAATGCACTTGCCTTTCTCTACTTCGGCCATGATAAAATCAGATACTTTATTTTGATTGCATTCCACCTGAACTTGCTATCTTTTAATTGTGTGAATTTGTTGTGTGCCTGATCCATTACTTGAGTGAATTACACTCTATCTCCTTCTTAGCTTGCACACTTGTGTTGCTACTATGTTGCCAAGTTCACTTGTGACTGTCGAGGCAGTTCTTCTGTATGTTGTGTGTTGTTGCACTTATATATGTTCTGCACTTTTTCAAGTTTGTTTCATTTGTACTAAGCCTTTGAAAGAGCATATAAAGCACTTATTCACTGTTACTTGTTAGACTTTTTTTTTTGTTGTGGCTTGTTGAACCCCTGTATTTACTTGACCATGCACACGAAATTTTGTGTTATACACATTTTTTGTGAATTTTCTTGTTTATGTTTGAATCTTGAGACTTTTTAGTTAACACTTGAGCTTGAATCTGGCTGGCCTGTTGGCTGCATCCATGTACTTGTTTAAGATTACCTCTGTGTCACTTTCTCTTCTTGCATTCATATATCATCGCATGTTTTTCCACTTTTTGCTTGATTTTGTACCTTTCATTATGCACTATAGCTTTTGAATTTGTCGAGGCCAAAATTGACTGCGCTTAGTTGAATAGAGAGATTTGACCTTTGCAGTTGTCCGCGAGAAAATACTACGTTCTCAGACATTATAGTATTTACAGTACATCACTGTAAATATTATACGTTGTTCGAATACATGTATATACATATGCTCGGTTGACCCTATCTAGAAAAATGATGAGAAACAACCCAAATAACCGAGGTAAATAAAATTTAATCAAATTCATATTTGTGAATTGTTTCTTTTCCAGTTTACTGCTTTTATTTTATTCTGATAGGTATGATGGATGGTTGGAGAAATTTTGGAGCAAGAAATCGAAGATTTAAAATAGAGTGAGAGAGAGTGTGTGTCCGTATACATATATACAAGTGAATGAGTGTGCAATGAGGAATCGATGTATATGAGTGAACTTAATCAGTCAGTGTATGTACAAGTGATTGTGTAACAGAGAGGAAACTATATGTGCACTATTCTTAAACGTAATAAATATTTATTTAAATAAAATATTTGTCCACAAATAAATTCCGAGTTAAATGTTCAATTCTCATAAATATTTATTTGTTTTTCTGTGTAACTAGAATAGTAAGTATATAAAAGAATATACATGTTTGTTATCATTAAACAAAAGTCATATCGATATATTCAACAATCGCCCCATTTTGATGATGACAAACATATATTAATATTTTGTAGTGTATGTGAATGTGTTTATCGTCATATGTGCATGCTCCCCTATTTAGGTACTCCTATTACAACTGAACTCCCCTACACAGATGCAAATGAGAAAATTTAAATTCAACTGAATTTCAAAAATTAAAACATTCTTGATTTATTCAATCATCTGTCAATATCTTAACCTTTCTCTCCTTTTTGTTATCATCAAAAGAATAATAGAAATTGTTTACACCAAAAATGGTCTAAACACCCAAGGTACTAAACTGTACTTCACCAAGTCGGTAAGAAATAAATGGAGCCGTGTTTAATCAGCAATAAAAAGTGAAAAATGCGAAAAAGTAAAGTAGAGACGAGATTTAGAGTGGTTCAGCCATTAATGAGGCGTACGTCCACTATGAAGGTGATTTCCTGCCTTATAATGATAATTACAGAACACATCAACTCTCTTTTTTCATACATTTCTATACTCGCTCAATATACCCTCATTAGTATATTTCAATCTAAGGAGTTATAAAAAAGAATAGCGAAATTTGAGGAGGAGGATGGATGAATGATTGAGAAGATGGGTGTCTTCGTTTTCCTTTATAGTGAAATTTCGCTTTTCGGGGATGATATGTAATGTCGTACCGGAGGTTTCTGGTCAGGACAGGGCTTGTCTCATAGGTTGATCTGTGAGCACCTTGATGGGATGATCTTGGAAGTAGGGACGAAGCTTCTTTGATGCAATGAGCAAACAATAAGAAAGTTTTTCAAGTTTTGGAAAATTAAGCTCCGCTCCGGATAACCTCTTACTGAAGTAATAGACTGGTTTTTGTATCTTCAAGTATTCTCTGATCAGTGTTGCGCTTAGAGCATGGGCAGAGACCACCAGGTATAAGAACAAGTCTTCCCCGTCACTAGGCGTTGACAGCATGTGTAGTGTTGCCATATGTTGAATCAGTTCTTCTAAGGCTTTTTGGCACTAAGGGGCCACTGTATCTCCTTTTTTCCTTTTCTGAGGGCATCGAAGAATGGAAGACATCTTTCCGTTGCTCTAGATATGAAGCGATTTAAAGCTGCGATCTTTCCATTCAAACACTGAAGCTCCTTCTTAGTTCCTGGGGTACGCATTTCTTTCAGAGATGATATTTTGGCTGGGTTAGCCTTTATACCTCTAACGCTGACCATGTACCCAAGGAACTTGCCTAAGCCAACACCAAAACTACATTTCAAAGGGTTCAACTTCATGCCATATTGTCGTAAGATATCGAACATTCGGGCTAGGTCCTCCAAATGGTCTATTGCTTTTTTCGACTTAACCAACATGTCATCGACATAGACTTCCATCGTCCTGCCAATTTGTTTCTTGAACATAGCATTTACCAGTCGCTTGTAGGTTGCTCCTGCGTTTTTTAGACCAAATGGCATTACCTAATAGCAATATAGGCCAAGATCGGTAATGAAGCTGGTGTTTTCCTGGTCTGGACCATACATCATAATTTGATTGTTGCCGGAATATGCGTCCATGAAAGATAACAACTCATGGCCGGTCGTAGAATCCACCAGTTAGTTGATTCTGGGGAGAGGGAACCTATCTTTTGGACAAGCTTTATTTAGGTCTGAATAATCCACACAGACCCGCCATTTGCCGTTTGATTTCTTTACGAGCACCGGGTTTGATACCTATTTCGGGTATATAGATTCTCTAATAAAACCGTTTTCCATCAATCTGTCGACCTCTTCTTTTAAGGCGCGCGATCTCTCCAGCCCCTGGGGTCTCCTCTTTTGCTTGACAGCCGGAATGCGTAGGTCAATGTTTAGCTTATGAACTACAACATCCGGAGATATCCCGCACATGTCGGAATGGTTCCATGCGAACACATCTAAGTTAGCTCTTAAAAAGGCAATCAATTGGTTTTTCAATTCAGGGTTCAGCCGAGATCCTATATTCAACACACAGTTTGGGTCCTTTGGATTTACAACTATAGGAATCGTGTCTTCGGCCGAGGTCACCCTTTCGTCCTCTGCACTGGCTTCTCTAGGATCGATTTTTTTTTTGCATTCCGCTATGCTCGCCAGTACACGAACCTTTCTTTAGTTGTTATAAGGGGGAGTTTTGGATGCGAGGGAGAACCTCCGCTTGCTTACCTGATTCTTTTCTCTTGGCCTCCTTCAGTTCTGTCACATAGCAGCCCCTTGCAGCAATTTGATCGCCCTTGATTACTCCGATTCCCCTTTCGGTTGGAAACTTCATAATCAAACACCAAGGAGCTAAAGCGATCTTGAAACCCGAAAGAGTCGGTCTCCCGAGAAATGCATTGTAAGACGAGAACTCGTCTATTATGACAAAGTTCTGTACCATGGAAACTCAACGCTCCCCGTCTGCCAATTCGACAGGCAAATCTATCATTCCGATGGGTTGCGTAGGCTGACCTATGAAACTGTGGATCTTACGTGGGTACGCGCGCACTTTTGCCATGGAGAGATTCATTTTTTGGAAAGTGTTTATAAAGATCACAATGGTTGATGCCCCGGTGTCGACTAAGACCCTTTTTACCACTGCAGGTCCAAGACCGATCGTGATCACCATGGAATCAGTAGTTGGCGTAATTAAGCCTTATTCATCCTTATCTCTGAATATCACATCCTCGGTTGAAGTTTTATGCATTATCGTTGGAAGCTCGTTGTTCAAGATCGTGCATCCTTCCTCTCCCGTGACATGCTTCAATTCGTTAGCGTATCTTTCCATATCTGTCCAACTGCTCCCGGCCGGGTGGACCACCAAATACCATATTGATTACTAGCCTTGAGTCAACAGGCATTTGGTCATCTTAACTCGAGTTGGGCTGGCTAGCCGCGTTGTTATGCCCCTGCGCGGCTGGAGTGCTTTGGGGATTTTTCACATATTGCTGGAGTCGGTTCTTCCTGATGAGCTCCTCAATCAAATTCTTCAGGTGTCGGCATTCATTAGTGCTGTGCCCTGGATGGCTATGGAAACGGCAAAATTTTCTGGAATTTACCTGCTGCTCAGTTACCTTATGTGGCTTCATCTGAGGGAAAAGGCCCGACTCCTTCGCAGCTTGGTAAATCCTTTCTAGGGTTTCGTTCAGGAGGGTTAGCTCAGATGGTTTGTACATCCGTGTCTTCTTATAAGCTTTACTATCCCTCTCATCGTTTCCCCTCTTTTGTCCTACATCGCTCTTCTGCTCTACCTGGGCTCATCGCTCTTTCCTTCTCTAGCTGCGTTATTTTCTATAGTCTTCTGGACGCCTGGAGCTTCACCTTCCACACTCATGTATTCCTCAGCCTTCTTGTAAAACTTCTTTAGAGTCTTTGGTTTCTTCATTTTAAGTCACTTTCCAAATTCTGGCTTCTTATCAATGGCCCCTCTCAGGGCTGCCAGCAAATACCAAGGTACTGGTTCTATGACCTCCACTGCTGCAGCATTGAAACGTGTAAGGAAAGCTCTGATGGTTTCCCCATGCTTCTGTTCCATTTCGCTGAGCAACATCACATCCCTTGCCTTGGTGGTTTGTAATCGGAATTGATCCTGAAACCTCCTTGCTAGATCCGCAAACTGATCGATGCATCTAGGTGGAAGTCTAGTGAACCATAGCGAGGCCATGCCTTCTACGCATATGGGAAAGTATAAGCACTTGATTTCATCGGTGAGCCTAGCTCCATTCATGTGCTGGTCGTACTTGAACAGGAAAATGGTTGGATCTCCTACTCCGTTATAAGGCGCTATTGCTGGTGGTATAAATTTCTTCGGGAATTTCGCTTGACGGATCTCCTCTATGAATGGATTTTTGCTGGGGGAAAACTCCCATTCTTACTCCTCATTCTCTCGAGTCGCCTTCTCCTTCATTACTCGCTGGATTAGGTCTAAGATGCGCCTTTCGTCGCCTGCTTGTTCATCAGGATTAAAGCTGATGTTACTATCAGCTCGACCATGGTTTAAGCTTCGGCGCCTTGCATCTTTCTTAAGGGAGGTTGTGTTGGTGCGATTCATCGCACGTTCTTCTTTGCGCTATGGAGATCTGACCTTAGGATCCTCAACGCTGGCCTCTCCCCTGTCTCCCACTGGGCTGTGAGGTCATTCAGCGTCTGAGGTTGATGAGTCCTCTTTTTCATCAGCATCAGCCATAGTATTTGGCGGCAACAATTGGTTTGACCATTGGTTAGGGCATCAAACCTTTCCATTATCATCTTTGCTGTATTATCCATTTTCTCGTTCAAGCCAGTTACAACCACATTCAATTCATCTCGTGTTACAGATGGCCCAGTGATTTCCCCAGCCTTCGATTCAAGATCTGAGGTGTAGCTTCGCTAGCATCACCATCCTCATTGACCGCAACGACTTTAATAGATTTGCCGCTTTTCTTCGATCCAACCATGATTTCGAAGGAGAAAAACATTTTGGGATCTCTTAACTGCTGAACTGCAAAAAGGAATTTATGAACATGTGCCCGACGGTGGGCGCCAAAATGTTTACACCAAAAATGATGTAAACACCCAAGGTACTAAACTGTACTTCACCAATTCGGTAAGAAATAAATGGAGCCGTGTTTAATCAGCAATAAAAAGTGAAAAATGCGAAAAAGTAAAGTAGAGACGAGATTTAGAGTGGTTCAGCCGTTAATGAGGCCTACGTCCACTATGAAGGTGATTTCCTGCCTTTTAATGATAATTACAGAACACATCAACTCTCTCTTTTCATACATTTCTATACTCGCTCAATACACCCTCATTAATATATTTCAATCTAAGGAGTTATACAAAAGAATAGTGGAATTTGAGGAGAAGAAGGATGGATGAATGATTGAGAAGATGGGTGTCTTTGTTTTCCTTTATCATGAAATTGTGCTTGACGCCATGGCTGAATCTGTGGTTGAGGATGAAGTTCGGCAGCACTTCGTGATTTTTAGAAGCCAGTCCCCTTTCACGTTGGTAGCCCTCGTCTATTTATATGTCCACTCCCCTTTGTAAACAACCTGGAATTCCTTTATCCAGGATGTGGATCGTCCGTTTTGATAATTATGACCATGCCACCGGCTAGCTGTAGCTAGCTGTCCATGTAAGCGAGCGTCCCATGAGCGCCTCAAGAGATTTTGTAAGAGCGAGATGCTGGTTTGGAGTCGAGCCTCCTCTGTCCCTTGTGCGACCGTCCTTCTCAGTCCAAGGGCGCTCGTCTTCGTGTTGCCTTTGTTACGATGTCGCTCCCGCTCATGTTGAATGGGCGGCTTGCCTCGTTTTGGTGTTTGAGCAGTTCTTAGGATATGTGACCTTTATTTTTACTGGGTCGCACTTCTCATAATATGTTATGCTGCTTTATTCGGTCGCATTGGCCGACTCGACCTGGGTGATAACCGCCCAATGTGCGTATAGATTTTTAGGGATTAACAGAAATCGAAATTGTGATGCACATAGACTAAAATTATAAATTCAAATCAAGAGGAAAAATAAATATCGTAAATCTCATTTAATCAACCAAATGTTTCATAAATTAGTAACAAGTTTCATATTTCTGAATGATGGATTTACGATTGATTTTATAAAATGAAGAGAGTTTTCAAATTTTAAATGCAGGAATATGAAATCCAAATCTTTCCAAATAGATTTTAAATTTGAGCACAAATTAAATATTTTAAGCATTTACTAATCATGCATAACCATTAGGACTTTTAAAGAGTTAGCAGTTACTTGAAGAAATTTAAAGTATTTTCTAAACCTGACTGTTAGGACTTTTAAGCGAGAATAGAAATATACTTAACTTTTATCTGTCTCTTATATGAGTTCGATCCATGCATAACCTTGTGGACTTTTAAATGAGAATGGAAGCACATATACATAGATTAAGGTGATTCACTCATGCATAACCACGAGGAAAGTGGCCATTAAAAACCCTAATTTTATCTTTAGAGATTGAGGACAGTGGCCTATAAAAGAAAAGACCAGCTTCAAGTTTTAAAGTGGCCGAGCATTGAAGAGGCAAGGAGGCCGATATAATAGTTTACACTATTTTTGTTAATAGTCCTTTTATTTAGGTTTTTTAGAAGTGACATTTGTGTTAGGTCTAGCCTTTTTATTTATTGCTTTGCATTGTTTTTAATTTCAATAAAACTATAGACTTTCAAATGAGAGTGAATACCTAGGATAAAATCATTTGTTTTCAAAAATATTTCCATATTTCAGAAACACAATTTCAACTCTGCACATTACATAAAACCATGATTAAAGATCACCATTTTGACCGTGCCGAATCGACAAAACATGTCAACTCAAAACGTCCAAAATGACATATTGTTATTAGCTTCCGGGGTAAATAGAATAAATTACAGAATCATAGATCATAGATACAGAGCAATATAATATCTCACAGCGGAAAATACATAATAAAATAGTAGTTCATGAAGCTACTAAATAAATTTTACATCAGAGTTTACAAAAATAATACAGTGGAAGGCTAATACAATAAGTAACTGATAACAGTCTGAAACAGAATGACAAAAGTAATGAATGACTGGAACAACTGATCAACAAGTAGATATAAGTGAGCAAAAATCCAATATAAGCTCCAAACTCCAGAAGTGAATCTTGAAACTGGAAACTCGATCTGACCTGAGCAATAATGCAAAATAAAACAACTCGGATCAGGACTGACATTCTCATGGAAGTAAATCAACTCAATTGAAATGTTCGATGAAATGCAATCAGTAACTTAGAGGATGTTTGGGATCACCATCGTCTAAGGATTCGTCAAACTAATAATATATAGTATAACACGCTATATACAATAGTGTCTATCAGTAAAGTAAAATTATCAAAATAGCGTAAGCGGGATTACCATGATTACTCTTATACCGTTTATATATTCCCATAGTATATACAGTATCGTAATTCCTCCATAAACTGGAGGGCTATCAGAGGGCACTCCATATAAAAAAGTACAAAATAAAATCGTAGTGGGCTCGTATAAGCATGTGATAAGGCACAAAAGGAATGCCAGGGTGGATTCACCGTTTGTAGAGCCGGACTAGTGGTAACGCATAGCAGCTACTACCGCCCACCTCGATACACACTCCCATAATCAAAAGGGCCCAAATCGATTTTCATAGTAATAGAATAATATCGAAGAAGCGTGCTCGATAGGAGGTATGACCTCACTTGGTCCGTGCGTAGCTCCTGTTTTAGCCACATCAAGCTGACTCAAGGTAGTCAGGGTCTCGTAATTTATATGAATTAAATAAAATGAAGTCGTTCGCCAAATCATCCCCTTCATTCTGGAACTCCACTGCGTACACAGTTGTTAAAGTGGTATTCGGTATTAGCAGAGAGTATGACAATATCCGATCTCAGTCTCTTTAACAACCAAACGTTTACATTTTTCACACCATGGTCATTATTTTATAAATCAAATTATAAAATCAATTATACGAAATCTGATATTCGAATTTCGAAATCAAATTTAAATATCTAACTCCAATTATATTTAATTTCGAGAAACAACTTATTTAAATTGCTTGAATCAAATCGATTTTGAAAATCATATTGTAAAGGTCTCAAATATAGTATAAACCGTTACTATACTATTTTACTTTGAATATATCCAATTTTGCATACCGATTTAAAATCGAAAATCGACTTATATAAAATCATATCTTTAAGGTCTCTCGATTACCAGTTAGATCAATACTAAAATATTTAACTTCAATAATATATGAGTTCTACATATATTCGAAAATGAAATTTCAAACTATTCAAGAATTCGCTTTAAATTGATTAAAAATTCACATTAGGTTCGAGTTCAAAATATATGATTAAAATTCAGAATATATATCTTAAGTTAAACAAATCATAAAATTCTAGTTTATATAATTCTAATCGGAATCTTATGTTTAAATTTAAACCAAATCATATAACATATTAACTCATATCGAACAATTCAAATTTCATTACTTAAAATTTGAGTTGAAGCCTTATATTCAATTCAAACAATTTATAAGATTTAAAACTATTATTATAAATCAATTTAACAAATTTCCCAATTCAAAACCAGCTGATTTATAAAATCAATTCTATATAAAATTTACATATATTCAAATTCACATCTTAGATGCTTAAGAAATTGACTTCATTTCATATCAAATATGATTTAAATTAGATATCAATTTACAAAATTCAAGTTTATTTCCTACATAAGTTCATATTTTAAATCCAATTCAAATTCGCATTCAATTGATTAAAAATCAAATTTATTTCTTAATTAGGAAATTCAATTTCAAAATAATTTCACAATTCAAATTTATCTCTTATAAGTTCAAACCAGTTCGAATTCAAATTCATTTCATTTTACCTAATTCAAATTCATTTCTACTAAAAGTTCGTATCAATTCGAATCCATAACTTAATATGAGTTCATTCGTTATTTAATAATCGTTATATATACTTATATCTTTGAACTTTGAATTTAAAACTTGAAATCTAACTTATCCATCATGAGTTTATTATTAAAGTTTATAAAATATATATAAGAAAATTAATTTTTAATATGTATATGTATATATATTTAAGTTTATAAAATTCTAAAATTAATTAGATTATAAACATATATAATATTGAAATAATATATAAAATAAGTTTAAAATAATTATTTATAATAATATAAAAAGTTTAAAATTCCAAATGATTAAATTGTATAGTTTAAAATAAATAAAATTATAAGTAAAATCTTAAATAAATATTTAAATCTATATTTACTTATAAAATCATTTTAAAACATATAATTTAAAATTTATAAAATTTATTTTAAAACCTTTAAAATAACATATATTAAAATATAAAATTTTAAGTTATTATTTTAAAATCAAAATACTTCGAAAACATGACCGACGGTGTCCGTATATAGTTATCTACCCTATGGTCAAGTGATACGCATATTTATCATTTCAACCCGCAATTTATAAAATTTCTACGGGTCTATCATTTCAACCAGTTATCCCAAATCCAAAAAAAATCATTTAGGTCTATCATTTCAACCTATAACTATTTTTCCCTAATCTAATGTCCGTTCGGGTATGTATCATTTCAACCCTTAGTGATTTTTCTTAGACTAGGGATATCGACAACATAACAAACTACATAGTATCAATCACATCATAGCCATATAAAATCAGTGCACCTATGTGTCATATAAATATCGTGTCACATATGAAGTATGTATTAAACAAACAATTTCTACTAGCAGTCCTATACATTTCATAACAGTTCAAATAGTTGATCTAACATCCATGAAATAATGTGAGTCAGGTGTGAGATAAACTCACCTTTCGTGGCGCAGAACGGAGACGGTAGATGAATTGATAAAGAATGAGAGGACAACTTCTAGCATGACTTAGAATGGATTATACCACAGTGACCAGTCAATAATAAAAATTTGTGATAGGGGGTTATGAAATTTTCAATGGATCAGTACGAATTTTGAGTTTGGAACGGTACGGTATTGGGTTTGGAATGGTTTAGGAACTCACTACCACACTCGACTCAAAATAAACACTAACGCAATTTTCAATATATATATATATATTTATTTATTTAAAATATTCCTTAAAGTTCAAAAGCTGCAAATTTTACCTACCATGTACTCACTATGTTTAAATGCTTAACATATCTGACCCTTCAAAGAAACATTAACATGAAAATACTTGATTTTGTTCCACTGTTACCCAAATATAAATATAACTCATAGTCATTTGAAAGCTATCAGAAACATGAAGAATGGGTTGTTGAACATCTCTACTAATCTAACCAATATATAAAACACGCACACAATATTCATATGCACACACCCCGCACATAACTCTCACCAGAACACGCCAACCAGGGACAACCACAAACACACGGGATTGGGTCAGCACAGGGCGGAGACCGGTGAGGGAGAGGGGTGCGACAACAGGCTTCCATGGTGGGTTATGATGCATGGAGCAGGTTTGGGATATGACGGGGTTAGCTTGGTCTTGGATGGCCATCACCGGAAGTAGGAGGAGGGGCTGGCGGCCTTGGGGAAAGCTATGGGAAGGAAGCGGTCTTGGACTTCGACGGTCATTGGATATAGGAGGCAAAAGAAGTGGTTGACACGACTTCTAGGGCGGCTCAGTGGGGTGGCTTCGGCTGGGTGACCGGGTACGGTGGGGAGGCTGTTGGGTGGAAGTCAAAGAAAGGGCTGATGCGGAGTGGAGGCTTGGCGGAGGAAGAGATCACGAGGGGGGGAGAGCTGTGGCTTCACGGATCGTCGGAGGGTTGGCGACCCGACGGTCTGAACGGAGGGGCGAGGCTGAGTGTTTGTAGTGAAAAATTGACGAGGGGAGGAGCTGGAGGAAAGACAGATGGAAGGAGCGGTGGAAAAATGAGGTGATGAAGGATTTTCCATGAATGGAATTTGTGAGGAAGGGAAATAAAAGGGTAACCGTTTCCGTTCGAATAAATAAAAAGAACAAAATATTAAAAGGACGAAGTACATATACATTCACAAGGCAATTGTGGTATGGAAGAAGACTAGGAATCAGGAACGAGTAACAAGAAATTTCAAATGCGAACGAACGGTTATAGAAGTTGAACGAAAATTTCTTGGAAATTGCACCAACTTCACAGCTAAAGTGTGGTTTAAAATTTCAAACAAATCGACGTCCAAAAATGAAATGGAAACCTAACGGTTTGAAAAGAAATGAACGGAAATATAAAATAAAACCGATGGTTTCAAAATAAAATAAAAATGGAAAACCGATGGATTTGCAATTAAAAGTGAATGAATTAAAAGAATGAAATGGAATTGATAGTTTCAATTTGAACATTTTATTTAAAAGAGAACGAAGTGGATTGAAATTAAAAATGAACGAACTGCGTTTACGACAACAAAGATCAATACAAATAGTGGATCAACAAGAGAAATAATTTGAAATAAAATAAAAGATATAAATTTACTAATATCGAAAAGAAATTATAAAATGTTATGAGTCTACTGTTTAAAATAAAATATTAAGAAATAGATTTCAAATCAAAATGAATAGACTCGATTTAACTTCTGTAATTGCCAATATTGTTCTCTATTATAAATTACATTCATATCAACACAAATTAATTCATTTAATAAAAAAAATTAATAAATTTAGTTTTAAATCAAAGATCAAAAAATTTATTTCAATAATATAAACAAATTAATTTTTTAAACGAATAAAATAAAAATTTTAATTAAATAATTAAATAAAAATACTCTAAAAATTCTGGTTGTTACAATCTCCCTACTCAAACCATTTCGTCCCCGAAAAGAAACGAGGCAGGGAAATAGTAATTAAATAATTAATACATTTAAACCAAACGGTTCATATTTATTCCCATACATACACACATACATACATATATATATATATATATATATATTTGAAATATATAAAAATCAAAAGTTAAAATATTTTCAAACATTTCAAAATAGTTTTAAGTATTCACTCGACGTCCCAATTGGCGATATATATTTATCTCACTTTCGAAACCTGAAAATAGATATCGATGATGCCGCAGTCATCACCAGAATCATTTTCAAGCGACTAGAATGTGACTCTATATCTATCAAGTACACATAGGATATAACATATACGTTGATCAGACGTATACCCAAATCACTAGGTATTCAATAGGCCAACGTTAACGTCAACTAAATACTCAAACATCTTTCTGTATTAAATAGAATATATATATATATATATATATCAAGTTTTCCAAACCATATATTATAAATAACATATTTCAAATCGTTTAAAATTTTAAATATAGAAAATTTATATCTCTCCTCACTCATTTATTTATTAAAAATTCAATCACAATCAATAATAAATAAATAACAATATTATTATTAAATCATATACATAACAATAGTATTCTATACTATATCTAAATGTTTCAAATCCATATTTCTATATTCAAACTTATAAAACTAGTCTAATTCCGTAAGTTAAAATATATACATCATGACCTTTACAAATCTATTTAAATTTATAAATTCCTATTTATACATATACTTTCATAAACTATACATTATAGATTTCAATCAAGATAAATCATTTTCTTATAGACTCTTCGTCTTTAAATCCCATTTAAAATATATAGTCTATAAGATATAAAATTTTAAAGTACAAACATCAAATCTTTTCAAAATTTTGGTATTACCAAAACATAATATTATTTCGAATATACATCCCAAAAATATATGTCAAACCTTTAATATTATCAACAAAATTATAATACCTAATCGAACCAATATTTAGGTATGATGAACTCACTAGAAGACTTTTACTCTCCTTCTACTTCTTATCTTGTTGTGGACAAGAATAAATTATAGAATTTGAGATAAAAGATGAACATACGAAAGAATCTAATCAAAGAGGATCTACGAAGGAAAATGGTTTCAAATGGAAAGGAAATTTCAGAAAAAAACTTAAATATTAAACAAAATTTTATATTCAAATATATTTGTTTTAGAATATTTAAAACCATTTAAAACCCATTTATACTTAAAAACGCTTTCTCTCAAGAAAGATTCTACAACAGATTCCACTCATTCTAGGGTATCACTACCCTATCTCTAATGAGCCTTTATCCCATAAGCTAAGCATTTAAAGAAGCCAAAGCTCTGATACCATATGTAACGACCCATAATTTTGACTGTGCCAAATCGACAAAACATGTCAACTCGAACCGTCCAAAACCACAGATTGTTATTAGCTTCCAGGGTAAATATAATAAGTCACAAAATCACAGATACAAAGCAATATAATATATCACGATGGAAAATACATAATAAAATAGTAGTTCATGTAGCTACTAAATAATTTTTACATCAGAGTTTACAAAAATAATACAGCGGAAGTCTAATATAATAAATAACTGATAACAGTCTGAAACAGAATGAAAAAAGTAACTGAATGACTAGAACAACTGATCAACAAGTAGATATATGTGAGCAAAAATCCAATATAAGCTCCAAACTCCAGAAGTGAATCTCGAAACTGGAAACTCGATCTGACCCGAGCAATAATGCAAAACAAAACAACTCGGATCAGGACTGACATTCTCATGGAAGTAAATCAACTCAAATGAAATGTTCGATGAAATGCAATCAGTAACTTAGAGGCTGTTTGGGATCTCCATCCTCTAAGGATCCGTTAAACTAATACTATATAGTATAATACGCTATATACAATAGTGTCTATCAGTAAAGTAAAAATATCAAAATAGCGTAAACGGGATTACCATGATTACCCTTACACCATTTATATATTCCCATAGTATATATAGTACCGTAATTCCTACGTAAACTGGAGGGCTGTCAGAAGGCACTCCATATAAAATAGTAGTAAACAAAATCGTAGTGGGCTCATATAAGGCATGTGACAAGGCACGCAAGGAATGCCAGGGTGGATTCACCGTTTGTAGAGCCGGACTAGTGGTAACGCATAGTAGCTACTACCTCCCACCTCGATACACACTCCCATAATCGAAAGGGCCCAAATCGAATCTCATAGTAATAGAATAATATCCAAGAAGTGTGCTCTTGGAGTTATGACCTCACTTGGTCCTTTCGTGGCTCCTGTTTTAGCCACATCAAGCTGACTCAAGGTAGTCAGGGTCTCGTAATTTATATGAAATAAAATAAAATGAAGTCATTCGCCAAATCATTCCCTTCATTCTGGAACTCCATCGCGTACACTGTTGTTAAAGTGGTTTTCAGTATTGGCAGAGAGTATGACAATATCTGATCCCCGTCTCTTTAACAACCAAATGTTTACATTTTTCACACCATGGTCATTATTTTATAAATCAAATTATAAAATCAATTATATGAAATCTCATATTTGAATTTTGAAATTAAATTTAAATATCTAACTTCGATTACATTTAATTTTGAAAAACAACTTATTTAAATTACTTGAATCAAATCGATTTAGAAAATCACATTGTAAAGGTCTCAAATATAGTATAAACCGTTACTATACTATTTTACTTCGAGTATATCCGATTTTGCATAAAGATTTAAAATCGAAAATCGACTTATATAAAATCGTATCTTTAAGGTCTCAATTACCATTTAGATCAATACTAAAATATTTAACTTCGATAATATTTTAGTTCGACATATATTCGAAAATCGAAATTTCAAACCATTCAAGAATTCGCTTTAAGTTGATTAAAAATTCACATTAGGTTCGAGTTCAAAATATATGATTTAAATCCAAAATTTATATCTCAAGTTAAACAAATCATAAAATTCTAGTTTATATAATTCAAATCGGAATTTTATGTTTCAATCTAAACCAAATCATATTATATATTAACTCAAATCGAACAATTCAAATTTCATTACTTAAAATTTGAGTCGAAGCCTTATATTCAATTCAAACAATTTATGAGATTTAAATATATTCTTATAAAAAAATTTAACAAATTTCCCAATTCAAAACCAACCGATTTATAAAATCAATTCTATATAAAATTTATATATATTCAAATCCACATCTTAGTCGCTAAAGAAATCGACTTCATTTCATATCAAATATGATTTAAATTAGATATCAATTTATGAAATTCAAGTTTATTTCCTACATAAGTTCATATTTTAAATCCAATTCAAATTCGCATTCAATTGATTTAAAATCAAATTTATTTCTTAATAAGGAAATTCAATTTCAAAACAATTTCACAATTCAAATTTATCTCTTATAAGTTCAAACTAGTTCGAATTCATATTCATTTCATTTTACCTAATTCAAATTCATCTCAACTAAAAGTTCGTATCAATTCAAATCCATTACTTAATATGAGTTCATTCGTTATTTGAGTTTGGAATGGTACGGTATTGGGTTTGGAATGGTTTCGGAACTCACCACCACACTCTACTCAAAATGAACACTAACTCAATTTTCGATATATATATATATATATATATATATATATATATATATATTTAAAATATTCCATAAAGTTCAACAGCTGCAAATTTCACTTGACATGTATTCACTATGTTTAAATGCTTAACATATCTTACCCTTCAAAGAAACATTAACATGAAAATACTTGATTTTGTTCCACCATTACCCAAAAATAAATATAACTCATAGTCATTTGAAATCTACCAGAAACATGAAGAATGGGTTGCTGAACATCTCTACTATATCTAACCAATAGATAAAACAATCACGCACACACCCCGCATGCAACTCTCACCAAAACACGCCAACCAGGGACAACCGCAAACTTACGGGATTGGGTCAGCACAGGGCGGAGATTGGAGAGGGAGTGGGGTGCGACAACAGGCTTCCACGGTGGGTTAGGATGCGTGAAGCAGGTTCGGGCTTTGACGGGGTTAGCTCAGTCTTGGATGGCAGTCATCGGAATTGGAAAGAGGGGCTGGTGGCCTTGGGGAAAGCTATGGGAAGGCATCGGTCTTGGACTTTGCCGGTCATTGGATATAGGAGGAAAAAGGAGTGGTTGACGCGGCTTCTAGGGCGGCTCGGTGGGGCGGCTTCTGCTGGGTGACTGGGTACGCTGGGGAGGCTGTTGGGCGGAAGTTAGAGAGAGGGCCGATGCAGAGTGAAGGCTTGGCAGAGGAGGAGATCACGAGGAGTGGGAGAGCTGCGGCTTCACGGATCGTCAGAGGACTGGCGACGCGGCTGTCTGAATGGAGGGGCGTGGCTGAGTGTTTGTAGTGAAAAATTAACGAGGGGGGAGCTGGAGGAAAGACGGATGGAAGGAGTGATGGAAAAATGAGGTGATGGAGGATTTTTTGTGAATCGAATTTGTGAGAAAGGGAAATAAAAGGCTAACTGTTTCCATTCAAATAAATAAATAGAAGGGAATATTAAAAGGACGGAGCACATTTACATTCACGAGGCAATTGTGGTATTAAAGAAGACTAGGAATCAGGAACAAGTAGCAAGAAATTTCAAATGTGAACGAACGGTTACAGAAGTTAAACGAAAATTTCTTGGAAATTGCACCGAATTTACAGCTAAATTGTGGTTTAAAAATTCAAACAAATCGATGTCCAAAAATGAAATGGAAACTTGGCGGTCTAAAAAGAAATGAACGGAAATGTAAATTAAACCAAGGGTTTCAAGATAAAATAAAAGTGGAAAACCGATGGATTTGCAATTAAAAGTGAACGAATCAAAAGAATGAAATGGAACTGATAGTTTCAGTTTGAACATTTTATTTAAAAGAGAACGAAGTGGATTGAAATTAAAAACGAACGAACTGCGTTTACGACAACAAAGATCAATACAAATAGTGGATCAACAGGAGAAATAATTTGAAATAAAATCAAAGATATAAATTTACTAATATCGAAAACAAATTATAAAATGTTATGAGTCTGCTATTTAAAATAAAATATTAAGAAATAGATTTCAAATCAAAACGAATAGACTCGATTTAACTTCTATAATTGCCAATATTGTTCTCCATTATAAATTATATTCATATCAACGCAAATTTACTCGTTTAATTAAAAGAATTCGTTTTAAATCAAAGATCTAAATAATTATTTCAATAATATAAACAAATTAAATTTTTAAAGGAATAAAATAAAAATAGAAATCAAAATTTAAATTAAATAATTAATAAAAATACTCTAAAAATTCTGGTCCTTACAAAAACCATGATGAAAGACCAAAAGATGATAGTAAATGAAAATGATCATGAAATAAGCACTAATTCAAATATATTGTAGAACATGTCCTATCATCATGAGATCTAACTTTTTTTTCTTGTTATGAAATATATTATAGTCATCACTCATATCATTTTTGAAAGTCAAAAAATAACTTTGATGAGTTCTAAAATGGCACAATTAGTCAATCATTTAATTTTTGAGCAAACAATGAAAAATACTTTTAACATCTAAACTATTTGAAGACCAATTTTCTATAAGAGAAGTTTTGTAAACTTGGATACTGCTTGTAGTTTTGATGTCCCTAGTGGCACTATATGGTATCTCAAACACTAATTTTTCAATCAACTTATTGTGAAATTATCATACTCACTCAAACATTTCTAACATATTCAATTCTTCTTATCAAAGAAACAAAATTTCAATTTCAGAACAAGATACACAAGAGAATTTCTTCATAGCATTTTTATCAGGCATAAGGGTAATCAATGATTCAAGTCTAAAATGGTTCATTCGAAATCACTTGATGAAAATTCTATTTCGGAATTTAAATCGAAATATGATAGTCCATAAGATTCAACATAACATCAATTTCAAATTATTTAAAAAACAACTACCCAAGTCAAAATTAACTTATACGAAATTATCACAACTTATCAAAAATAACTTTTTAAGTAATGTGCTGTATTAACTGCAAATTTTCAAGACTTTCCAAACAAATCTAGAAAAACTCAAAAATAGCAAAATTGTGAGAAATTTCATTATCTTTTCGTAACTTCAAAATTTTTAGAATTCCAAATAACAGAGCTTAAGTTATGATTACTACAACACTGTTATAAATTTGGGAATAGTTTATAGCCTATACTTCATATATATTGTATGTTTTTCATTTGTTTAAGTTCGATATCTGGAAATATTCAAAACATAAAAGTTGTAGACAATTTAATCTGTTTTCTAGAACATCTTGAATTTTTAATTTTGAAGTTAAGAAGTTCAAGATATGGCAAAAATACTATAGCAGTGTCAAAACAAAATTGTTATTAATAGAAAATATATATAAACATGAGTTTAGAGATCATACCTGACTTACCATTGACATTGTGAACTTATGAATCTCGAACTCAGCATTCGATAGTTATGGAAAAATAAAATTGTTCCAAAAATGATATGGAAAAATTTGAATTCAATATTTCTCAAAGTTGTTCCTTAGCCATCTTCAGTACGTAAATATTTATTAGATCAAGTGGTCTACCAAAAAATGTTGTACCACTTTTAGCTTCATTTGAACATTTGGCCACCCAAACTTACTTATCCAACAATTCATTAGAATTCACTAAAGTGCCCTTAGGAATCCAAATTCGTTTAAGCTTAATCAAAATTGTCTTCTTATCTTTTGAGACTTAAACTTGTTTAATCAGATTGTTTCTAAACAAGTACTCATCACGTTTACATTTATAAATTCCTTCATAGTTTTCAGAGTTCAAATTCTCAATTCAATGGTTAAACAAGTTATTTGAAGAGACTCTGAGATCATTAGAATTTTTCTTTTCAACTTGAACAATTTCGCCAAAACCGAGTCCTTTCTTATTCTCAATGGAAAATTGGTTTTCAACAACATATTCAAAGATTTCTTCTCTATTTGAAAATCTTCTTAATCTCAACTCAGGACCGTCGATTTTAGATTTCAAAAGATTATTCCCATTTATTAGTTTAAAACAACAGTTAATTGAAATTTCTCATTGTGACGACCCATTCTCCCGATCCCTGAAAGAATGGATAATCGTTCGAATATAATACTGTAATGTCCCAGTTTTTAACTGAGTTTATAATATAATTTATTATGGATTATTTCAGTAATTGATTTAAATAATAAATTTTGGATAATAAATATTGGGAATTTCAAGTATATATCTTTAATAAAATTCCTTGACCAGTGTATATATGCATACAAAACCTATTGGAGAATGGAGTTTTGATGACAACAACCTTATTTCAATTATCATTGATTATAAAATATATACTAACACTTTTTGTATAGAATATATATATATTATATATGCAAGAGTTATATACAGGAAATATTATTGAAGACTGTATAGCTTTAAAGATGATAGAGATTCAAAGATCAGATAAATTTCAAGACTCATGAGTAATCAAGATCTTAAGAGTTAAAGATTAATATAGTTATAGAGTCTAGATTTTGTAAGACTCTAAATAGCATTCTAGGTTCAAATTCTAATTCTAGTTTTCAAATTCTGATTTTCAATTCTATCCTCAATCCTCTCTATCTTATTTTTCTATTTGTTTATATTCTTCTTTGTTTTTCAAACTTTAGTTTTATATATTTATATACTTTATGTTTATACTTTATATAGTTTAAAACCTTATAATTTTATAAATATATTTATATAGTTTAAATTTATGTTTTCATATGTTTTTCTATCATATAATATTAATTTACAACACTAGGTTTTTACTCAAGAATTTCCAGAATTATTTTCATATCAAAACACTTGAAAAATGCTTTAAAAAGAAAAAATATACTAGGGTATGTCGACATACCAAAAACACCATGTCGACATACAACTATCACTTTTTCCAATTTTGAAAGGAAGTGCCTTTTCACTATTTGAAACTATTCAGAACCGTTGCAACCATTCATACTCTATAAAAAGGGGTTAAAACCGAATTTTTTTATCATATCTTCTTCTCTAACTTCATCCTCTTTCTCTACACCATTATTCTTAATCATTTTTATGGTTTTTACACTTATACTCTGCCGAATTCAATTCTGTTTTGATCAAACTTCTTCTCTCTACACTCTCTGCTCTCTGAATCAAGTGCAATTGAAGAGTTATAGGGCTGTTTGTAATTGCTTGGGTTGAGTAAACATTGTTTGTGTTGAATCAAAGAGGAATCGATGTGTCCTTATAGCTGTGAAATCAAGGAAATAGGAGTCGGTGTGTCCTTGTGAGCCGTGAAATTAAGGAAGTAGGAATCAGTGTCTCCTTGTGAGCCGTGAAATCAAGGAGGTTGTACTTGAATATTGGAAATAGTAATAAAACTTTGCGCAATCCAGCGTTGTGCGGGACCAGACATAGGAGCAATCCGAACCAGTATAAATTTCGGTGTGTTCTTTCCTTTTCTGCATCTTTATTTCTATTTATTTTGCATTTATGTTTGAATCTGTGTCTGTGATTGTGTTTGTGATGTTTGATTCATCCCGTAGTTCACATTAGTTTTAGATTTTGTTTAAATTCTTACAAACACTATTCACCCCCTTTATTGTTTACTTTGCCTTAACGATCCATTCTGCATTCCCTAACATTTGGTTTCAGAGCCAGGTCTTTCAAAAAGTTCGTAATCTGAATTTTGAAAATAGCGATAATGGCAACCAACACTAGTAGCAATAATAGTTCTTTTATAGAGAGTCAATCCATTGTTAGACCACCATTGTTTAATGGTAGTAATTATTCATATTAGGCATGTAGAATGAAAATTTATTTACAGTCAGTAGGATTAAACACATGGAACAGTACACAAAATGAATATGTTGAACCCATAACTGCAGTTGCATAATGGAAAAATGAACAAAAGACTGCTGCATAGAGCAATTCTAAAGTCATGAATATGTTATTTTGTTTATTAGATATGTATGAGATTAATAGAGTATCAGTATGTAAGACTGTTTATGAAATCTGGAGAACTTTACATGTTACTCATGAAGGAACTAGTAAAGTTAAACAGACTAAGATAGGCATGTTAGTTAATCAATCTGAATTATTCAAAATGAATGAGAATGAGTCTATTTCAGATATGTATTTCAGATTTCAAGAGATAGTGCATTCACTAACAGCACTTGGAAAAATTTATTCAGAAGCAGATCAAGTTAGAAAAATATTGAATTCACTAACTCAAGAATGGGATCAGAAGACTTTGGCTATTGAAGAAGCCAATGATGCCAATGAAATGAAGATTGAAGAGTTAATCGAAAATTTGATGTCATATATAGTCCAATTACAAAACAGAAAAGAAAATAGATCAACTGAAAAGAAATCTATTGCACTGAAAGCAACAACAAATAATTTTGACTTGAGTAGTGAAGGTGATGAAGAAACAACACTCATGACAAAACAATTTAGAAGATTTCTAAAATATAAAAGGAAGGGTTATAATCAAGCAAATTCAAAAATAAGTGATGGACGATGTTTTAACTGCAACACATAAGGTCATATAAAGAAAATGTGTCTGTATCTAGACAAATCTACTCAACAAACAAACAACAATAATTCATCACGGAAAAGAAAGAAAGCATATGCAACAACATTAGATGATTCAGATTCGTCATCAAGTGATGAAGAAACAGAAACCGGAAATACAAATATATGCTTTACAGCAATTCAGAGTTCAAAAGATCATGAATAAAAGGATCAAAAAACCGGGTATGGATTAATTAAATTTTAATTTTATTTGGTTGAATGGTTGCTTTGTTTTGGTTTGAATTTAAATTTTAAAAACAAAATTAGAAATTAGAAACTAAAATTTTTATTTTGAATTTTGAAATTCAAAATAATAAATGATATTAAATAATCAATAAATTAATAAAATAAA
This sequence comes from Allium sativum, assembly GCA_030737875.1. Taxonomy (NCBI): domain Eukaryota; kingdom Viridiplantae; phylum Streptophyta; class Magnoliopsida; order Asparagales; family Amaryllidaceae; genus Allium; species Allium sativum. The sequence goes on along the minus strand of CM060909.1, from coordinate 268,652,733 downwards.
ATTGTTTGAGTACTAATTAGGATTAGAATTATTTCAGGAAATCATTAAAACTGAAATATAAATCGATAATATATTTCAAAACATATAAATCCAATTCCCTTTTGAAATAAGCCTAGTATGTCGACATATAGAAAAATACATGTTGGCATATCAAACTAGTTTTAAATATAAATTTTGAATTTCGAAAGTTTAAACTTTCAAACTTCCCTCTAATCTTTTCACCAACTCCTAAGGTCTGAAAAGGTGTCCTTTCAATCTAAAATGTTGTGCCTACTCAATTCATATTCATTCAATTTATATCTGTTCAATTTATATATGTATTTATCCTTTCTACCTTTCATTCATAACTCAAACTATATTCTTTATATCTACTCACTTCCAAAATTATCATTTCAATGGCTTCCTCCATTTCACCTCAGAATTTGAAGAAAACCAAAACCACTAAAGGTTATCTTTACAATGACAAAAAAGGCCATCAAAATCTATGGTAACTAATTCGCAAATGCTAAAGTTAACACGGGTGCTTTCGCCGTCTTTAGTGATTTTCCATCTTATGATATTTCTTTTCGAACACAATGAAATTTTGAGTCTAATTGACTCTCGTGATAACGACGAAGTATGTTATCCCAAACTCGTTAAGATGTTCTATGCAAATCTCAATTGCGTATTTTACGAAGGTAACGAAAACCAAATTTGGAGTAGTGTCAGGGGAACTCAAATTGTTCTCGATGCCGAACTTTTAGACGAAATTCTAAATTGTAGAAGCGTGGGCTCAAATTTGTCAACTTTTTCTATCAAAGAAACCGATATGGAAACCTTTCACGATATTTTCGAAGATAGTGCTCCAATGGATTTCAAAAATCGTTTCTTACGTCCAAAAACAAGAATTGTCAACCTTCTCATTCAACACACCATCACTCCTCATTCCGGAAATTTCAACAATCCAACACTTAAAGTCCAAAAAGCTCTCTTTGTTATTATGGGTGGATATCTTATCAATTGGGCCGAAATGATTCTAAATGAATTTAAGCCCATAGATTTATCCATAGGAGAAAACACTCTTTGCTATGGTGTTTATCTCACTCGCATTTTCAAATACTCTAATGTTGATCTTCATGGAGACGAATTTGTCCCTAGAAAAGTGTTTGACGCATCAAACATTCATCTCATGCAAATTCCTCTCACTTTCAAACCTTATGAGACATTCGAGGCCAAACAAGCTCGATTGCAACAAGAACAAGAACCAATGGAAGTCGAAGAAAAAGAAGAGGCTTCTTTGGAAAGCATTGAGTATCCAACCTCAGAGCGTATCTACAAAGACACGATTTTTCAAAATCAAGTGGAAATCGTCAACAATCAAAAGAAGCTTAACAAGAGGCTTTCCAAAATATCCAAATTCAAGGTCAAAATAGGAAGAAAACTGGGAATTTCATCTACCTAACCATCATCCGAAAACAAGGCCATCTAGTTTAATCTATCTTTATATATTTCCTTGTATTTGCTTTTGAATCTTGTATTTAAAGTGTGTCTTGTTTAGTTAGATGTATTTGCTTTCTATTAAGTAATGAATTGAGTTTTATTTCTTATAAAATCATTTTTATGTTTCTGGAAAAACTATAAAACAAATTATAATATTACAAGAGTTCAAAAGAATTCGAAAAATTCAAAAATTTTAAAAATTCACTACAGTATGTCGACATGACAAAAAGAGTATGTCGACATATAACTGACATATTTTCAAATTATTTCAAATTTTAAAATTAAAATAACTACTAATGTCCATTCAAAATCTAACTAATTCCAGACCCTATTTAAGTATATTTCCTTCAAAAAAAATCATTATTCCATTACTCCTTCTTCCTTAATCATCTCTCATCAAATCCATGGCAAATCCTATTCATAATCTTAGTGAAAATCTAGAATCTCTATCATTCTACGAAATCAGCGCCATCTCGAACTAAGTCAAATAAAGATGTTCGAACAACAAGAGAAGCATTTTGATGCAATGCGATGGCTAATTTCTTCTCTTTTCAGAGATGAAGGGAATAATCTCGCAAAGGCTCCACCATCCAAAGAAGATGAAGATTGGGAAGTAATTAAGAAGGATCCTATCTTCGGAGAAGATGGTTGGGTTGAAGTCCCAAGAAATGTTTAATTATTCGGTACAATTTGTTTAATTATTCTAAAAACATGTGGTGTTGTGTGATTTGAATTCTATTGTTTGAAACTTGTATATAGTAAGACATATGGTGTGATTTGATTTGGTTTGATTTTTATGTATATCAGACAAACATATGTAATAATAATACTTGGATTGGTTTGTATTTAATCATCACATTAGGTATTATTATAAGTTTTAATAAATTAAGGGAGTATTCTACTTAGAAATGGTTAATTGATTAAGGGAGAGTATTTTTATTGGGATAGTTATTTATGTTCTATTCAGAGAATTATATAATTTAGGGGGAGTATCCTTAGGATTTCTTTTTGATAATGCCAAAGGGGGAGAAATTATAAAATATAGGCATAGTTTATAAGATTCTTACAGACAGGGGGAGTATAGAAGGAACATCATCAAACAGGTATATACAGGTATGATATTATATAAACTAAGGTTGTCATCATCAAAAATGGGGAGATTGTTAGAGAATGGAGTTTTGATGACAACAACCTTATTTCAATTATCATTGATTATAAAATATACACTATAGAATATATATGTGCAGGAATTATATACAGGAAATATTGCTGAAGACTGTACAGTTTTAAAGATGATAGAGATTCAAAGATCAGAGAAATTTCAAGATTCATGAGTAATCAAGATTTTAAGAGTTCAAGAGTTCATGATTAATATAGTTATAGAATCCAAATTCTGTAAGACTCTAAATAGCACTCCAGGTTAAAATTCTAATTCTAATTTTCAAATTCTAATTTTCAATTCTATCCTCAATCCTCTCTATTTTATTTTTCTATTTCTTTCTATTCTTATTTGTTTTTCAAACTTAAGCTTTATATATTTATATACTGTATATTTATACTTTATGTAGTTTAAAACCTTGTAATTTTATAAATATATTTATATAGTTTAAATTTATGTTTTCGTATGTTTTTCTATCATATAATATTAATTTACAACACTATATTTTTACTCAAGAATTTCCAGAATTATTTTCATATCAAAACACTTGAAAAATGCTTTAAAAATTAAAAATATACAAGGGTATGTCGACATACCAAAAACACCGTGTCGACATACAACTGTCACTTTTTCCAATTTTGAAAGGAAGTGTCTTTTCACTATTTGAAATGATTCAGAACCGTTGCAACCTTTCATACTCTACAAAAAGGGTTTAAAACCAATTTTTTTATCATATCTTCTTCTCTAATTTCATCCTCTTTCTCTACACCATTATTCTTAATCATTTTTATGGTTTTTACACTTATACTCTATCGATTTCAATTTCGTTTTGATCAAACTTCTTCTCTCTACACTCTCTACTCTCTGAATTAAGTGCTATTGAAGAGTTACAGGGCTATTTGTAATTACTTGGGTTGAGTAAACATTGCTTGCGTTGAATCAAAGAGGAATCGGTGTTTCCTTGTAGCCGTGAAATCAAGGAAATAGGAGTCGGTGTGTCCTTGTGAGCCGTATAATCAAAGAAGTCGGAATCAATGTCTCCTTGTGAGCCGTGAAATCAAAGAGTTTGTAATTGACTATTGGAAATAGTAATAAAACTCTGCGCAATCCGGTGTTGTGCACAACTAGACGTAGGAGCAATCCGAACCAGTATAAAATCCAGTGTGTTCTTTCCTTTTCTGCATCTTTATTTCTGTTTATTTTGCATTTGTGTTTGAATCTGTGTCTGTGATAGTGTTTGTGTTTGATTCAGCCCGTAGTTCACATTAGTTTTAGATTTTGTTTAATTTCTTATAAACACTATTCACCCCCCTCCACTGTTTACTTTGCCTTAACAATCCATTCTACATTCCCTAACAATTAGTATCGGAGCCAGGTCTGTCAAAAAGTTCATAAGCTGAATTTTGAAAATAGTGATAATGACAACCAACACTGGTAGAATAATAGTTCTTTTATAGAGGGTCAATCCACTGTTAGTCCACCATTGTTTAATGGTAGTAATTATTCATATTGGGCACGTAGAATGAAAATTTATTTATAGTCAGTAGGATTAGACGCATGGAATAGTACGCAAAATGAATATGTTGAACCCACAACTGCATTTGCACAATGGAAAAATGCACATAAGGCTGCTGGACAGAGCAATTCTACTGCCATGAATATGTTATTTTGTTCATTAGGTAGGAATGAATTTAATAAAGTATCAGTATGTAAGACTGCTTATGAAATCTGGAGAACTTTACAAGTTACTCATGAAGGAACTAGTAAAGTTAAACATACTAAGATAGGCATGCTAGTTAATCAATTTGAATTATTCAAAATGAACGAGAATGAGTCTATTTCAGATATGTATTAAAGATTTTTCAGAGATAGTGCATTCACTAACATCACTTGGAAAAACTTATTCAAAAGCATATCAAGTCAGAAAAATATTGAATTCACTAACTCAAGAATGGGATCAGAAGACTTTGGCTATTGAAGAATCCAGTGATGTCAATGAAATGAAGATTGAAGAGTTAAACGGAAATTTGATGTCTTATGAAGTCTAGTTACAGAAAAGAAAAGAAAATAGATCAACTAAAAAGAAATCTATTGCGCTGAAAGCAACAACAAATGATTTTGACTCGAGTAGTGAAGATGATGAAGAAATGACACTCATGACAGAACAGTTTAGAAGATTTCTAAAATATAGAAGAAAGGATTATAATCAAGCAAATTCAAAAATAAGTGATGGACGATGTTTTAACTACAGCAAACCAGGTCATATAAAGGAAATATGTTCATATCCAGACAAATCTACTCAACAAACGAACAACAATAATTCATTAAGGAAAAGAAAGAAAGAATATGCAACAACATTAGATGATTCAGATTCGTCATCAAGTGATGAAGAACCAGAAACCGGAAATACAAATATATGCTTTATAGCAATTCAAAGTTCAGAAAATCATGAAGAAAAGGATCAAAAAACCGAGTATGCATTAATTAAATTTTAATTTTATTTGGTTGAGTTGTTCCTTTGTTTGTTCGTTTTGGTTTGAATTTAAAACTTTTAAAACAAATTAGAAATTCAAATTTGAATTTTGAAATTCAAAATAATAAATAATATAAGATAATCAATAAATTAATAAAATAAAATTGTTTGAGTGCTTATTAGGATTAGAATTATCTCAGGAAATCGTTAAACCTGGAATTTAAATCATAATATATTTCAAAACATATCAATCCAATTTCCTTTTGAAATAAGCCTAGTATGTCGATATACAGAAAAATACATGTCAACATATCAAACCAGTTTTGAAATTTAAATTTTGAATTTCAAGAGTTTAAACTTTCAAACTTCCCTTCAATCTTTTCACCAACTCCTAAGGTCTAAAAAGGTGTCCTTTCAATATGAAAAGTTGTGCATGTTCAATTCATATTCGTTCAATTCATATCTATTCAATTTCTATATATATCTAACCTTTCTATCTTTCATTCATAACTCAATACTATATTCTTCATATCTACTCTCTTCCAAAATTATCATTTCAATGGCTTCCTCAAGTTCACCTCATAAATTGAAGATAACCAATACCACTAAAGTTTATCCTTACAATGACAAAGAGGCCATCAAAACCTATGGTAACTATTTAGCAAATGCTAAAGATAACATGGGGTGCTTTCGCCATCTTTAGTGATTTTCCATCTTATGATATTCTCTTTTCGAACACAATGAAATGTTGAGTCTAATTGACTCTCGTGATAACGACGAAGTATGTTTCACAAACTCGTTAAGATGTTCTACGCAAATCTCAATCGCGGATCTTACTAAGGCAATGAAAACCAAATTTGGAGTAGTGTCAAGGGAACTCAAATTGTTCTCGATGCCGAACTTTTAGGCGAAATTTTAAATTGTAGAAGCGCGGGCTCAGATTTGTCAACTTTTTCTATCGAAGAAACCGATATGGAAACCTTTCACGATATTTTCGAAGATGGTGCTCCAATGGATTTCAAAAATCATTTCTTATGTCCAAAAACAAGAATTGTCAACCATCTCCTTCAACACACAACACTCCTCATTCCGGAAATTTCAACAATCAAACACTTAAAGTCCAAAAATCTCTCTTTGCTATTATGGGTGGATATCTTATCAATTGGGCCGAAATGATTCTAAATGAAATTAAGCCCATAGATTTATCCACAAGAGAAAACACTCTTTACTATGGTGTTTATCTCACTCGTATTTTCAAATACTTTAATGTTGATCTTTCATGGAGAAGAATTTGTCCCTGGAAAAGTGTTTGATGCATCAAATATTCATCTCATGCAAATTCCTCTCACTTTCAAACCTTATGAGACATTCGAGGTCAAACAAGCTCGATTGCAACAAGAACAAGAGCCAATGGAAGTCGAAGAAGAAGAAGAGGCTTCTATGGAAAGCATCGAGTATCCAACCTCAAAGCGTATATACAAAGACACGATTGTTCAAAATCAAGTGAAAATCGTCAACAATCAAAAGAAGCTTAACAAGAGGCTTTCCAAAATATCCAAATTCATGGTCAAGATAGGAAGAAAACTTGGAATTTCATCTTCCTTGTCATCATCTGAAAACTAGGCCATCTAGTTTAATCTATCTTTATATATTTCCTTGTATTTGCTTTTGAATCTCGTATTAAAAGTGTGTCTTGTTTAGTTGGATGTATTTGCTTTCTATTAAGTAATGAATGGAATTTTATTTCTGATAAAATCATCTTTATGTTTCTGGGAAAACTATAAAACAAATTATAATATTACAAGAATTCAAAAAAATTCAAAATTCACTTTAGTATATTGACATGACAAAAAGAGTATGTCGACATATAACTGACATATTTTCAAATTATTTCAAATTTTAAAATTAAAATAACTACTCATGTCCATTCAAAATCCAACAAATTCCAGACCCTATTTAAGGATATTTCCTTCAAAAAAAAATTTCATTATTCCATTACTCCTCCTTCCTTTCATTTCTCATCAAATCCAAAGCAAATCTTATTCATAATCTTAGTGAAAGTTTAGAAGAAACTCTCAATTCTTTCGAAAATATTCTCTATCATTCTACGAAATCAACGCCATCTCGAACTAAGTCAAATAAAGACGTTTGAACAACAAGAAAATCATTTTGATGCAATGCGATGGCTAATTTATTCTCTTTTTTAGATGAAGACAACAATCTCGCAAATGCTCCACCACCCAAAAAGATGAAGATTGTGAAGTAATTAAGAAGGATCCTATCTTCGGAGAAGATGGTTGGGTTGAAGTTCCAAGAAATGTTTCATTATTCGGTACAATTTGTTTAATTATTCTAAAAACATATGGTGTAGTGTGATTTGAATTCTATTGTTTGAAACTTGTATACATTAAGACAGATGGTGTGATTTGATTTGGTTTGATTTGTATATATATTAGACAAACATATGTAATAATAATACTTGGATTTGTTTGTATTTAATCATCATATTAGGTATTATTATAAGTTTGAATATATTAAGGGAGTATTCTACTTAGAAATGGTTAATAGATTAAAGGGGAGTATTTTTATTGGGATAGTTATTTATGTTCTATTCAGAGAATTATATAATTTAGGGGGAGTATCTTTAGGGTTTCTTTTTGATAATTCCAAAGGGGGAGAAATTATAAAATATAGGCATAGTTTATAGGATTCTTACAGACATGGGGAGTATAGAAGGAACATCATCAAATAGGTACATATAGGTATGATATTTTATAAACTAAGGTTTTCATCATCAAAAAAGGGGAGATTATTGGAGAATAGAGTTTTGATGACAACAACCTTATTTCGATTATCATTTATTATAAAATATATACTAACACTTTTTGTATAGAATATATATATATATATGTGAAGGAATTATGTACAGGAAATTTTACTAAAGACTGTACAGTTTTAAAGATGACAGAGATTCAAAGATCTGAGAAATTTCCAGACTCATGAGTTATCAAGATTTTAAGAGTTCAAGATTAATATAGTTATAGAGTCTAGATTTTGTAAGACTCTAAATAGCACTCCAGATTCAAATTCAAAATCAAAATTTCAAATTCTAATTTTCAATTCTATCCTCAATCCTCTCTATTTTATTTTTCTATTTGTTCCAATTCTTCATTGTTTTTCAAACTTAAGTTTTATATATTTATATACTTTATATTTATACTTTATATAGTTTAAAACCTTATAATTTTATAAATATATCTATATAATTTAAATTTATGTTTTCATATGTTTTTCTATCATATAATATTAATTTAAAACACTAGATTTTTACTGAAGAATTTCCAGAATTGTTTTCATATCAAAACACTTTAAGAATGCTTTAAAAAACAAAAATATACAAGAGTATGTCGACATACCAAAAACACAATGTTGACATACAACTGTCACTTTTTCCAATTTTGAAAGGAAGCGGGTTTTCACTATTTGAAACGATTCAGAACCGTTGCAACCTTACATACTCTATAAAAAGGGGTTAAAACCAATTTTTTTTATCATATCTTCTTCTCTAACTTCATCCTCTTTCTCTACACCATTATTCTTAATCATTTTTATGGTTCCTACACTTATACTCTACCGAATTCAATTCTGTTTTGATCAAACTTCTTCTCTCTACATCTCTACTCTCTGAATCAAGTGCTATTGAAGAGTTATGGGGTTGTTTGTAATTGCTTGGGTTGAGTAAGCACTGTTTGTGTTGAATCAAAGAAGAATCAGTGTGTCCTTATAACCGTGAAATCAAGGAAATATGAGTCGGTGTGTCATTGTGAGCCGTGAAATCAAGGAAGTGGGAATCGATGTCTCCTTGTGAGCCGTGAAATCAAGGAGATTGTACTTGACTATTGGAAATAGTAATAGAACTCTGCGCAATCCAACGTCGTGTGGGACTGGACGTAGGAGCAATCCAAACTAGTATAAAATCCAGTGTGTTCTTTCCTTTTCTGCATCCTCATTTCTGTTTATTTTGCATTTGTGTTTGAATCTGTGTCTGCGATTGTGTTTGTGGTGTTTGATTCATCCCGTAGTTCACATTAGTTTTAGATTTTGTTTAAATTCTTACAAACACTATTCACTCCCTCTGGTGCTTGCTTAGCCTTAACGATCCATTCTGCATTCCCTAACAAAACCAAATAAATGAAATTCAGTAATTTGTTTTATCTTTGTAAATGTAGATAATATTGGATGTGCATATTTTAATTTGAATAATAATTATTTAAAAATCTTATGTGTATATGTTTGTTTGTTATATTTATATATATATACAAGTAAGTGGTGTTTTAACATTTCATTTGTATTTAAACTTGTTTTAAATACAAGTAAAATATAAAATTGGTTTAAAACTTAAAAATAAATAATAATAATATTGGTTATATACATTGATTTGTTATCAATAGAGGACATAGCTATTATATATGACTTACATCTTGTCTAAGAAGCTAAAATTTGTTTTGTTAAAACATTTGTACATATGTTGTACAATTCCATGTGCATAGCTAAGGGATACACATCTTTTCATTTCCAATGAGGTTGTAAACAACCCATACGATCACCACTTCCTCTCAATCAAATAATTTCATGTGCAGGTAATACTTAACTTAAGGGCGAAAATTGTTTTCTTTAAATATCTATATATATATGCATACACTAGTACAAATACATTTGCACTCGAGAAGCTTTTATGGAGAGAACCATAAGGAATGCCCTTTAGGCTGCACGTAGGCACACACTTCTAGATAGCTTGAAATTGCTTAAGAACTAAGCATTTGAATATTTGCGCATAGCTGTACAATATATGTATATACCATATCACTTGGCCATAGTTATAGACTGGAAAATATCAATATGAAATAAGTAAGCACTATCACTTTTCAATCAAAGTGCAGACAGTCCTAAGACATCATCTTCTACCCTATCAATAGCTAAAAGCTATCAGACTCGTCATCTTCATCTATCCTTTAATGGCACAGATTTACACCGAACCAACCCTCCCTCTGTCTAACTCACTCACGATCTCGTCTCTTTTCTTCATCCTCCATTAACCACCACTGTCGGTCCATGATCAGAAGCAGAAAACACAAACTACAGCTAACTCATTCCCAATCCCGTGCTTCCTATACCAGATTTGGTCGCCTTTACAACCTCTCTGTCCTTGACATCGCGCATGTTTTGGATCCTTCTAATGTAGATTCGTCGGAGCCAGCCTCTCCCGTTCAACGCACAACTGTTGATTCTTTGGAAGTCCTAATACGACAGATACCCAAAATTCCGCAACTGGCAACCTCTATTTCGCAGAATCGTGAAACCACAGCCATAACCCATATGCTCTCGGTAGCAGCCACACAGCAAGCCATTCAAGGTAATGCTCTTAATTCACTGATCATGGATGATGGTAATCGTGTCCAACTGGTTGTTAATGGCCCAGAAACTAGTCCAATGGTTATTGTGCAGCACAGTCAAGTGAATGCATTTGTAGCTGCTGATGTAAATGTGAATGCTGCGTCTGGCATAGACAATGAATTGAATAAGATTTCTGAAGGAAATGTTGAGGATGTTGCCATGCCGAACATCTCTGTGCTAGTTCCTTGTGTTAATGAATCTCAGCATTGCACTGAACTTGTTCAGCAAAATGCCAAAAGCACAATTCCATGCTGGAAATCCCTGTTCGTATCACTACCACACATTGCCGGAGAATATGAACCAACCCACTTCTCTATCCCTGATCCAATGTCCGATACAGCTCCACCAATTGAGATTCTCAATGAAGCAAAGGTGTTTTGGAAAGATCACGTCATTGGTTTTGTTTTGGATTACAACATTCCCAATTTTGATATGCATGAAGCGTGTCGAAGTGCTTGGCGCTTACGGACAACTTAGGATCTCCCTTGTCAATGAATGTATTATCTGAAATTCTCATCTATTGCGGAAAAGCAAAGGGGTCTTGGATGCAGCACCGGCAGTTTTAGAGGAAAACCTTTCATTGTCACATCTTGGAGTGCTTTTGTTGTTAGAGCGAGAGACTAGGTCCTATCTGTCCGTGTGTGGGCTCAATTCAACAATGTTCCTTCGGCACTTCAACTTCTTATTGGACTCAATTGGCTTGCGTGTCATGTCGACAAGCTTAAATGTTGTAACGCTAACATGGTAGCCAGGAGAAATCTAATATTTTCTAGAGCATTGATTGAAGTTACTCCAGATAAGCCACTTCCAACTCAATTGAAGGTATGCATTGAAGAACACTTTTATTTTGTTGATGTTTCATACAAATGGAAACCAGAAATACGTAGTGTATGCAAATCTTTTGGTCAAATTAAAGAGAAATGTACTGCCACTAGTGACACTTTACAGGTCGAGAAGGTTCCTCTCCCTCGTGCTCCGCCTATGATCTGGATTCCCAAAATCAAGCATGTCATTTTTCCAGCTACTAGTAGCTTAGATGGTAATGAGAATGTCAATGCTAAGGTGCCGACTCCAGGTCAAAGTTTTGGCTGGGACAAGATAGAAAGGATTTTGAAGCATAGTATCACAGGCATGAAGAACAAGTTGTGCGAGGGAACATATAACATTCAAGTTGATGAGGGGGATGTAGCTCGGAAGTTAGTGTATCAAGTAGAAGGCAAAGGGCTTATACTAGCTATGGACGGTGATGATGGGAAGAACAACGAGAAATTACTTCATAACACAGCATGGGACACATGACACCTTTATTCTGAGACCTCTCCATTTTTTGTGTCCGATCTAGCTACCCACTTCGCTGAGGCCGTGCAGAAATTTTCACCAGGTGATGCTGTTGGAGACTAGTTCTCTTACAGCGTATAGTAGTCTAAGTAAAATGCTTAGCTCCTCTATTTCATTTCATATGTATTATGTGGATGGTCCACACTAAAAACCAATAGCTGATTGTTAACCCCAATCACTTGAACTTCATGTATTTTATTATTGGTTATAATAAAAGGTGTTTGCGGTCACCTTAAAAACCAGTCGGCTTTGCCAAAAAAAGCTAGAAGCTAGCTAATATTTTATACTTGTATTTGCCTATAAATACGCATTAGTACCCACATAAATTCACTCACCCATTTCCATTCAAATCTGAAACTAAAAACTAAAACAAGAAATGACAATAAAGGGATTTGGAACAACAGAAAACCTGGTACTTGAATAGGCAAAACCTGAGAGCATTAGTGAGTAAACATTTAACTAACCCTTTTCACTACTGATAATACATTCCTATATCTATGTTGAACATATTTAGATCATATTGTGTATGCTTGGAGGCGATGAATTAATGACTACATGCCTTAAATAAAATGAATCAATTTAGTGAGTAACTATCTCATTTTATTTTCTAAGTCTGTTAAGATACACACACACACACACACACACATAAGTGTCCTGAATGTGAAGTTGGTTAAAGCCTGGAAATGAAGTACACTCGAAGTTGTAGGCATAAAACTGTGTATAAGATTGGTAAGTAAACTATTTTGTCCACTTTAAATCTATGACTAACTGATATATATACACACACACGCCTGAATATGGTGTGTTAAACCATTTTACACTCATTTGAAATAAATAGGAACCTAGAAGGAAACTCTTGAACAATATATATACTTGTAGCTTTAAAAATTAAAGCTCTGTTGGTGTCCAGAAAACAAATGACTTTAATCAACGAAATGCATAAACTCGAATCCAATGGCATTTAAGGATCTAATTTCAACATGGATGTGTTTAGAATTTTAACGATCCGAAATCTCCCGATCTCCAAAGAGAAAGAAAAGCCCGGATTTCGTGAGAACATGACGCATCTGAACGTAGAACGACAAAACATTTCATTGCTTTTACAAAAATTTACATCAGAGTTCAAGAATATCAAAGTACGAACAAATAATATACAGCGGAAAAATACAATTTCAGAGAATAAAATACATAGCAGCGGAAATAAAAATGTATAAATACAATACACAGCGGAAATACATCAACTATCACCATTGGAAGAAATATACGGATACAAAGCTTTCCGAATATAGCTCCAGCTGTAAACCAGGATCCTGTTAAATAAATATCTACAAAACCAAAACTACTAGCTTCCCATGTGGAAAATATGGGCACCCAAAGTTTAGGCGAAAAACATAAACTCCAGGTCAGTCATGGGACTGTTATGAGAACTAAAACAATTATTAAATCTTTACTTTAAAATAGGGTAAATCACGGGACCACACCGTATATCACGGAACGGGTTTACTCCCATGAATACCGTAAAACAAAACAATTTATAAACAATGCAATGCTTTTTGAAAAATGAAGCTATTATAAGACTCGGGTCCCATCACACAATGCAACGCAAATCAAAGGATAGAGTTTTACCTTATAATAGCCAAACATGCTTGGTACGCTTTAAAACAAATCATTTTGTTATTATTATAAGTGCATAGTGTCAAATTGTACAACTATAGAGGGTTTGGTCTTGGGAATAACATTATTAATGGTGACATGTCTTCTTGCCATCTACCCTTTTCTTCTTCGATTTCCTTCTACTCCACTTTAAATCTCCTCGCAATCTTCTCTTTGATTCACCTTCACTCTATCATTCACATGCTTTCGCTTGCGTGATGCTTTTCCCAAACCTATTTCAATTATAGATCTGAACCCTCTGCTCCACTCGCCTAAAATCTTATCCACTCTCCGATAAGGTTTGCAACCCCCTTGTACTACTGCTACCCTTCTACTTTGATACGCGGTGGCTTTCTTGACCTTTAGGCCACACTGTGGTTTGGTTTTAGCCGCTATTCACGTTTCGCTTCTGGTTGTGTTTTGTTGGTTTCAACTTGCTCATTGTGGGTTGTATGCAGTCAACATGGAGCTTCAGCGGTTGACAGTCTGCTATTGGTGGGGTTTCGCGTATCACCTACTATATCGGTATGACGTCCCAATTTACCATGTTTATGTTCTTTCTTTTCATGGTGAGCTAGCGAGGGAACTGTTACTGTTTGTTGTGGGTTGGGATGGGCCTTATCCAATAGCTTGAAATTCAATGTCATCTTGTTGATGTCGCCTTGTTGACTGTGATTGTAGTTGGTAGTCCTAGTTGGTTGTGAAGTTCTTTTTTTGGTTTGGTTTTAAGATTTTGGGTTTGTTGAGCTTGTCTGTGTGGAAATTTTGTTCTTGACTTGCGGTGATCTGTTGTAGTCTTGTTACTTTGGTGTGCTGGTTTCTATTCATCGTGTTTGGAAAAAATGGTGAAGCAAATGCTCTCAGCTTGCCATCACGTAATTTTCCTCCTCTGTTCCTTTTCTCGACAGATCATTCGCTTCTGCTATGGGTACACCGTCCTTCTTTTGCTTCCTATCCTTTCTTGGCTACAGATGATGCTTGCACGCAACTGCTAGGATTTGATTGGTGGTAATTTCCTCTCATATCCGTACTGGTAGTATAGTTAAGGAAAGCCTTGGCTACTATGCATGGTAATGGCTTTGGTCATTGTCTCGATGTCATGTCTCTCTAGCTTTTAGGAAGACGATGCGCTCCAATAGTTTTTTTTGTTGGACTCGAGTATTTTTTGTGCAGTACTTGCTGCAGTGCATGAAAGCTTTTTGTATTGATTAACATGATGGGTTTGTACACCCAATCTAATTGTACCATGTGATGCAGTCTTTGCTTAGTTTCTAGGCTCAGATAATGCAATGTAACAACTTTTTTCTGTATGATAATCCGCCCTGCGTGGAGATGATATTATAATCTAATTATTTTAAGCTAGCTCCAAGTTGTAAGCATGTAAATTGTAGTCTGGTAATTTAGCTAGCTCCAATGCTGTAAGCCTAATAGGTAGAGTGGACGGAACACTATAAACTCCATAGGCGGTGGACGGTCCACCGTAAAAACTGAATTAGTTGATTGTAACCATAATCACCTGTACTGTACTATATTTTTATTATTGGTTATAATAAAAAAAAGTGTTACGGATCACTACAAAAACTGGTTGGCCTCGCCAAAATAAGTGCATATTGTGGCAAACAACTTCAAATATAAATGTATCAGTCATAGATGGCTTAGTACCTGATCCTACTATGTCGCATATAGGTTTACAACTAAAACCGAAAAGTCGCGTATTGGAAATTGGATTTCCATCATGATTCAAGGCAAGGGATAGTCTCCTTACGGATTTGGATCACCTCTAGCAAGATGACCCAGAATCACACCTATGGGCAACCCCTTGGATCCTGCAATGTCGGTCCTCTCTTACTTTTGAGGATTAGTTATTCCTGAACAGTACGTTTCCCATTCCTATCAGACCTATCACTCGAGCCTTTTGGTCAGCTCTATATTCGAGGTGCCTCGCAATCCATCATCCACATAAGTAAAATTGTCTGGGATCCATACCATGACACAGCTTCTAGCTAGAAAGAAACGTATGCACTCCTTGCATCCCTTATCCCGTTTCTGACTCATACCGGGTGTGAGGCTCGCGAATTAATGCTATACACAAAGGTATGCTACTTGAAGCCGTGCTTTGATCATCATCCACAAGGCCATGCTTTTCAACAAAAGACTTGATCATTTGCATCTTAGCATGCCACATTGTCAATCCATACCATGCCATTGATTTCTACCAATATTTAACCTCTAAGTTCGTACGTCTCAGAGAAGAGTATTAAGCAAGAGAATAAATTCTACGCCACCAAATAGATATATATTTAGCAAAGATCAACGAATATAGCACCTAATACAATGTCAAATACAATCCATTCACAAGTTCGTTATGGGTCTGAACGAAACCGGAGGCACCTTATTCCTCATCCTATATGTCCAATACAAAAGAGTGGTCCTCGCATATCCGAACAATCAACAAGTACATCTGGACAACTACCACTATAACCCCTTCAAGGCAACAACTCCAATCAAGGGCATCAGTAGAAATCCATTTGATGTGAAGATTGTCGGTCTTGCACCGTTTTCAATATCTTTGACTTTTAGTTGTCGTAACAGTTATTTAGAATGGGTTAAACCCGGTCTTTCTGAATAACTTGCGCATCTTATAACCATGTGAAATATAAACACATCATACGCCTCACTCGAATCCAGAATATTCTTTTATTCAAATATTCATATCTCTGGGGAAGGTTCCCATTAATCTTATCAAAGATTTAATTCATTTAAACCTCTTGTTTAAATCTTTCTTTAAATACCATTGCAAAAGATTTTATTATATCTTTTCACAACCTCAAACCGAATTAAGGTTTATAAAGCTAGTCGGGGTTATCGAGCTTTACCAAAGTAATCATTCATTTTATTTGTTCCAATCACAACCTATTCATCCCATGGAGCAAAACTGGTAGTAGTCCATATCTAACACCCATCGTTTTATCGGTAAATTTAATTACTATTTCACGTTCAAATCTAAATAAAGATTTAACTATCGCACGGAGTAAAACTGGCGGTACTCCATCTCCAATACTCCTAGTATTAGGTAAATTTAATTACCATTTAACTTTTATTCCAATTAAAGATTCATTAAAACTCCAACTTAGTTTTAATCTTCAAATATCATTTACTTAATGATTATTCAACCTTTGGAGATTAATCTTGTCTTTACTTGGGTTAAAGAACAAAAGTCATGTAAAAACACCGTTCACGATAAACCCAAAATCATCTTCCATTTTATTTGGAATCTTCACGGAAATCTGAACCATTTATGATCGATACAAATTTCCATATTTTACTAGTACTATTAGTGGAATAGCGGAGAAGCCCTTTTAAATTCCATAAATAGTAAACGTCTTCCTTCACAGAAGCACATTTCGATTATTATGAATCGAATTCCATTCAATCCCAATTTAATTAAATAAACAGGAAAACTTCTCTAAATCTTAATCAAAAGGTTCATTCCATTCACAAATGGGTTTAAGAACAGTACTAATGAAAATACCATTCACGACAAACCCAAAAATTCCATTCTCTAAAACTTCTGGTTATGTTAAAAACCATTCGCAAATCCAATTTATTATTTCTAAAAATCATTGGATTTTATTCTAGTTATTAACTAGTTCATTCGGATAAAAATACCTCTTATCTTTTCAAATGTGGAATATTTCATCCAGAATCTTTCCAAATCATTTATTATGATTTTACATAATTTATTCATACTTTAATAATTTTATCAAGGCCCTTACAGTCGGTTTCCAATATTGGCCATCGAACTGCATCCATAGCGACCTTTTCCAAAACTGATTTAACATATTTTAAAATTTATACATTCAAATTTAAGTCTCATATATTCATTGGTAAGATCTTTTCAATACGAACCCAACGGTTCCGGATTTAGGAGAATCCGATGGTCGGATCACCCTTACGTCCATTTCAAGTTAATGATCGAAATCCGTGAAAGGTCGTTGTGTGATACGTTCTATTCAAACCATTTAAATATATATATATATATATATAATACATCATCGATTCCCATTCAAACATGTATTTTATAAAATGTTTATAAATTCATTTAAAAATGATTCCAACTTCCATTTCAATTTTTAATTAAAATTGAACATCCTATTTTATTATGATATCAACATGATAATATTTTCAAAATGTCATATTTTGAAATTCAGTTTTCTCGATGTCCATTATAAAAGTGAATAAAATCGATATAAAAATCTGTTCGAGTCAAAAAAGTGTTTATATACTTAACTCAGCTTCACATTTTTATATTTTCGTATCCATCCAAAATCGGACATCAAAATCAACTTCCAATTTTCCTTGAATATTACATTATAAAAATATTCACATTTGTTCTGGATTGGAATAAAATTTCAACCAATATCCATATAAATAAATTTATATGAATTACATTCATCATATGCACCCAGCAATAGTTGCAAATAACTATCAATATCCAAAATGACATCCAATGTGCATTTTATTTTCATATGAGCTTCAATCAAATAATTGACGCTCACATAAATCCATCAATCAACCAATTAATTGAAATTTCACACAAGGGAGATGTGTGAGTCAAATATCATCCCAAGACCCGTGTGGGGTTTTCAACCAGCTACAATTATTTAATGATTCATCACTCGCATACAATGCACACACCGTAGTCATAAATAAATAAATACTCAATCAACCATAATCACCTGTACTGTACTATATTTTTATTATTGGTTATAATAAAAAAAGTGTTACGGATCACTACGAAAACTGGTTGGCCTTGCCAAAATAAGTGCATATTGTGGCAAACAACTTCAAATATAAATGTATCAATCATAAATGGCTTAGTACCTGATCCTACTATGTCGCATATAGGTTTACAACTAAAACCGAAAAGTCGCGTATTGGAAATTGGATTTCCATCATGATTCAAGGCAAGGGATAGTCTCCTTACGGATTTGGATCACCTCTAGCAAGATGACCCAGAATCACACCTATGGGCAACCCCTTGGATCCTGCAATGTCGGTCCTCTCTTACTTTTGAGGATTAGTTATTCCTGAATAGTACGTTTCCCATTCCTATCAGACCTATCACTCGAGCCTTTTGGTCAGCTCTATATTCGAGGTGCCTCGCAATCCATCATCCACATAAGTAAAATTGTCTGGGATCCATACCATGACACAACTTCTAGCTAGAAAGAAACGTATGCACTCCTTGCATCCCTTATCCCGTTTCTGACTCATACCAGGGTGTGAGGCTCGCGAATTAATGCTATACACAAAGGTATGCTACTTGAAGCCGTGCTTTGATCATCATCCACAAGGCCATGCTTTTAAATAAAAGCCTTGATCATTTGCATCTTAGCATGCCACATTGTCAATCCATACCATGCCATTGATTTCTACCAATATTTAACCTCTAAGTTCGTACGTCTCAGAGAAGAGTATTAAGCAAGAGAATAAATTCTACGCCACCAAATAGATATATATTTAGCAAAGATCAACGAATATAGCACCTAATACAATGTCAAATACAATCCATTCACAAGTTCGTTATGGGTCTGAACGAAACCGGAGGCACCTTATTCCTCATCCCATATGTCCAATACAAAAGAGTGGCCCTCGCATATCCGAACAATCAACAAGTACATCTGGACAACTACTACTATAACCCCTTCAAGGCAACAACTCCAATCAAGGGCATCAGTAGAAATCCATTTGATGTGAAGATTGTCGGTCTTGCACCGTTTTCAATATCTTTGACTTTTAGTTGTCGTAACAGTTATTTAGAATGGGTTAAACCCGGTCTTTCTGAATAACTTGCGCATCTTATAACCATGTGAAATATAAACACATCATACGCCTCACTCGAATCCAGAATATTCTTTTATTCAAATATTCATATCTCTGGGGAAGGTTCCCATTAATCTTATCAAAGATTTAATTCATTTAAACCTCTTGTTTAAATCTTTCTTTGAATACCATTGCAAAATATTTTATTATATCTTTTCACAACCTCAAACCGAATTAAGGTTTATAAAGCTAGTCGGGATTATCGAGCTTTACCAAAGTAATCATTCATTTTATTTGTCCCAATCACAACCTATTCATCCCATGGAGCAAAACTGGTAGTAGTCCATATCTAACACCCATCGTTTTATCGATAAATTTAATTACTATTTCACGTTCAAATCTAAATAAAGATTTAACTATCGCACGGAGTAAAACTGGCGGTACTCCATCTCCAATACTCCTAGTATTAGGTAAATTTAATTACCATTTAACTTTTATTCCAATTAAAGATTCATTAAAACTCCAACTTAGTTTTAATCTTCAAATATCATTTACTTAATGATTATTCAACCTTTGGAGATTAATCTTGTCTTTACTTGGGTTAAAGAACAAAAGTCATGTAAAAACACCGTTCACGATAAACCCAAAATCATCTTCCATTTTATTTGGAATCTTCACGGAAATCTGAACCATTTATGATCGATACAAATTTCCGTATTTGACTAGTACTATTAGTGGAATAGCGGAGAAGTCCTTTTAAATTCCATAAATAGTAAACGTCTTCCTTCACAGAAGCACATTTCGATTATTATGAATCGAATTCCATTCAATCCCAATTTAATTAAATAAACAGAAAAACTTCTCTAAATCTTAATCAAAAGGTTCATTCCATTCACAAATGGGTTTAAGAACAGTACTAATGAAAATACCATTCACGACAAACCCAAAAATTCCATTCTCCAAAACTTCTGGCTATGTTAAAAACCATTCGCAAATCCAATTTATTATTTCTAAAAATCATTGGATTTTATTCTAGTTATTAACTAGTTCATTCGGATAAAAATACCTCTTATCTTTTCAAATGTGGAATATTTCATCCAGAATCTTTCCAAATCATTTATTATGATTTTACATAATTTATTCATACTTTAATAATTTTATCAAGGCCCTTACAGTCGGTTTCCAATATTGGCCATCGAACTGCATCCATAGCGACCTTTTCCAAAACTGATTTAACATATTTTAAAATTTATACGTTCAAATTTAAGTCTCATATATTCATTGGTAAGATCTTTTCAATACGAACCCAACGGTTCCGGATTTAGGAGAATCCGATGGTCGGATCACCCTTACGTCCATTTCAAGTTAATGATCGAAATTCGTGAAAGGTCGTTGTGTGATACGTTCTATTCAAACCATTTAAATATATATATATATATATATATATACATAATACATCATCGATTCCCATTCAAACATGTATTTTATAAAATGTTTATAAATTCATTTAAAAATGATTCCAACTTCCATTTCAATTTTTAATTAAAATTGAACATCCCATTTTATTATGATATCAACATGATAATATTTTGAAATTCGGTTTTCTCGATGTCCATTATAAAAGTGAATAAAATCGATATAAAAATCTGTTCGAGTCAAAATAGTGTTTATATACTTAACTCAGCTTCACATTTTTATATTTTCGTATCCATCCAAAATCGGACATCAAAATCAACTTCCAATTTTCCTTGAATATTACATTATAAAAATATTCACATTTGTTCTGGATTGGAATAAAATTTCAACCAATATCCATATAAATAAATTTATATGAATTACATTCATCATATGCACCCAGCAATAGTTGCAAATAACTATCAATATCCAAAATGACATCCAATATGCATTTTATTTTCATATGAGCTTCAATCAAATAATTGACGCTCACATAAATCCATCAATCAACCAATTAATTGAAATTTCACACAAGGGAGATGTGTGAGTCAAATATCATCCCAAGACCCGTGTGGGGTTTTCAACCAGCTACAATTATTTAATGAATCATCACTCGCATACAATGCACACACCGTAGTCATAAATAAATAAATACTCAATCATCCAATGCCATTTATGGCGCCACAAGTGCCCATCCACGAGGTATGAAATGCGAGTGTCGCATATTCATACAATTCTTCTAATGGAAATGATTTGTGAATAGTTCATGTATTGAACACCAAAAAAGATATTACATGCAACAATTTTTTTAATGAGTTTAGATTTCTCACTTTAAATAATTAAGATAGAAATTCTCATATTTCTGTAATCACTTTTATTTTCTAAGTGACTTAACTTAACCACCAAATAAATCATGACATAATAACCTAACAAAATAATTTAGTGAGCAAGTTCTCACCCATAAGCTAAACCAAACACCACGACACTTCTAATGTAGGAATTTCTCATTGCACACGCGCCGTTTGTTGCTCTTCGCACTCGAATTCACCATTCTATATCTAGAATTTGCATACAACCTCCACTCTTCGTCAATTGTGGTCACTAGCACAAAAACGTTATTCCAAACAACTTTCGCCTAATGGACTTTCTTCCTAAAATGATCCAATTCGCCAGAAATCGCCAATCTTTGCATCAGTTCTGCAGACTTTGATCGCGTTTTCCGAGCAGCTCTGAACTCCAAAATTCAATTTTGATATGTCAAATTTGTAGAGAAAAATAAGATCTACAACTTTCGTTTGTAGGGTCTCGTCCAGAAATGCAAGAATCGACGGGTATTAAGCAAAGAAGGGCAGAGGGTTATTTGCGAAACGGATCTTTGTGAAAAAGAGGGATTTTGGAGGAGGTGGGGGCCACGGCCAAGGGGAGAGGCCTGACTGGTGGCGGGGTGGCTGTACTGGTGGCGGTGGTAATGGAGACCACGGTGGCGGCTAAGGCTTGTAGGAGGGTATAGGGTTTTGGATTTGCAAGAAGGAGAGAGGGAGAGGAGGAGGGAGGCGACCGACGGTGGTGCTGGAGGGAGAGGCAGCAGTGGATGACCTAGGGAGAGATCTCCATTTTCGGAGGAAGAAGGAGAAAGAGGAAGGAGGAAAATAATGAGGAGAGAAAGGAAGAAAAGCGATTACATGCTCGTTTCTCTCCAAATCGCCCGACTTCAAACGATCTCCTTTTGCAATGAATTTCAGATACAAGATAATACACATGATGACGAGTCCAACGAATCAAGTTTGTCAAATTCTGAGTTCGTTTGACCTTCCATTTAACTTTTCAAATAGCTCATATAAGAAAAATTTAGATTTTGCCATTATTTGACAATACAAATCTGGAAAATAAAAGCGAAATCGAATTCTGAGATCATCACCATAATGGTCCTTTGTTTACTGACTGTTAATTTTTCCCCAAACGGGTTTGCCTCTCACGGCCACATAATAGCTCCGTTATGCGTGAAATTTGAAATCTAGCCATGTATTCTGAATCCAACAAAACTGGTCTCATCGAATTCTGAGCTCGCTAGCAAAATTTCACTTTTTAAGGGCTATGTGATGATTTTAAAAATCGAAATTTTTAAATTTTAAAAAACAAAGCTTATAAATCAATTAAATAATTTTACTAAGTTTTTTTTAAGTCAAATAAAATATAAAAACCAATTTTAAAATTATTCTCAAATTTTATATAGCAAAAATAACCAATTTATATTCCTATATTCTTTAAAATAGCTAAAACTAAAATTTTAAATTGGTTCCAAAAATACGGGTTGTTACAAGAATTAAGTGTGATTTATTTTGATATTTGGTTGACCTCGAAATAGTATATATACATAGATATATGAAATACAGGAAGAAGGGGTTTTAAAACTCCAAAGAATTTAATCATTTAAAAATCTAAATTCATATATGTGGTTGATTTTGTAATCGGAAACCATAATTTTCAAAAGAAGAATTAGGATTTGTAATAACCTAAATAGTGAGTTATGCTTTATTATTAGTTTTGGGAAAATTAATTAAATACGTGGACATTTTTGTATGAAACCTTAAACTGTTTTTTGGTGGAGCTTCGGTGGGTGCAGACAAGTGGTCGGACAGAGTTTATTCATCTCCAGTGGACGTGGTTGGCCGGGGACATAAATTTTAGGTGTGGGTTAACTTTTGGGTACGAGTGTTTTTGGTGGTCTCGTGGGGGTTCCTCGGTTGACCGAGCTGGCTAAAATTGGAGGTGGAGGTGCGTAGGAGGTTGGAGAAGGGGTTGGAAGTGGCGTAGGCAGTTCTGGTGATCGGAGAGAAGTGGACGAGATCGACAAATGGATGATCTGGAGCTATTTTTACTCGATGTAAGAGATGCCTAAAGGGTACTTTTTGAGGAGGAGATGGTTTTATGGTGAAATGGCCGGTTTTGAGTGAACTAGGAAGTTGGTGTGATGCGTCACTGGTGGCGCGACAACTCCCGGATGGTCAGGTGGTAGCGTGCACGTGCATAATCTTGCTGTGCAGTGGGAGATGGCCATTTTTTTTCATGCTCATGAGGTGTAGGAATAAATACGGGGTAGAAATGTTTGGTGTGGCTTATTTTTGGGTAGACATTACAAGTTTTAGTGCATATGGATTGCATGAGTGCCAATCAAGTTGTCTGGGTTTTAAGCGGAAAAGGAAAAATAAACAAATGGAGAGGAAGGGAAGGGCAGGATAAACAAATCGGTCACTGTTTATTTGAATTCTATTGATGATGCTTCCCTTGAAAATTCGCATGTTTGGACCGTTGTTCATAACGAACGAATTATGTAGCGAATGTAGTCAAAGTCTGTTGCATGGAGCTGTAATGTAGAATCACTTTAACTGGGAAATGGAAGATAGTATGGTGCATTGGTGTACCATGTATATGGACGTGGGTTTTTGCATGAAGAAACTGGGGCATTTTCATGAACATTGGGTTCGGTTTGGCCAAAATAAGAAAGGAAATGCTTTAAAAGTTATAAATAGGAAATGCTTTAGAAATTACGTGAATACAATAAGGAGTTGCGTATATGAATAAGTAGCAGCAAGAAGTGGTAAGTAGCAGCAAAATAAGTGGGTTTGTGATACATGTGGAAAAGAGAAATGGTAGATAGCAGCAAGAAGCGGAAAGGGCAGAACGAAAGAAAAGAGTGGGGAAAAGGAAAGGGGCACTGGGTTACTTTATGTATTCATGCGGTTTTATTTTGATTCGTGCATTTCTGGGCTTTGAGCTTTGGGCTTGGGTCTAAAAAAACGCAGAAGCTAGAAATGAAACAAAAAGAAAAGTGGGTGGGAGAGTTGCTGAATAAATATGTGGCATGTATAGTTAATTTTCATTTATATTTACATTGCATATATTAGAATTTATATGCATTGCTAAAGTTACATTTATATTTACATTGCATATATTAGAATTTATATGCATTGTTAAAGTTACATTTATATTAGAATTTATATGCATTGTTAAAGTTACATTTATATTTACATTGCATATATTAGAATTTATATGCATTGTTAAAGTTACATTTATATTTACATTGCATATATTAGAATTTATATGCATTGTTAAAATTTCATTTATATTTACATTGCATATATTAGAATTTATATGCATTGTTAAAATTTCATTTATATTTACATTGCATATATTAAATTTATATGCATTGTTAAAGTTACATTTATATTTACATTGCATATATTAGAATTTATATGCATTGCTAAAGTTACACTTATATTTACATTGCATATATTAGAATTTATACGCATTGTTAAAGTTATATTTATATATACATTGCATATATTAGAATATATATGCATTGTTAAAATTTCATTTATATTTACATTGCATATATAATATGCATTG
The DNA here is from genome assembly GCA_030737875.1 of Allium sativum. Classification (NCBI taxonomy): domain Eukaryota; kingdom Viridiplantae; phylum Streptophyta; class Magnoliopsida; order Asparagales; family Amaryllidaceae; genus Allium; species Allium sativum. Next base: position 268,627,489 of record CM060909.1, on the reverse strand, counting down.
TTAAAGTTACATTTATATTTACATTGCATATATTAGAATTTATATGCATTGTTAAAGTTACATTTATATTTACATTGCATATATTAGAATTTATATGCATGGTTAAAGTTACATTTATATTTATATTGCATATATTAGAGTTTATATGCATAGTAAAACTACATTCTTTATTATGCATAGTAAAGTTAAAAATACAAATACAAATAAAAAGTAGCTTCTTATTTGTCATTGACTCAGATGTCATGTAAATGAAATTTATTTTTCTTGAATATGTAGATATGATATGGCAATAAAAACATTCTTTTATTTGGTATGTTCAACACGTTAGTGGAATCGCCGAACGGTTTATAGTTATATATATAAATATAAATTAAAATTAAAATGAATCGCGCGCGGTAGTTCGCGTTTCGGAATCGTAACTTAAAATGATTATACCGAGAGATCCAACCGTCGGATTTTCCCAAAACTAGAATCGTTAGGAACACTTTGGGAAGATCTTTCCAATGAGATAAATTTTGTTAAAATCCAATAGTTAGATTGAGATAAGTGTAAATCAAATTTTGATAAAAACAGCGCCAGGGCCGCCTATTGACCCGAAGCATCGTCAAATTAATTTAGCTATTTTTATATATATAAAAATAGTGATAAATCATCATTAAAAACTATTAACGATATGAAATGGTTTTAAACTATATATATGCGGCGATCATTTGAAAAGACAGAGTTCAATCTCATTTCAAATGATTATATGATGATTTAAATCGAAGATATTGAAGACGATGATTAAAGACCGGCGATCTTCACATCGAAAGGATAACTACTGATGCCCGACATTGGTTAGATCCAAGTAGAGGGTTAAAAGTGGTAGTTTTCCGGACGTACTTGTTAATTGTCCGGATACGCGAGCACCTCTCTTCCGTATTGGACATAGGGGACGAGGAATAAGGTGTCTCCATTTTCGTTCAGACCCAGAACGGACTTGTAAATGGATGTGTGTTCGACATTGGATTTCATTCCATATAAATTGATTTCTATTTAATATATATCTGTTGGTGGCGGATAATTTGTTCTCTTGCTTAACACCCTTCTCTGAGACGCATGAGCTCAGAGGTTATATATTGGTAGTTATCGATCATATGGTGTGAGTTGTCAACATGACATGCCAAGATGCAATTGATCGAGGCTTTTGTTGAAAAGCAGAGCCTTGTGGATGATGATCAAAGCATAGCCTATTTCGGCATAGCTTTGTGTATAGCGTTACCTCGCGAGCCTCACACACCGGTAGGAGTCAGAAACGGGACAAGGGAACGCAGGGAGTGCACATGTTTCTTTCTAGTTAAAAGTGGTGTTTGCGTTTACAAGCCCTGACATTTTTACTTATGTGGTTGATGGAATGAGGTGCCTCAGTTTTATTGGTCGATAGTGACCATTTTATAGGTCCAATAGGATCGGGAAGCGTGTGTTCAGGCATAACTAATCCACTAAGGTATATTTGTGGACCGTCCCTGCATGATCCAAGGGTTCACTACGGGGAACCCTGAACATTACTAGAGTGTCTCGAATGTGTAGGAGATCGTCCGTAGCCTTAACTCATGATGGAAAGCCAATCTCCAATACGACATTACGGTTTTGATTGTAAACCTATATATGGCGACATAGTATATGGTAGTTATGTCATCTAGGACTGATATATTTACTTTGAAGTATTTTTGAAACTGATTAGACACTAATAATAATATTAAATTATTATTTTCTATGTATCAAGCATTTTTGATCATTATAAGGTAAAACTCTATCCTCTGGTTTGCGTTGCATTGTGTGATGGGACTTGAGTCTTATAATGATTTCATTTTTCTAAAATGCATTGTGTTGTTTTTGAAATAAAATTTATTAAACATATGCATTGGCAATCCAATGGAGTAAACCCGTTCCGTCGTGGCCCAATGATTAGCCATATTGTTAGCTAAGAAAGATTTCACATACCAGTCCCATGACTGACTCGTAGTTCGTTTCACTTTGCAAACTCGGGTGCCCTCTTTCCATATGGACAGCCAAATGACAAGTTTAGGTATGGATGCATTCTGGATTGGAGCTTGCTTAAGTAAGAAGATAAAGAACATTTTCCTTTTTATCTTTTTATTGCTACTTGAGGCATTTATACATTATTGATCGTTGATGTATTTGATGGAGATTGAGACTTATTTCTTTCTTTGTTGATACTTCTATTTGCTAAGTGTATCCTGTAACTGCATACTCTGATGTCTTTGATGTTATGATGTTGATAACATTCTAATTTCCGATGCAATGATTTATGTGTTATGCTATTATCTGAGATCTGCTATTATTGTAATTATGTTATACTTCTATGATTATCCTTGCTTTTGAACTACGGAAGTTTGGGGTCGTCACAGTTGGTATCAGAGCTAAAGGTTAACCTTAGCTTCGTAGTATAACATTGTTAGAACAATTCGTCTAGATAGAATCAGCAGTATTCTAAGGCGAGTAGCTAATTAGAGATAGGATTAGTAATGTCCTAGAATGAGCACAGCAGAATAGTATATATTAATCAGTCATTACATCATTATCATCTTTCCATATGTGTCTACTTTTAACCTTTCCTTTAAAATTATCATTTCTGTTAGTCTGACTCTTTCCATAATGGTACAGAACTAACTAGGAAATGAGCACTAGAGCAAGAGCTAGAGCCTGAGGCAGAGATGAGGCTAGAGGACCAGCTAGAGATGAGACTCCCACTGCTTAGGGGCAGCCCACTCCCGAGGCTGTAACACCAACTCCACCCCTACAGACGTTTGATTTGGATAACATGTCCAAGAAGTTCAGAAATCTAGGGGGTGTATCCTTTACTGGGCGAGAGACAGTGATTGAGGCACAGGCATGGCTAAAGAACTGCGAGAAAAATTTGAAGGCCTGGAATTGGAAGATTATCGCAAGTGCTTTTTGGCAACATGGCTATTGAAAGACGAACCTGAAAGTTGGTAGGATATAGTCAAAATAGGCAATAATATGGCTGACATGTCTTGGGCCAGATTCAAAGAACTCTTCAACGATAAGTTTATCCCTCCGTAGGAAGTAGAGCGGCTCCACGATCAATTTGCCAATCTGCAGCAGGGAGATATGACTATTTCAGAATATGTGCGGAAGTATGAGGAACTCTCACGCTACGCTCCAGAGTTAGTTCAGGAACTAGTGCAGAAGAACGAAAGATTTATCAATGGCCTCTCCAAGAAATATCTGAACAACGTCACTGCTCACATCAAGATCCCCTTTAATGAAGTGATCGAGATGGCTTGTCGCTATGAGGATATTGACAGAAATTGTAACGTCCCGTATTTTTGGTAACCAAACATTTTATTTAAATATTTTATTTGGAATATAAAAGGGTTTTAATATTTAAATCACTATCTAAACAAAGCTGAACGATATATATTCATATATAAAAAAACGAACTCGGAACAGCGCTGCAGTTCGTAAAATAGAGTTTTGAACTTCAACTGGATATACAGAGTCCGTTTTAAATCAGATTTCTGTGAAACAAGAAACGTACGGAGCAAGTGAAGTATATTTTTCTAGTGAAAGAGAAAAATCGAGATTTCGTCGTGTAGATTGGAAGTTATGCACAAATCAATTTGGCAGAAAAACAGCGACGTAGTTGTTTATCGACCGTAACGGTTTATTGGATATAACTGCATATCGGTTTCGAGTTTAGACTAGGTTCTTTTGGGACATAGTGATAATTTAATTTTTAGAATTTTACTGTAATTTTTAATTAATTAAATAAGCAACTTTTTATTTGGAGTATTTTACACCCTGTGACAACATTTTGGGATTTCACAATATAAGTTAAACTACCGGTATTATTATATTTTTGGGATCGCGACACCTCACTGAAAACGACTGTACTTTTATTTCAGTCTGCAACGCTCATACATGAATACATAGTGGTGTAGGTAACTTTATTTGAATGGTTAACTGGTCAAACGAACTCAAAATTCAACGAAACAAGTTTCATACGAAACCTTAGGAAAAGGTCTAGTGAAATGTCAAGGCCTCATATTTTTAGGATTTTTTCTGTAATTTTTAGGAATTAATGCTCAGTGTTTTTCATCGATATTTTCTAAAGGATTTTCGCAAACGGTGTCGGAATTCAACGAAACCTGTCCCATTGGATCCGGAATATTTTTTTATGTTAGGAATATGTGTCTTTATCTTGATTTGAGATCGTATGTAGTGGGTTTTTAACGTGATTTCTCACACGACGAAGTTTCACACATTATAATATTATTAAATCTATCCCACTTAAAATGTAATCTTTCTTTTTGTTACTCTTTTAGTTACGTACTCCTTTTGGTCTCTTGCATGCCAACTTTTTGTCCTTACGTCCCTTTTTTTAACATGCCAAAACGTGTACATGTGTCTAAATGTACTCATGTAAGTTCAATTTAAAAACAAGTCAACCCAACAAAAAAAAAAAATTCGGTTCTTGATCAATCATTCAAGACATTCCAAGGCCATGCTGTTTCTTTTTTTTTTTTTTGATAGCAAACTCTCCGCTGTATTTTCTTCCTTGGGTCTCAAGTCACTCACTCGTTTTGTTTGCCCGTACATGTCATTTCCTGTCTGCCAATTACCTTCACCGTGCGGACCAAGTTCTTTTTGAAAGTTTCACCACACCAGCTATTCTACTGTTGTACTACAAACCTATGGAAGCTAAAACTTGGCATCCACGTATCCTTGGCACCCACGAAAAACTACCCACTATAAATACACGTAACGCCTCCATCTCGAACCATTTTATTTCCCCTTCATTAACCGATATTCAGAAAAATCAAACAATTAGCTTTTTTGTATTTAAATATAAACAGCCCATTCCATTCAGTTTGAAAACCCAGATCCCACCAAGAAGCTTAAGCCGTAGTCGGAGGGGACGTTGGCCGGAGGTGGCGCGAGCTGAAGCCGAGTAGGCGGAGGCAGTTTTGATGTGAGAGGGTGCCATGCTGGAGCACATTCTTCTAGCAAGGTGCGCATGTAGTTGTGTTAGCAGAGTAGGGACAGCAAGAGCAGAAAGACTGTGCGGAAAAAAAAAGAAAAAAAGAGAACAACGGAAATGAAAATGCGAACTGGAAGGGAAGAAGTAGAAGGAGCAGGTGGTTGCATGCATTGGTGAGGGAAGAGTACGGTGATATATCACGGTGGAGAGGAGTGATGAGTTTTGAGCACGGACCGTTTACCGTGCAAGTAAATCTTTGGTAATAACATCTTTTTATTATCAGTATATATATATATATATATATAATGTTTCATAACATTATGGTTTGCATGCACACTACGGACAAAATCATATACTTATAATGTGAGTTGACATTGGTTTAACAAGTGACATGGGTCTTCAAAGTGTACAAATGGTATCAGTATTTGAATATGGTACTTCTAATACAATCGAATTATGTACTTCTAATACAATTGAATATGATAATTTGGCTATTCAGTAAAAGTGGTAAATATATAACAGTGATTAGTTTGGAATGTAAATATGGTAGTTTGGTACACACTTAAATTATACTAAAAAGTGATTTAATCATATACTAAACGGTGAAAAGTTGCGTAATTAAATTAATTAAATTATAACTCTATCACACAGTAACAGTATTGGATAAAGCAAGTGACATTGGGACTGTATCGACGGAAGTCATATTTTGAAGATGGATTGGACGAAGTGGAAGCAACCAAGATGTTCAGTTAAATTAAACACTGATTTAATTTAATTGAAATGAACCGTTTTAACGACAAATGGAAACACAAGGTGAGTTAAACTCACTCAGTTCTCCTCTCTTATATTTTATATAAGTCGGGGTTTATATTTGTGTACTATGGATGGTTTGTTTGTTTGTTTGTCGTTAAATTTTATATTCATATGTTGACCAAAAAGTTAAATTTTATTTGAACAAATCGTTATTTCTAACGATTATATCCAATTGAGGTAACTTACCTTAATGGTTACGTTTATAACACTATAAACGTTATAATGCTTACATTTCTGTTATTAGCACAGTATAGACTGTTACACTTATTATCGACCGTCATTAGTAAAGTGTTCACCTTTTGAACTGAATAACGTTATCAATATGATCATGTTGCTTGTATGGAATGTGAAATTGGTTTATATTTCATGGTTTGGTACTATAGTAGCCGTTAGCCTCTTTAGTACGTCAATCAAAAGAGATGATTTGTCGAGATCAATGTTAAATGGATTTTGAATTATTTCAAAGATATGAATATATTTTTATGTGAATTCAAACTATGATTTTTGGTAAAAATAATGGTCAAAGTTAAATTTACCAATTTTATAAATATATAAGATATAACAAATAGAAATGTAAGATATTATTGAATAAATGTTTAAATGATATAAACTTTCGGATTGGTTATTTAAATACCAAAATGGTTTGATAAAGGCCTTAACGGTCGTAAAAGAAGTTTGAATGGATTTCAAAACATCAAAATGGAATAATTGAATCATGGATAGACGAGAATTTATAAAAGAGTTTAAAGAGTGATATTTTGTGATAAACAATCGTTTTAACAACTGGTGTTTCAAATGAATACGAAATGCGATTAAATAACATTTCGTGAATAAGATTTGACAAATTGACAGATTTGAAAGGAATAACGATTTGGAAAGGCGATTTCATAATTTAAAAGAAATCAAAGTTGAAAGTACGATTATGAATTTATAAATGACATTTATGAATGAGATTCAGTTATGTAAATGGAAGCGAGGCTTATTCCGTGGTTCGGAAATGTGTTATTCCGAGGTTCGGAATGATTGATCGAAATGAGTGTTATTCCGAAGATCGGAATGTGTTATTCCGAGGTTCGGAATAGTATCTGCTGGCAAGAGTAAATGAAGTATGAGATTTAAATAACGACAACGAATGTTAATTGTCGATAATGAATTGGAAATGGGATTTTTGAATGCAGTTAACAATGTGAAAGTGAAAGAGAATGGTAAGTTATCGTAATTAATTTGCAAAAGATTTTGATTTAATGAATGCAGCAAGTGATTTGTAAATGTGTTTTGTAACACTGGTTATAAATGGGGTGAACTATTTTAGACATAAGTTTTTAAAGGATTATCATATGATTTTAGATAACAAATAGGTAGTCGAGTATTATTTAAAGAGAATGTGATAAGTGAAAGTAAAATGGCTTTGAAATGAAATCTGTAATATTGTTACAGATGATAAGTTAAATTGTTTCGATCAATATAAGAATTTGAAAAAGTATATCAATATAACAAATGTATAAGGTATTAATATGAGATTTATAAAAGTTTTATTTATGTGGTTTTAAACAAATGGTTTGAATTGTTGAAATAATTTGTAACATCATAATAAAGAGATATAAAGGAATTTTCATAAGAATTCTTGTAGTGACCCGGATTTTGAGCGACTTTGGTTACCGACGTAAGCTCGACGTCGATAACCAAAACATCGAAAAATCCTGGTAATTATTGAAAGAAATTAGAGGGTGAGAATAGATAAGATAGAAACTTATAGAATAGAAGAAGAAGAACATCATCATCAGAGTAAACACGAATCTCACAGCGGAACGAATAAAATATAACATAACATATCTTTGAAATAACATCAGTATATGTATACAATAACACTTATCAGAGTACAACACTTACAACAACAGTGGAAATAATAATAGCTATAGAATCTTGAAGCCTCCTGCTCTAAGCTCTCCAAGTGTATCTGTAAAATCCCGACTACTTGACTGCCCGTACAAATTTAGGCACCCAAGAGTTTAGGGAAAACAACAAAATAAACTCCGGGTCAGTCATGGGACTGGTGTGAATAAACTGAAATCATTTAAACAGGTATATGATATCTCATAAGACCACGCCGTGAATACGGAACGGGTTTTTCCCTTATGAGAATCCAAATAACTTTTCAAAGCAATATCATTCTGATATTATAATAATGTCTAAGTACAAATAAATATCAATCTAGCAGAAACGCTTGCATCTCACGTTACTACATATATAGTATACAATCAAAATCGCAAGCTCGTATTGGACGATTGGATTTCCAACTATGACAAGGTATGGAACCACCTTCCGATCAGTGTACTCTAGGAACGATACACTGGAGTTCAACAAGAACCTCTTGCAACTCAGCCACACATGACCGACCACTCATTTCGCTTGAGTGTATCGAATGTACATCACCAACGGTTGGGATCAGCAACCGTTCCCGTATATATATGGGACAGCATTGATAGATTTAAGAAACAAATGAATATTCACTAGATAGGTGATTATATACCCTACTTCGGTGCGACCGACTTAGCCATGTTGCCTGCCCGATTTCTGTCATTTACCGGTTCATGAGGCTAGAAGCTACGCTTTATCATTACATCAGATTCACTTCGAATGCTACATTGTCAAATCCATCAAAAATCACTAATTGACGTCTACAACAATACATTACATGTCAGCTAAAAGAAGTTTCCTTCTCCGCTTCCACTCTTGGTACGGTTGAAGAAATCAATGTACGTGACCTTTCTGGAAATACTATGTCAGACATCCATCTTCATACAAGTCATCCTCATTCACTTAGAATGTCACATCGTCATACCCGCCAAATCACAAATTGACTTATCCAAAAATAACACGGGTATACAACTAAGAGAAACGAATTCCTCCGCCACCAAACGTGAATACGTTTGAACAGATCAACTTACGCGATCCATTGGATATACTCTGTCAGACCTTCGTCCATACAAGTTGTCCTGGGACTGGACAAACCGAAGGCACTATTCTGTAAACAGGATAGCCCTTGCATTTTACTCCGTCTTCAATTATGTTTGGCATATATGATTCGCGACGCTTATGCCAATACAGAGTGGTTCTTTGGATAATAATCCAACCGGTCTCTCCATATTAACAACGTAAAAATGGTCAAAACTTCGATAGTCTGTGATTTAACCATAAAAAAAAAACAAGTGTGCAAACAACAATATTATTCCCAGATGGAAATTATATCGAACAAACATCATTTAACATGAATCTCTTTAGTTCATTTATTTACTTATCTCCTGTTTCCCTATATTCTAAATTCTTATTTTCTTTTATCAGAAAACATTTCTGATTCTCGTTTGGAAAACATTTCCAAAACTCCTTTACGATCAAACCTTACCATTTCTTAGTTAAGAAGGAAGTCACTCGAGTTGGGGTATAATTACCTCTCAGACCTTAACTGAACAACGTTATAACTTCTTTACGCCTTTCTCGGATTCAATTTTACTAGTCCACTTCTATATTTAAAACATTGGTTATAACGATAACGTTATAATCCCTACTTTCGAACTATCTAACTTTAATTATAACTTCTATTCTTATTAGTGAATAATTAACCTAACACTTATTTATTTATAAATAAATAAATCTCTATTTAGACACTGGAAAGTATAAGTACTTTCCCGAATTCGATATAATCGAATTTGCCGATTAACTCTCTTCGAGAAATCTCTATTTGATTAACTCTTCTTCGAATAACCTATATTCGATTAACTCCTTCTCGAATAAACGATATTCGATAATCTCTCTTCGAATAACTAATATTCGATAACTCTTCCTTTTCAAATATCTCATATTTGAAAATCTCACTTCGATTAAACTAAAATCGATAACACCCTTCAATGAAACTAACATCGATAACTCCTTTCGATGAACTAACATCGATAACTTTAACTCGACGAACTTAACTCGACTAACTTAACTTGACTCGACTAACTCGACTTACTTGGTTCGACCAATTTGATTCGATTAACTAGGCTCGACTAACTTGACTAACTTAACTCGACTTACTTGGTTCGACCAATTCGATTCGATTAACTAGGCTCGACTAACTTGACTAACTTAACTCGACTTACTTGGTTCGACCAATTCGATTCGATTAACTAGGCTCGACTAACTTGACTAACTTAACTCGACTTACTTGGTTCGACCAATTCGATTCGATTAACTAGGCTCGACTAACTTGACTAACTTAACTCGACTTACTTGGTTCGACCAATTCGATTCGATTAACTAGGCTCGACTAACTTGACTAACTTAACTCGACTTACTTCTATCGAATAACTAATATTCGATTAAACTCCATTCGCTTGACTCTAGATCGCAGCGATCACAATGGTTACGCCTGATTCCCTCAGGAAACATCCGACCGCCGTAGGCTATTTACAGCCCTGCGAATTACGCTAGCAGTCGTACAAGATGGCAACTTACCCTGAATACTATGTTTGACTAACTCTGTCTCAAATAACTATATTTGATTAACTCTAGTTCGTTTTAACTCTAATCGATTAACTCTAACTAATTAACTCCTACTGGTTAACTCTAACTGATTAACTCTAACTTGTTAACTTTATTTGACTAACTCGACTTGACTAACCCCTTTCGAATAACATATTCGATTAACTAACTTTCGAATACCATATTCGATTAACTAACTTCGAATACCATATTCGATTAACTAACTTCGAATACCATATTCGATTAACTAACTTCGAATACCATATTCGATTAACTCCTTTCGAATGTCTATATTCGATTTACTTTATTCACTTTATAAAGATTTCCTTTTTAACAACGTTTTATTCATTTGAAAAGATTTACTTTTAAATAACGGTTCTACACTTTAAAAAAAATGATTTCCCTTTTTTAACGTTTTCTTTTCAATTCTATTTGTAAATGGTTTACAAATATTTCCTTTTCAAATTTATTCTTGAAATATTCTAACTCCTTAAATTTCCGGAAAAATTCGCCATAACCTCCTTTGTATCGGGAGCATCGGGAAAATCCCCAAACCCGCCACACAGGCCTTTCCCATTCAAAAAGAAATGTTTTGAATTTATTTTCCTTTTTTTTAAAATACCTCCTATTTATAAATATCCTAATTTATAAATATTCCTTATTTATAAATATTTAAATTTATAAATATCTCTTATTTATAAATATTCCAATTTATAAATATTCTGTTTTCAGTATCACTTTGAAAATCCCCTTATCAACATTTCGGGATGTTATGGTATTCAATCATATCAAATCACGATGTTCAATATCGTCCAAGCACGTATAATTGCCCACAGATTTTATAACACATCATATAACAATATATGAAAAACAATAAAATAACTGTTGAGGAATCCAGTCGGATTCCTCCAACCTGTCTCCCTGCATCCACAGATGTTACACAATATGATTACCATCACTTTCAGTTCAATATAAATTATTCTGATAGCAGAATCAATATATAAATATTTAACCGTTTATATATATATATATAATTTCCACTAACTGACTAGCAGTTCAATCAATCAACCAACACATAGCAATCAACAAATGATTAACAGTTCTAAAAATACATTATAAAAATATAACTGTTCAGAGTTGGTGAGTTTTACTCACATTTGCGTGTTAGCCGTTAAATAACAGTTTGCGTTATTTGATTCAGTCGGACAATTTATTTCGCCATAAATTCAAATGAGCTCGAATCCACTTCCAGTCAGCTTCATTGTGAAGCTCTCGTCCATACGATCCCAACGGATCCGACTGTTCGAAATTCTGATTTCATATGATCAAGTTATACCGATTACAAATTTATATACAATTTAAACTGAAAATAACTTGTATTTTCTCTTTAATGGGCCTTACCGCTTTGAAATTGTAACAACCCGTAAAATCTGGGCCAGTTTAAAATTTTTATTTTGGCAGTTTTAGCGAATTTTGATTATTTAAAATGAATTATTTTAAATAAAATCGACGAGAAATTTATTTCGAATATAATTAGAACGTATATATTATATACGTCGTCGTTAGAATATATAATAATTATATATAATTATAAAAGGAATTGAAAATGGCGCGGTAGTTCGAAAATTCGATTTCTAATTTCAAATGAATATACAGGATTCAATATAAGTCAAAATTGAACGAAACAAGAAATATTTGAATCTGTATAACTATATCTTTGTAACGAAGTTAACAAACTGAGATTTCACTTTATAAATGATAAGATATGTCCAGTTGAAAATTCTGAATAGTCGCTATGGAATTCAGGCCCTTAAAAATGGACATTTTGCAAATGACCTCGGATTTCGACGAAACTAGTTTTGTTGGGTCCGCAGGGTCAAGTTATTGCTAGGTTTCAAATTTCATAATTTTTCGAATCAATATGTGAGTGTAGCAAAGGAAAACGTGTTTTGACCATTTCAGTTGATTTTAATCGACTGGAAATTGGCCATTTTTCAAACGGTCTCAGAATTTGACGAAACTAGTTTTGTTAGGATCGTATCGTCAATACGAAGCTAGAAAATATTTTTCGGGAATTTTTAAAGTTAGTATGTGACCCCGGTAATTCGAAATGTACGTTTAAAATTCAATATAGTGATTTAAATGTAAATTTAACGGAAACTGATTCAAATAGTCGAATCAGCCTACGACACATATCCCATTGTGCTCGGAATGGGGGTAGAACGCTATGGGCGACAGGCGGTGGGCCTCGTTTCGAGGTCGTTTATGAAAGTCAACTTTTCCGATTAAAATAATAATAAAAAAAAAGAAAATATATTTCCCCCCTTTATCATTGGCCCCCCCCCCCCTTTCACGTTTCATTTCAAATCAGAAAACAAATAAAAAAAAAAAAAAGAGGAAGCGAAAGACGGAGGAGCCGTCGCTCCTCCGAGGGGTGGCGCCGCCGCCTCTGGCGAGCCCCAACGTCGGAGCGCCTCGCGCGAGAGACCCCCCCCCCCCAGTTCGATCGACGCGCCGCCCAGCTCCTGCCTCCACAACCCTATTCCGCCGCCTCTGGCCATCTGCCACCCTCTCCGACCGCCAAAGCCCCCCTGTAAGTTCCCTGCTATTTTATTTTTATTTTATTTACTTTTTCTGATTTTATTTATTTTTAAAACTGTTTTTATTTATTTTTAAAACTGATTTTTATTTTTAGATTTTAAAGTGAAAAGATTTAAACTTCAAAAGCTGAAAAGTTAGGATTTTTAAGTTATAAAAATTTAGATTTTTAATTTATAAAAGTTCAGATTTTTGTATTAGGAAAAACCAGATCTTTATATTTGTAGAAAAATAAAAAAACTGATTTTACTTTATGGTTTATAACTGATTTTACTTTATGGTTTTTAAAAATGAATTTGCTTTGAAAATATAATTTTTGTATTGTTTAAATCGAAATAAAAATATGATCTTTATATTGTTTACATAGGAGAAAATTTAGATCTTTATATATGAAAGCGAAGAATAAAAATTAGTTTTTTTATATTGAATGGCGAAATAAAAATTCGATTTTTATATATTGAACTTCGAACTAAAAATTCGATTTTTATATATTGAACTTTGAACTAAAAATTCGATTTTTATATATTGAATGTTGAAATAAAAATTCGATTTTTATATATTGAACTTCGAACTAAAAATTCGATTTTTATATATTGAACTTTGAAATAAAAATTCGATTTTTATATATTGAACTTTGAAATAAAAATTCGATTTTTATATATTGAACTTCGAACTAAAAATTCGATTTTTATATATTAAATAGCGAAGTAAAAATGTGATTTTTACGTATGTAGTGAAAGCAGCAACGAAGGTAACAAAAAGGCGAAACGACGAAGACTTCTGCAAAAGAAGAGTCGAGATGGTTGGATAGCTAAAGGTGAGAATATCTCACCTTTCAATTTATTTTTCTAGTTATATATACACTAGGATGCAGACGGTGCTTAGTAGCACCCGACACCCGTCCACAGACCATGGACTTGTTTGTTTGACTGTTTGGTGATTGATTGTGATATTGGTTTGAATGTGGTTTGTGGTGTGAAAAATCGAATCGATAAATTGGTTAGGATTAGACGTGCGCCGTTATAAGGCGAAGGAGTAAGGCTAGGTTAGACCCTTACTCCAAAGTTTGTGGTTTGCATAACGAATTGATTTGATTGATGTGTGAATGGCGTGGGCCTTCACTAGACCGGGGATAAGGCTAGGCCTTGTCCCGTTTCTAGTATCGTGCCGTTATGCCGCCGAAATTTTCTAAAATAAGTTAGAAAAATAAAAATAGCATTTTATTTAACGAATGAACTGAATATAAATTCATATGTTAAAATAAAATGTGTTATCGTTAAAAATATAATTTTTAACGTGAATGTGAATAAATAAATATTCATTTACAAACCAGACGGTTTGTTTATGTACACCTATTTGAATGACGTTGATTGGGTCGATAAATTTTACACATCGCCTAACTGCACAAATAAAATATGTGTTTGATTGTTTGAAACCCCACACGGGTGTTAGGATGAAATTTGAAGTTCACTCATCCTGATTTATTAAATATGTCGATCGATTGATTGACAAGCTGCTATAAGCGTTAAATGTCTATATTTGATGCTTATACAGTGTAGTGCACTTTGGTTGATGGTTGATTATTCATCGTTGTTGATATATACATGTGTTGTAGAAAATCCATATAATTAACATTATATGGTAATTGATTGGGCCTCATTCCAGTTTCGAGAAAAAAAGAAATATTTGAAATAGAAATATTTGAAACAGAAATATTTGAAATAGAAATATTTGAAATAGAAATATTTGAAATAGAATATTTGAAAATAGAAATATGTGAAGCCGTGAGGATTAGATTGACGCCATTTTGACGTGAACGATATTTATATCGATTTTATTCATTTTAAAATGAATATTGAAACGTGATTTCGAAATCGAATATTTTGAAATGAATTGAATTGAAAACGATTTCGAAATGAATTGAATTGAAAACGATTTCGAAATGAATTGAATTGAAAACGATTTCGAAATGAATTGAATTGAAAACGATTTCGAAATGAATTGAATTGAAAACGATTTCGAAATGAATTGAATTGAAAACGATTTCGAAATGAATTGAATTGAAAACGATTTCGAAATGAATTGAATTGAAAACGATTTCGAAATGAATTGAATTGAAAACGATTTCGAAATGAATTGAATTGAAAACGATTTCGAAATGAATTGAATTGAAAACGATTTCGAAATGAATTGAATTGAAAACGATTTCGAAATGAATTGAATTGAAAACGATTTCGAAATGAATTGAATTGAAAACGATTTCGAAATGAATTGAATTGAAAACGATTTCGAAATGAATTGAATTGAAAACGATTTCGAAATGAATTGAATTGAAAACGATTTCGAAATGAATTGAATTGAAAACGATTTCGAAATGAATTGAATTGAAAACGAATTCGAATTGAATTGAAAGCGAAGTGAAATAAATTCAAATTGAATTGAAATTTGAATTGAATGGAAATGGATTTTGAAACGAATTTATAAAGAAGAATTCAATTTTGATTTGAATTGAAATGGAAGTTGAAAATGTTTTTGAAACGAATTCAAAACTATTTATATAATTTGTTTTAAATAGAAATCGACGAAATATATATTATATATATTATATATAATATAATGGCCTGAATAGAACGCGCCGCGTCGCGGCAGTTCGCGAATTTCGACCATTTATTTCGAACGGACATTACGGGAGATCCGACCGTCGGATTCTCCTAAAACCGGAACCGTTGGGTTCGTATCGAAAAGAGCTTTCTAATGAATGTTAGAAATTTGAAATCTAACGGTTGGATTTGGAGATACGTCCAAATCAAATTCGAAAAAGGTCGCTGTAAGTGCAGTTCGATGGCCGTTAATGGAAATCGACTGTATGGGCCTTGATAAAATTATTAAAAATAGCAATAATTTGTGTAAAATCATAAGAAATGATTTAGAAAGAATTGGGATGAAAAACTCCATATTTGAAAAGATAAAAATGGATTTTTATCGAAATGAACTAGTTTTGAACTAGAATTATAATTCTATTTATTTTTAAATAAATAAATTGAATTCGAAAAGGGTTTTAAAAATAACCAAAATTTCCAATGATTGCATTGGAGTGGATTTGAATCGAAATTGTCTTCGGAATATTTCGATGTTGGAATTCGTGATTATACAGGTGTTGTTATGGAAATTTGAAAGATATATATTGATATCGTTATTTCCAATACGACATTTGTTAGTCGTAGAATTCGATATTGAATATAAGCTGATATATTTTCTATTCAGAGCCTTGTATTGAATATCGAATGTGATTTGGGTTTGTCGTGAATGGTGTCTTCACTAACACTATTCTTGAACCCAGTTGAGAAAAGATTAAATCTTTTTATTTAGATTTAATGAAGTGTACCAATTAAATAATATTTAATTGGAATTGAATTGATATTGATTTTTGGGTTTATCGTGAGCAGTGTTTTAAATAACACTCGTTCTTTAACCCGATAATTAATGAATGTGATTTTGGGTTTATCGTGAACCGTGTTTTAAATGACACTGATTCTTTAACCCAGTCGAAGATTAAAACTAAGTGGAGTTTTAATGAATCTTTAATTAGATTGAAATGATCGAAAGTGGAGTATCACCAGTTTTGCTCCAGGCGATAGTTAAATCTTTAATTAGATTTGAACGTGAAATGGTAATTGAATTTACCGATAACACTGTGGTGTTAGATATGAAGTATTACCAGTTTTACTTCATGGGATGAATAGGTTGGGATTGGGAAATTAAAACAAATGATTACTTCGGTAAGGTTCGCTAATCCCGACTAGTTTGAATTGATATTCAAAAATGGATTAAAGAATAAATTCAAGGAATTTATCTTTTATAAAATTAATGGGAATCTTTCCCTATGAATGTGAAATTTAGAAACTACCTGTCGGTTAGCCAAGCAGAATGGTTTTCTGGATATTGATCTGATGTTGGTTTCGGCCTTCGGGGTTAATATTTGGGGAATTATTCTCTTGATTAATTTACGGTTAGTGACTAATGAATTGGAATGAGGCGTATGTTGTGTTTGTGTAACACTTTTATAAAATATACGCGAGTTATTCGGGAAGACCGGGTTTATCCCATTCTGAATAACTGATACGACGATAAGTCGAAGATGAAGACGATGGTCGAAGACCGGAAGTCTTCACGTCGTTTGGGTGATAACTGATGATCTTGATTGGGCTGTACACCCAAGAAGATGGAAACAGTTAGTGATCGTCCAGACGTGCTTGGAGATCGATGGATATGCGGGGTACTAGGTGCCTCCGGTTTCGTTCAGACCCAGAACGGACTTGTAAATGGACTGTGTGTCTGACATCGGATTTCATTCTGTGTGACTGATATCGGTTGCATAGGATGGCTTGCCTGTGTGGCATGCTAAGATGCAAATGATCAAGGCTTCTGTTGAAAAGCAAAGTCTTGTGGTGATGATCAAAGCACGGCCTTTGTGGCGTAGCTTTGTGTAACGTTTACCTCGCGTGTTTCACACCCGGTATGAACCAAAAACGGGAGACGGACCTCAGGGAGGACTTGCGTTTCTTTCTAGCTAGAAGTGGCGTCAGTGGTTTTACACGCCCTGACGAGTTTGACTTATGTGGTTGTTGCGGTTGCGAGGCGCCTCGGTTATATCGGTTTCGGCCGAATGCATTCTGGTCGGCTGACGGACCAGACTTACACCCCATAGGGTGGGGAGACGTAGTGTTCAGGCATTTTAATCCACATCGGTGGACCGGCCCTGTCGCTCCAAGGCTTGACTGAGTACTTGCCGGTGGCTCGGGCTAGAGAGTCACGAATAGGTTGAGGACTATCTTTTGCCTCGGTTCATAGATGGAAATCCAATTTCCAAATACGTGACATTTGCGGTTTTAATTGTAACCCTATATATGGCGACATAGTGGGATGGGGCGCTTATGCCGCCTATGATTGATACTTATGATTTGAAGTTGTTTTATACACTTATAATAGTATCAAATGATTTGTTTTAAAACGTATCAAGCATTCTTTGGCTGTTATAAGGGAAAACCCTATCCTCGACTGCGTTGCATTGTGTGATGGGACCTGGGTCTTATAACAGCTTCATTTTTCTTTATTTAGCATTGCGCTGTTTGTTTTATGCACTGGTATTCTTGGGAGGAAACCCGTTCCGTGTTATACGGCGTGGTCCCTTGATTTACCTAACTTTGAAAATAAAGATTAACTGTTTTAGTTCTCACACCAGTCACATGACTGACCTGGAGTTTATTGTTTTAACCTAAACTCTGGGTGCCCCTATTTTGACACGGGCAGCTAGTAGTTTTGGTTTTGCAGATTTATATTCACAGGATCCTGGTTTACAGCTGGAACGATATCCGGAAAGCTTTGTGTCCGTATATCTACTTCTAGTTGTGTATTGTATTATTTTCCGCTGCTATGTATTTAAATGTAATTTAAATCTCTGATATTTCTGTGTAATATTCATTTATACTCTGTATATTCTTGTAACCTGATGCATTGTTGTAATGTACAATGAAATGTTCTTCTGTATGCGTTCTGGTGTGGCTTGTTCTCGAACTATCCGACGCTTTCCTTTACGGGGAAGTTGCGGGTCTTCACATTTGGTATCAGAGCTTTGGTTTACAAAGCAGAGAACAAGGCACATTAGAAACATACGAAAGAATTCATCAGATATTGGATTAGTAATATCCAATTAGAATGACTCGTTAGAGATAGGATCAGTAGTATCCTAGAACGAGTGTGAAGAGTATATTTTTAAAGTGAAAACAAATTTTGTTTTGAAAATTTAAATCAATTATTCGTATTTGATTATTTATATGGATGTGGACAATCGAGTATATATAGACTTCGCGTATACGCGTCATGAACGTATATTCGAAGTTGTAATATATTGGATAGATATAGCATCACACTCTAGTCGCCCGGAGATATTATTGATGATAGCGATCGCATCATCAACATTTATGTTCGAGTTTCGAAGGTGTGATTTTCTATATATTTCCATTAGACTGGTGTGAGAACCAAAACTTATATAGATAGAACACATTGTTGTGATTTGGCATCAAAAATCTGATTTTTGACTATGTATCAAAGTTATGAATTTCAAATGATAAATCAACTAATGGATTGATGTTTGTGCTGTTTGTTTATTTGTTTGCTAATTTTTAGCCGTTTAGCCTAACAGAACCAAATATTGAATTATATCGAAGATTGGTTGCGTTTGCTTGCATATACATATATATCATTGAACAGGTCATAGCAAGGAGGCTAGAGCAGAGAATAAAATTTGTTTGCCCGACAAATAGGTACATGTTTACTACATAATTTCCTGTTTTGTTTGGGTGATGATGATTTTGTGAGCCTATTGGCTAGCCGCTTGGCTTTTTCTTTTTCTTTTTGAGATCTGAAGGACCGGGGAAGCTATTTGAAATTCCCCGATGCTCCCGGTGCAGGGGAGGTTATGGCGAAATTTTTCGAAAATTTAGGGTGTTAGCCAAATTTTTGAAATTTTAGAAATTCTCAGAAACTAAAGAGTTGGAGAATAGAAGCCAGATCGAGCGTAGAGCTGAATAATCAAACCACTTTCGACTTTGTTCCTTTTCGGGGACGAAAAGTTTTAAGTGGGGGAGATTGTAACAACCCGTAAAATCTGGGCCAGTTTAAAATTTTTATTTTGGCAGTTTTAGCGAATTTTGATTATTTAAAATGAATTATTTTAAATAAAATCGACGAGAAATTTATTTCGAATATAATTAGAACGTATATATTATATACGTCGTCGTTAGAATATATAATAATTATATATAATTATAAAAGGAATTGAAAATGGCGCGGTAGTTCGAAAATTCGATTTCTAATTTCAAATGAATATACAGGATTCAATATAAGTCAAAATTGAACGAAACAAGAAATATTTGAATCTGTATAACTATATCTTTGTAACGAAGTTAACAAACTGAGATTTCACTTTATAAATGATAAGATATGTCCAGTTGAAAATTCTGAATAGTCGCTATGGAATTCAGGCCCTTAAAAATGGACATTTTGCAAATGACCTCGGATTTCGACGAAACTAGTTTTGTTGGGTCCGCAGGGTCAAGTTATTGCTAGGTTTCAAATTTCATAATTTTTCGAATCAATATGTGAGTGTAGCAAAGGAAAACGTGTTTTGACCATTTCAGTTGATTTTAATCGACTGGAAATTGGCCATTTTTCAAACGGTCTCAGAATTTGACGAAACTAGTTTTGTTAGGATCGTATCGTCAATACGAAGCTAGAAAATATTTTTCGGGAATTTTTAAAGTTAGTATGTGACCCCGGTAATTCGAAATGTACGTTTAAAATTCAATATAGTGATTTAAATGTAAATTTAACGGAAACTGATTCAAATAGTCGAATCAGCCTACGACACATATCCCATTGTGCTCGGAATGGGGGTAGAACGCTATGGGCGACAGGCGGTGGGCCTCGTTTCGAGGTCGTTTATGAAAGTCAACTTTTCCGATTAAAATAATAATAAAAAAAAAGAAAATATATTTCCCCCCTTTATCATTGGCCCCCCCCCCCCTTTCACGTTTCATTTCAAATCAGAAAACAAATAAAAAAAAAAAAAAGAGGAAGCGAAAGACGGAGGAGCCGTCGCTCCTCCGAGGGGTGGCGCCGCCGCCTCTGGCGAGCCCCAACGTCGGAGCGCCTCGCGCGAGAGACCCCCCCCCCCAGTTCGATCGACGCGCCGCCCAGCTCCTGCCTCCACAACCCTATTCCGCCGCCTCTGGCCATCTGCCACCCTCTCCGACCGCCAAAGCCCCCCTGTAAGTTCCCTGCTATTTTATTTTTATTTTATTTACTTTTTCTGATTTTATTTATTTTTAAAACTGTTTTTATTTATTTTTAAAACTGATTTTTATTTTTAGATTTTAAAGTGAAAAGATTTAAACTTCAAAAGCTGAAAAGTTAGGATTTTTAAGTTATAAAAATTTAGATTTTTAATTTATAAAAGTTCAGATTTTTGTATTAGGAAAAACCAGATCTTTATATTTGTAGAAAAATAAAAAAACTGATTTTACTTTATGGTTTATAACTGATTTTACTTTATGGTTTTTAAAAATGAATTTGCTTTGAAAATATAATTTTTGTATTGTTTAAATCGAAATAAAAATATGATCTTTATATTGTTTACATAGGAGAAAATTTAGATCTTTATATATGAAAGCGAAGAATAAAAATTAGTTTTTTTATATTGAATGGCGAAATAAAAATTCGATTTTTATATATTGAACTTCGAACTAAAAATTCGATTTTTATATATTGAACTTTGAACTAAAAATTCGATTTTTATATATTGAATGTTGAAATAAAAATTCGATTTTTATATATTGAACTTCGAACTAAAAATTCGATTTTTATATATTGAACTTTGAAATAAAAATTCGATTTTTATATATTGAACTTTGAAATAAAAATTCGATTTTTATATATTGAACTTCGAACTAAAAATTCGATTTTTATATATTAAATAGCGAAGTAAAAATGTGATTTTTACGTATGTAGTGAAAGCAGCAACGAAGGTAACAAAAAGGCGAAACGACGAAGACTTCTGCAAAAGAAGAGTCGAGATGGTTGGATAGCTAAAGGTGAGAATATCTCACCTTTCAATTTATTTTTCTAGTTATATATATACTAGGATGCAGACGGTGCTTAGTAGCACCCGACACCCGTCCACAGACCATGGACTTGTTTGTTTGACTGTTTGGTGATTGATTGTGATATTGGTTTGAATGTGGTTTGTGGTGTGAAAAATCGAATCGATAAATTGGTTAGGATTAGACGTGCGCCGTTATAAGGCGAAGGAGTAAGGCTAGGTTAGACCCTTACTCCAAAGTTTGTGGTTTGCATAACGAATTGATTTGATTGATGTGTGAATGGCGTGGGCCTTCACTAGACCGGGGATAAGGCTAGGCCTTGTCCCGTTTCTAGTATCGTGCCGTTATGCCGCCGAAATTTTCTAAAATAAGTTAGAAAAATAAAAATAGCATTTTATTTAACGAATGAACTGAATATAAATTCATATGTTAAAATAAAATGTGTTATCGTTAAAAATATAATTTTTAACGTGAATGTGAATAAATAAATATTCATTTACAAACCAGACGGTTTGTTTATGTACACCTATTTGAATGACGTTGATTGGGTCGATAAATTTTACACATCGCCTAACTGCACAAATAAAATATGTGTTTGATTGTTTGAAACCCCACACGGGTGTTAGGATGAAATTTGAAGTTCACTCATCCTGATTTATTAAATATGTCGATCGATTGATTGACAAGCTGCTATAAGCGTTAAATGTCTATATTTGATGCTTATACAGTGTAGTGCACTTTGGTTGATGGTTGATTATTCATCGTTGTTGATATATACATGTGTTGTAGAAAATCCATATAATTAACATTATATGGTAATTGATTGGGCCTCATTCCAGTTTCGAGAAAAAAAGAAATATTTGAAATAGAAATATTTGAAATAGAAATATTTGAAATAGAAATATTTGAAATAGAAATATTTGAAATAGAATATTTGAAAATAGAAATATGTGAAGCCGTGAGGATTAGATTGACGCCATTTTGACGTGAACGATATTTATATCGATTTTATTCATTTTAAAATGAATATTGAAACGTGATTTCGAAATCGAATATTTTGAAATGAATTGAATTGAAAACGATTTCGAAATGAATTGAATTGAAAACGATTTCGAAATGAATTGAATTGAAAACGATTTCGAAATGAATTGAATTGAAAACGATTTCGAAATGAATTGAATTGAAAACGATTTCGAAATGAATTGAATTGAAAACGATTTCGAAATGAATTGAATTGAAAACGATTTCGAAATGAATTGAATTGAAAACGATTTCGAAATGAATTGAATTGAAAACGATTTCGAAATGAATTGAATTGAAAACGATTTCGAAATGAATTGAATTGAAAACGATTTCGAAATGAATTGAATTGAAAACGATTTCGAAATGAATTGAATTGAAAACGATTTCGAAATGAATTGAATTGAAAACGATTTCGAAATGAATTGAATTGAAAACGATTTCGAAATGAATTGAATTGAAAACGATTTCGAAATGAATTGAATTGAAAACGATTTCGAAATGAATTGAATTGAAAACGATTTCGAAATGAATTGAATTGAAAACGAATTCGAATTGAATTGAAAGCGAAGTGAAATAAATTCAAATTGAATTGAAATTTGAATTGAATGGAAATGGATTTTGAAACGAATTTATAAAGAAGAATTCAATTTTGATTTGAATTGAAATGGAAGTTGAAAATGTTTTTGAAACGAATTCAAAACTATTTATATAATTTGTTTTAAATAGAAATCGACGAAATATATATTATATATATTATATATAATATAATGGCCTGAATAGAACGCGCCGCGTCGCGGCAGTTCGCGAATTTCGACCATTTATTTCGAACGGACATTACGGGAGATCCGACCGTCGGATTCTCCTAAAACCGGAACCGTTGGGTTCGTATCGAAAAGAGCTTTCTAATGAATGTTAGAAATTTGAAATCTAACGGTTGGATTTGGAGATACGTCCAAATCAAATTCGAAAAAGGTCGCTGTAAGTGCAGTTCGATGGCCGTTAATGGAAATCGACTGTATGGGCCTTGATAAAATTATTAAAAATAGCAATAATTTGTGTAAAATCATAAGAAATGATTTAGAAAGAATTGGGATGAAAAACTCCATATTTGAAAAGATAAAAATGGATTTTTATCGAAATGAACTAGTTTTGAACTAGAATTATAATTCTATTTATTTTTAAATAAATAAATTGAATTCGAAAAGGGTTTTAAAAATAACCAAAATTTCCAATGATTGCATTGGAGTGGATTTGAATCGAAATTGTCTTCGGAATATTTCGATGTTGGAATTCGTGATTATACAGGTGTTGTTATGGAAATTTGAAAGATATATATTGATATCGTTATTTCCAATACGACATTTGTTAGTCGTAGAATTCGATATTGAATATAAGCTGATATATTTTCTATTCAGAGCCTTGTATTGAATATCGAATGTGATTTGGGTTTGTCGTGAATGGTGTCTTCACTAACACTATTCTTGAACCCAGTTGAGAAAAGATTAAATCTTTTTATTTAGATTTAATGAAGTGTACCAATTAAATAATATTTAATTGGAATTGAATTGATATTGATTTTTGGGTTTATCGTGAGCAGTGTTTTAAATAACACTCGTTCTTTAACCCGATAATTAATGAATGTGATTTTGGGTTTATCGTGAACCGTGTTTTAAATGACACTGATTCTTTAACCCAGTCGAAGATTAAAACTAAGTGGAGTTTTAATGAATCTTTAATTAGATTGAAATGATCGAAAGTGGAGTATCACCAGTTTTGCTCCAGGCGATAGTTAAATCTTTAATTAGATTTGAACGTGAAATGGTAATTGAATTTACCGATAACACTGTGGTGTTAGATATGAAGTATTACCAGTTTTACTTCATGGGATGAATAGGTTGGGATTGGGAAATTAAAACAAATGATTACTTCGGTAAGGTTCGCTAATCCCGACTAGTTTGAATTGATATTCAAAAATGGATTAAAGAATAAATTCAAGGAATTTATCTTTTATAAAATTAATGGGAATCTTTCCCTATGAATGTGAAATTTAGAAACTACCTGTCGGTTAGCCAAGCAGAATGGTTTTCTGGATATTGATCTGATGTTGGTTTCGGCCTTCGGGGTTAATATTTGGGGAATTATTCTCTTGATTAATTTACGGTTAGTGACTAATGAATTGGAATGAGGCGTATGTTGTGTTTGTGTAACACTTTTATAAAATATACGCGAGTTATTCGGGAAGACCGGGTTTATCCCATTCTGAATAACTGATACGACGATAAGTCGAAGATGAAGACGATGGTCGAAGACCGGAAGTCTTCACGTCGTTTGGGTGATAACTGATGATCTTGATTGGGCTGTACACCCAAGAAGATGGAAACAGTTAGTGATCGTCCAGACGTGCTTGGAGATCGATGGATATGCGGGGTACTAGGTGCCTCCGGTTTCGTTCAGACCCAGAACGGACTTGTAAATGGACTGTGTGTCTGACATCGGATTTCATTCTGTGTGACTGATATCGGTTGCATAGGATGGCTTGCCTGTGTGGCATGCTAAGATGCAAATGATCAAGGCTTCTGTTGAAAAGCAAAGTCTTGTGGTGATGATCAAAGCACGGCCTTTGTGGCGTAGCTTTGTGTAACGTTTACCTCGCGTGTTTCACACCCGGTATGAACCAAAAACGGGAGACGGACCTCAGGGAGGACTTGCGTTTCTTTCTAGCTAGAAGTGGCGTCAGTGGTTTTACACGCCCTGACGAGTTTGACTTATGTGGTTGTTGCGGTTGCGAGGCGCCTCGGTTATATCGGTTTCGGCCGAATGCATTCTGGTCGGCTGACGGACCAGACTTACACCCCATAGGGTGGGGAGACGTAGTGTTCAGGCATTTTAATCCACATCGGTGGACCGGCCCTGTCGCTCCAAGGCTTGACTGAGTACTTGCCGGTGGCTCGGGCTAGAGAGTCACGAATAGGTTGAGGACTATCTTTTGCCTCGGTTCATAGATGGAAATCCAATTTCCAAATACGTGACATTTGCGGTTTTAATTGTAACCCTATATATGGCGACATAGTGGGATGGGGCGCTTATGCCGCCTATGATTGATACTTATGATTTGAAGTTGTTTTATACACTTATAATAGTATCAAATGATTTGTTTTAAAACGTATCAAGCATTCTTTGGCTGTTATAAGGGAAAACCCTATCCTCGACTGCGTTGCATTGTGTGATGGGACCTGGGTCTTATAACAGCTTCATTTTTCTTTATTTAGCATTGCGCTGTTTGTTTTATGCACTGGTATTCTTGGGAGGAAACCCGTTCCGTGTTATACGGCGTGGTCCCTTGATTTACCTAACTTTGAAAATAAAGATTAACTGTTTTAGTTCTCACACCAGTCACATGACTGACCTGGAGTTTATTGTTTTAACCTAAACTCTGGGTGCCCCTATTTTGACACGGGCAGCTAGTAGTTTTGGTTTTGCAGATTTATATTCACAGGATCCTGGTTTACAGCTGGAACGATATCCGGAAAGCTTTGTGTCCGTATATCTACTTCTAGTTGTGTATTGTATTATTTTCCGCTGCTATGTATTTAAATGTAATTTAAATCTCTGATATTTCTGTGTAATATTCATTTATACTCTGTATATTCTTGTAACCTGATGCATTGTTGTAATGTACAATGAAATGTTCTTCTGTATGCGTTCTGGTGTGGCTTGTTCTCGAACTATCCGACGCTTTCCTTTACGGGGAAGTTGCGGGTCTTCACAGAAATCTCAGCCCATTACCCTTTGTACCCACCCGAACGTGTTCTCTCCCTCACCATAAATCCTGCCGTGACCTGCTCCTCCCCAAATCCACCAAACACCATTGCCGTTACCTCCAAGACCAACTCCTCCATCCTTCAACATTTATCCAAACTAAAATCACCATCCAACTCTCCTTCAATCACTCTTCATACTCACCTCAGTCCCCACAAACTCGCACCCAACGTTGGCGAGCCCGTCACCAGAATTCCGCCGCTACTTCCCACACAAGATCGACATTTTTCTCTTTATTAAAATCCAAAAAAAAACATATAGCAAACTACTCGACCTCCTGATTCCAATACACAACTCGAAATCCTGAATTACGGCTTTGATTTCCCAATTGGCTTGAACCCTAGCCTGCGCTCCAATTCTTCTCGACGTTCCAGGTAGTTGCGAGTTGCAGGAAAACTACATGAGGTTGTAGCGAATACCCTTGTGGATCCATATGTAATTGTTTTAAGAATCAAAGGAATTTATTTGAATTTTTTTGTGGATTTAGCAAACTCACGTTCTGAAGAAGAAAGAGTAATTGGCGGCTCAGAAACATTGACCAGAGAAATGGAAAGTAAGGGTTTAGAAAGTTAAAGGATGGATATTTATAGTGTAGATATTTGTGTGAGATATTTTCATTATATTTTTATTTTAATATTCGGTTTGCCTTCTTAAAATCTGTACGATCACATACGGTACCTAAAAATCACGAAACTGGACATGCAGCTACAGTTCGACATTTCGGTCCCAACGAAACTGGTTTCGTCAAATTCCGACTTCGTATGCTCACACAACGTATTTTTAACTGTCGAAATACTGACTGTTTTGCACTCTAAAAATCCGTGCGACCACACAGTGACTCTAAAAATCACGAAACTTGGAATCTAACAACTATTTGATATTGCGGATCCAACAAAACTGGTTTCGTCGAATTCCGACTTCGTTTGCAAAAGTGGCTATTTTTAACGCTCTAAATAACCTATTTAAATATATAATTAAATATTTAAATATTATTTAAATAATTATTTAAAATTAATTATTATCGTCTGTATTCACAGTGGCATACCATACAGCTCCAGAATATTCTTGTATGTATTACAACTCGATATTACCTCGTCAGAGTTATATCGACGCTCGATTTCTTATTTAAACCCTTATATAATATATAATTAAATCGTTATGGTCAGGGCGCTGCATTTCTGAAAATTTGATTTGGACGTAACTCAAAATCAACACAACGAAATCCCGATCTCTCTCTTCCACTAGAAAAATATACTCCACCGGCTCCACACGTTTCTTGTTTCACAGAAATCCGGCTTAAAACGAATCCTATACATTCAGTTGAAGTTCGAATCGACAAATAGCGAACTGCAGCGCCATTTCGAGCTCTATTTTAATTATATTATAAATTATAAATTCAATTGGCTTATATAAATATATTCGTCAATATAATTCAATATAACTGAATTATATATTTTCAACTGTCCAGTTTACACAATATTGTCAATTCCACTATTTCTGACTAATTCAGAAATAAATATATTTTATCCTATTATTTTAAATTAATTAAATAATCATTTTTATTTAATTCAGGTCGTCGATATCGCCAAAACGATATTTAAATAATTAAATAATTTAATTATTCGGCAGCTAAAAATGCGGGTTACTACAATCTTTCCCCCTTAATAAAATTTCGTCCTCGAAATTGCTAAGCTAGGGATGACCCTATCTTCTGGGTAACAATTTATCTGTTTATCTGTTTACGTCTTGTCTCCGGTTTCAACTGAACCAATTAATATCGACTAAAATATTAATTTATTCTGACTAACTAAATTTTCAAAAATTTTGAAAATTTTCTAACGCCTTAACTTTTCAAAAAAAAATCGCCAGCACCTCCTTTGTACTGGTCAATATCTCAAACTCCAACTCGCCTCTCTGGGCCTTCTTTAACCCAAAAGAAAATCAAACAGCCAAGCGGCTTGCCAATTCGGCTCATAAATCTCATATCCATATATAATATAAACTGGTACCTTTTTGTCGGGAATATCAACTCTATCACTTCCATATGCTATCAACTCAGCATATACCAGTGTTATTTCCATCAAATTCCAATCAGTTCATATCCTCAAAACCAAATCGAATTTCATTCGAACCCGAATATCAAATTTCAAATTCTTAACTCACCAACCCAATTCCATAACAGATTATTCTCTAATCCAATTCAATTCTATTTAACTCAGTTCAAGTTAATATTTCAATTTATTTCTACTATCTTATTCTATTTAACTTCATAAGTTAAAATTAAATTCCGAAACTTAATTTCCTGGGTCTATTTCAAATCAATTTGAAATTACAATGCCAATTCAAAACCTTTGAATTTCTAAACAACTTGTTTTCTCAAAACAATTCAAAAACAAAACCTTTGGTAGTAGTCCGTCACTTAGAACTCGAAAATGAACACTGATGATGTCGCGATTCATCATCAGAATCTATTTTCCAGCTATCGAAGTGAGTTCAATACTATATCACTTTCAAAACCATTACTAAATACTTCCATTTTGAAAACATTTCAAAATCTCCCAGGAACTTAAAATTTCCTTATTTTAATTCCAAATCTGATTTAAATTCATATTTAATTTATCTTATTTCATATACTTTACTTATATGATCCTGATTGGTTATATATAACCATTTCACTTTATAATCTCATTCGATTATAAATACAACAAATATATCTAATATATGATAATATATCACATATCCATACTGTGTCGGTCCATCGTATTCAAGTATTTATTTAATCCTACCGATACAGTGGATCAAACTGATCGACCAGAACTCATAAACAACTCAGCCAATGAATCTCCACAATATAAAACCATTTTTATATCAAATACAAATACGCACTCGTATATATACACTCAAACTCAATCTAGGGTATTACTAACCCTATCTCTACTGAGTCACGCCACAGAGCCAAGGTAATTCTTAACTTAAGCTCTGATACCAACTGTAGTGACCCGGATTTTGAGCGACTTTGGTTACCGACGTAAGCTCGACGTCGATAACCAAAACATCGAAAAATCCTGGTAATTATTGAAAGAAATTAGAGGGTGAGAATAGATAAGATAGAAACTTATAGAATAGAAGAAGAAGAACATCATCATCAGAGTAAACACGAATCTCACAGCGGAACGAATAAAATATAACATAACATATCTTTGAAATAACATCAGTATATGTATACAATAACACTTATCAGAGTACAACACTTACAACAACAGCGGAAATAATAATAGCTATAGAATCCTGAAGCCTCCTGCTCCAAGCTCTCCAAGTGTATCTGTAAAATCCCGACTACTTGACTGCCCGTACAAATTTAGGCACCCAAGAGTTTAGGGAAAACAACAAAATAAACTCCGGGTCAGTCATGGGACTGGTGTGAATAAACTGAAATCATTTAAACAGGTATATGATATCTCATAAGACCACGCCGTGAATACGGAACGGGTTTTTCCCTTATGAGAATCCAAATAACTTTTCAAAGCAATATCATTCTGATATTATAATAATGTCTAAGTACAAATAAATATCAATCTAGCAAAAACGCTTGCATCTCACGTTACTACATATATAGTATACAATCAAAATCGCAAGCTCGTATTGGATGATTGGATTTCCAACTATGACAAGGTATGGAACCACCTTCCGATCATTGTACTCTAGGAACGATACACTGGAGTTCAACAAGAACATCTTGCAAATCAGCCACACATGACCAACCACTCATTTCGCTTGAGTGTATCGAATGTACATCACCAACGGTTGGGATCAGCAACCGTTCCCGTATATATATGGGACAGCATTGATAGATTTAAGAAACAAATGAATATTCACTAGATAGGTGATTATACACCCTACTTCGGTGCGACCGACTTAGCCATGCTGCCTGCCCGATTTCTGTCATTTACCGGTTGATGAGGCTAGAAGCTACGCTTTATCATTACATCAGATTCACTTCGAATGCTACATTGTCAAATCCATCGAAAATCACTAATTGACGTCTACAACAATACATTACATGTCAGCTAAAAATAGTTTCCTTCTCCGCTTCCACTCTTGGTACGGTTGAAGAAATCAATGTACGTGACCTTTCTGGAAATACTATGTCAGACATCCATCTTCATACAAGTCATCCTCATTCACTTAGAATGTCACATCGTCATACCCGCCAAATCACAAATTGACTTATCCAAAAATAACACGGGTATACAGCTAAGAGAAACGAATTCCTCCGCCACCAAACGTGAATACGTTTGAACAGATCAACTTACGCGATCCATTGGATATACTCTGTCAGACCTTCGTCCATACAAGTTGTCCTGGGACTGGACAAACCGAAGGCACTATTCTGTAAACAGGATAGCCCTTGCATTTTACTCCGTCTTCAATTATGTTTGGCATATATGATTCACGACGCTTATGCCAATACAGAGTGGTTCTTTGGATAATAATCCAACCGGTCTCTCCATATTAACAACGTAAAAATGGTCAAAACTTCGATAGTCTGTGATTTAACCATCAAAGAAAAACAAGTGTGCAAACAACGATATTATTCCCAGATGGAAATTATATCGAACAAACATCATTTAACATGAATCTCTTTAGTTCATTTATTTACTTATCTCCTGTTTCCCTATATTCTAAATTCTTATTTTCTTTTATCAGAAAACATTTCTGATTCTCGTTTGAAAAACATTTCCAAAACTCCTTTACGATAAAACCTTACCATTTCTTAGTTAAGAAGGAAGTCACTCGAGTTGGGGTATAATTACCTCTCAGACCTTAACTGAACAACGTTATAACTTCTTTACGCCTTTCTCGGATTCAATTTTACTAGTCCACTTCTATATTTAAAACATTGGTTATAACGATAACGTTATAATCCCTACTTTCGAACTATCTAACTTTAATTATAACTTCTATTCTTATTAGTGAATAATTAACCTAACACTTATTTATTTATAAATAAATAAATCTCTATTTAGACACTGGAAAGTATAAGTACTTTCCCGAATTCGATATAATCAAATTTGCCGATTAACTCTCTTCGAGAAATCTCTATTTGATTAACTCTTCTTCGAATAACCTATATTCGATTAACTCCTTCTCGAATAAACGATATTCGATAATCTCTCTTCGAATAACTAATATTCGATAACTCTTCCTTTTCAAATATCTCATATTTGAAAATCTCACTTCGATTAAACTAAAATCGATAACACCCTTCAATGAAACTAACATCGATAACTCCTTTCGAAAAAACTAACATCGATAACTTTAACTCGACGAACTTAACTCGACTAACTTAACTTGACTCGACTAACTCGACTTACTTGGTTCGACCAATTTGATTCGATTAATTAGGCTCGACTAACTTGACTAACTTAACTCGACTTACTTGGTTCGACCAATTCGATTCGATTAACTAGGCTCGACTAACTTGACTAACTTAACTCGACTTACTTGGTTCGACCAATTCGATTCGATTAACTAGGCTCGACTAACTTGACTAACTTAACTCGACTTACTTGGTTCGACCAATTCGATTCGATTAACTAGGCTCGACTAACTTGACTAACTTAACTCGACTTACTTCTATCGAATAACTAATATTCGATTAAACTCCATTCGCTTGACTCTAGATCGCAGCGATCACAACGGTTACGCCTGATTCCCTCAGGAAACATCCGACCGCCGTAGGCTATTTACAGCCCTGCGAATTACGCTAGCAGTCGTACAAGATGGCAACTTACCCTGAATACTATGTTTGACTAACTCTGTCTCAAATAACTATATTTGATTAACTCTAGTTCGTTTTAACTCTAATCGATTAACTCTAACTAATTAACTCCTACTGGTTAACTCTAACTGATTAACTCTAACTTGTTAACTTTATTTGACTAACTCGACTTGACTAACCCCTTTCGAATAACATATTCGATTAACTAACTTTCGAATACCATATTCGATTAACTAACTTCGAATACCATATTCGATTAACTAACTTCGAATACCATATTCGATTAACTAACTTCGAATACCATATTCGATTAACTCCTTTCGAATGTCTATATTCGATTTACTTTATTCACTTTATAAAGATTTCCTTTTTAACAACGTTTTATTCATTTGAAAAGATTTACTTTTAAATAACGGTTCTACACTTTAAAAAAAATGATTTCCCTTTTTTAACGTTTTCTTTTCAATTCTATTTGTAAATGGTTTACAAATATTTCCTTTTCAAATTTATTCTTGAAATATTCTAACTCCTTAAATTTCCGGAAAAATTCGCCATAACCTCCTTTGTATCGGGAGCATCGGGAAAATCCCCAAACCCGCCACACAGGCCTTT
Organism: Allium sativum; assembly: GCA_030737875.1. Lineage (NCBI taxonomy): Eukaryota > Viridiplantae > Streptophyta > Magnoliopsida > Asparagales > Amaryllidaceae > Allium > Allium sativum. The sequence goes on along the minus strand of CM060909.1, from coordinate 268,594,653 downwards.
CCCATTCAAAAAGAAATGTTTTGAATTTATTTTCCTTTTTTTTAAAATACCTCCTATTTATAAATATCCTAATTTATAAATATTCCTTATTTATAAATATTTAAATTTATAAATATCTCTTATTTATAAATATTCCAATTTATAAATATTCTGTTTTCAATATCACTTTGAAAATCCCCTTATCAACATTTCGGGATGTTATGGTATTCAATCATATCAAATCACGATGTTCAATATCGTCCAAGCACATATAATTGCCCACAGATTTTATAACACATCATATAACAATATATGAAAAACAATAAAATAACTGTTGAGGAATCCAGTCGGATTCCTCCAACCTGTCTCCCTGCATCCACAGATGTTACACAATATGATTACCATCACTTTCAGTTCAATGTAAATTATTCTGATAGCAGAATCAATATATAAATATTTAACCGTTTATATATATATATATAATTTCCACTAACTGACTAGCAGTTCAATCAATCAACCAACACATAGCAATCAACAAATGATTAACAGTTCTAAAAATACATTATAAAAATATAACTGTTCAGAGTTGGTGAGTTTTACTCACATTTGCGCGTTAGCCGTTAAATAACAGTTTGCTTTATTTGATTCAGTCGGACAATTTATTTTGTCATAAATTCAAATGAGCTCGAATCCACATCCAGTCAGCTTCATTGTGAAGCTCTCGTCCATACGATCCCAACGGATCCGACCGTTCGAAATTCTGATTTCATATGATCAAGTTATACCGATTACAAATTTATATACAATTTAAACTGAAAATAACTTGTATTTTCTCTTTAATGGGCCTTACCGCTTTGAAATCTCAGCCCATTACCCTTTGTACCCACCCGAACGTGTTCTCTCCCTCACCATAAATCCTGCCGTGACCTGCTCCTCCCCAAATCCACCAAACACCATTGTCGTTACCTCCAAGACCAACTCCTCCATCCTTCAACATTTATCCAAACTAAAATCACCATCCAACTCTCCTTCAATCACTCTTCATACTCACCTCAGTCCCCACAAACTCGCACCCAACGTTGGCGAGCCCGTCACCAGAATTCCGCCGCTACTCCCCACACAAGATCGACATTTTTCTCTTTATTAAAATCCAAAAAAACATATAGCAAACTACTCGACCTCCTGATTCCAATACACAACTCGAAATCCTGAATTACGGCTTTGATTTCCCAATTGGCTTGAACCCTAACCTGCGCTCCAATTCTTCTCGACGTTCCAGGTAGTTGCGAGTTACAGGAAAACTACATGAGGTTGTAGCGAATACCCTTGTGGATCCATATGTAATTGTTTTAAGAATCAAAGGAATTTATTTGAATTTTTTTGTGGATTTAGCAAACTCACGTTCTGAAGAAGAAAGAGTAATTGGCGGCTCAGAAACATTGACCGAAGAAATGGAAAGTAAGGGTTTAGAAAGTTAAAGGATGGATATTTATAGTGTAGATATTTGTGTGAGATATTTTCATTATATTTTTATTTTAATATTCGGTTTGCCTTCTTAAAATCTGTACGATCACATACGGTACCTAAAAATCACGAAACTGGACATGCAGCTACAGTTCGACATTTCGGTCCCAACGAAACTGGTTTCGTCAAATTCCGACTTCGTATGCTCACACAACGTATTTTTAACTGTCGAAATACTGACTGTTTTGCACTCTAAAAATCCGTGCGACCACACAGTGACTCTAAAAATCACGAAACTTGGAATCTAACAACTATTTGATATTGCGGATCCAACAAAACTGGTTTCGTCGAATTCCGACTTCGTTTGCAAAAGTGGCTATTTTTAACGCTCTAAATAACCTATTTAAATATATAATTAAATATTTAAATATTATTTAAATAATTATTTAAAATTAATTATTATCGTTTGTATTCACAGTGGCATACCATACAGCTCCAGAATATTCTTGTATGTATTACAACTCGATATTACCTCGTCGGAGTTATATCGACGCTCGATTTCTTATTTAAACCCTTATATAATATATAATTAAATCGTTATGGTCAGGGCGCTGCATTTCTGAAAATTTGATTTGGACGTAACTCAAAATCAACACGACAAAATCCCGATCTCTCTCTTCCACTAGAAAGATATACTCCACCGGCTCCACACGTTTCTTGTTTCACAGAAATCCGGCTTAAAACGAATCCTATACATTCAGTTGAAGTTCAAATCGACAAATTGCGAACTGCAGCGCCATTTCGAGCTCTATTTTAGTTATATTATAAATTATAAATTCAATTGGCTTATATAAATATATTCGTCAATATAATTCAATATAACTGAATTATATATTTTCAACTGTCCAGTTTACACAATATTGTCAATTCCACTATTTCTGACTAATTCAGAAATAAATATATTTTATCCTATTATTTTAAATTAATTAAATAATCATTTTTATTTAATTCAGGTCGTCGATATCGCCAAAACAATATTTAAATAATTAAATAATTTAATTATTCGGCAGCTAAAAATGCGGGTTACTACAATTCTAATTAGAATTGAAGCTTTGTCGAGATTTAAATCGGATTTTCAAAGGAACGTGTGATTAATAAACTTCTATTTATTCTGAAGACATGAATGTAGTTGGTCAAGGTCTGAGAGGTAATTAAAATACCCCAACTTGAACGACTTCACGATTATCTAAGAATGATAATAGTTTATAAATAAGGACAGTTAAGGGAAACAAAGTTACGATTTCCGGGAATGATATTATAAACTGCTTTGGAACTTTATAAGTTGAATAAGATAAATTTGGAGAATATTCTTATTTTATAATAAGAAGTAAAAGCGATGTTTAGATATTGGGAAATTTGAAGAATATAATTAACGGACGGTTTGTGAAGAGGCTAAATGATACTAAGTATCGAATTAGTGAATATATCTTGTTATGGATGAATGGTTGTTTTATTTGATAGTTAAATAACCGACTATCAAATTTGGCCCATACGATTGTTGGTATGGAAAGACCGGGATCGAATATATATTCGAAAACCACTCCGTCTAACAAATACGAATACGTTGAAGATGCTGATTCAAGACGGAGCTATTGAAGACCGTTGATCTTCATAAGCGGAAGGATTACTTAAAATCTCTGACTTGCAAGCAGAGATATACTGTGATTCTATCGTGATTGGAATCTACGGATTGCAAGGGCTTCTCGCTACTGATTCTCAGGGTGATTCCTAGAATGCAGTAGGAGGGTACCTTCGGTTCATCATGTTCCTGGGTGACTTGTATGGATGAATGTCTGACAGAGTATTTCCAGAAAGGTCACGTACATTGATTTCTCCAACCGTACCAAGAGTGGAAGCGGAGAAGGAAACTTCTTTTAACTAACACGTAAAGTATTGTTGTGGACGTCAATAAGTGATTTCGATGGATCTGACAATGTGGCATTCAAAGTGAATATGATGTGCTGATAAAGCGTAGACTCAAGCCTCATCAACCGGGAAATGACAAAAATCGGGTAGGCAGCATGGCTATGTGGGTCGCTCTCATTAGGGTGTATAATCACCTATCTAGAGAAATTCCTTTTGCTTCTTTAATCTATCGATGCTGTCCCTTTTCGAGAAATGGTGGTTTGAGCCCAACCGTTGGTGATATACATTCGATACACTCAAGCGAAATGAGTGGTCGGTCATGTGAGGGCCGGGTTGCAAGACGTTCTTGTTGAACCCAGTGTATTCGCCTCTAGAGATACATTATCGGCAGGTGGTCCCATACCTTGTCAAGGTCGGAATCCAATCTCCAATAAGCACCCGCGGTTTTGTTTGTATACTATATATGTGGAGCGTGAGATGCAAGCGTTCTACTAGATTCTATTTACTTGTATTTAGACATTATGATAATATCAGACAAGATATTGATTTCAAAGCTGTTTTGGGTTATCGTAAGGTAAAAACCGTCCGTGTTTATGTGTGGATTTGGTCTTACAATTATCCTTTCCTTTTGAAAGAATTTGAACTTTAAAATCGTGTTGGATGATTTACCCTTAATACTGTACGAGTTTTTCTCACTCTGGTTCACCAGACTGACCCGGTGTTTTGTAAATGCTCGGGTTAGCCCGGGGTGTACAGGTTCAGGTTTCAAATGCTGTGAAGAGACGAGCTGAAGGAGTTCAAATGTATGATATTCCGCTGTGTGTGTTGTATACGAGACAAATTATTATAACTGTCCCATTGTGTGATGTACTCTGATATTGTAAGTTTTATTTCAAGCTCTCAATAAAGATTTAATTCTATATTATATTTTGTTCCGCTGCGATGTGAGACTCTGACTCTGTGTTGTGTTGTTCTTCTTCTTCTATTCTAATACTTCTTTCTCTCTTACCTCACCCTCTAACTTCTTTCTTATAGTAATCCATTTTCCAGTGCACTTTGGGTTGGACTGGTGTGGTTTGGGTCAGCTCAAAGGGTACTGGAACCTGGGTCGCTACAGTTGGTATCAGAGCTGAAGGTTGAGTGATAACCTTGGCTCTGTGGTGAAACTCGATAGAGATTGGGTTAGTAATACCCTAGATCGAGGTTGAGTGTATATATATGAGAGCGTATTTGTAAATTTTATATACAAATGTTTTGTATTGTGTTTGTTGATCAGTTCAAGTGTTGAGAAGCATAAAACTGGCACTGGATACAATATTGTTTTGAAAAGAGGGTAAATGAAATAATTTTACCCGAATTATATTTTTGTATAGAAAAGAAATAATTTGATCAAATTATTGAGATATTAGTGTGTTTGATCAATTTAAATGGAATTCAAATCGAATTGAAAATTTGAATTGAAACCTATATTTGTTAAGTTGAATTAAATTAGGAATGATATTGATATTGAATTAAATAAATTGAAAATTTAAAGAATGAATAATAATCAAATCTGTGAAAACAAAATGAAATATTAATATTGAATGTGAATTCAATTAATTTGGTTGATTTGGTTGTGCATTGGTTGCTGATTCTGAATTGGTTGTATTGGATGATAGTTTGTTTAATGGAATAATTAACAAATTTTAAGGGAGCTAAATGATTTATAAACTGAAGAATAATTTCCGGTACAATTAAACTGGAATGAAACCACATATGGATTGGAATTTAGGATTCAACCCTGTAGTTGATAATGGATTGATATTATCTGCTTGGTTTTTGGATAAATATGGTTATATTGTTGATTAATAAGATAGTACTTGAGAATTTCACATATTTATTACTGATATGTGAATTGAGTTAAGTACAGGTGCCAAAGAGATAGACAGATTGATATTGGTTGAGTAAATCACATATACGTTAAGCAAACACGCTCAGTAGCACTCGCAAAAAGGTACGCCTACACGAAAATATAAAATTTTGGGGTTTTGATTTTTGTTTCTCGACCGTTGGTCGATGTATATATATTATGTGTTCCTGCGATATCGCAGATGTCACTCCGTGCTGGGGAGACTCTGCCGAATTTTTCCGAGAATTTAAAGTATTAGAAAATTTTCGGTATTTTTGAAATATTTATTTACGATATTGAATTGGTTTTCGATTTAAAATAAATTGAATTGGAATTTAATAGTGTTGTAACATTCTTTCTTAGCTTAGCAATTTCGAGGACGAAATTATTTTAAGGGGGAAAGAATGTAACGTCCCGTATTTTTGGCAACCAAATATTTTATTTAAATATTTTATTTGGAATATAAAAGGGTTTTAATATTTAAATCACTATCTAAACAAAGCTGAACGATATATATTCATATATAAAAAAAAACGAGCTCAGAACAGCGCTGCAGTTCGTAAAATAGAGTTTTGAACTTCAACTGGATATACAGAGTCCGTTTTAAATCAGATTTCTGTGAAACAAGAAACGTACGGAGCAAGTGAAGTATATTTTTCTAGTGAAAGAGAAAAATCATGATTTCGTCGTGTAGATTGGAAGTTATGTACAAATCAATTTGGCAGAAAAACAGCGACGTAGTTGTTTATCGACCGTAACGGTTTATTGGATATAACTGCATATCGGTTTCGAGTTTAGACTAGGTTCTTTTGGGACATAGTGATAATTTAATTTTTAGAATTTTACTGTAATTTTTAATTAATTAAATAAGAAACTTTTTATTTGGAGTATTTTACACCCTGTGACAACATTTTGGGATTTCACAATATAAGTTAAACTACCGGTATTATTATATTTTTGGGATCGCGACACCTCACTGAAAACGACTGTATTTTTATTTCAGTCTACAACGCTCATACATGAATACATAGTGGTGTAGGTAACTTTATTTGAATGGTTAACTGGTCAAACAAACTCAAAATTCAACGAAACAAGTTTCATACGAAACCTTAGGAAAAGGTCTAGTGAAATGTCAAGGCCTCATATTTTTAGGATTTTTTCTGTAATTTTTAGGAATTAATGCTCGGTGTTTTTCATCGATATTTTCTAAAGGATTTTCGCAAACGGTGTCGGAATTCAACGAAACCTGTCCCATTGGATCCGGAATATTTTTTTATGTTAGGAATATGTGTCTTTATCTTGATTTGAGATCGTATGTAGTAGTTTTTAACGTGATTTCTCACACGATGAAGTTTCACACATTATAATATTATTAAATCTATCCCACTTAAAATGTAATCTTTCTTTTTGTTACTCTTTTAGTTACGTACTCCTTTTGGTCTCTTGCATGCCAACTTTTTGTCCTTACGTCCCTTTTTTTAACATGCCAAAACGTGTACATGTGTCTAAATGTACTCATGTAAGTTCAATTTAAAAACAAGTCAACCCAACAAAAAAAAAATTCGGTTCTTGATCAATCATTCAAGACATTCCAAGGCCATGCTGTTTCTTTTTTTTTTTTGATAGCAAACTCTCCGCTGTATTTTCTTCCTTGGGTCTTAAGTCACTCACTCGTTTTGTTTGCCCGTACATGTCATTTCCTGTCTGCCAATTACCTTCACCGTGCGGACCAAGTTCTTTTTGAAAGTTTCACCACACCAGCTATTCTACTGTTGTACTACAAACCTATGGAAGCTAAAACTTGGCATCCACGTATCCTTGGCACCCACGAAAAACTACCCACTATAAATACACGTAACGCCTCCATCTCGAACCATTTTATTTCCCCTTCATTAACCGATATTCAGAAAAATCAAACAATTAGCTTTTTTGTATTTAAATATAAACAGCCCATTCCATTCAGTTTGAAAACCCAGATCCCACCAGGAAGCTTAAGCCGTAGTCGGAGGGGACGTTGGCCGGAGGTGGCGCGAGCTGAAGCCGAGTAGGCCGAGGCAGTTTTTATGTGAGAGGGTGCCATGCTGGAGCACATTCTTCTGGCAAGGTGCGCATGTAGTTGTGTTAGCAGAGTAGGGACAGCAAGAGCAGAAAGACTGTGTGGAAAAAAGAGAGAGAACAACGGAAATGAAAATGCGAACTGGAAGGGAAGAAGTAAAAGGAGCAGGTGGTTGCATGCATTGGTGAGGGAAGAGTACGGTGATATATCACGGTGGAGAGGAGTGATGAGTTTTGAGCACGGACCGTTTACAGTGCAAGTAAATCTTTGGTAATAACATCTTTTTATTATCAGTATATATATATATATATATATATATATATATATATATATATAATGTTTCATAACATTATGGTTTGCATGCACACTACGGACAAAATCATATACTTATAATGTGAGTTGACATTGGTTTAGCAAGTGACATGGGTCTTCAAAGTGTACAAATGGTATCAGTATTTGAATATGGTACTTCTAATACAATCGAATTATGTACTTCTAATACAATTGAATATGATAATTTGGCTATTCAGTAAAAGTGGTAAATATATAACAGTGATTAGTTTGGAATGTAAATATGGTAGTTTGGTACACACTTAAATTATACTAAAAAGTGATTTAATCATATACTAAACGGTGAAAAGTTGCGTAATTAAATTAATTAAATTATAACTCTATCACACAGTAACAGAATTGGATAAAGCAAGTGACATTGGGACTGTATCGACGGAAGTCATATTTTGAAGATGGATTGGACGAAGTGGAAGCAACCAAGATGTTCAGTTAAATTAAACACTGATTTAATTTAACTGAAATGAACCGTTTTAACGACAAATGGAAACACAAGGTGAGTTAAACTCACTCAGTTCTCCTCTCTTATATTTTATATAAGTCGGGGTTTATATTTGTGTACTATGGATTGTTTGTTTGTTTGTTTGTCGTTAAATTTTATATTCATATGTTGACCAAAAAGTTAAATTTTATTCGAACAAATCGTTATTTCTAACGATTATATCCAATTGAGGTAACTTACCTTAATGGTTACGTTTATAACACTATAAACGTTATAATGCTTGCATTTCTGTTATTAGCACAGTATAGACTGTTACACTTATTATCGACCGTCATTAGTAAACTGTTCACCTTTTGAACTGAATAACGTTATCAATATGATCATGTTGCTTGTATGGAATGTGAAATTGGTTTATATTTCACGGTTTGGTACTATAGTAAACGTTAGCCTGTTTAGTACCGTCAATCAAAAGAGATGATTTGTCGAGATCAATGTTAAATGGATTTTGAATGATTTCAAAGATATGAATATATTTTTATGTGAATTCAAACTATGATTTTTGGTAAAAATAATTGTCAAAGTTAAATTTAACAATTTTATAAATATATAAGATATAACAAATAGAAATGTAAGATATTATTGAATAAATATTTAAATGATATAAACTTTCGGATTGGTTATTTAAATACCAAAATGGTTTGATAAAGGCCTTAACGGTCGCAAAAGAAGTTTGAATGGATTTCAAAACATCAAAATGGAATAATTGAATCATGGATAGACGAGAATTTATAAAAGAGTTTAAAGAGTGATATTTTGTGATAAGCAATCGTTTTAACAACTGGTGTTTCAAATGAATACGAAATGCGATTAAATAACATTTCGTGAATAAGATTTGACAAATTGACAGATTTGAAAGGAATAACGATTTGGAAAGGGGATTTCATAATTTAAAAGAAATCAAAGTTGAAAGTACGATTATGAATTTATAAATGACATTTATGAATGAGATTCAGTTATGTAAATGGAAGCGAGGCTTATTCCGAGGTTCGGAAATGTGTTATTCCGAGGTTCGGAATGATTGATCGAAATGAGTGTTATTCTGAAGATCGGAATGTGTTATTCCGAGGTTCGGAATAGTATCTGCTGGCAAGAGTAAATGAAGTATGAGATTTAAATAACGACAACGAATGTTAATTGTCGATAATGAATTGGAAATGGGATTTTTGAATGCAGTTAACAATGTGAAAGTGAAAGAGAATGGTAAGTTATCGTAATTAATTTGCAAAAGATTTTGATTTAATGAATGCAGCAAGTGATTTGTAAATGTGTTTTGTAACACTGGTTATAAATGGGGTGAACTATTTTAGACATAAGTTTTTAAAGGATTATCATATGATTTTAGATAACAAATAGGTAGTCGAGTATTATTTAAAGAGAATGTGATAAGTGAAAGTAAAATGGCTTTGAAATGAAATCTGTAATATTGTTACAGATGATAAGTTAAATTGTTTCGATCAATATAAGAATTTGAAAAAGTATATCAATATAACAAATGTATAAGGTATTAATATGAGATTTATAAAAGTTTTATTTATGTGGTTTTAAACAAATGGTTTGAATTGTTGAAATAATTTGTAACATCATAATAAAGAGATATTAAGGAATTTTCATAAGAATTCTAATTAGAATTGAAGCTTTGTCGAGATTTAAATCGGATTTTCAAAGGAACGTGTGATTAATAAACTTCTATTTATTCTGAAGACATGAATGTAGTTGGTCAAGGTCTGAGAGGTAATTAAAATACCCAAACTTGAACGACTTCACGATTATCTAAGAATGATATTAGTTTATAAATAAGGACCGTTAAGGGAAACAAAGTTATGATTTCCGGGAATGATATTATAAACTGCTTTGGAACTTTATAAGTTGAATAAGATAAATTTGGAGAATATTATTATTTTATAATAAGAAGTAAAAGCGATGTTTAGATATTGGGAAATTTGAAGAATATAATTAACGGACGGTTTGTGAAGAGGCTAAATGATACTAAGTATCGAATCAGTGAATATATCTTGTTATGGATGAATGGTTGTTTTATTTGATAGTTAAATAACCGACTATCAAATTTGGCACATACGATTGTTGGTATGGAAAGACCGGGATCGAATATATATTCGAAAACCACTCCGTCTAACATACGAATACGTTGAAGATGCTGATTCAAGACGGAGCTATTGAAGACTGTTGATCTTCATAAGTGGAAGGATTACTTAAAATCTCTGACTTGCAAGCAGAGATATACTGTGATTCTGTCGTGATTGGAATCTACGGATTGCAAGGACTTCTCGCTACTGATTCTCAGGGTGATTCCTAGAATGCAGTAGGAGGGTACCTTCGGTTCATCCTGTTCCTGGGTGACTTGTATGGATGAATGTCTGACAGAGTATTTCCAGAAAGGTCACGTACATTGATTTCTCCAACCGTACCAAGAGTGGAAGCGGAGAAGGAAACTTCTTTTAACTAACACGTAAAGTATTGTTGTGGACGTCAATAAGTGATTTCGATGGATCTGACAATGTGGCATTCAAAGTGAATATGATGTGCTGATAAAGCGTAGACTCAAGCCTCATCAACCGGGAAATGACAAAAATCGGGCAGGTAGCATGGCTATGTGGGTCGCTCCCATTAGGGTGTATAATCACCTATCTAGAGAAATTCCTTTTGCTTCTTTAATCTATCGATGCTGTCCCTTTTCGGGAAACGGTGGTTTGAGCCCAACCGTTGGTGATATACATTCGATACACTCAAACGAAATGAGTGGTCGGTCATGTGAGGGCCGGGTTGCAAGACGTTCTTGTTGAACCCAGTGTATTCGCCTCTAGAGATACACTATCGGCAGGTGGTCCCATACCTTGTCAAGGTCGGAATCCAATCTCCAATAAGCACCCGCGGTTTTGTTTGTATACTATATATGTGGAGCGTGAGATGCAAGCGTTCTACTAGATTCTATTTACTTGTATTTAGACATTATGATAATATCAGACAAGATATTGATTTCAAAGCTGTTTTGGGTTATCGTAAGGTAAAAACCGTCCGTGTTTATGTGTGGATTTGGTCTTACGATTATCCTTTCCTTTTGAAAGAATTTGAACTTTAAAATCGTGTTGGATGATTTACCCTTAATACTGTACGAGTTTTTCTCACTCTGGTTCACCAGACTGACCCGGTGTTTTGTAAATGCTCGGGTTAGCCCGGGGTGTACAGGTTCAGGTTTCAACTGCTGTGAAGAGACGAGCTGAAGGAGTTCAAACGTATGATATTCCGCTGTGTGTGTTGTATACGAGACAAATTATTATAACTGTCCCATTGTGTGATGTACTCTGATATTGTAAGTTTTATTTCAAGCTCTCAATAAAGATTTAATTCTATATTATATTTTGTTCTGCTGCGATGTGAGACTCTGACTCTGTGTTGTGTTGTTCTTCTTCTTCTATTCTAATACTTCTTTCTCTCTTACCTCACCCTCTAACTTCTTTCTTATAGTAATCCATTTTCCAGTGCACTTTGGGTTGGACTGGTGTGGTTTGGGTCAGCTCAAAGGGTACCGGAACCTGGGTCGCTACAGAAATGCACAGAGCATGAGAAGAATCAGAATAATAAAAAAAGGAAGCAAGCTTATAGAAAACCAGAGGCAGGCAAATTTTCTACCGCCAAGCCCCAAGGGAAAAAGAAAAGAGACAAATCCTAGGTAAGATGCTTCAATTGTCATAAGCTGGGACACTTCGACTACGAATGCCGAGCTCCAAAAAGGCCAAGGAGAAATGAGTCTGGGCTTAGTCAAAGTTCTCAGGATAAGAGGGAGTGCTATAATTGTCACCAGAAGGGGCACATCAAGCCAAACTGCCCGTTGCGGAAGAATTCTCAAGTGGCGCATGTCTACGATGGAACGACTGCACCGGCTTCTTCCGAGGGAGCATGTAAACCCGATGTTTTAGGAGGTACTCTTAACATTAGGAACATTCCTATTACATTTTTGTTTGACACTAGTGCAACAAGAAGTTTCATTTCTAGTGACACGATTAAAAAGCTAAAATTGAAACCAAGAAAACTTAAAGAATTGATTAGAGCCCATAGTTCGATAGGAGGTTCACTTATTCTCGATCAATATTGTAGAGTGCCTGTTTCTTATTCCTATTTCCAATTCCCTTTTAATTTGATCATCATGAATTTCTCCGGGTATGATATCATACTTGGAATGGATTGGCTAATGAAGTATGAGGCTGAGGTATTATGCGCTGAAAAGGTGGTCAGAATTAAAACCAAATTCGGAGATATTATTGCTATTCCATGCCATGGCTCAGCCACAAATAGGAAATAATTCTGGTCTTCTCTAGAAGCTACTCTTGCTTCTATTAAGGATATTCCTGTCGTTAGAGATTATGCGGATGTGTTTGAAGAAGTTGATAGCTTGCCTCCGCGCAGAGAAATCGACTTCAGGATTGACTTAGTTCCAAATGCAAGTCCCGTTGTGCATCATATTCGGAGAATGACACTAAAAGAAAAAGAGGAGATGAGCAATCAAACTAAACAACTTTTCTGGAAGGGTCTGATCAAGCCTAGCTTCTCAAACTAGGGTGCAGTAGTTGTGTTTGTCCCAAGTCAGACGGTACCCTCAGACTATGTGTCGACTACCGTGACTTCAATAAGCAAACGCTGAAAAATAAATATCCACTGCCACGTACTGATGATCTGTTGGACCGCTTGAATGGAGCGCAAGTATTCTCTAGAATGGACCTAGCTACAGGTTTCCATCAATTGCGCATTGCCGAAGAATGTGTTCCTTTGATAGCTTTCAGAGGGCCAGACTTATTCTATGAATGGCTGGTAATGCCCTTCGGCCTATGTAACGCTCCAACATACTTTGTTGATCTGATGAACAGAGTATTCTAAGATGTTTTAGATAAATTCATGTTGGTTTTCATCGATGACATTCTAATCTTTTCTAAATCCACAGCTGAACACGAAAAGCATCTAAAAGGAGTCTCAGAGATTTTGCGAAGGAATGTGTTGAAAGCCAAATTCTCTATATGTATATTCTGGCAAGAAGAGGTGAAATTCCTCGGCCATGTTGTATCAAAGAAAGGCATGTCGGATGATCCAGGAAAGATCCCAGCTATCCAAGATTGGAAGCAACCTAGCACTCCTACAGAAGTCAGAAGTTTCTTAGGATTGGCTGGCTATTATCGGAAATTCATTAAAGATTTTTTGAAATTATCTTGTCCATTGACAAAGCTAACTAAGAAGTATACAAAGTTCATTTGGACACCTGAATGTGAGGCAGCTTTCCAAGCACTGAAATGGAGGTTGACCACTGCTCCTGTGTTGACCATTATTGATGGCAATCATGATTTGAAAGTTTGGACAGATTCTTCCATTGAAGGTTATTCCTTTTATCTAAATAAACATGTCAGAGATGACATTTTTGATGACAAATCCCATTTTAACATGTTATCCTTTTTATTTGTTTAAGGTATTGGTGTGGTGTTAAAGCAAAGGGACAAAGTAGTCGCATATGCTAGCCGCAGTTGAAACCACATGAGAAGAAATACCCCACTCACGATCTTGAATTGATGGCCATCGTATTTGCTCTAAATATATGGAGGCACTATCTCTTGGGTGAGAAGTTCGAACAGTATACTGATCAGAAATCCTTAAAGTATCTGTTCACCCAAAGAGATTTGAACTTGATGCAACATTTGTTGGGTTGAATTTCTTGCGGCCTATGACCTGGACATCTTACATACTCCAGGAAAAGCCAATGTTGTAGCTGATGCACTCAACAGGAAGAATACGGCCAGCACCAATCTTTTCCTCGCCAATCTCATTATTACACCTTCCTTGATTGATAAGATCTCTAATCTTTAGAAGAATGATGAATTTATTCAGAGAGTTAGCAAAAGGGTTAGGGAAGGCGAACCCACGAGTTTCCAGATTGACGACAAAGGGGTTCTGAGGCTATTAGGCCGAATTTGTGTTCCGAACCTTCCTGAGCTCAGAAGGGAAGTAATGGATGAATGTCACAAATCTAAGCTCAACATTCATCCAAGGGTGAGCAAGATGTATCATGACCTCAAGCGCACATTTTAGTGGAGATCTATGAAGAGAGATATTTCTATATATGTTGCTAGATGTCCTACCTGCCAGCAAATCAAAAGTGATCAACAGAAGCTAGCAGGATTGTTGCAACCGCTAGAGGTTCCAAGTTAGAAGTGGGACCAAATTTCTATGGACTTTATTGATGGCTTGCCCTGAACTAGAAAAGGGAATGACAGTATATAGGTGATTGTAGATCGCTTCACAAAGACTGCCCATTTTATCCCTGTCAAATCTAATAGAATAGCTCAAAGTCTGGCCCAGCTTTATTCCAGAGAGATTGTCAGACTACATGGAGTTCCCAGTAGCATCGTTAGTGATCGTGATCCGATATTTGCTAGCAAATTCTGGAAAGCATTCCAAGTAGAGCTTAGGACCAAGTTGAGTATGAGCATCGCTTATCATCCTCAGACAGATGGCCAGACCGAGAGGGTGAACTGCATATTGGAACATTTGTTGTGGGCATGCATTCTTGATTTTTGCGGGTTATGGGAAGATCATTTACACTTGGTTGAATTCTCTTATCATAACAGCTACCAAGCAAGCCTGTAGATGTCTCCATTCGAAGCATTATATGGAAGGCCATGCAGATCTCCCACATGGTGGGTGGAACCAGGAAATCGATTAGTATTGGGTCCCGACATGATTCGTGAAGCATCAGATAAAGTTGATTTTATTAAGAAGCGACTACTAGCTGCTTAGAGCCCACAAAAGAGCTATGCAGACTCCCGAAGAAGGGATTTAGAATTCTCTGTTGGGGATCTTGTGTACTGAGGGTCTCCCGGATTTGGGAAGACTGGGAAATTGGCGCTGAGATTCATTGGTCCATTCCCTAATCTTGAAAGGATTGGAACTCTCGCTTATAGGGTACAGTTGCCTCACTGGTTGCTAGGGGTTCACGATGTATTCCATGTGTCTCAAATTTAGAAGCATGTTCATGATCCAGACTTAGTTGTGGAGGAAGCAGCACAACAAGATTTGGAGATTACCCCAAGATTAGCAGTGAGAAGAGAGCCAGCGAAAATTGTTGGCAAAGAGACCCGAGTTCTGATGAACAAGAGGATCCACTTAGTCTAAGTGCAGTGGAGCGGGGATCCTAGAGACTGTACATGGGAGACTGAGGATAACATTAAACAGGCTTATCCCAAGTGCAGAGTGGACATCTCTGAGTGACTCTTGTATTGAGGTACATTTACAATATCTTGCATTTTCCGTTTTGTTTCCTACTTTACTATTGTTTCCTTTTCAGGGACGAAAAGCTTTTAAGTGGGGGTGATTGTAACAACCCAGAAAATCAGAACCAATTTAAAATTTTATTTTGCCTATTTCAATGAATTTTGAAGTAAAATAATTTATTTTAAATAATAACGACTAGAAATTTATTTAAATCGAAGTTAGAACGAATATATTTATTTTAATTTTAAAAGGAATTAGAAATAGCACGGTAGTTTGAAAAGTTGAATCTGAACTTGGATGAATGTACAGGATTCAAAATAAAACGGATTTTAGTGAAACCAAAAATATCTAAATCTGTTTAAAAATATCTTTTCAACGAATCGAAAAATCAAAATTTCATAGCGGGAATAAAAAGTTATGGCCAGTTGAATATTCAGAATAGTCGCTATGGAATATAGTATAATTTATAGCCCGTATAAAAGGCCATTATACAAACAACCTCCGTTTTTGACGAAACCACTTTTGTCGGATCCAGAATGTCAAATTATTGCTAAGTTTAATTTTCCAAAATTTTTGGAATTAATTTGTGAGCGTAGTAAATTAAACTCTAATTTGATAATTTCTATTGAATTTGATCGACCGTTAAAAATGCCATTTTTCAAACGGTCTCCAAATTCGATGAAATTAATTTTTTTAGGACCGTATCGTCAAAACATAGCTAGATTTATTTTTTGGGAATTTTCGGAGTCTGTATGGGGCTCCGGTGAATTTAAATGCACGATCGAATTAATTTAATAAAGGATTTAAATTTTAAATTAAAGAAATCAGGCCGAAAACAATCGTTTGGGCTGATGGACCTAACCCATTGGTTCCGGAACAGGGGCAATTAGGTAGGAACAGCTCCTGCTGGACTGAAATGGGAGTTGTTAAGGATTTACGGGTTTATTTGCAAAATGGGTAATTAAATATTATAAAAATACATCTTTCTCTTTACCAAACCCTAATTCCCTTTACAGAGTCGCCGCCTACATCAAAATCTATGGCCATGAACACTAAATCCTTTCCCTACTAAAATCTATCAATCCACACATTAAATCCCTCCACTCCTTTAGACAATTTCGAAGAGATTTTCATCCTCTTGAAATCCATACGGTAAACACGCCCTGAATTTGCTCGTAGTTCGAGAACCAGCACCCCGAAGGGTCAACGCATCAACCGCCGCTATGCTCCCTAGGTGCGAACGCACTTGTCTCGGTGGGGCCCATTTAGGGCGCCTCTCTCCCCTCTTCGACACTACGGTGTCGGATCGTCGCGAAGTTGAACCATTGGAGCGAAAATTGGTGACCTAGGATTGAAAGAGAAAGAGGAGCGTGCGGCCTTGGTTCTGTGTTGAAGAAGAGAGTAAAAACATGTTTTATTATTTTATTAATTTAATTTAAAAACTATTATCAATCTAAATTAAATCATAACTCGCTCATGCTGAATCAAAATTGAACGATTTCTGAAGTGTTACGATCGAGAGTCTGAGATCTACACTCCAGGAGTGACTAGAACCATTTCTAAGCTGATCAAATTTTGTCCAAATTTTCAGATTTGAATCTTTCAGATTTAAACGACTGTGAGAAATCTATTTTTTTTAAACAATTAGAAATAATTCTGATTTTATTTGTCACCAGTCGACAGTTAATTCCTATTTCATGATTTGTTCTGTGCTGAATGTAATATATAGATCTATTTGTTTGGTGATGTTATGTGGTGATAAAATTGTTAAACATATCGATCTGTAGTGATATAATTTGTTAGAAACATATAGATCAATTTGTAGTGATAAATTGAGTAAAACAAAAATATATAATTTTTGTTTAGATAAAATGATCAAATATAAGAAACACCAATTTTTATATATTTGTTGAATTAGAATTTTCAACAAATATGAAAACACCAATTATATCTATTTGTTGGATTAGAATTTTCAACAATCATGAAAACATCATTTTTTGTCTATTTTTGTTGAATTAGAATTTTCAACAATTATGAAAACATCAATTTTTGTTTGTTTGTTGAATTAGAATTTTCAACAAATATGAAAATATCAATTTTATCTATTTTTTGAATTAGAATTTTCAACAATTATGAAAGTACCAATTTTTATCTATTTGTTGAATTAGAATTTTCAACAAATATGAAAACATCAAAATTTGGACATTTATTGAATTAGAATTTTCAACAAATATGAAAACATCAAATTTTGGACATTTGTTGAATTAGAATTTTCAACTAATATGAAAACATCAAATTTTGGATATTTGTTGAATTAGAATTTTATGAAAACATCAATTTTTGTCATTTTGTTGAACTAAGAGTTTTCAACAAAAATGAAGTATCAAATTTACCGTTGTCTTGAACAAGAAGATTCACCAAAAATGAAATATCACCTTTTATACATTTTGTTGAATTAAATTTTTTAATAAAAATGAATCAAACATTTTTGTCATTTTGATTGAATTAGAATTTTCAATCAAAATGAAATATCACTTTTGCCATTTTGATTGAATTAGAACTTTCAACAAAAATCAAATATAAATTTCTATCAACTTATGGAACTAATATAAAAATAGAAATGTTCATGTTTTTAAAATAAGAACATGATTAAATTAAAAAGTTAACATTTTTAATGTAATGTTAGAACATAGAAAATGTACATGTTTTAAAGTAAAACATGTTTTACATTAAAAATTTACTTTTTAATGTAACAATAGAAATATAGACAAATATTCATGTTTTAAAATGAAACATGTTTTACGTTAAAAACACACTTATTAATGTAATAATAGAATGTAACGACCCGGATTTTTGGTCTGTTAATTTTAAATATTTAATATTTGTTTTAAATATTTAGTTGATAATATAAATTAATTTTTATATCGAGCTATCGATTTAATAATTGAATATAATTTAATTTAGAATATATTGAATTATTGTAATTCGAAATATAATTGAAATTGAAGTTAAAAACTGAATCAAAATGATTCAGATGATAAGTAGGAATTTTATTTGATATATACGATAATAAATAATATTTTATTATCAAAGAATTTGTGGTTTTCAAATTTAAATTATATTATATTAATTTAATATGGTATATATGTTGAAATTAAATTTCAGAATATATACTGTTCAATTCAGAATAACGTTATTACATTGGAACGAGGGTCGGTACGCTAAAATAGCGGTTCACGATTTTTAATTGTGAATCTTGAGATATTTATAAGGGATAAGATCGAAATCGAATCGAAAATCAAATCGATATCTATTTAAAAAGAAATAAAAATCTCTTTAAATCTAATCGAATTAAAAACAAATCAAATCAAAATCCGTTTCAAAAGAATAAAAATCTCCGTAATATCAAATCACATTAAAGAAAAACCTACCCTACCTAATTCCTTAATGAATAAGTCTTCCTCAACTATAATATCGCACCTAGCCTCCTCTTTATTTTCTCTTCTGTTAAAAACAAAATGTAAATCTAAACCCATTTCTAGATGAAATCGAAGCTAGTGAAGCAGGCACTCGCAACAAGACTTCGACAGTTTAAGGTTGACGGCTAGGGCTCGATTTTGGTGGTAGAGGAGTGCGCAATCGATTGAGTTGAGTGCGATTTGGGTCTGTAGAGGCACACGTAAATTAGGGTTACGAAGTTTGGGGTACTCTGATGATCGATAGTTGGATGAAGGCGTTGTTTGCAATCGCGATGGGGAGAAGCTGCATTAGTGAATAAATGATGTAGTTCGATGCTGATGCCCTCCTCCTGTAGCTTGTTGTCGGAGTTCCATTAAAAGGAAATTGGGGAGTTCGATGAATGAAATTGGAGCTGCGAGGTCTTCCTGGGAGGATCGTCAGTCAAATGCGAAGGTCGACAGTAGTGGTGACGCAATGAATGAGGGGGCCGTGACTTCACAGAATGAGGGACTGGGCGAGTTGATGACCGAGGGACGGTTTCAAACAGAAAGGTGGACACTTCATTTTTCTTTCTATACTTTCATTTTCATTGTCAAATTTTCACTGTTTTTCACTAGCTGCATTCTGTAATTTATGGTTAGGAGGATACATCCTCTAGATAACGGAAGCAGTATTCATGGAAGAAAAAGAAACACTGGAAAAGCAATTATTCCAAACCAGTATTAACATAATTTGAATAGTTCAATGATTCCTTTCAAGCAAGTCTTTATTAATTCAGCATCAACTCCTTCTGCCTAGCATTTAGTCTTGCAAAGAGGAGATCATGAAGCTTGTAGGATGTGACTCAGTGAAAGAATTGTTGTAAAATAAGTAAAGGAAGGATTTAAAACATATTAAGGTAATAAATTTTAATAATTTCATGCTTAAATCCTTTTAACATAAATGCTTGTTAGCTAATGAATGTAACATTAAAATATATACAAGATTTTTATCGGATCTATTTAGTCGTGAAATTCAAAGTCGAGGACCACATAAGCTGGAATTAAAATTGGAACCAGAATGGGTCAAAAATAAATCGCAGTGAGTAAATCTCACTCACCTTTTATTTAGAATTTATTTTTATTTGTTAAAAATAATTGTTTGTTTCTTGTTTGAATGCTTTCTGGTTGTTTTAAATATATTAGTTATTTAGGGTGACTATTATATATATATATATAGGTTTGGTGGTTGGATTCCCGCAGTCTCATTAGCGGATGCCCGCGGTACCATTAGCGGATGATTACCCTATACTCCCCACGCTATGATAGTAGATGACCATCTATACCGCGATATCCTGCCTCGAAGCAGGATGGGTATAATTTATGTTGACTAACATCTGTGGATGCAGGAAAAACAGGTTGGAGGAATCCAACTGAATTCTTCAAAAATATATTATCTGTTTGTTTGCACATATACTGTCATATATGATGTGTTAGAAAACCTGTCAATTATAATTGGTTGTTTTGATTGTTTGAAATATCACTGGGTCTTAATGTTGATTTATAAAAATATCGTGAAAGAGATTTTGAGATTTAAAAGGAAAATTCTATTTTCTAAAATAGAATTTGAATTTAGAATAGGTTAAAGATATTTACTTGTGTTGGAAATATATAAAACAAGTTTGAATTTATAAACGATGTTTATAAATTAAATAATACAAGAAATTGAAGTGAATTTATAAGTGGTGTTTATAAATAAAATAGATTGATTTTCATTGGATAATCAGATAATTAAAATGAAATTATAAACAGTGTTTATAAATAAACGTTGGAATTTATTCTGATGCTTAGAATATAAATTGAACTAAAATAGATCCGAAAGGATTTATGATTTGAATTCGATTAATTTGAATATCATTGGATAATTTGAATTTTAAAGTCAAGTACGAATTTAAAGATAGAAGATGAAATCATTTTGAAAAGGTGAACAATGGTTTTATTCCTGAAATAGGAATATAAAAGGAATTGAGTTTCAAAATAGATTTTTGAAATGAAGCTTGTTTTATTATATAAAACAACGAAGTTGGATTTATAAACAATATTTATAAATCTGGTGAAATAGATTATCTTGGATAATTTAAAGTTTTAAATTTAAAAATAGAAATTGAAATTAGAAATTGAAAATAGAAATTGAAAGTAGAATTTGAAAATAGAATTTGAAATCGTTTAGTGGGAACGACGAAATATATTTCAGAATGAGGATTGTAAACAGAATTGAATTAAATCTAAGGACTTATATTTTATCTCCAAAAAAATTGGAATATTATATATAAGATAGAGTTGTAAATAAAATTTACAATTGAGTTATGAAAATCGACGATTTAGAAAAATCGAAATGTTTAACCTAAATTTGGAAAGTCGATCTAATAGATATATTGAAATAAATTAGAATGGAAGTGAAATTTATTTATAAACGAAGTTTAAACCGTTTAATATATAATTAAAATGGACTTGTCGCAGCACTATAGTTCGTGAATTAGCATTTCGAACTTCATTTGAGTATATAGGACTCAATTTAAGTCGGAATTCTTTGAAATAAGAATCGTCAGGACCGATTTGAAAATAGTTTTCTAATGGAAGAGAAAAATCTGGATTTCGTCTTATAGATTTTGAGTTATGTCAAAACCAACTTTCAGAAAAACAGCGCTAGAACGATTATAAAGCCAAAACGGTTTATTAGAATAAATAAAGGGTTTTTGAGTAAATAAAATATGGATTTTCATTAGAAAAATACACACTTGAGTTATGAAAATATATCTGAACTCAAGTGGAGTAGTGGATTGATTTTTGAAAACAAAAATCAGTTTTTTAATTATTAAATAGAATTTACTAATTTGAATAAAAATTAGTTAATGAAATTTTGAATCAAAAATTGGACTTTGAATAAATGAAATGGATTTGTAAATTCATATCTGGAATCTAATATTGAAATTTGAGTTGGAAATAACATTTGATTGTTTTATAAACAAATTAATTTATATTTGAACGTGATATGTTCAAATAAGAAGTGAGATAGGAAAAAGAGTTAAATATAGAATAAATTAGCGAATCGAGTTTAAAATGACTGGATTGAGTTGTAATAAATTGGGAATGGATAGATATGTGTTAGACAGGTATGGAATGAAGTATATGAAGAGATATTATTGAAATGCCCGACAAAAAGGTACACATTTAAATTCCATATGAGATTTTATGCACCGAATCGGCTAGCCGCTTGGCTTTTTCTTTTGATTGGAGAGGCTTGTGTGATGGTTTGGGGATTTTCCCGATGCCCCCAGCACAAAGGAGATTATGGCGAAATTTTCCGGAAATTTAAGGAGTTAGAATATTTTTAAGAAAATTTGATAGTTAGAAATCAATGTATCGATATATATAGAATTCGATAAGTAAATGAATTTAAAAATAGAATATTATAAACAAAAAGGAAATCGATAATTCGGTAATAGAAAGAGAAATATACATACGTTTAAAAACGAATAATTGGTTTGTATGGTGTTGATTTTTTCCGAAATAATGATTTTGTCTGTTTTGAAGTTAAATATGTTTTCAGTCAAGGTCTGAGAGGTAATTTTACCCCAACTCGATTGTTTTCATTACTAGCTGATAAATAGCAAGATTCAATCTCGATAATCAATATTTGAATAAGATTTAGTTGAATACAGTATTTCGGGTTGTAATGATGTTTTACACCACATTCGTTTTTACCCAAATAAGTGGAATTTTGGAAATATAACAATAAATATTTCCTAAGTATATAAATGAATAGTCGGGAAAGAAATAAGTAATTGGAATGTTCTCCAATTATAAATAGAAAATATTTTCTAAGTGTAGGAAATAAAAGAAGGCGATATATGGAAATGTTTTCCAAATGAATAAGAAGCCAAGATGATAATTGAAAATATTTAGTTAATAAATATTGATAAAGGAAGTGGAGAAGTGATTTAATTAATGAAATATTAATTAAAAGACCCAGTGATTGTTCGATGTTTTGAATGGATGTTTTTTTTTCTTCGATAGTTAAATAACCGACTATCGAAGTGTTTGCCAATATCGTTGTCAATGTGGAGAGACCGGTTGGATTATTATCCGAGAACCACTCTGTATTGGCAGTAGCGTTGCGAATCAGATTATATAAAGATAATCGAAGACGAAGTGAAGTGCAAGGGCTTTTTCTATTAGTAGAAATTGTGCCTTCGGTTTCGTTCAGTCCCAGAACGAACGTATATGCACGAATGTCTGACAAAGTATTTCCAATGATCGAATATGTTGGTATGTATAAACATATATGGTGGCAACGGATTTATTCCCTTAGCATAATATCCAGAATATATTTGTGCAAATCAATTAGTGATTAACGGATCTGACAATGTGGCATTCAAAGTGATTGTTCTATCAATGAATGATAAGTAATCGCAGCCTCAGGTCTCAACAACCGGGAAATGACAAAAATTAGGCAGGCAACATGGCTATGTGGGTCGCTCCTATTAGGGTGTATAATTACCATTCTAGAGATACTCGTTTCATTCTTTAATCTATTTGATGCTGTCCCATTCGGGAAACGGTTGTTGATCCCAACCGTTGGTGATATACGTTCGATACACTCAAGCGAAATGAGTGGTCGGTCATGTGTGGGTCGGGTTGCAAGATGTTCTTGTTGAATCCAGTGCATTCCCCTCTAAAGATATACTATCTGCAGGTTACCTTGTCATAGTTGGAATCCAAACTCCAATAAGCGCCCCTGCGGTTTTTGATTTTATATTATATATGGAGCGTGAGATGCAAGCGTTCCACTAGATTGTTATTTATTTGATTTAGACACTATTATAATATCACTGGATTTTCATATCAAAGTGTTTCGGGTTATAGTAAGGTAAAAACCGTTCATGTTTATATGTGGGCTGGTCTTACTATTATTCTTTCTTTCTAAAGGATTTTTAAAGTTAAACAAATGGTTGGAGTTTACTCACACCAGTCTCATGACTGACCCAGAGTTTATTTTGTTTGTTTTCCCTAAACTCTTGGGTGCCCAAATTTGTACGGGCAGTCAAGTAGTCGAGATTTTACAGATTCACTTGGAGGAGTTTGAAGCAGGAGGCTTCACCAGTTAGCTATAGACTATCATATATTCCGGTGTGTACCATGTTTGTATTTGGAAACAGGTGTTTATAACTGTTCCAGAAATAGCCGTTGTGCTCTGATGATGGTATGTATATAAAGTTACTAATTTGTATTTCAAAAGTTATGCTATATAATATATTTTATTCGTTCCGCTATGAGATTTGTCTTCTTTTTTTTCTTCTATTCTAATATTTCTTTCTTTCTATTTCTCATCCTCTAACTTCTTTCTAACAATGATTCGTATTTCTGTGCAATTTAGGTTGGGTGTGTGGTGTTATTAGTCAACTCAGATAGTACGGATTTGCGGGTCGTTACATAGAATGTAGACAAACATTCATTTTTAAAATGAAGACATGTTTTACATTAAAAACTCACTTTTAATGTAATGATAGGAATTAGACAAGTATACATGTTTTTAAGATAAAAACATGTTTGCGTTAAAAACTTTGTTTTTAATGAAATGAATGAATCACTAGAAAATGTTTATTTTTAAAACAAAGGCATGTTAACATTAAAAATATCATTTTCTATAAAAGAATGATTCATATGAAAATTGTTCATATTTGAATAAAAGTGTTGAAACATTAAAATCATAATTTTTAATGTAAAGTTTGATTTATTGGAAATATTGACTGTTTGAATAAAAATGTTGCAACATAAAAAAAATCCATTTTTAAGGTAAAAGTGATTAAGTAGAAAATATATGTTAGAGAATGTTTGTAGGTTAAACATTATTTTTAACATGCTAGGAAGAAGGAAAATAAAAGCATCGCTTTCATACATTTTGTAGGTTATATGAATTGTTAAATTTTCATTTATATTTACATTGCATATATTAGAATTTATATGCGTTGTTAAAGTTACATTTATATTTACATTGCAAATATTAGAATTTATACGCATTGTTAAAGTTACATTTATATTTACATTGCATATATTAGAATTTATATGCATTGTTAAAGTTACATTTATATTTACATTGCATATATTAGAATTCATATGCATTGTTAAAGTTACATTTATATTTACATTGCATATATTTGAATTTATATGTATTGTTAAAGTTACATTTATATTTACTTTGCATATATTAGAGTTTATATGCATTGTTAAAGTTACATTTATATTTACGTTGCATATATTAGAATTTGTATGTATTGTTAAAGTTACATTTATATTTACATTGCATATAGTAGAATTTATATGCATGGTTAAAGTTACATTTATATTTACATTGCATATACTAGAGTTTATATGCATAGTAAATTACATTCTTTATTATGCATAGTAAAGTTAAAAATACAAATGCATATAAAAAGTAGCTTTTTATTTGTCATTGACTCAGATGTCATGTAAATGAAATTTATTTTGCTTGAATATGTAGATCTGATATGCCAATAAAAACATTATTTTATTTGGCATACTCAACACGTTAGTGGAATCATCGAATGGTTTATAATTATATATATAAATTAAAATTAAAATTAAAACGAATCGCGCGCGGTAGTTTACGTTTCGGAGTCGTAACTTTAAACGATTATACCAAGAGATCCAACCGTCAGATTTTCCTAAAACTGGAACCGTTAGGGCCGCTTTAGGAAGATCTTTCCAACAATATAAATTTTGTTAAAATCCAATGGTTAGATTTCAAGATAAGTGTAAATCAAATTTTGATAAAAACAGCGCCAGAGCCGCCTATTGACCCGAAGCGTCGTCAAATTAATTTAGCTATTTTTTTATATATAAAAATAGCGATAAATCATCATTAAAAACTATTAAAGATATGAAATGGTTTTAAACTATATATATGCGACAATCATTTGACAAGACCGAGTTCAATCTCATTTCAAATGATTATATGACGATTTAAATCGAAGATGTTAAAGACGGCGATTGAAAACCGGCGATCTTCACATCGAAAGGATAACTACTGATGCCCGGCATTGGTTGGCTCCCAGTAAGTGGTTAAAAGTGGTAGTTGTCCGGGCGTACTTGTTGATTATCTGGATATGCGAGCACCTCTCTTCCGTATTGGACATACGGGATGAGGAATAAGGTGTCTCTGGTTTCGTTCAGACCTAGAACGGACTTGTAAATGGATGTGTGTCTGATATTGAATTTCATTCCATGTAAATTGATTTCTATTTAATATATATTTGTTGGTGGCAGAGCATTTATTCTCTTGCTTAACACCCTTCTCTGAGGTGCATGAGCTCAGAGGTTATATATTGGTAGTTATCGGTCGCATGACGTGAATTGTTAATGTGACATGCCAAGATGCAATTGGTAGGGCTTTTGTTGAATAGCAGAGCCTTGTGGATGATGATCAAAGCATAGCCTATTTTGGCATAGCTTTGTGTATAGCGTTACCTCGGGAGCCTCACACCCCGGTAGGAGTCATAAACGGGACAAGGGAACGCAGGGAGTGCACACGTTTCTTTCTAGCTAAAAGTGGTGTCCGCGTTTACAAGCCCTGACATTTTTACTTATGTGGCTGATGGAATGAGGCACCTCGGTTTTATTGGTCGATAGTGACCATTTTATAGGTCCAATAGGATCGGGAAGCATGTGTTCAGGCATAATTAATCCACTAAGGTATATTTGTGGACCGGCCCTGCAAGATCCAAGGGTTCACTGCGGGGAACCCTGAGACATGCTAGAGTGTCTCGAATCGGTAGGAGATCGTCCCTAGCCTTAACTCATGCTGGAAACCCAATCCCCAATACAACATTACGGTTTTGATTGTAAACCTATATATGGCGACATAGTATATGGTAGCTATGCCGGCTAGGATTGATACATTTACTTCGAAGTATTTTTGAAACTAATTAGACACTAATAATAATATTAAAGTATTATTTTCTACGTATCAAGCATTTTTGATCATTATAAGGTAAAACTCTATCCTCAATTTGCGTTGCATTGTGTGATGGGACTTGAGTTTTATAATGATTTCATTTTTCTAAAAACCATTGCATTGTTTTTGAAATAAAATTTATTAAACATATGCACTGGCAATCCAATGGAGTAAACCCGTTCCGCGTTAGCGTCATGATCCAGTGATTAGCCATATTGTTAGTTAAGAAAGATGTAACGACCCGAATTTTGTCGACTTTGGTTATCGCCATAAACTCGATGATGACTGACCAAACATCGAAAAATACCAGAAAGTTAATGAAAGAAATTAGAGGGTGAGGATAGATAAGATAGAAACTTAGAATAGAAGAAGAAGAAGAACACAACATCAGAGTAACACGAACCTCACAGCGGAACGAATAACATATAATAGATAACATATCCTTGAAATAAAATCAGTATATGTATACAATAACATTATCAGAGTAAAAAACTTACAACACTGCGGAAATAACTATAGCTATATGATCCTGAAGCCTCCTGCTCCAGCTCTTCAAGTATATGTAAATCTGGACTACTTGACTGCCCGTACAAAATTGGACACCCAAGAGTTTAGGGAAAACAAAACAAAATAAACTCCGGGTCAGTCATGAGACGGGTATGAGTAAAACAGTTTAAACAGTTTGAACAAATAAACGATATCTCATAAGATCATGTTGTATAACGGAACGGGTTTTTCCCTTATGAGAATCCAAAATATCTTTATATCAAAACCATTTTGATAGTATAATAATGTCTATCAACCACAATATAATAATCATCTAGTAGAAACGCTTTCATCTCACATTCTACATATATAGTATATAATCAAAAACCGCAAGCACGTATTGGGTAATGGATTTCCAGCTATGACAAGGTATGGAACCACCTTTCGCTAGTGTACATCTAGAGAGAAATACATTGGGTTCAACAAGAACATCTTGCAACCCGGCCACACATGACCGACCACTCATTTCGCTTGAGTGTATCGAATGTATATCACCAACGGTTGGGATCAACAACCGTTTCATGAATGGGACATCGTCAACAATAGATTTTTATAAGTAAATGAAATCTCTAGATCAGGTGATTATACACCCTAATAGGTGCGACCTACATAGCCATGTTGCCTGCCCGATTTTTATCATTTCCCGGTTGATGAGGCTTGAGGTTACGCTTTTATCATCACATCAGATTCACTTCGAATGCCACATTGTCAGATCCATCGAAAATCACTAATTGACGTCTTCAACAGTACATTACGTGTTAGCTAAAAAAGTTTCCTTCTCCGCTTCCACTCTTCGTACGGTTGAAGAAATAAATGTACGTGACCTTTCTGGAAATACTCTGTCAGACATTCATCCATACAAGCCATCCAGGAACAGGATGAACCGAAGGCACTATTCAGTACATCCATCTTAGGCACTGTTATCTAAGACTTATACAATAGCCCTTGCACTTTACTCCGTCTTCAATTATCTTTGGTATATATGATTCGCAATGCTTATGCCAATACAGAGTGGTTCTTTGGATAATAATCCAACCGGTCTCTCCTTATTAACAACGTTAAAATGGTCGAAAACTTCGATAGTCGATGAGTTAACTATCAAAGAAAAACACATGTGCAAACAACGATATTATTTCCAAATGGAAATTATATCGATCAATCATCAACCATATATATATATATATTTGTATTTCCTTATTTTCTACATTTAGAAAATATACGTTATTAACATTGGAAACATTTCCATAGCTTAATTACGTATCACTATTCTTCCACATCTATTAGACTCTAACTATAAACTAACAAGAGAACAACTTCCTAAGTATAAACCCCGAAGGCCGAACCAACGTCAGATTGATACTCAGGAAACCATTCAACTTATTAATCTCTAGTCAGTTTCCAATTTCTGTTTAACTTCATTTCGATTAACTCTAATTGATTAACTCTATTTGATTTATCTTTTCACTAAACTTCTTTTTATCTCATCAATTTCCTTTTATAATCCTATTTAGTTTCCAACTAAATATTCCTTTATAATTCTATTTAGTTTCCAACTAAATATCCCTTTTATAATTCTATTTATTTACTAAATAAATATTCCTTTATTCTATTCTATTCGTTTTATTAACATTTTTCCCTTTTATAAAACTCTATTCATTTTATAAACATTTTCCTTTTATTTACTTTCGAAATATTTCCTTTTTATAAAATCTGTTGATTTTATAAAATCCCTTTATTTCAATATACATTGAAATAATTCTTTTTACATCCCAGGGTCTTTTTATGATATTTTAAATATCGAATAACAATGATCAACATCATTCTAACACACATAACCCATAACAGATTATATATCACATCATATATCAAAATATATGGAAAACAGTAAAATAAATGTTGAGGAATCCAGTCGGATTCCTCTAACCTGTTTCCCTGCATCACAAATGTTAAACAACACAAATAACACGAATATAAAATATTCTGATAAACTGAATCAATATTCGATTAACGATATATATATATATCATTATCTAAAATTTCAACCAATACATAAGCAATTCAATCAAACAGTTAACACACCACAATCAACATATAATTCTCAGTTCTAAGAATACGATATAAAAATATAACTGTTCAGAGTTGGTGAGTTTTACTCAAATTGGTAATTCATCGTTAAAGAACGATAAACTGTTATTTGATTTGAATCAAACTATTTATTTCGCCATAAATTCAAACAAGCTCCAATCCATTCCTAGTCATTTCCAGTGTGTAGCCCTCTCCTATACGATCCCAACGTGACCAGTTTCGTTGAGTTTCATTTTTGCATGATCAAGTTATGACTTTTCAAACTTAATATACATTGAAATAAAATAAAACTTGAATCTTTAAATTAAATGGGCCTTAACTTTCTTCCGGCCCATGCCCTTGACCCCAAATCCGCTTGTTTGCCTTCTTCCTCACCACCGAATTACCTAGCTCCAGGAAATGAACGCACTTCCATCTCCTCTTCCACAAATACATGAACCATTTCTCACTCCTTCATTAAACTTAAATTCAAACTAATTTCACCAAAATCCACATCATGATCTCCTCTTCTCCTTCATATCATCACGTCCCAATTCGACGTCCACCTCAGGAACTGCTCGAACCCTTTTCGTGTATTACAGTGTCAACCACCGAAAAATCTCATCACCGAAATCCGCCAATTCCTCACAGACAAACCCAATCCCAACCACAAACAAAAATCTCAACTCGAATTTGCAATTCTATTACCAAAACACTTTAAATCCCCAGCCCTAGCTCGCTCTTTAACCGACGTCGAACAAAAAAAAAGGTATCGAACCCTTAGCTGGGCATACCAGATCGAAGCACATACTTGTAGGAGTTTGAATACACAACCCTGTTGATTTATAGTATTAGTTTTTGATTTCCTATGATTTTTCTTTCAAACGAATGTTTACTGGAGAAATGAAAAGTCACGGCGCATGTTTGACCAGAGAATGAGGAAGTTCGGGTTTAGAATTAGGTTAGTGTATTTATAGAATTTTTAGATTTTAGTTTGTGTGGATTATCTTCTTCCACATTTTCTCTTTTGATTTTTCTTCTATGGCTTCGGTTGGAGTTTTCTGATCCAAGAAAACAGTGGTGGCTTGAGAACATGAAATGTGGCCTCTTGTTTACCAATAACTTAGGATTATTTCATTTTATTTTTATCAACCACAGTTTGTATTTATTGTTAAAATTCCCTATGGTCAAACACGGTATCTAAAAATCACGAAAATGGACATGTAGCTACAGCTCGACATTACGGTCCCAACGAAAATGGTTTCGTCGAATTCCGACTTCGTTTGCTCACATAGCGTATTTTTAACCATCAAAATACTGACTGTTTTTCACTCTAAAGTTCCGTACGGCCACAAAGTGACTCTAAAATCCCGGAACTTGGAATCTATCAATAATTTGATGTTGCAAATCCAACAAAATTAGTTTCATCATAGTGGCTATTTTTAAAGCTCTAAATAACCCATTTATATATATAAATATATTTAAATATAATTAAATTTAATATTTAAAAATAAATATTATCGTCTATATTCACAGTGGAATACCATACAGGTCCAGAATAATCCTGTATGGATTTCTACCTCGATATTTCATCATCAGCATTATGACGATATTCGATTTATATTTAAATCCTTTTATAAATCGTTATAAATTATAAAGGAATTCCACAACGACTTTTCTGAAATTTGATTTGGACATAAATCAAAATCTACACGACGAAATCCCGATTTTTCTCTTTCACTAGAAAAATATAATTCACCAGCTCCTAACGTTTCTTGTTTCACAGAAATCCGATTTAAAACGGACCCTGTATACTCAGTTGAAGTTCAAATCGCCAAATAGCGAACTGTCGCGCCGTTTCCAGCTCGATTATAATTATAATATAATTATATGTTCAAACTGACGTTATTTAAATATATTCGTCATCCTAATTCAATTCTAAACTGAATAATATATTTCGAATTTTCCCAATTCACACCATATCGCCATTTCGGCCAATTCTGATTATTACATAATTATATATATTATTTAATTATTATTTTAATTAAATATTCAATATAATTTAATTAATTGATCATTTGAATTCTAAATCACTTTATAAATAATTAAATTAATTGATTATTATATCGCTAAAAATGCGGGTCATTACAAAAGATTTCACATACCAGTCCCATGACAGACTCGTAGTTGTTTCACTTTGCAAACTCGGGTGCCCTCTTTCCACACGGGATGCCAAATGACAGGTTTAGGTATGGATGCATTCTGGATTGGATCTTGCTTAAGGAAGAAGATGAAGAACATTTTCCTTTTAATCTTTTTATTGCTACTTGAGACATTTAGACATTATTGATCTTTGATATATTTGATGGAGATTGAGACTTATTTCTTTCTTTGTTGAGACTTCTATTTGCTAAGTGTAACCTATAACTGCATACTCTGATGTCTTTGATGTTATGATGTTGATGACATTCTTATTTCCGCTGCAATGATTTATGTGTTATGTTATTATCTGAGATCTGCTATTGTTGTAATTATGTTATACTCCTATGATTATCCTTGCTTTCGAACTACGGAAGTTTGGGGTCATCACAATTTGATTATCAGAGGAAATAGGAAATCAAGTCGATTATTTGAATTAAATTTCCCGATTTAATATTTAAGTTGATCAAGTCAACTTGATGATAATTCCAGAACAACAACGTTGCTTGAAAAGGGTTTAGGATTTGGAAAATCAATTGGATTTACAAATTACGGTTTGTCGAATATTTTAGACATCGAACTTCTACGAATCTTGACAACAAAAATGATTTCGACTCAAGGTCCGAGAGGTAATTAAAATACCCTAACTTGAAGATTTCACTATTTTACGATAGATCGTATTAGTATGTGTTCGAAATGAGTGTTAGAGCTGAATATCTTTTTTGGCTATGAAAACGGATATTTGAGGTTCAGATTATCACATAAGATTGATAATAATAATTCATAAGTTAAGTAATACTTATATTTTAAAATAAGTATATAAACAAATTAATATTTGTATTTTAATAATCAAAGATTATTTAAATAAGGCTTAGCAGATACAATGGAAATAAATCTGTTTATTTTATTATTTACTTGATAGTTAAATAACCGACTATCAAATCTGGACCTTTTTCGTTATCGTTCGAAGAGACCGCAATCTAAATTCCACTTCAATTCGGTATACGTTCCGAGTCAGAGATTGTTGAAGACCCTTGAAGACGGAGTTTACAGGATAGGTAGAAATTGCCTAAGATGTATTTACAGGATAGTTTCTTCGGTTTGTCCAGTCCCAAGACAACTTGTATGGACGTCTGTCTGACAGAGTAGGCATAATAAATTGAGTAAGTTGACCTCCTCACATGTATTTATGTTTGGTGGCGGAGGAATTCATTCCTCATAGCTTTATACCTATGGTATTTTTAGGGAAATCAATTTGTGATTTGGCGGGTTTGACGATGTGGCGTTCAAAGTGAATGAAGACATGTTATATCTAAAGGTAAGTTCATCCTCCAGCTTCACAACTAGGAAATGGTAAAAATCGGGCCTAAAGCATGGCTAAGTGGGTCGCTCTCAACTAGGATGTATTGTCACCTATCTAGAGAAAGTACATTCACTTATTTACTCTTTCGATGTTGTCCCTTTCGGGAAATGGTGGGTCGCACCCAATCGTTGGTGACAATATATTCGATACACTCAAGCGAAATGAGTGGTCGATCATGTGTAGCCATGTTGCAAGATATTCTTGTTGAACCCAGTGTTTTCCCCTCTAGAGATACACTATCGGAAGGTGGTTCTATACCTTTTCATAGTTATAAATCCATTATCCAATAAGCTCTTGCGGTTTTGATTGTATACTATATATGTAGAGCGTGAGATGCAAGCGTTCTACTAGATTGCTGTTTATTTGATTTATACACTATTATAATATCAGATGAGTTTTGATATAAAAATTATTTTGGGTTATCGTAAGGTAAAAACCATCCAAGTTGATGTGTGGATTGGTCTTATGATTATCATTTCTTTGAAAAGATTTTGAAAGTTAAACCAAGTATTTGGATTCTCATAAGGGAAAAATCCGTTCTGTTTTATGGCGTGGTCTTATGAGATATCATTTATTTCTCAAGATGTTTTAAAATCGTTTACTCATAATACCAGTTCCATGACTGGCTCAGAGTTTATTTTTCTATGTTTTCCCTAAACTCTTGGGTGCCAAAATTTGTACGGACAGTCAAGTAGTTCAGGATTTTACAGATTTTTTGAAGCAGATTGGAGTAGGAGGCTTCAAATGTTAGGTATAGAGTTTATTCCGTTGTGTTGTATATATAATGTACTATGATGATGTATGTAAGTTCAAATGCAGTTTGGATTTCAAAAGTGATTAATTATATATTATATTTTATTCCGTTGCGATTGTGAGATTCCGTGTTATTGTTCAGTTTTATCTTCTTTCTATTTTCTTCTGTTCTAATTTTCAATCTTTCTATTTCTCATCCTCTAACTTCTTTCTATTAATGATTCAGATTCTTGTGCAATTTGGGTTGGACGTGATTTATATTCAGTCAGCTCAAATGGTACGGATTTGCGGTTCGTTACAAACACATTATCATAACAGCAGAAGATAAAACATTGAATTACAATACATAATTTACATCAATTACAACAGGCTATTATCAGATTTTACTACATCCCATCGGGTCATAATAATTTAATACAACTCTTTTAACAAATAAATAGATACACAACGAAATAATGATAATCAACATAACAAAGTCTTGGGGAGTCCAAAAAAGAAACATCCAATACTGCTTCATCTCCAAGTCCAAAACCAGCTTCGATACACGACTCCAAAATGAACTAAGCTAATAACCTATATACGAGACTGCCCGTGTGAAAAATATGGGACCCGGGTTTGCAAGGGAAAAACAACCTACGAGTCAGTCATTGGACTGGTATGAGAAACCCTATAGTTATCCTTAATGTATTTAAAGTGAGACAGATCACTGGACCACAACGTATAACACAGAACGAGTTTCCTCCACACGAATGGCAGCGCATAAAAGCACATAATGCTTTTTGAAAAAATGAAGCCATTATAAGACTCAAATCCCATCACGCAATGCAACGTAAACCGGAGGATAGAGTTTTAACTTACAATAGCCAAATGTGCTTGATACGAGAGAATGATTTGATATTATTATTAGTGTCTAAGTGTTGAAATCGTTTTCAAAAAATAAATGTATCAATCTTAGACGACATAATACCCCATCCTATTATGTCGCCATATAGGTTTACAACTAAAAACGCAAAGATCGTATTGGAAGTTGGATTCCATCAATGATCCAAGGCAAAGGATCTTCCTTATCTGATTTGGACCATCTCTAGCAAGATGTCCAGGACTCACACGCATATAAACCCTAGAGCGATAGAGCTGGCCCACCAATTCCTGTTGAGTTTGGGTCACTCCTGAACATAACGTTCCAAGGTCGTATCCAACCTTTATCCTGGTCGTTGATTGACGATCATCCGAGGCGTCTCGATTCCAACATCAACATAAGTAAATCTGCCTGGGCTCCATACCATGGCATAACTTTTAGCTAGAAGGAAATGTGTGTCCTTACTCTAGGGTTTTTCATCTAGTTTTTGGCTCATTTCGAGGTGTGAGGCCTTAGAGTCAACATACCACAAAGCTCTTCAACAAAAGCTTTGATCTTCTGCTTTCAGCACTTGGCATGTCACAATGTCAATTCACATATATGATCGGTTTCTATTAATAATATAACCTTTGAGTTCATATGCCTCAAAGAAAGGTGTTAAGCTAAGAGAATAAATTCTTTGCCACCATAGATATATCATCAATAGCAAGTAATCGGTTATGTTTTGAAATACAATGTCTGATACACATCCATTTACAAGTTCATTACGGGTATAAACGAACCTAAAGGCACCTTATTCCTCATCCAATTAAGGAGAGACCCTTGCACATCCAGACAATCAACAAGTACGTCTGGACCACTACCACTTTAACATCTTAACGGCTGCTACCCATATCTAGGGGACCAGCAAGCAGTCCATTCGATGTGAAGATTCCTGATCTTCCACTGTCTTTTAATGTTTTCGACTTCAATACGTCGTATAATTATTCGAAATGGGTTGAGCCCGGTCTTTTTGAATAATTAGCGTCAAAACAAACTCAAACAAAATCCTTATTGGATTATCAACCCACCAATTAATTCTCCTTTAATTGAAAATCATTTCATAAGATTTAAATCTTATTCTTAAACTTGGTTAAGTTATCTGGCTTCTAAAAATCATCTTTTAACCTTATAAAAAGGTTTACTAAGGATCAGATTCAATTTGTGAATTTAAAATCCTTATTTCAAAACGTTTCTCAAAACTGTTATAAAAGCCGTTACAAAGATAGCCAAATTCCACTTAACCACTTTTCATCATTCAAAACCATACATAATTGGTTCAAACCTGTTTCAAATCATTTATAATGATTTACCCCTATTTTTATTTATATAAAAATAGTCCATATTCACAAATTTCCATTTTAGGCCATTATAGGTCCTCCATTTGTTTTTATTCAAAATTGATTTTAACATTTGTCAAAAACCTAACCGTTAGATTTCAAAACTCTTGTCATCATTTGAAAGCTCTTTTCATTATGAACCCAAAGGTTTCAGTTTCGAGTAAATCCGACGGTCAGATCTCCAAGTACATCGGTTTAACGTTACAAGTCGAAGTTCGCGTACTACAACTGCGCGATGAGTTCTATTCTTACTATAATTCAAATTATAACATAAATTACGTCGAATAGCTTCATAAACATTTTATTTATTTTGAAACAAATAAGGGTACTTAAATACATAAAGGAGAATACAAAATGTTTGAGTTGGCCAAAAATATTACAACACACACAACAAATACTATACATACAAAAGAGCAAGCCAACTCAAACACAAAAGGACACGACATAACAACAGATTACACTGATCTCCATACACACTACACAGTCACAATTCAAAAAAAAAAGAACTCTAAAGCACATAACAAAGCAATGAAGGACCATGAAGCCAGCATCAACATAAGTCCACCAAAAGCAAGACAAAGGATCGACACCAGGAACAAAGAACAAGCTCCAACCAAAAACGCATAGAAAGAGGAATAGAAGAGAGCTAACTAAATCACGCAAACCACAAAACACTTCAACTGCAGAAGAAAATAAAGCCACATCTCCAACCAAAGGCAAAGAAGATCGAACCCAAAATCATCAAGACTTCAGCACCATCCAATATGAAGAAACATGCAGCCACAAACCTCAAAACTAGTCAAAAAAGACCTATAATGAAATTCAAAGCCATATAAATATTATTTTTTTGGAAATCCATTCTTAACACCACCCGGGGAGTACTCTTCTTCCTTGACTTTCTTAGATTTCGATCTTGTTTGATATTGAGAGACTAATTATACCCATTCAGGATTAGTCTCCACCAAAAGGTTCCTTATATGTAACCTGAATACCTCCTTTTAACTTATTTGATTTGTGTTTGGATCTACTTCTCTGGTAACTAATGGATGAGCTATTTGATTCATCAATGAACATATCCTTGTTTCCTGATTCATCTCTAGCATTCAGCCCGTTATACTCCTCTGTTTCTACCATACCAATGTCTTTATCATTAACTCCAGAATTTCCCATGACATTACCATTAACTTTATCTTGTTTACTATTATCCTGCATATAAGCAATACAATATGTAGCCATATTTGCAGGATCTGCTTTGCTATTTTCAGCTGCCAATTTACTTATATCTTTTTTCTTTGCTTATACACATTAGTAACATCTGACTTATTAAGAGGATTTACTTTATTGACTATACCGTCCTCATCAAGACCACATGATATATCTAATACCCAACCCTTGTCTATGCAATCTTTCCCAGATTCATTGTTACTTTTCAATAACATACCATTCTCTACCAATTCAGAACTACACTTATTCAGATTTTTCCCATTATCATCAATCTCCATTCACTCTTTATATCAAAATTATTGTTTTTAGGAACCCAGATTTTGATTGCTTTACAAACATCACTAGTATGTCCAAAAATCTTGCAGTTAGAACATATCGAAGATACCCATTCATATATAACTCTTTGCCAAACAATCTCTCCGTTATAACATTGAATAGGAATGACATCAGGAAATTTAAAATCAAAATTTACCTCAACCAATATCCTAGCATATTGGATTCGACCTACACTTCTAGTAACATTATTTAGTTTTAGAGGGTGACCCAATAAAGATGCAATCCTACTTATAGCCTCAACAGTACAGAAATCTAAGTCTAAATTAGGCAGGCGTATCCAAATAGGTAAAGAATGAAGAGATTCTCAAGTTAATTTCAAACTAGGGTGCCATTTTTTCATATGAATTAACCTCTTGTTATTGAAATAAGGTCCTAAGGATAAAATTCTATCACGGTCTGCTTCATTTTCACATTTGATAACGAAACAGCCATCCTTCCTTGAAAATAATTGATAATTTCCTCTTAAGTTCCAATTCTGATCAATAAAATCCTTAAGAAAATTGTAATAAGGCTTGCTCCCAAAGACATAGAAGACAATAGAATTGGTCCATCTTTCCCCTGCCTTATTTGTCGGTTCTTCGTTTATGACCGCAAGTTTCATATTATCTATAATAGTAGGTTAAAAAATAGAGTTGGATAGAGTTTAGATGATATTTATTCTCTGTTAGAACGTCTATCTAAGCTTTCAAATTTTTAGGATTGACCAAATTTGAAAGATTTGGATCTTTTAATACTAGATCTGGGAATTCATTTTTCGAGCTTAGATCAGAAGAGAATGAAGTTGGGGTATCTCGTACTCTACATGTCACTGAGAGGAACAAAGATCTGGAGGTATGGCCGATGTTGATCAGAATCCGAACCAGCAGCGAGAAATGTTCGGGAATTTGGAAATTGAACAGTAGAGGTCGCCATTTTTCTCTTGCCAAAAAGAGTTATATTCAACATTTTATTTATTATATAAAAGATATATAATAATTTCCGATAGCTATATTTTAAATTTACAACTTCAAACTCCAATTATTATTATAATATTTAAGTATTATAATAATATTTAAGTCATTAAAATAATATTATTTTTCAAACTTCATATTTTGAATTCAAATTCTCTTGAGTTCCATTACAAAAATAAATAAGAAAGTTTTGTAAAGGAAATCCTTTTAAAACTCATCCTAGATATCCTAACTGAACTTCACTTTTACCGGTTACTATTCATTTTAAAAATAAAATTTGAACAAGCCATAACTATATGAAAATTAATTCAAATTAGTTTACTTCAATTACGAATATTCATCATAATTTTATAAACTTTGTGTCCATCTAAAATCGGACGTCAAATTTAAATATTTATTTCTCACCTATTATTATATTAATAAAATATTCATTATATCATTTTATTTAATGGATACTTAACCAATGGACCAATAATCACATCTATTGGTCATATTCAATCAGTGTATCACATAACACTATATCTTCCATCAATACATCATCCAATCCACATATATAGTGGAATACACCATATAAGCCTTAAACCATTAACGCTTGTATGGGTTTGTCAATCAACAGATTAACCGCAATATCAACCAGTGTCAACCAATCATCATTCAGTACCCAAGTATGGTTCATATCAATATCCATTAACCATTAATTAGTGAATTACTTTCTGCTAGCCATTTAAGGTTCAATCAATTCCCCATGTCCAAATCATTGAATTTACATGTCATAAACCCAAGCAACTACATGTATATAACTTAAAAATGATATTTTTATCATGTTAAATGTAATAACCCGAAAAATGTGAACCAATTTAAAATTTTTAAATTTGGTTATTACCAAAGAATTTGAATGGTTGAAATAGCATATTTCAATAAAATATAGAATTGGGTATGGTATGGCAGTTTGAAATTTTGAATATAAACTTTGTCTGACTGTACCGGGTGGAAAATATATCGGATTTTAGCGAAACTGAAAATATTTAAATCTGTTTATGAATACCTTCCTAACGAATCCGAAAAATTGAAGTTTCATAGCGGGAATCAAAAGTTATGGCCAAATGAATTTTCAGAAAGGTCGCTATATAGCATATATGGCCCTTGAAAATTGATATTTTGCATACGACCTCGGAATTCGACGAAACCACTTTTATTGGGTCCGGGATGTCAAATTATTTCTAAGTTTCAAATTTCATAATTTTTTAAGCTAGTATGTGAGCGGGGCAAAAGAAAATGCGATTGGTCAAATTCTGTTAAAATGGGTCGACCTAAAAATGGCCGTTTTTCAAACGAGCTCAGAATTCGACGAAACTGGTTTTGTTAGAACCGTATCGTCAAAACAAAGCTAGATTTATTCATCTGGAATTTTTCGATTCAGTTTGTGGCCCTGGCAAATTGAAATGTACGTTTAAATTAAATATCGAATGTTTTATATTTTAATTTGAAAAATAACTGACTGTAACAGTCGAAATGGCCAACGAAACATATCCCATTGTGTCCGGAATGGGGGTATTTAGCTAGGGGCGACAGTCGTTGGGTTTGAAAAGGAGTTCATTTGAGAAAACACTATTTAAAATTTACTATATAGCTCGGACCAATAGGATTTTTTTCTTTTAAAAAAATTCTGAAAATAAAAGATTATGAATCTCATACATTTAACTTCGGCTTTGTGAATAATATTCTTTGAGAGTTTACAACATATTTCGAATTGATATACTCTTCATATCTGATTCCTAAAATTACTTGTTTGAATAAAAAAACGTTCTTTGCCACTTCATTTTGATCATTACTGATAAGACTAGATCACTTGTATTTTTGCCATAGAAGATTCGAACAGATACTATACTTGTTTGTGAGACTAATACTCCAGATACTACACATAATTTCCTGTAACTGCACCTTGTTGTGTTATACTTGTGTCTTTGCTTATGATTGAATTATTTCTGTTCAATTTTCTTAGGCTTTGGTTTTTGTGCATTTGCATAATTGCTTTGTGATGTTTGCGCTTATTGCTGATGTTTGGTCTACTAGCTCTTGGTTTGACTTGCTTGCATAAATATTTGTATGCCATATTGTGCACTTGGTGCATGTTAGCATTGCACTATTGTTGCACCTGATTACCTCGTTACTTATGCTAGCGTTTACTGTGTTGGTTTGCTTGCCATATATACCACACATAACACTTATGTTTGTCCTGAACTTGACCTGTAGCTTTGGGTTGATGTATTTTTGTTTGTGTCTTTATGCATGACATGATCATTGATATTGAACTATCTTCATGCTAGACCTGAAATACTATTTTTTCCTTTAAAGGCTTTGACATTCTTCCTGCCATGTCTTTACTAGTGCCTGATGTCTTCATGGTTCTTGTTGCACTGCTTATATTTGATTATTTGTTGTGTACTGAACATGAATACATGCCATGTACACTTTTTCTTGGAGAATCTAGCTTTGAAATTTGCTAGCTTTGACTTAGTTTTGGCTTAACATTGTTGAACAATTCAACACACTTTTGTTCCACTATAATCTTCAACTTTGAACAGATCTTTGACTCGGTTTTTTGGCCATGTTTTTGCGTGATAAAAATCAGAAAAAATAATGTACTTGCATTTCTTTGCTTTGGCCTTGATAAAATTAGATACTTTATTATGATTGCATTCCACTCGAACTTGTTGCCTTTTACTTGTGTGAAGTTGTTGTGTGCTTGATCCTTTTACTTGAGTGAACTGCACCCTGTCTCCCTCGTAGCTTGCGCACTTGTGTTGCTATCATGTCGCTAAATTCACATGTGACTGTCGAGGTAGTTCATCGGTTTGTTTCATGTTGATGCACCTGTATCTCTTGTGCACTTTATCAAGTTTGCTTCAATTGTACTCAGCCTTTGAAGAATATACAATACACTATTACACTTTTACTTGCTGGACTTCTTATCTTTACTATGGCTTGTTGAACATTTTCCATTCCTTAACCTGTACATATGAAATTTTGTGTTGTACACTTTGCTCACATGTTGTTGTGCACATTTTTTGTGCATTCGCTTGTTTGTGGTTAAAGCTAGAAGCTTTTAGTTATTTGTGGGCTTGTGTACTTGAACTTGAAACTTTTAGTTATTTGTGGGCTTGTGCACTTGAACTTGAATCTGTTGGGCTGTTGGCTGCACCCATGTACTTGTTTAAGTTTACCTCTGTGTCTCTTCCTCTTCTTGCACTCTTTTATCACTGTTCATGTTTTGCCACTTTTGGATTGATGTTGTACCCATCATTATGCACTGTTGCTTTTGAGTTTGTCAAGGCAAGAGTTGACTGCACTGTGTTGAATCAAAAAAATTGACCTTTGCAGTTGTCCATTAGAAAAAATGCTACGTGCCCGATCACTATAGTATTTACAGTGTATCATTGTAAATATTATATGTTGTTTGAGTACATGTATATACATATGATTGGGTTACCCTGCCTATAAAAATGATGAAAAATAACCCAAATAGCTAAGGCAAAACAAATTTATTACGTGAATTGTTTCTTTTCCTGTTTGCTACTTTTATTTTATTTTGACAGGTACGACGAATGATTGGAGAAGTGTGTGTCCGTATACATATATACATGTGAATGAGCATGTAGTAAGGAATCAATGCATACGAGTGAAATGTAGTGAGGCAGTGTATGTACAAGTGGTTATGTAATAGAGGGGAAACTCTGTGTGTACTATTCTGAAATGTAGAAAAATATTTATTTGAATAAAATATTTGTCATAGATATTTAGTTATTTGTCTATGCAAAAAGAATAGTATGCATATAAACACATGTATAGAATAATATACGTGTTTGTTATCATCAAACAAAAATCATATCAATGTATTCAACATAAACCATATTTTGAATATTTTGTGTTAATATTATGGATCGTAAGAAAGAGAGTTGTAATCTTATAATTATTTGTAAGTTGAAATTTCTTGTAATAAGTGCATTGTTTCTCATGCCTTAATAAATGCGTCGTTATTATATATTTAATGTAGCATAACGGTCGTGTAATGAATACATATTAAACACTTAGTAATTAGTTTATCAAAACTAATTATTCCCACTATGAAATTGTGTGTGTATATGTATGCTTGTATGTTGTGTAAGTAAATGGTCTTTACTTTATATTTAATGAAATATGGATGCATGGTTAACCACTTCTTGTAGCAGAAGTCGGACCAGATAATTTGGCTACCAACAACTACAAGAAAATGGGTTAATGTGAGACGTCTGGTGTCATGAGCCATTTAGCGTTATGAAGACCTTCTTTAGGGTTAGGTATTAAGTGGCTTATCCACCTTCAAGGGTATTAAGTGGTAAGAATTTCCTCTTTCCATATGGATTTATCGTAAGAAGTACATGTTGTAGTCATTGGGCCCATCCTTATTAGGTATCAAGAGATCAATGGGTTCGTGTCTCCCAAAGAAGTATTCTATGGTCTCTTAATTAAGTAGGTCGATCTCCAGAAGTTGTCTGCTTTCTTACAGGTTAGTAAAGTGACCAGGTAAGGGTTTGCTATGGGATAGT
Source organism: Allium sativum (assembly GCA_030737875.1). NCBI lineage: Eukaryota > Viridiplantae > Streptophyta > Magnoliopsida > Asparagales > Amaryllidaceae > Allium > Allium sativum. The sequence continues at coordinate 268,551,490 of CM060909.1, read as the reverse complement.
TAGTTAAGCGTCGCCTCACGTGACCGCCTACCTAGGGGAAGTATTAAGTGGCTAGGAGATTGCCTTTAGTGATAGCTATGTACTGATGAGGGCTCCATCTGTAGTGAGGTAGTAAATAATGAGCTGTATCGTGTTTTCCAAGTAATAAGTGGATGCATTCTACTGTGGCATTATTTATGAGTACATAATTGCAGTGCCTACTCGGAATTAGTTATCAAGTGATTGAATTCATCATTTGGTATTAAGTGATCATAGGATCCACCTTGATAACAAGTGATTGTATGACACACCTCTTTCCAGTTTATACATTTAAGTAGTAGACATAATTCATGTTGTGTAATGATACTCATACTGCCTAAATATGGGTAAAAGTTAAACTTAAAGATTTTATTCAACAAAACTTGTTGTTCTGACCCCTCTTGCTAGCAACACTAGTTACGTTCGACGTCTTTGAAGAAGAAGCTAGAAGATGGGATACACAACATTGGTCATAGTTATCTATTAGATATTATTCTTATTATGTGTGTTATCATTATGGATATTTAGGATACACCTCATATTTATGATGTTGTGATAGTTGTTGTATTAGACATCTTTGTTCTGGTTATGAATGGATACATTATTTATTTACTATTATACTTTTTCCATTCTATTGTGAGTTCTAATCATAGTAGTTTGGCTTTGTGAAATTATTTCTTATAGAAACCAATGACTTGTTTTAGATCAGCTCTAAGTTCCAATGGGCCTTTTCTAGGTCAGAATTTAGGCCCATTTCGAGGTGGGTTATTGCATTTGGTACCAGAGCCTAGGTTACCTGAGCAGCGTGGAAAATTATATGTATGGGAGGCATGCTTAGTATTTCAAAAAGAAATTTCAAAAGTTTTACAATATATACATATATAAAGTATGTGTATCTCTATTTGGATTCTAACTAGAAATTGTTGAACCATAGAATATAAGCAAAAAGAACAAATAGATATAAAAGAATTCTCCTTTGAAAATACATAGTATCTATAGGACCTTCTAGGAAGAGCTTGACTTTAGTTTTCACAAATAACCTAAAAGCCAAATAGTAATTGACTATAAACTGCCAAATAGTAATTGACTATAAACTTCCTTATCAGTTGGAAACCTATAAATATGTAATGGTTGTAAACCCATACGATTGGAGATATGAAAAGAACATAAATTCTCTACTTAATAGGCAATAATTAAGGATTGAACTTATCATTTATGGTGGAGATAAGGAAGTGATAATTATAAGGAATTTGAATTATAAATGAATATTTATTGGATCGATCATTAGTACGGATAAGTTAATATACATAGGCATGGTAAATAAATGTAGGTTTGAATAAATTGCAGAAGTAAATATTTTGATATAAACTTTCGTATAAAGAAATATCGTAGTCATGAAACATGAAACGACTGGAAACCCGTTAATGGCAACAGGATCCACATTCTCCATTTCCTCAAAACCTCTCCTTCTCCTCCGCTAACATCTCTTCCACTCAAAATGTATCATTTCTTCTCTTCCGTTTGGATCTGTATCCTGCTTTCTTCTACGTTGGTTTCCAAATGTTTCGATCTTCATTTTCCCTAATTTTGTCCAATCCGCTTCAATCCAGCATCTTCTCCTAAAATCGCTCCCGCCTTCCCCCTTTTACCATTTCATGGCGGACCCTCCTAGTCTTGGCGAGATCTCTTTTGGTGCCCATACAGTTCAGTTCTTCCTTTCTCCAATCGGACAAATTCCTATAATGTGCGTCCCGAGGTGTTCCAGCAATTTTGATCTCCACATTGCAGTGTGTACTTATGTCCCATGGCTACCTAACCATCGTTAAGAGGAAGGGTATCGGCCTCGGAGAGAGTTGGATGTGTTGTTTTGGTTTTGACGATTAGTTTTGTCTTCAATTTGGTGGTGTTATCGATTTGCATGGGATAAGGTGGTTAAGTCTTCATCATGGAGCTTCGTTGATTTGTAGTAACTTCATGCGCTCAAGGCATTTTGAGAATCATCATTCCATGATCTAGTATGCCATATTTTCATGTTTTTACCGAGTATTTTGTGTATCTAGCTCAGTGACTTGATGCGAGTGGATTCTTGGCGATACTGTTTGTAGTTTGGTTGTTTTGGTACAACTTTGATACATGATATTCAATGTAAGCTTAGTGACTGTCGCTTGTAGTTTTGATTTTAGGTCCAGTATGTTAGTTGTGGAGTTTTTGGATTACTTTTCTGGTAGTATGGAGTTGATGTTTTTCAAGATGCAAAGTTGGGGTGTTTTTTGGGTATGAATAAATCTTGAAATGTCAACGTTGGCCTGCCTGCTTGCTCGACGATATCCAAGGCTACGGAGGAGCTACATGGGTCAACGGTACATCTCTCTTGTCCATTCATGCCTGCACATCTTAAATTCGTATGGAAATTTGCTTGTTAGCTTGGTAGGTAGCTGTTGTGCCTAGCTAGTGAGTAATTTCAGCATGTCAGAAGATAAGTTCAATTCTTGTAGCCATGGATGTCAGTTGCTTGTGGACTCACTATGTCAAATCTCTTATGCAACCTACTGATAAAAGCTTCATTGTGCGGACGTACCTACAGTTGTACTGTGTTGATACTATTCTTGGAATAGTGAACGGTATAGTTGTGTACAATATGTTATACTAATTTTTTATTTTTTAGGTGATTTCACTTCTTTTGTATTTTGTAACAATATATGTAATTCTCCCTGCGTGGAGTATGAAGATGTAATTCATAGTCTAGAAATAGTGTCTAGCTCCGGTCCTGTAATCTAGTAAGGATTTGGTGGATGGACTACCTTAAACTCCGATAGTGGTGGATGGTCCACCTTAAAAACCAAACTAACAGGTTGGCCAATCTCCTGGTATATTGCAATTATTATTTGTTATAATAATAAGTGTTTGCGGTCACTTTAAAAACCGATCGGCTCTGCCAAAAAAAATTATAATCTGAAATTTAAATGGTCAGTAAGTGAAGTGTCAGAAGAAAGGAGTTTGTTAATGAGGCAATTAAGACCTTTTATGAGATGTAAATATTTGATTTGAAATAAGGAATAAAGATCCATAAGGATAAACATTATTTAAAAGTGGACAAAATGGATAGCTATGAAGGCAGAAGATAGGAATGTTAAGGAATAGAGTAATTGATATATGGAACAAAGAATTTGAGGAAAGAAAGAAACTTCCATAGAAAGATGGAATTAATTCTTAAAAAAAAGATAGTCTTGCAAAGTGGGAAAGTTGGAAAGAAAAGAATAAAAATGGATTTTTCAGTTGGCAAACTATTGTGATAGGGAACTTCAAAAATGATGTTTGGTAATTTTCGAGTCATACTTTTTGGAAAAAAAAAATGAAATTTTGAAGAAAACTTGAAACATTTTGATGGTAATCCCAAATCACGAAATCTTCCGATTTGTAAAATGAATTTTTGGAAACACAAATAACTTTAGTCAACTTTAGAAAAAATTACCACCATAACCATTAGCTAAATTAGAAATATAAACTTTGAAAAAAAGTGTGGTAAATTCTTTAAAAAGGAGAAATAGTGAATATTCTAATTGTAAGTTATAACTATTATAGTTTTCATGTATTGGCTTCCAAAATTTAAAATTTATGGATTTAGCGTTGTCGACTTTTCCTTGTTTTACCCTTGTTATGTTTGGGAAACATGGCAGTCCGGCTAAAACCATAGTTTTGCATTAGCCCTTGGTAGATGCGAGGAATCACTTCACCATATATGCTAATTAGGTTGTGTTTTTAGCCGTATCTAAAGTAGTTAGGCACGGTAAACCATATCAAAAAATGGCGCGTTAAATTATTAGATACAACTATAAATCGTATCTCACTAGAAACAACATATAGCTCTTAGCCGTATCTAAAGTTTAACCAGACACGACCTTTGATCGTGTCTAATTATATGTGTGTGTACACACACTCACACACATATATACACACACATGTATATATATATCATATATGTGTATATATATATATATAAACAGAAACTATAGCACATATTTTTCATAACACAGAGCATATATACCACAATTTATACACAGGAATAACACAATACACACACACTCAAAGCATTACAAGTTTTGTCATAACACGAACACAATGTACATAAAAACATATACAATAAAAGGAAACTATCAAAGATTTTCATCACATTATGAAATAACAAAAAAAAGGTAAAAATATATCAACTTGATAAAACTCCAGTCGAGGCCGGGAAGATTGAGCGTGATAGCCAGCCTAAGTTCAAGTTTCATTTGGCAACGAAACTGAATTGTGATATATAGTCTGCAGCCTGAGTTCCAGCAGCACAAAAACACCAAAATCTCCAACAGGACTGCCAATAAAATACAAGAAACAAGTTCAAACACTTCATTGGACAGGAGATAGACATTGTAACTCACAGTGACTGAGATGCAAACATGAATGTAGAGATAAGTATATGTCGACCATTGTGTTTGTGTACACCGGTAGTTGATCACTGTAAGGGGTTCGGATCGACCAGTCGATCGGTGTGTTTGTGTAATTTCACTTGACAATAATAACAGTGAAGGGAGTATCATGTCGATCAGTGTGTTTGTGTAATTTCACGATAGTCGATCAGTGTGTTTGTGTACAAATACTTCACTAGGCACCAATACCAACCTAGTCGAATCGACTAGTCGATTAGTCGACTAATTTCTACCCATGCGCTCGATATTCATACAAAAAGCAAGTCCAAGCTTCATGTTGATGGTTTGATCTCGATTAGTAGACTAGTCAACGACTAGTCGTGCGCCATACTAATAACAGTGAAGGGCATATCGTGTCTTTGTGTTCATGTGTGCATATTAGTCAATTGTATCTATGTTAACATGTTTTTGATGCAAATGACATGATTTCATGAACTTGCATAGACAACCTAGAAACATACCAGCATCTCACATGCTTTGTGGTTTAACATGACCTCCAACATCGTATATAGAAAATCGACATTGTACACATGAATACAGAGAAACTAAAATAACATTCAGTTCGAAAACAAGTTTTCTACTTTAAGCCCCATCCATGTGTTTGTGTAGTTGATCAGTATATGTCTCAAAATGAATGAATACACATTGAAAAGAAGAATCACCTGAACTGTAGTCCATCTGCAACACCGGTAGTTTGTACCCTAACATACAGAACATCCTACTATGCACAAAAAAAGGAACAAATAAACCAAAAGAATATTCAAGATGTGCACATAACATGTCCATTCGATCCTTATGTAAGATACTACGTAGAGATAAGTGTAAAATACACTATATCTGCTCCAACGTCTAAAGATATCGAATCATCATCTTCGGAGACACACATACTCGACTTTCTGATTAAGAATTTACCAGGCTATCCACCAGGTGGATGCATATTAGCTCACGCACAGGGTCAGTAATCCATGTTTATTAGCTTTATCCAAATGTCAAATGCCCCTTCACTTAACCTTTGGAAAAAGCTGCTTTCACTTGCAACTTTCAGTTTCTTTGAAGTAGACTGTGTAGTGCAACTGACACTATAGTCTTTGCTACAAAGTAGGGGAAAGTTGCTAGTGAAAGAAGCTTTTTACTAATGTTAAGTGCATCAACATTCGACATTTGGATAAACCTAATAAGCATGGATACCCGACCCTACGCGTGAGCTAAAATGCATTCACCTGGTGGATCGCCTATTAAAATATTAAGTAGAAATCTAGTAATCATCCATCTACCAAAATGTTCAATAACTCTATTAAAATATTTTCAGTACACTTGTTATCTCTCAAAACAGAGTAAACTTGTTGTAAGACAACCCAATTTAAATTTCAAACATAAGGAAAACAAACAGTCAAATGACGATGAAATCATGGTTAAATATTGAACTATAATTATCCATTTACTCAGTTTCCGCCACATTTCAGATTCAATGTGGCAAAGGATCTAAATAACATATTATCAAATGGCTATTGCAAATAGAATCAGGCTATGGACAATTGATACATTAAACATCTTAACATTAGTAAAGGTTACTGCATCCTTATAACTAACTCATTGTTATTTCTTCATTTCATGGATGTACCGCAATCTAAAATTATACCATACATGTTTCCAATAGCAATTCAGATGTTTTTTTACATTATCACAAAACATGATTCAAATTTGATTTCTTTGATTCCAGGGTATAACCACAGATCCGTCCCTTACACAAAGTAGCAATCATCTAACACATTTATACAAACCAGTTCAATTGAAATAGCTAACACACTAACACAAAGTAGCAATCAACTATCACACAAAATTTCAATTTGTTCCCTACTATCAGGCATGCATGCCACAATTCAATTGAAACACATACCTGCTACCGAAGGAGGGCTAGCGAGACCAAGGGTTGTTGCATTTCTGTCGAAGGAGAGGGTTGTTCGTCTCTGTCGGAGGAGGAGATTCTAGAGAAAGGTAGAGGCACGATTTGTTGACCGAAAACCCTAATTTGGGTTTTCGTCACCATTAAAGTAAAACAAAGAGAAAAGGGAGCGGACAACTTTTTTATTCCGAGTGCCTAATGTGATGCACAATATGATACGAATTCAATTTGGTCCAAAGCCATTTCAAATTAATTGATTCGGGGCTTCGTTGATGGACGGTCAGATTTAGGGCGTTTGGGGTGGTGCAGATCGCAAAATGTAGTTTGATACGGATTCGAGCACTATCAAATATGATGCGGCTTTAACCCGTATTTTATCTCCGCATCTATGTGTGCCAAATTGGTTGTTATGGTGTAGTTATTGTTATGCAAGTCATCAATGTATTCAAGGTTTTATAATGTGATAGCTTGGATTTTGTTTGATGGATGCTATGATTGTTATGGATTCTCTTTGCTTTCTCTCTTACCTATAGGATACCAAAGCAAGTGGGGGATTGGGAAAAATGAGCTGAAAAAAGCTGCTTAGATTCTTTTATCATATGATATGTAATATCTATTACCATTGTTATTCTTAGCATATAATATTTAGTTACTACATGCTAACTCTTTGGTTGCAAGGATATGTCACTTAAGAAGCTTAAACCTTCCTAGTATCATATTTTGTAATATAACTATTGGTAGTCATTTATCGCTCATACCAGACTGTTGCCTAACTTAATGTTTTATATTCCTCTTATTACCATGGGATGCTCATTGACAATGTTGGCGAGTAGACTGAGTAAAAGGATGGTAAGATACTATTAATCGACATGAGCTGGTGGTTAGCATGTTATTCTTCTGCTATAGATATTTTTTTCCTTTGTATCAATTAATATACTTTGAGTGAAGTTGCGGTGAAGCACTAATGTATATTAAAATTTGTGAAATCTTATACATACTCAATAGTTTTATATTGAGATGGGATTTCATGTTGTAGTACCATTCTTTATATACGTTATTATTATATTTTACCCATGCACTTTGAGATACACGATAGTTTTTGTGTATATTTCTTTTCCTTGATGATCGTCCTATTTTAGCCTAGCACCATTTTCAGTGCATCTTCCTCGTCATTCATTGTAGATGGTATAACGCTCTTAGCGGTAGAGATTTGGTTATTCGATTTACCAAAGTTCAAGAGAGTATAAGCGTAAGAAATCCATATTTGCAATTGGTTTGGATGTAAAATAAATATATATATATAACATATTAGCATGCACTTGATTATCACTAAAAATGTTCTTAATTGGATACCCGTCATTTTTATTTCAGATTAACAAGTCGAATTATAAGAAACACTGCTAGTAATACTTCCACTTATGGAATAATGGGTGAGGGAGGTGGATCAGGAGTTGATATACGATTACTCAGCTATGTTCAAGGCAATGTTGGCATTGATTATGAGGATAGTTCAACCTACTCTAGGAGTGGTAGTAGATAGTGATGCTCTTGTGCAAGCACTAGGGGTTAATTTTTCTAAGCTACGCAAAGATTACTATTCGCTTGGTGATAAGCCATTTATAGGGATGGTGTTAGCTATTGAAGTTTAGAACTTGTTGGATACCTATACTCGCATCTTTGGGGATCTTGGAATAGATAATGTGATTAGGAGGAAGCTTGCTTCAATAAGTCTACAAGATCGAGCTATGAATTGGTTGAATGGTGTCATCACTGAGAATCCGGAAAACTAGATTTCCTAGAAGAAATTTAGGGTCAAGTTCAAGGTTAAATTCATTTTTACTGCGTAGAAGTTTATTCTCTTTAAGAGATTTGCTAAGTTGAAGCATGGGCATAAGTATATTGCTGAGTATGTAGCAAAATATAAAGCTTTTCCTAAGTATAAGATAGCGTTTATTGATACTCTGTTAAGGAAGAATGAGAAGTTTATCATCGGCCCTCCTTTTTACAAAGCCATTACACTTTGGATTTGGATTGTTGGATGAATCGGAAATTAAGTGCAGATGATTATATGAAGCTGCGAAAATGTAATAACCCGCAAAATCTGGGCCAATTTAAAATTTTTATTTTGGCAATTTTAGCGAATTTTGATTATTTAAAATGAATTATTTTAAATAAAATCGACGAGAAATTTATTTTGAATATAATTCGAACGTATATATTATACGCGTCGTCGTTAGAATATAAATATTTATATATAATTATAAATAGAATTGAAAATGGCGCGGTAGTTCGATAATTCGATTTCAAACTTCAATTGAATGTACCGGGTGCAAAACAATCTGGATTTTAGTGAAACCAAAAATAATGGAATCTAATAGTGAATATCTTTCCAACGAATCCGAAAAATCCAAAGTTCGTAGCGGGAATCAAAAGATATGTTCAGTTGAAAATTCTGAATAGTCGCTATGGAATTCAGGCCCTTAAAAATGGACATTTTGCAAACGACCTCGGATTTCGACGAAACCACTTTTGTTGGATCCGCAGTGTCAAGTTATTGTTAGGTTTCAAATTTCATAATTTTTCGAATCAATATGTGAGCGTGGCAAAAGAAAACGCGTTTGACCAGTTTCTGTTGATTTTAATCGACTGGAAATTGGCCATTTTTCAAACGGTCTCAGAATTCGACGAAACTAGTTTTGTTAGGACCGTATTGTCAATACGAAGCTAGAAAATATTTTTCTGTAATTTTTCTAGTTAGTATGTGACCCCGGTAATTTGAAATGTACGTTTAAAATTCAATATAATGATTTAAATGTAAATTCAACAGAAACTGATTGTAACGATCACATCAGCTCACGATACATATCCCATTGTGTTCGGAATGGGGGTAATACACTAGGGACGACAGTCGTTGGGTTCGATTTCGAGTTCGGGAATTAAACAAGACATTTTCGAATAAAAATAATAATATAAATATCTATATAGGGGGGGTCCAAAACCCTAATCCTCCCCCAAAAGAAACGCAGCCGCCACATGAATTGAAGGGCCAGAATTCTCCGATAATAAAACCACAAATTCGCTCAATCTAAATCGAATCAAACTCCGGTTTCAAAGCAAAAACTGTGGAGATTTCCAAGCTCTTTAAAATCACGCTAGTATGATCGAGAACCACGTGGTATCAAGGGAGAATTTCTGCCTCAAAGACGGTGGGTTTGAGCGCGATTTTCGATTGATTGGGGAGCCCGAGTTCTTCACCGTCGGTAGCGAAGGGAGCTCACGCCTAGGCGGTTGATGTGACACCCGTAGATCGGTCTCCGGTCCCCTGGTTTAACGCGCGCAGGTGGGTGTTTTCAACGATGAAATGGGTTTTAATATCGCCTGTAGGAATACGACGGTGGAAGAAAGGTTCTACTTTTTTTTTTTATTATTCTTACTTAAGCTAATTATTCTGTTTAAAACAGAAATTGAAAAAAATAAACAACATTGGCTTTTAAAAATATAAATAACATTGGTTTTTAAAATATAAAATATCTTTGTAAATTAAAAATATGATTTTTTATGCTAGTATTAAGTAATGATTTTTATAGATAGAAAAATATAATTTTTATATTATAGAAGTATTAAAATTTTGATCTTTATATAAGGAATAGTAATATAAAAATATAATTTTTAGTTGGAATAAAAATACGATGTTTATTCTATTTATAGCGATGAAATAAAAATATGGTTTTTATATATTGAACTTCGATAGAAAAATATGGTTTTTATATATTGAACTTCGATAGAAAAATAGAATTTTTATATATTGAACATCGAAGTAAAAATTCGATTTATATATATTGAATAGCGAAGTAAAAATTCGATTTTTACATATGTAGTGGCTACGGGCAACGAAGAGGACAAAAAGGCGAAACGACGAAGACTTCTGCAAAAGAAGAGTCAAGATGATTGGATAGCTAATTGTGAGAATTTCTCACCTTTCAATTTTTTTCTAGTTATATATATATATACTAGGATGCAGACGGTGCTTATTAGAAGCACCCGACACCCGTCCACATACCATGGACTTGTTTGTTTGGTTGCATAGATTAGTTATATGATTTGATTTGAATTTGAATTGTTTGGTGAAATTGAATGATTTGATTGATGCGTGAATGGCGTGGGCCTTCACTAGACCGGGGATAAGGCTAGGCCTTGTCCCGTTTCTAGTATCGTGCCGTTATGCCGCCGAAATTTTCTAAAATATGTTAAAAAATAAAAATATCATTTTATTGTGTAAATGAATTGAATAGAAATTCATAGGTTGAAATAAAATGTTTTATCGTTAAAAATATAATTTTTAACGTGAAAGTGAATAAAATGAAATATTCATTTATAAACCGGACGGTTTGTTTATGTACACCTATTTGAATGACTTTGATTGGGACGATAAATTTTACACCTCGCCCAACAGCACAAATAAAATAGGTGTTTGATTGTTTGAAACCCCACACGGGTGTTGGGATGAAATTTGAAGTTCACTCATCCTGATTGATTAAATATGTCGATCGATTGATTGACAGGCTGTTATAAGCGTTGAATATCTATACTTGATGCTTATACAGTGTAGTGCACTTTGGTTGATGGTTGATTATTTTCAATGTTATTATATACATGTGTTGTATGAAAATCCATATAATTAACTTTGTATGGTAATTGATTGGGCCTCATTCCAATTTGAAAAATAAAGAATATTATAAAATAAAAGTTCATGTGTTGACAGTACTCATTCATTGAGATTGGTCATGTGTTGAACGAAATATTTTGATAATAACAACTATTTTGAAAAAGAAATATTTGAAATAGAATATTTGAAAAATAGAAATTTATGAAGCCGTGTTGATTAGATTGACGCCATTTTGACGTGAGCGATATTCATATCGATTTTATTCATCTTAAAATGAATATTGAAAAGTGATTTCGAAATCGAATATTTCGAAATGAATTGAATTGAAAACGATTTCGAAATGAATTGAAAACGATTTCGAAATGAATTGAAAACGATTTCGAAATGAAATGAATTGAAAAAGAATTCAAATTGAATTGAAAACGATTTCGAAATAAATTGAATTGAAAACGATTTCAAATTGAATTGAAAGCGAATTGAAATGAATTCAAATTGAATTGAAATTTGAATTGAATAGAAATGAATTTTGAAACGAATTTATAAAGGAGAATTCAATTTTGATTTGAATTGAAATGGAAGTTGAAATTGCTTTTGAAACGAATTTAAAACTATTTATATAATTCGTTTTAAATAGAAATCGACGAAGTATATATTATATATATTATATATATAATATAATGGCCTGAATAGAACGCGCCGCGCCGCGGCAGTTCGCGAATTTCGACCATTGATTTCAAATGGACATTACGGGAGATCCGACCGTCGGATTCTCCTAAAACCGGAACCGTTGGGTTCGTATCGAAAAGAGCTTTCTAACGAATGTGATAAATTTGAAATCTAACGGTTGGATTTGGAATTATGTCCAAATCAAATTGGAAAAAGGTCGCTATACGTGCAGTTCGATGGCCATTGGTGGAAATCGACTGTACGGGCCTTGATAAAATTATTAAAAATAGTAATAATTTGTGTAAAATCATAAGAAATGATTTGTGGAGATTTGGGATGAAAAACTTCATGTTTGAAAAGATAAAAATAGATTTTTATCGAAATAAGCTAGTTTTGAACTAGGATGATAATTCTATTTATTTTTAAGTAAATAAATTGAATTTGAAAAGGGTTTTAAAAATAACCAAAATTTCCAATGATTGCATTGGAGTGGATTTGAATCGAAATTGTCTTCGGAATATTTCGATGTTGGAATTCGTGATTATACAGATGTTGTTATGGAAATTTGAAAGATATATATTTATATCGTTATTTCCAATACGACATTTGTTAGTCGTAGAATTCGATATTGAATATAAGCCGATATATTTTCTATTCAGAGCCTTGTATTGAATATCGAATGTGATTTGGGTTTGTCGTGAATGGTGTCTTCATTAACACTGTTCTTGAGCCCAGTTGAGAAAAGATTAAATCTTTTTATTTAGATTTAATGAAGTGTACCAATTAAACGATATTTAATTGGAATTGAATTGGTATTGATTTTTGGGTTTATCGTGAACAGTGTTTTAAATAACACTTGTTCTTTAACCCGATAATTAATGGAATGTGATTTTGGGTTTATCGTGAACCGTGTTTTAAATGACACTGATTCTTTAACCCAGTTAAAGATTAAAACTAAGTGGAGTTTTAATGAATCTTTAAATAGATTGAAAAGATCGAGAATGGAGTATCACCAGTTTTACTCCAGGCGATAGTTAAATCTTTAATTAGATTTGAACGTGAAATGGTAATTGAATTACCGATAACACTGTGGTGTTAGATATGAAGTACTACCAGTTTTACTTCATGGGATGAATAGGTTGGGATTGGGAAAATAAATGATTACTTCGGTGTGGTTCGCTAATCCCGACTAGTTTGAATTGATATTCAAAGGAGATTAAAGAATAAATTTAAAGAATTTATCTTGGATAAAATTAATGGGAACTTTTCCCAAAGTATAGGAATATTTGAATAAAAGAATATTCTGAATTGGAATGAGGCATATGTTGTGTTTGTGTAACACTTTTATAATATATACGCGAGTTATTCAGAAAGACCGGGTTTATCCCATTCTGAATAACTGATTCGACGTGGTGTCGAAGATGAAGACGGTGGTCGAAGACCGGAAGTCTTCACGTCGTTTGGGTAATTACTGATGATCTTGATTGGGCTGTATACCCAAGAAGATGGAAACAGTTTGTGATCGTCCAGACGTACTTGGAGATTGATGGATATGCGAGGTACTAGGTGCCTCCGGTTTCGTTCAGACCCAGAATGGACTTGTAAATGGACTGTGTGTCTGACATTGGATTTTAGTCCGTGTGATTGATCTCTATTAAATATATATCTGTTTGGCGGCGGAGAATTTATTCTCTTGCTTAACGCCCTTCTCTGAGACGTATGAGCTCAGGGGTTATATATTGATGGATATCAAACGCATGGAGTGAATTGCCTGTGTGGCATGCCTAAGTGGCAGTTGATCGAGGCTTCTGTTGAAAAGCAAAGTCTTGTGGTGATGATCAAAGCACGGCCTTTGTGGCGTAGCTTTGTGTAACGTTTGCTTCGCGAGTTTCACACCCGGTATGAACCAAAAACGGGAGACGGACGTCAGGGAGGGCATGCGTTTCTTTCTAGCTAGAAGTGGCGTCAGTGGTTTTACACGCCCTGACGAGTTTGACTTATGTGGTTGTTGCTGTTGCGAGGCGCCTCGGTTATATCGGTTTCGGCCGAATGCATTATGGTCGGCTGACGGACCAGACTTACACCCCATAGGGTGGGGAGACGTAGTGTTCAGGCATAATAATCCACATCGGTGGACCGGCCCTGAGGATCCAAGGCTTGCCTGCGCGCTTGCCTGAGGGGCGGGCTAGAGCGTCTCGAATCGGTTGAGGACTATCTTTTGCCTCGGTTCATAGACGGAAATCCAATTTCCAAATACGTGACATTTGCGGTTTTAATTGTAGAACCTAGTATGGTGACATAGTGGGATGGGGCATTCATGCCGCCTATGATTGATACTTATGATTTGAAGTTGTTTATACACTATGCACTTAAAATAGTATCAAACGATTTGTTTTAAACGTATCAAGCATTCTTTGGCTGTTATAAGGGAAAACCCTATCCTCGGCTGCGTTGCATTGTGTGATGGGACCTGGGTCTTATAACAGCTTCATTCTTCTTTATTTAGCATTACGCTGTTGTTTTATGCACTGGTATTCTTGGGAGGAAACCCGTTCCGTGTTATACGGCGTGGTCCCTTGATTTACCTAACTTTGAAAATAAAGATAATAACTGTTTTAGTTCTCACACCAGTCACATGACTGACCTGGAGTTTATTGTTTTAACCTAAACTCTGGGTGCCCTTATTTTGACACGGGCAGCTAGTAGTTTTGGTTTTGCAGATTTATATTCACAGGATCCTGGTTTACAGCTGGAATGATATCCGGAAAGCTTTGTATCCGTATATCTCTTCTAGTTGTGTATTGTATTACTTTCCGCTGCTATGTATTTAAATGTAATTTAAATCTCTGATATTTCTGTGTAATATTCATTCATATACTCTGTATATTCTTGTAATCTGATGCATTGTTTTTAATTAACAATGAAATGTTCTTCTGTATGCGTTCTGTTTTGTCCTGTTCTCAAACGATAGGGCGTTTCGAACGGCCTGGATCGGTTTAGCGACTGGTTCGGACCGAGCGAAATTCCATTTCGTCACAGTTGGTATCAGAGCTTTGGTTTACAAAGCTCAGAGAACAAGACACATTAGAAACATACGAAAGAATTCATCAGATATTGGATTAGTAATATCCAATGGGAATGACTCGTTAGAGATAGGATCAGTAGTATCCTAGAACGAGTGTGAAGAGTATATTTTTCAAATGAAAACAATTTTTGTTTTGAAAATTTAAATCAATTATTCGTATTTGATTATCTATTTATATTGAGTTGGACAGTCCAGTATATATAGATTTTGCGTATACGTCTGATCCGCGTGTATTCGAAGTTTTAATATATTGGATAGATATAGAATTACACTCTAGACACCCGGAGATGGTTCTGATGATTGATCGATCATCATCAGAACTTATGTTCGTGTTTCGAAGGTGGGATTTCTATATACTTCCTATTGACTGGTGTGAGAACCAAAAATTAGATAGGGCCTATTGTTGTGATTTGGCATCAAAAATGTGATTTTTGCATATGTATCAAAATTATGAATTTGAAACTCTAATTCACTAATTGATTGATGTTTGTGTTGTTTGCCTATTTGTTTGTTAATTTTGAACCATTTTGCCTAATAGCATCAAATATTGGATTATATTGAAAATTGGTCGCATTTGCTTGCATATATGTACTTATATTGAACAGGTCATAGCAAGGAGGCTAGAGCCAGAGAATAAAATTTGTTTGCCCGACAAATAGGTACATGTTTACTACATAATTTCCTGTTTTGTTTGGGTGATGATGATTTTGTGAGCCTATTGGCTAGCCGCTTGGCTTTTTCTTTTTCTTTTTGAGATCTGAAGGACCGGGGAAGCTATTTGAAATTCCCCGATGCTCCCGGTGCAGGGGAGGTTATGGCGAAATTTTTCAAAAATTTAGGGTGTTAGCCAAATTTTTGAAATTTTAGAAAATTCTCAGAAACTGAAAAGTTAGAGAATGGAAGCCTGATCGAGCGTAGAGTTGATTAATCAAACCACTTTCGACTTTGTTCCTTTTCGGGGACGAAAAGTTTTAAGTGGGGGAGATTGTAATAACCCGCAAAATCTGGGCCAGTTTAAAATTTTTATTTTGGCAATTTTAGCGAATTTTGATTATTTAAAATGAATTATTTTAAATAAAATCGACGAGAAATTTATTTTGAATATAATTCGAACGTATATATTATACGCGTCGTCGTTAGAATATAAATATTTATATATAATTATAAATAGAATTGAAAATGGCGCGGTAGTTCGATAATTCGATTTCAAACTTCAATTGAATGTACCGGGTGCAAAACAATCCGGATTTTAGTGAAACCAAAAATAATGGAATCTAATAGTGAATATCTTTCCAACGAATCCGAAAAATCCAAAGTTCGTAGCGGGAATCAAAAGATATGTCCAGTTGAAAATTCTGAATAGTCGCTATGGAATTCAGGCCCTTAAAAATGGACATTTTGCAAACGACCTCGGATTTCGACGAAACCACTTTTGTTGGATCCGCAGTGTCAAGTTATTGTTAGGTTTCAAATTTCATAATTTTTCGAATCAATATGTGAGCGTGGCAAAAGAAAACGCGTTTGACCAGTTTCTGTTGATTTTAATCGACTGGAAATTGGCCATTTTTCAAACGGTCTCAGAATTCGACGAAACTAGTTTTGTTAGGACCGTATTGTCAATACGAAGCTAGAAAATATTTTTCTGTAATTTTTCTAGTTAGTATGTGACCCCGGTAATTTGAAATGTACGTTTAAAATTCAATATAATGATTTAAATGTAAATTCAACAGAAACTGATTGTAACGATCACATCAGCTCACGATACATATCCCATTGTGTTCGGAATGGGGGTAATACACTAGGGACGACAGTCGTTGGGTTCGATTTCGAGTTCGGGAATTAAACAAGACATTTTCGAATAAAAATAATAATATAAATATCTATATAGGGGGGGTCCAAAACCCTAATCCTCCCCCAAAAGAAACGCAGCCGCCACATGAATTGAAGGGCCAGAATTCTCCGATAATAAAACCACAAATTCGCTCAATCTAAATCGAATCAAACTCCGGTTTCAAAGCAAAAACTGTGGAGATTTCCAAGCTCTTTAAAATCACGCTAGTATGATCGAGAACCATGTGGTATCAAGGGAGAATTTCTGCCTCAAAGACGGTGGGTTTGAGCGCGATTTTCGATTGATTGGGGAGCCCGAGTTCTTCACCGTCGGTAGCGAAGGGAGCTCACGCCTAGGCGGTTGATGTGACACCCGTAGATCGGTCTCCGGTCCCCTGGTTTAACGCGCGCAGGTGGGTGTTTTCAACGATGAAATGGGTTTTAATATCGCCTGTAGGAATACGACGGTGGAAGAAAGGTTCTACTTTTTTTTTTTATTATTCTTACTTAAGCTAATTATTCTGTTTAAAACAGAAATTGAAAAAAATAAACAACATTGGCTTTTAAAAATATAAATAACATTGGTTTTTAAAATATAAAATATCTTTGTAAATTAAAAATATGATTTTTTATGCTAGTATTAAGTAATGATTTTTATAGATAGAAAAATATAATTTTTATATTATAGAAGTATTAAAATTTTGATCTTTATATAAGGAATAGTAATATAAAAATATAATTTTTAGTTGGAATAAAAATACGATGTTTATTCTATTTATAGCGATGAAATAAAAATATGGTTTTTATATATTGAACTTCGATAGAAAAATATGGTTTTTATATATTGAACTTCGATAGAAAAATAGAATTTTTATATATTGAACATCGAAGTAAAAATTCGATTTATATATATTGAATAGCGAAGTAAAAATTCGATTTTTACATATGTAGTGGCTACGGGCAACGAAGAGGACAAAAAGGCGAAACGACGAAGACTTCTGCAAAAGAAGAGTCAAGATGATTGGATAGCTAATTGTGAGAATTTCTCACCTTTCAATTTTTTTTCTAGTTATATATATATATACTAGGATGCAGACGGTGCTTATTAGAAGCACCCGACACCCGTCCACATACCATGGACTTGTTTGTTTGGTTGCATAGATTAGTTATATGATTTGATTTGAATTTGAATTGTTTGGTGAAATTGAATGATTTGATTGATGCGTGAATGGCGTGGGCCTTCACTAGACCGGGGATAAGGCTAGGCCTTGTCCCGTTTCTAGTATCGTGCCGTTATGCCGCCGAAATTTTCTAAAATATGTTAGAAAATAAAAATATCATTTTATTGTGTAAATGAATTGAATAGAAATTCATAGGTTGAAATAAAATGTTTTATCGTTAAAAATATAATTTTTAACGTGAAAGTGAATAAAATGAAATATTCATTTATAAACCGGACGGTTTGTTTATGTACACCTATTTGAATGACATTGATTGGGACGATAAATTTTACACCTCGCCCAATAGCACAAATAAAATAGGTGTTTGATTGTTTGAAACCCCACACGGGTGTTGGGATGAAATTTGAAGTTCACTCATCCTGATTGATTAAATATGTCGATCGATTGATTGACAGGCTGTTATAAGCGTTGAATATCTATACTTGATGCTTATACAGTGTAGTGCACTTTGGTTGATGGTTGATTATTTTCAATGTTATTATATACATGTGTTGTATGAAAATCCATATAATTAACTTTGTATGGTAATTGATTGGGCCTCATTCCAATTTGAAAAATAAAGAATATTATAAAATAAAAGTTCATGTGTTGACAGTACTCATTCATTGAGATTGGTCATGTGTTGAACGAAATATTTTGATAATAACAACTATTTTGAAAAAGAAATATTTGAAATAGAATATTTGAAAAATAGAAATTTATGAAGTCGTGTTGATTAGATTGACGCCATTTTGACGTGAGCGATATTCATATCGATTTTATTCATCTTAAAATGAATATTGAAAAGTGATTTCGAAATCGAATATTTCGAAATGAATTGAATTGAAAACGATTTCGAAATGAATTGAAAACGATTTCGAAATGAATTGAAAACGATTTCGAAATGAAATGAATTGAAAAAGAATTCAAATTGAATTGAAAACGATTTCGAAATAAATTGAATTGAAAACGATTTCAAATTGAATTGAAAGCGAATTGAAATGAATTCAAATTGAATTGAAATTTGAATTGAATAGAAATGAATTTTGAAACGAATTTATAAAGGAGAATTCAATTTTGATTTGAATTGAAATGGAAGTTGAAATTGCTTTTGAAACGAATTTAAAACTATTTATATAATTCGTTTTAAATAGAAATCGACGAAGTATATATTATATATATTATATATATAATATAATGGCCTGAATAGAACGCGCCGCGCCGCGGCAGTTCGCGAATTTCGACCATTGATTTCAAATGGACATTACGGGAGATCCGACCGTCGGATTCTCCTAAAACCGGAACCGTTGGGTTCGTATCGAAAAGAGCTTTCTAACGAATGTGATAAATTTGAAATCTAACGGTTGGATTTGGAATTATGTCCAAATCAAATTGGAAAAAGGTCGCTATACGTGCAGTTCGATGGCCATTGGTGGAAATCGACTGTACGGGCCTTGATAAAATTATTAAAAATAGTAATAATTTGTGTAAAATCATAAGAAATGATTTGTGGAGATTTGGGATGAAAAACTTCATGTTTGAAAAGATAAAAATAGATTTTTATCGAAATAAGCTAGTTTTGAACTAGGATGATAATTCTATTTATTTTTAAGTAAATAAATTGAATTTGAAAAGGGTTTTAAAAATAACCAAAATTTCCAATGATTGCATTGGAGTGGATTTGAATCGAAATTGTCTTCGGAATATTTCGATGTTGGAATTCGTGATTATACAGATGTTGTTATGGAAATTTGAAAGATATATATTTATATCGTTATTTCCAATACGACATTTGTTAGTCGTAGAATTCGATATTGAATATAAGCCGATATATTTTCTATTCAGAGCCCTGTATTGAATATCGAATGTGATTTGGGTTTGTCGTGAATGGTGTCTTCATTAACACTGTTCTTGAGCCCAGTTGAGAAAAGATTAAATCTTTTTATTTAGATTTAATGAAGTGTACCAATTAAACGATATTTAATTGGAATTGAATTGGTATTGATTTTTGGGTTTATCGTGAACAGTGTTTTAAATAACACTTGTTCTTTAACCCGATAATTAATGGAATGTGATTTTGGGTTTATCGTGAACCGTGTTTTAAATGACACTGATTCTTTAACCCAGTTAAAGATTAAAACTAAGTGGAGTTTTAATGAATCTTTAAATAGATTGAAAAGATCGAGAATGGAGTATCACTAGTTTTACTCCAGGCGATAGTTAAATCTTTAATTAGATTTGAACGTGAAATGGTAATTGAATTACCGATAACACTGTGGTGTTAGATATGAAGTACTACCAGTTTTACTTCATGGGATGAATAGGTTGGGATTGGGAAAATAAATGATTACTTCGGTGTGGTTCGCTAATCCCGACTAGTTTGAATTGATATTCAAAGGAGATTAAAGAATAAATTTAAAGAATTTATCTTGGATAAAATTAATGGGAACTTTTCCCAAAGTATAGGAATATTTGAATAAAAGAATATTCTGAATTGGAATGAGGCGTATGTTGTGTTTGTGTAACACTTTTATAATATATACGCGAGTTATTCAGAAAGACCGGGTTTATCCCATTCTGAATAACTGATTCGACGTGGTGTCGAAGATGAAGACGGTGGTCGAAGACCGGAAGTCTTCACGTCGTTTGGGTGATTACTGATGATCTTGATTGGGATGTACACCCAAGAAGATGGAAACAGTTTGTGATCGTCCAGACGTACTTGGAGATTGATGGATATGCGAGGTACTAGGTGCCTCCGGTTTCGTTCAGACCCAGAACGGACTTGTAAATGGACTGTGTGTCTGACATTGGATTTTAGTCCGTGTGATTGATCTCTATTAAATATATATCTGTTTGGCGGCGGAGAATTTATTCTCTTGCTTAACGCCCTTCTCTGAGACGTATGAGCTCAGGGGTTATATATTGATGGATATCAAACGCATGGAGTGAATTGCCTGTGTGGCATGCCTAAGTGGCAGTTGATCGAGGCTTCTGTTGAAAAGCAAAGTATTGTGGTGATGATCAAAGCACGGCCTTTGTGGCGTAGCTTTGTGTAACGTTTGCTTCGCGAGTTTCACACCCGGTATGAACCAAAAACGGGAGACGGACGTCAGGGAGGGAATGCGTTTCTTTCTAGCTAGAAGTGGCGTCAGTGGTTTTACACGCCCTGACGAGTTTGACTTATGTGGTTGTTGTTGTTGCGAGGCGCCTCGGTTATATCGGTTTCGGCCGAATGCATTCTGGTCGGCTGACGGACCAGACTTACACCCCATAGGGTGGGGAGACGTAGTGTTCAGGCATAATAATCCACATCGGTGGACCGGCCCTGAGGATCCAAGGCTTGCCTGCGCGCTTGCCTGAGGGGCGGGCTAGAGCGTCTCGAATCGGTTGAGGACTATCTTTTGCCTCGGTTCATAGACGGAAATCCAATTTCCAAATACGTGACATTTGCGGTTTTAATTGTAGAACCTAGTATGGTGACATAGTGGGATGGGGCATTCATGCCGCCTATGATTGATACTTATGATTTGAAGTTGTTTATACACTATGCACTTAAAATAGTATCAAACGATTTGTTTTAAACGTATCAAGCATTCTTTGGCTGTTATAAGGGAAAACCCTATCCTCGGCTGCGTTGCATTGTGTGATGGGACCTGGGTCTTATAACAGCTTCATTCTTCTTTATTTAGCATTGCGCTGTTGTTTTATGCACTGGTATTCTTGGGAGGAAACCCGTTCCGTGTTATACGGCGTGGTCCCTTGATTTACCTAACTTTGAAAATAAAGATAATAACTGTTTTAGTTCTCACACCAGTCACATGACTGACCTGGAGTTTATTGTTTTAACCTAAACTCTGGGTGCCCTTATTTTGACACGGGCAGCTAGTAGTTTTGGTTTTGCTGATTTATATTCACAGGATCCTGGTTTACAGCTGGAATGATATCCGGAAAGCTTTGTATCCGTATATCTCTTCTAGTTGTGTATTGTATTACTTTCCGCTGCTATGTATTTAAATGTAATTTAAATCTCTGATATTTCTGTGTAATATTCATTCATATACTCTGTATATTCTTGTAATCTGATGCATTGTTTTTAATTAACAATGAAATGTTCTTCTGTATGCATTCTGTTTTGTCCTGTTCTCAAACGATAGGGCGTTTCGAACGGCCTGGATCGGTTTAGCGACTGGTTCGGACCGAGCGAAATTCCATTTCGTCACAGAAAAAATGGATTCGCTCAGATTATATTTTGTAACTTGTCAAATTTCAAACCCAAAATTTGGCAAAATGTTGGATCGATATGGATCCAAAGCCAGGAACTGTACTAGGAATTTGGGTAAGCGTCGGATCGGTACATATCCAAGGTGCATGATTTCAAGATTCAAAAATTTCCTTAGAAGTACGTCGACAACTCAAGATCATAGGCTCAAATCACCAAACCAGAAGCATGAGAGGTAAGGAAGCAAGGTAGGGGACCCACCCTAAGGGTCGCACCCCTTGAGGTGAAACCCCTCGAGATTGGTACTATCTCCCAAGGGGATAAGTGTTGATCCCTCAATGCGAGGATGATCCGGGATCAACTTCATATGCCGGGTCCTCTCCCCCAAGTGTCCATCTTGTGCTATTTTGGTTCGATCCAAGCTCATGTTTTCTTTATAAATATACCGCAGAGGCTTAGGAAAAATGAACCTTTTCTCTTCTACTTGGATCTTCTTTATTCCTCACCATGTGGATACTTAGCCACTTTCAAATCTCAACTACTATTCCTTCATAATCTTGTACTAAATCAGAGTTATGTTGTAATATGGCAATATAAATAATAGAATACTGCAAGTAGACAATGCCATAATTTTACGAACCACTATAAAATCTTTATTGTTTTTTTATGTATCTGTATGCCTGTTCCGTGGCTTCGATCCATGGATACTCTATGATTTGCATTGGTTATTGGATAACTATGGCATAAGGCTCGACTGAATAAAATCCAGTCTAACATTTGGGCGACCCAGGTAAGGGGACACTACTTAAACTAAGGATACTTTTTCTAAGGAAACAATAGTGCAGAAAAAGAAGATGGATTCTCATGCTGAAGGCATAACAATGGAAGGAAGTCAGGAGGCTTCCTATAAATAAACCCCTATGTCTACCTCACCATAGAAGAGATGAATAGTGTCATAAAGGAATCAGAGACTCGAATAGAACGTCAAGAAGGATTGCATAAGAGAAAAGAGGAAATAATAACCAATTTCCTTAATTTGACCGAACGCGGAAGACCTGAAGTCAAAGTGGAGTTGTTGAAGTTGACCTAGCAATATGGAGACACTTAGGATTAAACCAAGGGCAAAAACCCCTACTTCTTGAGGGATTGATACCGATCCTGACCCTCAGGTCGATTCCAACCCAGTACAAATAGGAGGAAATCCCCTAAAAGTCTCTTAATTTGTTGTTGGTGCTGCTCAGACTTAGTATTCGTATGTTGGCAATGATACTCAAAGGCATATAGGTGGAAATTCTGGATCGAATCAAATCAGGACCGACCCTATCCTTGAAAATTGAATAGGTACTAACTCAACTTTGGTATCCAGAGGCGAACACTCTGGTTTGGATGCTCATTACACTCCGGTAGTGGTGTTGGATCTGATTGGCGATAACTTATGGATGGTAGTGATCGTATAATGGATATGATAAGAAGAACTTTAAAAGGTATATTATGTAACACCCCACATTCCTTAATGTCACCCATATGAGGATTTCATTAAGAAAATATGGAGCATTGTAGGTATAAAGACATAAAACATCACATAGACTAAGATTTCATAAGACATAAATTGTAAATTTACCGCGGAAGAAGAAGCTTTCGTTTTTAAATACAAAACCATCTTTGTTTCAATTAACCAAATAGTTATAAAGTGTCATGTTTCAAAATATCAGTCAAACAACATCAGAATAAAATAATATTATTCCCAAATAGTCAAAATTATACAACCTAACCTTGGAAAGAGAATAGGAAGTAATCCATCTTTTGTAAAAATCCTTCACGCCTAAATCAACAAACAAATCTGAACTATACACTTTCTCCCTGTAAGCTTGGGGGAAAGAAAAGAGAAAGGAAGAAAGGAAATGGGAGGGAAGAAAAGAGAAAGGAAATGGGGGGAAGAAAAAAGAATGGAAGAAAGGAAATGGGTCAGACATAAAGCTTGGTGAGCTGCTATGATTACTAGCATGACTACCAAGTTAAGGGAAAATAGACAAACAGTAGTTCTAGTGTCACAAAAGGGTAAGTGTCTGTGCACATTTAAAGGTGAATAGTAACTGATAATAAGGATTGGCTATTCGTATCCAAAAGATAATAATGATAATAATGACCATACTAAAACTGATTGACTGTTTTGCACTTCTAAAACTTCGAAACAGAGCAAACAATTAGGAAGGAATTTCCTAATAATACCCATCGATTGGCTTTCCAGATGTGAATAACCTGTGCCAACTATGAAATTTGGAGTTATCAATTCTCAAACCCATCAACTGAAAGGACACAACCTTAATCATGGGCGTTACAACGTCTTATCTTCCCTGTTTGTATCGACGCACGCTCATCATTCTGTAGGAACGTGCCCGTACCCACCTCGCTTTGAACCTTCACTATCCAAATCAGTAAAGCATGCCCTAACCTCTACCTAGTGCGGGACTCTGGTGATAACAACAGGGATACTGATTGATACGGGTTCCACATAAACAAGCATTTGACATAAGTCACCTTTAGACTTGGTCCTCAAGTTATAACTAGGATTTTTACGATCCCCTTATATCTTACCGGAATGGACCCCTTAGTTTATTAATCACAGGATTTTAACTTAACAGTTTAAGTTCATTAATAAGCCCAATATAACCTTATGTTATATTCCTAGGTTGTAATTAACATTTCTAATGTAATCATTTTATACAGCCCTCCACATGTCACTTGATGTCTAATTAAGTCCAGTTCATTACCGTTTACACGTTTTCCAATCACATGTTACTTAGTGTCAAATTAAGTACAATTCATAATCTGAATGTAATATTCATTAATTTCCAACATGCCGAAAATCCACTTTTTACCAAATTTCATTATCTTCCAAATATTACAGTTTGTTTGTTGATTACATCTTTTAACCATATTTTAACATACCTTTTCATACTCATTATTGTATAAATTTACTAAGGCATGCGCTATTATTTTCCCATTACATGGTTTAACCCAATTTGCGCAAAAATAAGAACGAGTGAAAGGTTTAGGCTCAAAAAGGCCTAAACTCAATGTCAAAAATAAAAAGGAAATGGCTTAGGCTCTCGTATGGCCTATGCTCAAATGGACATAAATAGATCTGGAATAAAAATAAGGCTAATTATAGAACTGTAATAAAATTTCATGCAAAGAACAAAGCTGTAGATATAACTGAAATAAACTACAGTAATGGTTTTATTCAAATAAACAAAAGGAAGAACAGGAACATAAATCAGATCTAAAATAATTATTTACAGAGAAAAGAATTAGGGATAGTTAGATCTACAAATAAACAACAAATGAAGTAGATTTGTGCATAACTACAAAAAGATTTAGATCTGAAACACTTTAGCAACTATTATATTAATTTTAACCTCAACTTGTAAGAAATCTTGTAATCATAGTAATACTCACAAAAGTTTGAGCAAATCCAATAAGCCTCTGTAGATACTCTCTATCTATGAGTATCCTCCAAAAATAGGTGCTGAACCAGGCCTCAATACTCCAATTAATTTATATTTGATATAATATATAGTCTTAGTCAATTAATTATTGTTTGTTAAACATTCGGGCTGTTACAGATTACCTCGGGAAGACCTTGATTTTATTAATCGGACTCCATTCGCTCTGAACATACAAAAATTCCAGAATCCACTACAGCTTTGGAAGCTTATGATGGAAGGAGGAAGCTGTTGGGTTTTTCCTAAAAAAATAGCGATGGAATTTAAAATACAAACCCAAACATTATAGGATCCAAGCAAAACGATAAATCGAGTAAATGTGTACCAATTGATTTTTGCAAGAGTAACGAAATTGATGAATCCCCGAATCGAATTAAATCACAAACGCTCCCTGAATTAACAGCATCTCCACAACATCCACATGAACAATTTTTCGATCTACCGATGAAATTGAGAAAAAAAGGTACAAGCTATGGCTGATATTATTTGTTTAATTCGATTTTGATTTTTCTATGTATTGGAAAGAGAGATTAAAGTAAACAATGGCCTCCACCAATTTTAACACTCAAATTAATCCCGAATCATCCGTTGGACCATCCGAAGGTCCTTTTCAACGTTCTACCCTATCACGTGTCATCAAACTTGAAGAGAAGATGGAATATACTCTTCAAATGCTTGCTGAAATACAAGTGCTCCAAACTCGGATGAGCCAAAAGCAAAATAAACATGGAAAAGTGATAAGGAGCCTTCTTAAATTTGTAATGGATAATCAGGCGAATCCAATTATCATCAAAGATGATAATCAAGCCATGGAAAAAGAGGAGGAACCAGAGGAGGAACCAAAAGAGAAGGAGGAAGAAATGATGGAGGAAGAAGAACCTGAGGAGATTCAACAAGAAGTTACGGTAGAAGAAGATTAAGTTGCATGTGTGGGAGAAGTTTTGTTCGACCAAAATGGAAGTGTGGTTAAATTAAATGGGGATTTTTGTCTCCATTATCCAAATTTTCCATCCCATAAGTCTTCCATTATAAAAAACAATTAGAATTTAGGTTTTTCTTTTTGTTTCTTTTCGTTCCTTTGCATTCATATGATGTATTGCGTTTGTAGTAATCCGTGTAATACTGCTTCTAAAAACTAAGTTTAATACAATGCTTGTTTTGTCTATCATAAGTATTTTATTACTTTGGTATATAGGAAAGGATTTAGGGGGAGAATTTTCTTTAGTATAAGGATTATATATATATATATATTTAGGATTAATGGAGAGTACTTTACTTTAGTACATGAATTATTTAGATAGTTATAGGATTTAGGGAAAGTATCTTTAGAATTTCTTTTTGATAATGCCAAAGGGGGAGAAATTATAAAATATTGACTTAGAACATATAGGATTCATATAGACAGGGGGAGTATTAGAAGGATTATCATCAATAGGTATGAACAGGTATGATATTTTATAAACTAAGGTTGTCATCATCAAAAAGGGGGAGATTGTTAGAAAATGGAATTTTGATGACAACAACCTTATTTCTATGTTTATTGATTATAAAATATATACTAACATATTTATCTAGAATATATATATATATATATATATATACACATACATATGCAGGATTATATGTACAGGAATTAACACTGAAGACTATACAGTTTAAGAGCTTTTAGAGATTCAGAATTTAGAGATGATTCAAGACTCATGAGTGATCAAGATTTCAAGAGTTCAAGATAAATATACTTATAGAGTCTAGTTTATGTAAGACTCTGAATAACACTCCAGGTTCAAATTCAAATTCTGTCTTTCAATTTCTGATTTCAAATTCCAAATTCTATTTACAATACTATTCTAATTCTAATTGAAGTTTCTCTATTTTATTTTTGATTTTAAACTCAAGTTTTAAAGCTTATAAGTTTATATATATTTATATAGTTAAATACTTTATATTTATATAGTTTTAAACTTTATAATTTTATAAATATATTTGTATAAGTTATATTTATGATTTCATATGATTTTCTACTTTATAATACTTATTTATAACACTATGTTTTAATTCAAGAATTTCCAAAATTATATATATATATATATATATATATATATCAAAACACTTGAAAAATACTCAAAATTCAAATTTACACTATGATATGTCGACATACGTTTATGGACATGTCGATATATAACTATCATATTTTTGATTTTGAAAGGAAGTGTCGTTTCGCTATTTGTAACGTTCCAGAAGCATTACAACCTTTCAAATCTTATAAATAGGGGCTGATTTCGAATATTTTTCATCATTCTTCTTCTCCATCTTTATTCCCTTTTTTTACACCATTAATATTTCATATTTTTATGATTTCTACACTTATACTCTACCGAATTCAGTTCTGTTTATATAAAACTTCTTCTCTTATCACTCTCTACTGATTACTCTCTGAATCGAAGTGCTATTGAAGACTTATAGGGTTGTTTGTAATTGTTCGTAAAGGTGTGTTCCTTGTTGCCTTGAAATTAAGGAAAGGAATCGGTGGTAACCTTATAGCCGGGGAAATTAAGGGAAATATACTTGATCAAGGGTGTTTGGAGTTTGGAATCGGTGGTAACCTTGTGGTCGTGAAATCAAGGAGTTTGTACTTGGATATTGATATAGTAATAAAAATCTGTGCAATCCAGCGTTGGGTGGGACTGGATGTAGGAGCATTTCCAACCCAGTATAAAATCCGGTGGGTTCTTTCCTTTTCTGCATTTTATTTCTGTTTATTTTTGTGATTGTGTTTGATTCTGTGCCTGTGATTATCTCTTTGGTGTGTGATTCATATAGTAGATCATATAAATTTTAGATTTTCTTAAATTCTTTGAAAACACTATTTATCCCCCCTCTAGTGTTAGCTTTGCCTTAACGATCCATTCTGCATTCCTTAATAGACCGAACACAAACCAAATATTTCATCAAATCCAAGTGGGTCCTGGCCTGTTGTGAAAAGGATCGACGATGAGGTAGCGTTAGTGGTAGAGCTTCGACGGAGGTGGTGAATGGTGGGAGAGGGAGGATGGTGGGAATTTCCGGCTGAATCAAAATGGGAGAGAAGGAGCTAGAGTCTTTTTTCTCTTTCTTTTCTTTCCATTGTGGATTGTGGATGAAGAAGACCCAATAAGCAACTTGTTGGAATTTATCGAGAATTGAGGATAAGTGGTGCTCTACTGGGCATACATAGATACAAGTGTCCATAGAGGAGAGAGAGAAGTTTAAGCTAAATACATGCCAAATATTTTCCTAGTTAATATTTAACGAACAACAATTGCTTTGTAAATATCTGCCGACATATATTCATAGAACATAGACGAGATATGGGATGATGTCTACAAATAACCATTCCAATTTCCTAGGTCTTTGCACTTTATTCTTCGATTCTTCTCTTTGGTATAGAAATTTTTTCTGGCCATGCATAACTGTCATCATAATAAGAAAAAAAGCACATGCTTTATCGTTTTAATCAAAATTGACGAAGTCCTACCATATTGATTTATAAAAACCAATGTTGTTATTATCCATCTCTTGTCAATAGTGTCTTTTTAGAGGATAGCCGCCAAATCCACAAGCAAAGACAACTCACTGATTTGAACATTATTTACTAGTATTTTAGTCATAATTTATTCAAAAACAAATACCAAATTCGAGAATTTGTGCACTGTTTTAAGTTCAATGGTAACTTGACTTAAATGCACCTATTGTGGTAATTTTAAAATCGACAACGGCTATGCATACGAATTCAGATTTGGTGCAGCATAATCTTTGGGTCGGGTTTGTCGGTTACTGTCTGGATTGATAACCGTGGTCATCATTTGTTGATCTTTTAGTTTTTGATATTTTTTTGATCTTTATTTCATCCTTTAGATTATGGATACACGCATTTAAAGTCTTAAACACTTTCAAATAATTATTAACTTTCTCATCCTATGTCGTGATTCTTGGTGCATGTCATAAACCCTTGAACGCTCTATTCTTCGATTCTTCTCTTCGATACAGATATTTTTTTTCAGTCATTTAATACAAGTTTGTCAAGCCATGCATAATTGTCAAGCAGTAAGAAAAAAAGCACTTGCTTCATCGTGTCTAACAAACTTGACGAAGTCCTACCATAAAGATATATAGAACCGATGTTGCTATTATCCATTTCATATTACTAGTGTCTTCTTAAAGGATAGCCTGCCAAATCCGCGGGCAAGGACACTAAGTCGAACAACATTACTAATATTTTAGTCATAATTAATTCAAAAACAAATAATGAATTCGAGAATTTGTGCATTTGTAGTTTAAGGTTCAATGGTACTTTGACTTATTTGTACATATTGTGGTAATTTTGCAATCCTCAAGGGAAACATTTAGAAGAAAACTCAATATTATAAATCATATATCAAACCACCGACTTTATTATTTGTCATTTTAGCGAATGAATTTTACTTCCTAAACATATCTTTAATGTCATTTATCATTAATAAATTCGATTACTAATGATAAGTATGTTTTTGATTTAGCTTTGTTGGCATGGACACGTATGTGGAACGTGTTAATAGTGGAAAATGGTATCATATGCCATGTGTCAAAAGCGCAAATGATGATGTTGATTGGTGGAATTACCTAAATGACCTCTCTAGATTGAATTCTTTTTTTTTATTTTGTAAGGATTAGTTGTGTAATTGAAATAATCGTTTTGTCTTCTAGCGTGTAAATAACACTCTTAATATATGTCCCTTGGGCACATTATCAAGATTTCTAATAACTTCAGTCATTAATGATAAATAGTTTTTAAATTTAGCTCTGCTGGCATGGGAGATTTTCTTTGACGAATATGTGGAGTACATTAATAGTGGAAAATATTATTGTCTACCCGATATCATAAGAGCACACAATAATATTGGTGAGGTTACATAAACCACCCCTTAAATTCCATTAATTATTTAGGAAAATCCATTAATAATAAATTAATTTAATTTATTTACGAACCCCTTAAATTAATTTATTCACATATCGAGAAATGATCCAAATTAATTATGAATTAATTTGATTTAGTTATTCCATCTATTTAAGAGATGTATGCCTTTTCATTTTCTCCGTAATTGCATTCTTATTTCGTCCGGACCGTTCCTCCTAAATATTTCTAACATATTTCTCGACCATCAAGAGCTGATACCGGAATAACCCCGTAAAGAGCCAATACACCCCTAATTCAAATCACCGAGTTTCATCTCTACTCCCGATCCTGTTAATCATTCCCTAAAAAAATTCTAACTTCTCATCGTCGAAATCATATAATTGTTTAGGGTTTATGCACGAAAATTGATTATGGAGTCAACGGAAGCAGTAAGCACAGCAGCAGAAGTTATAGCAGAAGCATCCGCGACAGATACAGCTCCGATAACTTCTCCGCCGCCGCTTGAGGCGATATTAACAGAATCAACGACTCCAGTGGTTGAGATTGCTTCGCCGACGGCGGATGCCAGGACGGAAGCGGCAGAGGCCAGGACGGAAGCGGCAGAGGCCAGGACAGAAGTGGCGGAAACGAAGAGACGGGGAAGACCGAGGAAGTACGCTCCTGACGGGAGTGTCATGACGCGGCCTTTGACGGCGACGACGGCACCGTTGAATCCGATGCCAATTTCGTCGTCCATGCCAGCAGGGAGGATTCGGAGGCGGAGGAATAGAGGGCGGCCAGTTGGTTATTTGAGCAGCACTACTAGCAGCAGCAGTCAGCTGCATCATACAAGCAGAATTCATTTTGAGAGTCCAGGTAATTTTGAAATAAGCCCCGATTGTTTTCTGAAATATTCGAAGTCAATTTTGTTTTTTTTGGTAGGCATTTAACTTCCATTCCGTTTATGTGTATTTACTATTTAGTAGTTATAGAAGTGTGCATCAAAAAGTTACAATATCTAAGCTATAGCATACAATGATATGGTCGGCGCATGGGGTAAAATAATACAGAAATCAGAATCCATAGCGTCCTTGGTTCATACATATGGTACCTTGATTTGGATGCTGTGATTTTGATTGTTCTTATGTTTCGTGTAGGACCACAAATACAATGAAGTTTGTGGTTTTTAGCTTATGTTACTTAAAGGAAAGAAATCTTTTGGTGGGGAGTCTGAATGTTGTTGAGTCACTTTCTTGGAAGTGTTGGAGTGCCGTTGTAAAACTTTAGTCTAGACGGGTGGGTTAAGAATTGAAATGTCCCCACTGCAATATTGTGGCCTTTGGGCCCTGCTGCTGGATCAGTGTATGTTTGTCTAATATAAGTAATAATTTGTATAATGATTCACTAGTGCTTTTGACATCAGTTTTTTTATCAAGTGGTTTATATACAGCGATCTATGTAAGTTGTTAGATGTTTTCCTAGTCCAAGTATATTACAATTCTTTTTTGTATCTGTATAATCTTTTTTATTTGATATATAAAGTGTATGTTTTACAGGCCCAATTGCGGCTGGTGCTAATTTCACTCCTCATATTATTTCAGTTGCCCCTGGTGAGGTATGATTAGCCATGAATGCATGTTATATGTTTTGGTTTGGTATTAAAATATTAGTAATAAAACCCAATAGAGTTAGGTGGTTGTAATTTTGTCTCCATGTGCCTCTATATGTGGTTGGAAATATTTGTGATAGGGATGGAGTAGGTGTTTTTTCCATGGAGAATAAAAGTTTTGTGATGTTTGAAATACTTCCCTGACCACGCAGAGTATGAGTATGCATTTTAGTTGGCTTTTATGTTCAATAGCACCCCAAACAGTCCTAGTACGATAGCATCTCTTTTGCATTTCTGTTTTCCATCACACGTCCGTTTTCCGTCTTCCTCCACTAACTCTCCGTTCCTCCACTATCTTATTCTAATATAAATGATAATGAAAGATGGAAATAGAGGGGTCAAAGAGGTGCTCCATTTTTAGGTGCTATTGAACGCTCTTATATGTATTATAATTCCTTCAACGGGTTAGTGAATTATAAGGTGCCATAGAGTGACAGAATATAGTGATCTATTTAGCCAGATTTGGCATTGGTATGAGAACGTACAATAATTTGTGTTAAGTTATCTTTGTTCATTTTCCAATGCAAATAACTGAAAATATTCGCTAGTAAACTTATTTATTCCAAGTGTTCCCTCAAATGTTCTTTTTTCCAGCTGCGGTCTTTCCTTGGGTGCTGATCTTCTTGTAGTTATTAGTTAAAATTGAAATAAGTTGGCTGATTATATTTATGTATATTGTTTGAAATGATACAACCTGCTCCATTCCTTTAAATCCTTTACCTTGTTATTGTTACATCTTTACACATAGAAGAGGCTTGTATACTGAATGTGCTGTGAGTGAATCATAAAAATGATGTCGGTTGGTTACAGTGGTTGGTAAATATAAATACAACAAATTAGGCATACTGATTGTTTCTCGTGTTATCCTGTCATGAGATAAAACAAGGATAAAAGACTCTTCTCTATGCTATGCTATTTAGTCAAACTTCTAAAATCTTCTACAACCGTATTTGTACTTGCACGGTTTCAGGACGTTACCTTGAAAACCATATCTTTCGCTCAACAAGGACCTAGAGCTATTTGCATTTTATCAGTTAGTGGTGCTATTTCAAATGCTACGCTTGGTCAACCTGATTCCTCTGGTGGTACAATGACTTATGAGGTAGGTCTTATTACAGGTCTCAAAGTAATAGCTTTAATTTGTCACAACAACCATTCAACATATTCAAAAAAAAGTGTCTTGAATGTGTTACGCGAGTAAATACGCCACATTGTCAGATATCGATGATCTGATCAATTCAATATATGTTTTGGAAGCTGTTATTACTTCAATCAAATGTATGTTGATTACGGAGATTCACAATACGAGCATGGCATCATTTCTTTTTACCAGTTCTAGGTACCATACACATACAATCAGGGGCGAACCTATGTAGGTTGCTCAGCTAGCTAGGGAAAATATACAAATTTAGATGGGGTAAGTATCAAAAAACCTGGTATAATCAAAGCAAAACCCAAATTTGGTTTTGGGGGGGGGGGGGGGGGGGGGCTTGGCCCTAGCTGGCCTTAGTGCAGGTCCGCCCCTGCATACAATGGTCATCTTATTGTGCATGACAGTAATGTTTGTGTCAAAAAGAATCTGGGGTTCTCCATAGGAGTTATGTTAATGATATTTTTTTTTCTTCTATTAAGCTCTAGAATTAACTTTTAGTAGTGTGCACATTGAGAGGTGGTATATCTTGCAGGGACGCTTCGAATTTTTGTCGTTGTCTGGGTCGTTTATGCCTAGTGGCAGCGGCGGATCAAGGAATATATCAGGTGGGATGAGCGTCTCATTGGCAGGTTCCGATGGCTGTATTATTGGCGGACGCGTCGTTGGCATGTTGGTTGCTGCTACTCCTGTTCAAGTAACTCCCCCTCTAGTTCATTTATAAATAACAATATATCTCCTCTTCTCTGTTATATTATATCATTGTCCCTTGATTACACAACTTAATGTCTTACCATTATTACGATTTCTAAGGAACAAATATATATATATATATATATATATATATATATATATATACTGCTCATGGCAATATTTAGGTTATCAGGTTATACCATTGCTAAATTCATTTTTCGTGACAATATTAGGTTATTGTTGGAAGCTTTCTACCAAGCTGCCAAACAGAAGAGAAACCAAAGAAGCCACGATATGGAACGTCATCGTTTTCAATGCCAGCGACTTCCATCCCAGGAGTGATGCTAAATGCACGTATGGAAGATGATCGTGGCACAGGTATCCAATTGCAGCAGGGTACTTCTTCAGCTCCACAGCCTAACCTTGGGCCTTCTGTGCCTTTTAGAGCGGAAAATAACTGGATTGGTGCTCAACGATCTACACCCGAATCGGGAAGTAACAACAATAGTGATATCAATTTATGATGCATATTGCTTAGTTTATGTAATATTCTCTTTTTGTTTTCCTTTTTTTTTACGTAGGCTTTTCCCTGTTGTATGGGTTCTATATCTGGTTTCCTAATTTTTATTCGATTGGAATAGACGAATCTTTTATGTTCTTTGTTGATCTTTCACTGTAATATGGGTTCTATATTTAGTTTTTCAGTTTTAGTTTGATTGGAATAGACGATGACAGTCTAAGCTCTTATATTCCCAGTCGATCTTTGTATCTGTTATATTGGCTATGGGGTCATCGTGTGCTGCTAAAAGATGATAAAGCCCTAGTTGTTTTTGCCTAGGAAATGTTTTAAAACGTTCACTATCTGTAATAATTAGTCTCCTGTACACCCCAGTCAAAGGTTACTGAAGTTGAATTTTATTATTCCAATCTAGATTGGTGCCTATCCGGATTCGAACGGGGGCATCCCTCGAGGCACTGACGTTATTATGGCACGCGACTTTGTAGCTCTTCATGTCCTGGATTCTTAAAAATGCAGCGCAAGCACATGTGCGTGATGACTTGGATGATCTAAGAGCCACTTCGGCCCTTGGAATTTGGTTCTTATCTGAGACTGCTTCTCGAGGCGAGGTTAAATAACAACTTTGGGAATCGACGTACTAGCACTTCTAGATTGGACACTAGAGATGTAGATGTGTAACGAGCCGTAAATTTACCGTTTAGAAATTATGAAATTCGACTTATTTTTAAAATAGAATAAGCTTATGAATTTGATTTCAGAATAAATGCTTGCAATACTTACGTTCAATTTGAATCTAAAAAGTCGAAACGATTGTTTAAAGTAAAATTTATTTATTTTGAAATTTGACGTTAAATCAGTATGTAAAATTTAGCATGAAATATTGTTTTTTAAAATACAAATATTTTTATATAAAATTAATTTAGAGAATTTTATAACATAAACTCTGACTCTCGTTTTATCGAATTCTAATTTCGCTAGCTACGTTTAAATCGATTTGTATGATCAATTTAGGATAGCGACAATCGATAGAACGTAAATAATTTTCACATGAATCTTAATTTATCAGTTTTTAGTGTGTTATCACGTTCGTATAGACACACTGAACATAATGGTATCTAATTAATGTGTTTGGACATCCGGTTGTGTTTGTACATTGATTTAAAGTCTGAATTTACAATGTGTGTACAGGGTTGACCCATATTATACCTGTTTACATATTATATTTTGAAATAAAAATAGTATGTAAGAAACCGTAAACAATTTGACCTAGTAATATGGAGATTTCAGGGATCGCGAAGATTGTTCGTTGTTTTCTCCAACTTTGCTTCTTAAATTAACTATACATTCGTATATTTTAGATTTTGAAGCGCTCATTCTCTCTCCTTTAATTATACTTCTTCCTTCTGAACTTCTCTCTTCACATTTTTTTAATAAAATACAAACCAATTATGTTCGAACAAGAGATCACCGAGCTTTCACCCAGCTGTCGCCATGTCATTTCCCCTCATTTAGAAACTGCCCTGTGTCAACATCACCAAGGTCTAAACCTTCCTCCACACCACCTGCTCCAACCGAGCTCCGCCCTCATCACTTACACGTCTCTAACTCGTCTCATGCCAAAATCTGAGATCACAACCCTTTTACCTTTATGCCAACACCACAACCTAGCTCTACAACCCCTCGGTCGCCTCCTCGGTAGTAGTGTCGGCAGCGCCATGACCTCATCCACACCTCTAGGATAGTGAAGGAGGAGCCATGGTCGGAATATTGAAAGGCCTTGTGTCATGATCGGAGGAGGAGCCAAGGCTATAAAGTCAGCCTAGAAATTGAAGGCATATGTGGAAGGATGGCCGAGCAGTTACAGCGATATAACGGAGGATCAGAGATTATTTCATGCAAATACTGTAGTAAAAAAAAGAGGAAAGAAGGACGTGTTTTAATTTGTTAACGCGGTAAACTTAGGAGAGATTTATTTTTCATATTTCAATTTAATATAAACATTTTATTGTTATAATGTTAATAACTTTCACATATAAGGTTTGATTGACGCGTGATTTCTCTCGTTGAGTTCATATCGAAATTTCTGATAGCATGAAATTGGTTTAGTTGAATTTGAAGATAGTTGAAATTCTGGCGTTCGAACAATTTTCAAATTGGACGGAATATTAAAGGTAAGTGTTTACGCACTCGCACTTAACTAACGTTTAGATGCAAATTAATAAATTAAATTGATCGTGTGTAAATATAAGTAACAACGCTGAATTTTGGAACCAATTTAAAATTTATTTTTAATTGAGTCTAATGGAAATCAAATATTTTAAGCGATTTATTTTGAGAATTAACAATTTAGAATTTATTTGTAATGAAGTTTGAACGCATAAATTTAAAATTATTTGAAAATTTATTTTGAACTTCGATTGAATGTACATAATGCAATATAAATCGGATTTCAGTAAGACAAGAAATGTTAGAATCTGTTTAATATTATCTTTCTAATGAATATAAGAAATTGAGATCTCATTTCATAAATTGTAAATTATGAAAATTTCAAAATTTAAAATAGTTGCTATGGAAATTTATTAATATTTATTATTAAATATGCCCTTAAAAATAGCTATTTTGCAAACGACCTCCGTTTTTGATGAAACTAATTTTGTTGGATTCAAAACGTCAAATTATCGTTAGGTTATAAATTTCAAGTCATTTAGAATTCATATGTAAGCGTGGTAAATTTAGACGTGTGTTTAATTTTAGTTGTAAATTTAATAAGCTAGTTAAAAAGTCATTTTTCAAACGGTCTTCAAATTTGATAAAACTAGGTTCATTAAGACTTTATTTGTGAAATATAGCTAGATTTCAAATTTCGTAATTTTTGGGGTCGGTATGTATTTGTAGAAAATTAAAACATACGTTTAAATTCAATATTTAACGCTATATTTTAATTTTGATAAAAACTGATTAAAAAATTCGAATCAGCTTGCGAAACATATTCCATTGTGTCTGAAATGGGGGTAGTTGGCTAGGGGCAAAAGTCATTGGGGTTCGTTTGGAGTTTGGATCTTTAAACTTCACAACGAAGTGATTTATGAATTAAATACTAATAAATTTATATATAAATACCCTCTTTTTTTCAACCCTAATTTTCTAAACGTCATGCGACGCCACTAAGGAATTCAAGGGCCAGAAATTTCAATCATTCACCCCTCGAACTCCAAATCAATCGAACTTCAGCCGAAATTTCCAACTGAGAAATTGTTAAGGACCTCGAGATCTTGAAGATCAACGGTCCGGATATGGTTTGGAGTTGCGAGCCGATAAAAATTTGGGTACGAAGTTGGTTTGTTTGAGCCACTTTCTGGTGAGGTAGGGATGACTGAGTTCAACGCGGTGGAGGCACAGGCGTGAAGCTGTGACGTGATGACCTCCGATTGGCCGGTCATGGCCTTTGACGAAGTGCGACTGCGATTTCTTCAATGGAGCATGGATACGAAGCCTGAAGAAAGACATGGGTTAGATAACACTAAGCACATGATTAGTTCATTAATAATGGTGATAGGGATTTTTAATTAGCTTTTAAGTTAATTACTTTTAAAATGGATTCAAGCTTATAAAGTTTATAACTCCTTCATACGAACTCAGAATGGAACGAAACTGGAAACATTTGAACCGAGAAAGCGAACACTACACAATGAAACAAATTTGGATAGAAATGGAAGTAGTTAGAATTTTTGACAAAATTAAACGTGCTGTTTAATTTTATTAAAACAATCGTTATTTAACGATTTCAGTACCGATCAATGTTAGAACTCTCTCACTCAATTATTTTGTATAGTTATTTTATTTTATAATCGAATATATATTGATTGTCTATGCTGATTTTTATTTCGTTAATTATCACAAATTGTTATACGGTATATGGTAGCTCACATCATGGTTGTTTGCAAACCTGATGGATGAATTGTTGATTGTCTGTGTTATGTTTTTATTGTGATTTTCAAATAATTAACATAATGATGTTAAATTATTTGTGGTAGTTGAAATTGGATTTAAACATCCATTTACAAGTCGAATGGCTTATTTATGTTCACCCATTTAAGTAATATCGATTGGAATAAATAATCTATTAATTGATTATTTATTGGATAAAAACTCCACACAAGTTTTGGGATGATAATTAATTCACACATCTCCCTTATGTGTAGTTGTATGTCAATCGATAGATTGGCAGACTGTTATAAGCGTTATTTAATTATTTAATGTTTATACAGTTGTAGATGCACTCTGGATGTGAATTGGATGTTTAGTAATTGTTTATAATTATTTTTGAATACATATGATGTATGAAATCCATATAAATAAAATTATATGGTAATTTGTTGAATCTTATTTCAATCTACAGTAAAAATGAATATTTTAATATAATATTCAGTGAAGAATTAAAGTTTGATTTTGATGTCCGGTTTTGGATGGACACAAAGATTATAAAATTATAATGGATATCGAGAAGATTTGATTTCAAAATCTGATATTTTGAAAATATTATTATTTTAATATTATAATAATATGAGATATTCAATTTTGATTTAAAATTGAAGTGGAAGTTGGAATCTTTTTTAAACGAATTTGTAAACGTTTTATGAAATACATTTTGAATGGAATCGACGAAATCAATTATGTATAATATAATGGTTTAATATAAAGATATTTGATTTGAAAGGAAAAGATTGAAATGGAATTTCAAACGGGATGAAGGATGGTAGAAAAATACAGGACATGCGTTTCTTTCTAGCTAGGAGTGATGTCATGGTATGGAGCCCAAACATTTACTTATGTGGATGTGGGATGATGGATAGCAAGGTACCTTGGATTTGGCCGCACAAGGCCCTTGATGGTCGACATACTAACTAAGATGGTCGACGTACTGACCAGGATTTTAGGTCCCAAAGGATAGTGGAAACATACTGTTTAGGAGTTAACCTAATCAGCGAGGGCTGGCCGACTCTGCCATTCCTAGGGTCACTTGCGGGTGGTCTTAAGGCATGGTAATAGCTTGTCTCGGATCGGATATGGATGATCCCTTGCCTTGGTTCATAGATGGAAACTCAATTTCCAATACGCGATTTTACGGTTTTAGTTGTAAACCCATATATCGACATAATATATGGTACCTACGTCGTCTAGGATTAATACATTTATATTCGAAATTGTTTTCTGCACTATGCACTAATGATAATAAAAGATAAATTTTGCATATCAAGCATATTTGGCCATTATAAGGTAAAACTCTATCCTCTGGTTTGTGTTGCATTGTGTGATGGGACCTAAGTCTTATATCGGCTTCATTTTTCTTTTTAGCATTGTGTTGCTTGTTTTATGGTATTCTTAGGAGAAAATATGTTCCGTATCATACGGCATGGTCCATTGATTTACCCAACATTAAATGAAGTTAATAACTGTTTTAGTTCTCACACCAGTACCATGACTAACTCGGAGTTTATTGTTTCCACCTAAACTCTGGATGCCCATATTTTCCACACAGGCAGCTAGTAGTTTTGGTTTTCATACATTTCTTTTCACAGGATCATGGATTACGGCTAGAGCTATACTATGGATGCTTTGTATCCATGTATTTTTTTCTACTGTGGTAGTTGATGTTTTTCGCTGCACATTATATTTATGTTTATATTTCCATTGTTCTGCAATTTATTAATCTCTGTATTTTTCCTCTGTATATTCTTTATTGGTACTCTAATATCTTGTACTCTGATGTAAATTGTTGTAATAGCAAAGAAATGTTCTCTTGTATTGTGTTCTGATGCGTCGTGTTCTCAAAGTAATCCGCCTTCTTGTTCGGTTTAGGTCGGCCGGGAAGTTCGGGTCGTTTCAATATATATATATATATAGTTTGATTTTGAATCGACATATGAATTGTTTGATTGCATATAAATTGATTGTGATGGGATATGATATACGCACTACATATATGGACACATGTGTAGGAGTTAAAAATTTATCATCTATTGTTACACACATATTATTGATATTTGGTTATGCTATGTATGATATAAATGACCGTTATTATCATTATCAAATACCTATTAATATCTGACATGTTGGACATGCTTTGTTATGACAGTGGACGTGTTGAAATGATAAGTGCCCACATTTGAATTCTATATATTTCATTTGACCTAGGTAGAAAATTAAATTATAAATATCGTTGGTCAAAATTGAATTGTTTTATAAATTGTAATTGGTTTTAAATTTAATAATGAATGACTTAGATTTTTACTTGAAATTATAAAAAATATATTAATCGATTCAATTTGTTAATAGAAGGATTTTTTTTTGAAATAGGCCAGTTTTGAAAAGTTATAACACAAACATACCACTTTCTAAACTAATTACAGAAATAGACCACTTTTTGTACAAAGGCCTTTTTTTAATAGGCGTTATTTGGGATAACGCTTGTTTACATGTACACTAGCGTTATCCCAGATAACGCTCTCTTAATTTCTCATTGCCTCCAAAAGAGGCAGTGAGCCTACAAATTAGCGATATCTGGGATAATGCTTGTTTATATTTACACTAGCGTTATCGCAGATAACGCTCTGTTGATTTCGCACTGCCTTTAAAAGTGTCAGTGAGCAAATTCAGACCCCGCAACACAATACAATAACAAAGCAGCTTACCAAACGACTAAGCTATCAACATATACTATTTGACCAACATGACATATACATATCCACTAACAAAACATAAAAATAACTTGTCCAAATTACATACCGACCATAAAAATATCGTATCCAAAGAGCTTAACGACCATAAGCATCGACTTAAAACATTAGAACTGCATATCCACCAACAAGTCAATAAACATATAACCAGCCAAATCAATACATCTTATGGAAAAATTACAGAGATAAAAGCGTAGAAATTTGTTTAGTAAAAGCGTAATCTCAATTGTCTCACAATCAGAGGCATTTTTCTTTTTGGTAATCGTTTAAGTTTTTCCGCCTCCTCCACTGCCTCTTCCTCTTCTTGGATGCCCTCCTCTACTTGTTCTGGAGGCGGTTGTGAAGGTCCGACCGGTATGGAATGCTGCGAAGACGACTTACCGGGCGATTGCTTCTGGACATTCCTGCGGCTTACGTACTTTTTCTCTTTTCGGGGAGCTCGAGGCACTTGAACAACATCCAATTGACCAGCTGACGGCGGAGGTGATGTAGATGGTCTTAGTCTGTCCATTTTGTTCTTAGACAAGCAAGAATGAAGAATTTTTTTGATCGACAAGCACTTCCCTTTGCTTATCTCCGGTATTTCTTGCTCCAACTCGTCCACTAACTCAAGTGCGCGGTAGACACCATCCGCCTATAAACAAATACAAAAAGTGATATCATTTGGAAGTTTTATGTACACTAGAAATTGAAAACGTACTGCATTCCTTTGAAGAGGAGCTCTAGGTTCGTAGGAAGAAGGTAATGTAGGAGGTGGTCTTGGCAGCATGAACCGACGCATAATGTTCCAGCACCATGCTATGTAAGCTTGCTCGGTTAGAGGGGAATCGCATTCTTGTTCGTGACAGGCATAATGATTACCCCAAAAATCAAGCATGGTACCGTACGACTCATCATTTACTTTAACTTAATAATGAGGAGCGGGATGAGGAAGATGCTGCCGTAAACAAAACTGCCTCATGACTGTATCCGGAAGATGGTATGCACAGTCTATAAGTGAAAACAAAAGCAATCTGGCTCTCTATAGCCCTCTAGACTAGGTGCACAGTGTGGGTAGCGCCTGTAGGTCTTCTTCACTATAGGGATTCTACGTCACTGCACCAGCGGAAAGAACATCCAATTCATTCCTATAGAACAATAAGTTGCATCTAGGAGCCCTTTTGGTATTTTTCGGTCCAATCCACGTGCACGTACACAAATGTGTTTACAAATTACCATAAACACAAATTTTTATCAAGCGAAAATAGTAATTATATTTGTACCTTGCTGCATGCGGTTTCATATTGTCAACTGCCAGTCTCTTCATGAATACACACCTGACTGGAAGGTAGGTCCAAGATCAAAGTTGCAAAATAATAGTGTGTTGTATTTTCATTTTTATTCTCATACTTATAAAACATAATCATTTGCATTAATACCTGAACGAGACTCAAGAATCCACTCGTCTCCTTTTGTTGCTCCAAAGATGACCAGTGAACTCTACGTATGTGGTAGCTAGACCCGATGCACCCCATGCATATGTTCTACACTCATCAAAGTCTGCAATCAGAGGCAACTAATGAAGAGCGACTCTAAATTTTGACCTATCGTAGAACAGACACTGAGTAATAATGTGCAACATGATGGCACGAGCTCGATGTTGAATTTATAATGGAGTTGTATTTTGCGGAATATCATCCACCAACCGAGAATGATACCATGTACTCAAAACATTCTCATCCCCCGAACAAACCTATTCCGGCGGGGTTAGGCTAACCAAATTCTAAAGCATTAACTTGTAATTTTTTAAAGTATTAACTCTAAGAATCAGCTTACTGTCTATTGGCAACCCAAATAAGACAGCCGCATCCTTCAACATTATCGTCATTTCACCAACTCGTAGATGAAATGTGGATGTTTCCGGTCTCCAACTATCAAGCAAGGCCGTGATCAAGTTTCGATCTAGTTGTGCATACCCAACCTTGTGCACCAATCCAAATCCAACTCTATCTAACAGTGCTAAAACCTTCGGATGATTAGACGTAACTTGCTTAAGAGTAGACATATGGTCGATAATTCCCTTTGGGTCACAAGCCTCCACCTAGAATGAATTTAATCTTATATAAGTCAATCAACGAAATTTGACATAAACAAAACTCGTACTAAATAAATCAAATTACGTTACCGCCATCAATTCCTGGTTACTAGTCCGATGATCTGCCTACAAGTAGAGAACGTTTGGATTGTCCGGTCCCGGTTCCATCTCTTCATATTTCATAAACAGTTAAGATGCACACATTAGTCCATTACTCGACCAAGAAATACACAACTCAATTACGAAAAGTCATTCCACATTTACATACTTATCAAATGTCACATTCTTGTATTATCGCGTACAATACACATCCATGACTCAACCATCTCATTACACATTCCCAAATACACATTCCACACTTTACAATAAAGAAACATCATCATCCTCATACCAAACTAGTTTAGACCACATTCTAGTATTATTTCATTTCAATCTTAACCAAAAGTCAACATACGCATACACATACACATACACATACGAATACTAAACATACATATACTAAACATGAATAAATGTAACCTTATTTACCAATGTAACTTTAAACATATGCATACGAAACCCTTAATCATGAATTCATTCATGAAAAAATCAACTTGTAGACCATACGAACTACAAATCACATCCATTTCACCAAAGAAGAGATTAGAGTTGAAATCCCAAAACATTAAAAACCCTAAATTTCAAAAATTACCAACTTCAATCACATAAATTAAGTAATACTTACCAATAGGAGGTGGATGAGAAGAAAAGGAGGCCATTTAACTAAATTTTGGAGAAAACTATAATTATTGGTCTGAAATTGTAATGGGAGGAAGGTTTTCGGATGAGGGAAAAAGAATGAAAAGAGGAAATGGGAAAGGGAACAAAGGGTTATAGGTTTCGAGTTAGGAAGACAATCATTATTTGGGATAACGCTAGTGTAAAATGTCAACCAGCGTTATCCTAGATAATACCATCAGAATAAAATACGAATTTGAAAAGCGTCATCCCAGATAATAACTTTGTACAAAAAGTGGTCTATTTGTGATAAAACTTTTCAAAATTGGCCTATTTCAAAAAAAAACTTAATAAAATGAGATTGTATGAATTATATTATAATTTATCGATAAATTGTTTTGAATCAATTTATTTATTAAACTATAGTCGATTGAAGTTTAGAATTTGAACATGTTGAATATAACAACATTAACGAAGGTTTATTAATTTAATTAATGATTGTGAATTTAATTTGACTTCATTACCTAGGATTTCCAAATTTACGATATTTTTTTAAGTTTGATTTCAATTGGGATTTGACTTGAAATTAATCGAAGTATAATTTAAATTGATTATGGGATCGGAAATTATTGTAATTTAGAGTGAAACTTTTAAAAGAAAAACTCTAAATTAATTTAAATTTATTATTTGTTCATGAGGTAAATACATTATTTTGGAATATACATTGTAATTAAATGTAACTTATTTTATTGAATGAAACCAATGTTTGAATCAAATTCTATGTTGGAATGGAACTAGTATATAGGA
This sequence comes from Allium sativum, assembly GCA_030737875.1. Lineage (NCBI taxonomy): Eukaryota > Viridiplantae > Streptophyta > Magnoliopsida > Asparagales > Amaryllidaceae > Allium > Allium sativum. The sequence continues at coordinate 268,506,626 of CM060909.1, read as the reverse complement.
ACTCGAAATTTATGAATTTCAGTTCAGCTTGAAATGAGAAATGTCTCAAATGTATGAACTTGATCTGATAAAGTGAGTTGATAAATAAAAATTTAATTTAAAATCTCAAAGTGGAAGGAATATTTGAATTATATTTATTGAAATTGGGTTTCAATTGCTAAAGCTGAGATTTGAAATTTAAACCAGTTTGACAAAATGTGTTGGGTTTAAGATTTGAAACCAATACAATGGAATTGGATTTAGGAATTTGAAATTTAAGTTGAAATCTATTTAGTGAAATATGTTCAAATTGGTAAGTAAAACTATAAATCGTTAAATTGATGAAGATTTTTGAGTTAATTAATTTGATTTTACTTTAAATGGTATATTGAAATGATCAAAATTTGTTTCAAATCAGAATATGAAATCTAAATCAGTTTAAAGTGGATTTTGAATTTGAATTGGGTTTAAATGATTTGAGAGGAAATCGACTATTTATTCCAAAATATCATATTTGTAATTTTTTAAAATTAGTATTACTTTATATTAATCTATTCTGTTTAAACCATTTTCCTTATACTATATTATTTTATACTACTATATATAACTATTTTATTACACTATTATATTTTCAGTTTTAACTATTTTATATATGTACAAACTATTTTGGATATTTTTTTGTTTCCAATTCAAGTTTGAGCCCAACTATTTGAATATAAAATTTCGTTTGAATAATGATAATTTCGACATGGAACCCTGAAATCGAAATTTGAAGTTTGATAATGAACAGACTTGTGATATGGAATTTTGGAACTGGAATTGAAATCCAGTATTTAATTGTTTGAGAAATTGATAATGTAAAATCCAAATACAAACTAAATCGGCTTGCGATTTAAATTATGATGTTTTTATTTAAACTTAAATAACCACGATGTGTAAATTGATGATTGGTTGTTAAAGAGACTAGGGCTGGATTTTGGCGTACTCTCTGTCGATACTAGAACCACTTTAACACCAAGTATGTGGAGGATATTCCAGAATGAAGTGGTGGGTTTGGCGAATGCTTAGTGGAATGGAGTGAGAAAACGATGACAGATAGCCTTGATGCTTGTGTCATAATTAAAACGACTAAAACATGAGCTTACGTCTGGCCAATGTGGTTAGCTATCTCTAGTGGACAAGCCTTTAGTATTACCCGCTTGACTTTTGATTCAATTGGTGCACCTTGATTTAATTGGGGGTGTTGGACACGGTCGGCTACGGATGGGTTGCGACCAACCAGAAAAGGTAAACTAGTAGAATCCTAACTTGGGCATTGCTTACATGCCTTGTCATATTTATCCTTATACGAGCCCACTAGAATTTGTTTGCAAATTAAATGTGTTAAGGTGGGTCAATGTCAATCCTTAACGTTATTTTGATATTTATTTTACTGATAGACATTATCTATTATAGCTACTATACTATGTAAATAGTTCAGCAGATCCCTAGGAGATGGAAAAACCTGTAACATCTCTTAAGTTACCATGCGCTTTGATTTATGGATTTATATTATGATGTTAGTTTTGATCTGAGGTTTTTTTTTCTACATAATTCTCGGGTCATCCCTAGGTACTACAGTTATGGATTGCTTTTGTAGAGAATAAGGCATAGTTGGAGTCTCTGTTTTATTCTAGTTATATCATCGTTTAAGATTAATTATGTAGTTGCTAAGATATGTTATTTAAAGAAAAGAGAATGTAAATGTTAATACCCTAGGTATTGTGTAACGACTTGGATTTTTGACCATTTAAAATCGATAATAAACCATACCTGTCGACCTAAACAAATCACCAACACATGCAGTTATTGGGAAAAGATGAAAAAGAAGAAAGAAGAGAAAAAAAATCTCAGGAACTCACAGCGGAAGGGCAACATATAATAAACAAATAATGATTCAAAGCATTTAAAAACATATACATTTGGCTATAACGTACAATTGATTATCAGAGTTACACATATGCAGATATATATATAACTAGCAACGGAAACACAATGCAGCGGAAATACATACATATACATAATAGATGTATACCAGATCTTCGTCTTCGATCTCCAAGGCACGGTCATCTTTGGTAACTGCAAACGTCTGCTGACCCGAGCGTATTGCATAAAAAGAAAACACAACAAACACTCGGATCAGCACTAAATCATTCTCATACTAATCAAATTAAAATATGAAATAACTTGAGTGTTATGGGTGCAATAACTCAAGAGACGTTACGGGATTTTCCATCTCTCGAGGATCCGTTAAACTAATACAAACATAGTATAATACGCTATTATGATAGTATCTATCCAGTCAAGTAAATATCATAAAAATAGCATAAGCGGGATTACCATATTACCCTTGCGCCATTTACAGGCATCAACAGTCTATACAGTACCGTAAATTCACCGTATTGGTGTTATCAGAGGGCACTCCATAGAAAGCAATGCTAAATCAAAATCGTATGGGGCTCGATATGGATAAATATGACAAGACACTCGAGGCAATGCCCATGGTAGGATTCTACCAATTGCACTCCCGGACTGGTGGTAACGCATAGCAGCCACTACCTCCCACCTCGGAACACACTCCCAAAATCATAAGGGCCCAAATCATCATCATCATAGTCATAGAAATAGTATCGAAGAAGTGTGTCCGATCAAAGGTGCTACTTCAATTAGTCACGGTATAGCCCCTGTTCTAGTCATTTCAATTATGACCCGAAGGTCAGGGCTATTTCGTCATCGTTCATCTTCTCCAATCCAGTAATAGCTTCCAAGTCATCATATTTTATTCTGGATACGTCATAACGTATACAGTTGTTAAAGTGGTATCGACAACGACAGAGAGTATGCCACTTGTCGACTCTGGCCTCTTTAACAACCAACGTTTACATTTTCCACATCGGTCGGTTCTTTTACTTTTCACAAAGGTTCGCTTTCATATCAAAATATCATGTTTTGTTTTGAACCCAATTTATATTCAAAATAGAATATAATTTCATGTCACACTATCATAATCATTCCCAAACCGATTATATTCCTACTAGAATATATTTCCATATCCATATATTATAATCATATAATATCTCAAAAATCGATTTATATTCGAGTAGAATATATTTCATATCAAAACCATAATCATTTCAAAAATCGATTTATGGTTGGAAATCCATTCATATTCAAATAGAATAAATTTTTATCTCAACTCCATTTCAAACCAACGATTTAGATCCAAACACTTTCCATTCGGAAGAAATTCACAATTTATAAAATATAATTATGAAAATAGATGCTTATAAGAAAATCCTTATATAAATGTAATTAGAATACAATAGCAGAATAAAATAAGATAGTTTAGAACATTAGATATATATATATATCAAAAGTTTACTAATAGTTTTAAGAAATAAAATATAAGGAAATTTTTAGTTATAACAAAATAGTTATAGGTAAAAGTTTTAATAACTGAGATTTTAGAAAGGAATAGTTATTTGAAATCAAACAGTGTAAAAACATATATATAATAAAATTCTTTAACCAAAATCGTTCTCTTCTTCCAAACTTCAAACACCTGGATCTATACTCCTGTCTCAAATGGAGTCACATAGTTTCATTATCTTATTCCAAACCAATTTAACCCATCTTTCCATTTCGAGGATTCAACCCATATTCGTATTAAGTTTAAAACAACTTCGAATATCCTCGATTACCTTTATTCCAAAATTTAAATTCAATAAGAATTCATTAAGTTCGAATCCACCAATTATTGGAATAAATCCCAAATCATAATAAATTTCAAATTTAAAATAAACTTCAAATTTGTTTTGGGAGAATTTCATTAACCATTTCAATAACATCCAGGGTTCATGTCTTAAAGGAGGAATAAAATTTTATCGAAAATCGACACATTCCTTTAAATGGAATTTTCATCAATAGAATTTCGAATATCTAAAATCAATTAACCAACCGATGTCTATATATAATTTTTCTATCCTATGGCCAAGTGACTTTAATTTTCGATATTTCAGGGATAGATCTAACATTTCAGTCCAAATCAGGGTCACAGATTTCTATCATTTCAATATGTGTTCTTAAATCATTTTAAATCGATTAATCTCGGGTTTATTCGATGCCCGTAACTTCTAGGGTGAAAATGGGATTAATCGTCAAAGTGAACATACAATATCCATATACTGAATAAAGTAACATTTCAGTAACACTATCCATTCATCGATCAATTCAAACCAAGGAATTCATCACAACCATTTAATTCAAATGGTAAGTAGCAAATCATTTCACTGATTAACAAGGGTCGGGTTTCTAACTAGAATTTAATTAAATAGAATAACTAGTTATCAACTTAACTTCCTCAGATTCACACACTTGCATGTCAGTTTTAAACAACACATCAACAACCAAACACAACCATGCAACCAAACTTATTTCATAATTTAATTTAATAAATATGGGAGTAATTTAGTTATGGGTGAGAAAATCACTCACCTTCAGGTCTTTAAATCGGTCGAACATCCGACTAAAGCCCAAAATTTGACAGTCTCCAAATGCAGCCAAACCAGTCTCAGATTGTCCGTAATTCCGCCACGATCCCAACGCATCCAACCGCGTCCAAATCCGAGTTAAAATGAGGAAGTTATTTTCGTTTTTCTCATTTGAACTTTAAATATATAAAAATAATTAAAATATTCCTTACCCAACCCCGCATGGACACGTCAGCTACCGGGATTCCTTCTTCCCGCTCGTTACTCCTCGTGCTAGTAACCGCACGCAAATGAACCCATCCGCCTCACAACCTTTGACCGATGATATCTTCCTCCTCCAGCCAAGTTAAGACCAGTGACTACCAACAAACTGAAGCTCGTCGAAATCCACACCTCTCATCCAACCGCCACGATCTCCAGTGGTCCCATGCATGCGCCACCGCCAGTCAAATAATCGGGTTTAAAAGCCCTAAAACGTGAAATTCCGGTGCTACGCTTTATGATATGACCTCCGACTACCCTTGTTCAACTCCACAAATCAACCTCTACAAAACCCATATTCTCGATTTGCCAATAAACTTCAGAATCGAAAATCCCTAAATCATGCCCTAGGGTTTCGAAAAAAATATTTGACCATGATTTCTGACCAAACCACTCACTACATGTCGTAATAATTCGTACCAGAAGCTTCGTATCATCGAGAGCTTCAATTTGATATATAATATGATAGGTTTTGTGGAGATTTGAATTTGAAGCTGTATTTTTATTTTAAAACTAGGGTTTGAATCTTCGTTTTCTGCCATTAGAGATAAAACAGATGGAGAATATATACGTATGGAGAAAATGGCTGAATGAGGTGGAAAGGAACTTAAGTTTCTATATATATAGAAGGCCTAATACGCTAAACAACAATTATCCCATTTACATAGATTCCTTTCACGTTTTATCCCATACAATCAAACGGTAAGTCGGATTGTAACGCAAATTTACATCCTACTATAATTCACTATTCCGGATCCAATGAAACTGGTTTCGTCGGATTCCGAGATAGTTACCAAAACCGTTAAATTTCACGATTAATTAATTCATAAAATATTAAATTATTCATTTAAATGTTTTAATTCAATTTAAATATTTAATAAATTCCATTTAAATCCAATTACAATTTAAATAAATCCAATAAATTGATTCCATACATTTTGAATTCACCAATTTGATTATTTGAAATTTAAATTTGAATTTCAAATTTAACTTAAACAAATTTAAATTTTACTTAATCGTTTAAATATTAAATCCCAAATTACAACGTTTTTTCTAAATGAACTAAAATTTGAAAAATCTATTTATACTAAATTCAAATAATCATCAACATTATAATCAACAAAATTTGATTTTTGTCTGATATTATTCCATTTATTTATTTTAAATCTCAATTTAAATATGTAGAAAATTATGGCGTGTTACATTCTCCCCAACTTAAAATCTTTTCGTCCTCGAAAAGAGAACGAAATAAGGTATTAAGAAAATAATACTTTCAAATTCACACCTATAAAATGGCACTTATAAAATAAGTTATGTAGTTCTAAGATTTCATAAAAAAAAATTCTAACTTATGAAATTACGGAAAATTTCAGCAGCATTTCCTCTGTATGGAGAGGTCTGGGAAAATCCCAACATGTATATAGACTCAATTATACATCTCATCCTATGATGAGGCATCCCAAAAATGGGGAAAACAAAATATATATGTAGCAACCGAATTATATAACCCAAATACATACCTTCTTAGCATTTATTTGCATTTTTGTTTAGCTTAGCATTTTAGTATTTCGTGCAAGCGAGCACCAAAGCGTAGCGCGACTTCCTTACATCTGCTACATACTCACATACACATAAGAATTAAACACATATGTATTATATAGCAAATGTATACAACTTATACGACATATATTAATCATTTCAACTACAAAACCAACATACTCATGACAGGCCAGCAAACATATCGTTGATTATTACCCTATAAATGATGGAATTTGACCGAAGCACACTAAGAAAAAGTTGTAGCATTGGTTTCAGGCTCTCTGAGTCGTCCAGATTCGTCGAATTCAGATAATTTGTTCAAAAGTTATGACTATTTTAGTGAAGGCGAACACCTCAGCCCATACACTGAAAAATGCAGGTCTGAGTTGTTCAATCTAATTTTTACTCCTTTAAATCTCAAAAATTTACAAAGCATATTAAGGGAAAGTTTTAGTTAAGATCCTGAGCTTTCCTAATTGTACTCGCACGTCGAAATCCGGCACTTCGTTTGGAAGTTATGGTCAAAACAATATAGGTATACGCTTTAGATTTTTATTTTCTATGCGTTGAATTACAACTAACGCATGGATTTCAACCTAATAAACATGAAAATTTGACGAGGCTCTATTCAGGAAAGTTTTAGTTCAGTTTCTAAGGTTTTCGAAAAGTCCAAAATCATCGAATTCCTGTCATCCAATCAAAAGTTATGGCTGTTTTACTTCAGCTTGTTGACTATTTCAGATTTTTACATAACACCGATTTATTTTACTTGAAGTTTAAATCTTTCGATTCCAAAACTTAAGCCAGGTTTAGACATCTAAAATGGTTATCGACCCATTATGTTCAGAATAATGTTTTCCCTTTATTTCTTAAATACATTCATATTCGTTTTCTTTACAATAACCTCAATTTCGTTTTATATTTCATCATTGTCCATATTATATTAAGCTCATATGCAACTCATCCATTTCGTTCGTTCTTGTTCATTCATGCAACTGCTTGTATTTACTTCCTTACTCGAGCAACAGACTTATATTCGATTACTTACCCTATTCCTATATTCTTCCTATTAAGTTTCAATTACATGTCGAGCATTAAATCCTAGTTAAGACTTTGGTTCATTTAAATCTTCTCCCAAACTTGATTATTCTAAATCATTATCCCATTAACATGGGTCAACCCATCAAATTTTCATTACCGACTCTTATTACTTCATCCACACTACATGAATGTTGCTCCATTTAGTTAACTTCAAATCCAAAAGTCAATGGTTAAGATCAGTTATAGTTTTATATAACTATTCTATTTCTCTCGTTTTCGAAATTTCATTTACTTACCTAATCCACCAATATATAAATCCTATATCAGCTTATTTAATCCTTCTCAATTGATTTCGTTTCATCAAACCCATCCAAATCAGGTTAAGTTTTATTCTTATATCACATTTCAATGTTTCTAATTCCCAAATTAGGATTTTCTTAACTATTATTTTATTTTGAATAAGCCAATTTATATTTTCATCCCATTATTCTTATTTTGGCACTTCGATTCATACCTTACCATTCTTCCCTTATTCTCATCTCATATTATATTAAAGTTTGTTTCTTTAACTCTACTCATTACCTTGACTTTCCAGTTCCAGATTGAATTAAGGCCGGTTCCTAACTCTAAAATTTTTATACTTAGTTCTCAGTCATTATTGTTTGATTTACGAGGTTAACCTCATTCAGCTTGATTCTTCTACTCAAATGAAGTTATATTCCCTTCGACATAATGTTTACATCTTACTCATTTTATTGTTCATACTTAGATTTATTTTCGGCATATTTCCAGATGAGGTTTACCATTTAGATCTCTTTCATTTCCAATTCATCGACCATTCAAATTACATTAACAACTTCATTCCTTTCAATTTTAATTTATCGGCAATACACTTTTTACCACAAACCTAAGTTCTTTTCCACTCTCCCTCGAACTAACTTAAAATATTCATTAAATACCCAAGTCAGGTGTTGTTGTCCCTCTTATTTACACAACTAAATCTTCCATTTTATTCTGGTCGACTTGGTTAAATTTTATTTCGTAGTTAAATTCAACTTCCCAAACACTTGTTGACCAAACTTGGAACTTTTTTAACTTACTTATCGTCCACGCTTATGAGTATAAATGATGGTTTCCTTCTCTTAACACTTAAGTTCATTTCTTAGTTTCCAAATATAAAATTTTCATAAATCATGTAACCTTAATACTTGAATCGATGTCATTAGTCAAGATGAACTTAAATTGCTCGATTCCGGTTTTATAACCTAATTTTAAAATATTATATATACTTATACCATTTATAGAAAACCGTGCCACATAAACTTAAATTCAAAACCTAATTTAATAAGGAACATATAGAATTTCACTTATGTGCTAAATTTAAATTCAACCTTTAAATTACATATACCAATAACTTCATATAAATTTATACTATATGGAATTTAAATCCAAAATCCCTTGTCAAACTGGATATGAAAATACTGAGTGGTCTCCCCCACTTAGACTCTTCAGAATAAATGTCGATAATGCGTGCACTCACTACCAAAGTTATTTCTTATGTTCTGAGAAGGGATCACACACTTATTCCTTTAAAATCCTCTGAAAACCATTTCCAAAACTATTTCTCATAATACGATATTATTTCAAACTTTTTCAAAAGCCTCCCAGAATCAAGTTTCAAGGTCATTTCTATTTTATCGCAAATATTATGTAACTAATTATACTCAAAAGATTTCAATCTCAAATTTTTTATAAAACCATTTGATTTTCCTTATTAGATTTATTATCAAATCAACCATAATAGGTAATACTTAGTATTATCACCTACTAATAACGAATGTATATGCACTTAAAGCCAATAATATTATATTGACTATATATAAAATATAATCAAAAACCATATTGTGTCGATTATTCTTTTCGATTATTTAGAAATTTCTATCGATTCTATGTGTAACGACCCAGGGATTTTCGGCCTCGAAAATCGACATAAATACCTTTACCATAACTCATGCCAATCCCGAGAATTTACAAAACACCGGGTCAGAATGGTGAACCAGAGTGAGATAAACTCGCACAGTATTAAGGGTAAATCATTCAACATAATTTTAAAGTTTAAAATCCTTTCAAAAGAAAAGGATAATCATAAGACCAAATGCACACATAAACATGGACGGTTTTTACCTTACGATAACCCAAATTAGTTTTGAAACCAATATCTTTTTCTGATATTATAACAACGTCTAAATACAAATAAATAGAATCTAGTGGAATGCTTGCATCTCACGCTCCATATATATAGTATACAATCAAAACCTCGGGCGCTTATTGGAGATTGGATTCCAACTATGACAAGGTTTGGGACCACCTGCCGATAGTGTATCTCTAGAGGCGAATACACTGGGTTCAACAAGAACGTCTTGCAACCCGGCCCTCACATGACCGACCACTCATTTCGCTTGAGTGTATCGAATGTATATCTGAAACGACCCGAACTACCCCGGCCTCCGAAGAGATGAGGAAGAGCGGATTGAGTCGAGAACAAGCCACAAAATAGAACGCAGACGGAAGAACATTTCATTGTATATAACAACAATGCATGAGATTACAAGAATATATAGAGTATAAATGAATATTACACAGAAATATCAGAGATTTAAATTACATTTAAATACATAGCAGCGGAAAATAATACAATACACAACTAGAATGAGATATACGGATACAAAGCTTTCCGGATATCGTTCCAGCTGTAAACCAGGATCCTGTGAATATATATCTGCAAAACCAAAACTACTAGCTGCCCGTGTCAAAATAGGGGCACCCAGAGTTTAGGTTAAAACAATAAACTCCGGGTCAGTCATGTGACTGGTGTGAGAACTAAAACAGTTAATCTTTATTTTTAATGTTCGGTAAATCAAGGGACCACGCCGTATAACACGGAACGGGTTTCCTCCCAAGAATACCAGTGCATAAAACAACAGCGCAATGCTAAATAAAGAAAAATGAAGCTGTTATAAGACCCAGGTCCTATCACACAATGCAACGCAAGCCGGGGGATAGGGTTTTCCCTTATAACAGCCAAAGAATGCTTGATACGTTTAAAACAAATCATTTGATACTATTATCAGTGCATAGCGTATAAAACAACTTCAAATCATAAGTATTAATCATAGGCGGCATGGGTACCATATATCATGTCACCATACTAGTTCTACAATTAAAACCGCAAATGTCACGTATTTGGAAATTGGATTTCCATCTATGAACCGAGGCAAGGGATTGTCCTCAACCGATTCGAGACAATCTAGCCCATGTCTCAGGACCCAGACTCAGGTGGGCCCTTGGATCCTCAGGGCCAGTCCACCGATGTGGATTAAACTTAAACCCTGAACATGCGTTTCCCCTCCCTATGGGGCGTAGGTGAGCCAACTAAATGACTCCATCGGACCTGGATCGTCCGATCAAACCGAGGCGCCTCGTAACAGCAACAACCACATAAGTCAAACTCGTCAGGGCGTGTAAAACCACTGACGCCACTTCTAGCTAGAAAGAAACGCATGCCCTCCCTGACGTCCTCTCCCGTTTTTGGTTCATACCGGGTGTGAAACTCGCGAAGTAAACGTTACACAAAGCTACGCCACAAAGGTCGTGCTTCGATCATCAACCACAAGACTTTGCTTTTCAACAGAAGCCTTGATCACTCGCCACTTAGGCATGCCACACAGGCAATTCACTCCATGCGTTTGATATCCATCAATATATAACCCCTGAGCTCGTACGTCTCAGAGAAGGGCGTTAAGCAAGAGAATAAGTTCTCCGCCGCCAAACAGATATATATTTAATAGAGATCAATCACACGGACTAAAATCCAATGTCAGACACACAGTCCATTTACAATTCCGTTCTGGGTCTGAACGAAACCGGAGGCACCTAGTACCCCGCATATCCATCGATCTCCAAGTACGTATGGACGATCACCAACTGTTTCCATCTTTTTGGGTGTACAGCCCAATCAAGATCATCAGTAATTACCCAAACGACGTGAAGACCTCCGGTCTTCGACCATCGTCTTCATCTTCGACTTATCGTCGTATCAGTTATTCAGAATGGGATAAACCCGGTCTTCCCGAATAACTCGCGTATATTTTAAATAAGTGTTACACAAACACAACATACGCCTCATTCCAATTCATCAGTCACTAACCGTAAATTAATCAAGAGAATAATTCCCCAAATATTAACCCCGAAGGCCGAAACCAACATCAGATCCATATCCAGAAAACCATTCTGCTTGGCTAACCGACAGTTAGTTTCTAAATTTCACATTCATAGGGAGAGGTTCCCATTAATTTTATCAAAGATAAATTCTTTGAATTTATTCTTTAATCTATCCTTTTGAATTTCGATTCAACTAGTCGAGATTAACGAACCTTACCGAAGTAATCATTGGTTTTAATTTCCCAATCTATTCATCCCATGAAGTAAAACTGGTAATACTTCATATCTAACACCACGGTTTTATCGGTAAATTCAATTACCATTTCACGTTCAAATCTAATTAAAGATTTAACTATCGCCTGGAGCAAAACTGGTGATACTCCATTCTCGATCTTTTCAATCTAATTAAAGATTCATTAAAACTCCACTTAGTTTTAATCGTTAACTGGGTTAAAGAATCAGTGTCATTTAAAACACGGTTCACGATAGACCCAAAATCACATTCATTAATTATCGGGTCAAAGAACGAGTGTTATTTAAAACACTGTCCACGATAAACCCAAAAATCAATATCAATCCAACTCCAATTAAATATTATTTAATTGGTACACTTCATTAAATCTAAATAAAAAGATTTAATCTTTTCTCAACTGGGTTCAAGAACAATGTTAATAAAGACACCATTCACGACAAACCCAAATCACATTTGACATTAAATACAAGGCTCTGAATAGAAAATATCCCGGCTTATATTCAATATCAAATTCTGCGACCAACAAAGATCGTATTGGAAATAACGATATATATATCTATATCTTTCAAATTTCCATGACAACATTTGTATAATCACGAAATCAAACATCGAAATATTCCGAAGACAATTTCGATTCAAATCCATTCCAATGCAATTCATTGGAAATTCTGGTTATTTTTAAAACCCTTTTCAAATCCAATTTATTTATTTAAAAATAAATAGAATTATAATTCTAGTTCATAACTAGTTCATTTCGATAAAAATCAATTTTTATCTTTTCAAATATGGAGTTTTTCATCCCAATTCTTTCTAAATCATTTCTTATGATTTTACACAAATTATTACTATTTTTAATAATTTTATCAAGGCCCGTACAGTCGATTTCCATCAACGGCCATCGAACTGCACTTACAGCGACCTTTTTCAAATTTGATTTGGACATAATTCCAAATCCAATCGTTGGATTTCTAATTTCTAATATTCGTTAGAAAGCTCTTTTCGATACGAACCCAACGGTTCCGGTTTTAGGAGAATCCGACGGTCGGATCTCCCGTAATATTCGTTCGAAGTTAATGGTCGAAATTCGCGAACTGCCGTGGCGCGGCGCGTTCTATTCAGGCCATTATATTATATATATAATATATATAATATATACTTCGTCGATTTCCTTTCGAAACGAATTTTATAACTCGTTTTAAATTCATTTTCAAAACGGTTTCAACTTTATATTCAATTTTAAATCAAAATTGAATATTCCAATATAAATTCGTTTTAAATTCATTTCAAATCGATTTTAATTTAAATTGATTTCTAATTCAATTTCAGTTCGTTTTCAATTCAATTCAATTTCAATTCGAATTCATTTCTATTCCATTTCAATTCGAATTCATTTATATTCAATTTCAATTCGAATTCGTTTATATTCAATTTCAATTCGAATTCGTTTATATTCAATTTCTTTTCAAAATATAAGATTTTGAAATCACTTTCGATATTCATTATAAAATGAATAAAATCGATATAAATATCGTTCACGTCAAAATGGCGTCAATTTAATAAATACGGCTTCATATATTCCTATTTTCAAATATTCTATTTCAAATATTTCTTTTTCAAATATTTCTATTTTAAAGCTGGAATGAGACCCAATCAATTACCATATAATGTTAATTATATGGATTTTCTACCACACATGTATATATCAACAACGATGAATAATCAACCATCATCCAAAGTGCATTCTACACTGTATAAGCATCAAATATAAATATTCAACGCTTATAACAGCCTGTCAATCAATCGATCGACATACAACTAAACAATCGGGATTAGTGTACGTCAAATATCATCCCAATACCCGTGTGGGGTTTCAAGCAATCAAACACAGATTTTTATTTGTGCAGTTGGGCGATGTGTAAAATTTATCGTCCCAATCAGTGTCCTTCAAATAGATGTACATAAACAAACCGTCCGGTTTGTAAATGAATATTTATTTATTCACATTCACGTTAAAAATTATATTTTTAACGATAAAATATTTTATTTTAACTTATGAATTTCTATTCAGTTCATTCTTTAAATAAAATGATATTTTTATTTTTCTAAATTATTTTAGAAAATTTCGGCGGCATAACGGCACGATACTAGAAACGGGACAAGGCCTAGCCTTATCCCCGGTCTAGTGAAGGCCCACGCCATTCACACATCAATCAAATTCACCAAACAACCAAATTCAAATCAAATCATCTAACTAATTTATGCAACCAAACAAACAAGTCCATGGTCTGTGGACGATTGTGTCGGGTGCTACTAAGCACCGTCTGCATCCTAGTATGTATATATAACTAGAAAAGAAATTGAAGAGTGAGAAATTCTCACCAAAAGCTATCCAATACCACGACTCTTCATTTATAGAAATCTTCGTCGTTCTCGCCTTTTTGTCATCTTTGTTGTCTGTATTCTCTACATATGTAAAAATCACATTTTTACTTTGCTATTCAATATATAAAAATCAAAATTTTACTTTGCTATTCAATATATAAAAATCGAATTTTTACTTCGCTATTCAATATATAAAATTCGAATTTTTACTATGCTATTCAATATATAAAAATCGAATTTTTTTACTATTACATTACTTTCAAAAACCATATTTTTATATAACTAAAACCATAACCTTTTATAGCTAAAAATTTATAACCTTACGTAATTAAAGATCGTACTTTTAGTTATGTAAAAATCTAATCTTTTTATTCTATAAACAATCTAGACTTTATATATTATTCTTCTAAATAAAAATCCTATTTTTATTTAATTAAAAATCCTATTTTTATTTATAAAGATTTCGCCTTTTCTAAAATAAAGATTTCGCCTTTATAAAAATAAAGATTTCGCCTTTATAAAAATATCCACTTTATTTCAATGTATATAAAATAAAAATCAGATTTTTATTTTGCTACATATACAAAGATGATATTTTTATATTCTCTATCTCATAAAGATTATATTTTTATAGTTCCTACCATGTAAAAATCATATTTTTATCTTTTTACAATATAAAAGATTATATTTTTTATAACTTCTACAACATAAAGGATTATATTTTTATATTTCACATATGATAAAAAAACATATTTTTCTCTCTAGCATATAAAAATCTCTGAAAATTCATTCACAATAAAACTGAATATTTAAAATAACTGAAAATAATTAATCAAAAACTTACTTTACTGTATTAGGAACGGGGGAGGGTGTCTTTGCTGCGCCGTCTGGGAGGTGGCGCCGGAGGTCGTGGAGGGGCGGAAGCAGGAGGAGGAAGGAAGAAGAGGGGGGGGTGCGTCGGAAGGGGGGGCTGCGGTTGTCGATTGGGTGTGAGGCTTGAGCGAGGAGAGGGAGAGGAAGAAGGAGAAGCGGCGGGTTCAGCGATGAGGGGGGGGGGGTGAACGTCGATGGCGACGGGTGGATTGCAGAGGTGCAGTGCGCGCTGCGAGGTGGAGGAGGATGGAGGTCGAACGAAGGGGAGGGTAGGGCGATGGTGCGCCCGCCACCAGCGGCGGCGCTGGCCATCGACGAGGGGGAGCAACGATCCCCCCTCCTCCGTCGTTCCTTCTTCTTCCCTTTTTTTTTGCTGAATCAGATTTGAGAAAAAGGGGGGGCAACGTGATTTAAGGGGGAGAAGGGTTGACCTTTTCTTTTCTTTTTTTATTATTTAATTTCAATATTTTATTCACATAAAGTAACTTTTTCTATCGACCTCGAAACGAAGCCCACCGCCTGTCGTCCATAGCTAATTACCCCCATTCCGAACACAATGGGATATGTATTGCAAGCTGATTTGATCGTTACAATCAGTTTCCGTTAAATTTACATTTAAATCACTATATTGAATTTTAAACGTACATTTCAAATTACCGGGGTCACATAACAACTCTACAATTCCCCTAAAAATATTTTCTAGCTTCGTATTGACGATACGGTCCTAAC
Source organism: Allium sativum (assembly GCA_030737875.1). Taxonomy (NCBI): domain Eukaryota; kingdom Viridiplantae; phylum Streptophyta; class Magnoliopsida; order Asparagales; family Amaryllidaceae; genus Allium; species Allium sativum. Next base: position 268,490,819 of record CM060909.1, on the reverse strand, counting down.
AAAACTAGTTTCGTCGAATTCTGAGACCGTTGGAAAAATGGCCATTTTCCAGTCGATTAAAATCAACTGAAACTGGTCAAACGCGTTTTCCTTTGCCACGCTCACATATTGATTCGAAAAATTATGAAAATTGAAACCTAGCAATAACTTTACATCACGGATCCAACAAAGGTGGTTTCGTCGAAATCCGAGGTTGTTTGCAAAATCTCCATTTTTAAGGGCCTGACTTTCATAGCGACTATTTAGAATTTTCAACTGGACATATCTTTTGATTCCCGTTATGAAATTTTGATTTTTCGGATTCGTTGGAAAAATATCATCAAATAGATCCTATTATTTTTGGTTTCACTAAAATCCAGTTTGTTTTGCACCCGGTATGTTCAATTGAAGTTTGAAATCGAATTATCGAACTACCGTGCCATTTTCAATTCTATTTATAATTATATATAATTATTTATATTCTAACGACGACGTATATAATATATACGTTCTAATTATATTCAAAATAAATTTTTCGTCGATATTATATAAAATAATTCATTTTAAATATTCAAAATCCGCTAAAATTGCCAAAATAAAAATTTTAAACTGGCCCAGAATTTCGGGTTATTGCAATCTCCCCCACTTAAAACTTTTCGTCCCCGAAAAGGAACAAAGTCGAAAGTGGTTTGATTAATCAACTCTACGTTCGACCTGGCTTCCATTCTCCAACTTTTCAGTTTCTGAGAATTTTCAAAAATTTGGCTAACACCCTAAATTTTCGAAAAATTTGGCTAACACCCTAAATTTTCGAAAAATTTCGCCATAACCTCCCCTGCACCGGGAGCCACGGGAAAATCCCGAAATTGCCATACAGGCCTTCTGATCTCAAAAAGAAAAAGAAAAAGCCAAGCGGCTAGCCAATAGGCTCATAAAATCATCATCACCCAAACAAAACAGTAAATTATGTAATAAACATGTACCTATTTGTCGGGCAAACAAATTTTATTCTTCGGCTCTAGCCTCCTTGCTATGACCTGTTCAATGTAAGTATGTATATGCAAGCAAATGCGACTAATTTTCAATACAACTCACTATTTGATACAATTAGGCGTAATGGTTCAAAATTATCAAACAATTAAACAAACAACACAAACATCAATCAATTAGTGAATTAGCTTTTGAAATTCATAACTTTGGTATATAGTCAAAAATCACATTTTTGATGCCAAATCACAACAATAAATCCTATCTAGTTTTGGTTCTCACACCAGTCAATAGGAAATATATAGAAAGTCCACCTTCGTCACCCGAACATAAATTCTAATGATGGAGCTCCATCATCAAAATCATCTCCGGGCGATTAGAGTTTAATTCTATATCTATCCAGTATATTAAAACTTCAAATACACGTTTGCAAGGCGTATATGCAAAATCTTTATATACTGGACTGTCCAAATCAATACAAATAAATAATCAAATACGAATAGTTGATTTAAATTTTCAAAACAATTCTTGTTTTCATTTTTATAAATATACTCTTCACACTCGTTCTAGGATACTACTGATCCCATCTCTAACGAGTCATTCCATTGGATATTGCTAATCCAATATCTGATGAATTCTTTCGTATGGTTCTAAGGTGTCTTGTTCTCTAAGCTTTGTAAACCAAAGCTCTGATACCACGATGAAACGACCCGAACTACCCCGGCCTCCGAAGAGATGAGAAAGAGCGGATTGAGTCGAGAACAAGCCACAAAATAGAACGCAGACGGAAGAACATTTCATTGTATATAACAACAATGCATGAGATTACAAGAATATACAGAGTATAAATGAATATTACACAGAAATATCAGATATTTAAATTACATTTAAATACATAGCAGCGGAAAATAATACAACACACAACTAGAATGAGATATACGGATACAAAGCTTTCCGGATATCGTTCCAGCTGTAAACCAGGATCCTGTGAATATATATCTGCGAAACCAAAACTACTAGCTGCCCGTGTCAAAATAGGGGCACCCAGAGTTTAGGTTAAAACAATAAACTCCGGGTTAGTCATGTGACTGGTGTGAGAACTAAAACAGTTAATCTTTATTTTTAATGTTCGGTAAATCAAGGGACCACGCCGTATAACACGGAACGGGTTTCCTCCCAAGAATACCAGTGCATAAAACAACAGCGCAATGCTAAATAAAGAAAAATGAAGCTGTTATAAGACCCAGGTCCTATCACACAATGCAACACAAGCCGGGGGATAGAGTTTTCCCTTATAACAGCCAAAGAATACTTGATACGTTTAAAACAAATCATTTGATACTATTATCAGTGCATAGTGTATAAAACAACTTCAAATCATAAGTATCAATCATAGGCGGCATGGGTACCATATATCATGTCGCCATACTAGTTCTACAATTAAAACCGCAAATGTCACGTATTTGGAAATTGGATTTCCATCTATGAACCGAGGCAAGGGATCGTCCTCAACCGATTCGAGACAATCTAGCCCATGTCTCAGGACCCAGACTCAGGTGGGCCCTTGGATCCTCAGGGCCAGTCCACCGATGTGGATTAAACTTAAACCCTGAACATGCGTTTCCCCGCCCTATGGGGCGTAGGTGAGCTAACTAAATGACTCCATCGGACCCGGATCGTCCGATCAAACCGAGGCGCCTCGTAACAGCAACAACCACATAAGTCAAACTTGTCAGGGCGTGTAAAACCACTGACGCCACTTCTACCTAGAAAGAAACGCATGCCCTCCCTGACGTCCTCTCCCGTTTTTGGTTCATACCGGGTGTGAAACTCGCAAAGTAAACGTTACACAAAGCTATGCCACAAAGGCCGTGCTTCGATCATCAACCACAAGACTTTGCTTTTCAACAGAAGCCTTGATCACTCGCCACTTAGGCATGCCACACAGGCAATTCACTCCATGCGTTTGATATCCATCAATATATAACCCCTGAGCTCGTACGTCTCAGAGAAGGGCGTTAAGCAAGAGAATAAATTCTCCGCCGCCAAACAGATATATATTTAATAGAGATCAATCACACGGACTAAAATCCAATGTCAGTCACACAGTCCATTTACAAGTCCGTTCTAGGTCTGAACGAAACCGGAGGCACCTAGTACCCCGCATATCCATCGATCTCCAAGTACGTCTGGACGATCACCAACTGTTTCCATCTTTTTGGGTGTACAGCCCAATCAAGATCATCAGTAATTACCCAAACGACGTGAAGACCTCCGGTCTTCGACCATCGTCTTCATCTTCGACTTATCGTCGTATCAGTTATTCAGAATGGGATAAACCCGGTCTTCCCGAATAACTCGCGTATATTTTAAATAAGTGTTACACAAACACAACATACGCCTCATTCCAATTCATCAGTCACTAACCGTAAATTAATCAAGAGAATAATTCCCCAAATATTAACCCCGAAGGCCGAAACCAACATCAGATCCATATCCAGAAAACCATTCTGCTTGGCTAACCGACAGTTAGTTTCTAAATTTCACATTCATAGGGAGAGGTTCCCATTAATTTTATCAAAGATAAATTCTTTGAATTTATTCTTTAATCTATCCTTTTGAATTTCGATTCAACTAGTCGAGATTAACGAACCTTACCGAAGTAATCATTGGTTTTAATTTCCCAATCCCAACCTATTCATCCCATGAAGTAAAACTGGTAATACTTCATATCTAACACCACGGTGTTATCGGTAAATTCAATTACCATTTCACGTTCAAATCTAATTAAAGATTTAACTATCGCCTGGAGCAAAACTGGTGATACTCCATTCTCGATCTTTTCAATCTAATTAAAGATTCATTAAAACTCCACTTAGTTTTAATCGTTAACTGGGTTAAAGAATCAGTGTCATTTAAAACACGGTTCACGATAGACCCAAAATCACATTCATTAATTATCGGGTTAAAGAACGAGTGTTATTTAAAACACTGTCCACGATAAACCCAAAAATCAATATCAATCCAACTCCAATTAAATATTATTTAATTGGTACACTTCATTAAATCTAAATAAAAAGATTTAATCTTTTCTCAACTGGGTTCAAGAACAATGTTAATAAAGACACCATTCACGACAAACCCAAATCACATTTGACATTAAATACAAGGCTCTGAATAGAAAATATCCCGGCTTATATTCAATATCAAATTCTGCGACCAACAAAGATCGTATTGGAAATAACGATATATATATCTATATCTTTCAAATTTCCATGACAACATTTGTATAATCCCGAAATCCAACATCGAAATATTCCGAAGACAATTTCGATTCAAATCCATTCCAATGCAATTCATTGGAAATTCTGGTTATTTTTAAAACCCTTTTCAAATCCAATTTATTTATTTAAAAATAAATAGAATTATAATTCTAGTTCATAACTAGTTCATTTTGATAAAAATCTATTTTTATCTTTTCAAATATGGAGTTTTTCATCCCAATTCTTTCTAAATCATTTCTTATGATTTTACACAAATTATTACTATTTTTAATAATTTTATCAAGGCCCGTACAGTCGATTTCCATCAACGGCCATCGAACTGCACTTACAGCGACCTTTTTCAAATTTGATTTGGACATAATTCCAAATCCAATCGTTGGATTTCTAATTTCTAATATTCGTTAGAAAGCTCTTTTTGATACGAACCCAACGGTTTCGGTTTTAGGAGAATCCGACGGTCGGATCTCCCGTAATATTCGTTCGAAGTTAATGGTCGAAATTCGCGAACTGCCGTGGCGCGTTCTATTCAGGCCATTATATTATATATATAATATATAATATATACTTCGTCGATTTCCTTTCGAAACGAATTTTATAAATCGTTTTAAATTCATTTTCAAAACGGTTTCAGCTTTATATTCAATTTTAAATCAAAATTGAATATTCCAATATAAATTCGTTTTAAATTCATTTCAAATCGATTTTAATTTAAATTGATTTCTAATTCAATTTCAGTTCGTTTTCAATTCAATTCAATTTCAATTCGAATTCATTTCTATTCCATTTCAATTCGAATTCATTTATATTCAATTTCAATTCGAATTCGTTTATATTCAATTTCAATTCGAATTCGTTTATATTCAATTTCTTTTCAAAATATAAGATTTTGAAATCACTTTCGATATTCATTATAAAATGAATAAAATCGATATAAATATCGTTCACGTCAAAATGGCGTCAATTTAATAAATACGGCTTCATATATTCCTATTTTCAAATATTCTATTTCAAATATTTCTTTTTCAAATATTTCTATTTTAAAGCTGGAATGAGACCCAATCAATTACCATATAATGTTAATTATATGGATTTTCTACCACACATGTATATATCAACAACGATGAATAATCAACCATCATCCAAAGTGCATTCTACACTGTATAAGCATCAAATATAAATATTCAACGCTTATAACAGCATGTCAATCAATCGATCGACATACAACTAAACAATCGGGATTAGTGTACGTCAAATATCATCTCAATACCCGTGTGGGGTTTCAAGCAATCAAACAAAGATTTTTATTTGTGCAGTTGGGCGATGTGTAAAATTTATCGTCCCAATCAATGTCCTTCAAATAGGTGTACATAAACAAACCGTCCGGTTTGTAAATGAATATTTATTTATTCACATTCACGTTAAAAATTATATTTTTAACGATAAAATATTTTATTTTAACTTATGAATTTCTATTCAGTTCATTCTTTAAATAAAATGATATTTTTATTTTTCTAAATTATTTTAGAAAATTTCGGCGGCATAACGGCACGATACTAGAAACGGGACAAGGCCTAGCCTTATCCCCGGTCTAGTGAAGGCCCACGCCATTCACACATCAATCAAATTCAACAAACAACCAAATTCAAATCAAATCATCTAACTAATTTATGCAACCAAACAAACAAGTCCATGGTCTGTGGACGATTGTGTCGGGTGCTACTAAGCACCGTCTGCATCCTAGTATGTATATATAACTAGAAAAGAAATTGAAGAGTGAGAAATTCTCACCAAAAGCTATCCAATACCACGACTCTTCATTTATAGAAATCTTCGTCGTTCTCGCCTTTTTGTCATCTTTGTTGTCCGTATTCTCTACATATGTAAAAATCACATTTTTACTTTGCTATTCAATATATAAAAATCGAATTTTTACTTTGCTATTCAATATATAAAAATCGAATTTTTACTTCGCTATTCAATATATAAAAATCGAATTTTTACTATGCTATTCAATATATAAAAATCGAATTTTTTTACTATTACTTTCAAAAACCATATTTTTATATAACTAAAACCATAACCTTTTATAGCTAAAAATTTATAACCTTACGTAATTAAAGATCGTACTTTTAACTATGTAAAAATCTAATCTTTTTATTCTATAAACAATCTAGACTTTATATATTATTCTTCTAGATAAAAATCCTATTTTTATTTAATTAAAAATCCTATTTTTATTTATAAAGATTTCGCCTTTTCTAAAATAAAGATTTCGCCTTTATAAAAATAAAGATTTCGCCTTTATAAAAATATCCACTTTATTTCAATGTATATAAAATAAAAATCAGATTTTTATTTTGCTACATATACAAAGATGATATTTTTATATTCTCTATCTCATAAAGATTATATTTTTATAGTTCCTACCATGTAAAAATCATATTTTTATCTTTTTACAATATAAAAGATTATATTTTTATAACTTCTACAACATAAAGGATTATATTTTTATATTTCACATATGATAAAAAAAACATATTTTTCTCTCTAGCATATAAAAATCTCTGAAAATTCATTCACAATAAAACTGAATATTTAAAATAACTGAAAATAATTAATCAAAAACTTACTTTACTGTATTAGGAACGGGGGAGGGTGTCTTTGCTGCGCCGTCTGGGAGGTGGCGCCGGAGGTCGTGGAGGGGCGGAAGTAGGAGGAGGAAGAAAGAAGAGGGGGGCGGTGCGTCGGAAGGGGGGGGGGGCTGCGGTTGTCGATTGGGTGTGAGGCTTGAGCGAGGAGAGGGAGAGGAAGAAGGAGAAGCGGCGGGTTCAGCGATGGGGGGGGGGGGGTGAACGTCGATGGCGACGGGTGGATTGCGGAGGTGCAGTGCGCGCTGCGAGGTGGAGGAGGATGGAGGTCGAACGGAGGGGAGGGGAGGGCGATGGTGCGCCCGCCACCAGCGGCGGCGCTGGCCATCGACGAGGGGGAGCAACGATCCCCCCTCCTCCGTCGTTCCTTCTTCTTCCCCTTTTTTTTTTGCTGAATCAGATTTGAGTAAAAGGGGGGTGGGGGCCAACGTGATTTAAGGGGGAGAAGGGTTGACCTTTTCTTTTCTTTTTTTTATTTAATTTCAATATTTTATTTATATAAAGTAACTTTTTCTATCGACCTCGAAACGAAGCCCACCGCCTGTCGTCCATAGCTAATTACCCCCATTCCGAACACAATGGGATATGTATTGCAAGCTGATTTGATCGTTACAATCAGTTTCCGTTAAATTTACATTTAAATCACTATATTGAATTTTAAACGTACATTTCAAATTACCGGGGTCACATAACAACTCTACAAATCCCCTAAAAATATTTTCTAGCTTCGTATTGACGATACGGTCCTAACAAAACTAGTTTCGTCGAATTCTGAGACCGTTGGAAAAATGGCCATTTTCCAGTCGATTAAAATCAACTGAAACTGGTCAAACGCGTTTTCCTTTGCCACGCTCACATATTGATTCGAAAAATTATGAAAATTGAAACCTAGCAATAACTTTACATCACGGATCCAACAAAAGTGGTTTCGTCGAAATCTGAGGTTGTTTGCAAAATCTCCATTTTTAAGGGCCTGAATTTCATAGCGACTATTCAGAATTTTCAACTGGACATATCTTTTGATTCCCGTTATGAAATTTTGATTTTTCGGATTCGTTGGAAACATATCATCAAATAGATCCTATTATTTTTGGTTTCACTAAAATCCAGTTTGTTTTGCACCCGGTATGTTCAATTGAAGTTTGAAATCGAATTATCGAACTACCGCACCATTTTCAATTCTATTTATAATTATATATAATTATTTATATTCTAACGACGACGTATATAATATATACGTTCTAATTATATTCAAAATAAATTTTTCGTCGATATTATTTAAAATAATTCATTTTAAATATTCAAAATCCGCTAAAATTGCCAAAATAAAAATTTTAAACTGGCCCAGAATTTCGGGTTTTTACAATGTCACCAACGGTTGGGATCAGCAACCGTTTCCCGAATAGGGACAGTATCGAAATAGATTAAGAAGCAAATAAATTTTCTCTAGATAGGTGATTATACACCCTAATGGGAGCGACCCACATAGCCGTGCTTCCTACCCGATTTTTGTCATTTCCCGGTTGATGAGGCTTGAGGTTTAAATTATCCTTTGGGATATTTGGTCACCATTCACTTTGAATGCCACGTCGTCAAATCCGTCAAATCACTAATTAACATCCACAAATATACTCTGGGTTTTAAAGAAGGGCCATTCTTTGCCACCAACTTGGTATATTTGTAAAAATCAAACCAACTTGGTATATTTATAAAAATCAACGTACGTAGTTTTAAGGAAGTACTCTGTCAGACATTCGTCCATACAAGTCATCGACGAACTGGATGAACCAAAGGTATTCTCCTATTGCATCCAATATAGGAATCACCCCATGGATCAGTAGCGAGAAGTCCTTGCAACCCGTAGATTCCAACCACGACAGAACCACAGTTTATCTCTAGTTGCAATCCCAGAGATTATGTAATGTCCCGCATTTTTATCGATTTGTATTTGAATATTTAAATCAGTTTAAATATTGAATTCTTAATATAAGTGAATTAATTAAAACGAAGTTGAACGTATAAAAATATATATTAATTATAATCAAGCCCATAACGACGTTGCAGTTCGTAATTTAACGTTTTGAACTTCAACTGAGTGTACATGACTCGTTATAAATCAGATTTCTGCGAAATAAGAAACATTGGAATCTGTTGAACTGTATCTTTCTGACAGAAGTGAAATATTGAGATTTCGTCGTATAGATTGCAAGATATGTCAAAATCAAATATTCAGAAAGTCGCTATGAAATCGTATATCGACCATAACGGTTTATTTGAAATAACTTCTTATCGGTTTCGAATTTAGACAAGATTCTTTTGAGACGTAGTGATAATGTAATTTTTAGAATTTTACTGTAATTTTTAATTAATTAAATATGCAACTTTTTATTTGGAGTATTTTTGCACCCTATATCGATATTTTGGGATTTCAAAATATGAGTCAACCTACCGATATTATTATATTTTTGAGATCGTGACACCTCGCTGAACACGACTGTATTTTTATTTCAGTCTGCAGCACTCATATATGAGTATAAATCGTACATATTGGGGTGGGTAGCTTTTAAAACTTTAAAAGAAAATATGTATATTGATTAGCCGGTACCTACTATTTTTAATACGGTTCGCTTTAGTGCATACCTACCTACTGTACCACCCTAATAACCAAACCGTGGAGAGCAAGTATTTGTACAGTAGCTTATCCTATACCATACCTATCCTATTGTTCAGAAATGCACATGCTAGTATACCCATCAGACATCATGCAGACAAACATAGACAGGCTAGCCTATATATTTTGCCAACCTACTATCAAAACTTGCCGACAAAGTATTTAAACAACTGCAGACCTTTTTCTTTCGCACAGGCTACTGGTTGGAAATATAAACTAATCTATATGCTAATACGTGGTGACCAAGTTTCAAATAATATAAATGGACAACTCCTTCACTTCATTTCAAGAAATCAAAAGCAGTGTTTTCAATGGCCGATAAATATAAAATATAATAATAATAAATAAATAAAAAGCCAGTGTATATGGGGGTGGTTCCAGTGCTCGCTTGCACTTGCTGACAGGAGCTGACTTTGTTGATACGCTATGGGGAGATAGGGGGAGCTTGTATTTTGTATAATAAGGGGAGGAAGGTGCGGTATGTTTGTGGAAGAGGAGGCTGTCGGATGCGGGTCTGGTGCATAGTGGACGTGAGGGTTCTAAACAGGAAGAGGCGCATGTTTTTCTTTAGAAGTAAAGGAGGGGGCGCCGTGTCTTCAAGGGAGATGGGAGGACGTGGAAGCATGCATGCGGAGGACTGTTGCCGTGATTTGCTGAGGAGTTTCAGTGGAGAAGGGAGTGACGCCATCTGGTATGTGCATGCATGAAGAAATGAAAAAAAAAAAAATGCAAAAGAATCCTGGAGCGGAATGTGGTGCAGTTTCATTAACTTTGCTGTGAAAGTGGTGAAGTATTGGGCTTTGTACATGCAAGCGTTGCATGAAATGAGGGGAGCAAATGAAGGCATTTACTGGAAGAAGGATATGGTTTTGGTGAGTGCAAGTGTTGTGTGGAAGTGGGTAGGGGGCGGTTCTTGTTTAACAAACAGAAGAGTGTTCATCTGAGTATGTTGTTGATGGATAGTTGCAAAAGCAAGAGCTCGTGCGTGAAGATGGATCTTGCACTATGAGGTTACGGGTTGAAATAAATGGACTAATTTAAGAAGTAAATCAGCGTGGGGATGGTCAAGTTTCACTGTTGTTGGAGCAGCATAATACTAGAAAGAAGAAAACATTCGCGGAAGCCAAGTGGAATGGGCCGAGATAACAAGTGAAGCCCAGTTTTAAAAAGAAATAAAAACGGGTTTAAAGCTGTAACGGGATTGGCCACGGAGAAAAAAAAAAAAGAAAAAAATTATGAAATACCATGTGTGATTTTGTCTGTAGCTCGCATGTAGGCGCTGCTATAAATTCAAGGATGGGAGGATTATGAAGCCGACGGGTGGAACGGTGTGATGATAGCGGTGTTCAGAGAGATTAAACCCAGTTCAATGGTGTGGTTCAGACGAGTTCTAATGGTGCTGAGGTGGTGGATGTTTCTTCGGAAAGGTCGATGGAGTTGCTAATTCAAAGAACGTCTGGTGCAATCAACTGACGCAAATCGTTTTTAACGGTTAACGCGCCAAGGTGAGTAAATTCACTAACTCTGTTTTATTTAAAATATTTTAATTATATTTTAAATGCTATATGATGGTTGATTAGGTAAATTACAGTTAAATTGATTGAAATAAATATATATCATTGCATATGCACACATCATTGGTTGGATACTGATTTGAATAACACCTATGGATGCGGAAACCGGTTGGAGGAACTCAACCGGATTCCTAAATATTTATATGTACTGGTTGTGCACTATTTGAACCGTGTCGAATGAAAATTTTAACATTTGTTTTGATTTAATAAATAAATGATATCGATTTAGAAACGGTCGACCATAAACACATTGTTTTATAAGAAGTTGATTGGTCGTCAGGTAATCAACGAAGTTGATTATAATAAAAATTAGACTTTTATAATCAAAGCGAAGCTTTAAACTGTAGTAGAAATTCTGTTATAAACTGGTACTTTATAGTTCACTTTATAAAGTAAAATATTAGTTAATTATTTTTAATTAAATAATTGTTCTTAAGCAGACCTCATTTAAAATGTTATTGAAAAGAGATGTCAAGAATTTGTAACAATAAGAGGTGTTGAGATTAATTATAAAGTGGAATATAGTAGCATATTGCAAGTCTCAGAACTATAGCAGTAAAGTAACGCTGTTGACTAGGCTTAAGCGTGACTGTTATGTCAAGATTAGTTATAAAGGGATATAGCAGTGTATAGCTAGTTTGAACTGTAACGATAAATGAAACGCTGTAACCAAACTTAAGCGTGATGTTTATATACAGTAGCACGTCCTAGGGAAGGAAAACAGCTTGTCTTGAAATTCACTTATTCAAAAGAAATAAGTAATGACGTTTGACCAAAGAAATATAAGAACGAATGTTAAATAAAAAGTGCCTGTGATTTGTGTGATATTGGTTGTACATTGAATGGATGTTGTTTTTACTTCGATAGTTAAATAACCGACTATCGAAGTGTTTTGACCATCGTTGTCAATACGGAGAGACCGGTTGGATTTATTATCCGAAAACCACTCCGTATAGGCATAAGCACTGCGAAATTAATTATGCTAAAGACAAGTGAAGACGGAGTGAAATTCAAGAGCTGATATGTTTGTCCAGTCCCAGGACAACTTGTATGGACGAATGTCTGACAAAGTATTCCTAACGGTCACATAAGACGATCTTTTCAAGGTGTTATGTCTGGTGGCGGAGAAATTCGTTTCTCTTAGCTTTTATACCCGTGATATTTTTGGGAAGATCAACTTGTGATTTGACGGGTTTGACGATGTGACATTCAAAGTGTAAGGTGGCCAGATGTTCCAAAAGATAGACGTAGCCTCAAGCTTCACAACCGGGAAATGACAAAAATCGGGCAGGCAGCATGGCTATGTGGGTCGCTCCCATTAGGGTGTATAATCACCTATCTAGAGAAATTCCTTTTGTTTCTAAATCTATCGATTCTGCCCATTCGGGAACGGTGGTTTGAGTCCAACCGTTGGTGATATACATTCGATACACTCAAGCGAAATGAGTGGTCGGTCATGTGTGGGCCGGGTTGCAAGACGTTCTTGTTGAACCCAGGTGTATTCGCCTCTAGAGATACATCATCGGAAGGTGGTCCCATACCTTGTCATAGTTGGAATCCAATCTCCAATAAGCGCCCTGCGGTTTTTGATTTTATACTATGTATGTAGAGCGTGAGATGCAAGCGTTCTACTATTTGGTTATTTATTTGATTAGACATTATTATAATATCACTGGATTTTGATATCAATAATGATTTGGGTTATAGTAAGGTAAAAACCGTCCATGTTTATGTGTGGGCTGGTCTTACTATTATTCTTTTTGTTTCAAAAAGGATTTTCAAAGTTAAACCGAATGGTTGGAATTTACTCACACCAGTCCCATGACTGACCCAGAGTTTATTTTGTTTGTTTTTCCCTAAACTCTTGGGTGCCCAAATTTGTACGGGCAGTCAAGCGTTTCAGGCTTTGCAGATGCGCTTGAAGGAGCTAAAAGCAGAAGGCTTCACCGTCAGTTATCTAGAGTAATTTCCGCTGTATCAAATGTTATGTTGTACTCTGATGATGGTATGAATATACAATACAGTTTTGTATTTCAAAGTTATGTTATATAATATATTTTATCCGTTCCGCTGTGAGATTCGTGTTTACTCTGATTATGCTCAGTTGTGTTCTTCTTCTTCTTCTTCTTCTTCTATTCTATTAGTTCTATCTTTTCTATCTCACCCTCTAATTTCTTTCTATTAATGATCTGGTATTTTCGATGTCTGAACAGTCGACGCTGGGTTTTGTGTCGATTTTCGGAGTCGAAAATCCCGGGTCGTTACAGTTGGTATCAGAGCTGAAGGTTAAGTGATTACCTTGGCTCTGTGGCGTGACTCAATAGAGATGGAGTTAGTAATACTCTAGATTGAGTTTGAGTGTATACATATGAGCGCGTATTTGTAAATTTATATAAAAACTGTTTTATATTGTGTTGATTGATCTGTTGAGTGGTATATGAATTCCAGATCGACGCGTTTAGCTGACGTGGTCGATAGGGATTTATAAACGCTTGGATAGAGAAATTCGACATAGTAATGTTTTAGAAAGAGGGTAAATGAAATAATCTTACCCGAAATATATTTTGATGTACAGAAAGCATATATATATTAGAATTGAATGTGTTGGTTGAAATTATAATCGAATAGGATTATAATTGAATTGGTTATAAATAACCAATATGAATTCATATAGGCGTATTTATAAAATCAGATGAATAAAATTCTGAATTTTTAACCAGAATTGGAAATAAAACTCTAGAAACCTGGAAGGGAGTTAGAAATAATGTTTGAATTAAATATAATGGAATTTTAAGATCCTGGGGAAATTTTGAAATATTATCCAAGTTTCGAAAAGACAGTTTTGAAGTAAAATTTCAAATAAAAGTATTTGAATATGTGTTTTGAAAGTGATATAGTATTGAACTCACTTTGATGGCTAGAAAATAATTCCGATGATGATCCGGACATCATCGGTGTTCATTTTCGAGTCTCTAAGTGACGGATTACTACCAAAGATTTTGTTTTGAAATAAGTTGTTCGTGAATTCAAATGTTTTGAATTGCTATGTTATGAATATATATATGATTTCAAACTGATTTGAAATGAAAATCCCAGGAATTTAAATTCTGAAATTTAAATTTTATTTATGAAGTATATAAACAGAGAATTTAAATAAGTCCAATAAAATTTGAGTTTAACTGAAGCCAAGTGAGTGGAAATCGTACTGGAATAAGGATTTGACTTGACCAAGTAGTTGAGTTGTGAATTGAGATTGGAAATGGAACTAAACTTGGTTGGGAAATTTGATTATTTGGAATTGGAATTGAACTGGAGTTTGAAAAAGAAATTTGAGTTGGAATTATTGATTAAGGATAAACTGACTGGAGATCGGTTGGAGATGCATTTGGGTATGCTGAATGGATTGCAAATGGAAGCGAGAAAGTTGGATGCCCAATGAAGGGAGAAGGCCAGAGTGGCGTGTGGTAGTAGTACCGAATGAACCGTGCAGCAGAGAGGCTGACGAAATTCTCCGAAAATTAAAGTGTTAGAAAATTTTCAGAAATTTGGAAATTTTCGTTACAAAGAAGGGAATTAATATTTTGATCAGTTCAGTTGAAACTAGAATTATAAAGTAAACCAAAAGGATTTTTTTAACCTGTTTGCAACAGAGATTGTAGCATTTTCCCCATCTTAGCAATTTCGAGGACGAAATTATTTTAAGGGGGAAGGAATGTAATGTCCCGCATTTTTATCGATTTGTATTTGAATATTTAAATCAGTTTAAATATTGAATTCTTAATATAAGTGAATTAATTAAAACGAAGTTGAACGTATAAAAATATATATTAATTATAATCAAGCCCATAACGACGTTGCAGTTCGTAATTTAACGTTTTGAACTTCAACTGAGTGTACATGACTCGTTATAAATCAGATTTCTGCGAAATAAGAAACATTGGAATCTGTTGAACTGTATCTTTCTGACAGAAGTGAAATATTGAGATTTCGTCGTATAGATTGCAAGATATGTCAAAATCAAATATTCAGAAAGTCGCTATGAAATCGTATATCGACCATAACGGTTTATTTGAAATAACTTCTTATCGGTTTCGAATTTAGACAAGATTCTTTTGAGACGTAGTGATAATGTAATTTTTAGAATTTTACTGTAATTTTTAATTAATTAAATATGCAACTTTTTATTTGGAGTATTTTTGCACCCTATATCGATATTTTGGGATTTCAAAATATGAGTCAACCTACCGATATTATTATATTTTTGAGATCGTGACACCTCGCTGAACACGACTGTATTTTTATTTCAGTCTGCAGCACTCATATATGAGTATAAATCGTACATATTGGGGTGGGTAGCTTTTAAAACTTTAAAAGAAAATATGTATATTGATTAGCCGGTACCTACTATTTTTAATACGGTTCGCTTTAGTGCATACCTACCTACTGTACCACCCTAATAACCAAACCGTGGAGAGCAAGTATTTGTACAGTAGCTTATCCTATACCATACCTATCCTATTGTTCAGAAATGCACATGCTAGTATACCCATCAGACATCATGCAGACAAACATAGACAGGCTAGCCTATATATTTTGCCAACCTACTATCAAAACTTGCCGACAAAGTATTTAAACAACTGCAGACCTTTTTCTTTCGCACAGGCTACTGGTTGGAAATATAAACTAATCTATATGCTAATACGTGGTGACCAAGTTTCAAATAATATAAATGGACAACTCCTTCACTTCATTTCAAGAAATCAAAAGCAGTGTTTTCAATGGCCGATAAATATAAAATATAATAATAATAAATAAATAAAAAGCCAGTGTATATGGGGGTGGTTCCAGTGCTCGCTTGCACTTGCTGACAGGAGCTGACTTTGTTGATACGCTATGGGGAGATAGGGGGAGCTTGTATTTTGTATAATAAGGGGAGGAAGGTGCGGTATGTTTGTGGAAGAGGAGGCTGTCGGATGCGGGTCTGGTGCATAGTGGACGTGAGGGTTCTAAACAGGAAGAGGCGCATGTTTTTCTTTAGAAGTAAAGGAGGGGGCGCCGTGTCTTCAAGGGAGATGGGAGGACGTGGAAGCATGCATGCGGAGGACTGTTGCCGTGATTTGCTGAGGAGTTTCAGTGGAGAAGGGAGTGACGCCATCTGGTATGTGCATGCATGAAGAAATGAAAAAAAAAAAAATGCAAAAGAATCCTGGAGCGGAATGTGGTGCAGTTTCATTAACTTTGCTGTGAAAGTGGTGAAGTATTGGGCTTTGTACATGCAAGCGTTGCATGAAATGAGGGGAGCAAATGAAGACATTTACTGGAAGAAGGATATGGTTTTGGTGAGTGCAAGTGTTGTGTGGAAGTGGGTAGGGGGCGGTTCTTGTTTAACAAACAGAAGAGTGTTCATCTGAGTATGTTGTTGATGGATAGTTGCAAAAGCAAGAGCTCGTGCGTGAAGATGGATCTTGCACTATGAGGTTACGGGTTGAAATAAATGGACTAATTTAAGAAGTAAATCAGCGTGGGGATGGTCAAGTTTCACTGTTGTTGGAGCAGCATAATACTAGAAAGAAGAAAACATTCGCGGAAGCCAAGTGGAATGGGCCGAGATAACAAGTGAAGCCCAGTTTTAAAAAGAAATAAAAACGGGTTTAAAGCTGTAACGGGATTGGCCACGGAGAAAAAAAAAAAAGAAAAAAATTATGAAATACCATGTGTGATTTTGTCTGTAGCTCGCATGTAGGCGCTGCTATAAATTCAAGGATGGGAGGATTATGAAGCCGACGGGTGGAACGGTGTGATGATAGCGGTGTTCAGAGAGATTAAACCCAGTTCAATGGTGTGGTTCAGACGAGTTCTAATGGTGCTGAGGTGGTGGATGTTTCTTCGGAAAGGTCGATGGAGTTGCTAATTCAAAGAACGTCTGGTGCAATCAACTGACGCAAATCGTTTTTAACGGTTAACGCGCCAAGGTGAGTAAATTCACTAACTCTGTTTTATTTAAAATATTTTAATTATATTTTAAATGCTATATGATGGTTGATTAGGTAAATTACAGTTAAATTGATTGAAATAAATATATATCATTGCATATGCACACATCATTGGTTGGATACTGATTTGAATAACACCTATGGATGCGGAAACCGGTTGGAGGAACTCAACCGGATTCCTAAATATTTATATGTACTGGTTGTGCACTATTTGAACCGTGTCGAATGAAAATTTTAACATTTGTTTTGATTTAATAAATAAATGATATCGATTTAGAAACGGTCGACCATAAACACATTGTTTTATAAGAAGTTGATTGGTCGTCAGGTAATCAACGAAGTTGATTATAATAAAAATTAGACTTTTATAATCAAAGCGAAGCTTTAAACTGTAGTAGAAATTCTGTTATAAACTGGTACTTTATAGTTCACTTTATAAAGTAAAATATTAGTTAATTATTTTTAATTAAATAATTGTTCTTAAGCAGACCTCATTTAAAATGTTATTGAAAAGAGATGTCAAGAATTTGTAACAATAAGAGGTGTTGAGATTAATTATAAAGTGGAATATAGTAGCATATTGCAAGTCTCAGAACTATAGCAGTAAAGTAACGCTGTTGACTAGGCTTAAGCGTGACTGTTATGTCAAGATTAGTTATAAAGGGATATAGCAGTGTATAGCTAGTTTGAACTGTAACGATAAATGAAACGCTGTAACCAAACTTAAGCGTGATGTTTATATACAGTAGCACGTCCTAGGGAAGGAAAACAGCTTGTCTTGAAATTCACTTATTCAAAAGAAATAAGTAATGACGTTTGACCAAAGAAATATAAGAACGAATGTTAAATAAAAAGTGCCTGTGATTTGTGTGATATTGGTTGTACATTGAATGGATGTTGTTTTTACTTCGATAGTTAAATAACCGACTATCGAAGTGTTTTGACCATCGTTGTCAATACGGAGAGACCGGTTGGATTTATTATCCGAAAACCACTCCGTATAGGCATAAGCACTGCGAAATTAATTATGCTAAAGACAAGTGAAGACGGAGTGAAATTCAAGAGCTGATATGTTTGTCCAGTCCCAGGACAACTTGTATGGACGAATGTCTGACAAAGTATTCCTAACGGTCACATAAGACGATCTTTTCAAGGTGTTATGTCTGGTGGCGGAGAAATTCGTTTCTCTTAGCTTTTATACCCGTGATATTTTTGGGAAGATCAACTTGTGATTTGACGGGTTTGACGATGTGACATTCAAAGTGTAAGGTGGCCAGATGTTCCAAAAGATAGACGTAGCCTCAAGCTTCACAACCGGGAAATGACAAAAATCGGGCAGGCAGCATGGCTATGTGGGTCGCTCCCATTAGGGTGTATAATCACCTATCTAGAGAAATTCCTTTTGTTTCTAAATCTATCGATTCTGCCCATTCGGGAACGGTGGTTTGAGTCCAACCGTTGGTGATATACATTCGATACACTCAAGCGAAATGAGTGGTCGGTCATGTGTGGGCCGGGTTGCAAGACGTTCTTGTTGAACCCAGGTGTATTCGCCTCTAGAGATACATCATCGGAAGGTGGTCCCATACCTTGTCATAGTTGGAATCCAATCTCCAATAAGCGCCCTGCGGTTTTTGATTTTATACTATGTATGTAGAGCGTGAGATGCAAGCGTTCTACTATTTGGTTATTTATTTGATTAGACATTATTATAATATCACTGGATTTTGATATCAATAATGATTTGGGTTATAGTAAGGTAAAAACCGTCCATGTTTATGTGTGGGCTGGTCTTACTATTATTCTTTTTGTTTCAAAAAGGATTTTCAAAGTTAAACCGAATGGTTGGAATTTACTCACACCAGTCCCATGACTGACCCAGAGTTTATTTTGTTTGTTTTTCCCTAAACTCTTGGGTGCCCAAATTTGTACGGGCAGTCAAGCGTTTCAGGCTTTGCAGATGCGCTTGAAGGAGCTAAAAGCAGAAGGCTTCACCGTCAGTTATCTAGAGTAATTTCCGCTGTATCAAATGTTATGTTGTACTCTGATGATGGTATGAATATACAATACAGTTTTGTATTTCAAAGTTATGTTATATAATATATTTTATCCGTTCCGCTGTGAGATTCGTGTTTACTCTGATTATGCTCAGTTGTGTTCTTCTTCTTCTTCTTCTTCTATTCTATTAGTTCTATCTTTTCTATCTCACCCTCTAATTTCTTTCTATTAATGATCTGGTATTTTCGATGTCTGAACAGTCGACGCTGGGTTTTGTGTCGATTTTCGGAGTCGAAAATCCCGGGTCGTTACAGATTATTAGCGGTTCTTACGTTTAATGAAGGTCCACGGTCTTCAATGCTCCATCTCGATCATCTTTTAATATCTTCACGTATTTGTTGGTCGGAATGGTTTTCGAATAAAAATTTGATCCCGGTCTTTCCGTACCAACAATCGTATTGGAAAGATTTGATAGTTGGTGATTTAACTATCAAAATATATAGTGTTTCAATCATGAAAATCCAACGAGTTTACTGCTTCAATATTCAGCATGACTTGGCCCCTTTTAAATATTAAACAAACTAATTCAATTCTGCTTAATTAAAACTTCTAACTCTTTTAATATTTAAAAACATGATAATTACATTCTTATTTAATATACTAATGTTTCCAAAACCAATTCTTTATAATACATATGACCATATTCAGTTTTCTACTTAATTCTCCTTTCAAAACATTTGTTACATCACTCTTTATTACCCAAGTTTGGGAAATCCATTCGACTTATTTTTCGTACAGCGTTACGTAATATCTTTATTCCAGTTCTTGAAACAATAACTAATATTTATTAGTATAGAATAAAACTAACTTTACATTTCCATTACATTGGATCTCTCGTTATATATTTTCCAATCTTCACCGATGTTGCATTATTATCTTCCTAATGGAAATAATAAATTATCACTAACCTCTCTCACGATTACCAACTATAATTATCTTCAGATAATCCTGAAGTCGTTCAAGTTGGGGTATTCTAATTACCTCTCAGACCTTGATCAACAACGTTCTTATCCTCAGATAAATATAAGTTGTAATCAAACCAATATTTCATCCCAGTCTCAAAACAAATTCCATTATAAATCGGATTTGGTTATACAACCCTACGACCCACTTCTTTACCCAAATTCACTTTTACTAATCTCCTTTCAGATCTATTGAACCATTCCCCACTTTGGAAATCTTATTTCAATCTTTCCCTTTTTACTTGATCTCAATTTCAAGTATCGTTCATGTAAAATTAACGCTTTTACACTTTAAATCTCATTTATATAATCCTGGTTTATTATATACCCTTTATTTTGATTTCCTTTGACTTAATTCAAATAACCAAGTGACATTGATTTCAAGCTATTTTATTCGCTTGGAATTCTCTTTATAACTTCGTTATAAAGGTTCGGATTTTAAATATAAGACCCATTCGTAACTCCCTTCACCATTCAACTAGATTTCATTTCAACTTCGATTATTCTTTAAATAAATTTCCATAAAAAAGAAATTTTCTAAATTATTATTAATTAAAATGATAATTTACTTCGATCATTAACTACTTCCGTAGTTAATTTCTTTATTAACTAAAATAAATAGTAAATTCTTTTAAAAGCCTTATTTAAATCAAACAATATTCATTTAACTAATCTATTCTATTCAAAACACATTAATTAAATAATCAATTCCAATTCAAAACGGTCGATTTAATTAACTTAAACGCGGTCATTCCATTAACCGATTCCAATTAATTCTCATTTTAAATTAATTAAATAACTAATTTAAAAAAATACCTTTTTATTAATTCTTATTAAACCATTTTCCAAGCTTAACCGTTTGATTTATTTCTTATACTCGTACTTCAAATTTGATTAACATCAGGATTGACTTTATCCAATTAATAGATCAAAGTCTTAAATAAATAAAAACATTTATTTTCCTTTTTTTTTAACTTTTATTCAAAATAATATAATTAAAAATCTAACTCCAGTTATAAAATAAATTTTATAACCTCATCTCTATCGACTCACCTGACGGTGAATCAATATTTATAAAACGATTTATTTTATAGGCCACACGCTGCCAAATACTCAACCAATACCGCCCATTGGTTTAAACACAACACAGTTTGAATTTTCAGCCAATAATCAACAATCAAATCAATCACCCAAACAAGATAGTTCATATATGATGATATGAAAATAAATAATATATTTGAGGAACCCGGTAGGATCCCTCCAACCTGTTCTTCCCTGTATTCAAAATGATTATCTCAAATCAGATCGTTCAGTTTTGTTTAACTGATAACAATAAATAACAGCCATTTAACATCAACCACACGCAATTCAAACAATTCAAACACCTTTATTTTATAAACATGACCAATAAGGTAAGTTACCTTTATTGGGTCCAATCGTTAAAATAACGATTTGGTATTTCACTGAAATTAAACAATGGTTTAATTTCATCATTTAAATCAATAAATAATTATAATACTAGCAAACAGTCAACCATAGCAAGCAGAGCACACAAAAATAGAATACCCAATTTATAAAATATAAATGGGAAAAATGAGTGAGTTTAACTCACCTTGATTTTCTTTGTGGTTTAAAATGGCTCTTTTCAGTTAAATTAAACTTGTGTTTAATTAAACTAAAAATCCATTCGACTCCAATTACGTCTAGTTCTGTTCCATGGAGTAGAGTTCGTTGAGACGAGTCCAACGTCTCTTGAATCATCCAATTCTGATCATATATGAATAGGTTTTTAATAATTCAAGTTATAATTTAATTATATAATTCACTAATTAATGGTTCATTTAATTTCTAATTACATCTTAAATACGAGTATTGACCAAAAATTCCTTCTTCTCTTCATTTGTTCCTGTACAAGATAAAACCCATTTTAATATATGTTTTAACTAATTTTAACCAATTGATTAATTAGAATTTAATTAAACTAATTACTTATGTAATCCCCTTTTCTTCTTTCTGGAATTATTCCTGTTCTCTACCCGTACGCCCAAAACCTGGTTCCAAGACAAAAATTAAATTAACTAGCAAATCAATTAATTAAATTATAATTTAAGTATACTTCAATTATTAACTAATTTATTACGTTTGGTCTAGAAATGGGCCGATCAGTTCCTATTTCTTCATCTTTAAAACTGTTCCAAAACAAGCCGATCACCACTTTGTTTTCATTCCAGGTTGGTGTGCTTCACGCAATGCTCCATATTTGGATCTGTTTGAAAACCGGATCATAGAAATTAGAATAGGGTTTAATCACTTAATTAAAAGTTAACAAAGTTTAACTACCCTACAATTTAAATTGGCGGATACTTGTACAGGTTCTTCGAGAACTCTTTGTTCACTGCTATTTTATTGGAAAGGAAATACTTGGTCCACTATCCTTCCCATTAGTTCACTTCCAGTTCCTGAATTTCAAGGACACGTCCAATCGAATGCTTCCATCTCAAGCCGCTTATCACAAAATTCACCTCCATCGTTGGAAGGTTACAGTTCAAACCAACCTTTCCTGGTTAGCAACAAACGAAAGGGTTTAAATAACGCATACCAATATTTTAATCCACATTATTAACTTTAATTAATACGTATGTTTAGGAGGCTGACAATTTTTCTCTTCCTGCTTCGAAATGAAACAAGGCTGACCTGATTTGCTCACAGGTCCTTCGTATTCACGGTTTCAGCTTCCTCAAATGCTCGACTTCGAGACCATCCACCGCACATCACCTCAGCTCGTCAGCAGTCGATCCAAAGGTGCCATATGAACCGCCTTCGCTTGCCCTATCAGTGCCTGGAGTTGTTCGCCCTTCAATGCTCCCTGTCCTCCGCAGATTTACCTCGACTGCAGCGCCTTTCTGGTGCTATTCCGGCCTCGTCGACGATCAATACCAGATCATAGCCGTTGAAGTGGATGAGCTCGCGGAGCTAAACAGTTTTCATGTTTGAATGATTCGAAATGGTAAACTGATTTGAAGAAAAGAGTGGACAAAAGTTGGAACGATGCTGATCGTTCATGGATGGAGGCGTACGAAATGTCTAGGTTGACCACGAGACAACAAATTCTAGGTTTTGACGGAACGTTGTGTATTTATATAGTGTTGGGACCAATTTTATATTATTATATGAAACTTCATCCTAAAGTAACATGATAAAACCACTACAAATGATTTCTGTTTACTGATAAAAAGGCTAATCTTAGTGCAAAAAGTTATTCCGGACCCAATGGGACAAGTTTCGTCGAATTCTGATATCGTTTGAAAAAAAATTCCTTTATAAAACCAGAAATAAACACACGTTTAAATTTTCCACGATCACTAGATAAATCAAATCAACTTGAAACTTTGAAATCTTACAATAATTAATCAATACGAACCCAACGACACCAGTTTCGTCGCATTCTAAGATTGTTTCCCCGATAGGCTATTTTTACGTGCACCGCAATGCCATTTTTAACGCTTAATTACCCGGTCTTTAAAAGTAACAAACTATATACCTATCCTGATTATAATCGACTATACGAACTCAACGAAATTGGTTTCGCGGCCTAATTCGAACGTCTATTCAAGTTATACCCAAATAACCCTTTATTAAATTAATTACGCACTATAGAAATTTAACGGGTGTTTGTGACTGCCATGGT
This sequence comes from Allium sativum, assembly GCA_030737875.1. Classification (NCBI taxonomy): domain Eukaryota; kingdom Viridiplantae; phylum Streptophyta; class Magnoliopsida; order Asparagales; family Amaryllidaceae; genus Allium; species Allium sativum. The sequence continues at coordinate 268,466,975 of CM060909.1, read as the reverse complement.
CTCATATGACATCGGTTTGCCACGTCGTTTAACACCGTAACGATACGGTTCCAATGAAACTAACTTCGTCGAAATCTGAGTCCGTTTGCAAAATGGCTATTTTAACGCGTATATTTTAATAACGATTTCCATAGCGACTATTTCAAAATTTGATTTGGCCATAACTAACAAACTATACCACAAAATCTGGATTTTTCTCTTTCACATGAAAATTATAATCAATATGGTTCCACCATTTCTCGTTTCACAGCAATCTGACTTATATCGGATCCTGTATATCAAATTGAATTTCAAAACTCCATATTACGAACTACCGCGCGATTTCGAGCTCGTTTTATATTATATAAATTATATAACGTTCAAACTTCATTTTTATTATCGAATTAAATATTATAATATATAAATATTCCAAATATATTATTTAAACAATAAATTAAATTAAATATTTGACGGTCAAAACACGGATCGTTACATTCTTCCCCCCTTAAAATAATTTTGTCCTCGAAATGGCTAAGGTAAGAAAGAATATAATAAACCCATTAACTTTATAAAAGTATTTAATCAAAACTCCTTTTTATTTCCAAAAAAATCTATTTGGTTTTAAAACCAATTTATTTCAATTAAATTTTTTTCCAAAAAACTTCAAAAAATTTCTAACACCTTAAATTTTGGAAATTTTTTGGAAGAGTCTCCCCTACACGGAGGACATCTGCAATATCGCAGGTTCAAGAAATATATATACATCGACCAACAGGGTCGGAAAAATAAAAATCCAAACTCAAAACCCAAATAAAAACCAAAATTTTATATTTTGCTTAGGCGTACCTTTTTGCGAGCGTTATTATGCGATATACGATAATTTATATATGAGCCTGCTTAATTTTAATGCAGCTCTATACAAACTGGGTTCAATTAACTCCAGAATTTCTCTTAAATGAATTTTAAAGCTGAATTAGCACTTCTGCACCTGTTCTCGACTTCGCTGAACTCATTTGCCATCAAAACAATGTCAATTAAATTCAAAACATCCACATCATCCATTTTGACAAATTTATACACAATCCAATTCAAATGGGATTTATAGTTATTTCTAATCACTTCATTTGTTCCTTTAATTATCATTTCGGGTTTATTAAATTTGGATTGACTATCCAACTTATTTATTTGATATTGGTTTTCAACCACGTCTATCCAGTCCAGATTTATATTCAAGCAATCAACAACACAGTCCAAACATTCCATTCAAATCAACATTAACAAATCTAAATAATTGCCCATATTATAATAATTTGTGAAAATCCTTACTTTTATTATTTTATAAAATAAACTTGGAAAAAATAATTTCAAAAATAATTTTAATATAAATTACAAATACGCGCTCTCATATATATAATCAAACACAATCTAGGGTATTACTAACCCATCACTATCGAGTTACGCCACAGAGCCAAGTTTATCACTAAACCAATAGCTCTGATACCACTGTAATGACCCAAGGATTTTCGACCCCGAAAATCAACGTAAATACCTTTACCGTAACTCATGTCGATCTCCCAAGCATCGAAAACACTGGATAGTTTAAGAAAGAATTTAGAGGATGAGATAAGAAAGAAATATTAGAATAGAAGAAGAAGAACCAACACAATATAAATCAGAGTCTCACATCGCAGCGGAACAAAATATAATACAGAAATAAATCTTTATCGAGAGCTTTATATAAAACTTACAATATCAGAGTACAACATGCATCTGGACAGTCATAATAACTTGTCCTCATATACACACACAGCGGAATAGTAGCTATATAAGATCATACGACCGAACTTCTCCAGCTCATCTCTTCACAGCATTCGATAAGCTGAACCTGTACACTCCGGGAAAACCCGAGAATTTACAAAACACCGGGTCAGAATGGTGAACCAGAGTGAGATAAACTCGCACAGTATCAAGGGTAAATCATCCAACATGATTTTAAAGTTTAAAATCCTTTCAAAAGAAAAGGATAATCGTAAGAACAAATGCACACATAAACACGGACGGTTTTTACCTTACGATAACCCAAAACAGTTTTGAAACCAATATCTTTTTCTGATATTATAATAACGTCTAAATACAAATAAATAGAATCTAGTGGAACGCTTGCATCTCACGCTCCACATATATATTATACAATCAAAACCTCGGGCGCTAATTGGAGATTGGATTCTGACTATGACAAGGTATGGGACCACTTGCCGATAGTGTATCTCTAGAGGTGGATATCACTGGGTTCAACAAGAACGTCTTGCAACCCGGCCCTCACATGACCGACCACTCATTTCACTTGAGTTATCGAATGTATATCACCAACGGTTGGGATCAGCAATGTAACGACCCGTATTCTACGCATCATATGATCGTAGGATATTTATTTCTTTCACATACGAAGTCGTATGGTCATGTAACTTTGGGAAATGACTATTGGGGTCATTTCCCATGTTCATGATTTTTCCCAATTTTTAAATGACCACTTTACCCCCAGTTGGTACTGTTTTGGCCATAACTTTTGACTGGAAAGGAATTTTGACCTGAAACCACTTCCATTGGCTCCGGATGATGGTTTGCAATTCCGTAGAGTGGTCACATTAGCCAAACGGACTCACCGTTTGGGAGATATGGCTGAAACAAGTTTCAGATAGTGAAAAACAGCTTAGTTGGGCTTAACCGGGTGACTAACAGCTAGGCCCAATGGGGGATTTCGGTATTAGGGTGATGAGGAGACTGAAATCAGTTAGAGAACGATCTTATCCTCATTTTCCAGCCGCCACTTTCATTCTTGAACCCTAACAATGGCCGCCAACATCTAGAAACATCCCCAAATCACTTTCTAATCAAGTTTTGGCTTAATCTACATCAAATTAAGGAGAGAAAACACGAAAGCAAGGTTGGAGCTGCTGTTAGACATCAGTATTCACCCAAATCAGCGAGGTTTCAGTTCTGAGAATTTTATTTGTGGCCAAGGTGAGTGATTAGCATTGTTTTGACACTAATTACGGTTAATTAGGGGTAATTAGTGAAGATTAGCGAATTTATACACTAATAAATTCGGGGAAAATATCTATAAATTCGAAAATAATATTTTATGCCTCTGGTAGAAATTTGGTTTAATTTGGTTAAGTTTTGTTAACCCTATGATTAGTTTTGCTTAAACGTGCTTAAGGGAGAATATGGGGTTTTGGGTATATTTGATCCATTTTGACATGTAAATTCATTGTTTTGGTGTTTGTGGTTAGTTTGCTATGTTGCTATGGCTGTTTGGAATGATTTGTGGTTGGTTAGAATAGTTAGATCGGTCGAAAACGTCGTCGAATGGCGTAAACAAGTTGTTGGAAAAAGTTGCAGAAAGTTGTGCTGGGTTTCGGATCGGATCGGGTATGGGCTTAGATCGGATAGGAGAGCTGGGCAAGGAATCCGACCCGAACTGGAATCTGGCACAAAAGAAGTTTGGCAAGAAGGAAGGCCATTGCTTAGAGTTGGAGTTGGACAGAGGATCGGATCAGATCGGAGTAGGCTAGGGAGCGGGATCAGATCGGAGTAGGCAAGCGAGGGGGATCGGATCGGAGTAGGTAAGCGAGGGGGATCGGATCGGAGCAGGCAAGCTGGAGCAGGAGGGACGAACCGAACCGAATGGAGCATGGCATCCGAACCGAACCGAATGGAGTGTGGTACCTGAACCGAGCCGAATGGGGACCCTGGAGATGGTTTATCCGAACCGAACCGACTGAAACAGATTGGGCCAAGCCGAATTGAACTTCCATCTCTTCTACGCGACGACTCTTTTGAAGACCAACTCCAATTCGATCAAAACCCGAGATGAAAAGGAAGTCCAAATGAGGAGCTTTGACTCAGGATCCAGTTGGGAACCAATGAGTGGGCTTCATGATTGGGCTTTGCTGCGGGACGTGTGCCAAGGGGCAGTCGATGTCTATGACTTTGAATCACTATGTATGGGAGGTACGTGAACGGATTCAGAGCCGCAGTGGCCGAGGTACGACTAAAGGGCTATAGACCAATGAAGTGGGGTCATTTGTAAAGATTTGGTCAATACTCCATGTGGTAAGCTTGGTAGTAGTAGTAGTTGTACAAGTTGAACTCTGCCACTACTTCGATGGGTCTAGTGGTTGTCAGTGGTGGACATCGTATGCTTTACGCACTGAATGAGATGTGAGGATGGTTGCTATGCTTGATTTGTTTGCCATCATTATGACATGCACACCCCACCCCCGTATTCTTTACATTATTTGAAATGGCACCTTAGAGTATTGTACGGTATGTAGTGCTAACTCTTTGGTTGCAGATCCAGGTTCAGGTATGGTTTAGTATACCTGTTATTGTTCTGTTTAGATGCTTATCGCTCATACCAGACTTTTTGTCTGACCCAGAGTTTTATGTCCCTTCTTATTACTCTGGGTGCTCACACGAGCAGACTAGAGATAAGTTAGCTGGTGATGCACGGGTAGATGATCCGGAGACGAGCAGGAGGCTTCCACGTATGATATATATATATAGCATTCTCCCTATGTTGTTGAAGATCACTGCTTGGGCATTAGTAGTGCATCTTCTACTTTAGCTTTCTTTTGTTTTAGAGACAGTAAATTTGGAAAGTTGTAATAAGCTGTATTTGGATTTCCGCTGCTCTGGTGTTGATGTTGGTTTAAGTTATCAGCTTATGCACTGTCTCACCTGTTTTATGTCAAGTATGTTATTATTATATTTTACTCCGTGCGCTGTGAGACATTCCACGGGTTCTTGATTAGTTCGTTCTCTTCTTTCTTTTCTTCGGACGACCGTTCTGTGCTAGTCGGACATGTGTACAGCGCACTTTCGGAGGAAATGCCGGCTGGTGCGGGGCGGGTCGTCACACTTGGTTTCAGAGCTCTAGGTTGCATAGTTAACATAGGGAAGTTATCAGGGAGAGATAGTATACATATACGAGAGAGCGTATTTGTGATTACTTTGGTTTTTAAAAGCTATATATGTATATACTATTACTAGTATAAGGATGAAGTCGTACTGCACTAGCACCACTATGGGGTCGTTAATCGTTTCCTTTTACAGATTGACGATGAGCCGATATGCTAGAGGTACCGGTAGAGGTGCCAATAATGGGAATGCTGCTGACATGAGGACGATGTTTACTGACCTCATGAGAGAGATGCTTAGGGATGTACAGAGGGCAGCTCCTAATGGTGGTAATGGTGGTGGTCCAATAGTGCAGGTGCCGAGGGCCGACTTCGCCAAGCTGAATAAGGATTATACTAGTCTTGGTGGGAAGCCGTTCAACGGAACGGAGTCGGCTACAGATGTCCAGGATTGGTTGGATAGTTGCGAATGTATCTTCGAGGATTTGGGTATCGAGGATGCGACGAAGAGAAAGCTAGCGTCCCGTCAGCTGCAAGGGCGGGCAACGAATTGGTGGAATGCTATAAAGGCAGCTACTCCCGAGGATCAGATTACTTGGGAGCAGTTTAAGATTCGCTTTAGCGAGAAGTTCATTCCAGCTGCTCAGAAGTCAGTGCTGTTTAAGAAATTCTTGGAGCTCAAGCAGAATGGCAGAGCTGTCTCGGAGTATATTGCTGAATTCGACACTTTGTTGAAGTATGGTTATCTCTTATTGATATTGCCGAGAAGAAGAATGAGAAATTCATAACTGGTTTGGATCAGTACTTGGGGGAAAGGCTTATTAACCACATCGATGAGACGTTTGAATTGATTGTGGGGAAAGCATTGAGATCAGAAAGTCTCTACCCGAAGCCGAAGACTGAGGTTGCATCTGCAGACGAGCCAAAGCCACAAGCAAGTGGTGGAGGCAAGGGTGGTTCCCAGAATAAGAGAAAGCAGAATCAGACTAAGGATGGTCAGAAGAAAAAGAATAAGTAAGATGTTGAGTGCTTCAGCTGTGGTAAGAAGGGCCATTATGCTAGTAATTGTCGGGCCAAGCCAGCGGATAGGAAGTGCTTCAACTGTGGCCAAATGGGACATCACAAGGACAAGTGTCCGCAACCCCCTAAAGAAAAGCAAATGGTGAAAGCATATGCCCTTAATGCTATTCCTTCTTCGTCAAATGCCCCAATTGCGGCAGAGAAGGGAAAGAATGTCATCATTCAAGGTATGCTTTCTGTTTATTATGTTCATGTTAGAGTTTTGTTTGATACCGGAGCTTCCAGTTCTTTCATATCTAGTGACCTGGTAGATAGGTTGGGATTGGAGCCCGAGATTGTCGATAGACCTTTAGTAGTGACGAACCAGATTGGTGGTTCGACTAGCCTTAGCATGATTTGTCGTAATGTGGTCTTATCGAGTCATGGATGCATGTTTGTTTGTGATTGCTTTGTTTTGGGCTTTACTGGGTTTGGCATTATTTTGGGAGTAGATTGGCTCCAAAGATACGGGGTGTTGGTAGACTGAGAGGGCTTTTGGGTGACAGCTAGAGCGGATGATGGGTGGAGGATAGTGTTTGGTGGTCTACCCAGTGAGGGGGTATTGGCTAGTTTTCTAAACTCCCTCGACATTCCGCATAGTGAGTTGTCAGGTTTGCCCGTGGTTGGCCAGTATCCGGACGTTTTCGAAGAAGTGACCGGGCTTCCACCACATCGAGAGATTGAGTTCCGTATTGATTTGGTGAAAGATGCCAGACCTATAGTGATGCCACTTCGTCGTATGGCACCAAGGGAGCAGCGAGAGCTCGGGGTGCAAGTCAGCGATCTTTTGAAGAAGGGATTTATCAGAAGGAGTGTTTCTGAATGGGGAGCACCAGTTGTGTTTGCTACCAAGGAGGATGGTTCCCTTCATTTGTGTGTAGACTACCGCGAGTTGAATAAAGTGACGAGGAAGAACAAGTATCCTCTACCGCGGATAGATCATTTGTTCGATCAGTTGAGTGGCGTAAGAGTATTTTCTCAGTTGGATCTCGCGACAGGTTTTCATCAGCTTAGAGGGGAAGCTGAGAGTATAGCTAAAACGGCATTTCAGACGCCGTCTGGATTTTATGAGTGGTTGGTCATGCCATTCGGGCTGACCAATGCCCCAGCATATTTTGTGGATCTTATGAATAGGGTATTCAGAGATCAGTTGAATAAGTTTGTCCTTGTGTTCGTTGATGATATTTTGGTCTATTCGAGGACAGAGGAAGAACACAAGGAACATTTAAGAATAGTGATGGAGGTGTTGAGAAAACACCAATTGAAAGCAAAGTTTTCTAAGTGTCACTTCTAGAGGTGGGAAGTGAGGTTCTTGGGCCATGTTGTTTCAGAGAATGGTATCGCCGTGGATCCTACGAAGGTGGCTACGGTACAAGATTGGTCTACGCCCAAGAATGCAACGGACATAAGAAGTTTCTTGGGATTAGCTGGATATTATCGTAAGTTTATCCAAGGCTTCTCCAAGATAGCAGCACCGTTGACCCAGTTGACCAAGAAGAATCAAGCTTTTGTTTGGGATGAAAGGTGCGAGAATGCATTCAAGAGTCTAAAGGACAAGTTGACGTGTGCACCAGTGTTAGTCATTCCTAAGGGGAATGAAGAGATGACAGTATACACAGATGCCTATGGTACCTGATTAGGTGTTGTATTGATGCAAAGCGGTAGGGTTGTAGCTTATGCAAGTCGGCAATTGAAACCGCACGAGAGTAGATACCCTTACCCATGATTTGGAATTGGCAGCGATCGTGTTCGCGTTGAAGATGTGGAGACACTATCTCTTGGGAGAAAGATTCGAGTTGTTTACAGATCATAAGTCGTTGAAGTATCTTTTCTCTCAGAAGGATCTAAATCTCCGGCAGCAGAGGTGGTTAGAATTCTTAGCTTCCTATGATTTCGACATCACGTATACACCGGGAAAGGGCAATGCGGTGGCTGATGCATTGAGTAGGAGACATACCAGTTTAGGGGCTATGTTTCTAGAATGGAAGCAACTGGAGTACATCGCTGGGTATGATTTCAGACCAAAGTGCGAATTGGATCCAGAAATGTTAGCAAGTTTGACGATCAGACCCACTTTGATTGAGGGGATCGGCTCTAGTCAGAGGGACGATCCTAACATATTGGAAATCATCTCCAAGTTAGAGATGGGTATCGATGAGGAGATGAACAAATATGGGCTTGATCAACATGGATGGCTTAGAAAGGATGGAAGACTAGTTGTACCCAATGTCAATGGATTAAGAGATGAAGCGCTTAGAGAGTGTCATCACTCAAAACTGACTATACACCCCGGTGGTAATAAGATGTATCGAGACATGAGACAGACTTACTACTGGGAAGGGATGAAAAGAGACGTTGGGAAGTTTATATCCAAATGCATGAATTGCCAGCTAGTTAAAGCCGAGCAAAAGAAGCCTAGTGGGTTGTTGCAACCATTAGAAATTCTCGAATGGAAATGGGAGCAAGTCTCGATGGATTTCATCGATGGTTAACCAAGGACTAGATCGGGACATGATAGCATTTGGGTAATTGTGGATCGATTGACTAAGAGTGCAAGATTTATACCAGTCAAATCGACCAGAACAGCAGCTAAGTTAGCAGAATTGTATATGAAGTGGGTAGTGAGATTTCATGGAGTACCTAAAAGCATTGTGAGTGACCGAGACCCGTTGTTCACTAGTGGGTTTTGGAAGAGCTTACAAGAGGCTCTAGGGTCAGAATTACATCCCAGTACTGCATATCATCCTCAGACCGACGGTCAGACGGAGAGGGTGAATCGTATTTTGGAAGATCTCTTGAGAGCATGTATATTGGATTTTGGTGGATCATGGGATGACCATTTGCATCTAGTAGAGTTTGCATATAATAATAGCTACCAATCCAGTATCGGTATGGCTCCATATGAAGCTTTGTACGGAAGACCGTGCAACTCACCATCGTGTTGGATAGAGACTGACGAGAAGTTTATGCTTGGACCAGATGTGGTGAGGGAAACTTCAGGTAAGATGAAGATCATTCAACAACGAATGAAAGCTGCCCAAGATAGGCAGAAGAGTTATGCTGATAAGAGGAGAAGAGACTTAAAATTCTCCGTTGGTGACTTGGTGTTTGTCAAGATTTCTCCGTTGAAGAGCGTGATACGATTTGGCAGGAGAGGCAAGTTAGCACCAAGATTTGTTAGCCCATTCCCCGTTCTTGAACTAATTGGGAATTTGGCATATAAAGTTGGCTTACCAGAGAAGATGGCGGGAGTTCACAATGTATTTCATGTTTCCCAACTAAGGAAGTTCGTTCACGACTCAGATATGACTATTTCACCTGATTAGTTAGAGGACTTCGAAGTAGAACCCAAGGCGATTGGGAACCGCAAGCCGATCCGTATTGTCGAGCAAGATATGAAGCAACTTCGAAGGAAGGCGGTGAAGCTAGTCAAGGTTCAGTGGGGCGAGGACGAGAATGACTGTACTTGGGAGACAGAGGAGAGTATTAGGAAGATGTATCCAGAACTCTTCGCCTGGTAAGATTTTAACTTCGATTTAGTTTTCCGCATGCTAGGATAGGCTTGTTTGCTTGTTTTGCATGTTTGATTGTTGTATGTGGCTGTTAGGCATGCGGGATCCTTTGTATGTTTTGGGTTAAGGAATTTCGGGGACGAAATTTCTTAAGGGGGGGAGAGTGTAACGACCCGTATTCTACGCATCATAGGATCGTAGGATATTTATTTCTTTCACATACGAAGTCGTATGGTCATGTAACTTTGGGAGACGACTATTGGGCTCATTTCCCATGTTCATGATTTTTCCCAATTTTTAAATGACCACTTTACCCCCAGTTGGTACTGTTTTGGCCATAACTTTTGACTGGAAAGGAATTTTGACCTGAAACCACTTCCATTGGCTTCGGATGATGGTTTGCAATTCCGTAGAGTGGTCACATTAGCCAAACGGACTCACCGTTTGGGAGATATGGCTGAAACAAGTTTCAGATAGTGAAAAACAGCTTAGTTGGGCTTAACCGGGTGACTAACAGCTAGGCCCAATGGGGGATTTCGGGATTAGGGTTATGAGGAGGCTGAAATCAGTTAGAGAACGATCTTATCCTCATTTTCCAGCCGCCACTTTCATTCTTGAACCCTAACAATGGCCGCCAACATCTAGAAACATCCCCAAATCACTTTCTAATCAAGTTTTGGCTTAATCTACATCAAATTAAGGAGAGAGAACACGAAAGCAAGGTTGGAGCTGCTGTTAGACATCAGTATTCACCCAAATCAGCGAGGTTTGAGTTCTGAGAATTTTATTTGTGGCCAAGGTGAGTGATTAGCATTGTTTTAACACTAATTACAGTTAATTAAGGGTAATTAGTGAAGATTAGCGAATTTATACACTAATAAATTCGAGAAAAATATCTATAAATTCGAAAATAATATTTTATGCCTCTGGTAGAAATTTGGTTTAATTTGGTTAAGTTTTGTTAACCCTATGATTAGTTTTGCTTAAACGTGCTTAAGGGAGAATATGGGGTTTTGGGTATATTTGATCCATTTTAACATGTAAATTCATTGTTTTGGTGTTTGTGGTTAGTTTGCTATGTTGCTACGACTGTTTGGAATGATATGTGGTTGGTTAGAATAGTTAGATCGGTCGAAAACATCGTCGAATGGCGTAAACAAGTTGCTGGAAAAAGTTGCAGAAAGTTGTGCAGGGTTTCGGATTGGATCGGGTATGGGCTCAGATCGGATAAGAGAGCTGGGCAAGTTATCCGACCCGAACTGGAATCTGGCACAGAAGAAGTTTGGCAAGAAGGAAGGCCATTACTTAGAGTTGGAGTTGGACAGAGGATCGGATTGGAGCTATGGAGCAGGATCGGATCGGAGTAGGCTAGGGAGCGGGATCGGATCGGAGTAGGCAAGCGAGGGGATCAGATCGGAGTAGGCAAGCGAGGGGGATCGGATCGGAGCAGGCAAGATGGAGCAGGAGGGACGAACTGAACCGAATGGAGCATGGCATCCGAACCGAACCGAATGGAGCGTGGCACCCGAACCGAGCCGAATGGGGACCCTGGAGATGGTTTATCCGAACCGAACTGACTGAAACAGATTGGGCCAAGCCGAATTGAAATTCCATCTCTTCTACGCGATGACTCTTTTGAAGACCAACTCCAATTCGATCAAAACCCGAGATGCAAGGGAAGTCTAAATGAGGAGCTTTGACTCAGGATCCAATTGGGAACCAATGAGTGGGCTCCATGATTAGGCTTTGCTGCGGGACGTGTGCCAAGGGGAAGTCAATGTCTATGACTTTGAATCACTATTTATGGGAGGTACGTGAACGAATTCAGGGCCGCAGTGGCCTAGGTACGACTAAAGGGCTATAGACCAATGAAGTGGGGTCATTTGTAAAGATTTGGTCATGACTCCATGTGGTAAGCTTGGTAGTAGCAGTAGTTGTACAAGTTGAACTCCGCCACTACTTCGATGGGTCTAGTGGTTGTCAGTGGTGGACATCGTATGCTTTACGCACTGAATGAGATGTGAGGATGGTTGCTATGCTTGATTTGTTTGCCATCATTATGACATGCACACCCCACCCCCGTATTCTTTACATTATTTGAAATGGCACCTTAGAGTATTGTACGGTATGTAGTGCTAACTCTTTGGTTGCAGGTCCAGGTTTAGGTATGGTTTAGTATACCTGTTATTGTTCTGTTTAGATGCTTATCGCTCATAACAGACTTTTTGTCTGACCCAGAGTTTTATGTCTCTTCTTATTACTCTGGGTGCTCACACGAGCAGATTAGAGACAGGTTAGCTGGTGATGCACGGGTAGATGATCCGGAGACGAGCAGGAGGCTTCCACGTATGATATATATATAGCATTCTCCCTGTGTTGTTGAAGATCACTGCTTGGGCATTAGTAGTGCATCTTCTACTTTAGCTTTCTTTTGTTTCAGAGACAGTAAATTTGGAAAGTTGTAATAAGCTGTATTTGGATTTCCGCTGCTCTGATGTTGATGTTGGTTTTAGTTATCAGCTTATGCACTGTCTCACCTGTTTTATGTCAAGTATGTTATTATAATATTTTACTCCATGCGTTGTGAGACATTCCACAGGTTCTTGATTAGTTCGTTCTCTTCTTTCTTTACTTTTGACGACCGTTCTGTGCTAGTCAGACATGTGTACAGTGCACTTTCGGAGGAAATGCCGGCTGGTGCGGGGCTGGCCGTCACAAGCAACCGTTTCCCGAATAGGGACAGCATCGAAAATAGATTAAGAAGCAAATAAATTTTCTCTAGATAGGTGATTATACACCCTAATGGGAGCGACCCACATAGCCGTGCTGCCTACCCGATTTTTGTCATTTCCCGGTTGATGAGGCTTGAGGTTTAAATTATCCTTTGGGATATTTGGTCACCATTCACTTTGAATGTCACGTCGTCAGATCCGTCAAATCACTAATTGACGTCCACAAATATACTCTGGGTTTTAAAGAAGGGCCATTCTTTGCCACCAACTTGGTATATTTGTAAAAATCAACGTACGTGGTTTTAAGGAAATACTTTGTCAGACATTCGTCCATACAAGTCATCCACGAACAGGATGAACCGAAGGTACTCTCCTACTGCATCCAATATAGGAATCACCCCATGGATCAGTAGCGAGAAGTCCTTGCAACCCGTAGATTCCAACCACGACAGAACCACAGTTTATCTCTGGTTGCAATCCCAGAGATTATTAGTGGTTCTTCCGTTTAATGAAGGTCCACGGTCTTCAATGCTCCATCTCGATCATCTTTTAATATCTTCACGTATTTGTTGGTCGGAATGGTTTTCGAATAAAAATTCGATCTCGGTCTTTCTGTTCCAACAATCGTATTGGACAGATTTGATAGTCGGTGATTTAACAATCAAAATATATAGTGTTTTAATCAAGAAAATCCAACGAGTTTACTGCTTCAATATTCAGCATCGCTTGGCCCCTTTTAAATTTAAAACAAACTAATTCAATTCTTCTTAATTAAAACTTCTAACTCTTTTAATATTTAAAAACATGATAATTACATTCTTATTTAATATACTAATGTTCCCAAAACCAATTCTTTATAATACATCTAACCATATTCAGTTTTCTACTTAATTCTCCTTTCAAAACATTTGTTACATCACTCTTTATTACCCAAGTTTGGGAAATCCATTCGACTTATTTTTCGTACAGCGTTACATAATATCTTTATCCCGTTCTTGAAACAGTAACTAATATTTATTAGTATAGAATAAAACTAACTTTACATTTCCTTTACATCGGATCTCTCGTTATATATTTTCCAATCTTCACCAATGTTGCATTATTATCTTCCTAATGGAAATAATAAATTATCACTAACCTCTCTCACGATTACCAACTAATATTATCTTCACATAATCCTGAAGTCGTTCAAGTTGGGGTATTCTAATTACCTCTCAGACCTTGATCAACAACGTTCTTATCCTCAGATAAATATAAGTTGTAATCAAACCAATATTTCATTCCAGTCTCAAAACAAATTCCATTATAAATCGGATTTGGTTATACAACCCTACGACCCACTTCTTTACCCAAATTCACTTTTACCTATCTCCTTTCAAATCTATTCAACCATTCCCCACTTTGGAAATCTTATTTCAATCTTTCCCTTTTTACTTGATCTCAATTTCAAGTATCGTTAATGTAAAATTAATGCTTTTACACTTTAAATCTCATTTATATAATCCTGGTTTATTATAAACCCTTTATCTTGATTTCCTTTGACTTAATTCAAATAACCAAGTGACATTGATTTCAAGCTATTTTATTCGCTTGGAATTCTCTTTATAACTTCGTTATAAAGGTTCGATTTTAAATATATGACCCGTTCGTAACTCCCTTCACCATTCAACTGTATTTCATTTCAACTTCGATTATTCTTTAAATGAATTTCCATAAAAAAGAATTTTTCTAAATTATTATTAATTAAAATGATAATTTACTTCGATCATTAACTACTTCCGTAGTTAATTTCTTCATTAACTAAAATAAATAGTAAACTCTTTTAAAAGCCTTATTTAAATAAAACAATATTCATTTAACTATTCTATTCAAAACACATTAATTAAATAATCAAATCCAAATCAAAACGGTTGATTTAATTAACTTAAACGCGGTCATTCCATTAACCGATTCCAATTAGTTCTCATTTAAAACTAATTAATAATATAATTAATTTTAAAAAAAAATCCCTTTTTATTAATTCTTAACAAACCATTTTCCAAGCTTAACCATTCGATTTATTTCTTATTCTCGTACTTCAAATTTGATTAACATCAGGATTGACTTTATCCAATTAATAGATCAAAGTCTTAAATAAATAAAAACATTTATTTCCCTTTTTTTTAACTTTTTTTCAAAATAATATATTTAAAAAATCTAACTCCAGTTATAAAATAAATTTTATAACCTCATCTCTGTCGACTCACCTGACGGTGAATCAATATTTATAAAACGATTTATTTTGTAGGCCATACCCTGCCAAATACTCAACCAATACCGCCCATTGGTTTAAACACAGCACAGGTTGAATTTTCAGCCAATAATCAACAATCAAATCAATCACCCAAACAAGACAGTTCATATATGATGATATGAAAATAAATAATATATTTGAGGAACCCGGTAGGATCTCTCCAACCTGTTCTTCCCTGTATTCAAAATGATTATCTCAAATCAGATCATTCAGTTTTGTTTAACTGATAACAATAAATAACAGCCATTTAACATCAACCACACGTAATTCAAACAATTTAAACACCTTTATTTTATAAACATGACCAATAAGGTAAGTTACCTTTATTGGGTCCAATCGTTAAAATAACGATTCGGTATTTCATTGAAATTAAACGACGGTTTAATTTCATCATTTAAATCAATAAATAATTATAATACTAGCAAACATTCAACCATAGCAAGCAGAGCACATAAAAATAGAATACCCAATTTATAAAATATAAATGGGAAAACTGAGTGAGTTTAACTCACCTTGATTTGCTTTGTGTTTTAAAATGGCTCTTTTCTGTTAAATTAAACCTGTGTTTAATTTAACTAAAAATCCAGTCGACTCCAATTACGTCCAGTTCTGTTCCATGGAGTAGAGTTCGTTGATACGAGTCCAACGTCTCTTGAATCATCCAATTCTGATCATATATGAATAGGTTTTTAATAATTCAAGTTATAATTTAATTATATAATTCACTAATTAATGGTTCATTTAATTTCTAATTACATCTTAAATACGAGTATTGACCAAAAACTCCTGCTTCTCTTCATTTGTTCATGTACAAGATAAAACCCATTTTAATATATGTTTTAACTAATTATGACCAATCGGTTAATTAGAATTTAATTAAACTAATTACTTATATAATCCCCTTTTCTTCTTTCTGGAATTGTTCCCGTTCTCTACCCGTACGCCCAAAACCTGGTTCCAAGACAAAAATTAAATCAAATAACAAATCAATTAATTAGATTATAATTTAAGTATACTTCAATTACTAACTAATTTATTACGTTTGGTCTAGAAATGGGCCGATCAGTTCCTATTTCTTCATCTTTAAAACTGTTCCAAAACAAGCTGATCACCACTTTGTTTTCATTCCAGGTTAGTGTGCTTCACGCCATGCTCCATATTTGGATCTGTTTGAAAACCGGGTTATAGAAATTAGAATAGGGTTTAATCACTTAATTAAAAGTTAACAAAGTTTTAACTACCCTACAGTTTAAACCGGCCGATACTTGTATAGGTTCTTCGAGAACTTTTTGTTCACTGCTATTTTATTGGAAAGGAAATACTTGGTCCACTTTCCTTCCCGTTAGTTCACTTCCAGTTCCCAAATTTCAAGGCCACGCCCAATCGAATGCTTCCATCTCAAGCCGCTTATCACAAAATTCACCTCCATCGTTGGAAGGCTACAGTTCAAACCAACCTTTCCTGGTTAGCAACAAACGAAAGGGTTTAAATAACGCATACCAATATTTTAATCCACATTATTAACTTTAATTAATACGTATGTTTAGGAGGCTGACAGTTTTTCTCTTCCTGCTTCGAAATGAAATAAGGCTGACCTGATTTGCTCACAGGTCCTTCGTATTCACGGTTTTAGCTTCCTCAAATGCTTGACTTTTAGACCATCCGCCGCACATTACCTCAGCTCATCAGCAATCAATCCAAAGGTGTCATCTGAACCGCCTTCGCCTGCCTTGTCAGTGCCTAGAGTTGTTCGCCCTTCGATGCTCCCTGTCCTCCACAGATTTACCTCGACTGCAGCGCCTTTCTGGTGCTATTCCGGCCTCATCGACGATCAATACCAGATCGTAGCCATTGAAGTGGACGAGCTCGCGGAGCTAAACAGTTTTCATGTTTGAATGATTCGAAATGGTAAACTGATTTGAAGAAAAGAGTGGACAAAAGTTGGAATGATGCTGATCGTTCATGGATGGAGGCGTAAGAAATGTCTGGGTTGACCACGAGACAACAAATTCTAGTTTTTGACGGAATGTTGTGTATTTATATAGTGTTGGGACCAATTTTATATTATTATACGAAACTTCATCCTAAAGTAACACGATAAAACCACTACAAATAATTTCTGTTTACTGATAAAAAGGTTAATCTTAGCGCAAAAAGTTATTCCGGACCCAATGGGACAAGTTTCGTCGAATTCCGATATCGTTTGAAAAAAATTCCTTTATAAAACCAGAAATAAACACGCATTTAAATTTTCCACGATCACTAGATAAATCAAATCAACTTGAACTTTGAAATCTTACAATAATTAATCAATACGAACCCAACGGCACCAGTTTCGTCGCATTCTGAGACTGTTTCCCCGATAGGCTATTTTTACGTGCACCGCAATGCCATTTTTATCGCCAAATTACCCGGTCTCTAATGACAAACTATAAACCTATCCTGACTATAATCGACTATACAAACTCAAAGGAATTGGTTTCGCGGCCTAATTCGATCGTCTGTTCAAGTTATACCCAAATAACCCTTTATTAAATTAATTACGCACTATAGAAATTTAACGGGCGTTTGTGGCTGTCTCGTCTCATACGACATCGGTTTGCCACGCCATTTAACACCGTAAAATATTTTAACGATACGGTTCCAATGAAACTGACTTCATCGAAATCTGAGTCCGTTTGCAAAACGACTATTTTAACGCGTATATTTTAATAACGATTTCCATAGCGACTATTTCAAAATTTGATTTAGCCATAACTAACAAACTATACCACAAAATCTGGATTTTTCTCTTCCACATGAAAATTATAATCAATATGGTTCCAACGTTTCTCGTTTCACAACAATCTGACTTATATCGGATCCTGTATATCAAATTGAAGTTCAAAACTCATATTATGAACTACCGCGCGATTTCGAGCTCATTTTATATTATATAAATTATATAACGTTCAAACTTCATTTTTATTATCGAATTAAATATTAAAATATATAAATATCCCAAATATAATATTTAAAATAATAAATTAAAATAAATATTTGACGGCCAAAATACGGGTCGTTACACTATGGCGTCCCATATGTCGACCAGAATCCATAAATATTCAACAGAACAAGTCAACACAATATAAAACCAATTTATATCAAAAATACAAGTACGCTCTCTCATATCACTCAAACCCATTCTAGGGCGTTTCTAACCCCATCTCTAATGAGTTAATTCCCAAACAGAGCCAAGGTTATCGCTAACCATCGCTCTGATACCAACTGTAACGACCTGGATTTTTGACCGTTTAAATCGACCATAAACCACACCTGTCGACCCAAACAAATTACCAACATAGGAAATTATTAGGAAAAGAAGAAAGAAGAGAAAAGCAAATCTCAGGATCTCACAGCGGAAGGACAACATACAATAAATAAATAATGGTTCAAAGCATTTAAAAACATATACATTTGGCTATAACGTACAATTGATTATCAGAGTTACACATATGCAGATATACATAACTAGCAGCGGAAACATAGTGCAGCGGAAATACATACATATACATAATAGATGTATACCAGATCTTCGTCTTCAATCTCCAAGGCACGGTCATCTTTGGTAACTGCAAACATCTGCTGACCCGAGCGTATTGCATAAAAAGAAAACACAACAAACACTAGGATCAACACTAAATCATTCTCATATTAGTCAAATTAAAACATGAAATAACTTGAGTGTCATGGGTGCAGTAACTCAAGAGACATTACGGGATTTTTCCATCTCTTGAGGATCCGTTAACCTAATACATACATAGTATATATAGTTTGCTATTATGATAGTATCTATCCAGTCAAGTAAATATCATAAAAATAGCATAAGCGGGATTACCATATTAGCCTTACGCCGTTTATAGGCATCAACGGTCTATACAGTACCGTAAACTCACCGTATTGGTGTTATCAAAGGGCACTCTATTGAAAGCAATGCTAAAACAAAATCGTATGGGGCTCGATATGGATAAATATGACAAGGCACTCGAGGCAATGCCTAGGGTAGGATTCTACCAATTGCACTCCCGGACCGGTGGTAATGCATAGCAGCCACTACCGCCCACCTTGGAACACACTCCCAAAATCATAAGGGCCCAAATCATCATCATAGTCATAGAAATAGTATCGAATAAGTGTGTTCGATCAAAGCTGCTACTTCAATTAGTTACGTTATAGCTCCTGTTTTAGTCATTTCAATTCTGATCCGAAGTTCAGTGCTATTTCGTCATCGTTCATCTTCTCCAATCCGGTAGTAGCCTCCAAGACATCATATTTCATTCTGGATACGTCATAACGTATACAGTTGTTAAAGTGGTATCGACACTGACAGAGAGTATGCCACTTGTCGACTCCAGCCTCTTTAACAACCAACGTTTACATTTTCCACATCGGTCGGTTCTTTTACTTTTCACAAAGGTTCGCTTTCATATCTAAATATCATGTTTTGTTTTGAACCCAATTTACGTTCAAAATAGAATATAATTTCATATCACACTATCATAATCATTCCCAAATCGATTATATTCCAACTAGAATATACTTCCATATCCATATATTATAATCATATAATATCTCAAAAATCGATTTATATTCGAGTAGAGTATATTTCATATCAAAATCATAATCATTTCAAAAATCGATTAACGGTTGAAAATCCATTCATATTCAAATAGAATAAAATTTTATCTCAACTCCATTTCAAACCAACGATTTAGATCCAAACACTTTCCATTCGGAAGAAATTCACAATTAATAAAATCTAATTATGAAAATTGATGCTTATAAGAAAATCCTTATATAAACATAATTAGAATACAATAATCAGAAAAAAAATATAGTTTAGAACATTATATATATATATATCAAAAGTCTACTAATAGTTGTAAGAAATAAAATATAAGGAAATTTTTAGTTATAACAAAATAGTTATAGGTAAAAGTTTTAATAATTTAGATTTTAGAAAGGAATAGTTATTTGAAATGAAATAGTGTAAATACATATATATAATAAAATCCTTTTACCAAAATCGTTCTCTTCTTCCAAACTTCAAACACCTAGATCTATACTCCAGTCTCAAATGGAGTCACGTAGTTTGAATATCTTATTCCAAACCCATTAAACCCATCTTTCCATTTCGAGGATTCAACCCATATTCGTATTAAGTTTAAAATAACTTCGAATATCCTCTATTACCTTTATTCCAAAATTTAAATTCAATAAGAATTTATTAAGTTCGAATCCACCAATCATTGGAATAAATCCCAAATCGTAACAAAATTCAAATTTAAGATAAACTTCAAATTTATTTTGGGAGAATTTCCTTAACCATTTCAAATAATATCCAGGGTTCATGTCTTAAAGGACGAATAAATTTTTATCGAAAATCAACATATTCCTTTAAATGGAATTTTCATCAATAGAATTTCGAATATCTAAAATCATTTAACCAACCGATGTCCATATATAATTTTGCTATCCTATAGCCAAGTGATTTTAATTTTCGATATTTCAGGAATGGATCTATCATTTCAATCCAAATCAGGGTCACAAATATCTATCATTTCAATCTGTATTCTTAATTCATTTTAAATCGATTAACCCGAGTTTATTTGATGCCCGTAACATCTAGGGTGAAATTGGGATTAATCGTCAAAGTGAACTTACAATATCCATATACTACATAAAGTAACATTTTAGTACCACTATCCATTCATCGATCAAATCAAACCAAGGCATTCATCACAACCATTTAAACAAATGGTAATTAGAAAATCATTTCACTGATTAACAAGGTCGGGTTTCTAACTAGAATTTATTTAAATTGAATAACTAGTTATCAACTTAACTTCCTTAGATTCACACACTTGCATGTCAGTTTTAAACAACACATCAATAATCAAACACAACCATGCAACCAAACTTATTTCATAATTTAATTTAATAAACATATGAATAATTTAGTTATTCGTGGGTGAGAAAATCACTCACCTTCGGGTCTTTAAATCGGTCGAACATCCGACTAGAACCCAAAATTTGATAGTCTCCAAACGCGGCCAAACCAGTCTCAGATTGTCCGTAATTCCGCCACGATCTCAGCGCACCCAACCGCGTCCAAATCCAAGTTAAAACGAGGAAGTTATTAGCATTTTTCTCATTTGAACTTTAAATATATAAAAGTAAATAAAATATTCCTTACCCAACCCCGCATGGACACGTTAGCCACCAGGAGTCCTTCTTCCCGCTCGTTACTCCTCGTGCTGGTAACCACATGCAAATGAACCCATCCGCCTGACAACCTTTGACTGACGATATCTTCCTCCTCCGATCGAGTTAAGACTAGTGACGACCAATAAACCGAAGCTCGTCGAAATCCTCGCCTCTCCTCCAACCGCCACCATCTCCGGTGGTCCCATGCGTGCGCCATCGCCAGTCAAACAAACGGGTTTGAAAGCCCTAAAACATGAAATTCCGGTGCTACGCTTTATGATATGACCTCCGACTACCCTTGTTCAAGTCCACTAATCAACCTCTACAAAACCCATATTCCTGATTTGCCAATAAACTTCAAAATCGGAAATCCCTAAATCATGCGCTAGGGTTTCGAAAACAGAGACTTTGACCGCGATTTCTGACCAAACCACTCACTGCGTGTCGACCAGAAGCTTCGTGTCATCGAGAGCTTCAATTTGATATATAATATGATAGGTTTTGTGGAGATTGGAATTGGAAGCTGTATTTTTATTTTAAAACTAGGGTTTGAATCTTCGTTTTCTGCCATTAGAGATAAAATAGATGGAGAAAATATACGTATGGAGAAAATGGCTAAATGAGGTGGAAAGGAACTTAAGTTTCTATATATATATATAAGGCCTAATATGTTAAACAACAAATACCCATTTACATAGATTCCTTTCACGTTTTATCCTGTACGCTCAAACGGTAAGTCGGATTGTAATGCAAATTTACATCCTACCACAATTCACTGTTCCAGATCCAATGAATCTGGTTTCGTCGGATTCCGAGACAGTCACTAAAAACGTTAAATTTCATAGTTAATTAATTCATAAAATATTAAATTATTCATTTAAATGTTTTAATTCAATTTAAATATTTAATAAGTTCCATTTAAATCCAATTACAATTTAAATAAATCCAATAGATTGATTCCATACATTTTGAATTCACCAATTTGATTATTTGAAATTTAAATTTGAATTTCAAATTTAACTTAAACAAATTTAAATTTTATTTAATCATTTAAATATTAAATCCAAAATTACAACGTTTTTTTCTAAATGAACTAAATTTGAAAAATCTATTTATACTAAATTCAAATAATCATCAACATTATAATCAACAAAATTTGATTTTTATCTGATATTATTCCATTTATTTATTTTAAATCTCTATTTAAATATATAGAAAATTTTGGGTTGTTACATTCTGAGACGACCCCAAATCCCGTACAGACGGAGACAAGGGTTATGTTTGGAATATAACACAGAAACAGATAATAGCAGAATAGAATTAAATAAATCCCCCAGATAATGTACAATAGAATACACTGGATAAACGTAATCATCAGAGTTACACAGTATACAGGATCATACTTAGTACAAATACAGTTCAGCTATACATAAATGTCTACAGCGGAAATAAACAAAATATGTACAATAGGAGCTGAACAACATAAAAAGAGATAAATGATAACATCCATCTTCAACTCCATCTATCCCGAAAGAGCCAGCTAAACCTGAATACAAGGCTGCCCGTATAGAAAAAGGGGCACCCGAGTTTGAAAGTGAAACAAACTACGAGTCAGTCATGGGACTGGTATGAGAAATCTACTCAACACATTTATAATATGGCTAATCACAGGACCACGCCACTTTCGTGGAACGGGTTTACTCCATTGGATTGCCAGTGCTTTAAAAACAAATCTTTCTTTTAAAACATCGCAATGCTTTTTATAAAATGAAGCCAATATAAGACTCAGTTCCCATCACACAATGCAACACAAACCGAAGGATAGAGTTTTACCTTATAATGGCCAAAATATGATTGATACGAATAAAACAAAAGCATTTGATATTATTACTAGTGTTTATATGTTTCAAAAACAATTTGAATCATAACTATCAATCATAGGCGGCATGGGTACCATATATCATGTCGCCATATATATATATATATACAATCAAAACCGCACAGTCACGTATTTGGAAATTGGATTTCCGTCATGAACCAAGGCAAAAGATAGTCCTTACCGACTTCGAGACAATCTGGCCCATGTCTCAGGAACAGCCGCCACTGCCCCTTGGATCGTCAAGGCCGGTCCACCGATGTGGATTATTATGCCTGAACACTACATCTCCCCGCCCTATGGGGCGTAAATGAGCCAACGAATGACTCCATCGGTCCCGGATCGACCGATATATCCGAGTCAGTATTACTTCTTCTGTTTCTGGCACTCATTTTCTAGAGCGTCTGCAATTAGCAGACAAAGTGTCAGGTCAACAGAAAAGATATTTCAAAATATAGAGACAAATACTTGAATGTAAATGCGTCTATCTAGGTGTTATTTCATTCTGCTACTCATACTAGGATATTACTGATCCTATCGGTATTGAGTTACCCTTCCTAGAACGCTACTGGTTCTATTTCTGACGAGTTCGCAATATGTTATATTCCAGAACTAAGCTTAACCAAAGCTCTGATACCACGTTGAGACGACCCCAAATCCCGTACAGACGGAGACAAGGGTTATCTTTGGAATATAACACAGAAACAGATAATAGCAGAACAGAATTAAATAAATCCCCCAGATAATGTACAACAAAATACACTGGATAAACGTAATCATTAGAGTTACACAGTATACAGGATCATACTTAGTACAAATACAGTTCAGCTATACATAAATGTCTACAGCGGAAACAAACAAAATATGTACAATAGGAGCTGAACAGCATAAAAGAGATAAATGATAGCATCCATCTTCTGCTCCAGCTATCCCGAAAGAGCCAGCTAAACCTGAATACAAGGCTGCCTATGTAGAAAAAGGGGCACCCGAGTTTGAAAGTGAAACAAACTACGAGTCAGTCATGGGACTGGTATGAGAAATCTACTCAACACATTTATAATATGGCTAATCATAGGACCACGCCACTTTCGTGGAACGGGTTTACTCCATTGGATTGCCAGTGCTTTAAAAACAAATCTTTCTTTTAAAACATCGCAATGCTTTTTATAAAATGAAGCCATTATAAGACTCAGTTCCCATCACACAATGCAACGCAAACCGGAGGATAGAGTTTTACCTTATAATGGCCAAAATATGATTGATACGAATAAAACAAAAGCATTTGATATTATTACTAGTGTTTATATGTTTCAAAAACAATTTGAATCATAACTATCAATCATAGGCGGCATGGGTACCATATATCATGTCGCCATATATATATATATATACACAATCAAAACCGCACAGTCACGTATTTGGAAATTGGATTTCCGTCATGAACCAAGGAAAAAGATAGTCCTTACCGACTTCGAGACAATCTAGCCCATGTCTCAGGAACAGCCGCGACTGCCCCTTGGATCGTCAGGGCCGGTCCACCGATGTGGATTATTATGCCTGAACACTACGTCTCCCCGCCCTATGAGGCGTAAATGATCCAACGAATGACTCCATCAGTCCCGGATCGACCGATATATCCGAGTCAGTATTACTTCTTCTGTTTCTGTGTTATATTCCAAAGATTACCCTTGTCTCCGTCTGTTCGGGAAATGGGGTCGTCACACATTCTCCCCCACTTAAAATCTTTTCGTCCTCGAAAAGAGAACAAAATAAGCTATTAATCAAACCATACTTTCAAATTCATACCTATAAAATGGCACTTATAAAATAAGTTATGTAGTTGTAAGATTTCATAAAAAAATTCTAACTCCCGAAATCACGGAAAATTTCAGCAGCATTTCCTCTATACGGAGAGGTCTGGGAAAATCCCAACATATATATAGACTCAATTATACATCTCATCCTACGATGAGGCATCCCAAAAATGGGGAAAAGAAAATATATATGTAAGAACCAAATTATATAACCTAAATACATACCTTCTTAGCGTTTATTTGCATTTTTGTTTACCTTAGCATTTTAGTATTTAGCGCAAGCGAGCACCAAAGCGTAGCATGACTTCCTTGCACCTGCTGCATACTCACATACACATAAGTATTAAACACATATGTATTATATAGCAAATGCATACAATTATACAACATATATTAATCATTTCAACTACAAAACCAACATACTCATGACAGGCCAACAAACAAATCGTCGATTATCACACTATAAATGTTGGAATTTGACCGAAACACACTAAGCAAAAGTTGTAGCTTATTTTCAGGATTTCTGAATTGTCCAGATTCATCGAATTCAGATAATTTGTTCAAAAGTTATGACTATTTTAGTGAAGGCGAACACCTCAGCCCATACATTGAAAAATGCAGGTCTGAGTTGTTCAATCCAGTTTTTACTCCTTTAAATCTCAAAATTTGACAAATCACATTAAGGGAAAGTTTTAGTTCAGATCCCAGGCTTTCCGAATTGTACTCGCACGTCGAAATCCGACAACCCGTTAGGAAGTTATGGTCAAAACAATACAGGTATACGCTTCAGATTTTTATTTTCTATGCGTTGAATTACAACTAACGCTTAGATTTAACCTAATAAACATGAAAATCTGATGAGGATCTAGTAACGAAAGTTTTAGTTCAGTTTCTATGTTTCTGAAAAGTCTGAAATCATCGAACTCCTGTCATCCAATCAAAAGTTATGGCTGTTTTACTTCAGCTTACTGACTATTTCAGATTTTTACATAACACCGATTTATTTTACCTGAATTTTAAATCTTTCAATTCCAAAACTTAATCCACGTTTAGCCATCTAAAATGGTTATCCACCCATTATGTTTAAAATATGGTTTTCCCTTTATTTCTTTAATAAATTCGTATTCGTTTTCTTTACAATAACCTCAATTTCATTTTATATTTCATCATTGTCCATATTATATTAAGCTCATATGCAACTCATCCATTTCGTTCGTTCTTGTTCATTCATGCAACTGCTTGTATTTACTTCCTTACTCGAGCAACGGACTTATATTCGATTACTTACCCTATTCCTATATTCTTCCTATTAAGTTTCAATTACATGTCGAGCATTAAATCCAAGTTAAGACTTTGGTTCATTTAAATCTTCTCCCTAACTTGATTATTCTAAATCATTATCCCATTAACATGGGTCAACCCATCAAATTTTCATTACTGACTCTTATTACTTCATCCACACTACATGAATGTTGTTCCACTTAGTTAACTTCAAATCCAAAAGTCAATGGTTAAGATCAGTTATAGTTTTATATAACTATTCTATTTCTCTCGTTTTCGAAATTTCATTTACTTACCTAATCCACCAATATATAAATCCTATATCAGCTTATTTAATCCTTCTCAATTGATTTCGTTTCATCAAATCCATCCAAATTAGGTTAAGTTTAATTCTTATATTACATTTCAATGTTTCTAATTCCCAAATTAGGATTTGTTTAACTATTATTTTATTCTGAATAAGCCAATTTATATTTGCATCACATTATTTTTATTTTGGCACTTCGATTCATACCTTACCATTCTTCCGTTATTCTCATCTCATATTATATTAAAGTTTGCTTCTTTAACTCAACTCATTACCTTGACTTTCCAGTTCCAGATTGAATTAAGGCCGGTTCCTAACTCTAAATTTTTTATACTTAGTTCTCAGTCATTATTGTTTGATTTCCTAAGTTAACCTCATTCAGCTTGATTCTTTTACTCAAATGAAGTTATATTCCCTTCGACACAATGTTTACATCTTACTCATTTCATTGTTCATGATTTATTTTTGGCATATTTCCAGATGAGGTTTACCATTTAGATTTCTTTCATTTCCAATTCATCGACCATTCAAATTCCATTAACAACTTCATTCCTTTCTATTTTAATTTATCAGCAATACACTTTTTACCACAAATCTAAGTTCTTTTCTACTCTCCCTCGAACTAACTTAAAATATTCATTAAATACCCAAGTCAAGTGTTGTTGTCCCTCTTATTTACCCAACTAAATCTTCCATTTTATTCTGGTCGACCTGGTTAAATTTTATTTCGCAGTTAAATTCAACTTCCCTAACACTTATCGACCAAACTTGGAACTTATTTAACTTACTTATCGTCCATGCTTATGAGTTTAGACGATGGTTTCCTTCTCTTAACACTTAAGTTCATTTCTTAGTTTCAAAATCTAAAATTTTCATAAATCGTGTTACCTTAATACTTGAATCGATGTCACTAGTCAAGATGAACTTAAATTGCTCGATTCCGGTTTTATAACCTAAGTTTAAAATATTATATATACTTATACCATTTATAGAAAATCATGCCACATAAACTTAAATTCAAAACCTAATTTAATAAGGAACATATAAAATTTCACTTCTATGCTAAATTTAAATTCAACCTTTAAATAACATATACCAATAACTTTATATAAAATTTATTCTGTATGGAATTTAAATCCAAAATCCCTTGTCAAACTGGATATGTAAATACTGAGTGGTCTCCCCCACTTTGACTCTTCAGAATAAACGTCGATAATGCGTGCATTCATTACCGATGTTATTTCTTATGTTCTGAGAAGGGATCACATACTTATTCCTTTAAATTCCTCTGAAAACCATTTCCAAAACTACTTCTTATAATACGATATTATTTCAAACTTTTTCAAAAGCCTCCCAGAATCAAGTTTCAAGGTCATTTCTATTTTATCGCAAATATTATGTAGCTAATTATACTCAAGAGATTTCAATCTCAAATTTTTTATAAAACCATTTGATTTTCCTTGTTACATTTTGTTATCAAATCAACCATAATAGGTAATAACTTAGTATTATCACCAACTAATAACGAATGCATATGCACTTAAAGCCAATAATATTTTATTTAATACATATAAAATATAATCGAAAACCATATTGTGTCAATTATTCTTTTCGATTATTTGGAAATTTCTATCGATTCTATGGCGTCCCATATATCGACCAGAATCCATAAATATTCAATAGAACAAGTTAACACAATATAAAACCAATTTATATCAAAAATACTTACGCTCTCTTATATCATTCAAACCCATTCTAGGGCGTTTCTAACCCCATCTCTAATGATTTAATTACCAAACAGAGCCAAGGTTATTACTAACCATCGCTCTGATACTAAATTTAACGACTTGTTTTTTTTGACCGTTTAAAATCGACAATAAACCACACCGGTCGACCCAAACAAATCACCAACACAGGCAGTTATTGGGAAAAGAAGAAAAAGAAGAAAGAAGATAAAAACAAATCTCAGGATCTCACAGCGGAAGGACAACATATAATAAATAAAAATTGGTTCAAAGCATTTAAAAACATATACATTTGGCTATAACGTACAATTGATTATCAGAGTTACACATATGAAGATATACATAACTGGCAGTGGAAACACAGTGCAACGGAAATACATACATATACATAATAGATTTATACCAGATCTTCGTCTTCGATCTCCAAGGCACAGTCATCTTCGGTAACTGCAAACGTTGGCTGACCCGAGCGTATTGCATAAAAAGAAAACACAACAAACACTCGGATTAGCACTAAAACATTCTCATATTAGTCAAATTAAAACATGAAATAACTTGAGTGTCATGGGTGCAGTAACTCAAGAGACATTACGGGATTTTTCCATCTCTCGAGGATTCGTTAAACTAATACATACATAGTATAATACAATATTATGGTAGTGTCTATCCAGTCAAGTAAATATCATAAAAATAGCGTAAGCGCGATTACCATATCACCCTTACGCCGTTTACAGACATCAATAGTTTATACAATACCGTAAATTCACCGTACTGGTGTTATCAGAGGGCACTCCATAGAAAGCAATGCTAAATCAAAATCGTATGGGGCTCGATATGGATAAACATGACAAGGCACTCGAGGCAATGTCCAGGGTAAGATTCTACCAATTGCGCTCTCGGATCGGTGGTAAAGCATAGCAGCCACTATCGCCCACCTCGGAACACACTCCCAAAATCATAAGGGCCCAAATCATCATCATCATAGTCATAGAAATAGTATCGAAGAAGTGTGTCCGATCAAAGGTGCTGCTTCAATTAGTCACGGTATAGCCCCTGTTCTAGTCATTTCAATTATGACCCGAAGGTCAGGGCTATTTCGTCATCGTTCATCTTCTCCAATCCAGTAATAGCTTCCAAGTCATCATATTTTATTCTGGATACGTCATAACGTATACAGTTGTTAAAGTGGTATCGACAACGACAGAGAGTATGCCACTTGTCGACTCTGGCCTCTTTAACAACCAACGTTTACATTTTCCACATCGGTCGGTTCTTTTACTTTTCACAAAGGTTCGCTTTCATATCAAAATATCATGTTTTGTTTTGAACCCAATTTATATTCAAAATAGAATATAATTTCATGTCACACTATCATAATCATTCCCAAACCGATTATATTCCTACTAGAATATATTTCAATATCCATATATTATAATCATATAATATCTCAAAAATCGATTTATATTCGAGTAGAATATATTTCATATCAAAACCATAATCATTTCAAAAATCGATTTATGGTTGGAAATCCATTCATATTCAAATAGAATAAATTTTTATCTCAACTCCATTTCAAACCAACGATTTAGATCCAAACACTTTCCATTCGGAAGAAATTCACAATTTATAAAATATAATTATGAAAATAGATGCTTATAAGAAAATCCTTATATAAATGTAATTAGAATACAATAGCAGAATAAAATAAGATAGTTTAGAACATTAGATATATATATATATCAAAAGTTTACTAATAGTTTTAAGAAATAAAATGTAAGGAAATTTTTAGTTATAACAAAATAGTTATAGGTAAAAGTTTTAATAACTGAGATTTTAGAAAGGAATAGTTATTTGAAATCAAACAGTGTAAAAACATATATATAATAAAATTCTTTAACCAAAATCGTTCTCTTCTTCCAAACTTCAAACACCTGGATCTATACTCCTGTCTCAAATGGAGTCACATAGTTTCATTATCTTATTCCAAACCAATTTAACCCATCTTTCCATTTCGAGGATTCAACCCATATTCGTATTAAGTTTAAAACAACTTCGAATATCCTCGATTACCTTTATTCCAAAATTTAAATTCAATAAGAATTCATTAAGTTCGAATCCACCAATTATTGGAATAAATCCCAAATCATAATAAATTTCAAATTTAAAATAAACTTCAAATTTGTTTTGGGAGAATTTCATTAACCATTTCAATAACATCCAGGGTTCATGTCTTAAAGGAGGAATAAAATTTTATCGAAAATCGACACATTCCTTTAAATGGAATTTTCATCAATAGAATTTCGAATATCTAAAATCAATTAACCAACCGATGTCTATATATAATTTTTCTATCCTATGGCCAAGTGACTTTAATTTTCGATATTTCAGGGATAGATCTAACATTTCAGTCCAAATCAGGGTCACAGATTTCTATCATTTCAATATGTGTTCTTAAATCATTTTAAATCGATTAATCCCGGGTTTATTCGATGCCCGTAACTTCTAGGGTGAAAATGGGATTAATCGTCAAAGTGAACATACAATATCCATATACTGAATAAAGTAACATTTCAGTAACACTATCCATTCATCGATCAATTCAAACCAAGGAATTCATCACAACCATTTAATTCAAATGGTAAGTAGCAAATCATTTCACTGATTAACAAGGGTCGGGTTTCTAACTAGAATTTAATTAAATAGAATAACTAGTTATCAACTTAACTTCCTCAGATTCACACACTTGCATGTCAGTTTTAAACAACACATCAACAACCAAACACAACCATGCAACCAAACTTATTTCATAATTTAATTTAATAAATATGGGAGTAATTTAGTTATTTTTGGGTGAGAAAATCACTCACCTTCAGGTCTTTAAATCGGTCGAACATCCGACTAAAGCCCAAAATTTGACAGTCTCCAAATGCAGCCAAACCAGTCTCAGATTGTCCGTAATTCCGCCACGATCCCAACGCATCCAACCGCGTCCAAATCCGAGTTAAAATGAGGAAGTTATTTTCGTTTTTCTCATTTGAACTAGTATCGAAGAAGTGCATCCGATCAAAGGTGCTACCTCAATTAGTTACGGTATAGCTCCTGTTTTATTCATTTTAATTCCAACCCGAAGGTCAGGGCTATTTCATCATCGTTCATCTTCTCCAATCCAGTAATAGCCTCTAAGTCATCATATTTCATTTTGGATACGTCATAACGTATACAGTTGTTAAAGTGGTATCGACACTGACAGAGAGTATGCCACTTGTCGACTCTGGCCTCTTTAACAACCAACATTTACATTTTCCACATCGGTCGGTTCTTTTACTTTTCGCAATGGTTCGCTTTCATTTCGAAATATCATGTTGTGTTTTGAACCCAATTTATATTCAAAATAGAATATAATTTCATATCACTCTATAATAATCATTCCCAAACCGATTATATTCCAACTTGAATATATTTCCATATCCATATATTATAATCGTATAATATCTCAAAAATCGATTTATATTCAAGTAGAATATATTTCATATCAAAATCATAATCATTTCAAAAATCGATTTATTGTTCATTCATATTCAAATAGAATACAATTTTATCTCAACTCCATTTCAAACCAATGATTTAGATCCAAACACTTTCCATTCAGAAGAAATTCACAATTTATAAAATATAATTATGAAAATAAATGCTTATAAGAAAATCCTTATATAAATGTAATTAGAATACAATAGTCAGAACAAAATAAGATGGTTTAGAACATTATATATATATATATATATCAAAAGTCTACTAATAGTTGTAAGAAATAAAATATATGGAAATTTTTAGTTATAACAAAATAGTTATAGGTAAAAGTATTATAACTGAGATTTTAGAAAGGAATAGTTATTTGAAATCAAACAGTGTAAATACATATATATAATAAAATCCTTTAACCAAAATCGTTCTCTTCTTCCAAACTTCAAACACCGGGATCTATATTCTAGTCTCAAATGGAGTCACATAGTTTCAATATCTTATTCCAAACCCACTCAACCCTTTTTTCCATTTCGAGGATTCAACCCATATTCGTATTAAGTTTAAAAAACTTTGAATATCCTCGATTACCTTTATTCCAAAATTTAAATTAAATAAGAATTTATTAAGTTCGAGTCCACCAGTTTTTGGAATAAATCCCAAATCATAATAAAATTCAAATTTAAGATAAACTTCAAATTTATTTTGGGAGAATTTCCTTAACCATTTCAAATAACATCCAGGGTTCATGTCTTAAAGGAGGAATAAATTTTTATCGAAAATCGACACATTCCTTTAAATGGAATTTTCATCAATAGAATTTCGAATATCTAAAATCATTTAACCAACCGAGGTCCATGTATAATTTTGCTATCCTATGGCCAAGTGATTTTAATTTTCGATATTTCAGGGATGGATATATCATTTCAATCCAAATCAGAGTCACAGATATCTATCATTTCAATTTATGTTCTTAATTCATTTTAAATCGATTAATCCTGAGTTTATTTGATGCCCGTAACATCTAGGGTGAAAATGGGATTAAGCGTCAAAGTGAACATACAATATCCATATACTGAATAAAGTAACATTTCAGTCCCATTATCCATTTATCGGTCAAATCAAACCAAGGCATTCATCACAACCATTTAATTCAAATGGTTAGTGGGAAATCATTTCACTAATTAACAAGGGTCGGGTTTCTAACTAGAATTTAATTAAATAGAATAACTAGTTATCAACTTAACTTCCTCAGATTCACACATTTGCATGTCAGTTTTAAACAACACATCAAAAATCAAACACAACACTTATTTCATAATTTAATTTAATAAACATGCGAATAATTTAGTCATTCGTGGGTGAGAAAGTCGCTCACCTTCGGGTCTTTAAATCAGTCGAACATCCGATTAGAGCCCAAAATTTGACCATCTCCAAACGCAGCTAAACTAGTCTCAGATTGTCCGTAATTCTGCCACGATCAAAACGCACCCAACCGCGTCCAAATCCGAGTTAAAACGAGGAAGTTATTAGCGTTTTTCTCATTTGAACATTAATTATATAAAAATAAATAAAATATTCCTTACCCAACCCCGCATGGACACGTCAGCCACCGGGATTCCTTCCCGCTCGTTACTCCTCGTGCTAGTAACCACACGCAAATGAACCCATCCGCCTCACAACCTTTGACTGACGATATCTTCCTCCTCTGGCTGAGTTAAGACCAGCGACGACCAACAAATCGAAGCTCTCGAAATCCTCACCTCTCCTCCAACCGTCACCATCTTCGGTGGTCCCATGCGTGTGCCACCACCAGTCAAACAATCGGGTTTGAAAGCCCTAAAACAAGAAATTCCGGCGCTATGCTTTATGATATGACCTCCGACTACCCTTGTTCAACTCCACTAATCAACCTCTACAAAACCCATATTCCCAATTTGCCAATAAACTTCAGAATCGAAAATCCCTAAATCATTCCCTAGGATTTCGAAAATAGAGACTTTGATCGCGATTTCTGACCAAACCACTCATTGCGTGTCGGAATAATTCGTACCAGAAGCTTCATATCATCGAGAGCTTCAATTCGATATATAATATGATAGGTTTTGTGGAGATTCGAATTTGAAGCTGTATTTTTATTTTTAAACTAGGGTTTGAATCTTCGTTTTCTGCCATTAGGGATAAAATAGATGGAGAAAATATACATAGGGAGAAAATGGCTGAATGAAGTGGAAATGAACTTAAGTTTCTATATTTATAGAAGGCCTAATACGCTAAACAACAATTATCTCATTTACATAGATTCCATTCCCGTTTTATCCCGTACGCTCAAACGATAAGTCCGATTGTAACGCAAATTTACATCCTACCATAATTCACTATTTCGAATCCATTGAAACTGGTTTCGTCGGATTCTGAGATAATTATCAAAATGTTAAATTTCACAGTTAATTAATTCATAAAATATTAAATTATTCATTTAAATGTTTTAATTCAATTTAAATATTAAATAAATTCCATTTAAATCCAATTACAATTTAAATAAATCCAGTAGATTGATTCCATACATTTTGAATTCACTGGTTTGATTATTTGAAATTTAAATTTGAATTTCAAATTTAACTTAAACAAATTTAAATTTTATTTAATCGTTTAAATATTAAATCCCAAATTACAACGTTTTTTTCTAAATGAACTAAATTTGAAAAATCTATTTATACTAAATTCAAATAATCATCAACATTATAATCAACAAATTTTGATTTTTATCTGATATTATTCCATTTATTTATTTTAAATCTCGATTTAAATATATAGAAAATTATGGGTTGTTACATATTGATTTTGATGAAAACAACCATATAAATATTACTACAAACATGTCTTTGAGTTATGCAATTACATCAGATATATTATGGAGACATTTATAGAGATTAAAAGAAGTAAAAAAAGAAGAATTATAAAATAAGGCAGAATAATGGAAGAATAACGGAAGAAGGATAATCAAAACAATTGAAGACCAAATACTAAGCCATAAATGACCTAATGCAACAGAAAAAAATTGTTGGCACAGGCCTAAAAAATGTTAGCATAGGTCTTTGGCAGCATTTTTAGGGTGACGCAATTTTCACTGTTGTTACAGACCTCAAAGGAAACATTTTGACTATCTACGGCAACATAGCAAATATTGTTACAATAGAACCCTATTTAGGTCTATAGCAACATCCTTAGGTGTCTGTAGCAGCATTCCAAAAATGTTTCTACATATATTAGTTTTATTTATTTTTCTTGTGGGGCCCACAATGTAGGGTCCATTGGGCCTACGACCCAATCTAATCACATCCCTATGGCAACACCTTGTATGACTATTGCAACATTATTTCAGCAACATTTTTAACCCAATGACAACGCTATATTAAAGCTACTGCAACACTACACTGAAGAGACATTAAAAGGCACATTATCACATAAATACTTGCATAATACACAGTACACATCACATTTGTACAGTACTTATAACTCGCATGAACATCAAAATATGCGGTACACATTAGAATTCATGTCAACAATAGTCATATTTTCATAAATGAAACTAATAGTTATTGCCTCCAGTCAGATTTTCATTGTCACTGGACATGGTTATGGAAATTAGTTCCTTTAGATTCAACTTCGGGTTGGCATCGCCTATTTTTTTAAGCACCCACGCCAGATTCTCTATACCTTCTGATTTACCTTGGATTCTAGCTTTGCTTCCATTTATTCGATAACCCTTTGCCTTAAGTCCTTTATATAAGCATTTGTTAGAGCCTCGGCTAATTGCTTTATACACTTTGCATGCCTCCATATAAGCAAAGGACGACCATGTGATCTTCTATTCGAAATTACTGTTCCAACGGTATTTCTTTCTTCTCCACTGGTCATTGCCTTTTGAAGTAAGTCCTACAAAATAAAGCCAAATCAAAATTACCCTGTAGTAAATGCAGAGAATGCAGCAAATGCTTACGTATGGAGTGAAAGCAACAAATGCTTACATATGGAGAGAATGTAACAAATTACCCTATAGTAAATGCTTACATATGCAGCAATGTGTACAACAAATGCGGAGAAAGCCACATTTTGGAAAACAATTTGTTTATGTGCATGTAATTAGAAAAACATTTTGTAGCATATATACTAGTAAATACTAAATAAAAAAATGTACGTTTGTGATCAGACATCGTCATATGTTTATAAGCAAGTAGAAGGCATATGTATACCCACGTTCATAATGTAGAGATGACAGTTTTATGCAGGCTGTAAATTTACATGGAAGGGGGTGCAAGGATTTCTCTGTGCATAGTAAAATAGACCGAATATTTGTGAATTCTAATTTTGACGACTCATTTATTGATTTCGATGCTACTTTATTACCACAGTCACCAAGCGACCACTGCCCTATCTTCATTCAATTATCTATCAATACAACATAGACACAAGGGAGAATTCAATTTGGGTATAACAACGCGTGGTCAAATTCACAGGGATACAATGATTTAGTGATGTCTACTCAAAAAATGGAATAACGGAAGGACGTCTTTATCGATAGCCATAAATATTTTATGATAAAAATACAGATTTAAAAGCAATATATTTCGATTAGAATGTTACATGTATAACCAAGTTATGGTTTTACATGCCTATCTCGATGTCAAGTGCACAAATGTCATGAAAAAAGTTTCAAGTGCACAAATGTCACAAGTGCATGCACAGAGCATAAGTGCACAAGGTTACTGGTGCGAAACTCAGGTTCAGCAAGTGTTTCAACAAAGTGCATACGACTCTTCATTGGGGTTTTCTTTCTAATTGTTTTATGAAACATGCAATTCTGTTGGCATTTCAGCCAATTTCCTACATCATTAGCGAACAAAATATCTTGTATATTTCATTCCATCGCTTGACTTTCACATAACAAGGCTGAAGTGTAAAAATTTGATAAATACAAAATACAGTCATTATGTGCTTCAAACAGTGGCACTCAGTAGCCACCATAAATATGCCCAATCAGACTAAATTTTAATTTTAATCTATGATAAGGAAACATTCATTGTATAAAGAAAAGAAAGATACCCATGCTTGGCTTTAATCATACATAAGGAACAAAATTGCATATTTATTTTAATATTGCTCGTTGACACATCTCTACAATGGAATCTATACTGTAGCATGTAGCATGCAAAATAAAACATACAGTTCATCTACTTACCTTTAGCTGGTTCAGCTCAAAGAATTTTGTTTGCTCTTGTTTATTTTACAACTTAGTATCTATCAAATTAACAAGTGTTCACGTAGCTTAAAGCCAAACTTAGGTTCAACAAAGTGCACATGAGCAAACATGCACATGAGCAAGACATGAACAATTTGCAACATGTACAAAACAGAACAAAATTACAAAACAAAATTATTACTTATAAGTTTGTAATTCATTACTTGAGGACTAAACACGCACTCATGTCCATCTGTTCTCTTACGACTTTTAAGAAAAAGTGCTGCATCCGATGATGTCTCCTGGTACAAGTTCAATAGATAGTTTAGCATACACTCTCTTCAGTCAAAAAGCATCTAGGCTAAGTACTTTGTGTCAATAACTACCACGCTATCTCATCTTGAAAATTGTAATTAATAACCAGATGTAAAGTATCAAATACCATCTTATGACGAAGCAGGGAGAATGACTTTGGACCAGCGGTGTATCTGTCTTGATACGGCTTAAGATTTCAGAATTTTTCTTGGCTCTTTTCTAAAAAATACACAAAAAACAAAGTACTCGTTTATGTTGCAAAATAAATAATATGTACGTATACTTGAATCTCCTCATCTACCCAATACCTCAAGAGCACTTTAAAGTCCGCCAGTGGGATGTTGTCCATCTTGTTTTCTAGCCTCTCCTCATCGGTCTCATAGGCTTTGTAAATTGTTTTTATACAACTCTTGTACCCCCTCCAACAGTCACGGATAGACTTCAACACCCAGTTTTCACATTCATTAGGAATAATATATCATTGCTCAAATATAAATCAAATATTAAAAAGAATAGACAAATCTTAATTCAATTACATTATAGTCAATACATCAATATTACTTATTGAAGTAAAACTCAGCTACATAATAGTTAATAATATATTACCTGAACGTAATTCCATAGAGTTTGCTTCAACTTTTCCGGAACATATGGCACATCCCTTTTCAATGTTCCTAAAAAGTTGATCAATTCAGATATTACTTTTTCATCATCTGAAACAGGTTGGAACCACTCGTTCATCCCAATT
Organism: Allium sativum; assembly: GCA_030737875.1. Classification (NCBI taxonomy): domain Eukaryota; kingdom Viridiplantae; phylum Streptophyta; class Magnoliopsida; order Asparagales; family Amaryllidaceae; genus Allium; species Allium sativum. The sequence goes on along the minus strand of CM060909.1, from coordinate 268,429,385 downwards.
ACAACTCTTTTGTCATACGCCCTTGTACGAAGATGAACATCTTTGTTTGACTTCTGAGTCTTCTAGGAACTTCATCTTTAATTAATGAAAAGTCCAGTCAAATAATAACATAAATCAAAATGTAAATTTGGTACTTAAATATTAATCCTATTGTAATATTAAATATTATTATCACATCAATTCAGTACCTGCTTCAACTTCTTCATTTTCAATAGCTATCAAGACATTTTCCGCCAAATCCTTGTTTGTCATACCATTTGCACTAGATTTTGCGGCAATTTTCTTTTATCATTCCCGTCGAGCTAAATAATCAGCCATTGTTCCTTGTCCTTCAACATTCTTCTCATTTGTACTTATTAACAGGCTTGGGCTTCTAAACATATCATTTCCCTTTGCCTTACCACTAGTTGAATGAGTTTGTGGTCTACTAACAGGCTTGGGCTTCTCAACTTTTTTAGTTCTCTAAATTGTATATATAAGTAGGAAATAAGATTGTATTTTATAGTTATTATCTTCAGAAGCATAAAAAATAAGATATGTAGCTATCACGCACCTTTTGTGGACTTTCTAAAGTATCATTTTCACTATGCTCCTCATGGTCCGGACTATATTCCTCACTATCAACATCCTTTTCCATCTTCTTTTTTTATATCTTTTTTTGGACTTGCATTTATCAGTTCTACTGAAATTGCGGGCACACATAGAGAAGCGAGAAGTTCATTGTTCCTAATCAAATTCTCAACTCTCCGTATTTCATAGTCTTTTAAAGATGGTGGAGGTGGTAAATGAACATTATGAAATTATATGATAAATAGAAAATCATAGTAAGTATGCTGCAAGAGTGATACAAAATATTCAAATTACAATAAGATCATCATAATTAGAATTTTTCAAACCTGCTTTCCATTTTCATCCATATCTTCATATTCCCTTTGTTGAATACGTGATTCCAACTTTTTCTTAACACTTGATGAGTTCAGATTCACTATTGAATCAATGATTTTTGGTTTTTCTGTGTTGTCTTCCAATGATTTACCATATCAGCTAGCTTTATATTAAGGGTTTCATTGCAGGGTTCTGGATTGTTCAACCTTGTAGACTTTCGAGGACTGTTCACCTAAGCTATCTTTTGATTTGTGGTTGCATTGTTGGATTCTGGATTATTCTGCCGTGTCGACTTCCGAGTACTTTTCACCTCAGCTATCTCTTGATTCGTGGTTGCATTGTTGGGTTCTGGATTATTCATCCGTGTCGACTTCCGAGGACTGTTCACCTCAACTACCTTTAGATTCATAGTTGCATTACTATTCAGTCGTGCTGACTTCCGAGGACTGTTGACTTCGGTTAACTTCTTGTTTTTTTGGTTCTGTTGTAGTCAATATTTCAAATCTCGCAAATATCGTCCGAGATCTCCTCTCGAGATCTCATTTTGGGCTCCTTCCGAAATGAAACATCAAATATCACTCTAAATCTCCTTTCGAATATATCTCCCGAGCAATATCGAACGATATATCGACCAAGACGAAATACTGGAATATCGTCCGAGATCTTAGTTTTTTTGGTTAAAATTTAAATTGGTTCCTGAACTAGAACTATAATTAAAAATTTCAAATCTAGCCATATCAATCTTTTGTTATTTTACATTTTGCATGTTAAATGGCTAAATTGTATGTTCGTATATGTTTTACAATGCTTATGATTTTCATATTCGCCTTTTTACATATATGTTACCTATGAAATTATGTATTTCATGGTCTATTTATGCTGAATTTTTTAATGTTTTGGATTCTTTTAATGTTTCCTGTCTGACAATATTCCTGTTTTAAGCATATTTCGATATAGAGTACGAATGATTTTTCGCCAAAAAAAGAATAATAAAGTTATTTTGCATTTTAAGTTACTATGTTTTTGATAGCATTCATAAAAATCATTTTGTTAAAATATCATTTTTAACATATCATGTACCTTGAGATTGTTCCGATATGAACTTTCAGACCTGAGATGAAAATACGAGACGAACTCTCGAGTTAGACTTATCTCGTTCGAGATCTCCCCCGATACGAGACCGAGTTTATAAAATCCCCGAGACGAAACGCGACCGATATCCGTGATTTAAAACCTTGGTTGTAGTTGATGAGTTATCACGTACTGTCATTTCAGTGGTTTTGTAGCTACAACAAATCACACAACAATATTATAATCATGATCTTTAAATGATATAATATCACAATCATTTTTTTTGCTATATCAAAATATCACAAATCTATAAATGATATTATATATATATATACACACACACACACACACACTCCTGTAACCAGATTCAGTGGCGTTGGCTGAATGATTACATGCGGCTACATTTGCTTTAGTGGTTCATTTGCAGTATCGGCAACATTGTCAATATAAAAATCCAATTTGCTACCACTGTTAGCTCTTTCGGAGAGGTCCGCATCATTCGTCAGTGGACTTCCACCCACTCTTTTCACCGATTTTTATATGACGCCCTCCTATTTCATTGTAGAAAAGGTCCTCCTTCACAAACTCCATGAGCACTGTATACGAGAAGTACTCAGGATCGATGCCCCTAACCACAGTAAAGGTTTCACCAACATATTTTTCCTTCTGGAATGCACCCTTGTGATAAAATGTGAGATGCATGGATTCCCCCATCCTATACAAAATGTGTGTGTGTGTCCAACAAGAGGAAACCTAAGATAAGTCGAACTATTAATACAGGTCAACCTAAGAATTTGTAAGTAGTTTAAATCGAAACCCTAAAGTGATGTGAGAGAGAATTATACCTCAAAATTGAAATTGAAGCCCTAATGTGATGTGAACAATTCTTAAACCCCAAATCGAAGCCCTAATTGAACCGAAATCATTGAACATTCCTGAACCCCCAAATCTAAGTGCTAATCGAACCGAAGAATCAAAATGTTTTTTCTGATTGCAAAAGAAAATGTTATTTGGTTAACGTAATTGGGAAGCAGGGAAATGGAAATAAGATGAAGAGGAATGAAAAGAGGGTAAGAAATGAATTTCGCCAAATAAAAATTGTCGTTTGAAGAAGAAGCAATCAGGATTGATGAGGTGTCACGTTCTCCAACTTAGGATCTAATTCACGTGGATCTTTGCTTAGATATGGAAAGGTTTGCTATAGCAATGTTATATAAAATGTTGCATTGTGTTACACATGTTTAGCTAGGCCAACACATTTTTATGGCTAAGGTAACATAAGAAATAGAATGTTGCAGCAGGACTAAAATATTATACCTATCATCACATTAGTCGGCAACACCTTGCAAAATTGTTGCATTAGGCCGTTTATGGCATATTGAAAGCCTATTATAGAAGAATGCTTAAGAACGGAGGTGTTTGAAGTGATGAGAGTTGGTTGAACCTTATAATATCTTGTTAAATATCCCATGGCAATTATACTTAAAGACAATCAGCCTTCACCTCAATCGAATCACCAAAATCCACAAATATAAGGAAAATTGAAGTGCAGAAAATTTGCAGCACTTATAAGTATTATTTTTCATATTTTGCAACACTATGTCGACATATAGGGTTACCTATGTCGACATACAATGGTTTTTCAAAATTTCAAATTTCAAATGTAGAGTTATTTACCTCCATCCTTTCACCAAAAGGCACATCTCTTCGGCCACTATTTTATGGCTTTCTAAAACGAATTTTATCATCAATTTTTCTTATTTTCTTCTACTCCTTCTTTTCCATATATTTGCACTATAAATCTATTGAATACTTTACAACTATCTTTGCAAATCCACTCTCTTTCACTCCAATTCTTCAAGGATTTGCAAACCACACAATATCAAAGAGTTGTACTTGAATTCACATCATTCTCTTTTTGATTTCATCATATTTCCTCGAAGTATTGAAAGATATATTGCCAGCAGAAGTCTATAGGATGATTGTACCAAATCTGCAAGAATATGTATTGAAGATACGACTACTTGTCATAGTTTGTTGTTGTTGATAAGGAGAAGGTGTATCTTGTGGCCTGTGAAATCAAGATTGTAAAGGTGTTTTTGCCACCCATGGAAAACAAGCGATTATAGTGAAATTCTGCACGGTGGAGTGCTGGACTGGATGTATGATTGGTTATCCAAACCATTATAAAAATCTTGGTGTTATTTACTTTATTGCATTTTATTTTATTACTTATTTATTTCTGATTGCGATTTAAATAAATATATATATTAAATACACTTCATCCCTCTAGTGTCTGAATAACCTAAGATCCATCCACAACTGTGTTGTAGACGCACAAGTTCCTAACAATTGATATCAAAGCACTAGTTTTCAAAATTAATCAACTGGTTTTTGAAATGTATAAATGGATAGTAACGCTAGTAATAATTTTATTAATAATTTTATAGAAGGGCAATCTACTACTAGACCCCCTTTATTTGATGGAAGCAATTATGCTTATTGGGATTGTAGATGAAATTTTATTTGCAATCAAATGGTTTAGATATTTGGAAAATTACCCAAGTAGATTACCTCAAACTAAATATTCAAAATGGACGTTGGACCAAAAGACACAAGCATTTAATGATTCTAAGGCTATGAACATTTTTTTTTTCTTCAGATAGAAATGAATTTAATCGAGTGTCTATTTGTAATTCTGCATATGAAATTTGGAAAACACTGCAAGTCACACATGAAGGCATCGGTTAAAATAGGCAAAGATATCTATGCTAACTCACCATTTTCAACACTTTCAAATGAAAACAAATGAATTTATTTTTGATAGGTATACTAGATTTCAAGATATAGTACATGTCTTAATATCATTAGGAATGAAAATTACTGAAAAAGACCTAGTCGGACAATCTTGAATTCACTTCCTAGTGAATGGGTTCAGAAGACTCTGGCAATCGAAGAAGCCAATGATATTAGCACTATGGCAACAGACGAATTAATTGGTAACCTAATTTCCTATGAAGTAAAATTTTATATTAGAAAAGAGAACAAGGGAAATGAGAAGAAATCACTGGCACCTAATGCTATGATAAACAATGATGAACTAGATGATGATATGGTTGATGATGATATTGAGTTTATTACCAAGAAGATGAAGAAGTTCTTGAAGTATTGGATAACAAGAAAACTTCAGAAAGCTAACAACAATATTTCCAGAAATGGAAATGTTCTTAAATGTCTCGAAAGTGATAAACCTAATCATTTGAAAAGAGATTGTTCCAACTTAAAGAAACCAAAGTACTTTTCAAATACATTCAATTAGGAGAGGAAACACACATTCCATGCAACATGGGATGATTCAGATATATCATCAAGTGGTAGTGATCGATAAACAGAAAATACCAACACTTGCTTCATGGCAATGGATAACCATGTATGGAATTTTAACAAAAAGATTAGTATTGTCTAAAATGATATGCATAAAAGATATAAAATGCTTAAGAAAGAGTATGAGGATAATTTAACAGAGATAGATAATCTGAAATGTATAATGAAAAGTTAAGTAAAGAAAAACAACGTCTAAAAAATGAAACTGGAAGATTTAATGGTCATAAAAATGGAAAATATTTAACATTTGGAAGTTTTGAGAAACTAAAAAGGGAAAATGTGTAACACCCCACCTCCGTTAAGGTCACTCACAAAGGGAATGCCTTAACTTTGGTGGAGCATTTTAGTAAACAGAACAGAAACTTACAAGACAGATAAAACAGTACTTGAAAAATTTATAACTTTATTTCAACAGAAACCGAAATAAGCTTGGTTACATCCTTTCAAATCACAATATCAGAACTCAAGTACAAAATATCAGTCTTGTACAAAAGCCTTCAGAATGCATAGTTTAAAATCATAATCCCCACAGAAGAAGACAAGCCATACTTTAAGCACTTTAAGTAGAAGAAATCTGGATCAAGCTAGAGTATTCCCTTCTGCAAAACCTGGGGGGGGGGGGAACGGAAGAAAGGAGGCGAAACAACAAGGGTCAGACAATAAGTCTGGCAAGTCCAGTGATTTTCAGTTATGAACAGATAATAATAACATGACATGAAAATAAAACTGGATGAGAGATGACTGTAACAGGTGTAACAGATATAACAGAAGAACAGGATGATATAAGCTATTGCTTTACACTTCTCTGCACTAATACTAGTATAACAGGATTAGGTGTCACCCTAATGTCTAAACTGAAACAGAAACGGGTACAGAATAATTTCCACAAAAGAGAGTGCTAGTAATGGGCCTTTACCACCCGAACAGAAACAGACAGAAATAGAATGCTAATAATGGGCCTTTACCACCCCAACAGAAGGTACAGAAACAGAAACAGATTAATCCCTACGGAAACAGAATGTAGAATTAGGTGTACACTAGTAAATGGGCCTTTACCACCCGAACAGACGGTACCACGCAGAAACAGACAGGTGTTACCACCCAACAGAAACAGATGGTACCGACAGGAACAGACAGAACTAAGTGTACCCTAAAACCCTACCCCAAGCGATCGGCTCCCTAATACATAAATATCCTGTGTCGGCCCCACAGTAGGGTGTATCACTCCCTAAAGTGACAACCAATTGGCACAAACCTATTTATAGATGTCACGGCGTCTTACATCCTCAGAGGCAGACCGGGATCCATGCATGCACATGACTCGGTTGGAACGCACCATCAACACCCCTCGCCATTATCAGAATGAACCGCTTATAATTAGTTCAGTAAGCGTGCCCGTACCCTACCTACTGTTGGGTCAAAGTTTTGATACCAGAAAGGGTTACTGACTAATATGGGTCCCAAACAACAGATGACACAAGTAATTCCCTTCCTACCCTTGTGTCCCCAGACTAACAGATTTCAGATTAACTTGTTTACAAGTTCAGACATACATAATTCAGATCAACTAGTTCGCAGACAAGTTTTCAGACTAACGGATCAGATATACAGATTTAACAGACTTACCGATTAACCAGTAACAGATTAACAGACTTACAGATTTGTCTAACTTTGTAATTGGGCCTACAGATTCACGGAACAGATTAATTAAATTCATCAGTCTAGTGGGTTTAATCCTATCCGCCCAACACGTTTTAGACATCATATTTATCTCAGATTTTCATTAATTAAATATTAATGCCCAGACCTCTCACATTAGACTGACAGTTTGCGGCTACTGGTTAGGCCGGTTGGTTCCGGGCAGATTTATGCCGCAAACTGAGTCTAACCTCGGGTTTCAAGCACGTTATGACTAACTTCTCACACTAGAACCTATTGTTTGCGGCCACTGGATGTGCCGGGCGGTTCCGGGCAGAATTATGCCGCAAACTCATTCTAACCTCGAGTTAGCCATGTTCATCTTTGCGGCTAATTAATTAATAATTTACCATTTATGCCCACGCCTAATATACATGTCAATTATTCAGATTATGTCAATAACAGACTAATCAACTCAACAGATATAGCAGATAACAGATTTAGCAGATAACAGGTTTTGCGGATTAGGCGACTTAACGGATTTAGCAGATTAAGTAAACTAGCAGATTTAGCAGATAACGGATTAGGCATCTCAACAGATTTAGTTTAGCAGATTTGGCGTTTTCAACAGACGTAGCAGGTGACAGATTTGGCAGATGAACAGATCTAGCAGACTAGGCAGTAGAGCAGAACTAGCAGATTAAGCAATATAACAAAACTAACAGATTAGGAAATATAACAGAACTTGCAGATTAGGCAAATATAGCAGAACTAGAAAATTAGGCAAATATAACAGATTTAATCATTCCTTAAAGTTTCACAAACATATCTTGCCTAATTATAAATTTGGCCTAAGTTTGCATGCCTAAATAGTTGTCATGATTCACACTATGATCATATACCCCACGTTTGCATTGAATTTACATGTCACAGATTATGGTCATAATTTACATGTCCCAATTTAGTTCAACTTGCCTAGTACAAAAGATTCACATATAAATTATACCAAATATAGCCATCGATTTCAATGCATGTCATATATTAAAAAATCTCCTACTTAGGTGTTATTCACATTTGATAGTTATCAAATCTTAATATAGATCTTCACACCTAAGTCATATTCCCTTTCAAATCATGAATTGTTATGTAAACAATATGCCCAAAAATCTAGTTATAACAGATCTTAATTCAAAATATGTGTTATGTCCAATGTCTCAAGTCACATGTTAACATACCATGGTTCCTCTTCTTCCAATTCACAGAATATGCATAGATCTAAATCTAGTTTACAACCTATGTCCTTTTTCTTAAATCGGTCACAGATTAGTCATGTACAATTATGCCACATTCATTATTTGTCCCAAACATTTTAGCGTTCATGCGTTAATCTCTTAGGAGATTGGCGTAGGCTCGTAGTAGCCTGGCTATAGAACAGAAAGAAGAAGAGATACAGAATAAAATAGATCAGAACAGAACATACACAATTTCAAATTCAGATTTACAATCATGTCACAATTATGATTAAAGTTTATATCGGAAAATAACTGCACTTACCTTGATTGGATTAAAGAAAGAACTTTAATTTGTTATAGAATCGTTGTAGGTGCTTTAATCTCTAGTTTGATTGAGTTTGGAGGCTAAGAGAATTGCTTAGAGAGCGGCGACCATGATTAAGAGGAAGTCCAGCAACATTTTGATGTAAGAATGTTTTGTTATCCATTAGGTTAGGTCTTAGGATGTATTCATAGGTGTAGGAACTCATTTAGGCCCTCAGATTAACCCTAGAACTCATCAGGTCCATCCAAATACGTCACAGCCCCCAAATCGCACACACACACACACGCACCAGGTTCGACCATGGAGGTCGACCCCCAGGTCGACTGCCCAGTCGACCTGGTCTGGGGGGTCGACTGCCCAGTCGACTCCCCAGTCGACCTGGGTCTGGTGGGTCGACTGCCCAGTCGACTCCCCAGTAGACCTGGGTCCTGGGCGGGAAATTTCCCGCCCAGCCCGCTTCTGGGTTTGAATTCGAATTTTGAATTCGAATTTCGAGCTGTTTTCGATTCTGAAAATTTCTGAAACTTCGGAGGGTCATATCTCCCTCATACGGACTCCAATTCTTGCAAACTCGGATTCGTTTCCAAGCAGAATTCCGAGACGAATGCAATGGCGCAACCCGTTTCCCTTGATTCTTATTTAAAAATTAATTATCCTCTGATTTGTTACTTATACGTTCACAGAAAATACGGGGTGTTACATTTTCCCCTCCTTAAAGGATTTCGTCCCTAAAATCTTCAAGTTAAGAAGAATGTGTCCTACCATCCAACATCCATCTACTCAATCATCAATCACTGGCGTCCATTGTCCTTAGAGACTTCTAATGTTGTATGAACATATGCAAAGGTGTGTGTATATGTTCCTTATCTAATGCAAAGATCAGGCGGTCCACTGATTCAGTTGACCTCCTTAATGCGAATTATGCCAGTCCCATGAGTCCAACATGTATGCAATTTTCCTATTTGATACATATCATTTCTATATGAGTGCACAACCATTCAGTCATATGCAACATCCATGTGCTAAGTCAATCATTTTGCATCCACAAAAATTGAAAATGCTCACACATCCATATGCAGTATGAGAGTGTTTTCGAGCCGATCTAGTGCCTAGTGTGTGTATATGCATCCACGAGCAACCACTTGCATCCACTTGCAACCATCAAACATAACATGTCTCAAACACATGTTTACACCCATTAGTTTCTATCTAAAGTTCGAAGATTCGATCGATAGGATACAGTCGAATGATGGAAGCAAGTACAGATAAAACAAAAACTTGGTTCCCATTAGACATGGGTCCTAAGTATCGGCCCCGAAGACCGAAACCAACATCAAATTGACACACAGAGGAATACCCTCTTTAGATAATGTCAAAACTGGAAATCTTAACCTTATCGGGAATATTCAGATATTTACAGATTACTGGTACAGATCAGGTTACTGAACTAAGCATGATAAAACCCAGAATATATGCGTCCTACTTGACGCCTAACACATATATCTCTCAAACCCCAATCTATCACAAACAGATTAGTCATAACCCTTATGGGTTTGAGTCTACAGCGGAATCAGAAACAATACTAGTATTAAAGTGCAGAGTATCGATTACAGAATCAAAATGCCAGAATCAGAAAGAGTTTTAACTCAACAATCAGATAAGAAACTTAAACCTTCTACTCAAATTTTCTTATTTCTACCCTATCTACCAGTCGCTTGAGCATTCGCCTGTCCTCCAGAAGTGGGTTCTGCTCTCTGCCCTTGCCCTCGTTTCTTCGGGCAGTCCCTAGTGAAGTGTCTCATCTCACCACAGTTGAAGCAAGTGCCCTTCCTTTTTCTACAATCCTTGTTCAGATGAGTCGAGCTTCCACAAGTAAAGCACTTTTTCCCTTCTTATCTTCAGACTTCTCATCCTTCTTTTGTGTTTCATTTTTGGGCCATGCCTTCTTGTTCGGTGGCTCTTCCTTCTTTGCCTCTTTCTTCTCGGGTGCCTTATCAACTTTAGTGCCTTTCTCCTCGTGCATGAGTGCCATGTCTACTAGCTTCTCAAAGGTGGCCCCCATAGGGATGTGGGTCATAGCCAACCCCTGCAATGGCTCATTCAAGCCATTAACGAACCTCATAGACTTCTTCTCCTGCGTGTTCACCAAATATAAGCCAAAACTTGCCAATTGGTTAAATTTGTTGACGTACTCTTTCACTGATAGATTTCCCTGCTTCAATGTCAAGAACCTTTCCATGTATAGATTCTCTTCTGCCCTTGAGAGAAACATTGCCTCAAACCTACGTCTGAAATCCGCCCAAGAATCAACAGGACGCTCCCCATTAGTGACCTCCCACCAAAACGAGGCCTCTCCCTTCATTAACCAAGCTGCTAATTTGACTTTTCTCCCTTCTTCTACTTCAAAGATTTCTAGCAATTCTTCCACCTCCTTAAGCCAATCTCTAGCTTCCACAAACGTTTCTGACCCTTGAAAAGGTTTTCCACCCATAGCCTTAAATTCCTTGCATGTCTTTGCAAAAGTATCAGCGCGAGGAGGGGGAGGAGGAGGAGCGGGTGCAACTGGTGGTGGAGGAACATTGGCTGGACCTGCAGCGGCCCTAGCCTCTAATAACCTTCTATACCATCCTGGTATCGTTACACCCTCCGGAAGGTTAAGATCTTCAGCCATGCTGAAACGAAAAAGGAAAGATTCAAAATGGAGAATTCGAAAAATAAAGATATATGGCTATTGGGGATTATGTTTTTCAAAATAAGCTTTACTTTTGAAAATACTTCCTTTTAAAACCTTTTTGGAAATGGTTTTCAAAAACTTTTATCTATTCTGGTAACCTTTAGCTCTGATACCAAGTGTAACACCCCACCTCCGTTAAGTTCACTCACAAAGGGAATGCCTTAACTTTGGTGGAGCATTTTAGTAAACAGAACAGAAACTTACAAGACAGATAAAACAGTACTTGAAAAATTTATAACTTTATTTCAACAGAAACCGAAATAAGCTTGGTTACATCCTTTCAAATCACAATATCAGAATTCAAGTACAAAATATCAGTCTTGTACAAAAGCCTTCAGAATGCATAGTTTAAAATCATAATCCCCCCAGAAGAAGACAAGCCATACTTTAAGCACTTCAAGTAGAAGAAATCTGGATCAAGCTAGAGTATTCCCTTCTACAAAACCTGGGGGGGGGGGAACGGAAGAAAGGAGGCGAAACAACAAGGGTCAGACAAAAAGTCTGGCAAGTCCAGTGATTTTCAGTTATGAACAGATAATAATAACATGACATGAAAATAAATTTGGATGAGAGATAACTGTAACAGGTGTAACATATATAACAGAAGAACAGGATGATATAAGCTATTGCTTTACACTTCTCTACACTAATACTACTATAACAGGATTAAGTGTCACCCTAATGTCTAAACTGAAACAGAAACGGGTACAGAATAATTTCCACAGAAGAGAGTGCTGGTAATGGGCCTTTACCACCCGAACAGAAACAGACAGAAACAGAATGCTAATAATGGGCCTTTACCACCCCAACAGAAGGTACAGAAACAGAAACAGATTAATCCCTACGGAAACAGAATGTAGAATTAGGTGTACACTAGTAAATGGGCATTTACCACCCGAACAGACGGTACCACGCAGAAACAGACAGGTGTTACCACCTAACAGAAACATACGGTACCAACAGGAACAGACAGAACTAAGTGTACCCTAAAACCCCACCCCAAGCGATTGGCTCCCTAATACATAAATATCCTGTGTCGGCCCCACAGTAGGGTGTATCACTCCCTAAAGTGACAACCAATTGGCACAGACCTATTTACAGATGTCACGGCGTCTTACATCCTCAGAGGCAGACCGGGATCCATGCACGCACATGACCCGGTTGGAACGCACCATCAACACCCCTCGCCATTATCAGAATGAACTGCTTATAATTAGTTCAGTAAGCGTGCCCGGACCCTACCTACTGTTGGGTCAAAGTTTTGATACCAGAAAGGGTTACTGACTAATATGGGTCCCAAACAACAGATAACACAAGTAATTCCCTTCCTATCCTTGTGTCCCCATACTAATAGATTTCAGATTAACTTGTTTACAAGTTCAGACATACAGAATTCAGATCAACTAGTTCACAGACAAGTTTTCAGACTAACGGATCAGATATACAGATTTAACAGACTTACTGATTAACCAGTTATAGATTAACAGACTTACAGATTTGTCTAACTTTGTAATTGGGCCTACAGATTCACGGAACAGATTAATTAAATTCATCAGTCTAGTGGGTTTAATCCTATCCTCCCAACACGTTTTAGACATCATATTTATCTCATATTTTCATTAATTAAATATTAACGCCCAGACCTCTCACATTAGACTGACAGTTTGCGGCTACTGGTTAGGCCGGTTGGTTCCGGGCAGATTTCTGCCGCAAACTGAGTCTAACCTCGGGTTTCAAGCACGTTATGACTAACTTCTCATATTAGAACCTATTGTTTGCGGCCACTGGATGTGCCGGGCGGTTCCGGGCAGAATTACGCCGCAAACTCATTCTAACCTCGAGTTAGCCATGTTCATCTTTGCGGCCAATTAATTAATAATTTACCATTTATGCCCACGCCTAATATACATGTCAATTCTTCAGATTATGTCAATAACAGACTAATCAACTCAACAGATATAGCAGATAACAGATTTAGCAGGTAACAGGTTTTGCGGATTAGGCGACTTAACGGATTTAGCAGATTAAGTAAACTAGCAGATTTAGCAGATAACGGATTAGGCATCTCAACAGATTTAGTTTAGCAGATTTGGCGTTTTCAACAGACTTAGCAAGTGACAGATTTGGCAGATGAACAGATCTAGCAGAGTAGGCAGTAGAGCAGAACTAGCAGATTAAGCAATATAACAGAACTAGCAGATTAGGCAAATATAGAAGAACTAGCAGATTAGGAAAATATAGCAGAACTAGCAAATTAGGCAAATATAACAGATTTAATCATTCCTTAAAGTTTCACAAACATACCTTGCCTAATTATAAATTTGGCCTAAGTTTGCATGCCTAAATAGTTGTCATGATTCACACTATGATCATATACCCCACGTTTGCATTGAATTTACATGTCACAGATTATGGTCATAATTTCAATGCATGTCATATATTCACATATAAATTATACCAAATATAGTTCAACTTGCCTAGTACATTAGATTCACATATAAATTATACCAAATATAGCCATCGATTTCAATGCATGTCATATATTCAAAAATCTCCTACTTAGGTGTTATTCACATTTGATAGTTATCAAATCTTAATATAGATCTTCACACCTAAGTCATATTCCCTTTCAAATCATGAATTGTTATGTAAACAATATGCCCAACAATCTAGTTATAACAGTTCTTAATTCAAAATATGCGTTATGTCCAATGTCTCAAGTCACATGTTAACATACCATGGTTCCTCTTCTTCCAATTCACAGAATATGCATAGATCTAAATCTAGTTTACAACCTATGTCCTTTTTCTTAAATCAGTCACAGATTAGCCATGTCTAATTATGCCACATTCATTATTTGTCCTAAACATTTTAGCGTTCGCGCGTTAATCTCTTAGGAGATTGGCGCAGGCTCGTAGTAGCCTGGCTATCAGAAAGAAGAAGAGATACAGAATAAAATAGATCAGAATAGAACATACACAATCTCAAATTCAGATTTACAATCATGTCACAATTATGATTAAAGTTTATATCGGAAAATAACTGCACTTTCCTTGATTGGATTAAAGAAAGAACTTTATTTTGTTGTAGAATCGTTGTAGGAGCTTTAATCTCTAGTTTGATTGAGTTTGGAGGCTAAGAGAATTGCTTAGAGAGCGGCGGCCATGATCAAGAGGAAGTCCAGCAACATTTTGATGTAAGAATGTTTTGTTATCCATTATGTTAGGTCTTAGGATGTATTTATAGGTGTAGGAACTCATTTAGGCCCTCAGATTAACCCTAGAACTCATCAGTCCGTCAAACACGTCACAGCCCCCAAAATCGCACACACACACGCACCAGGTTCGACCAGGGAGGTCAACCCCCAGGTCGACTGCCCAGTCGACCTGGTCTGGGGGGTCGACTGCCCAATCGACTCCCCAGTCGACCTGGGTCTGGGGGGTTGACAGCCCAGTCGACTCCCCAGTCGACCTGAGTCCTGGGCGGGAAATTTCCCGCCCAGCCCGCTTCTGGGTTTGAATTCGAATTTCGAGCTGTTTTCGATTTTGAAAACTTCTGAAACTTCGGAGGGTCATATCTCCCTCATGCGGACTCCGATTCTTGCAAACTCGGACTCGTTTCCAAGAAGAATTCCGAGACGAATGCAATGGCGCAACCCTTTCCCTTGATTCTTATTTAAAAATTAATTATCCTCTAATTTGTTACTTATACGTTCACAGAAAATACGGGGTGTTACAAAATGAGTCCTTAAAATCAGAAAATCTTTTAATGAAATCATAGAACACTGATCTGAATGAAAAAATAACATCTCTTGACAATGTTATTCTTAACCATAGCAAGGATTTAGTCAGAATGAAAACAGATATTGATAAATTTAAAAAAAGGGAAGAATAACCTAGAAAAATATCTACATCTAAACTCACTTGGAATAAACATGAACTTGGATACACCCTTAAGGCTAAATCAAAGAAAAATGGTACTCAAAGCACTAAGTTTGTTAAGGCTACCAAGTTCAAAACTAAACCTAGAAAAATAAAGTTAAATCCTTCAACTAGGTACATTAACTTATAGGTTCCAAAAAGGTTGGATAATATTGAAAAGGAAAAATATATTGATAATCATGTTACTAAGATTCATTCATCTAATGATTTTATTTTGAAAGGGCATTCAAACTCTTTATAGGTCTAACATCCCAAAATTTAACCCCGTGGACCCCAAACTAGAAAAGTACCAGTGTGCATATTTTTATAAATTTTTAGGTACCAAATAGCAGATGCTCAAAGCGTATGACAAGAAATCTACTGAACATTGGAAAAATATGAAAAGGGTTTGTTATTAGCATCGCCAAAATCAATAACTCTAAAACTCATCTAATTATTTGATAAAGTTTATTTCATGTTTGGAATTTATTTGATTTCCCTATTGTGTTTCATTTATATGTATATACAACTCTACATATTGTGTAGAAATAAATTAAACTATTCTTTTTACCCTTTTATGTTGATGAAAAAGGATGAGAAAAGGTATAAATATACTAGAAAAAATGATAAGGAGTGTGTAGAGAGTTAGGGGGAGTCAAATATAAAAGTATTATATTTTATCTCTTAAATATCTATATGGTTGTCATTTTCAAAAAGGGGGAGATTGTTAATACCCTAGGTATTGATTTTGATGACAACAACCATATAAACATTACTACTAACATATCTTTGAGTTATGCAGTTACATTAGATATATTACAGAGACATTTATAGAGATAAACAAGAGCACGAAAAAAGAATTATAGAAGAAGGTTAATTGGAGAAGTAGAAGAATAACAGAAGAAGGATAATTAGAACAATTGAAGACCAAAGCCTATTAGAGAAGAATTCTGAAGAACAGAGGTGTTTGAAGTGATGAGGGGTTAGTTGAACCTTAGAATATCTTGTTAAAGATCCCGTGGAAGTATACTTGAAGAAAATCAATCATGGACCTCAATCGAATCACCAAAATCCACAAATATAAGGAAATTTGAAGTGTAGAAAATTTGCAATACTTATAAGTGTTGGTGCTCATATTTTGCAACACCCTGTAGAATATAGGGTTATATATGTAAATATACAACGGTTTTTCAAATTTTAAATGAAGAGTTATTTCTCTCAATCCTTTCACCAAAAGATACATCTCTTCAACCATTATTTAAAGGCTTCTAAAAACGAATTTTATCAATTTCTTCTGCTCCTTCTTCTCCATACATTTCAACTACAAATCCATTGAATACTTTACAATTATCTTTGCAAATCCAAACTCCTTCACTTCAATTCTTCGGGGATTTGGAAACCACACAATATAAGAGAGTTGTACTTGAATTCACAGCATTCTCTCTGATTTCATCCTATTTCCTCAAAGAGTTCAAGAATATATTGTCATTCGAGGTCTATAGAATCATTGTACCAAATCTCCAAGAATCTATATTGAAGATACGACTACTTGCCATAGTTTATTGCTGTTGATAAGGAGAAGGTGTATCTTATGGATCGTAAAATCAAGATTGTAAATGTGTTCTTTCCACCCATGGAAAACAACCGATTATAGTGAAATTATGCACGGTGGGGTGTAAGACTGTATGTAGGATTTGTTAATCCAAACCAGTATAAAAATCCAGGTGTTATTTATTTACTGCATTTTATTTTATTACTTATTTCTTTATGATTACAGTTTGAATAGATATAGTAAATACATTTCACCCCTCTAGTATTTGAATAACCTAAAGATCCATCCAACACTGTGTTGTAGACAAACTAGTTCCTAATAGTAAATCTATGATTTTCTTATGTATTTAATTATTTCAGCTGTGAGATTCATTAGTTATACTTATTTTTGTGTTTGTAATTTTGTGATTGATTTATTTACCCCCAAAAACTATATATCATTTTGAGGAAAATTTCATTGTTTAAACTGGTAGGTCATTACAGTTGGTATCAGAGCTTAAGTTGAGCAAACACCTAAGCCCGTGGGATAAACTTATTAGAGATAGGGTGGAAATTATCCTAAAATGAGTAGAATTATCCTTGAGAGAACATAATTTAAAATATAACAAACGGTTTTAAAAATACTTAATATTTTGAATTTATGTTAAATTAGGTACTCCATCTTTTGTAGATCCTCTTTGATTAGGTCTTTCTTTAGTTAACCTATAATTCATGCTTTAGAGCTTATCTATGCCATTACATGCTAGGTAATAGAAGATATTATAAGTATAACTTACGTTGGAAATTAATAAAGAGAAGTTATAAATGGGAAAATATTGTTGCTTTGATAACTAAGGTAATAACCACTAAGTTTTATTAGCTATCGTTTTAAAATGTAGTACTTTGGAAAAGTACTAATGGCTTAAATTTTCCCAAAGAATAATTCAATATTTGTAGATCTTTTATTGAGATTTATAAAGGATTATATGTTTAAGAATTTATAAGTGCTATATTAAGGAAATTTATACGAATAAGATTTCCAAATGAAAGCTTATAAATAAATAAAATTGTTTTAAAAAATAAAGAAATTTAAATATAGACTTATAATTTTATTTTTGTGTTAAGTCTATGTAATCGATTTATAAATGAAGATAATTCATAACAACTTATAGCAGATTTCTAAGAATTTTGTTTCAAAGATTGTCGAATTAATAAATTTGAAGGTGATGATGATATTATTAATTTTCATAAGTACGACAATTTTTTTTCTAGTAAATTGTGGTTGAGATACTATTGATTTCAAAGTGAAATATACTAAGCGTACTATTCTAATTTCAGGGATGATATTATAAAATTATTAAAGTCCACTTATGTGGATACGAATTTATGAAAGTATAAGGAATTTTAAGGAATATATAAAATTAGTATAAAACAATGGAAATTAAACAGATTTTATAAGTACAATCCTTATAAGCACAAATTCCCACAACCTATCGTTCTAAGATTAAAAAATCGAATTATATTAATTAACTCCCACCTTAAGTACAGACAACCACCCTAAAGTCTTTATTACGCAGACCTAAGGAAATCAATCCCCACAACCTATCGTTCTCGAGCATCAAATTCTGTCTCTATGTTTCAACGCAAAGTAAAACATAGAATTAATGGCGTATGTACGAGTGTCTCACCTTCCACTTCTTTATATATCGCATTTCCCATTGTCCTTCTACTCAATTGAAAAACACGAAAGGGACTTCAGCAAAAATAAAATAAAAATGGCCGCACTCACAAAGGAACTCGAATTCGGCCAGAAAGAAGAAGAGGGGAAATCAAATTCGATTTGGATTTCGAATTCGCGTCTGGAGCTCGACTGCGAATCTAGGGCAGTCGCGACTGTTAGCGGTTCGAGCTAGCATTCTATTTTGGGTTCAACGCCAGGGATAAGTGAACGATTGTCAGTGGAGTTAGGAGGGATCCGTTCAAATGGAGTTTGGTGCGATTGAATGGTGGATCGCTGTCGTTTCTAGAAGAACGTCGATGGCCTGCGGATTTCAGATACTGGGTGCTAGCAGCTTTCCCAGGAGCTCGACTTCGACATTGACAGGTTGGAGACGCGTGCCTTGTTGAGGGATGCAATGGCTTTGTTTGTCAAACTGGAAGTGGACGACTTGGTGAATGAGGTGAATAAGGATTTACCTGCAGTAGAAATTCTGGGTTCTCTAAAGCAAGAAAAGATAACAAATTAAGGTATAATAAAAATATATATAGTTAATTGAATTTAATCAGGAATGCTTAATTTATATATATTAAAGGCTTGAAAATTTGTCATTTATTTTATTTAGGAATTAGTTTATATAAAAGAAACTAGTTGGTAAATATATAAATAGTGGAGGTGCTTGTTTGAGTATGGAAATTGGTGTTTACTGCTAAGCTTGGAATATAGAAGCTGAAAGGAAATTATTGAGTAAATCATTTTATGAATCATAAATTATATTGGTCAAGTTAGAAGAAATTTAGTAACCATTAAAAGAAGAGAAAAATAGAGGAAAGTTATTTATTTATTTATTTAAATAATTGATTTAAATAAATAAATGGTTAATCGGTAAATTTAAATAAAATTATCGCTGGTTCGAATTTCATTTGAGAACATTAGTAGCCGGTAATTTGGAGATAAACAGGATATTAGACAACTGCAATTCCGGTGAGTAAATCTCACTCACCTTTTATTTAGAATTATTTTTATTCATTAAAAATAATTGTTTGATGCTTGTTTGAAATGATTTCTGGTTGATTTAAAAATATTAGTTATTTAGGGTTGACTATTATATATATATATTGGTTTGGTGATTGGATTGTTCCCGCAGTATCATTAGCGGATGCCGGTAGTATCATTAGCGGATGACCCTGCGCCCACGTATATAAGTGGATCCCCTTTTATACCGCGATATCCTTCCACGAAGCAGTATAGGTATTACTATGTTGACTAACGTCTGTGGATGCAGGAAAACAGGATGGAGGAATCCAGCTGGATTCCTCAAAAATATATTATCTGTTTGTTTATTTGTTTGCATATATACTGTCATATATGATGTGTTAGAAAACCAAAAATAAATAATTGGTTATTTGGTGTTTAAATATCACTGGGCCCAAATATTGATATTTAAAAATATCATGAAAAGGAATTTCGTAGAGTCAAAAGGAAATTCTATTTTATTTCAAATAGAATTTGAAATTTCAAATGAGGGATTCAAATAGAATTTGAATATGAGAAATTCAAAGAAAATTTTGAATACGAGAAATTCAATGGAATTTGAATATAGAAATGCAAAGAGAATTTTTAAAAGTAAGGTTTTGGTTTTAAATGGATTTCGAAATAAGCTTGTTTAAATAAAACCGGGAAATTTATAAAATAGTGTTGATAAATATAATGAATAAATGATCAAGAGATAAATTGAATATTTGAATTCAAAGGAATTTAAATATGGGATTTGAAATCAAAGGAATTGAAATAGATTTGAATTCAAAGGCATTGAAATAAAATTTGAATTCAAAGGGATTCAAATAGAATTTGAATTCAAAGAAATTCAAATGGATTTGAATAAAGGAAGTTCAAATGAAATTAAAAATATAGGATTTGAAAATAGAATTCAGATGGAGATAAATATAGAAATTCAAATGAAATTTGAATATGGAATTCAAACAGAATAAAAATGGAATTTAAACTATGGAATTTGAATATGTAATTCAAATGGAGTTCAAATATAGAATTTGAATATAGAAAAATAAAGGAAATTCAAATATAGCATTTGAATAGATTTTGAATATAAAATTCAAATAGAATTGAAATAGATTTGAATATAGAAATTCAAATGAAGTTGGAAAATAGATTTAAATAGAAATTCAAATGAAGATTTAAAAGGAATGTGAATAATAGAATTCAACAGAAGTGAAATGAAAATTTGAATATAGAATTCAAATAGAAGTGAAATGGAATTCGAATATAAAATTTCTAATGGAAGTAAAATAGATCAGGAATGTTATGTTGAAATGGATTTGATCTATATTAAAATATATCAGAATAGAGTTAAAACTATTTAAACGAAATTTTAAAACGTTTATATTTATAAATATAATTAAAACGAACTCGCCGCAGCGCTGCAGTTCGTAAATTTGCGATTCGAACTTCAATTGAGTATACAGAACGCAATTGAAGTCAGGATTCTTCAAAACAAGAAACGTCGGGACCGATCTGATAATAGTTTTCTAATGGAAGAGAAAAATCTGGATTTCGTCAAATAGATTTTGAGTTATATCAAAATCAAATTTTCAGAAAAGCAGCACCAAAATCGTTTTGAAACCGTAATGGTTTATTTAATGTTATAAAAGGATTTTAAGCAAATAAAATCCGAATTTCTATTTAGAAAATTTCAGAGTTGAGTTGTAAAATATATGCGAATTCAGGTTGTGTAAATAAATATGATTTTTGAAACAGAAACCAGATTTTTGATTTATTGAATAGAATTAACTAATTTGAATAGAAATTAGTTAATGAGATTTTGAATAGATATTGGGCTTCGAATAAGTGAATTCGATTTGAAAATTTATATTCGAAATCAAACAGGAAACTAGAATTGAAATTGAAATTCAATTTGGTTATGAGCAAGTTAAATATTTTGTTTGAACATGTTATGTTCAAACAAAGAAGTGAAATAGGCAAAAAGGCTAATTAAAGAATAATTGAGCGAAACTGAATTCAATCGATTCAAAACTGAATACAAACGATTGGATTGAGTTGAATTGAATTGAAAAAAGGTGAGCATATGTTAGACAGGTATGGGATGAAGTATATGAATATTTTAATTTATGTGCCCGACAAAAAGGTACATGTTTAAATTCATATATGAGGTTTTATGCGCCGTATCGGCAAGCCGCTTGGCTTTTTCTTTTTCTTTTGAATTGGTGAGGGCCATGGGAGGCTATTTGAAATATCCCGAAGCTCCCGGTGCAGGGGAGGTTATGGCGAATTTTTCCGGGAATTTAAGGAGTTAGAATATTTTTTAAGATAATTTGATAGTTATAAATCAATTTATCGATATATGTAGAATTCGATAAGGAAATCAAAATAGAGTATTGAAACAGAAAGGGAAATATAAATTAGAAATAGAAAGCGAACCATATACATGTAAAAAAATGAATAATTGGGTTTTATAGTGTGTTTATTCGAGGTTAGTGGTTTTGCCGTTTTGAAGTTGAGGATGTTTTCAGTTAAGTTCTGAGAGGTAAATTTACCCCAACTTGATTGATTTCATTTTTAATTGGTAAATAGCAGAATCCCGCGTCGAAGAGAAGTGTTTGAAAAGAGTTAGTTGAATAAAATATTTTGGGTTGTTGTAACGATGTTTTTCACAACATTCGTTTATTCCAAGTGGTGGAACTTTGGAAATATAAAAGTAAATATTTCCCGAGTATAATTAAAGTAGTAGAAAAAGTGATAAGTGATTGAAATTGTTTTCAATTGCAAATAGAATATATTTTCTAAATACAGAAAATAAAGGAGGGCGATATTCGGAAATGTTTTTTTCAAATAGCGTAAAGGGCCAATATGGTTATTGAAAATTTTTGGTTAACAAATATTGATAGGGAAATGGAGAAGAGATTTAATTAATGAATAATTAATTAAAGAGCCCAGTGATTTGATTGATATGTTGAATGAACACTTGTTTTTATTCGATAGTTAAATCACAGACTATTGAAGTTTTTGCCAATATCGTTGTCAATATGGAGAGACCGGTTGGATTATTATCCGTGAACCACTCTGTATTGGCAGTAGCATTGCGGATCAGATTCTATGAAGATAATCGAAAATGGAGTAAAGTGCAAGGGCTTTTTTCTATTAATAGAAATTGTGACTTCGGTTTCGTTCAATCCCAGAACGAACATATATGGACGAATGTCTGACAAAGTATTTCCAATGATCAAATGGGTTGGTTTATATAAATATATATGGTTGCAACGGATTTATTCCCTTAGTATAACATCCAGAATATTTGTGCAAACTAATTAGTGATTAACGGATCTGACAATGTGACATTCAAAGTGATTGTGCTATCAATGGATAGAACGTAATCGTAGCCTCAAGCCTCAACAACCGGGAAATGACAAAAATCGGGCAGGCAGCATGGCTATGTGGGTCGCTCCCATTAGAGTGTATAATCACCTATCTAGAGATTCATTTAATTCCTTATTCTATTCGATGTTGTCCCAATCGGGAAACGGTTGCTGATCCCAACCGTTGGTGATATACATTCGATACACTCAAGCGAAATGAGTGGTCGGTCATGTATGGCCCGGGTTGCAAGACGTTCTTGTTGAACCCCAGTGTATCGCCTCTAGAGTACACTGATCGGAAGGTGGTTCCATACCTTGTCATGTTGGAAATCCAATCTCCAATAAGCGCCCTGCGGTTTTTGATTTTATACTATATATGTAGAGCGTGAGATGCAAGCGTTCTACTATTTGGTTATTTATTTGATGTAGACATTATTATAATATCACTGGATTTGATATCAAAGATATTTTGGGTTATCGTAAGGTAAAAACCATCCGTGTTTATGTGTGGATCGGTCTTACGATTATCATTTTTTTCGAAAGGATTTTGAAAGTTAAACAATTGGTTGGAGTTTACTCACATCAGTCCCATGACTGACCCAGAGTTATTTTGCTTTTGTTTTCCTTAAACTCTTGGGTGCCCAAATTTGTACGGGCAGTCAAGTAGTCAGGATTTTTCAGATTCACTTGGCGGAGCTGGAAGCAGGAGGCTTCACCAATTAGCTATAGATTATCATATTTCCGCTGTGTACTATGTTGTATCTAGAAACAGGTGTTTATAATTGTTCCAGGAATAACTGCTGTGCTCTGATGATGGTATGTATATAAAGTTACTGATTTGTATTTCGAAAGTTATGTTATATAATATATTTTATTCGTCCCGCTGTGAGATTTGTCTTCTTTGTTTTCTTCTATTCTAATATTTCTTTCTTTCTATTTCTCATCCTCTAACTTCTTTCTAATAATGATTCGTATTTCTATGCAATTTGGGTTGGACGTGTGGTATTATTAGTCAACTCAAAGGGTACTGATTTGCGGGCCATTACAATAGGGCTGTTGTAATCATTTGGGAATTGTTTGGTAAAGGGCGTGTTCCTTGTAGTCCTGAAATTAAGGAAAGGGAGCGGTGTTAACCTTGTAGCTGTGAAATCAAGGGTGTTGTACTTGGATATTGATAATAATAAAACTCTATGCAATCCAACGTTGCGTGGAACTAGACGTAGGAGTAATCCGAACTACTATAAAATCCGGTGTGTT
Source organism: Allium sativum (assembly GCA_030737875.1). NCBI lineage: Eukaryota > Viridiplantae > Streptophyta > Magnoliopsida > Asparagales > Amaryllidaceae > Allium > Allium sativum. The sequence goes on along the minus strand of CM060909.1, from coordinate 268,405,301 downwards.
CTTTCCTTTTATGCATTTTGTATTTACTTATTTCTGTGTATGTGTTTGATTCTGTGTTTGTGATCATCTCTGGTGTGTGAGATTCATATAGTAGATCAATTAAGTTTAAGATTTTCATAAATTCCTTATAAACACTATTCACTCCCCTCTCTAGTGTTTGTTTTTCCTTAAGATCTGCATTCTGCATTCCCTAACATAGATGAAATAAGCAAGCATTTATAAAAAAGGTTTATATAAATAAAAGACGATTGTGTATAAGTCGTTATGTTTTCTTCCTCTCTTAAGATAATTTTTGTCTAGATTTTTAAATGATAGATTCAATAACTAAATAACCATCCATATAAGCATAAATAATGTTGTTAATAATTATTTTAGAATATTTACACATTTTATGATGATGTCTTTGAAAAATTTGTGTTATGAATGAAATTCTCCTTGGTTAAGTAAGGAATTGTAAATGAAATAATATTACATAGTTGAATTTTGAGAATTATTGATAATTGACTTAAATTAGACATGTGTAAATTTTCCAAATACAAGAATTTAGTGATGTCAAATTAAAAGAAGGAGTAATATATAAGATGTTCCCGGTTTGGAACTTTATAATAAATAAATGGCTATAAGATATTATTCATAGTCTAAATAGATTTGGAAATTCTTAAACATGTTTCGTTTGGAAGAAATTTTCAAGTATTTTGCACGATGTTTAGGATTGGACTATCAAGTACTTAGAGATTTTGGGCAGACATATGGCCAATGTATGTACTAGATTCTGTATGTATAAGATATATATATATATATATATATATATATATATTGATAGACCTCATTCTAGTCGCATGGAAATGATTCCGGTGACAAATATAACATTATTGTTTTAAGTTTCTAAAGTGGGACAGGTATAAGATACCAGTTGAGACATCGAGTGTGTATTGAAAACTATTTGAAACTGGCAGAAATTTTTATTTAACATTTCCTAATATACAAACAAAGTAAATAGTTTAAAATGTACATAAATTAATTTGGTAAAATATAAATTGCTAAATTCACTACAAGAAAAATGATTTTTTATTGCAAAAATAAATGGCGTTTATATGCAAATGCAAGTAAAGGTGTTTTCACTAATGTGGCAAAAAATATTTCATATTCCTGCCTTCATAAAAATAAGTTCGCATGGTCCAAAATAAACGTCACCAACTATTTCTCACAATTTCCCAAGTCGGCTACTCCTCATCTTGCTTTTTTCTTTATTCAAATCTGCTAGTACACCTTCCTTCTTCCCCCTACAAGAAAAGATCCATGCTCAAAACTACTTTTTATCTTCCATTTTTTCCCCAGATCGGCTATTCGTATTCTCCTTTCAAACTGGACGAACACTTACTTGGCATACCCGAAGAATTTAGAGGTAAAATCAATTTTAATTTTTTTCCTACCTATTACTTTACTTATTTGTATTGTCTCTTCAGATATGCTATGAATTCGTCTTCGTTTTTACTTAAAACCTATTTAATATCTAACCCAGATCCAACCCTTTCTCTATGCAAGCCACCTCTTTCCCTTCATAATCCTTTTCCATTTCCTTCTTGGTTTCCACGATACTATGTTGCTACTGTTGGATGGAATTAGCAATCGAGTTGGTTGGAGTTTCACTAATATTAATGAGTACCCTAAAAACAGAAGTTACTCAGATATTATTTTTACTTAATGTGAGATAAAAACTATGAACTTGTGACTATCCATGAAGTTTAACCTACCTATGGCCTCTTTTGTTGATTACCAGGTCTCAGATTCCTGGAGATGCACAGAGTAGATGAGGAACTATAGATGGCACACTCAGAAAGATTTCGTGTGAAACCTGTGCAAGTTTCACATGGAGAAGAAAAGATAAACAGGAGCTCTCAGGTTTACATTTACAGTATTTTCTTACCTGCAATTTTAGATCCTTTTACTAATAAGTGTTACATCAATTTCTTAAATTTTATGTATGTCCAGGTCCATTCAGTAATTTATCTTGATCCAACAAATAACCAATCCTAAGCAGGTAATATATGTAGATACACAATTGTACATAGATATCCAACTTGCATGTGATAAGTTGTTACTGCTTTTTACAAATCCTAGGATGTATATAGCCTCAAAATTTGAGTTTTTTTACGGTCTTAACATGTAGTTCAAAAGGTGTGGGAGAATGAGAGGGGTGAAAAATCCTAACCGCTGCTACAGGGAGGAAGGGAGAAATAAGATCTAGGATATCTATCTTGTTGCTTGGGGAATTGAGTAGTGTAACAAATTGTGTAGGTTGGAAATGATCAAGCAATGTATGAGATATTGGAAGCACTACTGCTTTCATTCTAAATGATGCAAAATTTCTCCATACTTCCCAATTTTACTAGATTATTAACTTGTTATTCTTGCAGGTTGATCTGATGACTTTTGGTATTCATCCAATTAAAGCAATAACTCACATTTGTGATCTATAGTTGTTCTTTGTTGTTTTTGCTTTACCTCAAAATCATCAGCTTACTGTCAAATAAGGATGTGACAAGTTCATCAATGATTATTAACATGTAATATGGTTAGTTATCGTACACATTGGCATGCGGTAACCCATTAGTTGTATGAATGCAATGAGTAATAATTGTTGATTAGATGTGTTTGCTGGAATGATACCGACAAAATTAAAATGAGAAGTACTGGTTAATTTATCTCTCAAAGGACTACTAGTGTATGAAATGGCCTATGAATACTAAAAAAAGTGGAATATATTTTCTTTTCTTCTTTTGAATCATGAGAAATTTTGTGCCTATGTGCCCTTTAATGATTCAGAACATCAGTTACACTATTAAATGCAGTGGATAGAGTTGTTTCACTAGATTACCTGTTTTACTAGAGTTCCATTATTTGGTCTGTCAAACTGTACAAATTCTTCATTAAAATGTTGCTCAAAATGTTTCATCAACCATGTTTGCTTTCAGGTAGTTATAGTTGATATTCACAGTCTGGAGTTATTGTTTGGCAGACTTGATAATAATCAATTAACATAATATCATTAAATGAGATGCTTTTCTAAACAAGGTTTGGGTTAGATATTTATCATTTGCTAATTTTATTCTAATAAAATAGTTTTTTTATCATACGACTTAGTTACACTCTTTACTTTGTTATGAAAATGAGATGGCACGGTTAATGAGACAATGTTTATCAAGGATGGGTTATGACTTTAATACCATATTGATATCTTTTAGAAACAATCATCTCTTATATTTCTTGGTTCATTATGATAGATGTGGTTAAGTTTGATATGTGATGGCAATTAAACCTATTAGATCAGATCCATATCCAACTTAGTCGATTTCAAATTTAGTTAAGTTGATTTTTCTAGGTTCACAATATACATTGTAAAAACTATACCATATCCAATTTGGGATTTTGTTCGCATCGTGTAACGACCTAGAGATTCTCGACTCCGAAAATCGACACAAATACCAATGTCGACTATTCAGACATCGGAAATACTGGATAGTTAATAGAAAGAAGTTAGAGGGTGAGAATAGATAAGGTAGAACTAGAATAGAAGAAGAAGAAGAACACAACAACATCTGAGTAACACGAATCTCACAGCGGAACAAATAAAATATAGTATACAAAATAACATTGAAACATAAATCTGTATTTGTATATTAGAGTACAACACTTACATCACATCGGAAATAAACAATAGCTATAAAATGTTGCTGAAGCCTCCTGCTCCAAGCTCCATCTAGTGTATCTGTAAATCCTGACTACTTGACTGCCCGTACAAATTTGGGCACCTAAGAGTTTAGGGAAAACAAAACAAATAAACTCTGGGTCAGTCATGGGACTGGTGCGAGTAAACTCCAACCACTTGGTTTAACTTTTTAAAATCCTTTTCAAAAGAAAAGATAATGGTAAGACCAATCCACACATAAACACGGATGGTTTTTACCTTACGATAACCCAAAACGTTTTCAAAATTAATACCTTTCTGATATTATAATTATGTCTAATCACAAATAATTAACAATCTAGCAGAACGCTTGCATCTCATGCTCCACATATATATAGTATTCAATCAAAACGGAGGGCGCTTATTGGAGATTGGACTCCGACAAGGTTTGGGACCACCTGCCGATAGTGTATCTCTAGAGAGGAATACACCGAGTTCAACAAGAATGTCTTGCAACCCGACCCACACATGACCGACCACTCATTTCTCTTGAGCGTACCGAATATATTGTCACCTACGTTGCTAGCAACATAACCGTTCCCGGGAGATACATAAGCGAAAAGGAGTAACAAATATGAATATTCTCTAGATGGTGATAGTACACCCTAATGGGAGCGACCCACTTAGCCATGCTGCCTGCCTGATTTTTGTCATTTCCCGGTTGATGAGGCTTGAGATCGTAACGTATCTTTTGACAGATCACACGTCCATTTACTTTAAATGCCACATCGTCATACCCACCAAATCACAAATTGATTTCCCCAAATATACCATGGTTATAAAGCTAAGAGAAACGAATTCCTCCGCCACCTAACGTGGATACGTTTGAAGCGATCTGCTTACGTGATCCATTAGATATACTCTATCAGACATTCGTTCATACACGTTGTCCTGGGACTGGACAAACGAAGGCACTATTCTGTAAATCCATCTTAGGAATTTCTACCTAGGATCGCCAGAACAGCCCTTGCATAACTCCGTCTTCAATTATCTTCATCATGTTTGATTCGCAACGCTAATGCCCATATAGAGTGGTTTTCATAAAATGAAACTGATCCCGGTCTCTTCGTATTGACAACGGAAATGGTCAAAAATCTTTGATAGTCGGTGATTTAACTATCAAAGGAAAACAAATGTGCAAACAACGGTCGTATTTCCAAATGGAAATCTTCCCGAGCAAATCATCAATCAACCCTGGTCCCCTTTAATTTTATTTGCCATTCAATTATTCGTTTCCCTATTTCCGTATCCTTATATTCATAAATTCTTATTTCCATATTAGAAAACATTTCCATATTTACTCCTGTTTCTTATTTTCTATATTAGAAAACATTTTTGATTCTTACTTGGAAAACATTTCCAAAACCCCTTCATTGGATTTAAACAGATGTTTAAATAAAACATCGCCATGCCAACTCGAACCATTAACACTTATTAACTAAATTCGGTTAACTAACCTTCACTATCGAACCTTAACCATTCCTTAGTTAAAAATGAGGTCAATTAAGTTGGGGTATAATTACCTCTCATACCTTACCTGAACAACATTCCTAACCTCGAAATAGACAAAGCTTACATTTTAAATCTTCAACAACTTCCTTACGAAATTCTCGGATTCTATTTACGAATCCACTTCTTTTACAGAAATCATTGATCATAACAACAGTGTTACAATCCCATGCTGCCGAAATATAATAACTTGAATATAACTATTATTTCTTAATTTAAATAAACAAATAAATGTTTTATTTAATAACAAATTTTTATTTAAAACCCGGAAAGTAGATAATACTTTCCTACCTTTGATATATTTGAGTCCGAATGTATAATCCTCTCTCGAACAATCTCTATTCGATAACTCCCTTTTGAATAAACTGCATTCGTTAACGCCTCTTCGAATAAACTATATTCGATAACTCTCTTTCGAATAAATTATATTCGATAATCTCCTTTTCAAATAACTACTATTCGACTAACTCTATTCCAATAACCATTATTTGATTAACTCTAATTCGATTAACTCTGTTCGATTAACTCTATTCGATTAACTCTAGTTCGATTAACTCTATTCGATTAACTCTATTCCGATTTACTCTATTCAATTAACTCTATTCGACTAACTCTAATTGATTAACTCTATTTCCAGTAATTAATATTATCTTCACCCTAATCCCTACCTTATTCAAATTCACATTTGAATTTCTATTTTCAAATCCCAATTTTCTTTATAATGTTTTAATTTATAAAATAACTATTTTAATCCATTATTCACATCGAATGTGAATAATATTTCTTATATAAAATCCACTAAGTTTGATTTCATATTTTTAAAATAATATCTCACTTCCAAACTCTATTTATACTTATATTTATAGAATTATTCATACGAAATTTCCTTTTTATTCCTAACACTTATATCTCATTTATAATTCTCTTTATAAATGCTGAGTTCACCTACTATTTAAAATATCGGTGTCAAAACTGATTTCTACTCTATATAAGTTCAGACTTGTGTACTCAATTTATCCAATGATAAATAATTTACTTAATTTATAAATATTATTTATAAATAAATCTTTTCATTTATCTGTTAAAACACAACTTTCTATCTAATTGTACTTTAAGTTAATCTTTCCATTTATCTGTTAAAACAGCTTTGTATCTACTCCTTTTATAAAATTCCATTTCATTTTATAAAATACTACCTTTTTCAATTTCCTATTTATTTCCCAGATAATTCCTTTTCTATTTTATTTATTTTACAATATTTCCTTTTTAATTCTATTTGTTTTCCAAATAAATATTCCTTTTATAATTCTATTTATTTTCAAAATAAATATTCCTTTTATGAAATCCTTTGATTTTGTAAATATTTTATTTTCAATATACATTTGAAAATTTCCTTTTGTACATTCTTGTATCACTTACGGTATTATAATATCCAACCATAAGGATTGATCATCTTTCAAACATACATAATCAATAACATATTATATACCACATCATATATCACAATATATGATAAACAGTAACAAAAATGTTGAGGAATCTAGTTGGATCCCTTCAACCTGTTTACCTGCATCCACAGATATTAAATAATATAATTAACATCTATTTCATTTCAACGTGAAATATTCTGATCAACAGAATCAATATTTAATTAACGATATATATATATATATATATATATATATCTATATATGACTATATCTGAAACGACCCGAACTTCCCCGGTAAGGAAAGCCCGGATAGAATAGAGAACAAGCCACAAAGGAACGCAGACGGAAGAACATTTCATTGTATATTACAACAATTCCATCAGAATACAGGAATATACAGAGTATGAACAAATATTACACAACGGAAAATATCAGAGATTACAATACATTACATAGCAGCGGAAAATAATACTAAATACAACTGAAGAAGATACATGGATACAAAGCTTTCCGGATATCGTTCCTGCTGTAAACTCGGTTCCTATGAATATAAATCTGCAAAAACCAAAACTACTAGCAGCCCATGTCAAAAATAAGGGAACCCAGAGTTTAGGTTAAAACAATAAACTCCAGGTCAGTCATGTGACTGGTGTGAGAACTAAAACAGTTATTAATCTTTATTTTAAAGTTAGGTAAATCAAGGGACCACGCCGTATAACACGGAATGGGTTTCCTCCCAAGAATACTGGTGCATAAAACGACAGTGCAATGCTAAGTAAAGAACAATGAAGCTATTATAAGACCCAGGTCCCATCACACAATGCACCACAAACCAGAGGATAGGGTTTTACCTTATAATAGCCAAAGAAAGCTTGATACGTTTTAAAACAGATTATTTTGATAGTACTATAAGTGTATAGTGTCAAAACAATTTCTATCATAAGTATCAATCATAGGCGGCATGAATGCCCCATACCACTATGTCGCCATATATAGGTATACAATCAAAACCGCAGGACGTCGTATTTGGAAATTGAATTTCCTCCATGAACCAAGGCAAAGGATAGTCCTAACCGAATTTGAGACGCTCTAGCCCGCCCCTCAGGATCAGAAAGCATCGACCCTTGGAGCCACAGGGTCGGTCCACCGATGTGGATTAGACGAAATCCTGAACACTACGTCTCCCCGCCCTATGGGGCGTAAATGAGCCAACGAATGACTCTATCGGTTCGAGAACGACCGATATATCCGAGGCGCCTCGCAACAGCAACAACCACATAAGTCAAACTCGTCAGGGCGTGTAAACCCACTGACGCCACTTCTAGCTAGAAAGAGACGCATGTCCTCCCTGGATCCTTCTCCCGTTTCTGGTTCACAACCGGGGTGTGAGGCTTGCAAATCTACGCTGCACAAAGCTACGCCACACAGGCTGTGCTTTGATCATCAACCACAAGACTCTGCTTTTCAATAGAAGCCTTGATCATTTGCATCTTAGCATGCCACACAGGCAAACCACTCTATGCAACTGATATCAGTCACACAGTCCATTTACAAGTCCGTTCTGGGTCTGAACGAAACCGGGGGCACCTAGTACCCCGCATATCCATCGATCTCCAAGTACGTCTGGACGATCACCAACTGATTCTCTCCTCTTGGGTGTACGGCCCAATAAAGATCATCAGTAATTATCCAAACGACGTGAAGACCTCCGGTCTTTAACACCGTCTTCATCTTTGACACAACGTCGAATCAGTTATTCAGAATGGGATAAACCCGGTCTTTCTGAATAACTCGCGTATATAATAAACATGTGTTACACAAACACAACATACGCCTCATTCCAATTCATCAGTCACTAACCGTAAATTAACAAGAGAATAATTCCCCAAACATTAACCCCGAAGGCCGAAACCAACATCAGATCAATACCCTGGAAACCATTCTGTTTAGCTGACCTATAGTTAGTTTCTAAATTTCACATTCTTAGGGAAAGATTCCCATTAATTTTATCAAAGATAAATTCCTTTAAATTTATTCTTTAATCATCCTTTGAAAATCGATTCAAACCAAATTTTGGTTTATCCAAACTAGTCGGGATTAACGAACCTTACCGAAGTAATCAATTGTTAAATTTCCTAACCCCTACCTGTTCATCCCATGAAGTAAAACCGGTAATACTTCATATCTAACACCACGGTGTTATCGGTAAATTCAATTACCATTTCACGTTCAAATCTAATTAAAGATTTAACTATCGCCTAGAGCAAAACTGGTGATACTTCATTCTCGATCTTTTCAATCTAATTAAAGATTCACCAAAACTCCACTTAGTTTTAATCTTTAACTGGGTTACAGAATCAGTGTCATTTAAAACACGGTTCACGATAAACCACAAAATCACATCACATTTCAATCAGTCCCTAACCGTAAATTAGCAAGTGAGCAATTCTCTAAGTATTAACCCCGAAGGTCAAAACCAACATCAGATCAATACCCTAGAAACCATTCAACTTAACTAATCTCTAGTTAGTTTCTGATTTTCTTAACTCCTTTGGGTCTAAGAACAGTATTATTGAAGATACCATTCACAACAACCCAAAATCACACTCCATTAATTATCGGGTTAAAGAACAAGTGTTATTTAAAACATTGTTCACGATAAACCCAAAAGTTAATACCAATTCAATTCCAATTAAATATTATTTAATTGGTATACTTCATTAAATCTAAATAAAAAGAATTAATCATTTTCTCAACCGGGCTTAAGAACAGTGTTAATGAAGACACCATTCACGACAAACCCAAATCACATTTGATATTAAATACAAGGTTCTAAATAGAAAATATATCGGCTTATATTCAACATCAAATTCTACGATCAACAAATATCGTATTGGAAATAACGATATATATATATATATCTTTCAAATTTCCGTAACGCTGTCTGTATAATCACGAAATCCAGCATCGAAATATTCCAAAGGCAATTTCGATTCAAATCCATTCCAATGCAATTATTGGAAATTCTAGTTATTTTCAAAACCATTTCAAATCCAATTTATTTATTTTTAAAAGAAATAAATTACTATTCTAGTTCAAAACTAGTTCATTTCGATAAAATCCTATTTTTATCTTTTCAAATATGGAGTTTTTCATCCCAATTCTTTCTAAATCATTCCTTATGATTTTACACAAATTATTACTATTTTTAATAATTTTATCAAGGCCCGTACAGTCGATTTCCATCAACGGCCATCGAACTGCACTTACAGCGACCTTTTTCAAATCTGACTTGGACATAATTCCAAATCCAACCGTTAGATTTCAAATTTCTAATATTCGTTAGAAAGCTCTTTTCGATACGAACCCAACGGTTCCGGTTTTAGGAGAATCCGATGGTCGGATCTCCCGCAATATCCATTCGAAGTTAATGGTCGAAATTCACGAACTACTGCAGCGCGGCGCGTTCTATTCAGGCCATTATATTATATATATATTATATATAATATATATATAATATATACTCCGTCGATTTCCTTTTAAAACGTATTTTATAAATCGTTTTAAATTCGTTTTCGAAACGATTTCAACTTCATTTTCAAATTCAAATCAAGATTGAATTTTCCCTTACAAATTCGTTTTAAATTCATTTCAAATTGATTTCAATTCAAATTGATTTCTAATTCAATTTCAGTTCGTTTTCAATTCAATTCAATTTCAATACGAATTCATTTCTATTCAATCTCAATTCGAATTTCAATTCTTTTCAATATATCAGATTTTGAAATCACTTTCGATATTCATTATAAAATGAATAAAATCGATATAAATATCGTTCACGTCAAAATGGCATCAATCTAATCAACACGACTTCATATATTTCTATTTTAAAATATTCTATTTCAAATATTTCTTTTTTTTAATATTTTATTTCAAATATTCTATTTCAAATATTTCTTTCTCAAATATTTATATTGAAAACTGGAATCAGGCCCAATCAATTACCATAGATTTTACTGCTATGGACTTCCATACAACACATGTATATATCAACAACGACAAATAATCAACCATCATCCAAAGTGCATTCTACACTGTATAAGCATCAAATACAAATATTCAATGCTTATAACAGTCTGTCAATCAATCGATCGACATACAACTAATTATTGGAATTAGTGTATGTTATATATCATCCCAATACCTGTGTGGGGTGTAACAACCCGAAAATCTGGGCCAGTTTAAAATTTTTATTTTGGCAATTTTAGCGAATTTTGAATATTTAAAATGAATTATTTTAAATAATATCGACGAGAAATTTAATTTGAATAGAATTCGAACATATATATTTATATACGTCGTCGTTAGAATATAAATAATTATATATAATTATAAATAGAATTGAAAATGGCGTGGTAGTTCGATATTTCGATTTCAAACTTAAATTGAATGTACCGGGTGCAAAACAAACCGGATTTTAGTGAAACCAAAAATAATGGAATCTAATTGGGAATATCTTTCCAACGAACCCGAAAAATCGAGATTTCATAGCGGGAATCAAAAGATATGTCCAGTTGAAAATTCTGAATAGTCGCTATGGAATTCAGGCCCTTAAAAATAGCCATTTTGCAAACGACCTCGGATTTCGACGAAACCACTTTTGTTGGATCCGTGATATCAAGTTATTGCTAGATTCCAAATTTCATAATTTTTCGAATCAATATGTGAGCGTGGCAAAGGAAAACGTGTTTGACCAGTTTCAGTTGATTTTAATCGACTGGAAAATGGCCATTTTTCCAACGGTCTCAGAATTCGACGAAATTTGTTTTGTTAGGACCGTATCATCAATACGAAGCTAGAAAATATTTTTCTGGATTTTTTTCGAGTTAGTATGTGGCCCTGGTAAATTGAAATGTGCGTTCAAATTCAATATATAGAGTTATATGTTGATTTTGACGAAAACTGATCGAAACGATCGAATCAGCTTACGATACATATCCCATTATGTTCGGAATGGGGGTAATTAGCTATGGAAGGCAGGCGGTGGGTTTCGTTTCGAGTTCGAATGAAAAAGTTACTTTTTAGAAATAAAAAAAAATATAAATTTACATATAGCCCCCCCCCCCCAATTTTATTTTCCCTCTTCCCCGTCATTCAACCAGAGATAAAAAAAGAGAGAAATGGGGCGATGGAGGGGGGCGATTCGCCGCCGCCGCCACTCCATCGCGACCCCAGGTGGCGCGCCGAGCCCCCCCGCTGCGCCGCCCCCTCTCCTTCTTCTTCCCCCTCCGCTTCTTCCCCTTCCACCGCTCCCTCCTCTTCTCCTTTTCCCTTCTGAAAACCCGCCGCACCCTCTCCCTCCTAAAACCCTAGCCGCCCTCTCCTCGACCCTGCGCGCGCCACCCACCTCGCCAGCACCCTGCGCCTCTCCCTCCTCTTCAAAAACCGCCGTGCTTTTCCCCCCTCGAGCTGTAAGTTTTTATTTTATTTTTCTATTTTTAGTTATCATTTTATTTGATTTTAAAACTGAAGTTTATTCGATAGGAAAATTAGAGATAGAATTTTTATTCGATAGGAAAGTTAAAGATATGATTTTTATATGATAAAGAAGTTAAAAATATAATTTTTATCGTATGTAAAGGTTGAAAATATAATTTTCATATTATATAGATAATAAAAATATAATCTTTTATATTGTAGAAGGATAAAAATATGATATTTACATAGTAGGAACTATAAAAATATAATCTTTATAAGATAGAGAATATAAAAATATCATCTTTGTATATGTAGCGAAATAAAAATCTGATTTTTATTATAAATACGTTGAAATAAAGAGGTGATTTTTATAGTGATGAAATAAAAATGAAATCTTTATATTTGAAAAAGCGAAATCTTTTTATAAAGAATAGCATGATAAAAATATAATCTTTATTCTATTAACATCGATGTAAAAATAAAAAATTTATCTATATAGTAGCGATGTAAAAATAGAATTTTTATCTATATCGTAGTGATGTAAAAATAGAATTTTTATCTATATAGTATCGATGTAAAAATGGGATTTTTATCTATATAGTGGCGATGTAAAAATTGAATTTTATCCCTATGGAGTGATAATAAAAATATGATTTTTATATACATAACAACAATATAAAAATGTGATTTTTATATATGCAGTGGCTACGAACGACGAAATAGACAAAGGGCGAGCACGACAAAGATTTCCTACACAAGAAGTGTCGTGGAGTTGGGATAGCTATAGGTGAGAATTTCTCACTCTTCAATTTCTTTTTCTAGTTATATATATATACTAGGATGCAGACGGTGCTTAGCAGCACCCGACACCCGTCGTCCACAAACCATGGACGGCTTGTTTGTTTGATTGATGTGTTGTGAAAATTGTTTGTAATGTTGATGTGAAATCGATAATAAATGTAGATAGTTGAAATAAATATTTTATCGTTAAAAATATAATTTTTAACGTAAATGTGAATAAATAGATAATTATAAACAAATCGGCCGATTTGTTTATATACACTGATTTGACTGATATTGATTGGGACGATAAATTTTACACATTGCCCAACTGCACAAATAAAAATCTGTGGTTGTTGATTTGATACCCCACACAGGTGTTGGGATGATATTTGGCGTACACTAATTCCAATTATTTAATTGTATGTCGATCGATTGGTCGACAGGCTGTGTAAGCGTTAAGTATTTATATTTAATGCTTATGCAGTTGCGTGGTGCACTTTGGATGATGGTTGATTGTTTATCGTTGCTATTATATATACATGTATTGTATGGAATCCATATAATTAACACTATATGGTGATTGATTGGGCCTCATTCCAATCGGGAAAATAAGGAATATTATAAAAGAAAATTCATGTGTTGAATATAAAAATAGTCATGTGTTGAAACTGTTTATGTGTTGAGTAAAATATTTTAACAATAAAATCTACATCTTTATCATATTTAAAATTAGAACTACTTCCCAGTAGGAGTCTAATTAAAAATCAAACGATAGATACCATAATTTTATAAAATATTTTACATAACAAAAATAGTGATGTGTTGACAGTACTCATGTGTTGAGATTAGTCGTGTGTTGAAAGAAATATAGATTCATGTGTTGAATAGAATAAATATTCATTTGTTGAATAGAATAAAGAATTTATTGAAATATATAAAGCCGTGTTGATTAGAGTTGCGCTATTTTGACGTGAACGATATTTATATCGATTATATTCGTTTTTATAATGAATATAGAAAAGAAGTGATTTCAAAATATAACGTTTTGAAAATATTATCATTTATATAGTAATGATATGAAATATTCAATTTTGATTTGAAATTGAGTGTAGCGTCGAAATGGTTTTGAAAATGAATTTAAAACGATTTATAAAATACGTTTTAAAAAGGAAATCGACGAAATATATATAATATATATATTATATATAATGGCCTGAATAGAACGCGCCGCGGCAGTTCGTGAATTTCGACCCTTGACTTCGAATGGACATTACGGGAGATCCGACCGTCGGATTCTCCTAAAACCGGAACCATTGGGTTCGTATCGAAAAGAGCTTTCCAATGAATAATATAAATTTGAAATCTAAGGGTTGGATTTGGAATTATGTCCAAATCAATTTCAGAAAAGGTCGCTGTAAGTGCAGTTCGATGGCCGTTGTTGGAAACCGACTGTACGGGCCTTGATAAAATTATTAAAAATATTGATAATTTGTGTAAAATCAAAATATGTGAATTGGAAAGAACCGGGATGAAAAACTCCACATTTGAAATGATAAAAATAGATTTTTGCCGAAATGAACTAGTTTTGAACTAGAATTAAAATCAATTTATTTTTGAAATAAATAAATTGAATTTGAAAGTGATTTTAAAAATAATCAATATTCCCAATACGTGAATTGGACTGGAGTTGAATCGAAATTATCTTTGGAATATTTCGATATTGGATTTCGTGACTATACAGATATTGTTATGGGAATTTGAAAGAAATATTTTATATCGTTATTTCCAATACGATATTTGTTGGTTTCAGGATTTGATATTGAATATAAGCCAGTATATTTTCTATTCAGAGCCTTGTATTTAATATCAAATGTGATTTGGGTTTGTCGTGAATGGTGTCTTCATTAACACTGTTCTTAAGCCCAATAGAGAAAAAGATTAAATCTTTCTATTTAGATTTAACGAAGTGTATCAATTAAATAATATTTAATTGGAATTGAATTTGAATTGGTTTTTGGGTTTATCGTGAGCGGTGTTTTGAACAACACTTGTTCTTTAACCCGATTAACAATCAAATGTGATTTGGGTTTGTCGTGAATCGTGTTTTAGATGACATTGGTTCCTTAACCCAGTTAAAGACAGGATGTTGATTTTTGAAAGGATTAAAACTATGTAGAGTTTTAATGAATATTTTATTAGATTAAAATGTGAATTGATAATTTAAATAATCAAATCTGAAAGGTGATCGACAGTGGAGTACCACCAGTTTTTCTCCAAAGCGATAGTTAAATCTTTAATTAGACTTGAACGTGAAATGGTAATTAATTTTATCGATAACACCGTGGTGTTAGATATGGAGTATTACCAGTTTTGCTCCATGGGATGAATAGGTTGGGATTGGGAAATAAAATAAATAATTACTTCGGTGTGGTTCGCTAATCCCGACTAGTTTGAAATGACATCCAGAGGAAGATTAAAGAATAAATTTAAAAGAATATATCTTGGATAAAATTAATGGGAACCTTTCCCTAAGAATGTGATTTTGTGAATAAAAGAATATTCTGAATTGGAATGAGGCGTTCGTTGTGTTTGTGTAACATTTGTTTATTATATACGTGGGTTATTCAGAAAGGCCGGGTTTATACCCATTCCGAATAACCGATTCGATGAGATGTCGAAGATGAAGACGGTGGTTGAAGACCGGAAGTCTTCACATCGTTTGGGTGATTACTGATGATCTTGATTGGGCTGTACACCCAGGATGAGGGAAACAGTTGGTGATCGTCCAGACGTACTTGGAGATGGATGGATATGCGAGGAAAGTGCCTCTGGTTTCGTTCAGACCCAGAACGAACTTGTAAATGGATTGTGTGTCTTACATTGGATTTTATTCTGTGTTGATTGATCTCTATTAAATATACATCTGTTTGGCGGCGGAGAATTTATTCTCTTGCTTAACGCCCTTCTCTGAGACGTACGAGCTCAGAGGTTGTATATCGATGGACATCAGTCGCATGGAGTGAATTGTCAGTGTGGCACGCGTAAGTGGCAATTGATCAGGGCTTCTGTTGAAAAGCAGAGTCTTGTGGTTGATGATCAAAGCATGGCCTGTGTGGCGTAGCTTTGTGTATAACGTGAATTCGCGAGCCTCACCCCTCGGTATGAGTCAAAAACGGGAGACGGACCGCTGGGAGAGCACGACGTTTCTTTCTAGCTAGGGTGGTGTCAGTGACCTACCAGCCCTGACATTTATATACTTTTCACCTGTGTGGTTGTTGGAATGCGAGGCGCCTCGGATATAGGTCCGTAAGGACCGGGAAACGTGTGTTCAGGAATAACTAATCCTCAAAAGTAAGAGAGGACCGGCCTAGCCGATTCCAAGGATCAAAGTGGGGTCTTGGGACATTTGCTAGAGTGTCTCGAACACGGAGAGGAGCTTGCCCTTTGCCTCGACTCATGACGGAAATCCAATTTCCAATACGTGATATTTCGGTTTTAATTGTAGAACTAGTATGGCGACATGATAGATGGTACCCATGCCGCCTATGATTGATATTTATGATTTGAATTGTTTTGACACTATGCACTTATAATAGTATCAAATAATGTGTTTTAAACGTATCAAGCATGTTCTGGCTGTTATAAGGTAAAAACCCTATCCTCCGTCTTGCGTTGCATTGTGTGATGGGACCTGGGTCTTATAACAGCTTCATTTTTCTTTATTTAGCATTGCGCTGTTTGTTTTATGCACTGGTATTCTTGGGAGGAAACCTGTTCCGTGTTTTACGGCGTGGTCCCTTGATTTACCTAACTTTAAAAATAAAGATCAATAACTGTTTTAGTTCTCACACCAGTCACATGACTGACCTGGAGTTTATTGTTTTAACCTAAACTCTGGGTGCCCCTATTTTCCACACGGGCAGCTAGTAGTTTTGGTTTTGCAGATTTATATTCACAGGGTCCTGATTTACAGCTGGAACGATGCTCGAAAAGCTCTGTATCCGTGTATCACTTTCAGTTGTGCTTTTGTATTATTTTCCGCTGCGATGTATTTAAATGTAATTTATTTAAATCTCTGATATTTTCTGTGTAATATTTATTCATTTATACTCTGTATATTCTTGTATCTGATGGAACTGTTGTAATAACAATGAAATGTTCTTCTGTCTGCGTTCTATTTTGTCTTGTCCTCAACGCCATCCGTGCTTTCCTTCACGGGGAAGTTCGGGTCGTCTCAGTTTGGCATCAGAGCTTTGGTTTACAGAGCTCGAGAACAAGACACATTAGAACCATACGAAAGAATTCATCAGATATTGGATTAGTAATATCCAATTAGAATGACTCGTTAGAGATAGGATCAGTAGCATCCTAGAACGAGTGTGAAGAGTATATTTTTCAAATAAAAACCATTTGTTTTGAAAATTTAATTCGTTTTATATGTATTTGAATATTTATTTATTTTGAATATGGACAATCGAGTATATAAAGATTTCGCGTATACGCGTCATGAACGTATATTCGAAGTTTTAATATACTAGATAGATATAGGATCACACTCTAGTTGCCCGGGGATAGCTCTGATAATGCTGCAGCATTACCAGTATTTATTTTCGAGTGACGAAGGTGTGATTCCTATATATTTCCATTAGACTGGTGTGAGAACCAAAACTAATATAGCTAGAATACATTGTTGTGAATTAGCATCAAAAACATGATTTTCTGCATATGGATCAAAGTCATGAATTTGAAACGTTAATCCACTAATTGATTGATGTTTGTGTTGTTTGTTTATTTGTTTGATAATTTTGAACCATTTAGCCTAATAGAAACAAATACTGAATTGTATTGAAAATTGGTCGCATTTGCTTGCATATACATGTACTTACATTGAACAGGTCATAGCAAGGAGGCTAGAGCAGAGAATAAAATTTGTTTGCCCGACAAATAGGTACATGTTTACCATAATTTACTGTTTTATTTGGGTGATGATGATTTTATGAGCCGATTGGATAGCCGCTTGGCTTTTTCTTTTTCTTTTTGAGATCAGAAGGCCTATATGGAAATTTCGGGATTTTCCCGTTGCTCCCGGTGCAGGGGAGGTTATGGCGAAATTTTTCGAAAATTTAGGGTGTTAGCCAAATTTTTGAAAAATTTGAAAAGTTCTTAGAAACTGAAAAGTTGAAGAACTTAAGCCGTAGTCAAAATAATGGAAATCCATTGTTATGTTCCTTTTCGGCCTTTGGTTTAGAGAAGATTAGAATATCATCAATAAAACCAGAACAAATTTATTCAATTAAATCACACATTGAACTGATTAGAAAATAGTTAGAAATATATACTTGTGCATTATATATGTTGAACAGGAAATTAGATAGCTGTTGAGTAAAGACTTTATTTACGTGCCCGACAAATAGGTAAACCTTAATGAGTTGGATGCGAAATATTATTATATCAACTCCTGTGAATGCCATTGGATGCGGAGTGCTGGTTATTCTGTGTGAAGTAATAAACATCGCCATAGGATGGCAACAATTAATTTTGAACTACATTACATAGCATACTTCTGGAAGATAGGCATACTTCATCATATACCACATAAGCATTTGGAGCTTGTGTGACGAGGTGGAAGATTTACCATACGAGTGAGAGGCTTGTATGGCGATGACTATATTTTACAGGTTGAACTGATGACTGATATGGACAATATAAAATTGTAACAGTAAAATTGCTAGATTAATAAAAACCCCACACGGGTCTAGAGTTGACAATAATCACGTCTCTCTAGTTATTAGATACGACACATGGACTATTTATTTCCCACACGGGACGAGGTGACGAGGATTTATCCTCTGGAGCATTTAAAATACACACTCCCTCAGGCTTTGACAGGGTGAGGAGAATTTATTCTCTGGAGTTATTATCAATACACGCTCCCCTGTAAACACCATAATATATCACTATAAATATGTGTATGCTTATTAGGATTTATTGGGTACCTAATACGGCCCAATAAATTTCCAAACCTCTCCCCGTACAAAGGAGGTTATGGCGAAATTTTTCGAAAATTTCGGGTGTTAGCCAAATTTTTGAAGAATTTGAAAATTCTCAGAAACTGAAAAGTTGGAGAATGAAAGCCAGATCGAACGTAGAGTTGATTAATCAAACCACCTTCGACTTTGTTCCTTTTCGGGGACGAAAAGTTTTAAGTGGGCGAGATTGTAACAACCCGAAAATCTGGGCCAGTTTAAAATTTTTATTTTGGCAATTTTAGCGAATTTTGAATATTTAAAATGAATTATTTTAAATAATATCAACGAGAAATTTAATTTGAATAGAATTCGAACGTATATATTTATATACGTCGTCGTTAGAATATAAATAATTATATATAATTATAAATAGAATTGAAAATGGCGTGGTAGTTCGATAATTCGATTTCAAACTTCAATTGAATGTACCGGGTGCAATTGGAATCTAATTGGGAATATCTTTCCAACGAACCCGAAAAATCGAGATTTCATAGCGGGAATCAAAAGATATGTCCAGTTGAAAATTCTAAATAGTCGCTATGGAATTCAGGCCCTTAAAAATAGCCATTTTGCAAATGACCTCGGATTTCGACGAAACCACTTTTGTTGGATCCATGATATCAAGTTATTTCTAGATTCCAAATTTCATAATTTTCGAATCAATATGTGAGCATGGCAAAGGAAAACATGTTTGACCAGTTTCAGTTGATTTTAATCGACTGGAAAATGGCCATTTTTCCAACGGTCTCAGAATTCGACGAAATTAGTTTTGTTAGGACCGTATCGTCAATACGAAGCTAGAAAATATTTTTCTGGATTTTTTTCGAGTTAGTATGTGGCCCTGGTAAATTGAAATGTGCGTTCAAATTCAATATATAGAGTTATATGTTGATTTTGACAAAAACTGATCGAAACGATCGAATCAGCTTACGATACATATCCCATTATGTTCGGAATGGGGGTAATTAGCTATGGATGGCAGGTGGTGGGTTTCGTTTCGAGTTCGAATGAAAAAGTTACTTTTTAGAAATAAAAAAAATTACATATATCCCCCCATTTTCTTTTCCCTCTTCCCCGTCATTCAACCAGAGATAAAAAAAAAGAGAAATGGGGCGACGGAGGGGGCGCGATTCGCCGCCATCGCCACTCCATCACGACCCCAGGTGGCGCGCTGAGCCCCCCCTGCTGCGCCGCCCCCTCTCCTTCTTCTTCCTCCTCCGCTTCTTCCCCTTCCACCGCTCCCTCCTATTCTCCTTTTCCCTTCTGAAAACCCGCCGCACCCTCTCCCTCCTGAAACCCTAGCCGCCCTCTCCTCGACCCTGCGCGCGCCACCCACCTCGCCAGCACCATGCGCCTCTCCCTCCTCTTCAAAAACCGTCGTGCTTTTCCCCCCTCAAGCTGTAAGTTTTTATTTTATTTTTCTATTTTCAGTTATCATTTTATTTGATTTTAAAACTGAATTTTATTCGATAGGAAAATTAGAGATAGAATTTTTATTCGATAGGAAAGTTAAAGATATGATTTTTATATGATAAGGAAGTTAAAAATATAATTTTTATCGTATGTAAAGGTTGAAAATATAATTTTCATATTATATAGATAATAAAAATATAATCTTTTATATTGTAGAAGGATAAAAATATGATTTTTACATAGTAGGAACTATAAAAATATAATCTTTATAAGATAGAGAATATAAAAATATCATCTTTGTATATGTAGCGAAATAAAAATCTGATTTTTATTATATATACGTTGAAATAAAGGGGTGATTTTTATAGTGATGAAATAAAAATGAAATCTTTATATTTGAAAAGGTGAAATCTTTATATTTGAAAAGGCGAAATCTTTTTATAAAGAATAGCGTGATAAAAATATAATCTTTATTCTATTAACATCGATGTAAAAATAATTTTTTTATCTATATAGTAGCGATGTAAAAATAGAATTTTTATCTATATAGTAGCGATGTGAAAATAGAATTTTTATCTATATAGTAGCGATGTAAAATTGGGATTTTTATCTATATAGTGGCGATGTAAAAATAGAATTTTATCCCTATGGAGTGATAATAAAAATATGATTTTTATATACATAACAACAATATAAAAATGTGATTTTTATATATGTAGTGGCTACGGACGACGAAATAGACAAAGGGCGAGCACGACAAAGATTTCCTACACAAGAAGTGTCGTGGAGTTGGGATTGTTATAGGTGAGAATTTCTCACTCTTCAATTTCTTTTTCTAGTTATATATATATACTAGGATGCAGACGGTGCTTAGCAACACCCGACACCCGTCGTCCATAGACCATGGACGACTTGTTTGTTTGATTGATGTGTTGTGAAAATTGTTTGTGATGTTGATGTGAAATCGATAATAAATGTAGATAGTTGAAATAATATTTTATCGTTAAAAATATAATTTTTAATGTAAATGTGAATAAATAGATAATTATAAACAAATCGGCTGATTTGTTTATATACACTGATTTGACTGATATTGATTGGGACGATAAATTTTACACATCGCCCAACTGCACAAATAAAAATCTGTGGTTGTTGATTTGAAACCCCACACGGGTGTTGGGATGATATTTGGCGTACACTAATCCCAATTATTTAATTGTATGTCGATCGATTGGTCGACAGGCTGTGTAAGCGTTAAGTATTTATATTTAATGCTTATGCAGTTGCGTGGTGCACTTTGGATGATGGTTGATTGTTTATCGTTGCTATTATATATACATGTGTTGTATGGAATCCATATAATTAACACTATATGGTGATTGATTGGGCCTCATTCAAATCGGGAAAATAAGGAATATTATAAAAGAAAATTCATGTGTTGAATATAAAAATAGTTATGTGTTGAAACTGTTTATATGTTGAGTAAAATATTTTAACAATAAAATCTACATCTTTATCATATTTAAAATTAGAACTACTTCCCAGTAGGAGTCTAATTAAAAATCAAACGATAGATACCATAATTTTATAAAATATTTTACATAACAAAAATAGTGATGTGTTGACAGTACTCATGTGTTGAGATTAGTCGTGTGTTGAAAGAAATGTAGATTCATGTGCTGAATAGAATAAATATTCATTTGTAGAATAGAATAACGAATTTATTGAAATATATAAAGCCGTGTTGATTAGAGTTGCGCTATTTTGACGTGAACGATATTTATATCGATTATATTCGTTTTTATAATGAATATAGAAAAGAAGTGATTTCAAAATATAACATTTTGAAAATATTATCATTTATATAGTAATGATATGAAATATTCAATTTTGATTTGAAATTGAATGTAGCATTGAAATGGTTTTGAAAACGAATTTAAAACGATTTATAAAATACGTTTTAAAAAGGAAATCGACGAAATATAATATATATATATATATATATAATGGCATGAATAGAATGCGCCG
The DNA here is from genome assembly GCA_030737875.1 of Allium sativum. Taxonomy (NCBI): domain Eukaryota; kingdom Viridiplantae; phylum Streptophyta; class Magnoliopsida; order Asparagales; family Amaryllidaceae; genus Allium; species Allium sativum. The sequence continues at coordinate 268,382,883 of CM060909.1, read as the reverse complement.
CGCCGCGGCAGTTCGTGAATTTCGACCCTTGACTTCGAATGGACATTACGGGAGATCCGACCGTCGGATTCTCCTAAAACCGGAACCGTAGAGTTCGTATCGAAAAGAGCTTTCCAATGAATATTAGGAATTTGAAATCTAACGGTTGGATTTGGAATTATGTCCAAATCAATTTCAGAAAAGGTCGTTGTAAGTGCAGTTCGATGGCCGTTGTTGGAAATCGACTGTACGGGCCTTGATAAAATTATTAAAAATATTGATAATTTGTGTAAAATCAAAATATGTGAATTGGAAAGAACTGGGATGAAAAACTCCACATTTGATATGATAAAAATAGATTTTTGTCGAAATGAACTAGTTTTGATCTAGAATTAAAATCAATTTATTTTTGAAATAAATAAATTGAATTTGAAAGTGATTTTAAAAATAATCAATATTCCCAATACGTGAATTGGACTGGAGTTGAATCGAAATTATCTTCGGAATATTTCGATATTGGATTTCGTGACTATACAGATATTGTTATGGGAATTTGAAAGATATATTTTATATTGTTATTTTCAATATGATATTTTTTGGTTTCAGGATTTGATATTGAATATAAGCCGGTATATTTTCTATTCAGAGCCTTGTATTTAGTATCAAATGTGATTTGGGTTGGTCGTGAATGGTGACTTCATTAACACTGTTCTTAAGCCCAGTAGAGAAAAAGATTAAATCTTTCTATTTAGATTTAACGAAGTGTATAAATTAAATAATATTTAGTTGGAATTGAATTTGAATTGGTTTTTGGGTTTATCGTGAGCGGTGTTTTGAACAACACCTGTTCTTTAACCCGATTAACAATCAAATGTGATTTGGGTTTGTCGTGAATCGTGTTTTAGATGACATTGGTTCTTTAACCCAGTTAAAGACAGGATGTTGATTTTTGAAAAGATTAAAACCAAGTAGAGTTTTAATGAATCTTTAATTTGATTAAAATGTGAATTGATAATTTAAATTATCAAATCTGAAATGTGATCGAGAGTGGAGTACCACCAGTTTTGCTCTAAAGCGATAGTTAAATCTTTAATTAGATTTGAACGTGAAATGGTAATTAATTTTACCGATAACACCGTGGTGTTAGATATGGAGTATTACCAGTTTTGCTCCATGGGATGAATAGTTTGGGATTGGGAAATAAAATAAATAATTACTTTGGTGTGGTTCGCTAATCCCGACTAGTTTGAAATGACATCCAAAGGAAGATTAAAGAATAAATTTAGAAGAATTTATCTTGGATAAAATTAATGGGAACCTTTCCCTAAGACTGTGATTTTGTGAATAAAAGAATATTCTGAATTGAAATGAGGCGTTCGTTGTGTTTGTGTAACATTTGTTTATTATATACGTGGGTTATTCAGAAAGGCCGGGTTTATACCCATTCCGAATAACCGATTCGACGAGATGTCAAAGATGAAGACGGTGGTCGAAGACCGGAAGTCTTCGCATCGTTTGGGTGATTACTGATGATCTTGATTGGGCTGTACACCCAGGATGAGGGAAACAGTTGGTGATCGTCCAGACGTACTTGGAGATGGATGGATATGCGAGGAAAGTGCCTCCGGTTTCGTTCAGACCCAGAACGAACTTGTAAATGGATTATGTGTCTGACATTGGATTTTATTCTGTGTTGATTGATCTCTATTAAATATACATCTGTTTGGCGGTGGAGAATTTATTCTCTTGCTTAACGCCCTTCTCTGAGACGTACGAGCTCAGAGGTTGTATATCGATGGACATCAGTCGCATGGAGTGAATTGTCAGTGTGGCACGCGTAAGTGGCAATTGATCAGGGCTTCTGTTGAAAAGCAGAGTCTTGTGGTTGATGATCAAAGCATGGCCTGTGTGGCGTAGCTTTGTGTATAACGTGAATTCGCGAGCCTCACCCCTCGGTATGAGTCAAAAACGGGAGACGGATCGCTGGGAGAGCACGATGTTTCTTTCTATCTAGGGTGGTGTCAGTGACCTACCAGCCCTGACATTTATATACTTTTCACCTGTGTGGTTGTTGGAATGCGAGGCGCCTCGGATATAGGTCTGTAAGGACCGGGAAACGTGTGTTCAGGAATAACTAATCCTCAAAAGTAAGAGAGGACCGGCCCAGCCGATTCCAAGGATCAAAGTGGGGTCCTGGGACATTTGCTAGAGTGTCTCGAACGCGGAGAGGAGCTTGCCCCTTGCCTCAACGCATGACGGAAATCCAATTTCCAATACGTGATATTTCGGTTTTAATTGTAGAACTAGTATAGCGACATGATAGATTGTACCCATGCCGCCTATGATTGATATTTATGATTTGAATTTGTTTTGACACTATGCACTTATAATAGTATCAAATAATGTGTTTTAAACGTATCAAGCATGTTTTGGCTGTTATAAGGTAAAAACTCTATCCTCCGTCTTGCGTTGCATTGTGTGATGGGACCTGGGTCTTATAACAGCTTCATTTTTCTTTATTTAGCATTGCGTTGTTTGTTTTATGCACTGGTATTCTTGGGAGGAAACCCATTCCGTGTTTTACGGCTTGGTCCCTTGATTTACCTAACTTTAAAAATAAAGATCAATAACTGTTTTAGTTCTCACACCAGTCACATGACTGACCTGGAGTTTATTGTTTTAACCTAAACTCTGGGTGCCCCTATTTTCCACACGGGCAGCTAGTAGTTTTGGTTTTGCAGATTTATATTCACAGGGTCCTGATTTACAGCTGGAACGATGCTCGGAAAGCTCTGTATCCGTGTATCACTTTCAGTTGTGCTTTTGTATTATTTTCCGCTGCGATGTATTTAAATGTAATTTATTTAAATCTCTGATATTTTCTATGTAATATTTATTCATTTATACTCTGTATATTCTTGTATTTGATGGAATTGTTGTAATAACAATGAAATGTTCTTCTGTCTGCGTTCTATTTTGTCTTGTCCTCAACGCCATCCGTGCTTTCCTTCACGTGGAAGTTCGGGTCGTCTCATGGGGTTTCAAACAATCAAACACAGATTTTATTTGTGTAGTTGGGCGATGTGTAAAATTTATCATCCCAATCAATATCAGTCAAATGTGTGTAAATAAACAAATCGTCCGATTTATTTATTTTTATTTTATTTCATATACACGTTAAAAATTCTATTTTTAAGTATAAAATATTTTCCACTATAAAATATTTTATTTCATTTCACATCACATCACACAATCAACTACACATCAAAATCCAGCAAACAAGCATATAAGCCGTCCATGGTTTGGGGACGACGGGTGTCGGGTGCTACTAAACACCGTCTGCATCCTAGTATATATTTTAACTAGAAAATTAAATTAAAAGTGAGAAGTTCTCACCTTGGGTTTCCACTTCGCCATTCTTTATTTCTGAACGGTTTGGTTTTGATTCTAGACAGTCCCATCGTAATCTGTTTCACACGCTTTATATTAAAAACCACATTTTTAATACAGTACTATTTATTTAAAAATCACATTTTTAAATCATTGCTATTTCATATTTTTGAAAATCATATTTGTAAAAATCTGATTTTTTATTTCTAAAATCATATGCTAATTTTTATAAAAACAGTGCTACTTATATTTTATAAGAACAATGCTACAAATCTATTTTTCAAAACAAGGCAATATATATTTTAAAAACTATGCGAGATATATTTCATTCAAAAACAATGCAATTTTATTTTCAAAAATAAGGCTAATGTTATTTTCAAAACAATGTGTATTTTCATTTTCCCAAATTAATATATATTGATTAAACAAGGTAATTAATAATCTAATTAGGGTTTTAAAATTCACCTTAATCACGTCCAAAACAATCTGGGCCGCACAGCATTTCCTCTTCCTCGTTGAAATCAGCCGTACCCTGCTCCAAACGAAGACCTCCACTGTGCCACCGCTGATGGCCATCGTTGGCCAATCGGAGGTGACCACATGGTGCGGCGCCACAACCTCACCCAACGCCAAGAGTTCTGGCGAACTCGATGTCATCATTGCGCCGGAAAATGGCTTCGAACCTGACGTGTTTGAGAGGCTGGCACGAGCTAATTACAACCCTAAATCCAATCAAACAAATTCGAATCAAAAGCCCTTGGCTTTGTCTTTGATTTTCGTTTTGAATCGCTATTGAAATTCGATTTCGTTCGTGAGAATTTTTAGGGTTTAATCGCGATAATATTGGCCGTTGAAAAATGAAATGGCGGTTGCGTTCTAGGAGATAGGGTTTTGGGGAGGGGGTGATTTATATTAAATTATATTATTATTTTAATTCTATTTTTTTTTTCAATTTTACTTGTTTATTGCTCACAACTCCAAACGAACCCCAACGATTGTCGCCCCTAGCGTTTTACCCCCATTCCGAACACCATGGGATATGTATCGTAAGCTGATTCGATCGTTTCGATCAGTTTTTGTCAAAATCAAAATATAACTCTATATATTGAATTTGAACGCACATTTCAATTTACCGGGGCCACATACTAATTAAAAAAATTACCGAAAAATATTTTCTAGCTTCATATTCTCGATACGGTCCTAAAAAACTAATTTCGTCAAATTCCGAGACCGTTTGAAAAATTGCCATTTTCTAGTCGATTAAAATCAACTAAAACTGGTCAAACGCGTTTTCTTTTGCCACGCTCACATATTGATTCGAAAAATTATGAAAATTGGAATCTAGCAATAACTTGACATCGCGGATCCAACAAAAGTGGTTTCGTCGAAATCCGAGGTCGTTTGCAAAATTTCCATTTTTGAGGGCCTGAAATTCCATAGCGACTATTCAGAATTTTCAACTGGACATATCTTTTGATTCCCGCTATGAAATTTTGATTTTTCGGATTCGTCGGAAAGATATTTTCAATTAGATTCAAATATTTTTGGTTTCACCAAAATCCGGTTTATTTTGCACCCGGTACATTCATTTGAATTTTGAAATCGAATTATCGAACTACTGCGCCATTTTCAATTCCTTTTATAATTATAAATAAATATTTATATTCCAACGTCGAGCTATATAAATATATACGTTCGAATTCTATTCAAAATAAATTTCTCGTCGTTATTATTTAAAATAATTCATTTTAAATATTCAAAATTCATTAAATTCGCCAAAATAAATATTTTAAACTGGCCCAGAATCTCTGGGTTGTTACATTCTCCCCCACTTAAAACTTTTCGTCCCCGAAAAGGAATGAAGCCGAAAGTTGTTTAACAAACCAACTCAACTTCTATTATTTTCATTACGGCTTAAGTTCGTCAACTATTCAGTTTCTAAGAACTTTCAAAAATTTGGCTAACACCGTAAATTTTCGAAAAATTTCGCCTTAACCTCCCCTGCACCAGGAGCACCGGGAAAATCCCGAAATTGCCAAACAGGCCCTCCGATCTCAAAAAGAAAAAGAAAAAGAAAAAGCCAACCGGCTCATAAAATCATCATCACCCAAGCAAAACAGTAAATTATGGTAAACATGTACCTATTTGTCGGGCAAACAATTTTGTTCTTCTGCTCTAGCCTCTTTGCTATGACCTGTTCAATGTAAGTATATGTACATGCATGCAAATGCGACAAATTTTCAATACAGTTTACTATTTGACCAATTCGGCTAAAGGTTCAACATTCAATTAATCAAAACAGTAATCAAACAACACAACCATCAATCAATTAGTTGATTAGCTTTTCAAATTCATAACTTTGATATACAGTCAAAAAATCAGATTTTTGATGCCAAACCACAACAATAAGCCCTATCTAATTTTGGTTCTCACACCAGTCTAATGGAAATATATAGATATCACACTTTTGACACTCGAGCATCAACTCTGATGACGACGCATCAATCATCAGAATCCTTTCCGGGCAACTAGAATGTGATTCTATATCTACCCAATATATTAAAACTTCAAATACACGCGGATCAGACATATATTAAAACCTCTGTATACAGGATAGTCCAAATCAATTAAGTTTTCAAAACAAAATTTGTTTTCATTTTAAAAATATACTCTTCACACCCGTTCTAGGATACTACTGATCCTATCTCTAACGAGTCATTCCCACTGGATATTACTAATCCAATTTCTGATGAATTCTTTCATATGGTTGTAGTGTGTCTTGTTCTCCGAGCTCTGTAAACCAAAGCTCTGATACCAAGTGAAACGACCTGAACTTCCCCGGTAAGGAAAGCCCGGATAGAATGGAGAATAAGCCACAAAGGAACGCAGACGGAAGAACATTTCATTGTATATTACAACAATTCCATCAGAATACAAGAATATACAGAGTATGAACAAATATTACACAACGGAAAATATCAGAGATTACAATACATTACATAGTAGCAGAAAATAATACTAAATACAACTAAAGAGGATACACGGATACAAAGCTTTCCGGATATCGTTCCAGCTGTAAACCAGGTTCCTGTGAATATAAATCTGCAAAAACCAAAACTACTAGCTGCCCATGTCGAAAATAAGGGCACCCAGAGTTTAGGTTAAAACAATAAACTCCAGGTCAGTCATGTGACTGGTGTGAGAACTAAAACAGTTATTAATCTTTATTTTAAAGTTAGGTTAATCAAGGGACCACGCCATATAGCACGGAACGGGTTTCCTCCCAAGAATACCAGTGCATAAAACAATAGCGCAATGCTAAGTAAAGAACAATGAAGCTATTATAAGACCCAGGTCCCATCACACAATGCAACACAAACCAGAGGATAGGGTTTTACCTTATAATAGCCAAAGAATGCTTGATACGTTTTAAAACAGATTATTTTGATAGTACTATAAGTGTATAGTGTCAAAACAATTTCTATCATAAGTATCAATCATAGGCGGCATGAATGCCCCATACCACTATGTCGCCGTATATAGGTATACAAGCAAAACCGCACGATGTCGTATTTGGAAATTGGATTTCCGCCATGAACCAAGGCAAAGGATAGTCCTTACCGAATTTGAGACGCTCTAGCCCGCCCCTTAGGATCAGAACGCATCGACCCTTGAAGCCACAGGGTCAGTCTACCGATGTGGATTACACGAAATCCTGAACACTACGTCTCCCCGCCCTATGGGGCGTAAATGAGCCAACGAATGACTTTATCGGTTCAAGAACGACCGATATATCCGAGGCGCCTCGCAACAGCAACAACCACATAAGTCAAACTCGTCAGGGCGTGTAAAACCACTGACGCCACTTCTAGCTAGAAAGAGACGCATGTCCTCCCTGGATCCTTCTCCCATTTCTGGTTCACAACCGGGGTGTGAGGCTCGCGAATCTACGCTACACAAAGCTACGCCACACAGGACGTGCTTTGATCATCAACCATAAGACTCTGCTTTTCAATAGAAGCCTTGATCATTTGCATCTTAGCATGCCACACAGGCAAACCACTCTATGCCACCGATATCAATCACACAAAATGAAATCCGATGTCAGACACACAGTCCATTTACAAGTCTGTTCTGGGTCTGAACGAAACCGGAGGCGCCTAGTACCCCGCATATCCATCGATCTCCAAGTACGTCTGGACGATCACCAACTGATTCTCTCCTCTTGGGTGTACGACCCAATCAAGATCATCAGTAATTATCCAAATGAAGTGAAGACCTCCGGTCTTCAACCACCGTCTTCATCTTTGACACAACGTCGAATCAGTTTTTCAGAATGGGATAAACTCGGTCTTTCTTAATAACTCGCGTATATAATAAACATGTGTTACACAAACACAACATGCGCCTCATTCCAATTCATCAGTCACTAACCGTAAATTAACAAGAGAATAATTCCCCAAACATTAACCCCGAAGGCCGAAACCAACATCAGATCAATACCCCGGAAACCATTCTGTTTAGCTAATCTACAGTTAGTTTCTAAATTTCACATTCTTAGGGAAAGATTCCCATTAATTTTATCAAAGATAAATTCCTTTAAATTTATTCTTTAATCATCCTTTGAAAACCGATTCAAACCAAATTTTGGTTTATCCAAACTAGTCGGGATTAACGAACCTTACCGAAGTAATCAATTGTTAAATTTCCCAACCCCTACCTATTCATCCCATGAAGTAAAACTGGTAATACTTCATATCTAACACCACGGTGTTATCAGTAAATTCAATTACCATTTCACGTTCAAATCTAATTAAAGATTTAACTATCGCCTAGAGCAAAACTGGTGATACTCCATTCTCGATCGTTTCAATATAATTAAAGATTCATTAAAACTCCACTTAGTTTTAATCTTTAACTGGGTTACAGAATCAGTGTCATTTAAAACACGGTTCATGATAAACCACAAAATCACATCACATTTCAATCAGTCCTTGACCGTAAATTAACAAGTGAGCAATTCCCTAAGTATTAACCCCGAAGGCCAAAACCAACATCAGATCAATACCCTAGAAACCATTCAACTTAACTAATCTCTAGTTAGTTTCTGATTTTCTTAACTCCTTTGGGTCTAAGAACAGTATTATTAAAGATACCGTTCACAACAACCCAAAATCACACTCCATTAATTATCAGGTTAAAGAACAAGTGTTATTCAAAACACTGTTCACGATAAACCCAAAAATTAATACCAATTCAATTCCAATTAAATATTATTTAGTTGGTACACTTCATTAAATCTAAATAAAAAGATTTAATCTTTTTCTCAACCGGGCTTAAGAACAGTGTTAACGAAGACACCATTCACGACAAACCCAAATCACATTTGATATTAAATACAAGGTTCTGAATAGAAAATATATCGGCTTATATTCAATATCAAATTCTACGACCAACAAATATCGTATTGGAAATAACGATATATATATATATATATCTTTCAAATTTCCATAACGCTGTCTGTATAATCACGAAATCCAGCATCAAAATATTCCGCCAATTTCGATTCAAATCCATTCCAATGCAATTATTGGAAATTTTGGTTATTTTCAAAACCATTTCAAATCCAATTTACATATTTTAAAAATAAATAAATTACTATTCTAGTTCAAAACTAGTTCATTTCGATAAAAATCTATTTTTATCTTTTCAAATATGGAGTTTTTCATCCCAATTCTTTCTAAATCATTCTTTATGATTTTACACAAATTATTACTATTTTTAATAATTTTATCAAGGCCCGTACAGTCGATTTCCATCAACGGCCATCGAACTGCACTTACAATGACCTTTTCCAAATTTGATTTGGACATAATTCCAAATCCAACCGTTAGATTTCAAATTTCTAATATTCGTTAGAAAGCTCTTTTCGATACGAACCCAACGGTTCCGGTTTTAGGAGAATCCGACGGTCGGATCTCCCGCAATATCCATTCGAAGTCAATGGTCGAAATTCACGAACTACCGCAACGCGGCGCGTTCTATTCAGGCCATTATATAATATATACTCCGTCGATTTCCTTTTAAAACGTATTTTATAAATCGTTTTAAATTCGTTTTCGAAACGATTTCAACTTCATTTTCAAATTCAAATCAAGATTGAATTTTCCCTTACAAATTCGTTTTAAATTCATTTCAAATTGATTTCAATTCAAATTGATTTCTAATTCAATTTCAGTTCGTTTTCAATTCAATTCGAATTCATTTTTATTCAATTTCAATTCGAATTTCAATTCTTTTCAAAATATCAGATTTTGAAATCACTTTCGATATTCATTATAAAATGAATAAAATCGATATAAATATCGTTCACGTCGCAATGGCGTCAATCTAATCAACACGACTTCATATATTTCTATTTTCAAATATTCTATTTCAAATATTTCTTTTTTTTAATATATTATTTCAAATATTCTATTTCAAATATTTCTTTTTCAAATATTTTTATTCAAAACTGGAATGAGGCCCAATCAATTACCATAGATTTTATTGCTATGGACTTCCATACAACACATGTATATATCAACAATGACAAATAATCAACCATCATCCAAAGTGCATTCTACACTGTATAAGCATCAAATATAAATATTCAATGCTTATAACAGTCTGTCAATCAATCGATCGACATACAACTAATTATTGGGATTAGTGTATGTCATTTATCATCCCAATACCCGTGTGGGGTTTCAAACAATCAAACACAGATTTTATTTGTGCAGTTGGGCGATGTGTAAAATTTATCGTCCCAGTCAATATCAGTCAAATGTGTGTAAATAAACAAATCATCCGATTTGTTTATTTTTATTTTATTTCATATACACGTTAAAAATTCTATTTGTAACTATAAAATATTTTCCATTATAAAATATTTTATTTCATTTCACATCACATCACACAATCAACTGCAAATCAAAATCAAACAAACAAGCATACAAGCCGTCCATGGTCTGTGGACGACATGTGTCGGGTGCTACTAAACACCGTCTGCATCCTAGTATATATTTTAACTAGAAAATTAAATTAAAAGTGAGAAGTTCTCACCTTGGGTTTCCACTCCGCCATTCTTTATTTCTAAACGGTTTGGTTTTGATTCTAGACAGTCCCATCGTAATCTGTTTCACACGCTTTATATTAAAAACCACATTTTTAATACAGTACTATTTATCTAAAAATCACATTTTTAAATCATTGCTATTTCATATTTTTGAAAATCATATTTATAAAAATCTGAATTTTTATTTCTAAAACCATATGCTAATTTTTATAAAAACAGTGCTACCTATATTTTATAAGAACAATGCTACAAATCTATTTTTCAAAACAAGGCAATATATATTTTAAAAACTATGCGAGATATATTTCATTTAAAAACAATGCAATTTTATTTTCAAAAATAAGGCTAATGTTATTTTCAAAACAATGTGTATTTTCATTTTCCCAAAATAATATATATTGATTAAATAATGTAATTAATAATCTAATTAGGGTTTTAAAATTCACCTTAATCACATCCAAAACAATTCGAGCTGCACAACATTTCCTCTTCCTCGTTGAAATCAGCTGTACCCAGCTCCAAACGATGACCTCCACTGTGCCGCCGCTGAGGGCCATCGTTGGCCAATCGGAGGTGACCACATGGTGCGGTGCCACAACCTCACCCAATGCCAAGAGTTTTGGCGAACTCGATGTCATCATTGCGCCGGAAAACGGCTTCGAGCCTGACGTGTTTGAGAGGCTGGCACGAGCTAATTACAACCCTAAATCCGATCAAACAAATTCGAATCAAAAGCCCTTGGCTTTGTCTTTGATTTTCGTTTTGAATCGCTGTTGAAATTCGATTTCGTTCGTGAGAATTTTTATGGTTTAATCGCGATAATATTGGTCGTTGAAAAATGAAATGGCGGCTGCGTTCTAGGAGATAGGATTTTGGGGGGGGGGGGTGATTTATATTAAAATATATTATTATTTTAATTCTATTTTTTTCCAATTTTACTTGTTTATTGCTCACAACTCCAAAAGAACCCCAATGACTGTCCCCCCTAGCGTTTTACCCCCAATCCGAACATAATGGAATATGTATCGTAAGCTGATTCGATAGTTTCGATCAGTTTTCGTCAAAATCAAAATATAACTCTATATATTAAATTTGAACACACATTTCAATTTACCGGGGCCACATACTAATTAGAAAAACTCCCGAAAAATATTTTCTAGCTTCGTATTCTCGATACAGTCCTAACAAAACTAATTTCATCAAATTCCGAGACCGTTTGAAAATGGCCATTTTCCAGTCGATTAAAATCAACTAAAACTAGTCAAACGCGTTTTCTTTTGCCATGCTCAAATATTGATTCGAAAAATTATGAAAATTGGAATCTAGCAATAACTTGACATCGTGGATCCAACGAAAGTGGTTTCGTTAAAATCCGAGGTCGTTTGCAAAAATTCCATTTTTGAGGGCCTGAAATTCCATAGCGACTATTCAGAATTTTCAACTGGACATATCTTTTGATTCCCGCTATGAAATTTTGATTTTTCGGATTCATTGGAAAGATATTCTCAATTAGATTCAAATATTTTTGGTTTCACCAAAATCCGGTTTATTTTGCACCTGGTACATTCATTTGAATTTTGAAATCGAATTATCGAACTACTGCGCCATTTTCAATTCCTTTTATAATTATAAATAAATATTTATATTCCAACGTCGAGCTATATAAATATATACGTTAGAATTCTATTCAAAATAAATTTCTCGTCGTTATTATTTAAAATAATTCATTTTAAATATTCAAAATTCATTAAATTCGCCAAAATAAAAATTTTAAACTGGCCCAGAATTTCAGGGTTGTTACAATATCGATATTTTCAACCAATCAATTAGCAGTTTCAACCAACCAATCAACACAAAGCAATCAACCAATATTTATTAGTTCTAAAAATACATTACGAAAATATAAACTAAGCAGAGTTAGTGCGATTCACTCACCTTGGACGATCATCATTAAATAACGATATCTTTCGGTTGATTCAGACAGACAATTTATTTCACTGTAGATTATAACAAACTCCAATTCACCCCCCGGTCAGTTCCATTGCGCAGCCGCCGTCTATACGATCTCAACAGATCTTGTTTCATCCAGTTCTGATTACGTGCGCAAAAGTTATCAGATTTACAAATTAATACATAGTAAATTAAATAAAAACTTAATTATAAATAAATGACGGGCCTCACCCATCTATTAACCGGCCCAACAACCATCGGTACCTTCCCCATTTACTACCCATCTTCCCCAAGATGAACATCACGACTCCAAATATTTGCTCTGCCATTTACAGACCGTCGGCTGCCTCGTCCATCCTCATCAAATCACGAAATCCCAATTTAAAAACTCTAAACTCCTTCTCTTAATCTCTTCTTCAACCCCATATGCTCATCCTTCAACTCGCACCCCTCAATCCAAACCCGACCTCAGCCTCGTCGCGACTGCAACAGTGAACTACTCGTCACTTAACACCACCGAACTGCGACAAATAATTCACACGAGTGCGGTTTTCATCCCTGAAGCCAAAACCAACCTAAAAAACACGTATTAAATCTTGTATCACCCAAAAATCGTAACCCTAGAACCACTGTCAATTTCCATGCTCGCCAAACATGAATCGCACTCAACGATGAGGGTATAGAAGTGAAGCCCTTGCCTTGCTCAACCCAAATATATACCTCATACGATTTATAGGATTTTATTTGATTTGTATTCGATTTTAGAAAGTGGAAAAGAAGGGGTTTTATTTTTCTTAGAAACCGACGGCGGAAATTTTGACCAGGAAAAATGAAATTAGGGTTTAGGAGGATGAGGGGTACTTATAGGAAAATTTCTGGCTTGTTGTGGAAGCTTCGTGTATTTTTTATATTGTTTTTCTATTTGTAAACGACTTCTAAAAATCCGTACGATCACACATGATATCCAAAAATCACGAAAATTGAAATCTAGCAATAATTATATATTGCAGATCCAACAAAATTAGTTTCGTAAAAAACAGAGCTCGTTTCCAAAACTGGCTATTTTTAAAGCTCTAAATAGACCATTTAAATATATAAATATATTTACAAATACTTAAAATAAATATTAATAAATTAATATTATCGTATATATTCACATACGATATCATACAGCTCCAAAATAATCATATCAGAATTTATAACCCGACATTTCAAAATCCCAGATTTACATTGATATCCAGTTTATATTAAAAACACTTTTTAAAATATAAATAAATCGTAATAAATATAAAGGAATTCCACAGTGACTTTTCTAAAATTTGATTTGGAGATAAATTAAAATCTACTCAATGAAATCTCTAACTTTCTCTTCCATTAGAAAAATATACTTCACCAGCTCCGAACGTTTCTTGTTTCACAGAAATCCGGCTTAAAACGGATTCTATATATTCAATTAAAGTTCGAATCGCCAAATAACGAACTGCCGCGCCATTTCGAGCTCTGTTATAATTATATTATAATTATACATTCAAACTTCATTTAAATAATATATTCGTTATTATAATTCAAATCTAAACTGAATTATATATTTCAAATAATCCAATTCACACCATATTGTTAATTCAGCAATTGCTGATTATTTCCAAAATTAAATATTTTATTCTATTAATTATATTAATTAAATATTCCATATAATTTAATTAAACAACCCTTTAATTCTCTAAATCACTATTTAAATAATTAAATAAATTAATTATTATACCGCTGAAAATACGGGTTGTTACATTCTTTCCCCCTTAAAATAATTTCGTCCTCGAAATTGCTAACGTAGAAAACAAACCCTACTAACTGGTTAAAAATTATTTGTTTAATTCTTAAATTCCAGTTTCAACTCAACCAATTTAATTTCAATTAAAATATTAATTAATTCCTACTAACGAAAATTTTCAAAAATCCTGAAAAATTTCTAACGCCTTAACTTTTAGAAATTTTTTGCCAGCACCTCCTTTGTACTGGTCAATTGGTACAACTACAACTCGCCTCTCTAGGCCTTCTCCAACCCAAAAGAAAATCAAACAGCCAAGCAGCTTGCTAATTCGGCACATAAATCTCATATCCAATAGAAATATAAACTTGTACCTTTTTGTCGGGCATATCAATATATCCTTTCCATGTGTTACCAATTCTGCATATACCATTGTCATCCCAATCATTCGGTTATACCCAAGCCAAATTCTATTCTTAACTCAGGTTCAATTTTTAATTTCAACTCTTAACTTACCAATCAAATTCCATTTCGGATTATCCCTAATCCGATCTAATTCGATACTTTCTATCTCAATTCATTTTCCACTTAACTGGTTTCATTTCAATTTCAATTTCTATTTGCTTTTACAAATTCTAGTTTAATTTGTTTTAATTATAATAATCTATTTCTGGGAATTTTTAAATAGCTTAGCCTTTTCCAAAAGTCAAAATATTCATTTGGAATATCAAATCAACTTGTTTTCTCAAAATAATTCAAAAACAAAAACTTTGGTTGTACTCCGTCACTTACAACTCAAAAATGAACACCGATGATGTCATGATCATCATCGGAATCTATTTCCAGCTATCAAAGTGAGTTCAATACTATATCACTTTTCAAAACCATATTTAAACACCTTCATTTTGAAATCACTTTCAAAATATCATTCACAATGCTTATAAACAATTTAAAATCTCCCAGGATTTTAAAATTCTCATATATTCAATCCAATTCCATTTACAAACACTTCTCCAACTTTTAGTTACAATTCTGGTTCTAAATTCAGATTTACTTCATCTTATTTCATTTATTATATTCATACGAATTCTGATTGGTTATTTACATAACTATTTCACTTTTTTTATAATCTTATTCGATTATAATAACAACCAATACATCCAACATTAGAATATTTCCAATATATATATTTTCTTTATATCAAAATATATTTGGGTAAAATTATTTTGTTTACCCTCTTTCAAAACATACTATGTCGGTTCATCGTATTCAAGTATTTAGAAACTCCTACCGATACAGTGGATCAAACTGATCGACCAGAACCCATAAACAACTCAACCAATAAATCTCCACAGTATAAAACAATTTATATCAAATAACATATATGCTCTCTCGTATATATACACTTAACTCAATCTAGGGTGCTTCTAACCCCATCTTTACTAAGTCATGCCACAGAGCCAAGGTAATAACTTAACCTTCAGCTCTAATACCACTGTAACGACCTAGAGATTTTCGACTCTGAAAATTGACACAGATACCAATGTCAACTATTCAGACATCGGAAATACCGGATAGTTAGTAGAAAGAAGTTAGAGGGTGAGAATAGATAAGGTAGAACTATTAGAATAGAAGAAGAACATAACAACATCAAAGTAACAGGAATCTCACAGCGGAACGAATAAAGTATAGTATACAAAATAACATTGAAACACAAATCTGTATTTGTATATTAGAGTACAACACTTACATCACAGCAGAAATAAACAATAGCTATAAAATGTTGCTGAAGCCTCCTGCTCCAAGCTCCATCTAGTGTATCTGTAAATCCTGACTACTTGATTGCTCGTACAAATTTGGGCACCCAAGAGTTTAGGGAAAACAAAACAAATAAACTTTGGGTTGGTCATGGGACTGGTGTGAGTAAACTCCAACCACTTGGTTTAACTTTTTAAAAATCCTTTCCAAAAGAAAAGATAATCGTAAGACCAATCCAGACATAAATACAGATGGTTTTTACCTTACGATAACCCAAAACGTTTTCAAAATCAATACCTTTCTGATATTATAATGATGTCTAATCATAAGTAATTAACAATCTAGCAGAACGCTTGCATCTCACGCTCTACATATATATAGTATACAATCAAAACCGCAGGCACTTATTGGAGATTGGATTCCGACTATGACAAGGTATGGGACCACTTGACGATGGTGTATCTCTAGAGAGGAATACACTGAGTTCAACAAGAACGTCTTGCAACCTGGCCCACACATGACCGACCACTCATTTCTCTTGAGCGTATCGAATATATAGTCACCTACGGTTGCTAGCAACATAAACGTTCCAGGGAGATACAAAAGCGAAAAAAAAGTAACAAATATGAATATTCTCTAGATGGTGACAATACACCCTAATGGGGGCGACCCACTTAGCCATGCTGCCTGGCCGATTTTTGTCATTTCCCGGTTGATGAGGCTTGAGGTCACAACATATCTTTTGACAGATCACACCTCCATTTACTTTAAATGCCACATCGTCATACTCACCAAATCACAAATTGATTTCCCCAAAAATACCATGGATATAAAGCTAAGAGAAACGAATTCCTCCGCCACCTAACGTTGATACGTTTGAAGCGATCAACTTATGTGATCCATTAGATATACTCCGTCAAACTTGCGTCCATACACGTTGTCCAGGGACTGGACAAACCGAAGGCACTATTCTGTAAATCCAACTTAGGCAATTTGTACCTAGGATCGCCAGAACAGCCCTTTCACAACTCCGTCTTCAATTATCTTCATCACATTTGATCCACAACGCTAATGCCTATATGGAGTGGTTTTTAGAAAACGAATATGATCCCGGTCTCTTCGTATTGACAACAGAAATGGTCAAAAATCTTTGATAGTCGGTGATTTAACTATCAAAGGAAAACAAGGTGCAAACAACGGTCGTATTTCCAAAGGGAAATCTTCCCGAGCAAATCATCAATCAACCCTGATTCCCTTTAATTTTATTTGCCATTCAATTATTCATTTCCCTATTTCCGTATCCATATATTCATAAATTCTTATTTTCCAAATTTAGAAAATATACATTATTAATCATCTGAAAACATTCCTGTATTTACTCCTGATTCTTGTTTTCTATATTAGAAACATTTTTGATTCTTATTTGGAAAAAAAATTCCCAAACCCCTTCATTGGATTTAAACAGATGTTTAAATAAAACATCGCTATGCCAACTCGAACCATTAACACTTATTAACTTAATTCGATTAACTAACCTTCACTATCGAACCTTAACCATTCCTTAGTTAAAAATGAGATCAGTCAAGTTGGGGTATAACTACCTCTCAGACCTTAAATGAACAACATTCCTAACCTCGAAATAAACAAAGCTTACATTTTAAATATTCAACAACTTCCTTATGAAATTCTTGGATCATATTTATGAATTTACTTCTTTTACAGAAATCATTGATCATAACAATAGTGTTATAATCCCATGCTCCTGAAATATAATAACTTGAATATAACTATTATTTCTTATTTTAAATAAATAAATAAATGTTTTATTTAATAAAAAATCTTTATTTAAAACCCGGAAAGTAGATATTACTTTCCTACCTTTGATATATTCAAATCCCAATGTATAATCCTCTCTCGAATAATCTCTATTCGATAACTTCCTTTCGAATAAACAACATTCGATAACGCCTCTTCGAATAAACTCTATTCGATAACTCTCTTTCGAATAGCCTACATTCGATAATCTCCTTTTCAAATAACTACTATTCGACTAACTCTATTCCAATAACCATTATTTGATTAACTCTAATTCGATTAACTCTGTTCGATTAATTCTATTCGATTAACTCTAATTCGATTAACTCTATTCGATTAACTCTATTCGATTAACTCTAATCCGATTTACTCTATTCAATTTACTCTATTCGACCAACTCTAATTGATTAACTCTAATCGATTAACTCTATATCCAATAATTAATATTACCTTCACCCTAATCCCTTTCTTATTCAAATTTCCATTTGAATTTCTATTTTCAAATCCTAATTTTTCTTTATAATGTTTTAATTTATAAAATAACTATTTTAATCCATTATTCACATCGAATGTGAATAATATTTCTTATATAAAATCCACTAAGTTTGATTTCGTATTTTTAAAATAATATCCCATTTCCAAATTCTATTTATACTTCTATTTATAGAATTATTCATACGAAATTTCCTTTTTATTTCTAACACTTAAATCTCATTTATAATTCTCTTTATAAATGCTAAGTTCACCTTCTATTTAAAATACGGTGTCAAAACCGATTTCTACTTCTCTATATAAGTTCAGACTTATATACTCAATTTATCCAATGATAAATAATTTACTTAATTTATAAATATTATTTATAAATAAATCTTTTCATTTATCTGTTAAAACACAGCTTTCTATCTAATTCTACTTTAAATTAATCTTTCCATTTATCTGTTAAAACAGCTTTGTATCTATACCTTTCATAAAATTCCATTTCATTTTATAAAATACTACCTTTTTCAATTTGCTATTTATTTCCCAAATAATTCCTTTTCTATTTTATTTGTTTTACAATATTTCCTTTTCAATTCTATTTGTTTTCCAAATAAATATTCCTTTTATAATTCTATTTATTTTCAAAATAAATATTCCTTTTATAAAATTCTTTGATTTTATAAATATTTTATTTTCAATATACATTTGAAAATTTCCTTTTATACATTCTCATATCACTTACGGTACTATAATACCCAATCAAAAGGAGTGATCATCATTCAAACATACAAAATCAATAACAGATTATATACCACATCATATATCACAATATAAGAAAAACAGTAACAAAAATGTTGAGGAATCCAGTTGGATCCCTCCAACCTGTTTACCTGCATCCACAGATGTTAAACAATATAATTAACATCTATTTCATTTCAACATGAAATATTCTGATCAACATAATCAATATTTAATTAACGATATATATAACTATATATGACTATATCAATATTTTCAACCAATCAATTAGCAGTTTCAACCAACCAATCAACACATAACAATCAACCAATATTTATCAGTTCTAAAAATACGTTATGAAAATATAAACTGAGCAGAGTTAGTGAGAATTACTCACCTTGGACGATCATCGTTAATAACGATATCTTTCGGTTGATTCAGACAGACAATTTATTTCTCTATAAATTATAACGAACTCCAATTCACCCCCAGTCAGTTCCATAGCGTAGCCGCCGTCCATACGATCCCAATGAATCTTGTTTCATCCAATTCTGATTATGTGCGCAAAAGTTATTGGATTTACAAATTAATACATAGTTAAGTTAAATAAAAACTTAATTATAAATAAATGATGGGCCTCACCCATCTATTAACCGGCCCAACAACCATCGGTACCTTCCCCATTTACTACCCGTCTTCCCCAAAATGAACATCGCGACTCCAGATATTTGCTTCGCCATTTACAGACCATCGGCTGCCTCGTCCATCCTCATCAAATCACGAAATCCCCATTTAAAAACTCCAAACTCCTTCTCTTAATCTCTTCTTCAACCCCAAATGCTCATCCTTCAGCTCTCACACCTCAATCCAAACCCGACCTCATCCTTGTCGCGACAGCAACATTGAACTACCCGTCACTTAACACCACCGAACTGGCCGAAATAATTCATACGAGTGCGGTTTCCTGAACCCAAAACCAACCTCAAAAACACGTATTAAAGCTTGTATTACCCAAAATCGTAACCCTAGAGCCACTGTCAATTTCGTGCTCAACCCAACGATGAGGGTATAGAAGTAAAGCCCTTGCCTTGCTCAACCCAAATATATACCTCATACGATTTATAGGATTTTATTTGATTTTATAAAGTGGCAAAGAAGAGGTTTTATTTTTCCTGGAAACCAAAGGCGGAAATTTTGACCGAAAAAAAAATGAAATTAGGGTTTAAGAGGATGAGGGGTACTTACAGGAAAATTTCTGGCTTGTTGTGGAAGCTTCTGTATTTTTTTATATTGATTTTCTATTTGTAAACGACTTCTAAAAATCTGTACGATCACACATGATACCCAAGAATCACGAAAATTGAAATCTAGCAATAATTAAATATTGCGGATCCAACAAAATTAGTTTCATCGAAAACGGAGCTCGTTTGCAATACTGGCTATTTTTAAAGCTTTAAATAGACCATTTAAATATATAAATATATTTACATATAATTAAACTAAGTATTAATAAATTAATATTATCGTATATATTCACATACGATATCATATAGCTCCAAAATAATCATATCAGATTTTATAACCCGATATTTCAAAATCTCGGATTTACATCGATATCCACTTTATATTAAAAACCCTTTTTAAAATATAAATAAATCATTATAAATATAAAGGAATTCCACAATGACTTTTCTAAAATTTGATTTGGAGATAAATCAAAATCTACTCGATGAAATCTCGATTTTTCTCTTCCATTAGAAATATATACTTCACCAGCTCCGGACATTTCTTGTTTCACATAAATCCAGCTTAAAACGTATTCTGTATATTCAATTGAAGTTCGAATTACCAAATAACGAACTGCCACGCCATTTCGAGCTCGATTATAATTATATTATAATTATACGTTCAAACTTGATTTGAATAATATATTCATTATAATAATTTAAATCTAAACTGAATTATATATTTCAAATAATCCAATTCACACCATATTGTTAATTCAACAATTTCTGATTATTTCAGAAATTAAATATTTTATTATATTAATTAAATATTCCATATAATTTAATTAAACAACCCTTTAATTCTCTAAATCACTATTTAAATAATTAAATAAATTAATTATTATACCGTTGAAAATACGGGTCGTTACACATCGATTCGGCTTTGGTTCATATCGGTTCGACTTTAGTTGGGTGATAACACTATATATTTATATGCTTTCTTTATTGGATTTTTTTAGATGAGTCGTATTATATTGGATCTTTACAGTATTTAACGTTACTTAGACCCAACCTGAAACCCTTTGTGTTTGGGTCTCGTTGGATTGGTTTGAGTTTGTGGGTCTCAGAATTAATTGGCTGTCCTATATTGTCTGCAGATGCACCATAATTTGGTATTTGTATGCCCTCTTCTTTCAAAATAGAACAAGACTTAAAACACCCTTCCCGTTTCTATAATAAGGGAGGTAACATGGTTAATGATGAGATGATCTCTATTATAAGGATGGGTTATGTTTTAACATCATATCAAGATCTTTCTAAAACATAAGTTCATATGTTTTCTTGGTTTCTTACTGAAGTGGTTTAGTTTTGATACACAACATGTGTTGTTTACGGATGTAGATTGGCACACATAAAAAATTCCATTTAGATACTTTTACACTAATACTGTACATATACACAAGACAATTTATACACCTATTAAATATGCTTATGAAAAAAGTTACTTTTCTTGGACATACAAGGCTAAAAGATGAATCAATTATACATGTATCAATGAGATGGAGTATGAAATTCTGTTAAGATGTTCATGGTCTGTTTGATTCAACTAGATATACAAAATAGTCATAAAAAGTTAATTAAGACTCTTTTCTTCTTCTTAAATTTTGTACAGATAACATCACACTCAATGGATAAAATGTGAATGAAAAGCTATTAAAATCGATATCGACCTATGTGATGCGAGACGACTTACCATACTCAATGCTAACAGTTGAAGAGACCTTAATGTTTTTAGCAGAGTTCAGGCTACCTATCACACTATCAAAGTCAAAAAAGAAAGCAAGAGTAGAAACTCTCATCGACCAACTTTGCCTTCGTTTCGCTTCAAAAACGATCATTGGGGATGAAGGTCATCGTGGAGTGTCGGGTAGAGAGAGAAGATGGGTTTCGATTGGAACGGATATATTCCATGACTCGATAGTGCTGTTTCTAGATGAACCTACTTCTGGCTTAGATTCCACTTCATCTTTTATGGTGGTGAAAGTTTTGAAAAACATAGCAAAAAGTGGTAATGTGGTGGTATGCCTATCCAACAGCCAAGTTCTAGGACTGTTGCACAGCTTGATAGGGTGATATTATTGTCCAGGGGTCAGACTGGGTATAGCAGGTCTCCGAAGAGGCTTTCGGGTGTTTTATCAGAGTTTGGGCATCCTATACCTAAAGTGAGAATAAAGTTAAGTTTACACTTGATTTGATTTGGGAGATGGAGGGTTCAGATGATGGTAGAGGCATATAAGAACTAGTAAAATTGAACAGTTCATGGGCAGATAAAGCACCTTCTTTTGAATTCCATGGTATGTTATGTTTATTTCATCTTCATTTTTTGTCCGCTGCTTTAATAAACACGAGACTGTCACGATCCCATACCAAAAATGTCATTCCAAAAGCATATTCAGTGATGGAGAGTATGAATTACAATTGCTAAATTTTAAACCCTATATCCTCCCCAATAATCAAATGCAGAATATAATCACGCTCAATGTTAGATGAATGGTTCAGAGTACTAAATTGTTACAGGACGACTATTTGACAAGTTTCCAAAGCGTCTGTTCAATAGACTCCCCACTTTCGAGCACATGCTCACCTCTATGTTTAAACAAGTGCTTAGATCCAGTACTCTTTAGGACAAACGTGTTTGAAAGAAAACACTGAGTGGTGTATTCAGCAAACGTATAAAGATAAATGGAAAGAACAGTGGCACAAGGTGCACTTAGAGGTTCCAAAAGCTCATAGAGGCGGTTGTGCAACTGTATCCATAAGCCTCTCAACTTTAGTGTTCAGTAGAGAACTTACATAATTTGGAATAGTTATAGTTTATATACTTTTACACTGATGCAATATGAAATTGCGTGAATTTAGTGAAAAATGGTATATTATATAATCAGTTTGAAAAAGGGTTCGTTTTTTGCAATTAATTTGCTAAATCAACCAAATTGAGAAAAAAGAAAATCACTAGAAACAGTTAAGATGGAAATAAATCAGCTTTTTTGTTGGAAGATGGTGCAGTTCCAAAGAGGGTGCTGAGGGAGCCAAAGCAAGCTTTATAGACTTTAGTGTATTATTTATTTACTCATTTATTTTATCATTTTTTAAGAGAACTTTTATGGTTCGGCTGATAGGATAAATTTCTGATTTATTTGAAACTGAAATGAGTCCATCAAACTAAAAAAATAAAAAAATGCAGGGTTTACGATCAAATGCCAGAACCAAGGTGGGTGATTTCAATGGGTAGCTATGAATATGGCGGAGGTTACTACTACTATTTGTACTCCGTAGTTTGTGGCTGCGATAGAATTGTCCCAGTCGATATTTACATGCCTGTTGCTACTACCATCGAATAGATCTGGTGGCGCTTTCAAGTGATAAATTTAATTCATTTGGTTTTGATAATGCCATAGAAAAAGAAAAAAATGTACATATGATCAAATCTCATTTAATGTAACACCCCAAATTTTCTGAGAATATTAAAATTAACAAATTCAAGAACATTTAATTTTTAGAAGAAGAATTAAGTGAAATGGGTTGCGCTATTATGTTCGTCTCAAAATTTTGGTCAAGATAGACATTTGGTTTGCATAAAACGGATACCTTATGAAGAAGTTATTAAGCCTTGAAGTTTGTATGCATATGAGATAAATATAATATAGATATATATAAAAAATAAATAAATAAATATGCAAAAAAGTTCAAAATAGCAAATCGGGAGGAGGAATAACCGAACCGGCCCATTTTTGAGGTCGACCTGAGCCTTGCTGGGTCGACTAAGGGTTGATTCAGGGTGTTTGGCTGTCAACCCATGGGCCGATTCGCTCTAAGGAAGATGTGGCATCTGATTGGTTCTGATGGACTCCTTGCTGAGTCATTAGGGCTGATGTGGCTATTCTTTCTTGTCTGAATGGCTTTGATTTGCTCTAGGTTAATCTGACGGTTCCTATTAAATCAAACTTCTATATAAGCAACCTAACACCTCAACCCTAAATCATATTAAAAATCAAACCAAGAGCCGTCATGCTACCGTTGGACAACCTCGAGTAGCCGCCATTCAACTTGAAGCAAATTAAAAGAGACAAACCAAATCAAATCAAAATTAAACTAAAACAACGATTGTCTACATCAAAGGCGAGCATTTCAACTTCAGAATACAGATTCCAGAAATCAAGATTGTCTTTTGTAAGTGTAGTTATCTTTTAGATGTAAATAAATTTAAGACGTGATTTGATATAAAGTGAAAAATAGAATTATACCATGTTGTATAATATTGACGATGCTAATTCATGTTTGTTTCTTGTGATGATTTTATCATGAATTGTCTTGGAATGTTTGTGGCTTATTGGACTTGGTGTTGGATCTATTAAAGATTGAGAATGAAACTATCAATATCATATGCAAGTTATATGTTTCATGTTAAGATCTAGATATATATGTTTATATGATTAATGCAAGTTGTATGTATTATGTTAGATCCAAGTCAAGATCTACATACATACATACATACATACATACATACATACATACATACATACATATATATATTCATATGCTTTATGTTAGATCCATATGCCTATAAATATGTTCATATGCAAGTTACAAGTTTTATGTTGGATCCATGTCAAGATCTATCTAGGTCCATATGATTAATGCAAGTTATATGTTTTATGATAGATCCAAGTCACGATCTAATTATACATATGTTCATATGCAAGTTACATGTTAGATCCAAAACTAGATATATATTTATATGCATGTTTGTAAAGTGGACTTATGCAAGTTTACCTTGTTAGATCTAGTTCACACCTATAAGTTAATGTTAAAATTATACATGCCTGGGGATTGGACATGTCATGATTATGTCATATGCTAGTTTATAATTGAGGTTATGTTCACACATGCCTAGATCTACATATTAACAAGTTTTAGGCTTATGATTATCTAAGTCTAAATTATATGCAAGTTCATGTAACATGTTAAATTATATGAATAAAGTTTTATGCAAAATTTACATGTTTGGTTGAATCTATATTATGCATGTTCCCTTCTTTACCTTTTGTTTATAAATTGGGCTAATATGCGGGCCCA
This sequence comes from Allium sativum, assembly GCA_030737875.1. NCBI lineage: Eukaryota > Viridiplantae > Streptophyta > Magnoliopsida > Asparagales > Amaryllidaceae > Allium > Allium sativum. The sequence goes on along the minus strand of CM060909.1, from coordinate 268,357,529 downwards.
ATGACTTTATGTGATTAATACGAACGAACAAACGGGACGTTGGGATAGTTATTAAATCAAAACATGTTAATAATGTAGGTGGGCCCAAAATCATGTAAATGGTTAAGGCCATGAATGTTATAATTTATACCACTAGTCTTGAACATAATTAAAATATGTGACATGAAACACTTGTAGAAAATTCACATATATAAAATGTAAAAGATGAATATGCATAACCCAAGGTTAGACTGAGTTGTGGTGTAAACCTACCCGGAACCGACCGGCACATCCAGTAACCACAACAATACCTGTTTAATGTGAGAGGTTAGGGCATCAAGCCCAGAAAGACCCGAGATTAGACTGAGTTGTGGTGTAAAACTACCCGGAACCGACAGACACATCCAGTAACCACAACAATATCTGTCTAATGTGAGTGGTTGGCGCTTTAATTAATTAATTAATTAATTAAAATCTCATAAACAATTAAGCTAGAAATGGTGAGGTTAAGTAATTAAGGGAACACTTAACCAACTTAACATGTTAACAATACAAGATTGGTGGGGTTAAGTAATTGAGGAAACACTTAACCAACTTAACATGTTAACTAGACAAGATTGATATGGGTTAAGTCAAACCAAGAACACTTAACCAATTTAGCATGTTGACTAGAAAAACCCTAGTAATGGAGACCCGTTTCTGTAGTAACCCACATGGATGTATCAAGGTGCCCTGAACTAGGCAGGGTGGGGCACGATTACTGGGCTGAATATAAGCGGTCAAAAGGGAAGCGGTTAGGTGCGTCAGTGTAGGTTCCGACGGAGTACGGGCGTGCACGGGCTCCGAAGTGGAAAAAGCAGGTAATGGGCACCAGGCGTACACTTGTGCATCCTTGAATCGTGTCAGGGTTGCCATTATAGGACTTGATACACCCTATACTGGAACCAACACAAGTACTTAAAAATCACGTGGGGCCGCATGACACCGGGAATACATGAATGCAAGTAGGAGCCGATCAATACATTAATGGGATCACTTTATCATGAACATATGTTGCTAGTTAAACAGCTCTTAGTGGTTGCAGAGAAGTAAAAGTGGGTGCAATAGCCAAATCTAGTTAAATCTTACTTTACCTCGTTTTAGGACTACCATATCCTTGTGGCATCATTCTAAGTTCAGTTTATTCATGTCATAGTCTTTTACTTGTTGACATGCTATTAAATAACTGGGCTTACCAGACTTATGTCTGATCCATTTTCCTTTCGCTTCTTTTCTTCCGTTTCCCCCCTCCCCCAGGTCCGCAGGGAGGAAACACTTCTGCTTAGTCCAGGTTAGCCAAAGCTTGAAGACCGTAGATGTAAGGCTTGGACTTTCCTTTTTGAGCTATGGCTATGGTCAAGCACTTATTGGGGATTTATATCATTTTATTTTCAGTATTGCTTCTTTATGTTTTCAAGACAGATGAAAAGTTGTAATAATTTGGAAGGTTGAAACAGTTGTTGAATTGTTGTGTTGAACAAGTATTTATGAAATAATACTGATCTTTTTCCGCTGCATAAATTTTATGTTTTGTAATTTATTAGTATCTTGTACCTTAAAACGCTTCACCGAAGTTAAGGCATTCCCTTTGAGAGTGACCTTAAAGGAGGTAGGGTGTTACATTTAATCTCAGGCATTGGCATGTAATTGGCAGGTCGGAGCAGTGCCAATGCACTGAGTGATAAACCAGTTTTCAACAGTAATCAGGGTGAGCATTACTAATTATCAACTCTTTGGATATAATTTGCATAACCTGTTTTCGACAGTAATCAGGGTATCAATATATATGTATATAATACCACTATGCTACACTTAAGATGTCCAAGTAAGTTATTTGTCTCATTTTTGGTTCAACCAGAGTTGTATTGGATTAACAGGGAATCTAATATGATCATTTTCCTCCAAATGCATGGATGATTACGAATTTATGCATTGCTAGTAAAAATTATATGTCGGCCTCAGTTCTATCAGCACATTGACCATACAAATGTTGAAATTTTGGATATTATTGTGGTTTTCATTTTCTAACTATAGTCCAATTTAAGTTAAATGTTAGCTTTTGAAAGGGATGTTGTGATATTGTATTACATTTATTTATTTGATAAATTTATATTAACCTTGGTCTTTAATTGGCAGGTTCAAGGTGCAGTTTTTGATTTACCCGAGGAGATAGCTAATAAGCTATTGGGCAGGGAATTGCCTGAAGGAAATGCAATAACTAAAATTTCTAAGGTAACTTTTATGGGTAGAAGCAACTATAATATGACTTTTATGGGGTGATGTGCTTGCGGATGTAAACGGAGAGAGGGAAGACGAGGAAACACATTCTTTGTACTAGATGACCTTTATGGTATGACGTGCATGCGAATGAAAGCGTTTTGTAAGTACTAGTTAGGTATAACATTTACTTTGTACTATATGTGTAAATTTGTATATCAATGGTTATTGTATGTGAGTTTGGTCATTTATTCAGAAAACTATTGTATTGAAATGATTCTGCATATTCTATTTGATTATATGGTAATTGTTTTTTTAATTGTTTAAACATGATGATTATGTGAATGATTATTGATTAATATTGTAAAAACAAAATAGACCGTTAACAAGATATAACTGCATGAAAAATACAGCAAATTAATCAATACTTTTTAGTAGCATTTTAATAACGCTACTAAAATACATGTAGTAGCGTTACGTAAATGCAAGCATAAATCAGGGGTAAAATTGGAAATTTTATTAGTAGCATCAAAAAGCTTTTTTACGGCGTTTCTAAAGCGCTACAGAAATATTTATGGTGGCATTTGGAAAACGTCACATTAAAAATATTTATAGTTGCATTGAAAAAACTACAACTAATACACAACTATATTTAATGGCATGTTTTCTCGTAACGATTACCGAAACGCCACCAAAAATGATTGGTAGCGTTTTTTGAGCATTACAAAAAATCATTTTTTGTGCAGTGATTTCTGTATCATTCTTTTCTAAGGACGAAAAGTTTCAAGAACAAACCGTAATTTTATTAATTTGATTTTCGAATATATAGTTGAAGTATGTACGTTCAATTTGAATATAAGAAATTGGAATGATTGTTCAAATTGGAATTTATTTGTTTTGGCATTTGACATTAAATAGGTATGTTAAATTTTGCGTTGAAATATTGATTTTTAAAATACTAATGTTTTGTATATTATTTTGATTTAGAAAATTTTATAGAAAAAACGCCGACTTTCATTTCGTCAAATTCCAATTTCATTAGCTCGTTTAAATCGATTTACGGTAGCGACAACCTATATAACGTAAATAATGATTTTTCATACGAATGTTAAGTTATCAGTTTCACACTGAACATAATGGTATCTTATTAACGCTTTTTGACACCCGATTTGGTTAGTACATGGATTTAATGTTTGAATTTATGATACATGCGTATCAGGTTGATCTATAGTATACCCGTATATATATTATATTTGGAGTTAAAAATCATATTTGAGAAACTATAAACCATTTGACCTAGTAATATGGAGATTTTAGGGATTGTGAAGATTGTTCGTTGTTTTGTCCGACTTTGCTTCTTAAACCAACTATTCCTTTGTATATTTTAGATTTTGAAGCACTCATTCTCTCTCCTCTAATTATACTTCTTCCTTCTGAACTCCTCTCTTCACATTTATAAAAAATACGAACCTGTTATATTCAAATGGGTGATCGCAGAGCTCCGATCCATTTGCCACCATGTTGTTTCCCCCATCTAGTTACATCTCCATGTCAGTATCACCAAGGTCTGAACCCTCCTCCTCACCACCTGTTCCAATCGAGCTCTGCCCTCATCACATTCACGTCTCTAGCACGCCTCATGCTAGAACACGAGGCCACCGTCCCTCTACCTCTAGGGCAGCACCACAACCTACCTTTGCAAGCTCTGGTCGTCTCCTCGATAGCAGTACAAGCAGCACCGTGACCTTACCTACACATTTAGGATGGAGAAGGAGGAGCTATGGTCAGAGTAGTTGAATAGGTCGGAGCCATGATCGGAGAAGGAGGAGCTAAGGCTAGAAGGTTGGACTAGAAATCGGAGGCACACATGGGTGGAGGGCCGAGAGTTGCGAAGATATAGCAAAGGGGGATTGGATATTATTGCACGCAAATACTATAGCAAGGAAAAAAATTAATAAAAAGAAAGAGGGAAAAAGGGTGTGTTTTATTTCTGTGATGTGGGAAACTAATGTGAGATTCATTTTGCATATTTCAACTTAATATAAACCTTTTAGTGCTCTAAAGAATATAAAGTTTGATTGACATATGATTTCTTCCATTGAGTTCATATCAAATTTCGACCAGCATGAAACTGGTTTAGCCGAATTTGGAGATAGTTGAAATTTTGGCATTCGAGAGATTTTCAAATTAGACGCAAAAAAAAGTGATTGTTTGCGCACTCGCACTTAACTAATATTTTCATGCAAGTTAATAAATTAAATTTTTGTATATATATTTGTGTTGTTTGATTTTAAATCGATATATGAAGTGTTTGTTGATTGTGATGGTTGTGCACATATTGACCTCGCATACACACGACATAGATGGACACATAATGTGATAGTTAGAAATTTAGCATCTATTGTTACACGCATGTTATTGAAATTTGGTTATGTTATGTATGTTATAAATGACCATTATGATCGTTGTTAATTACCTATTACTACTTGACATGTTGGACGTGCTTAGTTATGACGGTGGAAGGATTGAAATGATAAATACTTATATTTAAATCTATATATTTCACTTGGTCTAGGTACAAAATAAAATTATAATCACCGTTGGTTATAACTGAATTGTTTTATAAATTGCAATTGGTTTGAAATTTAATAATGAATGATTTAGATTTTAACTTGAAATTGTAAAAACGAATATTTTTTTTAATCGGTTCAATTTGTTTATAAAATAAGATTGTATGAATTATATGGTAATTTATCGATAAATGATTTTGAATCGATTTATTTATTGAAACTCAATTTTTGAAAATTGAATATATAGTCAATTGAAATTGAAAATTTGAACATGTTGAATATAATGACGTTAACGAAAGTTTATTAATTTAATTAATGATTTTAAATTTAATTTGATTTTCATTAAATTGGATTCCCAAATATACGAGATTTTATTAAGTTTGATTTCAATTGGGATTTGACTTGAAATTAACCGAAGTATAATTTAAAGTAGAAATTAGGGAGGCATCCCTATTTTCAAAGTTTATTCAATGCGGCTCCCTTTGTAACTTTTCATCTAAATTGGGTACCTATTTCTTATAGCTACGTGTTTTGTTATTAATTTTGCGCTACTGTATAAAAATATTACAAATATATTCACATAAGGATTCTGCAAAAGAAATTGTTGAAATATCAGCGTTTTTTTAAATAAGTGCAGTCATTTCTATAATTATTCACACAGTGCACTACATATGTTGAAAGAGGGAAGAATAGTTGTAGCAATGCAACGTCCCATATTTTTACAGTATAATAATTTATTTATTTAATTATTTAAATAGTGTTTAGAAATTTAAATGATTGTTGAATTAAATAATAGTGAACATTTAATTAATATGAAAAATAGAATAATATATTTAATTTCGAAATAGTCGGAAATAGTGGAATTCACAATATTGTGTGAATTGGATAATTTATAATATATAATTCAGCATAGAATTGAATTATAATAACGAATATATTATTTAAACGAATTTTGAACGTATAATTATATTATAATTAAATCGAGCTCGAAATGGCGTGGCAGTTCGTAATTTGGCGATTCGAACTTTAAACGAATATACAGAATCCGTTTTAAACCGGATTTCGGTGAAACAAGAAACATTCGAAGCTGGTGAAGTATATTTTTCTAATGGAAGAGAAAAATCGGGATTTCACCAGGTAGATTTTGATTTATGTCCAAATCAAATTTTCAAAAAGTCGCTATGGAATTCCTTTATAATTTACAATGATTTATTTATATTATAAAAGGATTTTTAATATAAATTGAATACTGATTTAATCTGGATTTGAAATGTCGAGTTATAAATTCAGACAGAAATATTTTGGAGCAGTATTATATTCTGTGTGAATATATTTACGATAATATTAAATTATTTTTATTTAATTTAATTGTTTTTAAATATATTAATATTTAAATGGATTTATTTAGAGCTTTAAAAATAGCCATTTTTGCAAACGACCTCTGTGTTCAATGAAACTAATTTTGTTGGATCTGGAATATTAAATTATTGTTAGATTTCAATTTTTGTGATTTTTGGAATCAGTATGTGGCCGTACAGATTTTTAATGTGAAAAACAGTCTGTATTTTGACGATTAAAAATACGTTGTGTGAGCAAAAGGAGTCGGAATTCGACGAAACAAGTTTCATTGGATCCGCAATGTCAAACTCTAGTTGTATGTCCATTTGCATGATTTTTGGATGTTGTATGTGATCATACAATTTTTTTTAAAGTTATAAATGGTGCTAATTGTTGAATATAAAAATCACGAAGCTTGTTCTACAAGCTAAATTTATCCTATAAATAGTCCTCATCCCTTCTAACCCTTGGTTGATATTTTTCGGTATCATGTAATGACCCGCATTTTTCAGCGATATAATTAATTTATTTAATTATTTAAATAGATATTTAGGGGATTAAATGGTCGTTAAATTAAATATTATTGAATATTTAATTAAAATAAATAATATAATAATATATTTAATTTCTGAAATATTCAGAAATGGTAGAATTCACAAAATGGTGTGAATTGGATCATCGGTGATATTTAATTCAGTTTAGAATTGAATTAGAATAACGAATATATTATTTTAACGGCAGTTTGAGCGTATAATTATATATAATTATAATCGAGCTCGAAATGGAGCGACAGTTCGCTATTTGGCGATTTGAACTTCAATTGAATGTACATGATTCGTTTTAAATCGGATTTCTGTGAAACAAGTAACGTTAGGAGCTGGTGAAGTATATTTTTCTAGCGGAAGAGAAAAATCGAGATTTCGTCGTGTAGATTTCCAAATCAAATTTTAGAAAAGTCGCAATGGAATTCCTTTATAATTTATATCAACTTATTTATATTTTTATAGTGGATTTTTTAAATATAAATCGAATATCGATGTAACATTGGATTTGAAATATCGAGTTATAAATCCCATTTGAGCCGTATGATATTCTGTTGTGAATATATACGATAATATTTATTTTTAAATATTAAATTTAAATGTTTTTAAATATATTTATATATTTAAAGGGGTTATTTAGGGGTTTAAAAATAGCCAATTTTTCAAACGACCTCAGAATTCGACGAAACTAATTTTGTTGGATCCGCAATATTAAATTATTGCTAGATTTCAATTTCCGTGATTTTTGAACTCAGTATGTGGCCGTACGGGATTTTAATGTGAAAAACAGTCAGTATTTCGATCGTTAAAAATACCCTGTGTGAGCATACGAAGTCGGAATTCGACGAAACTAGTTTTGTTGGGACCGCAATGTCAAACTGTAGCTGCATGTCTAGTTTCGTGATTTTTGGGTACCGTATGTGATCACAGGAATTTTAGAGGACAAAGAATAACAGCGATAGCTTAAAATTAAATATAATAATCAAATAAAAAAATTAATAAAAACCACGCTATAAATACCAAATAACTCTCCTAACCCTAGACAAAATTTTCTCTAGTCAAAATCTACTTCCGCCGTCAATTTTCTTCATCCTTTCAGTAAAATGAAATTTCATAAATCGAGATAAATTCCTAGATATTTCCTAAAATCCCAAATATCATATCGTTGTACTCCTCATGGCTTTATCTTCTTTTCTATACTGGTTTATATGGGATCGGTGATGTTCACGTTCGCTGCAAAATACATAGCAGTGCCTAGGGTTGGAATTTTTAGGAGATTGGTGATTCGATTGAAGAGATTATTGTTGTCATTGAGATAAGTGTGAAAGTAGCTTCGAAAGGGGGGGTTTTGTGGGATTCGATGTTTTTTTGGTCGATTAAAGTGATGAAGCACGAGAAGAGTATGGTTCGACGCAAGGGGATTTCATTGATCGAGTGAGGCGTTTAGGTGATGGACGGGTAGAGGGTAGGGAGGAGAGTTGTGCGGTGGTGTCAATGGAAAGGTTGGTGGACGACGAGATGGTGAACGATGGATCAAAAGGGGGCGGTGTTGGTTTACAGGAGCAGTTTTCAGTTCGATCAATTGGGGAAGAAGAGTTTATATGGTTGGGCTGGTAAAAGGGAAGGTGGGCCGTTATACAAAAGGTTAAGCCCATTAGTTATAAGGGAAATTTAATTTAATTTTAATTTAAATTGTATAGGATATTATAAAATATATATCTTTTCCATATATCAGAATTGGACAAAACAAGATCCGATGGGATCGTAGGGACGGTGGCTACACCATGGAATTGACTGGGAGTGAATTTGAGATCGTTTGGATTTATGGTTAAATTAAACGCCTGAACCAAATCAATGACCAATTATCGTTATTTAACGATAACCGTCCAATGTGAGTAATCTCACTAACTCTGCTCAATTTATATTTTTACAAAATATTTTTAGAATCTATAAATGATGGTTGTTTGCTACGTGTTTCCTGTTTGGTTGAACTACTAGTCAGTTGATTGAAATATAGATAACGATATAGATATAAATCGTAACTCAAATATTGATTCTGTTTAGTAGAATATTTCATAGAAAAATGAAATTGATGTTAATTTTATTGTTTAACATCTGTGGATGCAGGAAAACAGGTCGGAGGGACCGAACTGTGTTCCTCAACATTTATTTTACTGTTTTTTGTATATTGTGTTATATGATGTGATAAGAAATCTGTTGTTGATTTTGTATGAGTGAATGATACTGATCATTTTTATATGGTATGTTAAATACCAAAAGGAATATTGGAATGTTAAAAAAGGAAATTTTAAATGTTATATTGAAAAAGAAATATTTATAAAATCAAAAGATTTTATAAAAAGAAAACTATTTATGTAGAAAATAAATAGATTAAAAAGGGATATTTATTTGTTAATCAAATAGATAGAATTGAATGGAAATATTTGTAAAATATTTACAAATAGAATTGAAAAAGAAGTATTTGTAAACTATTTACAAATTGAATTGAAAGGGATATTTATTTGACAATGAATAGAATAAAAAGGGGAAATATGTGTAAAATAAATAAAAAAGGAATAGTTAGATTATAAAAGGGGTTACTTATAAAATCAATAGATTTTATAAATAGAAAATATTTTATAGAATAAATAGAATTATCAAAAAGGGGTTTATTTTGTAAATAAATAGATTTTAAAAGGGAATACTTGAAAGGTGACTAGAATTGTATAAAAGGAGAATTTTACATTTGAAAGATTTAAACCCGTGCTTCGCACACGGGTAAAACATGCTATGAAATAAAAGCCAAGATTTTTAAATAGAATCTGTTTTAATAGATAAAGTACGAAGATAAATTTATAAATTATATTTTATAAATTAAATAAAATGTCTATCATGGGATAAATAAAATATATAAGTCAGGAGTTACATAGAGAAGTAAGAATCGATTTCAACATCGATATTTGAAACTGAATAATCACTTAGAGTAAATCGATTAGAGGTAGAATTAATCGAATTGGAGTTAACTAAACATAGTTAATCGAATTAGGATTTAATTGAATATTTGTTATTCAATTAGAGTTAGTCAAATATAGTTATTCAGAAAGAGTTGCCGTTTCGTACGACTGCTGGCGTAATTCGCAGGGCTGCAAATAGCCTACGGCGGTTGGATGTTTCCTGAGGGAATCAGGCATAACCATTGTGATCGCTGCGATCTAGAGTCAAGCGAACAGGGTTAAATCAAATATTAGCTATTCGAAATAAAGTTGAAACAGACACAGTTATTCGAATATAAGTTAATCGAATATTAGTTATTCGATATAAGTTAATCAAAAATGTATTAATCAAAAAGTGTTAATCAAAATGTATTAATCGAAAGGAGTTATCAAATATTAGTTATTCGAAAGGAGTAAATCGAATATGGTTTATTCGAATAGAGTTAAAGGAATTAATCGAATATAGTTTATTCGAAAGGAGATTTATCGAATGTAAATCATTCGTAGAAAGTTAATCGAATGTAAATCATTCGAAGAGAGATTATCGAATATAGTTATTCGAAGAAAGAGTTATTGAACATAATTTATTCGAAAAGGAGCTATCGAATAGAGATGATTCGAAAAGAGAATTATACACTGAAATTCGATTATATCGAAATTTGGGGAAAGTAATATTTGCTTTCCGGTTAAATCAAGATTTACTTATTTATTTATAGATGAGTGGTTTAGTTATTGAGTTAAATTAAGGATAAAAGTTACATTTTGAAGTTGGATATTCAAGAAGAAAGGAATTTTAACGCTATAGTTAAATCAATGTTTTAAAATTAAGAAGGGGATTCATAAATAGAATCCGAGTTACGTAAGGAAGTTGTTAAAGGTTTGAAAGGTGAACTTTGTCTATTTCGAGGTCAGAAATGTTGTTCAATTAAGGTCTGAGAGGTAATTATACCCCAACTTGATTGACTTTGTTTTTAACTAAGGAATGGGTAAGGTTCGATAGTGAAGATTGATTTAGTGAATTTAGTTAATGAGTGTAACGGTTTAAATTGGCTTAGTGATGTTTTATTTAACATCTGTTTAAGTCAAATGGATAAAATTTGGAAACATTTTCCAAATATAACCAGAGGTATTTTCTAATCATAGAAAATGAAATGTTAAAGAGAAGGAATACTGGAATGACAGTGATACGTGAAATAGAGATGGAAATGTTTTCCAATGATTGATGACGTATATTTCCTAAATTTAGAAAATAAGAAATGGTGAGTATATAGAAATGGGAAATGGATAAATACATAATTAATATTAAAAGAGATATGTATTGATTGATGATTGGTCGATAGAATTTCCATCTGGAAATGATATCGTTGTTTGCACACCTGTTTTTCTTTGATAGTTAAATCACCGACTATCGAAGTTTTTGACCATTTTCCCGTCGTCAATACGGAGAGACCGGGATCAGATTCATCATCTGAAAACCACTCTATATGGACGTTAGCGTTGCGATCAAATATGATGAAAACCACTGAAGATGGAGTTATGAAAGGGCTATCCTGTTTACAGAATAGTGCCTTTGGTTTGTCCAGTCCAAGGACAAACGTGAATGGATGAATGTTTGACAGAGTATATCTAAAGGATCGCGTAAGTTGATCTCTTCAAACGTACTTACATTTGGTGGTGGAGGAATTCGTTCCTCTTAGCTTTATACCCGTGGTATTTTGGAGAAATCAACCTCTGATTTGACGGGTATGACGATGTGGCATTCAAAGTAAATGAATGTATGATCCGTCAAAGATACGCTATGACCTCAAGCCTCATCAACCGGGAAATGACAGAAATCGGGCAGGCAACATGGCTAAGTGGGTCGCTCCCATCAGGGTGTATATCACCTATCTAGAGAAATCCATTTCATTCTTTATCTATTATCGATGCTGTCCCTTTTGGAAAAGACAGTGGGTAGCTCCCAACCGTTGGTGATATACATTCGATACACTCAAGCGAAATTAGTGGTCGGTCATGTGTGGGCCGGGTTGCAAGACGTTCTTGTTGAACCCAGTGTATTCATCTCTAGAGATACACTATCGGAAGGTGGTCCCATACCCTGTCATAGTCAGAATCCAATCTCCAATAAGTGCCAATGATTTTGTTTGTATACTATATATGTAGAACGTGAGATGTAAGCGTTCTGCTAGATTGTTAATTACTTGTGATTAGATATTATTATAATATCAGAGAAGTATTGATTTCCAAAACTGTTTTTGGTTATCGTAAGGTAAAAACCGTCCGTGTTTATGTGTGGATTGGTCTTACGATTACCTTTTGTTTTGAAAAGGATTTTGAAAAGTTAAGCCAAATGATTTGAGTTTACTCACACCAGTCCCATGACTGACCCAGAGTTATTTTCGTTTTGTTTTCCCTAAACTCTTGGGTGCCCAAATTTGTAAGGGCAGTCAAGTGGTTCAGGACTTTACAGATATGCTTGGAGGAGGTTGAAGCAGGAGGCTTCAGGAATTTATGGCTATTATTATTTCCGTTGTGTGTAAGTGTTGTACTCTGATAATGTTATTCTATGTATATACACTGTTTTATTTCAAAGTTATGTTATAATATATTTTATTCGTTCCGCTGTGAGATTCGTGTTTACTTTGATTGTGTTCTTCTTCTTCTTCTATTCTAATTTTCTATCTTATCTATTCTCACCTGCTAACTTCTTTCTATTAATGATCTGGAATGTTCGATACCAGAATAATTAACATGGGTTTTATGTTGATTTTCGGGGTCGAAAATCCCAGTTCGTTACAGTGGTATCAGAGCTGAAGGTTAAGTGATTACCTTGGCTCTGTGGTGTGACTCAGTAGAGATGGGGTTAGTAATAGCCTAGATTGAGTTTGAGTGTATATGTACGAGTGAACGTATTTGTAGATTTTATAAAAAAAAATGTTTTATATTGTGGAGATTTATCGGTTGAGTAGTTTGTGAATTCTGGTCGATCAGTTTGATCCACTGTATCGATAGGGGCTACCAAACACTCGAATACGATGAACCGACACAGTTTGTTTTGAAAGAGGTTAAATGAAATAATTTTACCCAAATTATATTTGGATATAAAAGAAAATATTTATATTTAAAGTATTATGGTATATGTGATGTGTTGGTTGGTTGTTATTGAAATGGTTATGTAAATAACCAATTTGAGTTCGTATAATATGAAAGCAGATTAATTAAATCTGAATTAAATCAGAATTGGAACTAAAATTCTGAAACTGGGGAAAAGTATTTGTAAGTGGATTTGAGTTAAGTATAAGAATTTTAAAATCTTGGGAGATTTTAAGTTGTTTACAATTATCATGAAGGATATTTTGAAATGTATTTCAAAATGAAGTGTTTAATATGGTTTTGAAAGTGATATAGTATTGAACTCACTTTGATAGCTAGGAAATAATTCTGATGATGTTGGCCACATCATCAGTGTTCATTTTTGAGTTGTAAGTGACGGATTACTACCAAAGAGAGTGTTTTTGAAATTTTTTAAGAAGAAGGAAGTTGTTTTGAATCCCGAAAGGGAATAATTTATTTTAGAAAAACTAAACTGTTTAAAATCCCCAGGAAGATAGTATGAATAAAAATCAAATTAAAGAAATTTAATATGAACTGAATTGAAATAAAACGATATCGAATAAGATTGAATTGTGAGTTATGAATTTGGTTAAGTATAGTGGACTGGTCAGTAAGAGTTGGAATTGGTAATAGAATTTGAAGGTTTGGAATGAGATTTGGGTTGATTGGATTTGAGATTTGATTGATTTAAATGGAAATCGATTGGTATAGATGAATATATGATCAGTAGGTATTGAGTAAAAGCAAGTGCAAGGATATAATGATATGCCCGACAAAAAGGTACACGTTTATTTTTATGGATTTGGTGATTTATGGGCAGATTTGGCAAGCCGCTTGGCTGTTTGATTTTCTTTTGGACGGGAAAGGGCCTATAGAGGCGAGTTGGGGTTTGAACTATTGACCGGTATAAAGGAGGTGCTGGCGAAATTTTTCGGAAATTTCGGGTGTTAGAAAATTTTTAGGATTTTAGAAAATTTTCGTTAATAGAAATAAATGAATATTTTAATTGAAATTAAATTGGTTCAGTTGAAATTGAGGTTGGTGAGTAAACAAATAAATTTGTACTAGTCAATAGGGTTTGTTATCTACCTTAGTAATTTCGAGGACGAAATTATTTTAAGGGGCGAAGAATGTAATGACCCACATTCCTCAGCGATATAATTAATTAATTTAATTATTTAAATAGTGATTTAGGGAAAATGGTCACTAAATTGAATATTGTTGAATATTTAATTAAAATAAATAATATATTTAATTTCTGAAATAGTCAGAAATGGTAGAATTCACAAAATGGTGTGAATTGGATCATCGGTGATATTTAATTCAGTTTAGAATTGAATTAGAATAACGAATATGTTATTTTAACGGCAGTTTGAACGTATAATTATATATAATTATAATCGAGCTCGAAATGGCGCGGCAATTCGCTATTTGGCAATTTGAACTTCAATTGAATGTACAGGATTCGTTTTAAATCGGATTTCTGTGAAACAAGAAACGTTAGGAGCTGGTGAAGTATATTTTTCTAGCGGAAGAGAAAAATCAAGATTTCGTCGTGTAGATTTTTAGTTATGTCCAAATCAAATTTTAGAAAAGTCGCAATGGAATTCCTTTATAATTTATATCGATTTATTTATATTTTTATAATGGATTTTTTAAATATAAATCGAAAATCGATGTAACATTGGATTTGAAATATCGAGTTATAAATCCCATTTGAGCTGTGTGATATTCTGTTGTGAATATATATGATAATATTTATTTTTAAATATTAAATTTAAATGTTTTTAAATATATTTATATATTTAAAGGGGTTATTTAGGGGTTTAAAAATAGCCAGTTTTTCAAACGATCTCAGAGTTCGACGAAACTAATTTTGTTGGATCCGCAATATTAAATTATTGCTAGATTTCAATTTTCGTGATTTTTGAAGTCAGTATGTGGCCGTATAGGATTTTAATGTGAAAAACAGTCAGTATTTCGACAATTAAAAATACCCTGTGTGAGCATACGAAGTCGGAATTCGACGAAACCAGTTTCGTTGGGACCGCAATGTCAAACTGTAGCTTCATGTCCAGTTTCGTGATTTTTGGGTACCGTATGTGATTACAGGAAATTTAGAGGACAAATAATAACAACGATAGCTTAAAATTAAATATAATAACCGAATAAAAAAATTAATAAAAACCACGCTATAAATAACGAATAACTCTCCTAACCCTAGACAAAATTTTCTCTGGTCAAAATCTACTTCCGCCGTCAATTTTCTTCATCCTTTCAGCAAAACGAAATTTCATAAATCGAGATAAATTCCTAGAAATTTCCTAAAATCCCAAATATCATATCGTTGTACTCCTCATAGCTTTATCTTTTTTGCTATACTGGTTTATATGGGATCGGTGATGTTCACGTTCGCTGCAAAATACATAGCAGTGCCTAGGGTTAGGATTTTTAGGAGATTGGTGATTCGATTAAAGAGATTATTGTTGTTGTTGAGATCAGTGTGGAAAGTAGCTTCGAAAGGGGGGGGGGTTGTGGGATCCGATGGCTTTTTTTTTGGTCGACCAAAGTGCTGAAGCACGCGAAGAGTATGGTTCGACGCAAGGGGATTTCATTGATCGAGTGAGGCGTTTAGGTGATGGACGGGTAGAGGGTAGGGAGGAAAGTTGTGCGGTGGTGTCAATGGAAAGGTTTGGTGGATGACGAGATGGTGAACGATGGATCAAAAGGGGACGGTGTTGGTTTACAGGAGCAGTTTTCAGTTCTATCAATTGGGGAAGAAAAGTTTACATGGTTGGTGAGACGACCCCGAACCCCGTACTGACGGTGGAAAGGGTAATCCTTGGAATATAACACATAAATAGATAACAGCAGAACAGAATTAAACAAATACACCAGATAATGCACAATAGAATATACTGGATAAACGTAATCATCAGAGTTACACAGTATACAGGATCTTACTTAGTACAAATACAGTTCAGCTATACATAAATATCTACAGCGGAAACAAACAAAATATGTACAATAGGAGCTGAACAGCATAAAAAGAGATAAATGATAGAATCCATCTTCAGCTCCAGCTATCCAGAAAAGCCTGCTAAACCTGAACACAAGGCTGCCCGTGTAGAAAAAGGGGCACCCGAGTTTGAAAGTGAAACAAACTACGAGTCAGTCATGGGACTGATATGAGAAATCTACTCAACACAATTTAAATATGGCCAATCACAGGACCACGCCACTTTCGTGGAACGGGTTTACTCCATCGGATTGCCAGTGCTTTAAAACAAATCATTCTTTTAAACATCCCAATGCTTTTTTATAAAAATGAAACCATTATAAGACTCAGTTCCAATCACACAATGCAACACAAACTGGAGGATAGGGTTTTACCTTATAATGGCCAAAAT
This sequence comes from Allium sativum, assembly GCA_030737875.1. NCBI lineage: Eukaryota > Viridiplantae > Streptophyta > Magnoliopsida > Asparagales > Amaryllidaceae > Allium > Allium sativum. Next base: position 268,341,327 of record CM060909.1, on the reverse strand, counting down.
ATGCTTGATACGAATAAAACAAAAGCATCTGATATTATTACTAGTGTTTATAGGTTTCAAAAACAATTTCAATCATAGCTATCAATCATGGATGGCATGGGTACCATATATCATGTCGCCATATATATATATATATACACACACACACACACACACAATCAAAACCGCATAGTCACGTATTTGGAAATTGGATTTCCGCCATGAACCAAGGCAAAAGATAGTCCTTACCGAATTCGAGACTGTCTAGCCTGAGTCTCAGGATTAGAACGCATCGACCCTTGGATCGTCAGGGCCGGTCCACCGATGTGGATTAAAATGCCTGAACACAACGTTTCCCCGCCCTTTGGGGGCGTAAGTGAGCTAACGAATGACTCCATCGGTCCCGGATAGACCGATATATCCGAGGCACCTCGCAACAGTAACAACCACATAAGTCAAACTCGTCAGGACGGGTAAAACCACTGACGCCACTTCTAGCTAGGAAGAAACGCATGTCCCCCCTGAGGTCCTCTCCCGTTTCTGGTTCATACCGGGGTGTGAGGTTCGCGGATTCACGTTATACACAAAGCTACGCCACACAGGCGGGGCTTTGATCATCACCACAAGACTTTGTTTTTCAACAGAAGCCCAGATCACTGCATCTTAGCATGCCACACAGGCAATTCACACCATGTAACTGATGGCTATCAATCACACAGACTGAATTCCAATGTCAGACACATAGTCCATTTGCAAGTCCGTCCTGGGTCTGAACGAAACCGGAGGCACTATATACCTCACAAACCCATCGACCTCCACGTACGTCTGGACGATCACCACTCATTATCCATATTTCGGGATGCCTCCCAATCAGGACATCAGTTACCATCCAAACGAGGTGAAGATCTCCGGTTTTCGACCACCGTCTTCATCTTCGATTTCTTATCGTCGATTCAGTTACTCAGAATGGGATAAACCCGGTCTTTCTGTACAATTCGCGTATATATTAACAAGTGCTATACAAACACAACACACGCGTCATTTCAATTCATTAGCCACTAACCGTCAATCAGTAAGAGAACGATTTCCCAAATATTAACCCCGAAGGCCGAAACCAACATCAGATCAAAATCTTGGAAACCATTCGACTTAGCTAACCTTCAGTTAATTTCTAAATTTCACATCCATATCGTTTATAATATTTTATAACAATTTATCGCTATTTTTGTTTATTTTAAAATAGCCGATTTATTCAAACGACGCTTCAGGCCATAACGCGGTCGTGGCGCTGTTTTTCTTCAGATTTGATTTACACATATCTGAAAATCTAACCGTTGAATCTTCACAAAATTTACATCATTAGAAAGATCTTTTCAAAACGAATCCAACGGCTCCAGTTTTGGGAAAATCCGACGGTCGGATCTCCCGGTACAATCGTTTGAAGTTTCGATTTCAAAATACGAACTGCAGCGTCGTTATTCGATTTAATATAATTATATATATATAATCGATTCTGGCGCTTTTTTTCCTCAGATTTGATTTAAACATTCCAGACAATCCAACCGTTGGATCTTTACAAAGTTGGTGCCGTTGGAAAGATATTTCCAAAGCGAACCCAACGGTTGCGGTTTCGGGAAAATCCGATGGTCGGATCTCCCGCACTAATCTTTTGAAATCACGCTTTCAAAATACGAACTGCAGCTTCGTTATTCGATATATTTTAATTCTATTTATATATATATATATATATATATATCAATTCTTCGATTTCAAAGCTATATTCTTTTCATATATTTGATAAAAATGATATTTTTATCAAATAAACATTCACTTCGACACTTCAATATTTTTAACAACTCATGTGTACAGTATAAATGTGATTTTTATTGTAAAACAATTCATTTCAAAACACGATTATTTTATATAGTTCATATTGATGATAAAAATAGGATTTTTATTATAAAACAATTTATTTCAAAACGAGATTATTTTATATAGTTCATATAGGTAATAAAAATATGATTTTTATTATAAAACAATTTTTTCAAAATACAAATACCATTCAACACATGAATTTCAATTCAACGAATGAATTTCGATTCAACACATGAAGGTTTTCTATAGTTGGTATATATAGATAAAAGGGTGATTTCTATATTTAAAACACGAATACCATTCAACACATGAATTTCAATTCAACGAATGAATTTCGATTCAACACATGAAGGTCTTCTATAGTTGGTATATATAGATAAAAAAGGTGATTTTTATATTTAAAACGTGAATACCATTCAACACATGAATTTCAACTCAACGAATGAATTTCGATTCAACACATGAAGGTTTTCTATAGTTGGTATATATAGATAAAAAAAGGTGATTTTTATATTTAAAACACGAATACCATTCAACACATGAATTTCAACTCAACGAATGAATTTCGATACAACACATGAAGGTTTTCTATAGTTTATATATATAGAGTAAAAATGGGATTTTTATTGTTAAAACAATTTATTCAAAACATGAATACCATTCAACACATGAATTTCAACTCAACGAATGAATTTCTATTCAACACATGAAGGTTTTCTATAGTTTATATATAGATAAAAAGGTGATTTTTTTTATATTTCAAAACAATTTGTTTCAAAACATGAATGTCGTTAAATAGATGAATTTCCATTCAACACACGAGTATAGTTTCAACACATGAAAATAATTCTAACACATGAATATTATTCAAAATTTCGGCAGCATAACGGCAGGGTAGTTAAAACCGGGACCGTCCCTAGTACGGCTCCTCGCTTTGAATGTTCCAAACTAGGTTTTAGATTTTTGCAAAATCCGTAGTACCTCACTTTGAATGTCCCTAGTACCTCACTTTGAATGTTCCAAACTAGGTTTTAGATTTTTGCAAAATCCGTAGCTCGATGTTCAGATCGGTCAGCGCCACCCTTTAGGCCTTGGAACGGCGCTCAGATCGATGGGGGTTTGGTGGCACTCGGTGGTCGGAGGAAGCGGCGGCGGCGGCTTCAAGTCGTGATCTTCCTGGCGCTGATTCTCCCAAATAACACAACGAAAAAATCCCAACCAGGTATGGATTTGAAGAGCTCGGGGAGATCTTCAAAAAGTTCAACTGTGGCACGAGCTAATTCGGCGTGGATTGTGAGAAAAAGAAGAGAGAAGGATTGAACTCCTTTCCGTCATTCGCGACCTGGTATCGGGGAGAGAGAAAATATCTTGGCCAATGAGGATTTATTTATTTATTTATATATTTTTAAATTTCTAAAATACCCCTTGTCACATACGAACTCCAATCCAAACCCAATGACTGTTGTCCCCAATGTTTTACCCCATTCCGAACACAATGGGATATGTTTCGTAGGCCCATTCAACTGTTTGAGTCGGTTTTCCTTCAAATTAAAATATAAAACATTCAATATTTAATTTGAACATACATTTCAATTTGCCAGGGCCACAAACTGATTAGAAAAATTCCATAAAAATAAATCCAGCTATGTTTTGACGATACGGTCCCAACAAAACTAGTTTCGTCGAATTCTGAGAGCGTTTGAAAAATGGCCCTTTTCTGGTCGATCCAATTTAATAGAAATCGACCAAAACACGTTTTCCTTTGCCACGCTCACATACTAGCTTCAAAAATTATGAAATTTGAAATCTAGCAATAACTTCACATCTCGGATCCAACAAAAGTGGTTTCGTCGAATTCTGAGGTTGTTTGCAAAATGGCCATTTTCACGGGCTATATAAATTCCATAGCGACCTTCCTGAAAATTCATTTGGTCATAACTTTTGCATCCGGCTATGAAACTTCGATTTTTCAGATTCGTTAGAAAGGTATTTACTAACAGATTTAATTATTTTTGGTTTCACTCAAATCCGTTTTGTTTTGCACCCGGTACAGTCAGTCAAAGTTTGAATTCAAATTTTGTAACTACCGCGCAATTTCAGGCCTTGTTTATAATTAGAATTAATTATATCCCTTTTCAATTGTCGGTTCAAACTCAGTTTTCATCTTTATTATTTAAAATATTTATTTTAAATATTTAAAATCCACTATTTTAGCCAATTTAAAATTTTTAAATTGGTTTAGATTTTCCTGGTCGTTACAGTTGGGCTGGTAGAAGGGAAGTGGGCTGTTATACAAAAGGTTAAGCCCATTAGTTATAAGGGAAATTTTATTTTATTTTAATTTAAATTGTATAGGATATCATAAAATATATATCTTTTCCATACGATATCAGAACTGGACAAAACAAGATCCAATGGGATCGTAGGGACGGTGGATACACCATGGAATTGACTGGGAGTGAATTTGAGATCGTTTGGATTTATGGTGAAATTAAACGCCTGAATCAAATCAATGACCAATTATCGTTATTTAACGATAACCGTCCAATGTGAGTAATCTCACTAACTCTGCTCAATTTATATTTTTACAAAATATTTTTAGAATTATAAATGATGGTTGTTTGCTACGTGTTGGCTGTTTGGTTGAACTGCTAGTCAGTTGATTGAAATATAGATAACGATATAGATATAAATCGTAACTCAAATATTGATTCTGTTTAGCAGAATATTTCATAGAAAAATGAAATTGATGTTAATTTTATTGTTTAACATCTGTGGATGCAGGAAAACAGGTCGGAGGGACCGAACTGTGTTCCTCAACATTTATTTTACTGTTTTTTGTATATTGTGTTATATGATGTGATAAGAAATCTGTTGTTGATTTTGTATGAGTGAATGATACTGATCATTTTTATATGGTATGTTAAATACCAAAAGGAATATTGGAATGTTAAAAAAGGAAATTTTAAATGTTATATTGAAAAAGAAATATTTATAAAATCAAAAGATTTTATAAAAAGAAAACTATTTATGTAGAAAATAAATAGATTAAAAAGGGATATTTATTTGTTAATCAAATAGATAGAATTGAATGGAAATATTTGTAAAATATTTACAAATAGAATTGAAAAAGAAGTATTTGTAAACTATTTACAAATTGAATTGAAAGGGATATTTATTTGACAATGAATAGAATAAAAAGGGGAAATATGTGTAAAATAAATAAAAAAGGAATAGTTAGATTATAAAAGGGGTTACTTATAAAATCAATAGATTTTATAAATAGAAAATATTTTATAGAATAAATAGAATTATCAAAAAGGGGTTTATTTTGTAAATAAATAGATTTTAAAAGGGAATACTTGAAAGGTGACTAGAATTGTATAAAAGGAGAATTTTACATTTGAAAGATTTAAACCCGTGCTTCGCACACGGGTAAAACATGCTATGAAATTAAAGCCAAGATTTTTAAATAGAATCTGTTTTAATAGATAAAGTACGAAGATAAATTTATAAATTATATTTTATAAATTAAATAAAATGTCTATCATGGGATAAATAGAATATATAAGTTAGGAGTTACATAGAGAAGTAAGAATCGATTTCAACATCGATATTTGAAACTGAATAATCACTTAGAGTAAATCGATTAGAGGTAGAATTAATCGAATTGGAGTTAACTAAACATAGTTAATCGAATTAGGATTTAATTGAATATTTGTTATTCAATTAGAGTTAGTCAAATATAGTTATTCAGAAAGAGTTGTCGTTTCGTACGACTGCTGGCGTAATTCGCAGGGCTGCAAATAGCCTACGGCGGTTGGATGTTTCCTGAGGGAATCAGGCATAACCATTGTGATCGCTGCGATCTAGAGTCAAGCGAACAGGGTTAAATCAAATATTAGCTATTCGAAATAAAGTTGAAACAGACACAGTTATTCGAATATAAGTTAATCGAATATTAGTTATTCGATATAAGTTAATCAAAAATGTATTAATCAAAATGTGTTAATCAAAATGTATTAATCGAAAGGAGTTATCGAATATTAGTTATTCAAAAGGAGTAAATCGAATATAGTTTATTCGAATAGAGTTAAAGGAATTAATCGAATATAGTTTATTCGAAAGGAGATTTATCGAATGTAAATCATTTGTAGAAATTTAATCGAATGTAAATCATTCGAAGAGAGATTATCGAATATAGTTATTCGAATAAAGAGTTATCGAATATAATTTATTCGAAAAGGAGCTATCGAATATGTAACAACCCGGAAATTCTGAACCAATTTAAAATTATTATTTTTAGAAATTTTAGTGGATTTTTAATATTTAAGATAATTTATTTTAAATAATAACGACTAAAAATTTATTTAAATCAAAGTTAGAACGAATATATTTATTTTAATTTTAATTGGAATAGGAGATAGCGCGGTAGTTTGAAAATTCTGAAATTGTAAGTTTGAATTAGGATTTGAACGTAGAGGCTTACGCTTGAATTTATAATTGTTTAATTTAATTGTTCTTGAAAGATTGAATTAAATTTTAAGATTAAATGATTAAAATTATATTTAAATTTGTTGATTGTAGGATTTCATTTAGTGATGGAAAGCCTAAATCCTATGATTTAAATGTTAATTGACATAACTCATGTAGGTGCTTGATTAATGCGCATTCTTAATATAAAAGGGGAGGGAAAAAATGCCTTAGGAACTTTAATAACATTTATTAACTTATATTGAAATATTGATGGAAAATAAAATTCCGACAATATATATATATATATATATATATATATATATCTTTGCCTGTTCCCCTATCAATTAAAAATGTAACCGTTAGGAATTCAAAACATGGATTGCATTTTCAAACCTTCATTAATTAGTTAATTCTGAGAGATCAATAGTTGCATCCATTTTAATGACTTCATCTATTTGTTATTTCCTTAATAACTACACCATTCCTTTCCATCAAGATTGACATATTCAATTAATTTATCACCCTTTATCCTATTAATCTCTTTCCTTCATTCTATTTTTCACATCATATTTCATTTGTGTGTTTTCATTCCTTATATTTGTATCCCTTTATTTCTCTTTCCTCTTTGTTTTCCCTCATTATTTTTCTTCAAGAACAAACCACCTCTATGTATTTATGTTTCCCTTCTCTTTTTTAAAATAAAAAAATGTAAAACTATCAGCGTTGTCTATGCATATATCTAGCCATTTTATTTACCTTATTTGTGTCTATCTGGTTTAACATGTTCCTTAAATTCAATTTTTTTTTCTCTACATTTTAAAATTTGAAAATCACACAACTCTCTAACAATAACCGTCATTAATCTTGCAATCATTCCTTTCCACTTATTTTCTTTTATTCAGTGATTTACGTTTGAGTTTGAATGAGAAATAAGTATTGCCACATCATCCTTAGTGTAACGGCCCGGGAAAAATTCGACGCTCATGAAGATCAACGGTCTTCAATGCTCCATCTCGACCATCTTCTGATATCTTCGACGTTACATATTTGCTGGTCGGAATGGTTTTCGAATATAAATTCGATCCCGGTCTTTCCGTACCAACCATCAATAAAAGGCCAAACTTTGATAGTCGGTGATTTAACTATCAAATCATAACAGTGTATCTCAGTGGACTGGCAGCTCAGGTCCTTTATATGAAATATCTCATAAAACCAATTTATCGATTTTTTATAATCGACTTCATAACTTTATCTTAACAAAACTCTTATGGGTTTCGTTACTTAAAAACATTACTCGCTACTCGCTTTAGAACAACATATTTACCAAGCTCTTTTTTCCATTTCCTTTGTTTGGAAATATTGCCATATTTTATAAATTAGTTTTTATTTCCTCTTTGGTCATTAACATCGTATAATTACCTCAAAACCCTTTTTACTTTCTCTTTGATTTGAAATCATGGTTATAGTTCAATAAATCCACTTTCCCTTTTCCTTTATTATTTCCATATCGTTATATCCTTATTTAATCAACGACAAATATTTAATTACCAAAATCTCTTTCTTATTACGATTAAACCACTTCGCTTAGTTTCGTTCCCAGGTGAACGCTTGTTTTAAAATCCTTGCTTGGGTAAAACCCCTTTTTCATACTCGTTTATACGATTTGAATTAGATTCAATTCCTTTCGATGCTAATCCATTTTTAAAGGTTTGTTTTAAATAAATGATAAATTCCATTTATCGCAAAACATCTCGATAATCACTTCTCTATACATTACAAACAAATATCATCTCTCGATAATAGCGGAGCCGTTCAAGTTGGGGTATTCCAGTTACCTCTCAGACCTTGACCGACAACGTTCTTATCTCAAGATAGATAAAAGCTTATAATTTAAAACCAATGTCAAACCATCTCAATAATCCAAGATGTTATTCCCATTTCCATTTATCTTGGTTTTATAAACCATTTTCTTTCATTTGAAAACCCACTTTTCATATTAATTTCTTTTTCTTAATTGAGCAAAACTCTGATTGGAATGTACGCCTTAGGTTGCACCCATATTTACAAATCTCGTTTATACGATTTGAAATAAATTCAAATCCCTTTCATACTAATCTATCCATAACTTATATTTATTTTAAAGGAAATTTCAAGTCTTTTAAATGTCAATCCCTTTGATTTGATCAATTTAAAACAAATTGACACAATCGTCAAATTCCAACTTTAAACGGTTGATTTTCGCCAACCGTACATATCAGTTAACCATTAACTGATTTACGTTATCATTTCTTCCTTAAATTTATTAAATAACTTAATAAATTTAAAACATCAGTTAATTGATTATAAAAACAATTATTTCATTTCACTAACCCGTAGGTTAGTTCCTGACTGCAGTTCATGAATGACTGCAATTCATAAATAACAGGATAAACAGTTGGTTCATGCCAACCATAACCCTCAGTTAAGCGGCTAACTGACTTCTATTCAATTTCTCTTCTTAAATTAATTAAATAACTTAATTAATTTAAAACATCGGTTAATTGTTTTGTAAAAACAATTATTTCTTTTCACTAACTGTATGTTAGCTTCGACTGCAGTATTAAAAATCTCTATTGACACTGATTATAAACATATAAGGAAAATTATAAACATTTTTCCACATAACATAAATAAATACTTTAATTTATTTAAAAACATCACTTTGCTTATTGTATAAACATTTATTTAGTTTACTGATTCATATACTAGCTCCTTACTTTTCTGTTCATAAACAGCGTAAAAATTCATTGTATAACTTATAAATAATCATGTTTGTAAAACATGATTCTAATTATAAATATTTTTATAAAACTTCTTATTCATTAAAAATAAAATAAAATAAACCCCAAAGATTTAATTCAGTTATAAAATAAATTTTATAACTTGAAACTGCGTTTGTTCGCCTGACGGCAAAACGATGTTTTGAAAACTATAGATTTAAACCCTCACTGCCAACCACTGTCGACTGATTAAAAATCACATCAACGGTCACATCAATTCAACAATCAACAGGTTTTGATGTCAATTGGGGTTCAAACAGTTATGTGCAACCAGTATAAAAATAAACAACACACACGAGTTATTTTGAGGAATCCGGTCGGATCCCTCCAACCTGTTCTTCTCTGCATCACAGATGGTTATCACATTTAATAAATAATTTAACAGCAATAATAAAACAAACAACCATCTAATCAACCATAAGCAACCAATGCAGTCAATCAACCAGTATTTTTTTTTAATGGATTTATCACATCATAGTAGTCCAGAAAAGTGTGAGAATTAACTCACCAGTTAATACGGTTGACGGTTGACGCGATATACCGTATAATTTTAAACTAGTGTTTAAAATTACACGGATCTTCAACTGCTTCGATTTCAGTTCAGATCAGCTTGTACACGTAGTGCTCGTCGGTACGGACACGGCGTCGCTAGGTCTGTTCGATCCCGTTGCTGTACGACATGGTTCTAAATTTAATACGGTATTAATTGTATAAGTTAATATTATTTAATACTTAAATAAAAATAATTATTATTTTCACCTGAGTAAATAGTTAGCATTAAACAAACTTTTGACTCGTGTTTTGTACACGTCCACACCCTTTGTTTTAAATACTAAGTGTTATACATTTCTAGTAACTACCCTTAACGTTTAATTACCGTAATACCAATTAGGCCCATGATAACGAAATAAATTAAGCACAGTACCAAGTATTTATACCAGGCGATTACTGTTGAGCTTCCTTTCCCAAACGCCACCATCAACCTTGGCGACTCCAACTCCCGTCCCCAGTTATCTGCAACCGATCCCCTTTCTATAATTTCAACTTCTTAGTTTGCCTGTAGCTTTGAAAACATGCATCCACGCATGAATACTTCCACTGTTCTCCTTCACGTCCTCATACCCGTCCACGGTTCCACCTTGCTTATCTGCTCCCATTTATACTTTTTTTTTCTTCGTTCGTTCGTTTAGGACCGAAGTCCACAGACCCCATGCACGCCGCCACCTTTTTCTTTCCTTTTCTTCCCACGTCCCCTGCTTTCTTGCTCCCCCTCCATGCAGCAGCGAAGCTGCTTCTTCTTCTTTTTTTTTCATTCAGAAAGTTGGATTCGTTTTCACCGTTGAGCGATGGAAAAAAATAAAATAGCGGTTGTCTTTATATAGGAGAGAGGCACCGTGGAAAACAAGGAATAGGTTATATAGGGTTTCAGTAAAATATAGGTAGCTGTTTGCGTGGCTCTGTTCTCAAAAACTTGGTTAGCACGGTGTGTACATGGATTGGCTGCCAAGGACAAAGTGGTTTGGATCGCAAGGCAAGAAAAGAAAGAAGGATTGGGGCGCAAGGCAGCGAAAAAAATTAGGACGCAAGGAACTATAGTATGTCTGGGACGCAAGTTAAACAAATAGTGGTTGAAATATGCCTTACGTATCCATCTTTGTATGAAGTGGGTATGATTTAATAATATTTTATTATGTATAGCTTAGCATTGGAGAAATGTGTCAAACTATCAACATAAATCCCCTGTTTTTGACAAATAAATATGTAATCCTAGCATAAAAAAATATTCTGGACCCAATGGGACAGGTTTCGTCGAATTCCGAGACCGTTTGTGAAAATCCTTTAGAAAATATCGATTAAAAACACCGAGCAATAATTTCTTAAAATTACAGAAAAAATCCTAAAAATATGAGGCCTTGACGTTTCACTAGACCTCTTCCTAAGGTTTCGTATGAAACTTGTTTCGTTGAATTTAGAGTTCGTTTGACCAGTTAACCATTCAAATAAAGTTACCTACACCACTATGTATTCATATATGAGCGTTGCAGACTGAAATAAAAATACAGTCGTGATCAGTGAGGTGTCGCGATCCCGAAAATGTAATAATACCGGTAGATTGACTTATATTGTGAAAACCAAAATTCGCTGCTTAAGGGTGCAAAATACTCCAAATAAAAAGTTGCATATTAAATTAATTAAAAATTACAGTAAAATTCTAAAAATTAAATTAACACTATGTCTCAAAAGAACCTTGTCCAAATTTGTAACGACCCGGATTTTGAGCGGCTTTGGTTATCGACGTAAGCCCGACGTCGATAACCAAACCATCGAAAAATCCCGGTAATTAATGAAAGAAATTAGAAGGTGAGAATAGATAAGATAGAAACTTAGAATAGAAGAAGAAGAAGAACACAACATCAGAGTAACACGAACCTCGCAGTGGAACGAATAACATATAATAGGTAACATAACTTTGAAATATAACAGTTATGTATACAATAGCACTTATCAGAGTACAGCACTTACAACACAGCGGAAATAACTATAGCTATATGATCTTGAAGCCTCCTGCTCCACGCTCTTCCAGTATATCTGTAAAACCCGACTACTTGACTGCCCGTACAAATTTAGGCACCCAAGAGTTTAGGGAAAACAACAAATAAACTCCGGGTCAGTCATGGGACTGGTGTGAGTAAAACAGTTTAAAACAGGTATATGAACAAGCAAACGATATCTCATAAGACCACGCCGCATAACGGAACGGGTTTTCCCTTATGAGAATCCAAAATATCTTTATATCAAAAACCTTTTGATATTATAATAATGTCTATGTACAAATAGATATCAACTAGCAGAAACGCTTTCATCTCACGTTCTACATATATAGTATACAATCAAAATCGCAAGCACGTATTGGATAATGGATTTCCAACTATGACAAGGTATGGAATCACCTTCCGATCAGTGTACTCTAGGAACGATACACTGGAGTTCAACAAGAACATCTTGCAACTCAGCCACACATGACCGACCACTCATTTCGCTTGAGTGTATCGAATGTACATCACCAACGGTTGGGATCAGCAACCATTCCCGTATATATATATATGGGACAGCATTGATAGATTTAAGAAATAAATGAATATTCACTAGATAGGTGATTATACACCCTACTTCGGTGCGACCGACTTAGCCATGCTGCCTGCCCGATTTCTGTCATTTACCGGATGTGAGGCTAGAAGCTACGCTTTGTCATCACAATAGATTCACTTCGAATGCCACATTGTCAGATCCATCGCAAATCACTAATTGATGTCTACAACCATACATTACGTGTCAGCTAAAAGAAGTTTCCTTCTCCGCTTCCACTCTTGGTATAGTTGAAGAAATCAATGTACGTGATCGTCTGGAAATACTATGTCAGACATCCATCTTCATTCACTTAGAAATGTCACATCGTCATACCTGCCAAATCACAAATTGACTTATCCAAAAATAACACGGGTATACAGCTAAGAGAAACGAATTCCTCCGCCACCAAACATGAATACGTTTGAACAGATCAACTTACGCGGTTCATTGGATATACTCTGTCAGACCTCCGTCCATACAAGTTGTCCTGGGACTGGACAAACCGAAGGCACTAATCTGTGAACAGGATAGCCCTTGCAATTTACTCCGTTTTCAATTATCTTTGGCATATATGGTTCGCGACGCTTATGCCAATACAGAGTGGTTCTTTGGATAAAAATCCAGCCGGTCTCTCCATATTAACAACGTTAAAATGGTCAAAACTTCGATAGTCGGTGAGTTAACTATCAAAGAAAAACAAGTGTGCAAACAACGATATTATTTCCAGATGGAAATTATATCGAACAAACATCATTTAACATAAATCTCTTTAGTTCATTTATTTACTTATCTCCTGTTTCCCTATATTCTAAATTCTTATTTTCTTTTATCAGAAAACATTTCTGATTCTCGTTTGGAAAACATTTCCAAAACTCCTTTACGATCAAACCTTACCATTTCTTAGTTAAGAAGGAAGTCACTCAAGTTGGGGTATAATTACCTCTCAGACCTTAACTGAACAACGTTATAACTTAGAAATGGTCAAAGTTTATCTTTTAATCTTTAACAACTTCTTTACGCCTTTCTCGGATCCAATTTTACTAATCTACTTCTATATTTAAAACATTGGTTATAACGATAACGTTATAATCCCTACTTTCGAATTATCTAACTTTAATTATAACTTCTATTCTTATTAGTGAATAATTAACCTAACACTTATTTATTTATAAATAAATAAATCTCTTATTTAAACACTGGAAAGTATAAGTACTTTCCCGAATTCGATATAATCGAATTTGCCGATTAACTCTCTTCGAGAAATCTCTATTTGATTAACTCTTCTTCGAATAACCTATATTCGATTAACTCCTTCTTGAATAAACGATATTCGAAAATCTCTCTTCGAATAACTAATATTCGATGACTCTTCCTTTTCAAATATCTCATATTTAAAAATCTCACTTCGATTAAACTATAATCGATAACTCCCTTCGATTAAACTAACATCGATAACTCCTTTCGATGAAACTAACATCGATTAATTTAACTCGACGAACTGAACTTATTTACTTAACTCGATCATCTTGACTTGATAACTTAACTTGCTAACTTAACTCGATTATCTTAACTTGATTATCTTAACTTGATTACTCATATCGAATAACTAATATTCGATTTAACTCCATTTAACTCTATTCGAATAAACTATGTTCGACTAACTCTATTTAACTCCATTCGAACAACTATTATTTGACAACTCTATTTAACTCCATTCGAACAACTATTCGTAACTTCTTCTCGAATAACCAATATTCGATTATCTTACTTCGAATAACTTATATTCGATTATCTCACTTCGAATAACTATATTCGATTTCTCTTCTCTTCGAGTACACTATATTCGATAGATCTACTTTGAATAAGTGATATTTTGATAACTCCACTCGATTAACCCTACTTACTCAACCTTACTGGTTTACTTGACTTACCTAACTCAACTGGTTAACTTGACTTATTTAACCCTACTTACTCAACTGGATTAACTCCTATCGAATAACTAATATTCGATTTACTTCCATTCGCTTGACTCTAGATCGCAGCGATCACAATGGTTACGCCTGATTCCCTCAGGAAACATTCGACCGCCTTAGGCTATTTACAGCCCTGCGAATTACGCTAGCAGTCGTACGAGATGGCAACTTATCCTGAATACCATGTTTGACTAACTCTGTCTCAAATAACTATATTTGATTAACTCTAGTTCGTTTTAACTCTAACTGATTAACTCTAACTGGTTAACTCTATTTGACTAACTCGACTTGACTAACCCCTTTCGAATACCATATTCGATTAACTAACTTCGAATACCATATTCGATTTCCCTTTTCGAATACCATATGCGATTAACTAACTTCGAATAACTTATTCGATTTCTCCTACTTCGAATACCATATGCGATTAACTAACTTCGAATACCATATGCGATTAACTAACTTCGAATACCATATTCGATTTTCTCCTACTTCGAATACCATATGCGATTAACTAACTTCGAATACCATATGCGATTAACTAAGTTCGAATACCATATTCGATTTTCTCCTTTCGAATGTCTATATTCGATTAACTAACTTCGAATACCATATTCGATTAACTTCTTTCGAATGTCTGTATTCGATTAACTAACTTCGAATACCATATTCGATTAACTTCTTTCGAATGTCTATATTCGATTTACTTTATTCACTTTATAAAGATTTCCTTTATAACAACGTTTTATTCATTTGAAAAGATTTACTTTTAAATAACGGTTCTACCCTTCAAAAATGATTTCCCTTTTTATAATGTTCCCTTTTCAGTTCTATTTGTAAATAGTTTACAAATATTCCCTTTTCAAATTTATTCTTGAAATATTCTAACTCCTTAAATTTCCGGGAAAATTCGCCATAACCTCCTTTGTATCAGGAGCATCGGGAAAATCCCCAAACCCGCCACACAAGCCTTTCCATTCAAAAAGAAATGTTTTAAATTTATTTCCTTTTTAAAATATCTCCTATTTATAAATATCCCAATTTATAAATATTCCTTATTTATAAATATTCCACTTTATAAATATCTCTTATTTATAAATATCCCAATTTATAAATATTCTGTTTTCAATATCACTTTGAAAATCCCATTATCAACATTCAGTATGTTATGGTATTCAATCATATCAAATCACGATGTTCAATATCGTCCATACACACACAATCAACAACAGGTTATAATTCACATCATATATTAAAATATATGGAAAACAATAAAATAACTGTTGAGGAATCCAGTCGGATTCCTCCAACCTGTTTCCCTGCATCACAGATGTTAGACAGTATAGATAACATCACTTTCAGTTCCATATGATATATTCTGTTAAACAGAATCAATATAGAAATTTAACTAACTGACTAGCAGTTCAATCAAATCAACCAACACACAACAATCAACAGATGATTAACAGTTCTAAGAATACATTATAAAAATATAATTGTTCAGAGTTGGTGAGTTTTACTCACATTGGACGATCATCGTTGATAACGATAACCATCTTTGATTTGGTTCAGACGGACAATTTATTTTGCTATAAATTGTGACGGACTCCAATTGACTCGCGGTCAGTCTCATTGTGTAGTGTCCGTCCATACGATCCCAACGGATCTGAATTTGCGAAATTCTGATTTTGTATGGATAAGTTATAAGCATAACAAGTTAGTACATTATTTTATTTTAAAACAAAACAAACCCTTGAAATCAAATTGGGCTTACCCTATTCCCTAAGGCCCAACACCCTCCTTTATAATCCACGGCCCACGCATTTATCAAACCCGTCCGTTTTGCTTTTCTTCCCCGAATCAAAAACTGCCGTGCTCTTCTCCCATCCACACAACCATTGACCGAACTTCAACCACCCCATTCCTCCATCACACACAACCGAAATCACAAACAAGTATACCATCTTTCATCCCCTGATCTCCACTTCATCCCTATACCCTCGGAATTGAACTCGATCTCATCATCTAAAACGCGTCGAGCACCTGGAATGGCTGAAGCCAGTAAACGTCCGAACCTTTTTATCACCAAACCACCACAAAACCTCACAGATGCTACAACTCTCCATCACAATAACACCAACGATATTTGTTTCTTCCCTTGATGCTCGACTATTTCTAAAAACCCAACCCTAGACTCACGTTCGAGAAAACCCAGCGAACCACCAGGGCATCGCACCCTTCTATCGGCATACCAGAACGAAGCGCAGGACGAATGAAGATCAACCAAGCTTGTTTTAGGATTTATATATTTTTTTCTGATTTTATTTTGATTTCTAAAGCTCTCAATTTCTTTGTTTTGAGGATTCTAAAACTGACGGCGCAAAACTGGGTTTGAGATTAGGTTTAGAAGAGATTTTGGGGTGTATTTATAGGAGAAAGAAAATATCTAGATATTTTATAAAAAATAATATTCTCGGCATATTCTCTTTTTAAATCCTCGTTTTGCTTTCTAAAAATTCGTGTGATCACCCACGATACCCAAAAATCACGAAACCGGACATACTGCTGGAGTTCGACATTACGGTCCCAACGAAACTGGTTTCGTCAAATTCCGACTTCGTATGCTCACACAGCGTATTTTTAACTGTCAGAATACTGACTGTTTTTCACTCTAAAAATCCGTACGGCCCCACAGTGACTCTAAAAATCACGAAACTGGAAATCTAACAACTATTTGACATTGCGGATCCAACAAAATTAGTTTCGTCGAATTCCGACTTCGTTTGCACAACTGGCTATTTTTAATGCTCTGAATGACCCATTTAAATATATAAATATATTTAAATATAATTAAATTAAATATAAATAAATTTATATTATCGTATATCTTCACATATGATATCGTACAGTTCCAGAGTATCATATCAGAATTTACAGCTTGATATTTCAGATTTCAGATTATCCCGGTATTCAGTTTATATTGAAATTCCTTTTATAACGTAAATAAAGCGTTACGAATTATAAAGGAATTCCATAGCGACTTTCTAAAATTTGATTTGGACGTACATCAAAATCTACACGACGAAATCCCGATTTTTCTCTTCCACTAGAAAGATATACTCCACCAGCTCCACACGTTTCTTGTTTCATAGAAATCCGGCTTAAAACGAATCCTGTACATTCAGTTGAAGTTCAAATCGCCAAATAGCGAACTGCCGCGTCGTTTCAAGCTCTATTTTAATTATATTATAATTATACGTTCAAACTGTCGTCGATTGAATATATTCGTTATTTATATTCCGATTATAAACTCAACCAATCCTCTGATGCTATCCAATTCACAGTATATCGTGAATTTCACTATTCTGACCATTCCGGGCTTATAATATAAAATTATTATATTATAATTATTAATTAAATATTCATTATTATTTAATTGAACGATCATTAACTTCTCTAAATCACCAATTATATAATTAAATAAATTAATTATATATCGCAGAAAATGCGGGTCATTACATTCTTCCCCACTTAAAATAATTTCGTCCTCGAAATTGCTAAGTTAAAGGACGACCCTATCTATTGGAATTCCTAAGATTTGTTTACCCCTTATTTTTGATTTCAACTGAACCAATTAATATCGACTAAAATATTTATTCATTCCGACTAACTAAAATTTTCAAAAATTCTGAAAATTTTCTAACACTTTAAATTTTCGGAAAATTTCGCCAGCGTTTCCTTTGTACTGGTCAATAGGTCAAACTCCAACTCGCCTCTCTGGGCCTTCTTCAACCCAAAAGAAAATCAAACAGCCAAGCGGCTTGCCAATTCGGCTCATAAATCTCATGCTTATATCAAATGTAAACTTGTACCTTTTTGTCGGGCATATTAACTTTATCACTTTCACCTGTTATCAATCCAACGTATACCCAAGGTCATCTCAACCAATTTCCAATCTGTTTTTATCCACAAATCCAAATCGAATTTCATTCGAAGTCCAATATCAAATTCCAAATTATTGACTTATCAATTTGGTTCCATTCTAGAATGTCTCTAATCCAATTCAATTTTATTTAACTCAGTTCAAGTTAAATTTCAATTTATTTTTACCATCTCATCTATTTAACTTCATTAGTTAAATTTTAATTTCAGAACTCAAATTCCTGGGTTTCTTTCAAATCAAATTTGAAATCATAATACTAATTCAAAACCTTTGAATTTCTAAACAACTTGTTTTCTCAAAACAATTCAAATCAAAATCTTTGGTAGTAATCCACCACTTAGAAACTCGAAAATCACACCGATGATACTGCGCAGTCATCATCGGAATTATTTCCCAGCGACTCAAGTGATTTCAATACTATATCATTTCAAAACCATTACTGAGTACTTCCATTTTGAAAACATTTCAAAATCTCCCAGGAACTTAAAATTTCCTTATTTTAATTCCAAATCTGATTTAAATTCATTTTTAATTCATCTTATTTCATATACTTTACTTATATGAATTCTGATTGGTTATATATAACCATTTCACTTTATAATCTCATTCGATTATAATTACAACCAATATATCTAATATATGATAAATCCAATATATATCAAATATACTTTTGGTAAAGTTATTTCGTTTACCCTCTTTTCAAAACATACGATGACGGTTCATTGTATTCAAGTGTTTATTTACTCCTACCGATACAGTGGATCAAACTGATCGACCAGAACTCATAAACAACTCAGCCAATGAATCTCCACAATATAAAACCATTTTTATATCAAATACAAATACGCACTCGTATATATACACTCAACTCAATCTAGGGTATTACTAACCCTATCTCTACCGAGTCACGCCACAGAGCCAAGTAATTCTTAACCTAAGCTCTGATACCAACTGTAACGACCCGGATTTTGAGCGGCTTTGGTTATCGACGTAAGCCCGACGTCGATAACCAAACCATCGAAAAATCCCGGTAATTAATGAAAGAAATTAGAAGGTGAGAATAGATAAGATAGAAACTTAGAATAGAAGAAGAAGAAGAACACAACATCAGAGTAACACGAACCTCGCAGTGGAACGAATAACATATAATAGGTAACATAACTTTGAAATATAACAGTTATGTATACAATAGCACTTATCAGAGTACAGCACTTACAACACAGCGGAAATAACTATAGCTATATGATCTTGAAGCCTCCTGCTCCACGCTCTTCCAGTATATCTGTAAAACCCGACTACTTGACTGCCCGTACAAATTTAGGCACCCAAGAGTTTAGGGAAAACAACAAATAAACTCCGGGTCAGTCATGGGACTGGTGTGAGTAAAACAGTTTAAAACAGGTATATGAACAAGTAAACGATATCTCATAAGACCACGCCGCATAACGGAACGGGTTTTCCCTTATGAGAATCCAAAATATCTTTATATCAAAAACCTTTTGATATTATAATAATGTCTATGTACAAATAGATATCAACTAGCAGAAACGCTTTCATCTCACGTTCTACATATATAGTATACAATCAAAATCGCAAGCACGTATTGGATAATGGATTTCCAACTATGACAAGGTATGGAATCACCTTCCGATCAGTGTACTCTAGGAACGATACACTGGAGTTCAACAAGAACATCTTGCAACTCAGCCACACATGACCGACCACTCATTTCGCTTGAGTGTATCGAATGTACATCACCAACGGTTGGGATCAGCAACCATTCCCGTATATATATATGGGACAGCATTGATAGATTTAAGAAATAAATGAATATTCACTAGATAGGTGATTATACACCCTACTTCGGTGCGACCGACTTAGCCATGCTGCCTGCCCGATTTCTGTCATTTACCGGATGTGAGGCTAGAAGCTACGCTTTGTCATCACAATAGATTCACTTCGAATGCCACATTGTCAGATCCATCGCAAATCACTAATTGATGTCTACAACCATACATTACGTGTCAGCTAAAAGAAGTTTCCTTCTCCGCTTCCACTCTTGGTATAGTTGAAGAAATCAATGTACGTGATCGTCTGGAAATACTATGTCAGACATCCATCTTCATTCACTTAGAAATGTCACATCGTCATACCTGCCAAATCACAAATTGACTTATCCAAAAATAACACGGGTATACAGCTAAGAGAAACGAATTCCTCCGCCACCAAACATGAATACGTTTGAACAGATCAACTTACGCGGTTCATTGGATATACTCTGTCAGACCTCCGTCCATACAAGTTGTCCTGGGACTGGACAAACCGAAGGCACTAATCTGTGAACAGGATAGCCCTTGCAATTTACTCCGTCTTCAATTATCTTTGGCATATATGGTTCGCGACGCTTATGCCAATACAGAGTGGTTCTTTGGATAAAAATCCAGCCGGTCTCTCCATATTAACAACGTTAAAATGGTCAAAACTTCGATAGTCGGTGAGTTAACTATCAAAGAAAAACAAGTGTGCAAACAACGATATTATTTCCAGATGGAAATTATATCGAACAAACATCATTTAACATAAATCTCTTTAGTTCATTTATTTACTTATCTCCTGTTTCCCTATATTCTAAATTCTTATTTTCTTTTATCAGAAAACATTTCTGATTCTCGTTTGGAAAACATTTCCAAAACTCCTTTACGATCAAACCTTACCATTTCTTAGTTAAGAAGGAAGTCACTCAAGTTGGGGTATAATTACCTCTCAGACCTTAACTGAACAACGTTATAACTTAGAAATGGTCAAAGTTTATCTTTTAATCTTTAACAACTTCTTTACGCCTTTCTCGGATCCAATTTTACTAATCTACTTCTATATTTAAAACATTGGTTATAACGATAACGTTATAATCCCTACTTTCGAATTATCTAACTTTAATTATAACTTCTATTCTTATTAGTGAATAATTAACCTAACACTTATTTATTTATAAATAAATAAATCTCTTATTTAAACACTGGAAAGTATAAGTACTTTCCCGAATTCGATATAATCGAATTTGCCGATTAACTCTCTTCGAGAAATCTCTATTTGATTAACTCTTCTTCGAATAACCTATATTCGATTAACTCCTTCTTGAATAAACGATATTCGAAAATCTCTCTTCGAATAACTAATATTCGATGACTCTTCCTTTTCAAATATCTCATATTTAAAAATCTCACTTCGATTAAACTATAATCGATAACTCCCTTCGATTAAACTAACATCGATAACTCCTTTCGATGAAACTAACATCGATTAATTTAACTCGACGAACTGAACTTATTTACTTAACTCGATCATCTTGACTTGATAACTTAACTTGCTAACTTAACTCGATTATCTTAACTTGATTATCTTAACTTGATTACTCATATCGAATAACTAATATTCGATTTAACTCCATTTAACTCTATTCGAATAAACTATGTTCGACTAACTCTATTTAACTCCATTCGAACAACTATTATTTGACAACTCTATTTAACTCCATTCGAACAACTATTCGTAACTTCTTCTCGAATAACCAATATTCGATTATCTTACTTCGAATAACTTATATTCGATTATCTCACTTCGAATAACTATATTCGATTTCTCTTCTCTTCGAGTACACTATATTCGATAGATCTACTTTGAATAAGTGATATTTTGATAACTCCACTCGATTAACCCTACTTACTCAACCTTACTGGTTTACTTGACTTACCTAACTCAACTGGTTAACTTGACTTATTTAACCCTACTTACTCAACTGGATTAACTCCTATCGAATAACTAATATTCGATTTACTTCCATTCGCTTGACTCTAGATCGCAGCGATCACAATGGTTACGCCTGATTCCCTCAGGAAACATTCGACCGCCTTAGGCTATTTACAGCCCTGCGAATTACGCTAGCAGTCGTACGAGATGGCAACTTATCCTGAATACCATGTTTGACTAACTCTGTCTCAAATAACTATATTTGATTAACTCTAGTTCGTTTTAACTCTAACTGATTAACTCTAACTGGTTAACTCTATTTGACTAACTCGACTTGACTAACCCCTTTCGAATACCATATTCGATTAACTAACTTCGAATACCATATTCGATTTCCCTTTTCGAATACCATATGCGATTAACTAACTTCGAATAACTTATTCGATTTCTCCTACTTCGAATACCATATGCGATTAACTAACTTCGAATACCATATGCGATTAACTAACTTCGAATACCATATTCGATTTTCTCCTACTTCGAATACCATATGCGATTAACTAACTTCGAATACCATATGCGATTAACTAAGTTCGAATACCATATTCGATTTTCTCCTTTCGAATGTCTATATTCGATTAACTAACTTCGAATACCATATTCGATTAACTTCTTTCGAATGTCTGTATTCGATTAACTAACTTCGAATACCATATTCGATTAACTTCTTTCGAATGTCTATATTCGATTTACTTTATTCACTTTATAAAGATTTCCTTTATAACAACGTTTTATTCATTTGAAAAGATTTACTTTTAAATAACGGTTCTACCCTTCAAAAATGATTTCCCTTTTTATAATGTTCCCTTTTCAGTTCTATTTGTAAATAGTTTACAAATATTCCCTTTTCAAATTTATTCTTGAAATATTCTAACTCCTTAAATTTCCGGGAAAATTCGCCATAACCTCCTTTGTATCAGGAGCATCGGGAAAATCCCCAAACCCGCCACACAAGCCTTTCCATTCAAAAAGAAATGTTTTAAATTTATTTCCTTTTTAAAATATCTCCTATTTATAAATATCCCAATTTATAAATATTCCTTATTTATAAATATTCCACTTTATAAATATCTCTTATTTATAAATATCCCAATTTATAAATATTCTGTTTTCAATATCACTTTGAAAATCCCATTATCAACATTCAGTATGTTATGGTATTCAATCATATCAAATCACGATGTTCAATATCGTCCATACACACACAATCAACAACAGGTTATAATTCACATCGTATATTAAAATATATGGAAAACAATAAAATAACTGTTGAGGAATCCAGTCGGATTCCTCCAACCTGTTTCCCTGCATCACAGATGTTAGACAGTATAGATAACATCACTTTCAGTTCCATATGATATATTCTGTTAAACAGAATCAATATAGAAATTTAACTAACTGACTAGCAGTTCAATCAAATCAACCAACACACAACAATCAACAGATGATTAACAGTTCTAAGAATACATTATAAAAATATAATTGTTCAGAGTTGGTGAGTTTTACTCACATTGGACGATCATCGTTGATAACGATAACCATCTTTGATTTGGTTCAGACGGACAATTTATTTTGCTATAAATTGTGACGGACTCCAATTGACTCGCGGTCAGTCTCATTGTGTAGTGTCCGTCCATACGATCCCAACGGATCTGAATTTGCGAAATTCTGATTTTGTATGGATAAGTTATAAGCATAACAAGTTAGTACATTATTTTATTTTAAAACAAAACAAACCCTTGAAATCAAATTGGGCTTACCCTATTCCCTAAGGCCCAACACCCTCCTTTATAATCCACGGCCCACGCATTTATCAAACCCGTCCGTTTTGCTTTTCTTCCCCGAATCAAAAACTGCCGTGCTCTTCTCCCATCCACACAACCATTGACCGAACTTCAACCACCCCATTCCTCCATCACACACAACCGAAATCACAAACAAGTATACCATCTTTCATCCCCTGATCTCCACTTCATCCCTATACCCTCGGAATTGAACTCGATCTCATCATCTAAAACGCGTCGAGCACCTGGAATGGCTGAAGCCAGTAAACGTCCGAACCTTTTTATCACCAAACCACCACAAAACCTCACAGATGCTACAACTCTCCATCACAATAACACCAACGATATTTGTTTCTTCCCTTGATGCTCGACTATTTCTAAAAACCCAACCCTAGACTCACGTTCGAGAAAACCCAGCGAACCACCAGGGCATCGCACCCTTCTATCGGCATACCAGAACGAAGCGCAGGACGAATGAAGATCAACCAAGCTTGTTTTAGGATTTATATATTTTTTTCTGATTTTATTTTGATTTCTAAAGCTCTCAATTTCTTTGTTTTGAGGATTCTAAAACTGACGGCGCAAAACTGGGTTTGAGATTAGGTTTAGAAGAGATTTTGGGGTGTATTTATAGGAGAAAGAAAATATCTAGATATTTTATAAAAAATAATATTCTCGGCATATTCTCTTTTTAAATCCTCGTTTGGCTTTCTAAAAATTCGTGTGATCACCCACGATACCCAAAAATCACGAAACCGGACATACTGCTGGAGTTCGACATTACGGTCCCAACGAAACTGGTTTCGTCAAATTCCGACTTCGTATGCTCACACAGCGTATTTTTAACTGTCAGAATACTGACTGTTTTTCACTCTAAAAATCCGTACGGCCCCACAGTGACTCTAAAAATCACGAAACTGGAAATCTAACAACTATTTGACATTGCGGATCCAACAAAATTAGTTTCGTCGAATTCCGACTTCGTTTGCACAACTGGCTATTTTTAATGCTCTGAATGACCCATTTAAATATATAAATATATTTAAATATAATTAAATTAAATATAAATAAATTTATATTATCGTATATCTTCACATATGATATCGTACAGTTCCAGAGTATCATATCAGAATTTACAGCTTGATATTTCAGATTTCAGATTATCCCGGTATTCAGTTTATATTGAAATTCCTTTTATAACGTAAATAAAGCGTTACGAATTATAAAGGAATTCCATAGCGACTTTCTAAAATTTGATTTGGACGTACATCAAAATCTACACGACGAAATCCCGATTTTTCTCTTCCACTAGAAAGATATACTCCACCAGCTCCACACGTTTCTTGTTTCATAGAAATCCGGCTTAAAACGAATCCTGTACATTCAGTTGAAGTTCAAATCGCCAAATAGCGAACTGCCGCGTCGTTTCAAGCTCTATTTTAATTATATTATAATTATACGTTCAAACTGTCATCGATTGAATATATTCGTTATTTATATTCCGATTATAAACTCAACCAATCCTCTGATGCTATCCAATTCACAGTATATCGTGAATTTCACTATTCTGACCATTCCGGGCTTATAATATAAAATTATTATATTATAATTATTAATTAAATATTCATTATTATTTAATTGAACGATCATTAACTTCTCTAAATCACCAATTATATAATTAAATAAATTAATTATATATCGCAGAAAATGCGGGTCATTACAAAATTCGAATCCGGTATGTAGTTATTTCAAATAAACCGTTACGGTCGATAAACGATTACGCCGCTGCTTCCTTGAACATTTAATTTGGACATAACTCGCAATCTATAACGCGGAATCTTGATTTTTCACTTCTGTTAGGTAGATATAGTTCAACAGATTTCAATGTTTCTTATTTCGAGAAAATCCGACTTAATTTGGGCCCTGTACAGCCAATTGAAGTTCAAAACACCAAAACACGAACTGCCGCGCCGCTGCAGCTCGTTATTTAATTAAATTAAAAACTATATATATTACGTCGTCGTCATTTAGCCGAAATCATCAATATAATTTAATATATACTAATATTCAACTATTCCAAACTGCCAGTTCACACTATATTGCCAACTCAACATTTTCTGACGGTTTGGAAACTTAAAATATTATTTATTTAAATAATATATTCAAAGAAAATCGATAAATTCAAATATTTAAATCAAATTCAGCAATTTAAATAATAAAATAAATTAAATTATTATCAGAAAAATACGGGTCGTTACATTCCTTCCCCCTTAAAATAATTTCGTCCTCGAAATTGCTAAGGTAGAAAAAAAGTGTCAAACTCGTTATGTTTACGAAAAAATATTTAATTAGACGCTGTTTCTAATTTCAAATCTAATCCAGCTGGGTTTTAAAACCAAATTATTTCAAATAACATAATTTTAAAAAAAAAATCTAATACCTTGAATTCTGGAAAAATTTCAGCAGAGTCTCCCCTGTACGAAGGGATCTGCAATATCGCAGGTTCAAGAAATATCTATATATTGACCAACAGGGTCGGAAAAATCCAAAATCCAAACTCAAAACCCAAACAAAAATCGAAATTTTATATTTTGCGTAGGCGTACCTTTTTGCGAGCGCTATTACGTGATTAGCATATATATATATGTTTGCTTACTCGACTAGCATACCAAACTAGATTCAAATTTCTCCAGAGTTTTTCTTGGATTAACTCCATACCTGTACTCAACTCCAGTGAAATCCATTATTGCTCAAAACAATGTCAGACAGGCCAAAATACTTATATCGTCCAATTTCAACCAATTCCACACGCAAATCAATTCACATGCAGTTTATTTATAATTATCTCTTAACTATCCAATTGTTTAATCTTGGATTTATTCAACTCATTTATTTCAGATTTGTTTTCCATCAATGTTGACGAATTCTACACAATCCATCTCATATCAAACAAACAACCAAGGCATACCAAACCAACCAAACCATTTTGATTCACATATAAATTTCTCGTTTACTTTTACTTTGTTTCCACATCAATTGATTAACATTGGTTTATTTCCATCCAATTACCATTTTCTCGATTTCACAAGTGAAATCTCCTTATTATATAAATCTTTTCAATTGGATATTCTAAATTTGAATTATTATTCAAGCTATTCAAACAAATCAATTGAGAGAAATATATTTATATAAAAATATAATCCAGACAAAACTATATAACAATAATTTTATAATAAATTACAAATACGTGCCCTCATATACACAGTCAAACTCAATCTAGGGTATTACTAACCCTATCTCTACTGAGTCACACCACAGAGCCAAGGTTATCACTAAACCAATAGCTCTGATACCAACTGTAACGGCCCGGGAAAAATTCGATGCTCATGAAGATCAACGGTCTTCAATGCTCCATCTCGACCATCTTCTGATATCTTCGACGTTACATATTTGTTGGTCGGAATGGTTTTCGAATATAAATTCGATCCCGGTCTTTCCGTACCAACCATCAATAAAAGGCCAAACTTTGATAGTCGGTGATTTAACTATCAAATCATAACAGTGTATCTCAGTGGACTGGCAGCTTAGGTCCTTTATATGAAATATCTCATAAAACCAATTTATCGATTTTTTATAATCGACTTCATAACTTTATCTTAACAAAACTCTTATGGGTTTCGTTACTTAAAAACATTACTCGCTACTCGCTTTAGAACAATATATTTACCAAGATCTTTTTTCCATTTCCTTTGTTTGGAAATATTGCCATATTTTATAAATTAGTTTTTATTTCCTCTTTGGTCGTTAACATCGTATAATTACCTCAAAACCCTTTTTACTTTCTCTTTGATTTGAAATCATGGTTATAGTTCAATAAATCCACTTTCCCTTTTCCTTTATTATTTCCATATCATTATATCCTTATTTAATCAACGACAAATATTTAATTACCAAAATCTCTTTCTTATTACGATTAAACCACTTCGCTTAGTTTCGTTCCCAGGTGAACGCTTGTTTTAAAATCCTTGTTTGGGTAAAACCCCTTTTTCATACTCGTTTATACGATTTGAATTAGATTCAATTCCTTTCGATGCTAATCCATTTTTAAAGGTTTGTTTTAAATAAATGATAAATTCCATTTATCGCAAAACATCTCGATAATCACTTCTCTATACATTACAAACAAATATCATCTCTCGATAATAGCGGAGCCGTTCAAGTTGGGGTATTCCAGTTACCTCTCAGACCTTGACCGACAACGTTCTTATCTCAAGATAGATAAAAGCTTATAATTTAAAACCAATGTCAAACCATCTCAATAATCCAATATGTTATTCCCATTTCCATTTATCTTGGTTTTATAAACCATTTTCTTTCATTTGAAAACCCACTTTTCATATTAATTTCTTTTTCTTAATTGAGCAAAACTCTGATTGGAATGTACGCCTTAGGTTGCACCCATATTTACAAATCTCGTTTATACGATTTGAAATAAATTCAAATCCCTTTCATACTAATCTATCCATAACTTATATTTATTTTAAAGTAAATTTCAAGTCTTTTAAATGTCAATCCCTTTGATTTGATCAATTTAAAACAAATTGACACAATCGTCAAATTCCAACTTTAAACGGTTGATTTTCGCCAACCGTACATATCAGTTAACCATTAACTGATTTACGTTATCATTTCTTCCTTAAATTTATTAAATAACTTAATAAATTTAAAACATCAGTTAATTGATTATAAAAACAATTATTTCATTTCACTAACCCGTAGGTTAGTTCCTGACTGCAGTTCATGAATGACTGCAATTCATAAATAACAGGATAAACAGTTGGTTCATGCCAACCATAACCCTCAGTTAAGCGGCTAACTGACTTCTATTCAATTTCTCTTCTTAAATTAATTAAATAACTTAATTAATTTAAAACATCGGTTAATTGTTTTGTAAAAACAATTATTTCTTTTCACTAACTGTATGTTAGCTTCGACTGCAGTATTAAAAATCTCTATTGACACTGATTATAAACATATAAGGAAAATTATAAACATTTTTCCACATAACATAAATAAATACTTTAATTTATTTAAAAACATCACTTTGCTTATTGTATAAACATTTATTTAGTTTACTGATTCATATACTAGCTCCTTACTTTTCTGTTCATAAACAGCGTAAAAATTCATTGTATAACTTATAAATAATCATGTTTGTAAAACATGATTCTAATTATAAATATTTTTATAAAACTTCTTATTCATTAAAAATAAAATAAAATAAACCCCAAAGATTTAATTCAGTTATAAAATAAATTTTATAACTTGAAACTGCGTTTGTTCGCCTGACGGCAAAACGATGTTTTGAAAACTATAGATTTAAACCCTCACTGCCAACCACTGTCGACTGATTAAAAATCACATCAACGGTCACATCAATTCAACAATCAACAGGTTTTGATGTCAATTGGGGTTCAAACAGTTATGTGCAACCAGTATAAAAATAAACAACACACACGAGTTATTTTGAGGAATCCGGTCGGATCCCTCCAACCTGTTCTTCTCTGCATCACAGATGGTTATCACATTTAATAAATAATTTAACAGCAATAATAAAACAAACAACCATCTAATCAACCATAAGCAACCAATGCAGTCAATCAACCAGTATTTTTTTTAATGGATTTATCACATCATAGTAGTCCAGAAAAGTGTGAGAATTAACTCACCAGTTAATACGGTTGACGGTTGACGCGATATACCGTATAATTTTAAACTAGTGTTTAAAATTACACGGATCTTCAACTGCTTCGATTTCAGTTCAGATCAGCTTGTACACGTAGTGCTCGTCGGTACGGACACGGCGTCGCTAGGTCTGTTCGATCCCGTTGCTGTACGACATGGTTCTAAATTTAATACGGTATTAATTGTATAAGTTAATATTATTTAATACTTAAATAAAAATAATTATTATTTTCACCTGAGTAAATAGTTAGCATTAAACAAACTTTTGACTCGTGTTTTGTACACGTCCACACCCTATGTTTTAAATACTAAGTGTTATACATTTCTAGTAACTACCCTTAACGTTTAATTACCGTAATACCAATTAGGCCCATGATAACGAAATAAATTAAGCACAGTACCAAGTATTTATACCAGGTGATTACTGTTGAGCTTCCTTTCCCAAACGCCACCATCAACCTTGGCGACTCCAACTCCCGTCCCCAGTTATCTGCAACCGATCCCCTTTCTATAATTTCAACTTCTTTGTTTGCCTGTAGCTTTGAAAACATGCATCCATGCATGAATACTTCCACTGTTCTCCTTCACGTCCTCATACCCGTCCACGGTTCCACCTTGCTTATCTGCTCCCATTTATACTTTTTTTTTCTTCGTTCGTTCGTTTAGGACCGAAGTCCACAGACCCCATGCACGCCGCCACCTTTTTCTTTCCTTTTCTTCCCACGTCCCCTGCTTTCTTGCTCCCCCTCCATGCAGCAGCGAAGCTGCTTCTTCTTCTTCTTTTTTTTCATTCAGAAAGTTGGATTCGTTTTCACCGTTGAGCGATGGAAAAAAATAAAATAGCGGTTGTCTTTATATAGGAGAGAGGCACCGTGGAAAACAAGGAATAGGTTATATAGGGTTTCAGTAAAATATAGGTAGCTGTTTGCGTGGCTCTGTTCTCAAAAACTTGGTTAGCACGGTGTGTACATGGATTGGCTGCCAAGGACAAAGTGGTTTGGATCGCAAGGCAAGAAAAGAAAGAAGGATTGGGGCGCAAGGCAGTGAAAAAAATTGGGACGCAAGGAACTATAGTATGTCTGGGACGCAAGTTAAACAAATAGTGGTTGAAATATGCCTTACGTATCCATCTTTGTATGAAGTGGGTATGATTTAATAATATTTTATTATGTATAGCTTAGCATTGGAGAAATGTGTCAAACTATCTACATAAATCCCCTGTTTTTGACAAATAAATATGTAATCCTAGCATAAAAAAATATTCCGGACCCAATGGGACAGGTTTCGTCGAATTCTGAGACCGTTTGTGAAAATCCTTTAGAAAATATCGATGAAAAACACCGAGCAATAATTTCTTAAAATTACAGAAAAAATCCTAAAAATATGAGGCCTTGACGTTTCACTAGACCTCTTCCTAAGGTTTCGTATGAAACTTGTTTCGTTGAATTTAGAGTTCGTTTGACCAGTTAACCATTCAAATAAAGTTACCTACACCACTATGTATTCATATATGAGCGTTGCAGACTGAAATAAAAATACAGTCGTGATCAGTGAGGTGTCGCGATCCCGAAAATGTAATAATACCGGTAGATTGACTT
The DNA here is from genome assembly GCA_030737875.1 of Allium sativum. NCBI lineage: Eukaryota > Viridiplantae > Streptophyta > Magnoliopsida > Asparagales > Amaryllidaceae > Allium > Allium sativum. The sequence continues at coordinate 268,310,199 of CM060909.1, read as the reverse complement.
ATATTGTGAAAACCAAAATTCGCTGCTTAAGGGTGCAAAATGCTCCAAATAAAAAGTTGCATATTAAATTAATTAAAAATTACAGTAAAATTCTAAAAATTAAATTAACACTATGTCTCAAAAGAACCTTGTCCAAATTCGAATCCGGTATGTAGTTATTTCAAATAAACCGTTACGGTCGATAAACGATTACGCCGCTGCTTCCTTGAACATTTAATTTGGACATAACTCGCAATCTATAACGCGGAATCTTGATTTTTCACTTCTGTTAGGTAGATATAGTTCAACAGATTTCAATGTTTCTTGTTTCGAGAAAATCCGACTTAATTTGGGCCCTGTACAGCCAATTGAAGTTCAAAACACCAAAACACGAACTGCCGCGCCGCTGCAGCTCGTTATTTAATTAAATTAAAAACTATATATATTACGTCGTCGTCATTTAGCCGAAATCATCAATATAATTTAATATAGACTAATATTCAACTATTCCAAACTGCCAGTTCACACTATATTGCCAACTCAACATTTTCTGACGGTTTGGAAACTTAAAAATATTATTCATTTAAATAATATATTCAAAGAAAATCGATAAATTCAAATATTTAAATCAAATTCAGCAATTTAAATAATAAAATAAATTAAATTATTATCAGAAAAATACGGGTCGTTACACTTAGTCATCCACATTTAATTTATTTGTAATTTGCATAATACAGAGAGACATCTTAGGGAAATAAATCATGTATTTATTATTTCCTCTGTCTTCTCTAATGCATATCTTTCAGAATTCATGTAATAATAAAACAGTGCCATTTCTTTCCCATTTTCTTTCCTCTTTTCTTTACATCTACAAATCTTCATGACTCAAAAACAAAAACAAAAATACAGCCTCCTCTTCTTTGAAAATCTCATGATATCCTCTTCTTCTTAAAATTTTGTGCATTCTTCTTCTCAAAAGAACAAAAAGGGAAAAACCACAGCCTGCTATCGGTGGAAGAAGATAAGGGTGATTTTCTATTTTTATTTATTTGTTAATTTAATTTAAATGATAACAATACAAATTATATAATAACTATTTCATTCAAGGTTGAAATCAGATGACTTCAGTTGCGTTAGAATCGTAGCGACGAACTCTACATTTCAGATCCGATTAGAAGCGGTTTGGAGCCAGTTACAATTTCAGACAAAATTAGTTTTGAATCGACAAAATAAACATGACGAAGGTGAGATATCTCTTGTTTTTAATTAATTAATTAACTTATTTTTATTTATTTATAGTTATTCATTTCAGATCTGATTGTGTGGATGTTGTATGATGTTTGTATGTTGGTTATGATGGATTATTATGAAGATCGTCATGTGTTAAGCGAATATTTTTAATCGTTTATTCTATTGAATTGAGTTAGATAATCAATTCGATATTCATTTATATAATGAATAATCATAGATCTACATGTGGTGGAAAAAATATATTATTTATTCTTTTATTTATTGAATGGATTTAGATCGTCGATTCAATAGCAAATTATACAATTTGTCCCTTAAATGGATTGATCTAGTTAATTAATTCATAATCTGTCACTTTATTGAATCGATTTAGTTCATCAATTCAATATAAAATATAAAGATTAAAGATTAGCACTCTTGTCTGAATTGAATTTATTGGTCAATTATATATGTGAAAACCACTTCTTGGATCACTTGTGTCGGTTTGTCAATATTAGCCATTTGGTCTATACGATTGGATTTGAAATAGAGAAACGAACTATACATTTTTATTTGTGTTTTAAACACAAATATTACGTAGAACATTGAATGACATTTTTAATTGTGTTTTTAAACACATATATTATATAAGGAAAAAGATGACATTTTTATTTGTGTTTTTTTTAACACAAATATTACATAAGAAAAAGACGACATTTTTATTTGTGTCCATAAACACAAATATCACATAGAAAATGGAATGACATTCTAGTTGTGTCCTTAAACACAAACATTATATATAAAAATGGACGATCTTTTTATTTTATTATTTGTGTTCTCAAACACAAATAAAACATTAAAATAAAAGTACATTTTTATTTGTGTTCTCTAACGCAAATAAAACATGTAATTAAAATTATATCTTTTTATTTGTGTTCTCCAACGCCAATATAATATGATTTTAAAAGTGGCACATTTTTATTTTCTTTTTTTCAATGCAAGTATGACATGAGAAGGAAAATCATTTTTTTTCGCATTCCTTAATGCGAACGAGATGTAGAAAATAGATTTTACATTTTATGTTTGTATTCTAAAATTCAAACACATATTGCAAATAAAATTTATTCCTTTATGCTCATTCACAAATACAAACATACATTGAAAATGAAATTTCATTCTTTTGTCTTCATTCACAAATGCAAATACACATTTAAATAAAGTTTTGTTCTTTTATTTGCATTCTCAAATGCATGTATATATTAAAAAGTAAAACTTGTTCATTTATTTGCATTTACAGAGGCAAATATGTATTAAAAATAAAATTTGTTCTTTTATTTGCATTCACTTATGCAAATATTTTTTGAAAATGAAATTTGTTTCTTTTATTTTCACTCATTGATGCAAATATATTTTGAAAAGAAAAGTTGTTCTTTTATTTGCACTCGTTAATGCAAATATAACATTAAAAATAAAATTAGCATTCTTGATTGCATTCACAATGCGAACAAAACATTAAAAATATAAAATTAAAATTTTTGTTCGCATTGACAATGCGAATAAAACATTTAAAAATAAGATTTACATTTTTGTTCGCATTCATAATGCGAACAAAACATTAAAAATACATTTTTGTTCGCATTCTTTATTGAAAATAGAACATGCTTTATAAAGAACACATTTTGTTTGCATTCTTTACTGAGAGTGAAGTTCACATTTCTATTTGCATCTTTTATTGAAAATAAAACCTTAGATTAAAGAACACAATTTTATTTGCATCTTCCATTGCAAATAAAATATAATGAAAAGAATAAAATTTACTCTTTATTTGCATCCACTAACACAAATATTCACATTGAAAAGAAGTTAATCTTTTTGTTTGCATTTACTATACAAACATTTACATAGCAAATTAAGTCATACCTTTTTATTTGTGTTTTTAACACAAATATTTGTATAAGGAAAGAAATCGTCTTTTTTACTCGCATTTATAATGCAAGTATTGCATAAGAAAATAAAACCATTCTTTTTACTCGCATTTATAATGCAAGTATTGCATAAGAAAATAAAACCATTCTTTTTACTCGCATTTATAGTTCAAGTATTGCATAAGAAAATAAAACCATTCGTTTTACTCGCATTTATAATGCAAGTATTGCATAAGAAAATAAAACCATTCTTTTTACTCGCATTTATAGTGCAGGTATTGCATAAGGAAATAAAACCATTCTTTTTACTCGCATTTATAATGCAAGTATTGCGTAGGGAAAATAAAGTCGTTCTTTTTATTTGTGTTTTAACACAAACATTTTGAAACACCCCACCTCCGTTAGGGTCACTCTCAAAGGGAATGCCCTAATTTTGGTGGAGGTTTATAGGTACAAGTCACAGATATACAATACAGATATAAGAACACATATTTGTAAACAGCGGAAGAACAACAACAAACTTTTATTTCATAAAGTCAAATACGTGTTACAACAACATCCTTTCCAAAAACATAACATAACCCTTTCATAATCTGTCTTGAGTACATTATTTAAAGAAGCATAAATAAAACATAGATAAACTGCAAAAGCCCCATAGTGGTTGTCCCAAGCCATAGTTCAAAAACGGAAAGTCCAAGCCATACATTTCTCTTCTTCAAGCTGGATGTTGAGGTAGGTCAAGCTGCTGTGTTCCCTCCCTGAGGACCTGGGGGGGGGGGGGGGAAACGGAAGAAAGAAGACGAAAGAAAAGTAGAGTCAGACATAAAGCCTGAGTAAGTCTAGTACTATTTTGTCTATGAATAAAGAACTGGGTATGATAAGTATAAACAGGAAGTGGGCAAACACTATAAACTTGGTTAAGTTGTCTAGGGTCGAATATACTATCGTACCCCATATTAATCTCTGAACCCATATAAACTAGTTTCCAATTGGCACCCCATAATCAGGGTGATGTGATCCATTCAATGATGATCGGCTCCTACTCGCATAGTTACATGTGTCTTACGGCCCCCGATGTCTGTAGTTACCTATGCTGGTCCCGCCATGGGGTGTATCAAGTCCCATAGTGGCAACCCGACACAACCTTAGAGTGCACAGGTATGCTACTGGTGTCCAGTGCCTTATTTTTCTGCGCCGGAGTGTGTGCACGCCCGCACTCCGTTAGAACCTACACTGCTACACCACCGCCGTCGATTTTGACCTCTTACAATCAGCCCAGTAATCGTGCCCCACCCTGCCTAGTTTCAGGGTATCCTGATACACCTTTTAGGGTTACTGCTGAAAAGGGTCCCCCGTTACTAGGTTTTCTATCTCTAGCCAACATGCTAAGTTGGTTAAGTGTTTCTAACCTAACCCCACCAGTCCGTTTAGTTTAGCATGTTCCATTTTGATTAAGTCTTTAGTCCACTTAATCCTAACAAACCTGACTCAGCCTTAATTGTCTTATTAAGGCCCGGACCTCTCACATTAGACAGGTATTGTTGTGGCTGCCTGTTGCCGGTTGGTTCCGGGCAGTCTTACGCCACAACTCAGTCTAACCTCGGGTCCTTGCTGGGCTCCATGTTTAACCTCCCACATTGGATAGGTATTGTTGTGACTACTGGACAGCCGGGCGGTTCCGGGCAGGTTTACATCACAACTCAATCCAACCTCGGGTTAAACACATCGTATGTTCTACATTTACATATCTTGTCATTCTTCTTTATTTATATGTAAATATTTGCGGCCCATTATTAAGTTAATGGTGTAAAGATTACACCAACCACGGGCCCAACCCATACTTGAATTTGGGCCCTTCTATTTTATATTTTCATTCATTAATTAATTTTAACCCAACGTTATTTTTCCCCGTTTTACACGTCCGTTCATATATATTGGGCTTAGCCTTTTAAAGCCCAATTTAGCCATGCGAAAGGGGAGGCTTATGGCGTATACACAAAGAGGGGAAGGTGAGCGCATGAACTTGCAATACGACGTTGGAAATACAAAATAGAAATTGGTGTACTTGCATAGTGGCAACATGGGTGACATGAATCAAAGCATGTGAACTTGCATAGGTTTAACTACAACATGAACCTATATTCTTATTTGGGCATAATGTCAACCATAAGCATGTCATAAATATTCCTAGCATAGGCATAGCATAATGTCAAACATAAGCATGGCATAAGTAAAGTTAAGTTTGTTCATGGCATAAACATAAACATGTCATGTTCAAGGTTTCTACATGTTTACAAAGGGGATACTTTGTTACTAACACAAAAGCATGGTTCAACTTAATCATGATTTAAGTTTAATCACATAACGATGGTATAAATATACTTATGCATAAATATTCCTAATCATGGTGTTTGCTTTAATCTTGCAAAAAGGGATTATTTAGTCTAACCTAGCCATGTCTCACATATGTCATCATATAGTTCTTTTAAACAAGATAGACTTAATCATAGATTTCAATTATGCCAAATATCATTCATAGCCTAGCCATATTCATAAGTTTTGCAAATACATGGATTATGGTGTCAAAATTCCAACATAGTTTCATATGAACTATAACAACCAAACTTGTCTCAATTGCTTGCAAAATGATTTATGCACAAAATATACATCATGACGACATAATAACAAAGCCCCAAACTTGCATAAATTTCACTCAACTACATACATGTAGCTTCAACATAGATTACATAATTTGCGCAATATTCCAAACGTATATTTGCATAGAACTACCGCATGTAGTTCTTTATAATGAATAACATAATTTTGCACAAACATGAATTACTTCCATTGCCACAATTCAAGCATACACATCAACACAGTTGTTTATTTATACCAAAGTAATACTCTACTTACAATGGTTGCGGCGAATTCTCTAATTAAGAGATACGATTCCTTTGTTGAATTGATTAGCTTTAGGTTGCTTGAATTGGTTTAGGCTTTAGAACTTTCTCCCTAATCCTCTCTCTAGTTGGCGGCTACCTCTTAGTCGTTCCTCAGCAACATGGCGGCTATCTTCTTAATTTTGAATGAATAGATTAGGGTTTAGTCTAGGGTTGTTTATATAGAGGTTAGGAATTGATTAGGACCCTTGATGTTGCTAGGTTAGATCGTAGCCATTCATTCGATAGAGAGACCAATAAAAACTTGCCACCTAGCCCTAGTGACAAAGCAGACCACAGAAATTCGACCACACACCGACCTGGCCAGCCAGGTTGACTGGGCTCGACCAGGTCGACACCCCTGTCGACAGGGCTGTCGACAGCCCTGTCGACATGGGTAGCCCAGGTCGACAGCCCAGTCGACCTGGGTGGCCCAGGCGGGTGTTCTTCCACCCTGGCCCATTGGGCCCCACTTCGGAATATTTAATTATTTTATTCTGTTTGAATTTTAAATTTAATTCAAAACTTCCGAAGGCCATATCTTCTTCATACGGACTCCGTTTTTCGAAAACTCGGACTCTATTTCGCGTATTTTTCCGAGACGAACGAAATGGCGTATCCCGTTTCCCTTAGTTCTTTGATTTCAACTTAACTATACTTTAATTTGTTAATCTCACAGTTATAGAATTTTCGGGGTGTTACATTCTCCCCCACTTAAAAGGATTTCGTCCCGAAATCTTCAAGTTAGGAGGAATGTATATCCTAACATCCAATCATCCATCTACTCATCCATCAAACACGAGCATCCATTGTCCTTAAAAGACTTCTAATGCTTCATGATCATATGCGAAGTGTGTGTGTGTACATGTACTTATCTAATGCAAAATCAGGCGGTCTACTGATTCAGTTGACCTCCTTAATGCGAATCGTGTAAGTGCCATGAATCCATTATGTATGCAAATTTTTCCTATTCATGATTCTACATGAGTGCACAATCATTCAATACAAATGCAACATCCACATGTCAACATATTAATGTTCAACCATAGACGAAAGCAAACATATATGCATATGCAATATGAAGTGACTGAGCCGATCTAAAACCTAGATTGTGTGTGTATATGCAACCACGAGCAACCACTAGCAATTACTTGCAACCACTTGCAACCATCATCCATAACATGTTTCAACTACATGTTTCCATCCAAAGGGTTTCTACCTAAAAGATACGGTCGAGGAAATATACCTAAAAAGATAGATAAAAGCGCAACTTAAGGAAAAAGAAAGATCAAGGATGTACCCTCGAACAGAAAAGGGTAGGCAGTACGTATTCTAGCATCAGTTTCCCAAGTCGCGTCTCCCTCGGCGTCGCTCCACTGAACTTTGACGAGCTTGACTTCGCGGTTGCGTAGCTTCTTCACTTCCGTCCCTAAGATGCGGGTTGGAACTCTCCTTATGGTTGCTTCGCGTTCCACTTCAGCCTCTTCGAGGATATTTGGCTCTACCACTTCAGCAGACTCGTGTAGACATTTTCGGAGATGTGAAACGTGAAAAACGTTGTGGACTCCAGCCAACTTCTCGGGTAGCTCTAATCTATAGGCCATTTTCCCAATCTTCTCGATGATAGGGAATGGCCCTACGAATCTTGGCGCTAGCTTTCCTGTGGTTCCAAAACGAACAACGTTCCTTAGCGGTGATACCTTGAGAAAAACTCTGTCTCCAACCTCGAATTCAAGGTCGGTTCTTCTCTTGTCGGCATAGGACTTTTGTCTGTCTTGGGCCGTCTTCATCCTTCTTCGTATTAAGTCTACTTTCTCTGAAGTCTCTCGGATCATGTCTGGTCCTAGTACGAGCTTATCAGTAGACTCCCACCAACAAGTGGGCGATCGGCACGGTCTTCCATATAAAGCTTCGAAGGGCGCCATTCCGATGGTTGCTTGATAACTGTTGTTGTAGGCAAATTCCACCAAAGAAAGGTGGTCTTCCCATGTCCCTCCGAAGTCGAGGACGCATAGCCTTAAGAGATCTTCCAAAACTCTGTTCACTCTCTCTGTTTGGCCGTCGGTTTGGGGATGATAGGCCGTGCTCAAGCATAATTGCGTTCCTACTGCTTCTTGCAGACTCCGCCAAAACTCGCTGGTGAAGATGGGGTCTCGGTCACTAACAATGCTAGATGGTATTCCATGGAGTCGAACGATTTCCTTAAGGTAAAGTGATGCTAGGGATGAGGCAGTTCTCTTACTTTTGACAGGTAAAAAGTGGGCGCTTTTAGTTAGCCTATCCACTATTACCTAAATGCTAGTGTTGCCTCTCCTAGACCTAGGCAGCCCATCGATGAAGTCCATTGAGATGCTATCCCACTTCCACTGCGGGACCTCCAAAGGATGTAGTAGTCCGCCAGGCTTTTTCTGTTCCGCCTTAACCTGTTGGCACACCATACATTTAGAAACGAAATCTGCCACGTCCTTTTTCATGCCGTTCCAAAAGAAAGTCCTTTTTATGTCTTTGTACATTTTATCTCCGCCTGGGTGTATCGTCATCTTGGAGTGATGAGCTTCTTCGAGAACCTTCTTTATTAAATCGTTTATCTGTGGGACGCATAGTCTTCCGTCTCGCCTTAGAAACCCCTTATCGTCGATGGAGTATCTGTTGAGGTGACTTGAAGTCTCACCCCTAATTAGCCTATCAATTATTTCCACAAGCTGAGGGTCTTCGCGTTGTGCTGTCCATACTGAATCCACTAAAGTTGGGCGCACTTCGAGAGATGCTAGCAAGCCTGGTACGAAATCGGAGGAGGGCCTAAAGTCGAAGCTGGCTATAAACTCTAGGCTTTGTCTTTCAACAAACAATGGGCTTAGTGTCAATTTCTTTCGGCTCAACGCGTCTGCAACTACGTTGCCTTTGCCCGGAGTGTAGGAGATTTCGAAATCGTACGAGGCAAGAAACTCCATCCATCTTTGTTGCCTCAAGTTAAGATCCTTCTGCGAGAAAAGATATTTCAACGATTTATGGTCTGTGTAAAGTTCGAACTTCTCACCTAGGAGATAGTGTCGCCAAGACTTGAGTGCAAAGACGATGGCGGCTAACTCAAGATCGTGGGTTGGGTAGTTCTTTTCGTGCACCTTCAACTGCCTCCCGCCATAAGCTACTACCCTTCCTTCTTGCATCAAGACGGCGCCTAGCCCTGTCCCACATGCATCCGTATAAACAGTGAACATCTTGCTCCCATCTGGCAGTGTCAAAACTGGGGCTGTTGTAAGAGCCCTTTTCAGTCGTTGGAAAGCAAATTCGCAATCCAAGTCCTAATTGAACACTAGATTCTTCTTAGTCAATTTCGTGAGCGGAGCTGAGATTTTCGCAAAATCCCTTATGAATTTTCGATAGAAACCCGCTAGTCCTAGAAAGCTTCGGACCTCAGTTGCATTCCTTGGTGTCTTCCAATCCTGTACCGCCACTACCTTAGCAGGGTCCACCGCCAACCCATGTTTGGATACTATATGCCCAAGGAACCTCACTTCTTCCCTCCAAAAGTGGCATTTGGAGAATTTGGCTTTTAGTTGGTGGATTCGCAAAGTTTCCATGATCGCCCTTAAGTGCTGAGCATGTTCCTCTTCACTCTTTGAGAAGATAAGGATATCATCTACGAAGACCACTACGAATTTGTTGAGGAAATCTCTAAATACCCTACTCATTAGGTCCACGAAGTAAGCAGGTGCATTTGTCTAGCCGAAAGGCATGACAAGCCATTCAAAGAAGCCGTCTGGGGTTCTAAACGCCGTTTTATCGATGCTATCTTCAGCCACCCTTAGCTGATGAAAACCGGTTGCTAAATCGAGTTGGGAGAAAACAGACGCTCCTACAAGCTGGTCAAATAAATCGTCAATTCTAGGGAGAGGGTGCCTATTCTTTTTCGTTAGCTTGTTGAGCTCCCTATAGTCAACACATAGACGGAGTGAACCATCCGCCTTTGTAGCGAACACCACTGGAGCGCCCCATTCTGAGATGCTTCTCCTAATGAACCCCTTTTCTAGAAGCTCTTTAATCTGTTTACTGAGCTCTTTTCTTTCTCGTGGAGCCATATGTCTAACGGGCAACGCAACGGGCTTTGCATTATCTACAAGATATATGCGGAAGTCTATTTCCCGCTTCGGAGGCAAGCCCTTCACCTCTTCGAAGACATCCGGATATTCCCGGACCACTCTAACTGATTTCAAATTTTCAACAGAGGCATCTAGCGATTCAAGATAACTAAGCATAACCGCATACGAGGGATTACAAGAAATTTCCAAAGTATTACCGAGCTGGGTTAGGAGCCTAACAACCCTTTTCTCACAATCAAGGATGGCCCCATTACTGGATAGCCAATCCATACCCAAAATCAAACCATAACCCGAAAAGCCCAAAACAAAGGCACTACATTGAAATTCAACACTTAGGATAGAAATTTTCAAATCCAAACAGATCATAGACAAATGAGCTGGGCCCCCAATCGGGTTTGAAACAATTAAGGGGTCCTCTACCATACTAGTTTTTAGGTGCAGAGATTCTACTAAAGCAGACGAGATAAAGGAGTGTGATGCGCCAGAATCAAATAAAGTGCGAACGGGGTGATCACAAAGATAAACTACACTTTCTACAGAAGTATTTATACCTCGCTGTTGCAATGGTGGCGCTTCTAGCACATGAACCTGTGCCCCTGGGGTGGATCCAGCCCCCTGCCCCTGCCCTCGTTTCCTTGGGCAGTCCTTAGCCCTGTGGCCTGTCTGACCGCAAGAAAAGCACCCACCATTCTCCCTGGCCTTCTTTTTCCGGCAGTCCTTTACTAAGTGCCCCACTTTACCACAGAAATTACACTTCCTCTTCTCCTTGTTGCCTTTCCCGCCTTTCTTAAAGTCCGTCTTCTTAGGCTGCAAACCCTCTTTCTTCCCTTGAGAGCTTTCTGCCTTTGTCTCCTTCTTGCCCTTATCCTCTTCATTCAGCAACGCCATTTGCACCAATCTTTCATACGTGGCTCCCATGGTTATATGGGTCATGGCCAAACTGTGTAATGGCTCATTCAACCCTTTGACGAAACGGAGAGCCTTCTTGTGCGGGGTGTTGACTAGGTCAAGCCCAAACCTAGCCAGCTCATCGAACTGATTCACATACTCTCGGACTGTCTTGTCCCCTTGCTTAAGAAATAAGAATTTTTCCAACTGCAAACTTCTTTCCGCATCTGAGAGAAATTTAGTCTCAAACCTTGCCCTAAAGTCCTCCCATGTCTCCACAGGTCTTTCAGCATTAGTGACTTCCCACCAGTAGGAAGCCTCGCCCTTCAATAGCCACACCGCCAATTGTACTTTCTGTCTATCTTCTACCTCAAAGATGATGAATAGGTCCTCAGTTTCCTTCAGCCAATTCCTAGCTGCTACAAAGGACTCAGTTCCATGGAAATCCCTTCCTCCCATGGCTTTAAAATCTTTACATATCTTAGCAAAAGCGTTTCCCCGAGGAGGAGGTGGAGGAAAAGGTGCTGCTGCAGCTGGATGATTTCCTTCAGCTGGGGGAGGAGGAACGGTAGGACCTGGCTGAGTGGCCCTCGCTTCTAAGAATCGTCTGAACCAACCAGGTATCGGCACCCCTTCTGGCAAGTTAAGGTCTTCAGACATGCTGAAACAAAAAGGATAGATTCAAAACGAAGGATAAGAGATAGTACCTATGGCTTTGGGGAGCGGACTTTGCCTTTTAAAATAAAATAATATTTTTCTTTTAAAAATGCTTCTTTAAATTTCCTTTTTGAAAATAATTTTTCAAAACTTTTTATCTTATCTGGTAAACCTATGCTCTGATACCAAGTGAAACACCCCACCTCCGTTAGGGTCACTCTCAAAGGGAATGCCCTAATTTTGGTGGAGGTTTATAGGTACAAGTCACAGATATACAATACAGATATAAGAATACATATTTGTAAACAGCGGAAGAACAACAACAAACTTTTATTTCATAAAGTCAAATACGTGTTACAACAACATCCTTTCCAAAAACATAACATAACCCTTTCATAATCTGTCTTGAGTACATTATTTAAAGAAGCATAAATAAAACATAGATAAACTGCAAAAGCCCCATAGTGGTTGTCCCAAGCCATAGTTCAAAAACGGAAAGTCCAAGCAATACATTTCTCTTCTTCAAGCTGGATGTTGAGGTAGGTCAAGCTGCTGTGTTCCCTCCCTGAGGACCTGGGGGGGGGGGGGAACGGAAGAAAGAAGACGAAAGAAAAGTAGAGTCAGACATAAAGCCTGAGTAAGTCTAGTACTATTTTGTCTATGAATAAAGAACTGGGTATGATAAGTATAAACAGGAAGTGGGCAAACACTATAAACTTGGTTAAGTTGTCTAGGGTCGAATATACTATCGTACCCCATATTAATCTCTGAACCCATATAAACTAGTTTCCAATTGGCACCCCATAATCAGGGTGATGTGATCCATTCAATGATGATCGGCTCCTACTCGCATAGTTACATGTGTCTTACGGCCCCCGATGTCTGTAGTTACCTATGCTGGTCCCGCCATGGGGTGTATCAAGTCCCATAGTGGCAACCCGACACAACCTTAGAGTGCACAGGTATGCTACTGGTGTCCAGTGCCTTATTTTTCTGCGCCGGAGTGTGTGCACGCCCGCACTCCGTTAGAACCTACACTGCTACACCACCGCCGTCGATTTTGACCTCTTACAATCAGCCCAGTAATCGTGCCCCACCCTGCCCAGTTTCAGGGTATCCTGATACACCTTTTAGGGTTACTGCTGAAAAGGGTCCCCCGTTACTAGGTTTTCTATCTCTAGCCAACATGCTAAGTTGGTTAAGTGTTTCTAACCTAACCCCACCAGTCCGTTTAGTTTAGCATGTTCCATTTTGATTAAGTCTTTAGTCCACTTAATCCTAACAAACCTGACTCAGCCTTAATTGTCTTATTAAGGCCCGGACCTCTCACATTAGACAGGTATTGTTGTGGCTGCCTGTTGCCGGTTGGTTCCGGGCAGTCTTACGCCACAACTCAGTCTAACCTCGGGTCCTTGCTGGGCTCCATGTTTAACCTCCCACATTGGATAGGTATTGTTGTGACTACTGGACAGCCGGGCGGTTCCGGGCAGGTTTACATCACAACTCAATCCAACCTCGGGTTAAACACATCGTATGTTCTACATTTACATATCTTGTCATTCTTCTTTATTTATATGTAAATATTTGCGGCCCATTATTAAGTTAATGGTGTAAAGATTACACCAACCACGGGCCCAACCCATACTTGAATTTGGGCCCTTCTATTTTATATTTTCATTCATTAATTAATTTTAACCCAACGTTATTTTTCCCCGTTTTACACGTCCGTTCATATATATTGGGCTTAGCCTTTTAAAGCCCAATTTAGCCATGCGAAAGGGGAGGCTTATGGCGTATACACAAAGAGGGGAAGGTGAGCGCATGAACTTGCAATACGACGTTGGAAATACAAAATAGAAATTGGTGTACTTGCATAGTGGCAACATGGGTGACATGAATCAAAGCATGTGAACTTGCATAGGTTTAACTACAACATGAACCTATATTCTTATTTGGGCATAATGTCAACCATAAGCATGTCATAAATATTCCTAGCATAGGCATAGCATAATGTCAAACATAAGCATGGCATAAGTAAAGTTAAGTTTGTTCATGGCATAAACATAAACATGTCATGTTCAAGGTTTCTACATGTTTACAAAGGGGATACTTTGTTACTAACACAAAAGCATGGTTCAACTTAATCATGATTTAAGTTTAATCACATAACGATGGTATAAATATACTTATGCATAAATATTCCTAATCATGGTGTTTGCTTTAATCTTGCAAAAAGGGATTATTTAGTCTAACCTAGCCATGTCTCACATATGTCATCATATAGTTCTTTTAAACAAGATAGACTTAATCATAGATTTCAATTATGCCAAATATCATTCATAGCCTAGCCATATTCTTAAGTTTTGCAAATACATGGATTATGGTGTCAAAATTCCAACATAGTTTCATATGAACTATAACAACCAAACTTGTCTCAATTGCTTGCAAAATGATTTATGCACAAAATATACATCATGACGACATAATAACAAAGCCCCAAACTTGCATAAATTTCACTCAACTACATACATGTAGCTTCAACATAGATTACATAATTTGCGCAATATTCCAAACGTATATTTGCATAGAACTACCGCATGTAGTTCTTTATAATGAATAACATAATTTTGCACAAACATGAATTACTTCCATTGCCACAATTCAAGCATACACATCAACACAGTTGTTTATTTATACCAAAGTAATACTCTACTTACAATGGTTGCGGCGAATTCTCTAATTAAGAGATACGATTCCTTTGTTGAATTGATTAGCTTTAGGTTGCTTGAATTGCTTTAGGCTTTAGAACTTTCTCCCTAATCCTCTCTCTAGTTGGCGGCTACCTCTTAGTCGTTCCTCAGCAACATGGCGGCTATCTTCTTAATTTTGAATGAATAGATTAGGGTTTAGTCTAGGGTTGTTTATATAGAGGTTAGGAATTGATTAGGACCCTTGATGTTGCTAGGTTAGATCGTAGCCATTCATTCGATAGAGAGACCAATAAAAACTTGCCACCTAGCCCTAGTGACAAAGCAGACCACAGAAATTCGACCACACACCGACCTGGCCAGCCAGGTTGACTGGGCTCGACCAGGTCGACACCCCTGTCGACAGGGCTGTCGACAGCCCTGTCGACATGGGTAGCCCAGGTCGACAGCCCAGTCGACCTGGGTGGCCCAGGCGGGTGTTCTTCCACCCTGGCCCATTGGGCCCCACTTCGGAATATTTAATTATTTTATTCTGTTTGAATTTTAAATTTAATTCAAAACTTCCGAAGGCCATATCTTCTTCATACGGACTCCGTTTTTCGAAAACTCGGACTCTATTTCGCGTATTTTTCCGAGACGAACGCAATGGCGTATCCCGTTTCCCTTAGTTCTTTGATTTCAACTTAACTATACTTTAATTTGTTAATCTCACAGTTATAGAATTTTCGGGGTGTTACACATTTGCATAGAAATAAAAACATTCTTTTTTTATTTGCATTCATTATGCAAACATTTGCATAGAAATAAAAACATTCTTTTTTATTTGCATTCATTATGCAAACATTTGCATAGAAATAAAAACATTCTTTTTATTTGCATTCATTACCACAAACATTTGCATAGAAATAAAGCACTCTTTTTAGTTGTGTCCTTAACACAAACATTTGCATAGAAAATGAAGTCATCTTTTTGTGTGTTCTTAACACAAAAATATTACATAGGAATAAATCATCTCTATATTTGTGTTCTTAACACAAATACATATAGGGAAATGAATGCCTTTTTAACTTTGTCCTTTGACACAAATATTAACATATGATTTAGGTTCATCTTTATATTTATATTTCCAATACAAATATGACCTAGAAATAGAATTCATCCTTTTATTTGTATTCTCCAATACAAATAGGTCATAGAAATAAAAGTGCATCTTCTATTTGTACACTCTATTGCAAATGAAACTTAGAAATAAAAGTTACGTATTTTTGTTTACATCCCTCGATGTAAATAAACATGAAAGAAAAGTACAATTTTTTATTTGCGTTCCACAACACAAATAAGATTTGGAAATAAAATATAAAATTAAGAGTTATATTTCTATGATTGGTAAAACACATTTTGTTAAACATTAAACATGAATGTGTGTGTTAGGTAGACAGTTCATTCTTTACGGGACATGTTACCCATGTTAATATTATCGCCAAATGATTTATATTCATAAATATAAATAAGAATAGCGACAAATCATTATTCAATACTATTAATGATATGAAATGGTTTAAAACTTTATATATATACGATAATCATTTGAAAAGACCGAGTCCATCTCATTTCTAATGATTATACGGTGATATCCAAATTGAAGAGTTGAAGACGACGGTCGAAGACTGACGATCTTCAAGGCGGATGGTTGTATTGCTATTATTGGCCTTGATGGGAGTAGATACCTTGATGGGTTGATGGTAGTGATCATCCGGACGTTCTTGTTGATTGTACGGGTTTGGCTTTCGCTCAGACCCAGAGCATAAGCTAGTAAATGGATGCATGTCTGACATTGAATTTCGTTCCATGTAAATTACATCGATTTCTGTTAATTTATGTCTGTTTGGTGGTGGAGGATTTATTCTCTACTTAACACCCTGGTATATATTAATAGTGATTGATCGCATGGCGTGAATTGTCAATGTGGCACGCCAAGATGCAACTGATCAAGGCTTTTGTTGAAAAGCAGGGCCTTGTGGTTGATGATCAAAGCATAGCCTATTACGGCATAGCTTTGTGTATATCGTGACTTCGCGATCCTCACACCCCGGTATGAGTCAAAAACGGGATATGGACCGTAGGGAGTGCACACGTTTCTTTCTAGCTAGAGTGGTGTCAGTGACCTACCAGCCCTGACATTTTACTTATGTGGATGATGGATTTTGAGGCGCCTCGAATTTTTATAG
Organism: Allium sativum; assembly: GCA_030737875.1. NCBI lineage: Eukaryota > Viridiplantae > Streptophyta > Magnoliopsida > Asparagales > Amaryllidaceae > Allium > Allium sativum. The sequence goes on along the minus strand of CM060909.1, from coordinate 268,293,548 downwards.
GCCGATAGTGTTCATATTATAGGTTCAAAGGAATCGGGAAGCGTGTGTTCAGGCATAACCAATCCACTACCGATAGGCGGGGACCGGCCCTACCGCATCCAAGGGTTCACTGCGGGGGATCCTGAGGCATTTGCTAGAGTGTCTCGAATCGGAGAGGAGCTTGCCCCTAGCCTCGACTCATGATGGAAATCCAATTTCCAATACGACCTTGCGGTTTTGATTGTAGAACTAGTATGGCGACATAGTAGGATGGGGTACTATGTCGTCTATGATTGATACATTATGATTTAAATGTTTATTATATATATACCCATATATATAAACACTAACAATAATATCGTTTTCACGTATCAAGCATCTTCTGACCATTATAAGGTAAAACCCTATCCTCTGGTGTGCGTTGCATTGTGTGATGGGACCTGGGTCTTATAATGGTTTCATTTTTCCAAAAAGCATTGCGCTGTTTGACGATTTCCTTTATTATTATGCATGGCAATCCATTGGAGTAAACCTGTTCCGCGTTAGCAGCGTGGTCCTTGGATTTGCCTTATTACTATTAGTTAAACTAGTTAAGAATTTTCACACCAGTCCCATGACTGACCCGTAGTTTGTTTCACCTTGCGAACTCGGGTGCCCTCTTTCCACACGGGCAGTCGAGTAGCTTTTTGCAGATATCTTTATCTCTTTAGCAGGATCTTGGATCGAAGCTTAAAGCTGTGTCCTGAGCATTGAAGTCTTCCGCTGTGTATTGTATTAAATTCTTGTAATATAATCTTCCGTTGTAATATATTTATTCGATGTACTCTGATATTCTGTACTCTGATGTAACGTTATTATAATGTTATAAAAGTCTTTAGTTATTTGTTCTGATGTTGTAGTATGCCCAGAGTTAATGCATTCGAGAATTTCTAACTTTTGGGTCAGACCTGTGTGGTTTATGGTCGATCCAACGGGTAGGAATTGTCGGGTCATTACAGAATAGAGATAATTCGAAAAGAGAATTATACATTGAAATTCGATTATATCGAAATTTGGGGAAAGTAATATTTGCTTTCCGGTTAAATCAAGAGTTTACTTATTTATTTATAGATGAGCGGTTTAGTTATTGAGTTAAATTAAGGATGAAAGTTACATTTTGAAGTTGGATATTCAAGAAGAAAGGAATTTTAACGCTATAGTTAAATCAATGTTTTAAAATTAAGAAGGGGATTCATAAATAGAATCTGAGTTACGTAAGGAAGTTGTTAAAGGTTTGAAAGGTGAACTTTGTCTATTTCGAGGTTAGAAATGTTGTTCAGTTAAGGTCTGAGAGGTAATTATACCCGAACTTGATTGACTTCGTTTTTAACTAAGGAATGGGTAAGGTTCGATAGTGAAGATTGATTTAGTGAATTTAGTTAATGAGTGTAATGGTTTAAATTGACTTAGTGATTTTTATTTAACAACTGTTTAAGTCAGATGGATAAAATTTGGTAACATTTTCCAAATATAACCAGAGGTACTTTCTAATCATAGAAAATGAAATGTTAATGAGAAGGAATACTGGAATGACAGTGATACGTGAAATAGAGATGGAAATGTTTCCAATGATTGATGACGTATATTTCCTGAATTTAGAAAATAAGAAATGGTGAGTATATAGAATACGTGAAATAGAGATGGAATGTTCAGTCAAGTGTTCAGGACTTTACAGATGTGCTTGGAGGAGCTTGAAGCAGGAGGCTTCAGGATTTTATGGCTATTGTTATTTCCGCTGTGTGTAAGTGTTGTACTCTGATAATGTTATTCCATGTATATACACTGTTTTATTTCAAAGTTATGTTATAATATATTTTATTCGTTCCACTATGAGATTCGTGTTTACTCTGATTGTGTTCTTCTTCTTCTATTCTAATTTTCTATCTTATCTATTCTCACACTCTTACTTCTTTCTATTAATGATCTGGAATGTTCGATACCAGAATAATTGACATGGGTTTTATGTTGATTTTCGGGTTCGAAAATCCCAATTCGTTACAAATCAGCCACTAGCCTTCATAACAAAATGTGAAATTTCAATCTTTTGAAAATCGTAATAAATGGAATAAAAATTCATAAATCAAAATCCTTATGTATTCGAGATCCTGGAGGGATTCTCTCCATTCTGTTATGCATCTTTTAGGGTTCGACGTTAGTGTTGGCGGGTTGGTTTTGAAAGCCGTGATTTAGGGTTCGATTTATAGGTGTATTGGGGCGATGATGTATTAATCGAATATCGGATTTGGTTTCAAGGGATGAAACCGCACTTGCGGGATTATTTTGAAGGTATTCGATTGAAAGGGGTGTCGCAAATTTTTCCAGTTATCGTCGAACTACTATGGAGATGCATTTAAAATGTGAGGATCGAGATGAGTGAATTTGGTACGGGAAGGAAGAGCGACTGGAGAGAAGAAAGATGGTGGTTTTGGTTTGAAGTTATGTCGAGAGAAGAGGAGGTCAGCGAGAAGGGAGGTGCTGAAATGGCCAAACAATGGAGCATGTTTTTTCTGGTTCGAGGAAGAAAGTAAAAGGGGGTAAACGGGTCGGTGGGCTTTTGAATTTGAAGCGGGCCGTAAGTTAAAAGGTTAAGCCCAATGAAGGTTTAAAGTTTTGTTTTAAATTAATTTAAATAATGTATGAAATTGTAAATTCAATAACTATATCATACGTTATTAGAATTAGGCAAAACTGGATCTGTTGGGATCGTATGGATGGCGGCTACGCAATTGAATTGACTGAGAGTTAATTCGAGTTCGTTACAATTTATAGCGAAATAAATTGCCTGTATGAATCAACCAACAGTTATCGTTATTTAATGATGATCATCCAATGTGAGTAAATCTCACTAACTCTGCACAGTTATATTTTTATAACGTATTTTTAGAATTGAAAAATGATGATTGATTGATGTGTGGTGATTGTTTGGTTAAATTGCTGAAGTATTGGTTGAAATTATAGATAACGATATATATATAATCGTTAATCATATATTGATTCTGTTTATCAGAATATTTCATATCGAAATGAAATCGATGTTATTATATTTTTTAACATCCATGAATGCAGGGAGATAGGTTGGAGTGATCCAACTGGATTCCTCAATATATATAATACTGTTTGTTTTCATATGTTATGATATATGATGTGATATATAGTCTGTGATTGATTATGATGACACTAGTCATGTTATTTGGCATTTTAAATACCATATGAAATACTGGAATGTAAAAAGGAAATTTTCAAAGTGAATATTGAAAATGACATATTTATATAAAATGAATAGAATTATATAAAAGGATTAATATAAAATGAATAGAATTATATAAAAGGATTTGTATATATTAAATAGAATTATATAAAGGGAATTATAATGAGATTTAAGTGTTAGAAATAAAAAGGAGATTTGTATGAAAATTTTTGCAAATAAAAATATAAATAGAATTTGGATAATTGGCTTTAAATACGAAATCGGTTACTTAGGATCGCGAAAACTCGGTCGTTACAGTGGTATCAGAGCTGAAGGTTAAGTAATTAGCTTGGCTCAGTGGCGTAACTAAGTAGAGATGGGTTCAGTAATGCCCTAGACTGAGTTGAGTGTATATATACGAGAGAGCGTATGTGTAGATTTTATAAATATTGTTTTATATTGTGGTGGTTTATTGGTTGAGTTGTTTATGAGTTCTGGTCGATCAGTTTGATCCACTGTATCGGTAGGAATTTCTAAACACATGAATACGATGAACTGACACAATATGTTTTGAAATAAGGGTAAATGAAATAATTTTACCCAAATTATATTTTGATATAAAATAAGTATATAATATTGTAAATATTATAAATGCATTGGATGTGTGGTTATTATTATAATCAAATAAGATTATAATTGGAATGGCTATATATATAATCAATCAGAATTCATATAAGTGAAATATATGAAATCGAATTGAATTAAATCTGAATTTAAAGTCAGAATTTGGAATTAAAATTCCAAAAACATGAGAAGTGTTTGAAAATGGAATTGAATTAAGTATAAGAGAATTTTAAAATCCTAGGAGATTTTAGAAATGTTTTCCAAGCATTGGGAATAGTATTTTGAAATAGATTTCAAAATGGAAGTATTTAGAAATGGTTTTAAAAGTGATATAGTATTGAACTCACTTCGATAGCTGGGAAATAACCCTAATGATGAATCGCAACATCATTAGTGTTCATTTTTTAGTTGCTAAGTGACGGATTACAGATTTTATTTTTGGATTGTTTTTTGAAAAGCAAATTGTTTTGAATCCTGAAAGGGGATTTCTGGTTTTAGAAAAATCTAAACTATTTAAAAATCCCTAGGGAAGATTGTTTGAATTAAAAAAAATTAAATTAGAATTTTTAAAAGCAAATAGAAATAGAAAATATCGAATTAGATTGGATTAGAGACAATCCGAAATGGAATTGGACTGGAAAGTTAAGAGTTGATAAGTTAAAAATTTGGAATTTGAGATTGGAGCTTGAATGGAATTTGGCTTGGGTATAAGAAAATGATTTGGTTTTGAGGAAATATTGATTGGAGATTGATTAGGGTGATATTGGTATATGCTGAATTGGTAACAGATGGAAACGATATAATGATATGCCTAACAAAAAGGTATCGGTTTATATTATATATGTGTTTGAGATTTTGATGAGCCGAATTTGGCAAGCTGCTTGGCTGTTTGAATTTCTTTTGGGTTGGAGAAGGCCTAGAGAGGCGAGTTGTAGTTGTACAGATTGAGCTGTACAAAGGAGATGCAGGCGAAATTTCCCAAAATTTTAGGGTGTTAGCAAATTTTCAGAATTTTAGAAAACTTTAGTTAGTTAGAATGAATTGATGTTTAATTGAAATTAATTGGTTCGGTTGAAACTGAAGTAAGAAGTGAACAAATAATTTTTAACCAGAAAATAGGGTTTTTTTTCTACCTTAGCAATTTCGAGGACGAAATTATTTTAAGGGGGAAGAATGTAACGTCCCATATTTTTACAGTATAACAATTAATTTATTTAATTATTTAAATAGTGTTTAGAGATTTAAATGGTCATTGAATTAAATAATAGTGAACATTTAATTAATATGAATAATAGAATAATATATTTAATTTCGAAATAGTCAGAAATAATGGAATTCACAATATTGTGTGAATTGGTATCATTTATAATATATAATTCAATATATAATTGAATTATAATAACAAATATATTATTTAAATGAAGTTTGAACGTATAATTATATTATAATTATAATCGAGCTCGAAATGGCGTGGCAGTTTGTAATTTGGCTATTCGAACTTTAAACGAATATACAGAATCCGTTTCAAACCGGATTTCTGTGAAACAAGAAACATTCAGAGCTGGTGAAGTATATTTTTCTAATGGAAGAGAAAAATCAGGATTTCATTAGGTAGATTTTGATTTATTTCCAAATCAAATTTTCAAAAAGTCGCTATGGAATTCCTTTACAATTTATAACAATATATTTATATTATAAAATGATTTTTAATATAAATTGAATATTGATTTAACCTGGATTTGAAATGTCGAGTTATAAATTCAAACAGAAATATTTTGGAGCAGTATTATATTCTGTGTGAATATATATACGATAATATTAAATTATTTTTATTTAATTTAATTGTTTTTAAATATATTAATATTTAAATGGATTTATTTAGAGCTTTAAAAATAGACATTTTTGAAAACGACCTCCGTTTTCGACGAAACTAATTTTGTTGGATCCAGAATATTAAACAATTGTTAAATTTCAATTTTTGTGATTTTTGAAATCAGTATGTGGCCATACGGATTTTTAATGTGAAAAACAATCAGTATTTTGACGGTTAAAAATACGCTGTGTGAGCAAACAGAGTCGGAATTCGATGAAACAAGTTTCGTTGGGTCTGCAATGTCAAACTCTAGTTGTATGTCCATTTGCATGATTTTTGGACGTTGTATGTGATCATAGGATTTTTTTTAAAGTGATAAAGGGAGCTAATTATCGAATATAAAAATCATCAATCTTCTTCTACAAGCTAAATCTATCCTATAAATAGTCATCATCCCTTCTAACCCTAGGTTGATATTTTTCGGTGGTCAAACTAAAATCAGCCGCTAGTCTTCATATCAAAACTTGAAATTTCAATCTTTCAAAAATCATAACAAATTTATGTAAAAATCCATAAATCAAAATCCATATGTATTCGAGATCCTGGAGGGATTCTCTCCATTCTGTTATGCATCATTCAGGGTTCGACGTTAGTGTTGGTGGGTTGGTTTTGAAAGCCATGATTAAGGGTTCGATTTATAGGTGTATTGGGGTGATGATGTGTTAATCGAATATCGGATTTGGTTTCAAGGGATGAAACCACACTTGTGGGATTATTTTGAAGGTATTCGATTGAAAGGGGTGTCGCAAGTTTTTCTTGTTATCGTCGAACTACTGTAGAGACGCATTTAAAACGTGAGGATCGAAATGAGTGAATTTGGTATGGGAAGGAAGAGCAACTGGAGAGGGAAGATGGTGGTTTTGGTTTGAAGTTTTGTTGAGAGAGGAAGGAGGTCAGCGAGCAGGGAGGTGCTAAAATGGCCAAACAATGGAGTATGTTTTTAGCTAGTTCGAGGAAGAAAGGAAAAGGGGGTAAACGGGTCGGTGGGCTTTTGAATTTGAAGTGGGTTGTAAGTTAAAAGTTTAAGCCCAATGAAGGTTTAAAGTTTTGGTTTAAGTTAATTTAAATAATGTATGAAATTGTAAATTCAATAACTATATCATACTTTATCAGAATTTGGCAAAACTGGATTTGTTGGGATCGTATGGATGGCGGCTACGCAATGGAATTGACTGAGAGTTAATTGGAGCTCGTTACAATTTATAGCGAAATAAATTGCCTATCTGAATCAACCGACAGTTATCATTATTTAACGATGATCGTCCAATATGAGTAAATCTCACTAACTCTGCACAGTTATATTTTTTAACGTATTTTTAGAATTGAAAAATGATGATTTATTGTTGTATGATGATTGGTTGGTTGAATTGCTGATGTATTGGTTGAAATTATAGATAACGATATATATATAATCGTGAATCATATACTAATTGTGTTTATCAGAATATTTCATATCGAAATGAAATCGATGTTATTATATTGTTTAACATTTGTGAATGAAGGGGAGGCAGGTTGGAGGGATCCTACTGGATTCCTCAATATTTATAATACTGTTTGTTTTCATATGATGTGATATATAATCTATGATTGATTATGAAGACACTGGTCATGTTATTTGGTATTTTAAATACCATGTGAAATACTGGATTGTAAAAAGGAAATTTTCAAAGTGAATATTGAAAATGACATATTTATATAAAATGAATAGAATTATGTAAAAGGATTTATATAAAATGTATAGAATTATATAAAAGGATTTATATAAAATGAATAGAATTATATAAAAGGATTTTTATAGATTAAATAGAATTATATAAAGGGAATTATAAATGAGATTTAAGTGTTAGAAATAAAAAGGATATTTGTATGAAAAATTCTGCAAATAAAAAGATAAATAGAATTTGGATAATTGGTTTTAAATACGAAATCAAACTGTTTTGATTATATAAAGAAATATTATTCACATTCTATGTGAAAAAATAGATTAAAGTAAATATTTTGTAAATAAAATATTATAAAGGAATTTGGGGTTTGAATTAGGAATTTAAATGGAATTAGTGAAATCAGAAATTGACTGGAAATTAGTTGAGTTAAATGGCTTTCTGGGTATCGATCTTATGTTGGTTTCGGTCTTCGGGGTTTATGCTTGGGAAGTTGTTCTCTTACTAGTTTACAGTTAGAGACTGATAGAGGTAGGAAGATATTGATGCGTGAATCAGAAATGGAAACGTTTTCCAAAGTTAATAACGTATATTTTCAAAAATTAGAAAAATAAGGATTTGATGAATATATGGAAACGAGAAACGGGGAAATGAATAAATGTTGATTGATGATTAATCGATAGAATTTCCATCTGTTAATAATATCATTGTTCGCACACATATTTTTCTTTGATAGTTAAGTCACTGACTATCAAAGTTTTTGACCATTTTTCCGTTGTCAATACGGAGAGACCAGGATCAGATTCATTATCTGAAAACCACTCCTTATGGCATTAGCGTTGTGAATCAAATATGATGAAGATAATTGAAGGCGGAGTTATGCAGTACTTGAATGTTTGAATAAGCATAGGCTTTGAGTTTGAATTTTTCACGCAAATTAGGAAAAGTTGCATGAGATTATGCAATTTTTATAATATAATTGCAGTGGTGTCTATAATTTTTTTAGAAAATTTTAGAAACCCGCTGAAACGTGCTTCTTTTTTTTTGAATCTTTTTCAGTTCTCTCTCATGAATATGATGATGATTATGTGTAGAATCAAATTTTAAAATATGGTAAATTTTTACATTGTTTTTTGTTTTGTTTTTTATGATTTTCAAAACACACGGGCCTAATTTATAGAGTTTTAAGACAGGGATTTTTTTTTGTATTTTGAAACTTAAACTGGACCTGAGCCAACATATCCCTAAGTTAAAAAAAAAATTAGATTGGCAATTATTTTAATTTAGAGTGAAACTTTAAAAAGGAAAATTCTAGATTAATTTGAATTTAATATTTAATCTTGAGGTAAATCCATTATTTTTGAATATAAATTATAATTAAATGTAACATATTTTGCCGAATGAAACCAAAGTTTGAATCGAATTCTACGTTGGAATGGAACTAGTACACGGGAACTTGAAAATTTATGAATTTCAATTAGACATGAAATGCGTAGATTATGCTAATTGAGCTCAACACCTCCCAAGCACAAACCCCGAAGGCCAAAACCAACATCAGGTAAGAAGATAAGAGATATCTCCTTCAACGTCGAACAATCCACACAAGACGATACGAGCAAACAATAACATCCATGACTCGGGTTATCACAGCCTGCCTTGCCTTGAGACCATCGTTAATCGTATGACTAACCCATTTAACAACCCAGAATTTTAGCTGTTAATTTAAAATCATTTAAAACTCATTTAAATGTTATATTGGTAATATTACAGGATTTTTATAAGGGATTTATTAGTTTAAACGAAGTTGAACGCATAAATCATAATTAAATTTTAGTTTTGAAATTCGAGTTTAAGATTTCGGATATATTTATTTTGGAGTTATATAATGTTTTATTCGAATAATAATAATTTATTATTAAACTGAGTTGTTTTTAGATTTATTTATATTTTAGACCTTAAAAATAACCTTTTTGCAAATGAACCCCATTTTCGGCAAAATGGGTTTCATGATATCTAGAATGTTAAGTTATCGCTTGATTTCTAATTTGGCTACAATCGAAACTTGTATATGATTGTACGAAATATGTCAAAGGTTAATGGTGTTATATTATAAAATAAGTGTCCTTTCCAACAAATAAAAAAACGAAAACAAAGTATTCCTATATCATTTTAAAATCCTGGCTCAGTTAAAAGTTACAACCGACCAAATCCTTTCAAATCTAAAAGGAAATCCGGATCAGATATTATATGGACTAAATCAACTGTACATGTCAAATAATCAAAGTTACTTTTGTTAAATCAAAACAAATATTTGAACATAGCAAAATCCTATCATGAATCCATGTAGTCTTTGGTATGCGGCAAAATCTTACCCAACATGTTGTTTCCTTCCATTCGAAGTCGGGTTACCAACACATATATAAAAGAAAAGAAAAAATATTCATCACTTTGGACACTCAAATATTCCGGCTATACAACACTAGTAAAATATATAGATATCCTTCCATTTGGTTACCAACCATGTGCTTTTCTTTCTGATCGAACCACGTGAAGACTGGTAATTGGAAGAAAAAGAAATCTCTGTCACTAAAAATGACAACCACGTTCTTTTACTTGGCAACCAAACCTCCTTTTACTTGGCACCCAAACCTCCTTAAATTATAAATACTTCTACCACTTCTCGTTTATCCATTCGAAGAGAAAGCTGAAATAAAACCAACGGCCACGAATTTTCTGTAACAACCCGGAAAATATGAATCAGTTTAAAATTTTTAATTTGGCTATTTTTGTGGATTTTAAATATTTAAAATAAATATTTTAAATAATAGCGATGAAAAGTATGTTTGAATCGATGTTTGAAAATAAATATAATTATTTTAAATTATAAACAAGGCCTAAAATTGCGCGGCAGTTTCAAAATTTCAATTCAAACTTTGACTAACTGTACCGGGTGCAAAATAAAATGGATTTTAGTGAAATCAAAAATATTTAAATCTGTTAGTGAATATCTTTCTAACGAATCTAAAAAATCGAAGTTTCGTAGCGGGAGTCAAAAGTTATGGCCAAATGAATTTTTACAAAGGTCACTATAGAATTTATATAGCCCGTGAAAATAGACATTTTGCAAACGACATCGGAATTCGACGAAACCACTTTTGTTGTATCCGGGATGTCAAATTATTACTAGGTTTCAAATTTCATAATTTTTGAAGCTAATATGTGAGCTTGGCAAAGAAAATTGTGTTTTGGTCAATTATAGTTAAATTGGATCGACCAGAAAATGGCCATTTTTCAAACGGTATCAAATTCGATGAAACTAGTTTTTTTGGGACCGTATCGTCAAAACATAGCTAGATTTATTTTTCGGGAATTTTTAGAGTCAGTATGTGGCCCCGGCAAATTGAAACATACGTTCAAATCGAATATTGAATGTTTTATATTTTAATTTGAAGGAAAACTGACTGAAACATTCGAATGGGCCTACGAAACATATCCCATTGTGTTCAGAATGGGGTTTTTTAGCTAGGGACAATAGTCGTAGGGTTTGGATTGGAGTTTGTATGAGACAAGGGCTATTTTCGAATTTTTAAAAATATATAAATAAAAGGAAAAATCTCATTGGCCCAAACAACTTTCTCTCTCCCCGTAATCGTTCCAGGCGATGACGGAAAGGGGTTTAAACCTTCTCTCCTGAAATCTGATCAATCCACGCAATAGAATCACGAGCGCCAATGGAGTTTTTCGTAGTTCTTCCAATTCCCTTCAAATCCATATAAGATTTGAAATTTATCGTTGCTTCGTTCTGGAGTTACGAGTCTCGAAAGTCGAGCCCTTTCCAGTGCCGCCGCACCGCCTATAGGCCACCGAAGTGGGCCCCGCTTCAGGCGCCAGTGCACCTCTCTCCCCTCTTCATCGCTGCGAAGGCCGATCGTCGATCCGCTTCACCGTTTGATCGAAAAGTTCAAACCTAGTTTTGAAGAATATTGAAAGGTAACGGCTGATATTATTTGAACTGTTTTATAACACTTTCAAACGCTGTGGTTTTTTATTTCACAATAAAAATCATATCTTTTTCATTTGTGGTCGAAATCCAGTGAAACAAGAGACACTGGGACCGTGTGGACGTCTTCTACATTTTAGAAGAGACCGCAAATTTTTCTCTGAGCCTTCTGCTATTTTTGGTGGAGTGGAACTCAAGGTGAGATTTCTAATTTATAAACGATATGGAAAACAACGATGCATAAATTATATGGTCGATGTATGAGTTATATAAGCATTGTACATATCATGTATAAGCGTTGTATAAGTTGTATGTTCGATGTATAAGTTACATATGCGTTGTAAAAATTATATATGCGTTGAAATAAATTGAAATGAAGTGAAATGAAAGTGAAATATATTCATATACGACTATATATATATACTCCCCACGTCTACAGACCATGGACGATATATATTAGTTGTGATATTGTTTGGATTAGTTGATGTGAAATTGGTGAATACCATGAACGGTTTATTGGGAATGATTGATTGTGATTGAAATCCCAATAGGACTAGTGTAATATCCCGTATTTTCTAGCCATTTATTTGAAATATTTTATTTATTTAAAATATTTATTTGAGTTTAAATAATGGGATTTGACCATTTTAATTAAAATATTTAAATTATATTAATAATATATTTTATTTTTGGGATCATTTATATATTATAACGATTCATTTAATTAAACAAAATGATTTCTAAATATTTTGGATACCGTGTACTTTGGATTTTTCATATAAATGATTTTTGGATAGTTATATATACTGATTGAAATAAGGAAATTTTAAATAAATTGTCTAATATTTATTTGATAGAAATATGAATTATTCGTATTATTTTAATCCAAATAATATAGCTATTTTTGAGACAAGGGTGACAGATTTTAATAAAATCAGTTTCATAAGATCAATAGTATTATTAAATGAAGGGTCATTCTTGGAACCATAAAAGCATTTAAAGACAGAACTGGAAATTTATATAACAGGAACCATAAATGGCAAGATTTAATTCAAGAAAGAAATTGGCGGAAAATTTAACCTTGAACTGAAATAAAGGTTGCATCTGAAACTAAAAAGAAAAGAAAAGAAAAGATTTGAATTAAATTACTTTTTGATTCTTCACGTACCAACCAACCAATATATGAATCTTTATATATACAGCCCATGCGCAGTTTGAACAAATCAAACAATTTAGATTATACCCTCCTAGGCCAAAACTCATATATTGCATATCCTAAAACCACTCAAAGTACATTGCAATATAAATCAAGAATTCTGCTACTGTACACTTGAGCACAAATTGTTGAATAAATAAATCCAGAACAGTAAAGAAGAAGAGAAATAATGTACATTTGATTTATCAATACATATATGTACAGAAATTTCATATACAATCATTATTATTTAAAAAATGGAAAGAAATCTACAAAATATACAAAGGATTCATTGTACAATTTGATTTCAACATGTCTGGTCCCTTTCGAGTAACAGTACAAATTATTTCTCCAAAAAAAAAGCAAGGATACGAATCTGAATAAATGAAAGAAAATCCAATAAAATCTTCTCACAACCTCAATCTTCGTCACCAACAAATCAACCTGAAAAGGAAGAAAGAAGGGCTATGAGTAGCGGGAAATTTTGTATGGGTATATGTAAAAAGTTGAATAAATAAATGAAGAAAAAGGGGAACAGATGCAACAGAAGAAAAAAAAACAGATATATGTATGTATGAACAGAGAATCAAATCCTTAGACAAAATCTGTACCACATGGAAGAAGCAAAAACAAAATAGCTAATACAACAGCTATGCAAAACAGTAAAATGAACATATTTTACACCATCCAATCTATGTAGACAATTCGAACAGCATGGAGAAAAGTATAAAGAGGTACCACCAAATCTTTATACAATCAAAACAGGTAATATATGTTTATATATATAATCAGAAAATCACATAGGATAGCTGTTCTGCTATTCCAATACATATCTGGAATTGAATTAAAATAATGTAATGGCAGACAAACAATACCATGTGAAATATCTATAGATGTATAGCCTAAACCATAGGGACAGTTGAGCAGGAGTGCACATGGAGGAAAAATTCTAACAGGAAAGTACCAACCAAATAAATACAGTAAAAATCTATGTACAAATCTACATAAGGACGGTTTGATTTGCACAGGGAAAATCCAATACAAATCTTTACATCACCCTATCAAGCATCATTTCTATCACAACAGTTCGGCCTCAAGACCGAAATAAACAAGGGAAATCACTTAGGATCTAAAATACAGCAGTCTAGTTTCCATCACCAATAGTTCAAACATGGCAGAGCCGAAATAAGAAGGTAAACGCCTATAATATAGGAACAACTAAGTCTAAGCTAGGATTTAACAATTCATAAATCACTATAATCAATTCTAGTATAAATAGGGGTTGCGCATCACAATTCTTCCCAGAATAAACCACGAACAAAGTAAACCCAATTCGATACCACAAAAATCAAACCGAAAAGAGAAACAAAAAATTCAAAACAGAAATATAATCGGGAAAAGTACTTAGCTTTTGGGAGGGAGGTTTCGGCCTAGGTCGAAGCAAGTGAAGGAGAACAGAGCGACAATGGGAGGAAAGCGAGGGGCATGTCTGGCGCGATTGTTGCTGAGGCAGGTCGAGGGTTCTTTGTGGGTTGGCGGAAGCTAGAAGGCGGAGTCCGTGCTGAAGAAGGTAGCGATGGAAGGGGTTAAGTTCAGGGACGTAGGGTTTCGGGTTTTCTCCATTTTTGGAGTGACGGCGGAGAAATTGAAGATGGATGAGGGTTTGAGAATGAAGAGGAACCGATAGTTTTAGGGTTTTAAGTGAATGAGGGTGCGGGCTTTAATCATTTAGGTGGGCTGGGCTAGACAAGGTATGGCCCAAATATTATTTAAACTAGAGTAAATTTAATTTAAAATTGTTTTATAACTTAGAATCTAAATATCGTGTACGTTTATGGTCAGAATTCGACGAAACGAAAAACGTTGGGACCGTGATGACGAGTGCTACGCGATGGATGAGGACTGAGCAGGGCAGGCAGTAGATGGATTTTTTCCAGATAAATGAAACATCGTTTAATTCAACCGAAACAAGCAGATTTAACGACGGAATCAAAAACAAAGGTGAGTTAAACTCACTCAGTTATTCCCGCTTATATGTTATAAGTTGGGTTTATATTTTTTTTGTTATGGTTGCTAGTGTTTTGACTGGTTGTTGATATATACTCATATATTGTTGAACTGATGAAATTAAACGTTGTTTAATTTCAGTAAAATCCAAATCGTTATTTTTAACGATTGATTCCAATTGAGGTAAGTTACCTTATTGGTCACGTTTATAAAATAAACGTGTTTTTAATAAATGAATTGTTTGATTGATTGTTGTGGTTGATATTGAATTGCCGTTATAAACTGTTATGAGGCCATTATTGAATTGTTTTGATTAATGGCTGAATATTAACCTAAATTCACCATTTTTTTGGTTTAAACCAATGGGTACTATCGGTTGAGTAGTTGACAGTACATGGCCTTTGAATTAACCGTTTTATAAATATCGATCTACCGTTAGGAAAATCGACGAGATAAAGTTATAAAATTTATTTTATAACTAAAAATAGATTTTTAAATCTATTATTTGAATTAAAGTTTGTAAAAGAAAATAAAGATTTACTATTTATTAATTGAGTTTACCATTATTTTATAATTGATTTTATAAAGGAAATTTCTGATATCTATCAGATTTGTAGAAATTAAATAAATGTTATAGTTTTGAATAATCGCTTGAGAGATATTAAAAAGGGGTATTTAAGTTAATTATATCTTTAATTAATTTAAAGAACTTTTTGAAAATGGATAATGAGGTAGTCATGCCTTGGCTTGAAAAAGAAATCCAAACAATGAAATATGTCGTTTTAAAGAAATAAAGGAAAGGTAATATCTAGTAAAGGATTTCTAAATCCGTGAATTAAGAAGCGATAGTTATACTCGAGAAAGAAATTGTCAAAACAAGAAGTTTTATAAAAGAGTTAGATGAGATGTGTTTGGTGTTAACATAAAGATCGGCTTTTAAATTACAACTGATGTTCATCTGAAGGTAAGATCGTTGTTGGTCAAGGTCTGAGAGGTAAATAAATACCCCAACTTGAACGACTTCGGAATTATCTAAGGATGATATTAGTTTGTAATGAGAAGGAGGGTAAAGATGTTTTATTATTTCAATATGAGAAATGATAATGAAATGACAATAAAAAGGGATCGAGTATATATAATGAGATTTTTCCCAAGTAATGGAAATGGGAGGTTTGGGCATTTATATTTATATAAGTATCCAAAATTTAAGAAATAAAAAGGAAATGATGGAAAGAAAAAAAAGGGGTACTTTCGAGATGAAAGGAAATTGGAAAGCTAAGATTTGAAAATGAATTCGTTTATAGAAATGAAAGTGGATCGACGTATTCAAGTAATGAAACGAAAAGTGGGTTCGTAGTATTAGTTATGAATGCTAAATTGAGATGATTTTTCCAATAGGGAAGATAAGCGATAATGTAACAAATGTTTGAACGATGATAGAATAAAGAATTGAATATGGTATTTTCTTAAATATGGAAAGTGAAAGAGCTTGAGATATTATCCTTAAGTCAAATATGTTATATTTGAAATATTGAAATATTTAAGAATGTGAGATTAACCATCGTTAATCGTTTTGTATTAAAAAAGCCATGTGGTGTTGGTACTAAACTGGTAAACTCATATCATTCACCCAATTATTTATTTGATAGTTAAAACACCGACTATCAAACCTGACCATACGATCGTTGGTACGGAAAGACCGGGATCGAATATATATTCGAAAACCATTCCGACCAGCGAATGCGTGAAAGAAGATTATCGAAGATGGAGCAATGGAAGACCGTTGATCTTCGTGAGCGGAAGAACTACTGATTGGATTTCTCTGGTTTAGCGGCCGGAGATATTTCAACAGTGATTCTGTCGTGATTGGAATCTATGGATTGCAAGGACTTCTCGCTACTGATCTGTAGGGTGATTCCTGGGATGTGGTAGGAGGGTGCCTTCGGTTCATCCTGTTCCTAGATGACTTGTATGGACGAGTGTCTGACAGAGTATTTCCAAAGGGGATTATGTACGTTGATTTCTTCAAACGTATCATAGTTGGATCGCTCCCGACTAGGGTATTTTTGTGGACGTCAACTAGTGATATCTGATGGATCTGACGATGTGGCATTCAAAGTGAATGATGACCAAAGGTTCAAAGTAAATTCTGGCCTCAAGCCTCATCAACCGGGAGATGACAAAAATCAGGCAGGTAGCATGGCTATGTGGGTCGCTCCCATTAGGGTGTATGATCACCTATCTAGAGGAATTCCATTTGTTTCTTAAATCTATATTCGATGCTGTCCCTTTTCGGGAGGCGGTTGCTGATCCCAACCGTCGGTGATATACATTCGATACACTCAAGCGAAATGAGTGGTCGGTCATGTGTGGGACGGGTTGCAAGACCTTCTTGTTGAACCCAGTGTGTTCGTCTCTAGAGATACACAGTCGGAAGGTGGTCCCATACCTTGTCAAGTTGGAATCCAATCTCCAATAAGCACCTGCGGTTTTGGTTTGTATACTATATATGGGGAGCTTGAGATGCAAGCGTTCCTCTAGTTTGTTATTTACTTGTATTTAGACATTATTATAATATCAGAAAAGATATTGGTTTCAAACTGTTTTGGGTTATCGTAAGGTAAAAACCGTCCGTGTTTATGTGTGGATTCGGTCTTTCGATTATCCTTTTCTTTGAAAGGATTTTGAACTTGAAAAAAATCATGATTGGATGATTTACCCTTAATACTGTGCGAGTTTATCTCACTCTGGTTCACCAGACTGACCCGGTGTTTTGAAAATTCTCGGGTTAGCCCGGAGTGTACAGGTTCAGGTTATCGAATGCTGTGAAGAGACGGGCTAGAGGTGTTCAGATGAATGATATTCTTCCGCTGTGTTGTATATAAGGGCAGATTATTATAACTGTCCAGATGTGTTCATGTACTCTGATGATTGTAAGTTTTATTTATAGCTCTCAATAAAGATTTATTTCTATATTATATTTTGTTCCGCTGCGATGTGAGACGTTGTGTTGGTGTTGGTGTTGGTTCTTCTTCTTCTTCTATTCTTATATTTCTTTCTTTCTTATCTCATCCTCTAATTTCTTTCATTTACAATCCGGTGTTCTCGGTGTCTGAAAGGTCGGCATGAGATATGGTAAGATATTTATGTCGATTTTCGGGGCTGATAACCCTGGGTCGTTACAACTAGTATATGGGAAAATTCGCCTGCGTGCGAACTAGATATTGAAAATCCCCATTGTCAAAAACCGCGAGATTTTAAGGTAGAGCGAGGAGCCGTACTAAGGACGATCCCGGTTTTAACTACCCTGCCGTTATGCTGCCGAAATTTTCAATAATATTCATGTGTTAGAATTATTTTCATGTGTTGAAACTATATTCATGTGTTGAATAGAAATTCATGTGTTGAATAGAAATTCGTGTGTTGAATAGGAATTAGTGTGTTGAATAGAAATTCATGTGTTGAATAGAAATTCATGTGTTGAACGACAGTCGTGTTTTGAAATAATTTGTTTTATAATAAAAATCACATTTTTATCATCTATATGAACTATATAAAATAGTCGTGTTTTGAAATAAATTGTTTTATAATAAAAATCACATTTTTGTCATCTATATGAACTATATAAAATAGTCGTGTTTTGAAATAAATTGTTTTATAATAAAAATCACATTTTTATCATCTATATGATCTATATAAAATAGTCGTGTTTTGAAATAAATTGTTTTAAAATAAAATCACATTTTTATTATATACATGAATTGTTAAAAATAGTGAAGTGTTGAAATAAACGTCTGTTGGATAAAAATATCATTTTTACCAAATGTATGAAATGAATATGGTTTTGAAATCGAAGAATAGATTATATTTATATATATATATAAATATAATTAAAATAAATCGAATAACGAAGCTGCAGATCGTGTTTTGAAATCGTGATTTCAAACGATTAGTGCAGGAGATCCGACCATCGGATTTTCCCGAAACCGAAACCGTTGGGTTCGCTTTGGAAATATCTTTCCAACGACACCAACTTTGTAAAGATCCAACGGTTGGATTGCCTGGAATGTTTAATTCAAATCCGAAGAAAAACAGCGCCAGGATCGATTATATTTCTATATATATATATATAATTTAATTAAATCGAATAACGACGCTGTAGTTCGCATTTTGAAACCGTAACTTCAAACGATTAGTGAGGGAGATCCGACCGTCGGATTTTCCCGAAATTGAAACCATTGGATTCGATTTGAAAAGATCTTTCTAATGGTATAAAATTTGTGAAGATACAATGGTTAGATTACTAGATATGCGCAAATCAAATCTGGAGAAAAACAGCGCCACGGCCGCGTTATGGCCTGAAGCGTCGTTTGAATGAATTGGCTATTTTAAAATAAATAAAAATAGCAATAAATCGTGATAAAATATTATAAACGATATGGAATGGAAATAAACTGAATTTGCTCGGTTTATGTGATATTTGATGGTTGAATGTGTTTGGCGTGAAAATTACATTAAAGAACAGAATTAGTGATATCGAATAATTTAACCATTGAAATGAATTTATTTGAAATTCTAAACATACGTGAATTATTTGAAAAGGCCGAGTTGATTCTCATTTCAAATAATTGATCGACGATTGAAAGTCGAAGATTTGAAGACTGTGCAAGATCGATGATCTTCACGTCGAATGGAGGGGTTCTATTGATGCTCATGATGGGAGTAGCTACCTTGAAGGGGCTGAAGTAGTAACCGTCCAGACGTACATATTGATTGTACGGATGTGCGAGCAATAAAGATCCTCCGGTTTCCTTCAGACCCAGAACGGACTTGTAAATGGACTGTGTCTCTGACATTGGATTTCATTCTGTGTGATTGATAGACATCAGTTGCATGGCGTGAATTGCCTGTGTGGCATGCTGAGATGCGATGATCAAAGCTTTTGTTGAAAAGCAGGGCTTTGTGGAGGATGATCCAAGCAATGCTTGTATGGCATAGCTTTGTGTATAACATTAATTCACGAGCCTCACACCCCGGTATGTGCCAGAAACGGGAGAAGGACATCAGGGAGGACATGCGTTTCCTTCTAGCTAGGAGTGGTGCTTTTGGTTTTGCATGCCCGGGTATTTTACTTATGTGGATGATGGAAAGCGAGGCCTCGGTTTGCTTCGGTGTCTTTATAGCCGATGGTGTGGTCGGATATGACCAGTGACGCACCATAAGGCGAGGAAACGCAGTGTTCAGGCATTTTAATCCACATCGGTGGACCGACCCTGACGATCCAAGGGCCCACCTGAGTCTGAGTCCTGAGGGGCGGGCTAGAGCGTCTCGAATTCGGTAAGGACTTTCTTTTGCCTTGGTTCATGATGGAAATCCAATTTCCGAATACGACATCGTGCAGTTTTGATTGTATACCTATATATGGCGACATAGTGGTATGGGGCATTAATTTCGTCTATGATTGATACTTATGGTTTGAAATTGTTTTTGAAACATATAAACACTAGTAATAATATCAAATGCTTTTGTTTTATTCGTATCAAGCATATTTTGGCCATTATAAGGTAAAACTCTATCCCCCGGTTTGTGTTGCATTGTGTGATGGGAACTGAGTCTTATAATGGCTTCATTTTTATAAAAAGCATTGCGAGGTTTAAAAGATTTATTTGTTTTAAAGCACTGGCAATCCAATGGAGTAAACCCGTTCCGCGAAAGTGGCATGGTCCTGTGATTAGCCATATTGTAAAGTGTGTTAAGTAGATTTCTCATACCAGTCCCATCACTGACTCGTAGTTTGTTTCACTTGCAAACTCGGGTGCCCCTTTTTCTACACGGGCAGCCTTGTATTCAGGTTATAGCAGGCTCTTTCTGGATAGCTGGAGCTGAAGATGGATTCTATCATTTATCTCTTTTTATGCTATTTAGCTCCTGTTGTACATATTATGTTTTCTTTTCCGCTGTAGACATTTTATGTATAACTGAACTGTATTTTGTACTAAGTATGATCCTATATACTGTGGAACTATGATGATTTTATTTATCCAGTGTATTATATTGTACATTATTTGATTTATTTATTTATGTTCTGTTGTTATCTGTTTATGTGTTATATTCCAAAGATTACCCTTGCCTTCGTGTTACGGGGTTTGGGGTCGTCACAAACGTGGTATCGGAGCTTTGGTTAAGCTTAGTTTTGGAATATAACATATTAACGAATTCGTCAGAAATAGAACCAGTAGTGTTCTAGGACAAAAAACTCATTAGATAGAATCAGTAATATCGTAGTATGAGTATAGCAGAATGAAATACACCTCGATAGACACATTTACATTCAAGTATATGTCTCTATGCTTTATAATATCTTTTCTGTTGACCTGACACTTGGTCTGCTATTTGCAGAAGTACTAGAAAATGAGTGCCAGAAACAGAAGGAATGCAGATCCAGATATAGAAGCTCTATTTATGAAATATAGAAATCTCGGTGGAGTACCATTCTCAGGTAATGAATATATTATCCAAACACAAGCATGGGTGCGCTCTACGGAGAAAATCTTTGAAGGTTCAAACCTGAGGGATGACCAGAAAAGATTTATAGCATCTTGGGTACTCAAAGACGCGGCTTTGTTCTGGTGGGATTCAATTGTTAAAGATAATCCAGAAGGTGATATCACCTGGGATAGATTCAAAGAGCTTTTCAGTGAAAAATTTATTCCTCCAGAAGCAACTAAGCGGTTATGTGATGAATTCTAATATTTGATACAAGGAGATATGGATATCCCAGAATATCATAAGAGATTCAATGAACTTTCTCATTTTGCCCCTCATCTAATCCAAGATCCAAAGAGGAAGAATCTGAGATTTATTTATGGTCTTCAAAGAAAATACCAGAATAAAGTAATGGGGCATGTGAAGCTTCCTTTTTCTGAAATGATATACATGGACTACCAGTATGAGAATCTCGATAGGAAAGGTATGTTGCGAGACGAAGAGGAATGTAACAACCCGAAAATCTGGGCCAGTTTAAAATTTTTATTTTGGCAATTTTAGCGAATTTTGATTATTTAAAATGAATTATTTTAAATAATATCGACGAGAAATTTATTTCGAAAATAATTCAAACGTATATATTATATACGTCGTCGTTAGAATATAAATATTTATATATAATTATAAATAGAATTGAAAATGGCGCGGTAGTTCGATAATTCGATTTCAAACTTCAATTGAATGTACCGGGTGCAAAATAAACCGGATCTTAGTGAAACCAAAAATAATATAACCTAATTGATAATATCTTTCCAACGAATCCGAAAAATCAAAATTTCATAGCGGGAATCAAAAGATATGTCCAGTTGAAAATTCTGGATAGTCGCTATGGAATTCAGGCCCTTAAAAATGGAAATTTTGCAAATGACCTCGGATTTCGACGAAACCACTTTTGTTGGATCCGCAGTGTCAAATTATTGCTAGGTTTTAAATTTCATAAATTTTCGAATCAATATGTGAGTGTGGCAAAGGAAAACGCGTTTGACCAGTTTCAGTTGATTTTAATCGACTGGAAAATGGTCATTTTTCCAACGGTCTCAGAATTCGACGAAACTAGTTTTGTTAGGACCGTATCGTCAATACGAAGCTAGAAAATATTTTTATGGAATTTTTTTAGTTAGTATGTGACCCCGGTAAATTGAAATGTACGTTTAAAATTCAATATAATGATTTAAATGTAAATTAAACGGAAACTGATTGTAACGATCGAATCAGCCTGCGATACATATCCCATTGTGTTCGGAATGGGGGTAAAACGCTATGGGCGACAGGCGGTGGGCCTCGTTTAGAGGTCGTATGTAAAAGTCAACTTTTAGAATTAAATAAAAAAAAATATAATAATCCTTCTCTCCTCCCCTTATCTCCTCTGCCCCCCCCCCCCCCCCCCGTTCATTTCGAATCAGATCGAAAAGAAAAAAAAAAGGCGGGCGCCGATCTCAAGCCATCACCGTCGATCTCGAGCCATCGCCGTAACCCCTCCCCCCCTTCCGTTGTCAACCGCCCCTCGACGAACTCCTCTCCTCCACCAGTTCCCCCTCTCGCGCATCACCCCTTCGATTGAATCCCGCCCAAACCCACGACGCAGACCCCCCTTCGAGCCGCCAACCACCGCCCTACCTTCACACCACCGCTGCAGTCACCGCAGGCCCCACCTCCGACTGCGCGAGCCACCCTCCACCTCGGATCTACAGTCCAGGGAAAAACGTGAGTTTTTATTGTTTTTGGAATCTGTTTTTTTTATATAAACATTGTTTAATTCAGTTTGATTTATCTCAGTTTTAAAAATAGAAGAACAACTTTGTTTTAAAAATAGAAGAACAACTTTGTTTTAAAAATAGAAGAAGGCTTTGTTTAAAAAAAAAAATAGAAATAGGATATGATTTTAAAATATAAAAGCAAGGAGCTTTAAAAATATAAAAGGATTTTTAAAATAAAAATAGCATAGTAAAAATTTGATTTTTATATATTGAATATCGAAGTAAAAGTGTGATTTTTATAAAGATGAAATCTTTAAATTTGAAAAGGCGAAGTCTATGTTTTTATAAAGGCGAAATCTTTATTTTAGAAAAGGCGAAATCTTTATATGGAAAATAGCGTGATAAAAATATAATTTTTATCTATATAACATAATAGTAAAAATTCGATTTTTTTTATTGAACATCGAAGTAAAAATGTGATTTTTATATATTGAACATCGAAGTAAAAATGTGATTTTTATATAGTAAATAACGAAGTAAAAATTCGATTTTTATATATGTAGTGGCTACGGGCAACGAAGATGCGATAGCGATGAAGATTTCTATCAAAGAAGAGTCAAGATGATTGGATAACTATCTGTGAGAATTTCTCACCTTTCAATTTAGTTTTCTAGTTATATATATATATACTAGGATGCAGACGGTGCTTAGTAGCACCCGACACAACCGTCCACAGACCATGGACTTGTTTGTTTGGTTGCATAGATTAGTCAGATTATTTGATTTGAATTTGGTTGTTTGGTGAATTTGATTGATGTGTGAATGGCGTGGGCCTTCACTAGACCGGGGATAAGGCTAGGCCTTGTCCCGTTTCTAGTATCATGTCGTTATGCCGCCGAAATTTTCTAAAATATGTTAGAAAAATAAAAATATCATTTTATTGAATAAATGAACCGAATAGAATATTCATAGGTTGAATAAAATGTTTTATCGTTAAAAATATAATTTTTAACGTGAAAGTGAACAAATAAATATTTATAAACAAATCGGCCGATTTGTTTATATACACTGATTTGACTGATATTGATTGGGACGATAAATTTTACACATCGCCCAACTGCACAACTAAAATCTGTGTTTGATTGTTTGAAAACCCCACACGGGTGTTGGGATGAAATATGAATTTCACTCATCCTGATTGATTAAATATGTCGATCGATTGATTGACAGGCTGTTATAAGCGTTAGATATCTATATTTGATGCTTATACAGTGTAGTGCACTTTGGTTGATGGTTGATTATCTATCGTTGCTATTATATACATTTGTTGTATGGAATCCATATAATTAACTTTATATGGTAATTGATTGGGCCTCATTTCAATTTAGAAAATAAAGAATAATATAAAATAAAGGTTCATGTGTTGACAGTACTCATCCATTGAGATTGGTCATGTGTTGAACGAAATATTTTAATAATAAATTTTATATCTTTATTCACTATAAAATAAAGGTTTATGTGTTGACTGTACTCATCCGTTGAGATTAGTCATGTGTTGAACGAAATAATTTAACAAAAATAGTCACACGTGGACAGTACTCATTCGTTGAGATTAGTCGTGTGTTGACAAAAATAAATATTCATTTGTTGAATAGAACAAAGGAATATATGAAGCCGTGTTGATTAGATTGACGCCATTTTGACGTGAACGATATTTATATCGATTTTATTCATTTCGAAATAAATTTTGAAAACGATTTCAAAATGAATTGAACAGAAAATGATTTCGAAATGAATTGAATGGAAAACGAATTTAATTTGATTTGAATAGAAAACGAATTTGATTTGTTTTGAATATATAACGAATTTGAACTGAATTGAAAATCATTTTGAAATGAATTGAATTGAAAACCAATTTGAATTGAATCGAATAGAAAACCAATTTGAATTGAATCGAATAGAAAACCAATTTGAATTGAATCGAATAGAAAACCAATTTGAATTGAATCGAATAGAAAACCAATTTGAATTGAATCGAATAGAAAACGACTTTGGAATTGAATTAAATTGAAAACGAATTTAAATTGAAAACGAATTCAAATTGAATTGAAAGCGAATTGAAATGAATTCAAATTGAATTGAAATTTGAATTGAATAGAAATGAATTTTAAAACGAATTTATAAAGAAGAATTCAATTTTGATTTGAATTGAAAAGGAAGTTGAAATTACTTTTGAAACGAATTTAAAACTATTTATATAATTCGTTTTAAATAGAAATCGACGAAATATATATATTATATATATTATATATATAATATAATGGCCTGAATAGAACGCGCCGCGCCGCGGCAGTTCGTGAATTTCGACCATTTCTTTCAAACGGACATTACGGGAGATCCGACCGTCGGATTCTCCTAAAACCGGAACCGTTGGGTTCGTATCGAAAAGAGCTTTCTAACGAATAGTAGAAATTAGAAATCTAACGGTTGGATTTGGAATTATGTCCAAATCAAATTTGAAAAAGGTCGCTGTAAGTGCAGTTCGATGGCCGTTGATGGAAATCGACTGTACGGGCCTTGATAAAATTATTAAAAATAATAATAATTTGTGTAAAATCATAAGAAATGATTTAGAAAGGATTGGGATGAAAAACTCCATATTTGAAAAGATAAAAATAGATTTTTATCGAAGTGAACTAGTTTTGAACTAGAATTATAATTCTATTTATTTTTTTAAATAAATAAATTGAATTTGAAAAGGGTTTTAAAAATAACCAGAATTTCCAATGATTGCATTGGAGTGGATTTGAATCGAAATTGTCTTCGGAATATTTCGATGTTGGAATTCGTGATTATACAGATGTTGTTATGGAAATTTGAAAGATATATATTTATATCGTTATTTCCAATACGACATTTGTTAGTCGTAGAATTTGATATTGAATATAAGCCGATATATTTTCTATTCAGAGCCTTGTATTGAATATCGAATGTGATTTGGGTTTGTCGTGAATGGTGTCTTCACTAACACTGTTCTTGAACCCAGTTGAGAAAAGATTAAATCTTTTTATTTAGATTTAATGAAGTGTACCAATTAAATAATATTTAATTGGAATTGAATTGATATTGATTTTTGGGTTTATCGTGGACAGTGTTTTAAATAACACTCGTTCTTTAACCCGATAATTAATGAATGTGATTTTGGGTTTACCGTGAACCGTGTTTTTAAATGACACTGATTCTTTAACCCAGTCAAAGATTAAAACTAAGTGGAGTTTTTAATGAATCTTTAATTAGATTGAAATGACCGAGAATGGAGTAGCACCAGTTTTGCTCCAGGCGATAGTTAAATCTTTAATTGGATTTAAACGTGAAATGGTAATTGAATTTACCGATAACACCGTGGTGTTAGATATGAAGTATTACCAGTTTTACTTCATGGGATGAATAGGTTGGGATTGGGAAATTTAAAACCAATGATTACTTCGGTAAGGGTCGTTAATCCCGACTAGTTGAATCGAAATTCAAAAGGATAGATTAAAGAATAAATATAAAGAATTTATCTTGGATAAAAGTAATGGGAACCTTTCCCTATGAATGTGAAATTAGAAACTAACTGTCGGTTAGCCAAGTAGAATGGTTTTCTGAATATTGATCTGATGTTGGTTTCGGCCTTCGGGGTTAATATTTGGGGAATTATTCTCTTGATTAATTTACAGTTAGTGACTAATGAATTGGAATGAGGCGTATGTTGTGTTTGTGTAACACTTATTTAAAATATACGCGAGTTATTCGGAAAGACCGGGTTTATCCCATTCTGAATAACTGATACGACGATAAGTCGAAGATGAAGACGGTGGTTGAAGACCGGAAGTCTTCACGTCGTTTGGGTGATTACTGATGATCTTGATTGGGCTGTACACCCAAGAAGATGGAAGCAGTTGGTGATCGTCCAGACGTACTTGGAGATCGATGGATATGCGGGGTACTATGTGCCTCCTGTTTCGTTCAGACCCAGAACGGACTTGTAAATGGACTGTGTGTCTGACATTGGATTTTAGTCCGTGTGATTGATCTCTATTAAATATATATCTGTTTGGCGGCGGAGAATTTATTCTCTTGCTTAACGCCCTTCTCTGAGACGTACGAGCTCAGCGGTTATATATTGATGGATATCAAACGCATGGAGTGAATTGCCTGTGTGGCATGCCTAAGTGGCAACTGATCGAGGCTTCTGTTGGAAAGCAAAGCCTTGTGGTGATGATCAAAGCACAGCCTGTGTGGCATAGCTTTGTGTAACGTTGATTCGCGAGCTTCACACCCGGTATGAACCAAAAACGGGAGAGGACGTCAGGGAGGGCATGCGTTTCTTTCTAGCTAGAAGTGGCGTCAGTGGTTTTACACGCCCTGACGAGTTTGACTTATGTGGTTGTTGCTGTTGCGAGGCGCCTCGGTTTGATCGGACGATCCGGGTCCGATGGAGTCATTCGTTGGCTCATTTACACCCCAAAGGGCGGGGAAACGCATGTTCAGGCATTTTAATCCACATCGGTGGACCGGCCCTGAGGATCCAAGGGTCGATGCGCTCTGACCCTGAGGGTCGGGCTAGACAGTCTCGAAGTCGGTGAGGACTATCTTTTGCCTCGGTTCACAGACGGAAATCCAATTTCCAAATACGCGACTTTGCGATTTTGATTGTATAACCTATATATGGTGACATAGTGTTATGGGGCATTCATGCCGCCTATGATTGATACTTATGATTTGAAGTTGTTTTATACACTATGCACTTATAATAGTATCAAATGATTTGTTTTAAACGTATCAAGCATCCTTTGGCTGTTATAAGGGAAAACCCTATCCCCTGGCTTGCGTTGCATTGTGTGATAGGACCTGGGTATTATAACAGCTTCATTTTTCTTTATTTAGCATTGCGCTGTTGTTTTATGCACTGGTGTTCTTGGGAGGAAACCCGTTCCGTGTTATACGGCGTGGTCCCTTGATTTACCTAACTTTAAAATAAAGATT
Organism: Allium sativum; assembly: GCA_030737875.1. Classification (NCBI taxonomy): domain Eukaryota; kingdom Viridiplantae; phylum Streptophyta; class Magnoliopsida; order Asparagales; family Amaryllidaceae; genus Allium; species Allium sativum. The sequence continues at coordinate 268,265,712 of CM060909.1, read as the reverse complement.
AACTGTTTTAGTTCTCACACCAGTCACATGACTGACCTGGAGTTTATTGTTTTGACCTAAACTCTGGGTGCCCTTATTTTGACACGGGCAGCTAGTAGTTTTGGTTTTGCAGATTTATATTCACAGGATCCTGGTTTACAGCTGGGATGATATCCGGAAAGCTTTGTATCCGTATATCTACTTCTAGTTGTGTATTGTATTATTTTCCGCTGCGATGTATTTAAATGTAATTTAAATCTCTGATATTTCTGTGTAATATTCATTTATACTCTGTATATTCTTGTATTCTGACGCATTGTTGTAATATACAATGAAATGTTCTTTTGTCTGCATTCTATTTTGTCGTGTTCTCGAAACGATAGGGCGTTTCGAACGGTCTGGGTCGGTTTAGCGACTGGTTCGGACCGAGCGAAATTCCTTGCCGTCACAGTTGGTATCAGAGCTTTGGTTTACAAAGCTCAGAGAACAAGGCACATTAGAACCCTACGAAAGAATTCATCAGATAACTGGATTAGTAAAATCCAATTAGGATGACTCGTTAAAGATGGGATCAGTAGTATCCTAGAACGAGTGTGAAGAGTATATTTTTAAAATGAAAACAAATTTTGTTTTGAAAATTTAAATCAATTATTCGTATTTGATTATTTATTTGTATTGATTAGGACAGTCCAATATATAGAGATTTCGCATATACGTCTTGCAAACGTGTGTTCGAAATTTTAATATATTGGATAGATATAGAATCACACCCTAGTCGCCCGGAGATAATTCTGATGATGAGGCCTCATCATCAGTGTTTATATTCGAGTGACGAAGGTGGACTTTCTATATATTTCCTATTGACTGGTGTGAGAACCAAATCTTATATAGCTAGAACACTTTGTTGTGAATTGGCATCAAAAACATGATTTTCTTTATATGTAGTAAAATTTATGAATTTGAAACGTTAATCCACTAATTGATTGATGTTTGGGTTGTTTGTTTATTTGTTTGCTAATTTTTAGCCATTTAGCCTAATTGAATCAAATATTGAATTATATTGAAAATTGGTCGCATTTGCTTGCATATACATATACTTACATTGAACAGGTCATAGCAAGGAGGCTAGAGCAGAGAATAAAATTTGTTTGCCCGACAAATAGGTACATGTTTACTATAATTTACTGTTTTGTTTGGGTGATGATGATTTTATGAGCCTATTGGCTAGCCGCTTGGCTTTTTCTTTTTCTTTTTGAGATCTGAAGGACCGGGGAAGCTATTTGAAATTCCCCGATGCTCCCATTGCAGGGGAGGTTATGGCGAAATTTTTCGAAAATTTAGGGTGTTAGCCAAATTTTTGAAATTTTTGAAAATTCTCAGAAACTAAAAAGTTGGAGAATGGAAGCCAGATCGAGCGTAGAGTTGATTAATCAAACCACTTTCGACTTTGTTCCTTTTCGGGGACGAAAAGTTTTAAGTGGGGGAGATTGTAACAACCCGAAAATCTGGGCCAGTTTAAAATTTTTATTTTGGCAATTTTAGCGAATTTTGATTATTTAAAATGAATTATTTTAAATAATATCGACGAGAAATTTATTTCGAAAATAATTCAAACGTATATATTATATACGTCGTCGTTAGAATATAAATATTTATATATAATTATAAATAGAATTGAAAATGGCGCGGTAGTTCGATAATTCGATTTCAAACTTCAATTGAATGTACCGGGTGCAAAATAAACCGGATCTTAGTGAAACCAAAAATAATATAACCTAATTGATAATATCTTTCCAACGAATCCGAAAAATCAAAATTTCATAGCGGGAATCAAAAGATATGTCCAGTTGAAAATTCTGGATAGTCGCTATGGAATTCAGGCCCTTAAAAATGGAAATTTTGCAAATGACCTCGGATTTCGACGAAACCACTTTTGTTGGATCCGCAGTGTCAAATTATTGCTAGGTTTTAAATTTCATAAATTTTCGAATCAATATGTGAGCGTGGCAAAGGAAAACGCGTTTGACCAGTTTCAGTTGATTTTAATCGACTGGAAAATGGTCATTTTTCCAACGGTCTCAGAATTCGACGAAACTAGTTTTGTTAGGACCGTATCGTCAATACGAAGCTAGAAAATATTTTTATGGAATTTTTTTAGTTAGTATGTGACCCCGGTAAATTGAAATGTACGTTTAAAATTCAATATAATGATTTAAATGTAAATTAAACGGAAACTGATTGTAACGATCGAATCAGCCTGCGATACATATCCCATTGTGTTCGGAATGGGGGTAAAACGCTATGGGCGACAGGCGGTGGGCCTCGTTTAGAGGTCGTATGTAAAAGTCAACTTTTAGAATTAAAAAAAAATATAAAAATATAATAATCCTTCTCTCCTCCCCTTATCTCCTCTGCACCCCCCGCCCCCCCGTTCATTTCGAATCAGATCGGAAAAAAAGAAAAAGAAAAAAAAGGCCGGCGCTGATCTCAAGCCATCACCGTCGATCTCGAGCCATCGCCGTAACCCCTCCCCCCCCTTCCGTTGTCAACCGCCCCTCGACGAACTCCTCTCCTCCACCAGTTCCCCCTCTCGCGCATCACCCCTTCGATTGAATCCCGCCCAAACCCACGACGCAGACCCCCCTTCGAGCCGCCAACCACCGCCCTACCTTCACACCACCGCTGCAGCCACCGCAGGCCCCACCTCCGACTGCGCGAGCCACCCTCCACCTCGGATCTACAGTCCAGGGAAAAACGTGAGTTTTTATTGTTTTTGGAATCTGTTTTTTTATATAAACATTGTTTAATTCAGTTTGATTTATCTCAGTTTTAAAAATATAAGAACAACTTTGTTTTAAAAATAGAAGAACAACTTTGTTTTAAAAATAGAAGAAGGCTTTGTTTTAAAAAAAATTATAGAAATAAGATATGATTTTAAAATATAAAAGCAAGGAGCTTTAAAAATATAAAAGGATTTTTAAAATAAAAATAGCATAGTAAAAATTCGATTTTTATATATTGAATATCGAAGTAAAAGTGTGATTTTTATAAAGATGAAATCTTTAAATTTGAAAAGGCGAAGTCTATGTTTTTATAAAGGCGAAATCTTTATTTTAGAAAAGGCGAAATCTTTATATGGAAAATAGCGTGATAAAAATATAATTTTTATCTATATAACATAATAGTAAAAATTCGATTTTTTTTATTGAACATCGAAGTAAAAATGTGATTTTTATATATTGAACATCGAAGTAAAAATGTGATTTTTATATAGTAAATAACGAAGTAAAAATTCGATTTTTATATATGTAGTGGCTACAGGCAACGAAGATGCGATAGCGATGAACATTTCTATCAAAGAAGAGTCAAGATGATTGGATAGCTATCTGTGAGAATTTCTCACCTTTCAATTTAGTTTTCTAGTTATATATATATATATACTAGGATGCAGACGGTGCTTAGTAGCACCCGACACAACCGTCCATAGACCATGGACTTGTTTGTTTGGTTGCATAGATTAGTCAGATTATTTGATTTGAATTTGGTTGTTTGGTGAATTTGATTGATGTGTGAATGGCGTGGGCCTTCACTAGACCGGGGATAAGGCTAGGCCTTGTCCCGTTTCTAGTATCGTGCCGTTATGCCGCCGAAATTTTCTAAAATATGTTAGAAAAATAAAAATATCATTTTATTGAATAAATGAACCGAATAGAATATTCATAGGTTGAATAAAATGTTTTATCGTTAAAAATATAATTTTTAACGTGAAAGTGAACAAATAAATATTTATAAACAAATCGGCCGATTTGTTTATATACACTGATTTGACTGATATTGATTGGGACGATAAATTTTACACATCGCCCAACTGCACAACTAAAATCTGTGTTTGATTGTTTGAAAACCCCACACGGGTGTTGGGATGAAATATGAATTTCACTCATCCTGATTGATTAAATATGTCGATCGATTGATTGACATGCTGTTATAAGCGTTAGATATCTATATTTGATGCTTGTACAGTGTAGTGCACTTTGGTTGATGGTTGATTATCTATCGTTGCTATTATATACATTTGTTGTATGGAATCCATATAATTAACTTTATATGGTAATTGATTGGGCCTCATTTCAATTTAGAAAATAAAGAATAATATAAAATAAAGGTTCATGTGTTGACAGTACTCATCCATTGAGATTGGTCATGTGTTGAACGAAATATTTTAATAATAAATTTTATATCTTTATTCACTATAAAATAAAGGTTTATGTGTTGACTGTACTCATCCGTTGAGATTAGTCATGTGTTGAACGAAATAATTTAACAAAAATAGTCACACGTGGACAGTACTCATTCGTTGAGATTAGTCGTGTGTTGACAAAAATAAATATTCATTTGTTGAATAGAACAAAGGAATATATGAAGCCGTGTTGATTAGATTGACGCCATTTTGATGTGAACGATATTTATATCGATTTTATTCATTTCGAAATAAATTTTGAAAACGATTTCGAAATGAATTGAACAGAAAATGATTTCGAAATGAATTGAATGGAAAACGAATTTAATTTGATTTGAATAGAAAACGAATTTGATTTGTTTTGAATATATAACGAATTTGAACTGAATTGAAAATCATTTTGAAATGAATTGAATTGAAAACCAATTTGAATTGAATCGAATAGAAAACCAATTTGAATTGAATCGAATAGAAAACCAATTTGAATTGAATCGAATAGAAAACCAATTTGAATTGAATCGAATAGAAAACCAATTTGAATTGAATCGAATAGAAAACGACTTTGGAATTGAATTAAATTGAAAACGAATTTAAATTGAAAACGAATTCAAATTGAATTGAAAGCAAATTGAAATGAATTCAAATTGAATTGAAATTTGAATTGAATAGAAATGAATTTTAAAACGAATTTATAAAGAAGAATTCAATTTTGATTTGAATTGAAAAGGAAGTTGAAATTGCTTTTGAAACGAATTTAAAACTATTTATATAATTCGTTTTAAATAGAAATCGACGAAATATATATATTATATATATTATATATATAATATAATGGCCTGAATAGAACGCGCCGCGCCGCGGCAGTTCGTGAATTTCGACCATTTCTTTCAAACGGACATTACGGGAGATCCGACCGTCGGATTCTCCTAAAACCGGAACCGTTGGGTTCGTATCGAAAAGAGCTTTCTAACGAATAGTAGAAATTAGAAATCTAACGGTTGGATTTGGAATTATGTCCAAATCAAATTTGAAAAAGGTCGCTGTAAGTGCAGTTCGATGGCCGTTGATGGAAATCGACTGTACGGGCCTTGATAAAATTATTAAAAATAATAATAATTTGTGTAAAATCATAAGAAATGATTTAGAAAGGATTGGGATGAAAAACTCCATATTTGAAAAGATAAAAATAGATTTTTATCGAAGTGAACTAGTTTTGAACTAGAATTATAATTCTATTTATTTTTTTAAATAAATAAATTGAATTTGAAAAGGGTTTTAAAAATAACCAGAATTTCCAATGATTGCATTGGAGTGGATTTGAATCGAAATTGTCTTCGGAATATTTCGATGTTGGAATTCGTGATTATACAGATGTTGTTATGGAAATTTGAAAGATATATATTTATATCGTTATTTCCAATACGACATTTGTTAGTCGTAGAATTTGATATTGAATATAAGCCGATATATTTTCTATTCAGAGCCTTGTATTGAATATCGAATGTGATTTGGGTTTGTCGTGAATGGTGTCTTCACTAACACTGTTCTTGAACCCAGTTGAGAAAAGATTAAATCTTTTTATTTAGATTTAATGAAGTGTACCAATTAAATAATATTTAATTGGAATTGAATTGATATTGATTTTTGGGTTTATCGTGGACAGTGTTTTAAATAACACTCGTTCATTAACCCGATAATTAATGAATGTGATTTTGGGTTTACCGTGAACCGTGTTTTTAAATGACACTGATTCTTTAACCCAGTCAAAGATTAAAACTAAGTGGAGTTTTTAATGAATCTTTAATTAGATTGAAATGACCGAGAATGGAGTAGCACCAGTTTTGCTCCAGGAGATAGTTAAATCTTTAATTGGATTTAAACGTGAAATGGTAATAGAATTTACCGATAACACCGTGGTGTTAGATATGAAGTATTACCAGTTTTACTTCATGGGATGAATAGGTTGGGATTGGGAAATTTAAAACCAATGATTACTTCGGTAAGGGTCTTTAATCCCGACTAGTTGAATCGAAATTCAAAAGGATAGATTAAAGAATAAATATAAAGAATTTATCTTGGATAAAATTAATGGGAACCTTTCCCTATGAATGTGAAATTAGAAACTAACTGTCGGTTAGCCAAGTAGAATGGTTTTCTGAATATTGATCTGATGTTGGTTTCGGCCTTCGGGTTAATATTTGGGGAATTATTCTCTTGATTAATTTACGGTTAGTGACTAATGAATTGGAATGAGGCGTATGTTGTGTTTGTGTAACACTTATTTAAAATATACGCGAGTTATTCGGAAAGACCGGGTTTATCCCATTCTGAATAACTGATACGACGATAAGTCGAAGATGAAGACGGTGGTTGAAGACCGGAAGTCTTCACGTCGTTTGGGTGATTACTGATGATCTTGATTGGGCTGTACACCCAAGAAGATGGAAGCAGTTGGTGATCGTCCAGACGTACTTGGAGATCGATGGATATGCGGGGTACTAGGTGCCTCCGGTTTCATTCAGACTCAGAACGGACTTGTAAATGGACTGTGTGTCTGACATTGGATTTTAGTCCGTGTGATTGATCTCTATTAAATATATATCTGTTTGGCGGCGGAGAATTTATTCTCTTGCTTAACGCCCTTCTCTGAGACGTACGAGCTCAGGGGTTATATATTGATGGATATCAAACGCATGGAGTGAATTGCCTGTGTGGCATGCCTAAGTGGCAATTGATCGAGGCTTCTGTTGGAAAGCAAAGCCTTGTGGTGATGATCAAAGCACAGCCTGTGTGGCATAGCTTTGTGTAACGTTGATTCGCGAGCTTCACACCCGGTATGAACCAAAAACGGGAGAGGACGTCAGGGAGGGCATGCGTTTCTTTCTAGCTAGAAGTGGCGTCAGTGGTTTTACACGCCCTGACGAGTTTGACTTATGTGGTTGTTGCTGTTGCGAGGCGCCTCGGTTTGATCGGACGATCCGGGTCCGATGGAGTCATTCGTTGGCTTATTTACGCCCCAAAGGGCGGGGAAACGCATGTTCAGGCATTTTAATCCACATCGGTGGACCGGCCCTGAGGATCCAAGGGTCGATGCGCTCTGACCCTGAGGCTCGGGCTAGACAGTCTCGAAGTCGGTGAGGACTATCTTTTGCCTCGGTTCACAGACGGAAATCCAATTTCCAAATACGCGACTTTGCGATTTTGATTGTATAACCTATATATGGCGACATAGTGTTATGGGGCATTCATGCCGCCTATGATTGATACTTATGATTTGAAGTTGTTTTATACACTATGCACTTATAATAGTATCAAATGATTTGTTTTAAACGTATCAAGCATCCTTTGGCTGTTATAAGGGAAAACCCTATCCCCCGGCTTGCGTTGCATTGTGTGATAGGACCTGGGTCTTATAACAGCTTCATTTATCTTTATTTAGCATCACTACAACAAAAACACCATATTACAACTTTAATTTTACAACGGTGATAAACGCACCGTTGTAATAAATGGGTTTTTACAACGGTGGTAAAAGCACCGTTGTAATAAATGGTTTTTTACAACGGTGGTATAAACACCGTTGTAATAAAAGCCTATCACAACTTTTATTTTTTGACTGTTGTAATATATGACTATATTATAATATTAATTATTTTCATTAAATAATTTTAAATAATTAATATTTACAACTAATTAGTAATTATTAATTAATAACCTATATATTAATATTAAATATTTAATTAAAAATACTTCAATAAATAAATAATTCATGCTAATAATTAGTAATTGACAACCAATTAGTAATTATTAATTAATAATCAATAAATACATATTAAATATTTAATTAAAAATACATCAATAAATAAATAATTCCTACTAATAATTACTAATTAACAACCAATTAGCAATTATTTAATAATAATCAATATATAAATATTAAATATTTAATTAAAAATAATTATTTATAACTACTTTATTATTAAGTACTAGTAATTAATTAGTAAGTAATAACTAATGAGCGGTTAATAATCAATAAGTAAATAACAATTAATAAATATTTAATTCATAATTAATCATGACTATTAGTAGTAATTAATATTTAGTATATAATATTTTTTAATAAGTAATCGTTGTTGAAAGTTTTTCCAAAATCTTTTGTCAAATATGATCCCTACGGAGGGGGGGTCCAGGGGGGTGGCAACCCCCCAAGGTGGGGGTGCGGGGGCAACGCCCCCGCTAACGGGGTTCGACTTGCCCGGTCAGGTCGCGGGGGTCCAGGGGGCAGCGCCCCGTCCGAAACGGTACATTTTGTGTACTGTTGAATTTGAATCTTACTCAAAATTTAACAACAATCGTTAATTAAGTAACAATTGTAAGTTAAAAATCAGTAGTAAATAATAATAATAATTTATAATTAACTAAAATAATAATTGAAATTAATGATAAAAACATATATTAAATAAGTAATAGCTCCGCGCTGCAGCTATTTTTAGGGACAGTTTAATAGTTCAATCCAAATTTTAAGCGGAAAACCAAAGAAATTGGCTCCAACTACTTCAAGTTTAAGCGGGAAACCGAAAAATTAGCACCGACCTACTTCGTATTTTTTTTTAACAGTTGCGTTCACCCATTCTTCCCCTAAATCAATATCGACCTGCCTCCAACCATTCGTTTCCCCAAATCAAAAACTAAAATGCAATCGAGCTTTCCTGTCCTACAATGGTGACTAGGGTTTCCGCCGCCCCATTCTCTTCCTCAGTTTCCGCTCTTCTGCTCTTCTTTTCCTCGTCGTATCCCTTCCTCTTGTCCCCTCTCTTCTCCGTCCTCTAGCCCTAGCTTTCATCGTCGTGGGTAGGAGCTCGCCTTTCTTCCTCTATCTCTACTTAATCGGCCGCCTCTTTTCTGGTTTTCTCCTCTTAGTCGATCTGTTTTGTGGATCTGTTTTGGATTTGCTGAATACGGTAAGTTTTGGATTTGCTATTTCCCACCTTAAAAGTTTTGGGGGAACGCACGTCTTGGCCTTGTTCGTAGCTCACTAATCCTCTTTCAGATCTCGTAGTTACTATATGCTGTGGATTAAACTTATTCCAGTGTGCCAGATGTTGTCTATGTCTTCATTGTACTGGAGCATCACTATTGGAATTTAAGGTATTGTGACTGTGGTGGCTTTTGTTGGTTTGTTTGACTTGGTTGGAACTTGGATATGTCATTTGTGCTGTGAGTGTTTTGACTTGGGTGTTAGTGTGGTCGTTCTTGAGTTGTCTGTGCTTTGGTTAGCTTTAGGATTTGTTGGTATTGCTCGGTGGTTTTGAGTTGCTGGTCGGTTGTGCTTTGTCAGAGTTCTTATTGATTGTCTTTGAAGTGTTAAATTGTGTAAAATTGTTTCGATTTCATATTAGTCTTTGAAGTGTTAATATGTTTGTCTAGAACTACCTACCTCACTCTTAGTGAATAATACACTTAGAAATAGATGGTTGCCAATTTTCCTTATCCTTATGTTCTTCATTGGTCCAAGTAACTAGCTTGTTTGTTTTGCGTAAATGCACTGTTGTTGACAATTTATAATTGTTACACATAACTCTTATGTCTGTATATTGGAATAGATAACGTTATCTAGGCCTGATAATTCTCCTTTGATCCCACTTTGGATTAGGAGTTGCAAAGATGTTAGTAGCATGCATCTAAGTATTGACAGGATTTCATTTGATTTTGATTCATGCTTATGATTAAATTAAATTTTGCTACCAACAAGTTTTAGCTGATGGAATATCCAGTTTTCAATATCTGATACCACTAATTCACTATCAAACGATATGTTGGGTTAGTAAATGTGTATAATATAGATCATGGTTCAGCTGAATAATTTGTGGGAACCATGCCAGACCATATTTTTAGCCGAAATTGCTGAAATAAAACGTTGATATCTATTCTTTATTGGTGCCATCTGTTGTTATTAATATGCGACTAATGCAAGGCAAAATGTTTTTTCTAATAGATACTCGAGTGGGAGTTAGCATGGAAAAAAGTATGAAAATTTCATTGGTTTGGCTGAAGAATCCAAGATCAAGTAAGGTTTCTACCTCAGAAATAAGGTTTTGCATGCTATTTTTTTTCCATAGTTCTGGGTAAAGTAGCAGTTTTTAGGCTATGTCTGTCCGGGAAGATATATAATTCTGTCCACAAAACCGATAAAAATATATATATATATATATGTGTGTGTGTGTGTGCGCGCGCGCATGCATATATATATAAATATGTATGTGTATATATATATATATATATAACTTGATTTTTTTTTCGACACAAAAATTAATGAAATGCAAAATATATATGCATTTGGGCATCACTGTACTCATGAATGAATGACACAGAGTAATAAGGATATTTGACGATGAGCATGGTGTTGAAATGGATGATCGATTGGGGATGCTGGAGCATAAAGACTTGGTGTATGTCAGTGTGTATGTATATTTATACGAAAGTGTGTATGTAACTGAGTGTATTGAGTGATCAGTTTGTAGTGAGGAATGTATGTATTGTTATGACTGTATTATGTAAAAGTGAGTTGTACGATAGTGGATCAGAAAGTTGTACTAATTCAAATATTGAAATAAAATATTTAATTGATTATTTCAGATCAGTGTAGTATAATTTTATTCAATATAAATATTTATTTTTATATGAAATGTAATGTATAACGAAACAAAAATCATATTGTTATAATTAATTGTAGTAGGAATTACTACAACGGTGGAAAAAAGTTGTAATATATATTACTACAACGGTGGAAAAAAGTTGTAAAATATACATATTACAACGGTGTTGCAACAGTGTAAAAACGTTGTAAAAGATATGAGTCTATTACAACTTCTTAATACACGACGGTTTGCCCACCGTTGTAAAATGTATATTACAACGGTGTTCCACGGTTGTAATAGGGTCATTTTGTTGTAGTGCATTGCGCTGTTGTTTTATGCACTGGTGTTCTTGGGAGGAAACCCGTTCCGTGTTATACGGCGTGGTCCCTTGATTTACCTAACTTTAAAATAAAGATTAACTGTTTTAGTTCTCACACCAGTCACATGACTGACCTGGAGTTTATTGTTTTGACCTAAACTCTGGGTGCCCTTATTTTGACACGGGCAGCTAGTAGTTTTGGTTTTGCAGATTTATATTCACAGGATCCTGGTTTACAGCTGGGATGATATCCGGAAAGCTTTGTATCTGTATATCTACTTCTAGTTGTGTATTGTATTATTTTCCGCTGCGATGTATTTAAATGTAATTTAAATCTCTGATATTTATGTGTAATATTCATTTATACTTTGTATATTCTTGTATTCTGACGCATTGTTGTAATATACAATGAAATGTTCTTTTGTCTGCGTTCTATTTTGTCATGTTCTCGAAACGATAGGGCGTTTCGAACGGTCTGGGTCGGTTTAGCGACTGGTTCGGACCGAGCGAAATTCCTTGCCGTCACAAGGAAGTCAGTTCTAGCAGCAAAAGAAAACTCGAAACTGATAGCCCAGAGACGAGTACACAGGTTGAGCCTGGTACGAAGTCTGAGTTCAGAAAGAAGCCTATAGTCAATAGGCAAGGGGTTAAATCAGAAGAAGTACCAATAACGACTGCCACATGTTCGAGCTGCAATAAGCAAGGGCATTTGGCAATAAATTGCAAATCTTGGAACCAACAAAAGAAGGGTAAATCGGAATCCAAGAACAAACTTCAAGAAAATAGGGGATTCTATAAGTGCCACCAAGCTGGTCACATTTCTAAAATTTGCCGACTATCAAAGAAATCTGAAGTAGTTCAGGTAAACGAAGTGGCAGAAACTTCTGCACCCTCATCCGGTCAGGAAAGGCCAGATGTTTTAGAAAGCACGCATACTGTCAAAAACATTCCAGTTAAAATACTGTTTGATACAGGCGCGTCGCGAAGCTTTGTTGCAAAGAATGCGGTTAAGAAACTGGATTTGAATTTGAAAAGCTCAGAGAACCCATGACTGTTCATAATCCGGCTGGGGGTTATGTCGATCTTAGTTGGATTTGTGGGGTTTCAGTTTCTTTTTCCTGCTATCGATTCCCTACTATCGCGGTCGTCAAGAATTTTACAGAGTTTGATCTTATTCTGGGAATGGATTGGCTAACCAAATATGAAGCTGAGGTTAAATGCGCTGACAGATTCGTAAGGGCAAAGATTAAATCAGGCAATTATATAACCATTCCATGCGAAGGTTCGAATTCCGATAGAAAAGATTTCTGGGCAGCTTTAGATGTTTATCAAGCTCAAATAGATCATGTTCCTGTCATTCCAGAGAATATTCCGGTCGACATTGAAAATATCCCTGTTGTCAAGAACTATGCGGATGTGTTCGAAGAAGTTGTTGGCTTACCTCCGCAGAGAGAAATTGATTTCAAAATCTCTTTAGTTCCGAATGCAAGGCCAGTAGTTCACGCTATTCGAAGAATGACCTTGAAAGAGAAAGAAGAGTTAGACAAGCAGACTCGACAGCTTGTATGGAAAGGTCTGATTAGGCCTAGTTTCTCCGATTGGGGAGCAGCAGTGGTATTTGTCCCGAAGTCAGATGATACTCTCAGACTATGTGTAGATTATCGTGACTTGAATAAGCAGGCGCTGAAGAACAAATATCCATTGCTGTGGATTGATGATTTGTTGGACCGCTTGAATGGAGCACAAGTGTTTTCACGAATGGACCTAGCTACAGGTTTCCATCAGCTTCGTATTGCCGAAGAGTGTGTTCCTTTGACAGCATTCAGAGGCCCAGATTTATTCTACGAGTGGTTAGTAATGTCGTTCGGCTTATGTAACGCTCCAGCGTATTTTGTCGATCTAATGAATCGGGTATTCAGTGGAGTATTGAATAAATTCGTTCTGGTTTTCATTAATGATATATTGATCTTCTCTAAGTCAGAAAGCGAGCACGAAAAACATTTCGAACAAGTGTTAGAAATTCTCAGAAAGAATGTGTTGAAAGCAAAGTTTTCCAAATGTATATTCTGGCAAGAAGAAGTTGTAACACCCCACACCCGCTATGGTCACTCACTAAGGGAATTCCATAACATCGGTGGAGTATTTTAGTGAATATAGAACAGATAAATTACAACAAGACAGATATAAATAGTACTTGATATTTTAAAACATCATCTCATAACAGCGGAAGTAAAACATGTCTGGTTACATCATAAAACCACAATAATAGTCAAGTACAATATCCATCAAATAAATTTATACATAATCCCACTTAACAACAATAGCCATGACAAAAGAAAAGATAACTGGATAACTGGAGCTTTACATCTATCCAAGCTCCTAAAGACTGGAACGGCAATCCGATCAAACTCCACTATTGCTAGGATCCACCGTAGAACCTGAGGGTTGGGAAAAAAAGATAAAAACAACGGGGTCAGACATAAGTCTGAGTGAGTCCTATAACTTTAACAATACAATCATTAAAGTAACCAGAGAAGACATAAGTTTGATATACGGTAATGTCTGGGGATGAATGGCTATACCAAGCAGTTTGGTAGACCTAGGATAAACTAAGATGACCGCAAAGACGCATCTACCCACCCAAGGGTAATTACTACACTGCACCACACCAGTCATTCCTACTTAAAGGTTGATCCCTCCAAGGACTTAGAAAAATTTCCCAGTGGTTTCGTGTACCCCTAGCTGACTACATAGGTGCCGTCTGCCCCTATCTCCACTAGGTGTACCCACCACTCCCAAACGATCGGCTCCCTACCGTAGATACCCGTGCCGGCCCCACAGTGGGGTGTATCACTCCCCAAAGTGGCAACCCGATACAACAAGCGGTGCACGGCTTATATCTACACGATGCAACAACGTCTTACCTACCAGCCCGGGTCCACACACGCATATGAAACCCATTGGACTTGCGTTGCCACCGCTACCCCGTTTTTGGCCTCTTATAGTCAAGCCCAGTACGCGTGTCCCGTCCTCGACATGGGTCGAGCCCAATAAGATACATATGGGTTACTGGTTGAAATGGGCCCCCACAAGCTACCCACCTAAGCTTGTCACTTATCTAGTGTATCCCACTTAACCCTTTAATCATGTTTAATTACATGTTTCCACTTGGTTAAGTATTCTAATCGTATTTTCTATTGCCACCCAAGGCAACACACTAGATTTCCACATGCCACCCAAGGCACCCACTTAACCCCTCATGCCCCACTACATGCTTATCTGGTTAAGTGTTTCTTAATTAATTAAGAACGTAACCCTTGTAAAGACCTCTCACATTAGACCGTCTTTCATGGCAACTGGATTTGCCGGTCGGTTCCGGGCAGCCTTACGCCATAACAGGGTCTAACCTCGTGTCTTTACACTTGTCACGTATTTAATTTATGCCTAAGACCTCTCACATTGGGCCAATCATTTGTAGCCGCTGGATTTGCCGGTCGGTTCCGGGCAGTCTTATGCTACAAAAGGGTCCAACCTCGTGTCTTAATCGATTAATTACACCTAATTAATCACCCCCATAATTAATTATCCCTAATTAATTACACATTTTTCATAACATGGGTAGACCTAACTCAATAGGTAAATTCCCATGGGGTAGACCTAACTCAATAGGTAAATTCCCACTTATGTTAATTTATTTTTATGGTATGCTTAATCATACCCAATCACACTTTTATTAACATATTTATTCACCCCATCGTTACCCACGTAAATCGTTCTCTTTCCATGACATAATAAAGGAAAGATCCATCACAAATATCATGGGTTTACCCAAAGCTTTAGCATATATCTTTGTCATGGGTTAAGAGGATGTCAACTTGCATATATGAGCATATATTAACCCAACTACAATTTACCAAACATGCATATCATCATACACATATCTTGCATAACATGTTGAACTTGCACATAAGCATTCTCATAACTTGCATAACATGTTAAACATGCATTTAAGCATACACCTAACTTGCATAAGCATTCACATACTTGCATAAGCATGCATAACTTGCATATCATGTTAAACTTGCATTTAAGCATACACATAACTTGCATAAGCATTCACATACTTGCATAAACATGCATAACTTGCATATCATGTTAAACTTGCATTTAAGCATATACATAACTTGCATAAGCATTCACATACTTGCATAAACATGCATAACTTGCATATCATGTTAAACTTGCATTTAAGCATATACATAACTTGCATATGAACTTGCATAACAACCTACACATCATACACATAACTTGCATATGAACTTGCATAATTCCCATGTTAAACATGCATAAACCCACTTATTGAATATGCATAAACTCACTTATGAAACATGCATAAACCAACATGCATAAACCCACTTATTACATATGCATAATCATAAGAAAACATAGAGTAGCATATCATTACAAATGATTCAAACTCACTAATCCGCATTCAAGACCATAAGTCTCATTACACCCAATCTACTCACTTTAGCAATTGATGTTAAAGTGATAGAAACTCACCAAACCCAATATTAGCAAACTTATGAAGTGGAATTAGTTGCTAAATATGAAGAAGATAATGATTAGAGATTGATTAGCTTGCAACTTCCTTCATGAATTAGTGGAGGCTCCCTCTAAGATTTAATTTGGTGGCATGAGGCCATCATCTCTATTTTTGGTAAGGATTAGGGGGGTTTAGGGTGTATTTATAGATTAGGTGAGTGTTTTAGGCCCTTAGATTAACCCTAGATTAGATTAGGACCCTTAGATTTCGGAAATCTCTAGAACCAGCCCTCCAAGCCAGCCTAAAGCCCAACCTGGTGCACCCAGGTTCACTGGACGCCACGCCCCTGTCGACAGGCAAGTCGACACCCCTGTCGACAGGCATGTCGACAGCCCTGTCGACATGGTCAGGGCGGGATTTTTCCCGCCTGACCCCACTTGTTCCAATTTATAATCTGAATTTTAAATTCTTAAATCTGTTTTTAGTTTTGAATTTTCTGCAAACTTCATCGGGCCATAACTGGGCCATACGGACTCCGATTTTCGAAAAATCGGACTCTATTTTGCGTATTTTTCCGAGACGAATGCAATAACGCAGCCCATTTCCCCTAATTCCCACATCTGAGATTATTTATCCTGTAATTAGTGAATTTTAGTATTAACACAAAATACGGGGTGTTACATTCTCCCCTCCTTAAAGGATTTCGTCCCCGAAATCTCTAAGCTAAGGAGAATGAATATCCTACCATCCAAACAACCATCTACTCAATCCATCAAACACGGGCATCCATTGTCCTTAGAACAATTTCTAATGATGTATGAGCATATGCAAAGAGTGTGTGTATATGTTCCCTATCTAATGTATGAACATATGCAAACCATGATAGTGCCATGCATCCATTATGTATGCGAAAGAACCCTATCGACACATACAATATCTACATGAGTGCACAATCATTCACCAAAATGCATCATCCATATGATAACACAATCATTAGACATCCATAAATATAGCTTCCTACACACAATTTTATGCAATATGCAATATGAAGTGATTGAGCCGATCTAGTGCCTAGAGTGTGTGTATATGCATCCACGAGCAACCACTAGCAACCACTTGCATCCACATGCATCCACCAAACATAACATGTCTCAAACACATGTTTCAACCATAGGTTTACCCTATCTAAAGGTCAAAGGTACTAATGAGAGGACATACTAAAGATAAGATAAATACTAGACAAACGATAAAGGAGAAGCTAAAAGACTTACCCTCAAAAAGGAACGGGTACAATGAACGCATCTTTACTTCCGTTTCCCAAGTTGCGTTGCCCTCGTCTTCTCCCCATTGCACTTTGACTAGATGAACCTCTCGATTCCTCAATTTCCTAGTCTCTGACCCAAGGATGCGGGTAGAAGCTCGTCGAATAGTCGCATCACGCTCTACTTCCACTTCTTTAAGCAAGCTCGGCTCTACCACCTCTGCGGTCTCATGTAAGCACTTCCTCAAATGAGATACGTGGAATACATCATGTACACCACTAAGTCTGTCGGGCAACTCCACTCTATATGCCATCCGTCCAACCCTTTCCTTAATAGGAAACGGCCCTACGAACCTTGGTGCTAACTTCCCAACAGATCCAAAGCGAACCACATTTCTCAACGGAGATATTTTGACGAAAACCATGTCCCCAACTTCAAACTCAAGGTCCGTCCTTCTCTTGTCCGCATAAGATTTTTGCCTATCCTGCGCTGCTTTCATCCTTCTTCGAATCAAGTCAATTTTCTCAGAAGTCTCCCTAATCATATCAGGCCCAAGCAAGATCTTATCCGTAGATTCCCACCAACATGTAGGTGATCGACAAGGCCTTCCATAGAGAGCTTCGAAAGGAGCCATACCAATACTGGACTGAAAGCTGTTATTATATGCGAACTCCACCAATGGAAGATGCTCTTCCCATGTACCTCCAAAATCTAAGATACAAAGCCTCAAAAGGTCTTCTAGGACACAATTCACCCTCTCAGTCTGGCCGTCCGTCTGAGGATGATATGCGGTGCTCAAACACAATTGAGTTCCCACTGCTTCCTGTAAACTTCTCCATAACTCACTAGTGAAGATAGGGTCTCGATCACTCACTATGCTAGAGGGTACCCCACGCAATCGAACTATCTCTCGAAGATATACTGAAGCTAGCCATGGGGCAGTCCTCTTGCTCTTCACAGGTATGAAATGGGCGCTCTTAGTAAGTCTGTCTACCACCACCCAAATTCCTGTATTACCCTTTCTCGATCTGGGTAACCCGTCAATAAAATCCATCGAGACGCTATCCCACTTCCATTGCGGAACTTCTAATGGGTGAAGCAACCCACCAGGTTTCTTTTGCTCCGCTTTCACCTGTTGACATACCAAGCATCGAGCAACATATTCGGCCACATCTTTCTTCATACCGGCCCAGAAGAAAACCCTCTTCATATCTTGGTACATCTTGTCCCCACCGGGATGAATGGTCATCCTAGAACGGTGTGCATCATCAAGAATAGCCTTCCTCAACCCTTCGTCTTGCGGTACACAAAGTTTACCGTCTCTACGCAAGCACCCCCTATCATCTAGGGTGTACCTACTCAAATGGCTGGACGACTCCCCCCTTATGAGCTTCTCTATCAACTCAACCAACTGTGGGTCGTCCTTCTGGGCTTCCCCAATCTGCCCCAGAAGAGTAGGTCTGACCTCCAAGGATGCTAGCAAACCGGGTATATAATCAATGGAAGGTCTGAAATCAAACATCGAGATAAATTCCAAGCTTCGTCGTTCCACGAACAATGGACTCAATGACAACCTCTTTCTACTCAAGGCGTCTGCCACCACGTTACCCTTGCCAGGGGTATACGCTATCTCGAAATCATAGGATGCTAAGAACTCCATCCACCTTTGCTGTCTTAAGTTTAAATTCTTCTGAGAGAATAAGTACTTCAATGATTTATGGTCAGTGAACAACTCGAATCTCTCACCAAGAAGATAATGGCGCCAGATCTTAAGCGCAAAAACAATAGCAGCCAACTCTAAATCATGGGTAGGGTAATTTTTCTCATGTGGCCTTAACTGCCTTCCACCATAGGCTATTACCCTTCCCTCTTGCATTAAGACTGCGCCAAGTCCTGTCCCACAAGCATCGGTATAGACAACAAATGGCTTGCTCCCATCTGGCAACACTAAAACTGGAGCAGTGGTTAAAGCTCTCTTTAACCATCAGAACGCATCATCACAATCTACGTCCCATGTGAAAACAAGATTCTTCTTCATTAAGCGGGTTAATGGGGCTGATATCTTCGCGAAGTCTTTAATAAACTTCCTATAATAACCCGCCAAACCCAAGAAACTTCTTACTTCGGTAGCACTTCTAGGAACCTTCCAATCTTGGACTGATACTACCTTCGCGGGATCCACAGCTATCCCCTCCTTGGAGACCACGTGCCCCAAGAACCGCACTTCCCTCCTCCAGAAGTGTCATTTAGAGAATTTAGCCTTAAGGCTATGCGCTCGAAGAGTCTTCAATACCCCCCCCCCCCCCAAGATGTAAGGCATGCTCTTCTTCACTCTTAGAAAATACTAAGATATCATCCACAAAGACCACCACGAATTTATTAAGGAACTCCCTGAACACCCTACTCATCAAATCAACAAAGTATGCAGGGGCGTTCGTCAACCCAAATGGCATCACCAGCCACTCATAGAAACCATCCGGAGTCCTAAAGGCAGTCTTGTCTATGCTATCCTCAGCCACCCTCAACTGATGAAACCCCGTGGCTAAGTCCAATTGAGAAAATACTGAAGCGCCAACCAACTGATCGAAAAGATCATCAATCCTCGGCAATGGGTGTCTATTCTTCTTTGTGAGCTTGTTGAGTTCCCTATAGTCTACACAAAGTCTGAGGGACCCATCCGCCTTTGTAGCAAAAACTACTGGAGCACCCCACTCCGATATACTACGTCTTATGAACCCCTTCTCAAGCAACTCGCCTACTTGCTTATGGAGTTCCCTCCTCTCACGAGGAGCCATGTGGCGCACTGGTAAAGATACAGGTTTAGCATTATCCACCAGATATATTCGGAAGTCAATCTCCCGCTTCGGAGGTAAGCCCTTCACCTCCTCAAACACATCCGAATATTCCCGGACCACTCTAACAGATTGCAAACTTTCGACTGAAGCGTCAAGCGATTCAAGATAACTTAGCATAACAGAATCCCTGGGATTACAAGAAATCTCGAGAGTGTTACCCAAGCGGGTCATGAGCCTAACAACTCTCCTTTCGCAATCAAGAACGGCACCATTACTGGATAACCAGTCCATGCCCAAAATCAACCCATAGCCCGTGAAGCCCAACACAAAAGCATCACATCTAAACTCAATGCTAAGTATAGAAATCTTCAAACCCAAACATATCATGGACAAATAAGTGGAGCCCCAATTGGGTTTGAAACAACCAAGGGATCATCTACCAGACTGGTGTCTAAGTGCAGTGACTCAACTAATGATGATGAGATAAAAGAATGCGATGCGCCTGAATCAAACAATGTACGGACAGGATGATCAAATAGAAAAACCAGACTTTCCACGGAAATAGTTCTACCTCTCTCCTGAATCGGTGGAACCGCGAGAGCCTGTACTTGCCCCCTAGCCTGACCCGGTGCCATAAGAGCTTGCACCTGTCCTCCTGAGGTAGATCTCGTCCTTTGCCCTTTCTTAGGACAGTCTTTCACAAGATGTCCTGCTTCGCCACAGTGGAAGCAGCCGGTCTTCTTCTTCTTGCGACACTCCTTGCTTAGGTGGCCAGGTGTCCCACAATTGAAACACTTCTTCTTCTTGCCCTTGCCACCGTTGCCTTTCCCACCTTTGTTTTGCTGTTGTTGCTGAGGTCTCTTTTGATCTCCCTTCTTCTCGGGCGCTTGACTAGCATTGGGACCCTTCCCTTCTTCATGCATGAGTGCCATGTCAACTAGCTTCTCGAAGGTGGCCCCCATAGGGATATGAGTCATAGCCAACCCATGCATCGGTTCATTCAAGCCTTTCACGAACCTCAAAGCCTTCTTCTCCGGTGTATTCACCATGTCTAGGCCAAACCTTGCCAATTGATTAAACTTGTTAACATATTCCTTCACCGAGAGATTTCCTTGCTTAAGAGTCAAGAATCTTTCCATATACAAGTTTTCCTCCGCCCTTGAGAGAAACTTTGCCACAAATCTTTTCCTAAAATCCGCCCAAGAGTCAACGGGGCGTTCTCCATTAGTGACCTCCCACCAGAATGAGGCCTCTCCCTTCATTAACCAAGCAGCTAACTTGACTTTCTTTCCTTCTTCCATCTCAAAGATGTCTATCAACTCTTCCACCTCCTTAAGCCAATCTCTAGCCTCCACAAAAGTTTCAGATCCTTGAAAAGGTTTCCCTCCCATAGCTTTAAACTCCTTGCAAGTCTTAGCAAAAGTATCCGTGCGAGGAGGAGGGGGAGGAGGAAGATCGGGTGCTACGGTTGGTGGAGGAACATTTGCCGGACCCGCAGTGGTGGCCCTAGCCTCCATCAATCTCCTATACCATACTGGTACCGTCACACCCTCCGGAAAGTTAAGATCCTCAGCCATGCTGAAACGAAAAAGGAAAGATTCAAAACGGAGAATTCGAAGGATATAGATATGGCTATTGGGGATTATGCTTTTCTTTCAAAAACTTTTCTCTTTAAAGACATGTTTTTGAAAATATTTCTTCCAAAAATGTTTTTAGAAAAATAGTTTTCTAAAAATTTTATCTGTTCTGGTAACCTTTGCTCTGATACCACGTGTAACACCCCACACCCGCTATGGTCACTCACTAAGGGAATTCCATAACATCGGTGGAGTATTTTAGTGAATATAGAACAGATAAATTACAACAAGACAGATATAAATAGTACTTGATATTTTAAAACATCATCTCATAACAGCGGAAGTAAAACATGTCTGGTTACATCATAAAACCACAATAATAGTCAAGTACAATATCCATCAAATAAATTTATACATAATCCCACTTAACAACAATAGCCATGACAAAAGAAAAGATAACTGGATAACTGGAGCTTTACATCTATCCAAGCTCCTAAAGACTGGAACGGCAATCCGATCAAACTCCACTATTGCTAGGATCCACCGTAGAACCTGAGGGTTGGGAAAAAAAGATAAAAACAACGGGGTCAGACATAAGTCTGAGTGAGTCCTATAACTTTAACAATACAATCATTAAAGTAACCAGAGAAGACATAAGTTTGATATACGGTAATGTCTGGGGATGAATGGCTATACCAAGCAGTTTGGTAGACCTAGGATAAACTAAGATGACCGCAAAGACGCATCTACCCACCCAAGGGTAATTACTACACTGCACCACACCAGTCATTCCTACTTAAAGGTTGATCCCTCCAAGGACTTAGAAAAATTTCCCAGTGGTTTCGTGTACCCCTAGCTGACTACATAGGTGTCGTCTGCCCCTATCTCCACTAGGTGTACCCACCACTCCCAAACGATCGGCTCCCTACCGTAGATACCCGTGCCGGCCCCACAGTGGGGTGTATCACTCCCCAAAGTGGCAACCCGATACAACAAGCGGTGCACGGCTTATATCTACACGATGCAACAACATCTTACCTACCAGCCCGGGTCCACACACGCATATGAAACCCGTTGGACTTGCGTTGCCACCGCTACCCCGTTTTTGGCCTCTTATAGTCAAGCCCAGTACGCGTGTCCCGTCCTCGACATGGGTCGAGCCCAATAAGATACATATGGGTTACTGGTTGAAATGGGCCCCCACAAGCTACCCACCTAAGCTTGTCACTTATCTAGTGTATCCCACTTAACCCTTTAATCATGTTTAATTACATGTTTCCACTTGGTTAAGTATTCTAATCGTATTTTCTATTGCCACCCAAGGCAACACACTAGATTTCCACATGCCACCCAAGGCACCCACTTAACCCCTCATGCCCCACTACATGCTTATCTGGTTAAGTGTTTCTTAATTAATTAAGAACGTAACCCTTGTAAAGACCTCTCACATTAGACCGTCTTTCATGGCAGCTGGATTTGCCGGTCGGTTCCGGGCAGTCTTACGCCATAACAGGGTCTAACCTCGTGTCTTTACACTTGTCACGTATTTAATTTATGCCTAAGACCTCTCACATTGGGCCAATCATTTGTAGCCGCTGGATTTGCCGGTCGGTTCCGGGCAGTCTTATGCTACAAAAGGGTCCAACCTCATGTCTTAGTCGATTAATTACACCTAATTAATCACCCCCATAATTAATTATCCCTAATTAATTACACATTTTTCATAACATGGGTAGACCTAACTCAATAGGTAAATTCCCATGGGGTAGACCTAACTCAATAGGTAAATTCCCACTTATGTTAATTTATTTTTATGGTATGCTTAATCATACCCAATCACACTTTTATTAACATATTTATTCACCCCATCGTTACCCACGTAAATCGTTCTCTTTCCATGACATAATAAAGGAAAGATCCATCACAAATATCATGGGTTTACCCAAAGCTTTAGCATATATCTTTGTCATGGGTTAAGAGGATGTCAACTTGCATATATGAGCATATATTAACCCAACTACAATTTACCAAACATGCATATCATCATACACATATCTTGCATAACATGTTGAACTTGCACATAAGCATTCTCATAACTTGCATAACATGTTAAACATGCATTTAAGCATACACCTAACTTGCATAAGCATTCACATACTTGCATAAGCATGCATAACTTGCATATCATGTTAAACTTGCATTTAAGCATACACATAACTTGCATAAGCATTCACATACTTGCATAAACATGCATAACTTGCATATCATGTTAAACTTGCATTTAAGCATATACATAACTTGCATAAGCATTCACATACTTGCATAAACATGCATAACTTGCATATCATGTTAAACTTGCATTTAAGCATATACATAACTTGCATATGAACTTGCATAACAACCTACACACCATACACATAACTTGCATATGAACTTGCATAATTCCCATGTTAAACATGCATAAACCCACTTATTGAATATGCATAAACTCACTTATGAAACATGCATAAACCAACATGCATAAACCCACTTATTACATATGCATAATCATAAGAAAACATAGAGTAGCATATCATTACAAATGATTCAAACTCACTAATCCGCATTCAAGACCATAAGTCTCATTACACCCAATCTACTCACTTTAGCAATTGATGTTAAAGTGATAGAAACTCACCAAACCCAATATTAGCAAACTTATGAAGTGGAATTAGTTGCTAAATATGAAGAAGATAATGATTAGAGATTGATTAGCTTGCAACTTCCTTCATGAATTAGTGGAGGCTCCCTCTAAGATTTAATTTGGCGGCATGAGGCCATCATCTCTATTTTTGGTAAGGATTAGGGGGGTTTAGGGTGTATTTATAGATTAGGTGGGTGTTTTAGGCCCTTAGATTAACCCTAGATTAGATTAGGACCCTTAGATTTCGGAAATCTCTAGAACCAGCCCTCCAAGCCAGCCTAAAGCCCAACCTGGTGCACCCAGGTTCACTGGACGCCACGCCCCTGTCGACAGGCAAGTCGACAGGCAAGTCGACACCCCTGTCGACAGGCATGTCGACAGCCCTGTCGACATGGTCAGGGCGGGATTTTTCCCGCCTGACCCCACTTGTTCCAATTTAAAATCTGAATTTTAAATTCTTAAATCTGTTTTTAGTTTTGAATTTTCTGCAAACTTCATCGGGCCATAACTGGGCCATACGGACTCCGATTTTCAAAAACTCGGACTCTATTTTGCGTATTTTTCCGAGACGAATGCAATAACGCAGCCCATTTCCCCTAATTCCCACATCTGAGATTATTTATCCTGTAATTAGTGAATTTTAGTATTAACCCAAAATACGGGGTGTTACAGAAGTCAAATTTCTTGGCCACGTCATTTCAAAAGGAGGAATTTCAGTGGATCCCAGTAAAATCACTGCTATTCAGAATTGGAAACAGCCTCGTA
This sequence comes from Allium sativum, assembly GCA_030737875.1. Taxonomy (NCBI): domain Eukaryota; kingdom Viridiplantae; phylum Streptophyta; class Magnoliopsida; order Asparagales; family Amaryllidaceae; genus Allium; species Allium sativum. The sequence goes on along the minus strand of CM060909.1, from coordinate 268,240,908 downwards.
CGCCCACAGAAGTCAGGAGTTTTCTTGGATTGGCCATTTATTATCGGAAGTTCGTTGAGAATTTTTCGAAGATATCTAGTCACTTAACGAAGCTTACTAAGAAACATTCGAGATTCAACTGGACTCATGAATGTGAGGCAGCTTTCCAGGAGTTGAAGTTAAAATTGACGACTGCTCCAGTGCTAACAATTATTGATGGCAACCAGGATTTAAAAGTTACGCAATGTTAACGCAAAGAGGCCATGTAGTCACTTATGCTAGCCGTCAGTTGAAACCATATGAAAAAAATTATGTAACTCATGATCAAGAATTGCTAGCTATCGTGTTTGCTATGAAAATCTGGAGCCATTATCTATTGGGTGAGAAGTTTGAATTATACACTGATCATCAATCATTGAAATATTTATTCACCCAGAAGGATCTGAATATGAGGCAGCAGCGTTGGTTAGAATTTCTCGCAGCTTATGATCTAGATATTTTATATACTCTGGGAAAAGCCAATGTTGTAGCTGATGCGCTTAGCAGGAAGAATGTGATCATCGCCAGAATTATCATTACACCATCGTTGATTGATAAAATAGCTATTCATCAGAAAGAGGATAGTTTTATTAAGGAGATGATCAGAAGAATTCAAAAAGGCGAAGTCTCCAGTTTCCAAGTGGATGGCGCAGGAGTTCTGAGATTGAAAGGTAGAATTTGTGTTCCCGACAATCTTGAGCTCAAGAGCGAAGTAATGGACGAAAGCCACAAGTCCAAACTGAGCATCCACCCGGGGGTTAGTAAAATGTACAATGACCTCAAGCGAACTTTCTGGTGGAAGGCAATGAAAAGAGATATCTCTATATATGTTAGCCGGTGTTCCACCTGTAAGCAAGTCAAAAGCGATCAGCAGAAGCTCGCTGGATTGTTGCAACCTTTAGAAATTACAGGTGGAAAGTGGGAACAGATTTCTATGGACTTCATAGATGGTTTGCCCAGAACCAGAAAAGGAAATGACAATATTTGGGTGATCGTAGAACGATTTACGAAGACCGCTCATTTCATACCTGTCAAATCGAATAGAACTGCTCAGAGTCTGGCGCAGATTTATTTCAAAGAAATAGTTAGACTGCATGGAGTTCCCATGAGCATTGTTAGTGATCGTGACCCGATTTTTGCCAGTAAATTCTGGGAAGCATTCCAAGCAGAATTGGGAACGAGACTGAATTTGAGCACCGCATATCATCCTCAAACAGATAGCCAAACTGAGAGGGTGAATCGTATTCTTGAAGATCTATTGCGGGCGTGTATTATTGATTTTGGCGGATCATGGGAAGACCATTTACATTTGGCTGAATTCTCATATAACAACAGCTACCAGGCAAGCCTGAAAATGTTTCCATTCGAAGTATTGTATGGTAGACCGTGCCGATCCCCTGCTTGTTGGGTTGAACCTAGTGATAGACTTGTATTGGGGCCTGATATGATTCGCAATGCTGCGGACAAAGTCGATTTCATTAAGAAACGATTACTGGTCGCCCAAAGACGACAGAAAAGCTATGTAGATAAAATACGAAGAGATATATCATTTTCCGTTGGCGACTATGTGTATTTGAAGGTATCTCCGATGAGAGGAGTTATCCGGTTCGGTAAAACAGGGAAATTGGCACCTAAATTTATTGGTCCGTTTCCTATTCTGAAACGGGTTGGAACTCTCGCTTATATGGTTCAATTACCTGATTGGTTGCCTGGAGTACATAATGTGTTTCATGTATCTCAACTTCGAAAGCATGTTCATGATCCAGACTTGATTATGGAAGAAGCAGCGCAATGGGATATAGAAATTATTCCAGAATTGGCTGTGAGAAGAGAGCCACTAAAGATAATTGGCAAAGAAACCAAAGAGCTGAGGAACAAAAAGGTTCACTTAGTCAAAGTGCAATGGAGTGGAGATCCGCGAGATTGTACTTGGGAAACAGAGGAAAGCATTAAGAAAGCCTATCCTAAGTGCAGGGTGGATATCTCTGATTGACTCTGGTGCAAGGTATATTTACCATATTTTGCAAATTCCATTATGTTCTCCACTTTGCTATTGTTTTCTTTTCATGGATGTAAACTTTTAATCATATAGTCTGAATGATTTTAAAAAGAATATATGAATTAATTAGTATGATTTTGAAAAGTTAAAAATAAAACTGATTATTGTTTGTGTTGGGTGATTGTGGATTTGATTAATTAAATTATTCAAGTGATGGTTAATTTAATCAATAAGAGAATGAATGGTAGAATTTATTCGATTAAATCACACCTTAAGCTGATGAGAAAATAGATAGGAATATATACATGTGCATTATATATGTCTGAACAGGTAAATGGATTAGCTGTTGAGTAAATAATTTATTTGCGTACCCGACAAATAGGTAAACCTTAATGAGTTGGATGCGAAATTTTATTATTATATCCACTCCTGTGAATGCCATTGAATGCGGAGTGCTGGTTGTTCTGTGTGTAATAATAAATGTCACCATAGGATAGTAACAATTAATTTTGAACTACACTACATGGCATACTTCTTGAAAATAGGCATACTTCATCATATACCGCATAAGCATTTGGAGCTTCTGTGACGAGGTTGAAGATTTACCATATGAGTGAGAGGCTTGTATGGCGATGACTATATTTTGCAGGTTGAACTGATGACTGATATGGACCATATAAAATGTAACGGTAAATTGCAAGATTAATAAAAACCCAACAAGGGTCTGGAGATGACAATAAACACGTCTCTCTGGTCATTAAGGCACAAAAACCATTTATAGGGTGATGAGAATTTATTCTCTGGAGTTATGATCTATACACACTCCCCTGTGGACACCGGAATATATCACTATAAATATGTGCATGCTTATTAGGATGTATTGGGTACGTAATATGGCCCAATAAATTTCCAAACCCCTCCCCTTACAAAAGAGGTTATGGCGAAATTTTTAGAAAATTTAGGATGTTAGCCAAATTTTTGAAGAATTTGAAAATTCTTAGAAACTGAAAAGTTGAAGAGTGGAAGCCAGATTGAAAGTAGAGTTGGTTAATCAAACCACTTTCGACTTTGTTCCTTTTCGGGGACGAAAAGTTTTAAGTGGGGGAGATTGTAACAACCCGGAAAATCTGAGCTAGTTTAAATTTTTTAATTTGGCTATTTTAGTGGATTTTAAATATTTAAAATAATAGCGATGAAAAGTATGTTTGAATCGATGTTTGAAAATAAATATAATTATTTTAAATTATAAACAAGGCCTGAAATGGCGCGGTAGTTTCAAATTTTCAATTCAAACTTTGACTGACTGTACCGGGTGCAAAATAAAATGGATTTTAGTGAAACCAAAAATATTTAAATCTGTTAGTGAATATCTTGAATATCTTTCTAACGAATCTGAAAAATCGAAGTTTCGTAGCGGGAGTCAAAAGTTCTGGCCAAATGAATTTTTAGAAAGGTCGTTATATAATTTATATAGCCCGTGAAAATAGACATTTTGCAAACGACCTCGGAATTTGACGAAACCACTTTTGTTGGATCCGGGATGTCAAATTATTGCTAGGTTTCAAATTTCATAATTTTTGAAGCTAATATATGAGCGTGGCGAAGAAAAATGTGTTTTGGTCAATTACATTTAAATTGGATCGACTAGAAAATGTCCATTTTTCAAACAGTCTCAGAATTCGATGAAACTAGTTTTGTTGGGACAGTATCGTCAAAACATAGCTAGATTTATTTTTCGGGAATTTTTAGAATCAGTATGTGGCCCCGACAAATTGAAATGTACGTTCAAATCGAATATTGAATGTTTTATATTTTAATCTGAAGGAAAACTGACTGAAACACTAGAATCGGCCAACGAAACATATCCCATTGTGTTCGGAATGGGGGTATTTAGCTAGGGACGATAGTCGTTGGGTTTGGATTGGAGTTTGTATGAGACAAGGGGTATTTTCGAATTTTTAAAAATATATAAATAAAAGGAAAAATCTCATTGGCCCAAACAACTTTTGTCTCTCCCCGTAATCGTTCCAAGCGACGACGGAAAGGGGTTTAAACCTTCTCTCCTCAAATCTGATCAATCCACGCAATAGAATGACAAGCGCCGGTAGAGTTTTTCGTAGTGCTTCCAATTCCCTTCAAATCCATATAAGATTTGAAATTTATCATTGCTTCGTTCTGGAGTTACGAGTCTCGAAAGTCGAGCCTTTTCCAGCGCCTCCTATAGGCCACCAAAGTGGGCCCCGCTTCAGGTGCCAGTGCGCCTCTCTCTCCTCTTCATCGCTGCGAAGGTCGATCTTTGATCCGCTTCACCGTTTGATCGAAAAGTTCAAACCTAGTTTTGAAGAATATTGAAAGGTAACGGCTGATATTATTTGAACTTTTTTATAACACTTTCAAACACTACGATTTTTGATTTCACAATAAAAATCATATCTTTTTCGTTTGTGGTCGAAATCCAGTGAAACAAGAGACACCGGGACCGTGTGGACGTCTTCTACGTTTTAGAAGAGACCGCATATTTTTCTGAGCCTTCTGTTATTTTTGGTGGAGTGGAACTCAAGGTGAAATTTCTAATTTATAAACGATATGGAAAACAATGATGTATAAATTATATAGTCGATGTATGAGTTATATAAGCATTGTACACCTCATGTATAAGCGTTGTATAAGTTGTATGTTCGATGTATAAGTTATATATGCGTTGTAAAAATTATATATGCGTTGAATTAAATTGATATGAAGTGAAATGAAAGTGAAATATATTTATATACGAATATATATACTCCCCTCGTCCACAGACCATGGACGATATATATTGGTTGTGATATTGTTTAGATTGGTTGATGTGAAATTGGTGAATACCATGAATGGTTGATTGGAAATGATTGATTGTGATTGAAATCCCAATAGGACTAGTATATGGGAAAATTCGCCTGCGTGCGAACTAGATATTGAAAATCCCCATTGTAAAAAACCGCGAGGTTTTAAGGTAGAGCGAGGAGTCGTACTAGGGACGGTCCCCGTTTTAACTACCCTGCCGTTATGCTGCCGAAATTTTCAATAATATTCATGTGTTAGAATTATTTTCATGTGTTGAAACTATATTCGTGTGTTGAATAGAAATTCATGTGTTGAATAGAAATTCGTGTGTTGAATAGAAATTCATGTGCTGAATAGAAATTCATGTGTTGAATAGAAATTCATGTGTTGAACGACAGTCATGTTTTGAAATAAATTGTTTTATAATAAAAATCACATTTTTATCATCTATATGAACTATATAAAATAGCCGTGTTTTGAAATAAATTGTTTTATAATAAAAAAACACATTTTTATCATCTATATGAACTATATAAAATAGTCGTGTTTTAAAATAAATTGTTTTATAGTAAAAATCACATTTTTATCATCTATATGAACTATATAAAATAGTCATGTTTTGAAATAAATTGTTTTACAATAAAAATCACATTTTTATTATATACATGAATTGTTAAAAATAGTGAAGTGTTGAAATAAATGTCTGTTGGATAAAAATATCATTTTTATCAAATGTATGAAATGAATATGGTTTTGAAATCGAAGAATAGATTATATTTATATATATATATATAAATATAATTAAAATAAATCGAATAATGAAGCTGCAGTTCGTGTTTCGAAACTGTGATTTCAAACGATTAGTGCGGGAGATCCGATCATCGGATTTTCCCGAAACCGTTGGGTTCGCTTTGGAAATATCTTTCCAACGACACCAACTTTGTAAAGATCCAATGGTTGGATTGCCTGGAATGTTTAATTCAAATCTGAAGAAAAACAGCGCCAGGATCGATTATATTTCTATATATATATATATAATTAAATTAAATCGAATAATGACGCTGTAGTTCGTATTTTGAAACTGTAACTTCAAACGATTAGTGCGGGAGATCCGACTGTCGGATTTTCCCGAAACTGAAACCGTTGGATTCGTTTTGAAAAGATATTTCTAATGGTATAAAATTTGTGAAGATCCAACAGTTAGATTTTCAGATGTGTAAATCAAATCTGGAGAAAAACAGCGCCACGGCCACGTTATGGCCTGAAGCGTCGTTTGAATGAATTGGCTATTTTTAAATAAATAGAAATAGTGATAAATCGTGATAAAATATTATAAACGATATGGAATGGAAATAAACTGAATTTGCTCGGTTTATGTGGATGGTTGAATGTGTTTGGCGTGAAAATTACATTAAAGAACAGAATTAGTGATATCGAATAATTTAACCATTGAAATGAATTTATTTGTAATTCTAAATATACGTGAATTATTTGAAAAGGCCGAGTTGATTCTCATTTCAAATAATTGATCGACAATTGAAAGTCGAAGATTCGAAGACAGTGCAAGACCAATGATCTTCACGTCGAATGGAGGGGTGCTATTGATGCTCATGATGGGAGTAGCTACCTTGAAGGGGCTGAAGTAGTAACCGTCCGGACGTACATGTTGATTGTACGGATGTGCGAGGAATAAAGATCCTCCGGTTTCGTTCAGAACTAGAACGGACTTGTAAATGGACTGTGTGTCTGACATTGGATTTCATTCTGTGTGATTGATAGACATCAGTTGCATGGCATGAATTGCCTATGTGGCATGCTGAGATGCAGTGATCAAAGCTTTTGTTGAAAAGCAGAGCTTTGTGGAGAATGATCAAAGCAACGCCTGTGTGGCATAGCTTTGTGTATAACATTAATTCATGAGCCTCACACCCCGGTATGAGCCATAAACGAGAGAAGGACATCATGGAGGACATGCGTTTCCTTCTAACTAGGACTGGTGCTTTGGGTTTTGCACGCCCGGGTACTTTACTTATGTGGATGATGGAAAGCGAGGTACATTTTTGTTCGCATTCTTTATTGAAAATAAAACATGCTTTATAAAGAACACATTTTGTTTGCATTCTTTATTGAGAGTGAAATTCACATTTCTATTTGCATCTTTTATTGAAAATAAAACCTTAGATTAAAGAACACATTTTTATTTGCATCTTCCATTGCAAATAAAATATAATGAAAAGAATAAAATTTACTCTTTATTTGCATCCACTAACACAAATATTCACATTGAAAAGAAGTTAATCTTTTTGTTTGCATTTACTATACAAACATTTACATAGCAAATTAAGTCATACCTTTTTATTTGTGTTTTTAACACAAATATTTGTATAAGGAAAGAAATCGTCTTTTTACTCGCATTTATAATGCAAGTATTGCATAAGAAAATAAAACCATTCTTTTTACTCGCATTTATAATGCAAGTATTGCATAAGAAAATAAAACCATTCTTTTTACTCGCATTTATAGTTCAAGTATTGCATAAGAAAATAAAACCATTCTTTTTACTCGCATTTATAATGCAAGTATTGCATAAGAAAATAAAACCATTCTTTTTACTCGCATTTATAGTGCAGGTATTGCATAAGGAAATAAAACCATTCTTTTTACTCGCATTTATAATGCAAGTATTTCGTAGGGAAAATAAAGTCGTTCTTTTTATTTGTGTTTTAACACAAACATTTGCATAGAAATAAAAACATTCTTTTTTTATTTGCATTCATTTTGCAAACATTTGCATAGAAATAAAAACATTCTTTTTTATTTGCATTCATTATGCAAACATTTGCATAGAAATAAAAACATTCTTTTTATTTGCATTCATTACCACAAACATTTGCATAGAAATAAAGCACTCTTTTTAGTTGTGTTCTTAACACAAACATTTGCATAGAAAATGAAGTCATCTTTTTGTGTGTTCTTAACACAAAAATATTACATAGGAATAAATCATCTCTATATTTGTGTTCTTAACACAAATACATATAGGGAAATGAATGCCTTTTTAACTTTGTCCTTTGATACAAATATTAACATAGGATTTAGGTTCATCTTTATATTTATATTTCCAATACAAATATGACCTAGAAATAGAATTCATCCTTTTATTTGTATTCTCCAATACAAATAGGTCATAGAAATAAAAGTGCATCTTCTATTTGTACACTCTATTGCAAATGAAACTTAGAAATAAAAGTTACGTATTTTTATTTACATCCCTCGATGTAAATAAACATGAAAGAAAAGTACAATTTTTTTATTTGCGTTCCACAACACAAATAAGATTTGGAAATAAAATATAAAATTAAGAGTTATATTTCTATGATTGGTAAAACACATTTTGTTAAACATTAAACATGAATGTGTGTGTTAGGTAGACAGTTCATTCTTTACGGGACATGTTACCCATGTTAATATTATCGCCAAATGATTTATATTCATAAATATAAATAAGAATAGCGACAAATCATTATTCAATACTATTAATGATATGAAATGGTTTAAAACTTTATATATATACGATAATCATTTGAAAAGACCGAGTCCATCTCATTTCTAATGATTATACAGCGATATCCAAATTGAAGAGTTGAAGACGACGGTCGAAGACCGACGATCTTCAAGGCGGATGGTTGTATTGCTATTATTGGCCTTGATGGGAGTAGATACCTTGATGGGTTGATGGTAGTGATCATCCGGACGTTCTTGTTGATTGTACGGGTTTGGCTTTCGCTCAGACCCAGAGCATAAGCTAGTAAATGGATGCGTGTCTGACATTGAATTTCGTTCCATGTAAATTACATCGATTTCTGTTAATTTATGTCTGTTTGGTGGTGGAGGATTTATTCTCTACTTAACACCCTGGTATATATTAATAGTGATTGATGGCATGGCGTGATTTGTCAATGTGGCACGCCAAGATGCAACTGATCAAGGCTTTTGTTGAAAAGCAGGGCCTTGTGGTTGATGATCAAAGCATAGCCTATTACGGCATAGCTTTGTGTATATCGTGACTTCGCGAGCCTCACACCCCGGTATGAGTCAAAAACGGGATATGGACCGTAGGGAGTGCACACGTTTCTTTCTAGCTAGAGTGGTGTCAGTGACCTACCAGCCCTGACATTTTACTTATGTGGATGATGGATTTTGAGGCGCCTCGAATTTTTATAGGCCGATAGTGGTCATATTATAGGTTCAAAGGAACCGGGAAGCGTGTGTTCAGGCATAACCAATCCACTGCTGATAGGCGGGGACCGGCCCTACCGCATCCAAGGGTTCACTGCGGGGGATCCTGAGGCATTTTCTAGAGTGTCTCGAATCGGAGAGGAGCTTGCCCCTAGCCTCGACTCATGATGGAAATCCAATTTCCAATACGACCTTGCGGTTTTGATTATAGAACTAGTATGGCGACATAGTAGGATGGGGTACTATGTCGTCTATGATTGATACATTATGATTTAAATGTTTATTATATATATACCCATATATACACACACTAATAATAATAATATCGTTTTCACGTATCAAGCATCTTTTGACCATTATAAGGTAAAACCCTATCCTCTGGTGTGCGTTGCATTGTGTGATGGGACCTGGGTCTTATAATGGTTTCATTTTTCCAAAAAACATTGCGCTGTTTGACGATTTCCTTTATTATTATGCACGGCAATCCATTGGAGTAAACCCGTTCCGCGTTAGCAGCGTGGTCCTTGGATTTGCCTTATTACTATTAGTTAAACTAGTTAAGAATTCTCACACCAATCCCATGACTGACCCGTAGTTTGTTTCACCTTGCGAACTCGGGTGCCCTCTTTCCACACGGGCAGTCGAGTAGCTTTTTGCAGATATCTTTATCTCTTTAGCAGGATCTTGGATCGAAGCTTAAAGCTGTGTCTTGAGCATTGAAGTCTTCCGTTGTGTATTATATTAAATTCTTGTAATATAATCTTCCGTTGTAATATATTTATTCGATGTACTCTGATATTCTGTACTCTGATGTAACGTTATTATAATGTTATAAAAGTCTTTTGTTATTTGTTCTGATGTTGTAGTATGCCCAGAGTTAATGCATTCGAGAATTTCTAACTTTTGGGTCAGACCTGTGTGGTTTATGGTCGATCCAACGGGTAGGAATTGTCGGGTCATTACAGAATAGAGATAATTCGAAAAGAGAGTTATACATTGAAATTCGATTATATCGAAATTTGGGGAAAGTAATATTTGCTTTCCGGTTAAATCAAGAGTTTACTTATTTATTTATAGATGAGCGGTTAGTTATTGAGTTAAATTAAGGATGAAAGTTACATTTTGAAGTTGGATATTCAAGAAGAAAGGAATTTTAACGCTATAGTTAAATCAATGTTTTAAAATTAAGAAGGGGATTCATAAATAGAATCTGAGTTACGTAAGGAAGTTGTTAAAGGTTTGATAGGTGAACTTTGTCTATTTCGAGGTTAGAAATGTTGTTCAGTTAAGGTCTGAGAGGTAATTATACCCGAACTTGATTGACTTCGTTTTTAACTAAGGAATGGGTAAGGTTCGATAGTGAAGATTGATTTAGTGAATTTAGTTAATGAGTGTAATGGTTTAAATTGACTTAGTGATTTTTATTTAACAACTGTTTAAGTCAGATGGATAAAATTTGGTAACATTTTCCAAATATAACCAGAGGTATTTTCTAATCATAGAAAATGAAATGTTAATGAGAAGGAATACTGGAATGACAGTGATACGTGAAATAGAGATGGAAATGTTTCCAATGATTGATGACGTATATTTCCTGAATTTAGAAAATAAGAAATGGTGAGTATATATAAATAGGAAACGAATAAATACATGATTAATATTACAAGAGATAAGTGTTGATTGATGATTGATCGATAGAATTTCCATCTGGAAATGATATCATTGTTTGCACACCTGTTTTTCTTTTATAGTTAAATCACCTACTATCGAAGTTTTTAACCATTTTTCCGTCTTCAATATGGAGAGACCAGGATCAGATTCATCATCTGAAAACCACTCTGTATGGACGTTAACGTTGAGATCAAATGTGATGAAAACCACTGAAGATGGAGTTATGAAAGGGCTATCCCGTTTACAGAATGGTGCCTTCGGTTTGTCCAGTACCAGGACAAACGTGAATGGACGAATGTCTGATAGAGTATATCTAAAGGATCGCGTAAGTTGATCTCTTCAAACGTACTTACGTTTGGTGGCGGAGGAATTCGTTTCTCTTTGCTTTATACCTGTGGTATTTTTGGAGAAATCAATCTATGATTTGACGGGTATGACGATGTGGCATTCAAAGTAAACGAATGTATGATCTGTCAAAGATACGCTATGACCTCAAGCCTCATCAACTGGGAAATGACATAAATCGGGCAGGCAGCATGGCTAAGTGGGTCGCTCCTATTAGGGTGTATATCACCTATCTCGAGAAATCCATTTCATTCTTTATCAATTATTGATGCTATCCCTTTTCGGAAAGACGGTGGGTAGCTCCCAATCGTTGGTGATATACATTCGATACACTCAAGCGAAATGAGTGGTCGGTCATGTGTGGGTCGGGTTGCAAGACGTTCTTGTTGAACCCAGTGTATTCGTCTCTAGAGATACACTATCGGCAGGTGGTCCCATACCTTGTCATAGTCGGAATCCAATCTCCAATAAGTGCCAACGATTTTGTTTGTATACTATATATGTAGAACGTGAGATGTAAGCGTTCTGCTAGATTGTTAATTATTTGTGATTCGACATTATTATAATATCAGAGAAGTATTGATTTCCAAAACTGTTTTGGGTTATCATAAGGTAAAAACCGTCCGTGTTTATGTGTGGATCGGTCTTACGACTACCTTTTCTTTTGAAAAGGATTTTGAAAAGTTAAGCCAAATGATTTGAGTTTACTCACACCAGTCCCATAACTGACCCAGAGTTATTTTCGTTTTGTTTTCCCTAAACTCTTGGGTGCCCAAATTTGTACGGGCAGTCAAGTGGTTCAGGACTTTACAGATGTGCTTGGAGGAGCTTGAAGCAGGAGGCTTCAGGATTTTATGGCTATTGTTATTTCCACTGTGTGTAAGTGTTGTACTCTGATAATGTTACTCCATGTATATACACTGTTTTAGTTCAAAGTTATGTTATAATATATTTTATTCGTTCCGCTGTGAGATTCGTGTTTACTCTAATTGTGTTCTTCTTCTTCTATTCTAATTTTCTATCTTATCTATTATCACCCTCTTACTTCTTTCTATTAATGATCTGGAATGTTCGATACCGGAATAATTGACATGGGTTTTATGTTGATTTTCGGGTTCGAAAATCCCAATTCGTTACAAATCAGCCACTTGCCTTCATAACAAAACATGAAATTTCAATCTTTCGAAAATCATACTAAATGGAATAAAAACTCATAAATCAAAATCCTTATGTATTCGAGATCCTGGAGGGATTCTCTCCATTCTGTTATGCATCTTTTAGGGTTCGACGTTAGTGTTGGCGGGTCGGTTTTGGAAGCCGTGATTTAGGGTTCGATTTATAGGTGTATTGGGGCGATGATGTATTAATCGAATATCGGATTTGGTTTCAAGGGATGAAACCGCACTTGCGGGATTATTTTGAAGGTATTCGATTGAAAGGGGTGTCGCAAATTTTTCCAGTTATCGTCGAACTACTATGGAGATGCATTTAAAATGTGAGGATCGAGATGAGTGAATTTGGTATGGGAAGGAAGAGCGACTGGAGAGAAGAAAGATGGTGGTTTTGGTTTGAAGTTATGTCGAGAGAAGAAGGAGGTCAGCGAGAAGGGAGGTGCTGAAATGGCCAAACAATGGAGCATGTTTTTTCTGGTTCGAGGAAGAAAGGAAAAGGGGGTAAACGGGTCGGTGGGCTTTTGAATTTGAAGCGGGCCGTAAGTTAAAAGGTTAAGCCCAATGAAGGTTTAAAGTTTTGTTTTAAATTAATTTAAATAATGTATGAAATTGTAAATTCAATAACTATATCATACGTTATTAGAATTAGGCAAAACTGGATCTGTTGGGATCGTATGGATGGCGGCTACGCAATTGAATTGACTGAGAGTTAATTCGAGTTCGTTACAATTTATAGCGAAATAAATTGCCTGTCTGAATCAACCAACAGTTATTGTTATTTAATGATGATCATCCAATGTGAGTAAATCTCACTAACTCTGCACAGTTATATTTTTATAACATATTTTTAGAATTGAAAAATGATGATTGATTGATGTGTGATGATTGTTTGGTTAAATTGCTGAAGTATTGGTTGAAATTATAGATAACGATATATATATATAATCGTTAATCATATATTGATTCTGTTTATCAGAATAATTCATATCGAAATGAAATCGATGTTATTATATTTTTTAACATCCATGAATGCAGGGAGATAGGTTAGAGTGATCCAACTGGATTCCTCAATATTTATAATACTGTTTGTTTTCATATGTTATGATATATGATGTGATATATAGTCTGTGATTGATTATGATGACACTAGTCATGTTATTTGGCATTTTAAATACCATATGAAATACTGGAATGTAAAAAGGAAATTTTCAAAGTGAATATTGAAAATGACATATTTATATAAAATGAATAGAATTATATAAAAGGATTAATATAAAATGAATAGAATTATATAAAAGGATTTGTATATATTAAATAGAATTATATAAAGGGAATTATAATGAGATTTAAGTGTTAGAAATAAAAAGGAGATTTGTATGAAATTTTTTGCAAATAAAAATATAAATAGAATTTGGATAATTGGCTTTAAATACGAAATCGGTTACTTAGGATCGCGAAAACCCGGTCGTTACAGTGGTATCAGAGCTGAAGGTTAAGTAGTTACCTTGGCTCAGTGGCGTAACTCAGTAGAGATGGGTTCAGTAATGCCCTAGACTGAGTTGAGTGTATATATACGAGAGAGCGTATGTGTAGATTTTATAAATATTGTTTTATATTGTGGTGGTTTATTGGTTGAGTTGTTTATGAGTTCTGGTCGATCAGTTTGATCCACTGTATCGGTAGGAATTTCTAAACACATGAATACGATGAACTGACACAATATGTTTTGAAATAAGGGTAAATGAAATAATTTTACCCAAATTATATTTTGATATAAAATAAGTATATAATATTGTAAATATTATAAATGCATTGGATGTGTGGTTATTATTATAATCAAATAAGATTATAATTGGAATGGCTATATATATATAATCAATCAGAATTCATATAAGTGAAATATATGAAATCGAATTGAATTAAATCTGAATTTAAAGTCAGAATTTGGAATTAAAATTCCGAAAACATGAAAAGTGTTTGAAAATGGAATTGAATTAAGCATAAGAGAATTTTAAAATCCTAGGAGATTTTAGAAATGTTTTCCAAGCATTGGGAATAGTATTTTGAAATAGATTTCAAAATGGAAGTATTTAGAAATGGTTTTAAAAGTGATATAGTATTGAACTCACTTCGATAGCTGGGAAATAACCCTGATGATGAATCGCAACATCATTAGTGTTCATTTTTTAGTTGCTAAGTGATGGATTACAGATTTTATTTTTGGATTGTTTTTAGAAAAGCAAGTTGTTTTGAATCCTGAAAGGGGATTTCTGGTTTTAGAAAAATCTAAATTGTTTAAAAATCCCTAGGGAAGATTGTTTGAATTAAAAAAAATTAAATTAGAATTTGTAAAAGCAAATAGAAATAGAAAATATCGAATTAGATTGGATTAGAGACAATCCGAAATGGAATTGGACTGGAAAGTTAAGAGTTGATAAGTTAAAAATTTGGAATTTGAGATTGGAGCTTGAATGGAATTTGGCTTGGGTATAAGCAAATGATTTGGTTTTGAGGAAATATTGATTGGAGATTGATTAGGGTGATATTGGTATATGCTGAATTGGTAACAGATGGAAACGATATAACGATATGCCTGACAAAAAGGTACCAGTTTATATTATATATGTGTTTGAGATTTTGATGAGCCGAATTTGGCAAGCTGCTTGGCTGTTTGAATTTCTTTTGGGTTGGAGAAGGCCTAGAGAGGCGAGTTGTAGTTGTACAGATTGAGCTGTACAAAGGAGATGCAGGCGAAATTTCCCAAAATTTTAGGGTGTTAGCAAATTTTCAGAATTTTAGAAAACTTTAGTTAGTTAGAATGAATTGATGTTTAATTGAAATTAATTGGTTCGGTTGAAACTGAAGTAAGAAGTGAACAAATATTTTTTAACCAGTAAATAGGGTTTTTTTTCTACCTTAGCAATTTCGAGGACGAAATTATTTTAAGGGGGAAGAATGTAACGTCCCATATTTTTACAGTATAACAATTAATTTATTTAATTATTTAAATAGTGTTTAGAGATTTAAATGGTCATTGAATTAAATAATAGTGAACATTTAATTAATATGAATAATAGAATAATATATTTAATTTCGAAATAGTCAGAAATAATGGAATTCACAATATTGTGTGAATTGGTATCATTTATAATATATAATTCAATATAGAATTGAATTATAATAACAAATATATTATTTAAATGAAGTTTGAACGTATAATTATATTACAATTATAATCGAGCTCGAAATGGCGCGGTAGTTTGTAATTTGGCTATTCGAACTTTAAACGAATATACAGAATCCGTTTCAAACCGGATTTCTGTGAAACAAGAAACATTCAGAGCTGGTGAAGTATATTTTTCTAATGGAAGAGAAAAATCAGGATTTCATTAGGTAGATTTTGATTTATTTCCAAATCAAATTTTCAAAAAGTCGCTATGGAATTCCTTTACAATTTATAACAATATATTTATATTATAAAATGATTTTTAATATAAATTGAATATTGATTTAACCTGGATTTGAAATGTCGAGTTATAAATTCAAACAGAAATATTTTGGAGCTGTATTATATTCTGTGTGAATATATAAACAATAATATTAAATTGTTTTTATTTAATTTAATTGTTTTTAAATATATTAATATTTAAATGGATTCATTTAGAGCTTTAAAAATAGCCATTTTTGCAAACGACCTCCGTTTTCGACGAAACTAATTTTGTTGGATCCAGAATATTAAACAATTGTTAAATTTCAATTTTTGTGATTTTTGAACTCAGTATGTGGCCATACGGATTTTTAATGTGAAAAACAGTCAGTATTTTGACGGTTAAAAATACGCTGTGTGAGCAAACAGAGTCGGAATTCGATGAAACTAGTTTCGTTGGGTCTGCAATGTCAAACTCTAGTTGTATGTCCATTTGCATGATTTTTGGACGTTGTATGTGATCATAGGATTTTCTTTTAAGTGATAAAGGGAGCTAATTATCGAATATAAAAATCATCAATCTTCTTCTACAAGCTAAATCTATCCTATAAATAGTCATCATCCCTTCTAACCCTAGGTTGATATTTTTCGGTGGTCAAACTAAAATCAGCCGCTAGTCTTCATATCAAAACTTGAAATTTCAATCTTTCAAAAATCATAACAAATTTATGTAAAAATCCATAAATCAAAATCCATATGTATTCGAGATCCTGGAGGGATTCTCTCCATTCTGTTATGCATCATTCAGGGTTCGACGTTAGTGTTAGTGGGTTGGTTTTGAAAGCCATGATTAAGGGTTCGATTTATAGGTGTATTGGGGTGATGATGTGTTAATCGAATATTGGATTTGGTTTCAAGGGATGAAACCACACTTGTGGGATTATTTTGAAGGTATTCGATTGAAAGGTGTGTCGCAAGTTTTTCTAGTTATCGTCAAACTACTGTAGAGACGCGTTTAAAACGTGAGTATCGAAATGAGTGAATTTGGTATGGGAAGGAAGAGCAACTGGAGAGGGAAGATGGTGGTTTTGGTTTGAAGTTTTGTTGAGAGAGGAAGGAGGTCAGCGAGCAGGGAGGTGCTAAAATGGCCAAACAATGGAGTATGTTTTTAGCTAGTTTGAGGAAGAAAGGAAAAGGGGGTAAACGGGTCGGTGGGCTTTTGAATTTGAAGTGGGCCGTAAGTTAAAAGTTTAAGCCCAATGAAGGTTTAAAGTTTTGGTTTAAGTTAATTTAAATAATGTATGAAATTGTAAATTCAATAACTATATCATACTTTATCAGAATTTGGCAAAACTGGATTTGTTGGGATCGTATGGATGGCGGCTACGCAATGGAATTGACTGAGAGTTAATTGGAGCTCGTTACAATTTATAGCGAAATAAATTGCCTATCTGAATCAACCGACAGTTATCGTTATTTAACGATGATCGTCCAATGTGAGTAAATCTCACTAACTCTGCACAGTTATATTTTTTTAACGTATTTTTAGTTGAAAAATGATGATTTATTGCTGTATGATGATTGTTTGGTTGAATTGCTGATGTATTGGTTGAAATTATAGATAACGATATATATATAATCGTGAATCATATACTGATTGTGTTTATCAGAATATTTCATATCGAAATGAAATCGATGTTATTATATTGTTTAACATTTGTGAATGCAGGGGAGGCAGGTTGGAGGGATCCTACTGGATTCCTCAATATTTATAATACTGTTTGTTTTCATATGATGTGATATATAATCTATGATTGATTATGAAGACACTGGTCATGTTATTTGGTATTTTAAATACCATGTGAAATACTGGATTGTAAAAAGGAATATTTCAAAATGATTATTGAAAATGACATATTTATATAAAATGAATAGAATTATGTAAAAGGATTTATATAAAATGTATAGAATTATATAAAAGGATTTATATAAAATGAATAGAATTATATAAAAGGATTTGTATAGATTAAATAGAATTATATAAAGGGAATTATAAATGAGATTTAAGTGTTAGAAATAAAAAGGAGATTTGTATGAAAAATTCTGCAAATAAAAATATAAATAGAATTTGGATAATTGGTTTTAAATACGAAATCAAACTGTTTTGATTATATAAAGAAATATTATTCACATTCTATGTGAAAAATTAGATTAAAGTAAATATTTTGTAAATAAAATATTATAAAGGAATTTGGGGTTTGAATTAGGAATTTAAATGGAATTACTGAAATCAGAAATTGACTGGAAATTAGTTGAGTTAAATGGCTTTCTGGGTATCGATCTTATGTTGGTTTCGGTCTTCGGGGTTTATGCTTGGGAAGTTGTTCTCTTACTAGTTTACAGTTAGAGACTGATAGAGGTAGGAAGATATTGATGCGTGAATCAGAAATGGAAACGTTTTCCAAAGTTAATAACGTATATTTTCGAAAATTAGAAAAATAAGGATTTGATGAATATATGGAAACGAGAAACGGGGAAATGAATAAATGTTGATTGATGATTAATCGATAGAATTTCCATCTGTTAATAATATCATTGTTCGCACACATATTTTTCTTTGATAGTTAAGTCACCGACTATCAAAGTTTTTGACCATTTTTCCGTTGTCAATACGGAGAGGCCAGGATCAGATTCATTATCTAAAAACCACTCCATATGGCATTAGCGTTGTGAATCAAATATGATGAAGATAATTGAAGGCGGAGTTATGCAGTACTTGAATGTTTGAATAAGCATAGGCTTTGAGTTTGAATTTTTCACGCAAATTAGGAAAAGTTGCATGAGATTATGCAATTTTTATAATATAATTGCAGTGGTGTCTGTAATTTTTTTAGAAAATTTTAGAAACCCGCTGAAACGTGCTTCTTTTTTTTTTTTTTTGAATCTTTTTCAGTTCTCTCTCATGAATATGATGATGATTATGTGTAGAATCAAATTTTAAAATTTGGTAAATTTTTACATTGTTTTTTGTTTTGTTTTTTTATGATTTTCAAAACACACGGGCCTAATTTATAGAGTTTTAAGACAGGGATTTTTTTTTGTATTTTGAAACTTAAACTGGACCTGAGCCAACATATCCCTAAGTTAAATTTTTTTTAGATTGGCAATTATTGTAATTTAGAGTGAAACTTTAAAAAGGAAAATTCTAGATTAATTTGAATTTAATATTTAATCTTGAGGTAAATCCATTATTTTGGAATATAAATTATAATTAAATGTAACATATTTTGCCGAATGAAACCAAAGTTTGAATCGAATTCTACGTTGGAATGGAACTAGTACACGGGAACTTGAAAATTTATGAATTTCAATTAGACATGAAATGCGTAGATTATGCTAATTGAGCTCAACACCTCCCAAGCACAAACCTGAAGGCCAAAACCAACATCAGGTAAGAAGATAAGAGATATCTCCTTCAACGTCGAACAATCCACACAAGACGATACGAGCAAACAATAACATCCATGACTCGGGCTATCACAGCCTGCCTTGCCTTGAGACCATCGTTAATCGTATGGCTAACCCATTTAACAACCCAGAATTTTAGCCGTTAATTTAAAATCATTTAAAACTCATTTAAATTTTATATTGGTAATATTACAGGATTTTTATAAGGGATTTATTAGTTTAAACGAAGTTGAACGCATAAATCATAATTAAATTTTAGTTTTGAAATTCAAGTTTAAGATTTCGGATATATTTATTTTGGAGTTATATAATGTTTTATTCGAATAATAATAATTTATTATTATTAAACTGAGTTGTTTTAGATTTATTTATATTTTAGACCTTAAAAATAACCTTTTTGCAAATGAACCCCATTTTCGGCAAAATGGGTTTCAAGATATCTAGAATGTTAAGTTATCGCTCGATTTCTAATTTGGCTACAATCGAAACTTGTATATGATTGTACGAAATATGTCAAAGGTTAATGGTGTTATATTATAAAATAAGTGTCCTTTCCAACAAATAAAAAAACGAAAACAAAGTCTTCCTATATCATTTTAAAATCCTGGCTCAGTTAAAAGTTACAACCGACCAAATCCTTTCAAATCTAAAAGGAAATCCGGATCAGATATTATATGGACTAAATCAACTGTACATGTCAAATAATCAAAGTTACTTTTGTTAAATCAAAACAAATATTTGAACATAGCAAAATCCTATCATGAATCCATGTAGTCTTTGGTATGCGGAAAAATCTTACCCAACATGTTGTTTCCTTCCATTCGAAGCCGGGTTACCAACACATATATAAAAGAAAAGGAAAAATATTCATCACTTTGGACACTCAAATATTCCGGCTATACAACACTAGTAAAATATATAGATATCCTGCCATTTGGTTACCAACCATGTGCTTTTCTTTCTGATCGAACCACGTGAAGACTGGTAATTGGAAGAAAAAGAAATCTCTGTCACTAAAAATGACAACCACGTTCTTTTACTTGGCAACCAAACCTCCTTTTACTTGGCACCCAAACCTCCTTAAATTATAAATACTTCTACCGCTTCTCGTTTATCCATTCGAAGAGAAAGCTGAAATAAAACCAACGGCCACGAATTTTCTGTAACAACCCGGAAAATATGAGTCAGTTTAAAAATTTTAATTTGGCTATTTTTGTGGATTTTAAATATTTAAAATAAATATTTTAAATAATAGCGATGAAAAGTATGTTTGAATCGATGTTTGAAAATAAATATAATTATTTTAAATTATAAACAAGGCCTAAAATTGCGCGGCAGTTTCAAAATTTCAATTCAAACTTTGACTGACTGTACCGGGTGCAAAATAAAATGGATTTTAGTGAAATCAAAAATATTTAAATCTATTAGTGAATATCTTTCTAACGAATCTGAAAAATCGAAGTTTCATAGTGGAGTCAAAAGTTATGGCCAAATGAATTTTTAGAAAGGTCACTATAGAATTTATATAGCCCGTGAAAATAGACATTTTGCAAATGAAATCGGAATTCGACGAAACCACTTTTGTTGTATCCGGGATGTCAAATTATTACTAGGTTTCAAATTTCATAATTTTTGAAGCTAATATGTGAGCTTGGCAAAGAAAAATGTGTTTTGGTCAATTACAGTTAAATTGGATCGATCAGAAAATGGCCATTTTTCAAACGGTATCAAAATTCGATGAAACTAGTTTTTTTGGGACCGTATCGTCAAAACATAGCTAGATTTATTTTTCGGGAATTTTTAGAATCAGTATGTGGCCCCGGCAAATTGAAACGTACGTTCAAATCGAATATTGAATGTTTTATATTTTAATTTGAAGGAAAACTGACTAAAACATTCGAATGGGCCTACGAAACATATCCCATTGTGTTCTGAATGGGGGTTTATAGCTAGGGACAATAGTCGTTGGGTTTGGATTGGAGTTTGTATGAGACAAGGGCTATTTTCGAATTTTTAAAAATATATAAATAAAAGGAAAAATCTCATTGGCCCAAACAACTTTCTCTCTCCCCGTAATCGTTCCAGGCGATGACGGAAAGGGGTTTAAACCTTCTCTCCTGAAATCCGATCAATCCACGCAATAGAATCACGAGCGCCAGTGGAGTTTTTCGTAGTTCTTCCAATTCCCTTCAAATCCATATAAGATTTGAAATTTATCGTTGCTTCATTCTGGAGTTACGAGTCTCGAAAGTCGAGCCCTTTCCAGCGCCGCTGCACCGCCTATAGGCTACTGAAGTGGGCCCCGCTTCAGGCGCCAGTGCACCTCTCTCCCCTCTTCATCGCTGCGAAGGCCGATCGTCGATCCGCTTCACCGTTTGATCGAAAAGTTCAAACCTAGTTTTGAAGAATATTGAAAGGTAACGGCTGATATTATTTGAACTGTTTTATAACACTTTCAAACGCTGTGGTTTTTTATTTCACAATAAAAATCATCTCTTTTTCATTTGTGGTCGAAATCCAGTGAAACAAGAGACACCGGGACCGTGTGGACGTCTTCTACATTTTAGAAGAGACCGCAAATTTTTCTGAGCCTTCTGCTATTTTTGGTGGAGTGGAACTCAAGGTGAGATTTCTAATTTATAAACGATATGGAAAACAACGATGCATAAATTATATAGTCGATGTATGAGTTATATAAGCATTGTACATCTCATGTATAAGCGTTGTATAAGTTGTATGTTCGATGTATAAGTTACATATGCGTTGTAAAAATTATATATGCGTTGAAATAAATTGAAATGAAGTGAAATGAAAGTGAAATATATTCATATACGACTATATATATACTCCCCTCGTCCACAGACCATGGACGATATATATTAGTTGTGATATTGTTTGGATTAGTTGATGTGAAATTGGTGAATACCATGAACGGTTTATTGGGAATGATTGATTGTGATTGAAATCCCAATAGGACTAGTGTAATATCCCGTATTTTCTAGCCATTTATTTGAAATATTTTATTTATTTAAAATATTTATTTGAGTTTAAATAATGGGATTTGACCATTTTAATTAAAATATTTAAATTATATTAATAATATATTTTATTTTTGGGATCATTTATATATTATAACGATTCATTTAATTAAACAAAATGATTTCTAAATATTTTGGATACCGTGTAATTTGGATTTTTCATATAAATGATTTTTGGATAGTTATATATACTGATTGAAATAAGGAAATTTTAAATAAATTGTCTAATATTTATTTGATAGAAATATGAATTATTCGTATTATTTTAATCCAAATAATATAGCTATTTTTGAGACAAGGGTGACAGATTTTAATAAAATCAGTTTCATAAGATCAATAGTATTATTAAATGAAGGGTCATTCTCGGAACCATAAAAGCATTTAAAGACAGAACTGGAAATTTATATAACAGGAACCATAAATGGCAAGATTTAATTCAAGAAAGAAATTGGCGGAAAATTTAACCTTGAACTGAAATAAAGGTTGCATCTGAAACTAAAAAGAAAAGAAAAGATTTGAATTAAATTACTTTTTGATTCTTCACGTACCAACCAACCAATATATGAATCTTTATATATACAGCCCATGCGCAGTTTGAACAAATCAAACAATTTAGATTATACCCTCCTAGGCCAAAACTCATATATTGCATATCCTAAAATTGCTCAAAGTACATTGCAATATAAATCAAGAATTCTGCTACTGTACACTTGAGCACAAATTGTTGAATAAATAAATCCAGAACAGTAAAGAAGAAGAGAAATAATGTACATTTGATTTATCAATACATATATGTACAAAAATTTCATATACAATCATTATTATTTAAAAAATGGAAAGAAATCTACAAAATATACAAAGGATTCATTGTACAATTTGATTTCAACATGTCTGGTCCCTTTCGAGTAACAGTACAAATTATTTCTCCAAAAAAAAGCAAGGATACGAATCTGAATAAATGAAAGAAAATCCAATAAAATCTTCTCACAACCTCAATCTTCGTCACCAACAAATCAACCTGAAAAGGAAGAAAGAAGGGCTATGAGTAGCTGGAAATTTTGTATGGGTATATGTAAAAAGTTGAATAAATAAATGAAGAAAAAGGGGAACAGATGCAACAGAAGAAAAAAAACAGATATATGTATGTATGAACAGAGAATCAAATCCTTAGACAAAATCTGTACCACATGGAAGTAGCAAAAACAAAACAGCTAATACAACAGCTATGCAAAATAGTAAAATGAACATATTTTACACCATCCAATCTATGTAGACAATTCGAACAACAAGGAGAAAAGTATAAAGAGGTACCACCAAATCTTTATACAATCAAAATAGGTAATATATGTTTATATATATATATATATATAATCAGAAAATCACATAGGATAGCTGTTCTGCTATTCCAATACATATTTGGAATTGAAATAAAATAATGTAATGGCAGACAAACAATACCATGTGAAATATCTATAGATGTATAGCCTAAACCATAGGGACAGTTGAGAAGGAGTGCACATGGAGGAAAAATTCTAACAGGAAAGCGATGGGAGGAAAGCGAGGGGTATGTCTGGCGCGATTGTTGCTGAGGCAGGTCGAGGGTTCTTTGTGGGTTGGCGGAAGCTAGAAGGCGGAGTCCGTGCTGAAGAAGGTAGCGATGGAAGGGGTTAAGTTCAAGGACGTAGGGTTTCGGGTTTTCTCCATTTTTGGAGTGTCGGCGGAGCAATTGAAGATGGATGAGGGTTTGAGAATGAAGAGGAACCGATAGTTTTAGGGTTTTAAGTGAATGAGGGTGCGGGCTTTAATCATTTGGGTGGGCTGGGCTAGACAAGGTATGGCCCAAATATTATTTAAACTAGAGTAAATTTAATTTAAAATTGTTTTATAACTTAGAATCTAAATATCGTGTACGTTTATGGTCAGAATTCGACGAAACGAAAAACGTTGGGACCGTGATGACGAGTGCTACGCGATGGATGAGGACTGAGCAGGGCAGGCAGCAGATGGATTTTTTTCAGATAAATGAAACATCGTTTAATTCAACTGAAACAAGCAGATTTAACGACGGAATCAAAAACAAAAGTGAGTTAAACTCACTCAGTTATTCCCGCTTATAAGTTATAAGTTGGGTTTATATTTTTTTTGTTATGGTTGCTAGTGTTTTGACTGGTTGTTGATATATACTCATATATTGTTGAACTGATGAAATTAATCGTTGTTTAATTTCAGTAAAATCCAAATCGTTATTTTTAACGATTGATTCC
Source organism: Allium sativum (assembly GCA_030737875.1). NCBI lineage: Eukaryota > Viridiplantae > Streptophyta > Magnoliopsida > Asparagales > Amaryllidaceae > Allium > Allium sativum. The sequence continues at coordinate 268,216,447 of CM060909.1, read as the reverse complement.
AATTGAGGTAAGTTACCTTATTGGTCACGTTTATAAAATAAACGTGTTTTTAATAAATGAATTGTTTGATTGATTGTTGTGGTTGATATTGAATTGCCGTCATAAACTGTTATGAGGCCATTATTGAATTGTTTTGATTAATTGCTGAATATTAACCTAAATTCACCATTTGTTTGGTTTAAACCAATGGGTACTATCGGTTGAGTAGTTGACAATACATGGCCTTTGAATTAACCGTTTTATAAATATCGATCTACCGTTAGGAAAATCGACGAGATAAAGTTATAAAATTTATTTTATAACTAAAAATAGATTTTTAAACCTATTATTTGAATTAAAGTTTGTAAAAGAAAATAAATATTTACTATTTATTAATTGAGTTTACCATTATTTTATAATTGACTTTATAAAGGAAATTTCTGATATCTATCAGATTTGTAGAAATTAAATAAATGTTATAGTTAAAACACCGACAATCAAACCTGACCATACGATCGTTGGTACGGAAAGACCGGGATCGAATATATATTCGAAAACCATTCCGACCAGCGAATGCGTGAAAGAATATTATCGAAGATGGAGCAATGGAAGACCGTTGATCTTCGTGAGCGGAAGAACTACTGATTGGATTTCTCTGGTTTAGCGGCCGGAGATATTTCAACAGTGATTCTGTCGTGATTGGAATCTATGGATTGCAAGGACTTCTCACTACTGATCTGTAGGGTGATTCCTGGGATGTGGTAGGAGGGTGCCTTCGGTTCATCCTGTTCCTGGATGACTTGTATGGACGAGTGTTTGACAGAGTATTTCCAAAGGGGATTATGTACGTTGATTTCTTCAAACGTATCATAGTTGGATCGCTCCCGACTAGGGTATTTTTGTGGACGTCAACTAGTGATATCTGATGGATCTGACGATGTGGCATTCAAAGTGAATGATGACCAAAGGTTCAAAGTAAATTCTGGCCTCAAGCCTCATCAACCGGGAGATGACAAAAATCGGGCAGGTAGCATGGCTATGTGGGTCGCTCCCATTAGGGTGTATGATCACCTATCTAGAGGAATTCCATTTGTTTCTTAAATCTATATTCGATGTTGTCCCTTTTCGGGAGGCGGTTGCTAATCCCAAATGTCGGTGATATACATTCGATACACTCAAGCGAAATGAGTGGTCGGTCATGTGTGGGACGGGTTGCAAGACCTTCTTGTTGAACCCAGTGTATTCGTCTCTAGAGATACACAGTCGGAAGGTGGTCCCATACCTTGTCAAGTTGGAATCTAATCTCCAATAAGCGCCTGCGGTTTTGGTTTGTATACTATATATGGGGAGCGTGAGATGCAAGCGTTCCTCTATTTGTTATTTACTTGTATTTAGACATTATTATAATATTAGAAAAGATATTGGTTTCAAACTGTTTTGGGTTATCGTAAGGTAAAAACCATCCGTGTTTATGTGTGGATTCGGTCTTTCGATTATCCTTTTCTTTGAAAGGATTTTGAACTTGAAAAAAATCATGATTGGATGATTTACCCTTAATACTGTGCGAGTTTATCTCACTCTAGTTCACCAGACTGACCCGGTGTTTTGTAAATGCTCGGGTTAGCCCGAAGTGTACAGGTTCAGGTTATCGAATGCTGTGAAGAGACGGGCTAGAGGAGTTCAGACGAATGATATTCTTCCGCTGTGTTGTATATAAGGGCAGATTATTATAACTGTCCAGACGTGTTCATGTACTCTGATGATTGTAAGTTTTATTTATAGCTCTCAATAAAGATTTATTTCTATATTATATTTTGTTCTGCTGCGATGTGAGACGCTGTGTTGGTGTTGGTGTTGGTGTTGGTTCTTCTTCTTCTTCTATTCTTATATTTCTTTCTTTCTTATCTCATCCTCTAATTTCTTTCATTTACAATCCGGTGTTCTCGGTGTCTGAAAGGTCGGCATGAGATATGGTAAGATATTTATGTCGATTTTCGGGGCTGATAACCCTGGGTCGTTACAACTAGTATATGGGAAAATTCGCCTGCGTGCGAACTAGATATTGAAAATCCCCATTGTCAAAAACCGCGAGATTTTAAGGTAGAGCGAGGAGCCGTACTAAGGACGATCCCGGTTTTAACTACCCTGCCGTTATGCTACCGAAATTTTCAATAATATTCATGTGTTAGAATTATTTTCATGTGTTGAAACTATATTCATGTGTTGAATAGAAATTCATGTGTTGAATAGAAATTCGTGTGTTGAATAGAAATTAGTGTGTTGAATAGAAATTCATGTGTTGAATAGAAATTCATGTGTTGAACGACAGTCGTGTTTTGAAATAATTTGTTTTATAATAAAAATCACATTTTTATCATCTATATGAACTATATAAAATAGTCGTGTTTTGAAATAAATTGTTTTATAATAAAAATCACATTTTTGTCATCTATATGAACTATATAAAATAGTCGTGTTTTGAAATAAATTGTTTTATAATAAAAATCACATTTTTATCATCTATATGATCTATATAAAATAGTCGTGTTTTGAAATAAATTGTTTTACAATAAAATCACATTTTTATTATATACATGAATTGTTAAAAATAGTGAAGTGTTGAAATAAACGTCTGTTGGACAAAAATATCATTTTTATCAAATGTATCAAATGAATATGGTTTTGAAATCGAAGAATAGATTATATTTATATATATATAAATATAATTAAAATAAATCGAATAACGAAGCTGCAGATCGTGTTTTGAAATCGTGATTTCAAATGATTAGTGCAGGAGATCCGACCATCGGATTTTCCCGAAACCGAAACCGTTGGGTTCGCTTTGGAAATATCTTTCCAATGACACCAACTTTGTAAAGATCCAACGGTTGGATTGCCTGGAATGTTTAATTCAAATCCAAAGAAAAACAGCGCCAGGATCGATTATATTTCTATATATATATATATAATTTAATTAAATCGAATAACGACGCTGCAGTTCGCATTTTGAAACCGTAACTTCAAACGATTATTGAGGGAGATCCGACCATCGGATTTTCCCGAAATTGAAACCGTTGGATTCGATTTGAAAAGATCTTTCTAATGGTATAAAATTTATGAAGATACAATGGTTAGATTACTAGATATGCGCAAATCAAATATGGAGAAAAACAGCACCACGACCGCGTTATGGCCTGAAGCGTCGTTTGAATGAATTGGCTATTTTAAAATAAATAAAAATAGCAATAAATAGTGATAAAATATTATAAACGATATGGAATGGAAATAAACTGAATTTGCTCGGTTTATGTGATATTTGATGGTTGAATGTGTTTGGCGTGAAAATTACATTAAAGAACAGAATTAGTGATATCGAATAATTTAACCATTGAAATGAATTTATTTGAAATTCTAAACATACGTGAATTATTTGAAAAGGCCGAGTTGATTCTCATTTCAAATAATTGATCGACGATTGAAAGTCGAAGATTTGAAGACTGTGCAAGATCGATGATCTTCACGTCGAATGGAGGGGTTCTATTGATGCTCATGATGGGAGTAGCTACCTTGAAGGGGCTGAAGTAGTAACCGTCCGGACGTACATGTTGATTGTACGGATGTGCGAGCAATAAAGATCCTCCGGTTCCCTTCAGACCCAGAACGGACTTGTAAATGGACTGTGTCTCTGACATTGGATTTCATTCTGTGTGATTGATAGACATCAGTTGCATGGCGTGAATTGCCTGTGTGGCATGCTGAGATGCGATGATCAAAGCTTTTGTTGAAAAGCAGGGCTTTGTGGAGGATGATCCAAGCAACGCTTGTACAGCATAGCTTTGTGTATAACATTAATTCACGAGCCTCACACCCCGGTATGAGCCAGAAACGGGAGAAGGACATCAGGGAGGACATGCGTTTCCTTCTAGCTAGGAGTGGTGCTTTTGGTTTTGCACGCCCGGGTATTTTACTTATGTGGATGATGGAAAGCGAGGCCTCGGTTTGTTTCGGTGTCTTTAGAGCCGATGGTGTGGTCGGATATGACCAGTGACGCACCATAAGGCGAGGAAACGCAGTGTTCAGGCATTTTAATCCACATCGGTGGACCGACCCTGACGATCCAAAGGCCGACCTGAGTCTGGGTCCTGAGGGGCGGGCTAGAGCGTCTCGAATTCGGTAAGGACTTTCTTTTGCCTTTGTTCATGATGGAAATCCAATTTCCGAATACGACATCGTGCAGTTTTGATTGTATACCTATATATGGCGACATAGTGGTATGGGGCATTAATGTCGTCTATGATTGATACTTATGGTTTGAAATTGTTTTTGAAACATATAAACACTAGTAATAATATCAAATGCTTTTGTTTTATTCGTATCAAGCATATTTTGGCCATTATAAGGTAAAACTCTATCCCCCGGTTTGTGTTGCATTGTGTGATGGGAACTGAGTCTTATAATGGCTTCATTTTTATAAAAAGCATTGCGAGGTTTAAAAGATTTATTTGTTTTAAAGCACTGGCAATCCAATGGAGTAAACCCGTTCCGCGAAAGTGGCATGGTCCTGTGATTAGCCATATTGTAAAGTGTGTTAAGTAGATTTCTCATACCAGTCCCATGACTGACTCGTAGTTTGTTTCACTTGCAAACTCGGGTGCCCCTTTTTCTACACGGGCAGCCTTGTATTCAGGTTTTAGCAGGCTCTTTCTGGATAGCTGGAGCTGAAGATGGATTCTATCATTTATCTCTTTTTATGCTATTCAGCTCCTGTTGTACATATTATGTTTTCTTTTCCGCTGTAGACATTTTATGTATAACTGAATTGTATTTTGTACTAAGTATGATCCTATATACTGTGGAACTATGATGATTTTATTTTTCCAGTGTATTATATTGTACATTATTTGATTTATTTATTTATGTTCTGCTGTTATCTGTTTATGTGTTATATTCCAAAGATTACCCTTGCCTTCGTGTTACGGGGTTTGGGGTCGTCACAAACGTGGTATCGGAGCTTTGGTTAAGCTTAGTTCTGGAATATAACATATTAACGAATTCGTCAGAAATAGAACCTGTAGTGTTCTAGGACGAAAAACTCATTAGATAGAATCAGTAATGTCATAGTATGAGTATAGCGGAATGAAATACACCTCGATAGACACATTTACATTCAAGTATATGTCTCTATGCTTTATAATATCTTTTCTGTTGACCTGACACTTGGTCTGCTATTTGCAGAAGTACTAGAAAATGACTGCCAGAAACAGAAGGAATGCAGATCCAGATATAGAAGCTCTATTTATGAAATATAGAAATCTCGGTGGAGTACCATTCTCAGGTAATGAATCTATTATCCAAACACAAGCATGGGTGCGCTCTACGGAGAAAATCTTTGAAGGTTCAAACCTGAGGGATGACCAGAAAAGATTTATAGCATCTTGGGTACTCAAAGATGAGGCTTTGTTCTGGTGGGATTCAATTGTTAAAGATAATCCAGAAGGTGATATCACCTGGGATAGATTCAAAGAGCTTTTCAGTGAAAAATTTATTCCTCCAGAAGCAACTAAGCGGTTATGTGATGAATTCTAATATTTGATACAAGGAGATATGGATATCCCAGAATATCATAAGAGATTCAATGAACTTTCTCATTTTTCCCCTCATCTAATCCAAGATCCAAAGAGGAAGAATCTGAGATTTATTTATGGTCTTCTGTAATAACCCGGAAAATCTGGGCCAGTTTAAAATTTTTATTTTGGCAATTTTAGCGAATTTTGATTATTTAAAATAGATTATTTTAAATAAAATAGACGAGAAATTTATTTTGAATATAATTAGAACGTATATATTATATACGCCGTCGTTAGAATATAAATAATTATTTATAATTATAAATGGAATTGAAAATGGCGCAGTAGTTCGATAATTCGATTTCAAACTTCAATTGAATGTACCGGGTGCAAAACAATCCGGATTTTAGTGAAACCAAAAATAATGGAATCTAATTGATAATATCTTTCCAACGAATCCGAATAATCAAGATTTCATATCGGGAATCAAAAGATATGTCCAGTTGAAAATTCTGAATAGTCGCTATGGAATTCAGGCCCTTAAAAATGGGAATTTTGCAAACGACCTCGGATTTCGACGAAACCAGTTTTGTTGGGTCCGTGATGTAAAGTTATGGCTAGGTTCCAAATTTCATAATTTTCTGAATCAATATGTGAGCGTGGCAAAGGAAAACGCGTTTGACAAGTTTCAGTTGATTCTAATCGACTGGAAATTGGCCATTTTTCAAACGATCTCAGAATTTGACGGAATTAGTTTTATTAGGACCGTATCGTCAATACGAAGCTAGAAAATATTTTTCTGGAATTTTTAAAGTTCGTATGCGACCCCGGTAATTTGAAATGTACGTTTAAAATTCAATATAGTGATTTAAATGTAAATTTAACGGAAACTAATCGAAACGATTAAATCAACTTGCGATAAATATCCCATTGTGTTCGAAATGGGGGTAAAACGCTATGGACTGCAGGCGGTAGGCCTCGTTTCGAGGCCGTATGTAAAAGTCAACCTTTTTGCAAAAATTAAATAATAAAAAAAAATATTCTTCCCTCCTTTTCTTCATTGCCCCCCCCCCCCCCCGTTCATTATAATTTCAGAAATGGAAGAAAAAAAAAAACCTGAATCGAATCAAGGCGCCGCCCCCCCCCCCAGACATCGCCGTCGCCTCACCCCAAAGCCACCGCCTCCCTCAATCGAAGACCCAGACCCCTCGAAACCGACGAAGACCCCGAAGCCCTGAACACTACCGCCTCCGCCTCGAACCCATCGCGACGCCACCAGACAGCGCCACCGCTCCGCCTTGTTCGAAGCCACCTCCGTCGATCTGTGGAAAACCCCCTCCCCTCGCCGTAAGTTTTTTTTTTATTTATTTTATTTGTATTTTATATAAACAGAAAAGAATTTTAAAACTGGTTTTATAAAAAAAATAAAAGTATAAAACTGATTTGTTTTTAAAAGTATAAAACTGATTTGTTTTTAAAAGTATAAAACTGATTTGTTTTTAAAAGTATAAAACTGATTTGTTTTTAAAATAAAAACTGATTTTGTTTTAGATGTTAAAACTGATTTTATTTTAAGATTTTAAAATTTGAAAAGATATGATTTTTAATTGAAAAGATATGATTTTTAGATTTTTAAAGGATTAAAAATATGATTTTTATATTTTTAAAGTATTAAAAATATAATCTTTACTATATATATGATGTAAAAATATGATTTTTGTTTATGTAGAGGATTAAAAATATAATTTTTACATGATAGAAATATTAAAAATAGCATCTTTATATGTGTAGAAGAATAAAGATGAGATTTTTATAAAGATGAAATCTTTAAATTTGAAAAGGCGAAGTCTATTGTTTTTATAAAGGCGAAAACTTTATATGGAAAATAGCGTGATGAAAATATAATTTTTATCTATATAACATAGTAATAAAAGAGTAGATTTTTATATATTGAATAGCGAAATAAAATGTGGCTTTTATTTTAAAGACATCAAAATATAAAAATGTGATTTTTATATATATAGTGACTACGGGCAACGAAGTTGGCAAAAAGGCAAAACGACGAAGACTTCTGCAAATGAAGTGCCGTGGAGCTTGGATAGCTTTCTGTGAGAACTTCTCACCTTTCAATTTCATTTCTATTTATATATATATATATATACTAGGATGCAGACGGTGCTTAGTAGCACCCGACACAATCGTCCACAGACCATGGACTTGTTTGTTTGGTTGCATAGGTTAGTTATATGATTTGATTTGAAATTGAATTGTTTGGTGAATTGAATGGTTTGATTTATGTGTGAATGGCGTGGGCCTTCACTAGACCGGGGATAAGGCTAGGCCTTGTCCCGTTTCTAGTATCGTGCCGTTATGCCGCCGAAATTTTCTAAAATATGTTAGAAAAATAAAAATATCATTTTATTTAAAGAATGAACTGAATAGAAATTCATATGTTGGAATAAAATGTTTTATCGTTAAAAATATAATTTTTAACGTGAATGTGAACAAATAAATATTCATTTACAAACCAGACGGTTTGTTTATGTACACCTATTTGAAGGACATTGATTGGGACGATAAATTTTACACATCGCCCAACTGCACGAATAAAATATTTGTTTGATTGTTTGAAACCCCACACGGGTGTTGGGATGAAATTTGAAGTTCACTCATCCCGATTGAATAAATATGTCGATCGATGGATTGACAGGCTGTTATAAGCGTTAGATATCTATATTTGATGCTTATACAGTGTAGTGCACTTTGGTTGATGGTTGATTATTTATCGTTGCTGTTATATACATGTGTTGTATGAAAATCCATATAATTAACATTATATGGTGATTGATTGGGCCTCATTCCAATTTGAAAATTAAAGAATATTATAAAATAAAGGTTCATGTGTTGACAGTACTCATCCATTGAGATTGGTCATGTGTTGAACGAAATATTTTGATAATAACAACTATTTTGAAAAAAAGAAATATTTGAAATAGAATATTTGAAAATAGAAATTTATAAAGCCGTGTTGATTAGATTGACGCCATTTTGACGTGAACGATATTTATATCGATTCAAACGATTTCGAAATGAATTGAATTGAAAACGATTTCGAAATGAATTGAATTGAAAACGATTTCGAAATGAATTGAATTGAAAACGATTTCGAAATGAATTGAATTGAAAACGATTTCGAAATGAATTGAATTGAAAACGATTTCGAAATGAATTGAATTGAAAACGATTTCGAAATGAATTGAATTGAAAACGATTTCGAAATGAATTGAATTGAAAACGATTTCGAAATGAATTGAATTGAAAACAATTTCGAAATGAATTGAATTGAAAACGATTTCGAAATGAATTGAATTGAAAACGATTTCGAAATGAATTGAATTGAAAACGATTTCGAAATGAATTGAATTGAAAACGATTTCGAAATGAATTGAATTGAAAACGAATTGAAATGAATTCAAATTGAATTGAATAGAAATGAATTTTGAAACGAATTTATAAAGAAAAATTCAATTTTAATTTGAATTGAAAAGGAAGTTGAAATTGCTTTTGAAACGAATTCAAAACTATTTATATAATTCGTTTTAAATAGAAATCGACGAAATATATATTATATATATAATATATATAATATAATGGCCTGAATAGAACGCGCCGCGCCGCGGCAGTTCGTGAATTTCGACCATTTATTTCAAACGGACATTACGGGAGATCCGACCGTCGGATTCTCCTAAAACCGGAACCGTTGGGTTCGTATCGAAAAGATCTTTCTAACGAATATTAGAAATTTGAAATCTAACGGTTGGATTTGGAGTTACGTCCAAATCAAATTCGAAAAAGGTCGCTGTAAGTGCAGTTCGATGGCCGTTGAAGGAAATCGACTGTACGGGCCTTGATAAAATTATTAAAAATAGTAATAATTTGTGTAAAATCATAAGAAATGATTTAGAAAGAATTGGGATGAAAAACTCCATGTTTGAAAAGATAAAAATAGATTTTTATCGAAATGAACTAGTTTTGAACTAGAATTATAATTCTATTTATTTTTAAATAAATAAATTGAATTTGGAAAGGGTTTTAAAAATAACCAGAATATCCAATGATTGCATTGGAGTGGATTTGAATCGAAATTGTCTTCGGAATATTTCGATGTTGGAATTCGTGATTATACAGGTGTTGTTACGGAAATTTGAAAGATATATATTTATATCGTTATTTCCAATACGACATCTGTTAGTCGTAGAATTCGATATTGAATATAAGCCGATATATTTTCTATTCAGAGCCTTGTATTGAATATCGAATGTGATTTGGGTTTGTCGTGAATGGTGTCTTCACTAACACTGTTCTTGAACCCAGTTGAGGAAAGATTAAATCTTTTTATTTAGATTTAATGAAGTGTACCAATTCAATAATATTGAATTGATATTGATTCTTGGGTTTATCGTGAACAGTGTTTTTAAATAACACTCGTTCTTTAACCCGATAATTAATGAATGTGATTTTGGGTTTATCGTGAACCGTGTTTTAAATAACACTGATTCTTTAACCCAGTCGAAGATTAAAACTAAGTGGAGTTTTAATGAATCTTTAATTAGATTGAAGTGATCGAAAATGGAGTATCACCAGTTTTGCTCCAGGCGATAGTTAAATCTTTAATTAGATTTGAACGTGAAATGGTAATTGAATTTACCGATAACACTGTGGTGTTAGATATGAAGTATTACCAGTTTTACTTCATGGGATAAATAGGTTGGGATGGGAAAATTAAAACAAATGATTACTTCGGTAAGGTTCGCTAATCCCGACTAGTTTGAATTGATATTCAAAAGTAGATTAAAGCATAAATTCAAGAATTTATCTTTGATAAAAATTAATGGGAACCTTTCCCTATGAACGTGAAATTTAGAAACTAACTGTCGGTTAGCCAAGCAGAATGGTTTTCTGAATATTGATCTGATGTTGGTTTCGGCCTTCGGGGTTAATATTTGGGGAATTATTCTCTGGATTAATTTACGGTTAGTGACTAATGAATTGGAATGAGGCGTATGTTGTGTTTGTGTAACACTTATTCAAAATATACGCGAGTTATTCGGAAAGACCGGGTTTATCCCATTCTGAATAACTGATACGACGATAAGTCGAAGATGAAGACGATGGTCGAAGACCGGAGGTCTTCACGTCGTTTGGGTAATTACTGATGATCTTGATTGGGCTGTACACCCAAGAAGATGGAAACAGTTAGTGATCGTCCAGACGTACTTGGAGATCGATGGATATGCGGGGTACTAGGTGCCTCCGGTTTCGTTCAGACCCAGAACGGACTTGTAAATGGACTGTGTGTCTGACATTGGATTTTAGTCCGTGTGATTGATCTCTATTAAATATATATCTGTTTGGCGGCGGAGAATTTATTCTCTTGCTTAACGCCCTTCTCTGAGACGTACGAGCTCAGGGGTTATATATTGATGGATATCAAACGCATGGAGTGAATTGCCTGTGTGGCATGCCTAAGTGGTAATTGATCAAGGCTTCTGTTGAAAAGCAAAGTCTTGTGGTGATGATCAAAGCACGGCCTTTGTGGCGTAGCTTTGTGTAACGTTTACCTCGCGTGTTTCACACCCGGTATGAACCAAAAACGGGAGACGGACCTCAGGGAGGGCATGCGTTTCTTTCTAGTTAGAAGTGGCGTCAGTGGATTTACACGCCCTGACGAGTTTGACTTATGTGGTTGTTGCTGTTGCGAGGCGCCTCGGTTTGATCGGACGATCCGGGTCCGATGGAGTCATTCGTTGGCTCATTTACGCCCCAAAGGGCGGGGAAACGCATGTTCAGGCATTTTAATCCACATCGGTGGACCGGCCCTGACGATCCAAGGGCCCACCTGAGTCTGGGTCCTGAGGGGCGGGCTAGAGCGTCTCGAATCGGTTGAGGACTATCTTTTGCCTTGGTTCATAGACGGAAATCCAATTTCCAAATACGTGACATTTGCGGTTTTAATTGTAGAACTAGTATGGCGACATGATATATGGTACCCATGCCGCCTATGATTGATACTTATGATTTGAAGTTGTTTTATACACTATGCACTTATAATAGTATCAAATGATTTGTTTTAAACGTATCAAGCATTCTTTGGCTGTTATAAGGGAAAACCCTATCCTCGGCTGCGTTGCATTGTGTGATGGGACCTGGGTCTTATAACAGCTTCATTTTTCTTTATTTAGCATTGCGCTGTTTGTTTTATGCACTGGTATTCTTGGGAGAAAACCCGTTCCGTGTTATACGGCGTGGTCCCTTGATTTACCTAACTTTGAAAATAAAGATAATAACTGTTTTAGTTCTCACACCAGTCACATAACTGACCTGGAGTTTATTGTTTTAACCTAAACTCTGGGTGCCCTTATTTTCGACACGGGCAGCTAGTAGTTTTGGTTTTGCAGATTTATATTCACAGGATCCTGGTTTACAGCTGGAATGATATCCGGAAAGCTTTGTATCCGTATATCTCTTCTAGTTGTATATTGTATTATTTTCCGCTGTTATGTATTTAAATGTAATTTAAATCTCTGATATTTCTGTGTAATATCCATTTGTACTCTGTATATTCTTGTATTCTGATGCATTGTTTTAATATACAATGAAATGTTCTTTTATATGTGTTCTGTTGTGGCTTGTTCTCGAACTATCCGTCGCTTTCCTTTACGCGGAAGTTACGGGTCTTCACAGTTGGTATCAGAGCTTTGGTTTACAAAGCTCAGAGAACAAGACACATTAGAACCATACGAAAGGATTCATCAGATATTGGATTAGTAATGTCCAATGGGAATGACTCGTTAGAGATGGGATCAGTAGTATCCTAGAACGAGTGTGAAGAGTATATTTTTAAAGTGAAAACAAATTTTGTTTTGAAAATTTAAATCAACTATTCGTATTTGATTATTTGTTTATATTGATTTTGGACAATTCAGTATATAAAGAATTTGCATATACGCCTTGCAAACGTATATTCAAAGTTTTAATATATTGGGTAGATATAGAATCACATTCTAGTTGCCCGGGGATGGTTCTGATAATGCTGCAGCGTTACCAGTATTTATTTTCGAGTGACGAAGGTGTGATTTTCTATATATTTCCATTAGGCTGGTGTGAGAACCAAAACTTATATAGTTAGAATACATTGTTGTGAATTGGCATCAAAAACATGATTTTCTTTATATATAGTAAAATTATGAATTTGAAACTCTAATTCACTAATTGATTGATGTTTGTGTTGTTTGATTAATTGTTTGGTAATTTTGAACCATTATGCCTAATTTGACCAAATATTGAATTGTATTGAAAATTGGTCGCATTTGCTTGCATATACTTGTACTTACATTGAACAGGTCATAGCAAGGAGGCTAGAGCAGAGAATAAAATTTGTTTGCCCGACAAATAGGTACATGTTTACTACATAATTTACTGTTTTGTTTGGGTGATGATGATTTTGTGAGCCTATTGGCTAGCCGTTTGGCTTTTTCTTTTTCTTTTTGAGATCTGAAGGACCGGGGAAGCTATTTGAAATTCCCCGATGCTCCCGGTGCAGGGGAGGTTATGGCGAAATTTTTCAAAAATTTAGGGTGTTAGCCAAATTTTTGAAATTTTAGAAAATTCTCAGAAACTGAAAGGTTGGAGAAAGGAAGCCAGATCGAGCGTAGAGCTGAATAATCAAACCACTTTCGACTTTGTTCCTTTTCGGGGACGAAAAGTTTTAAGTGGGGGAGATTGTAATAACCCGGAAAATCTGGGCCAGTTTAAAATTTTTATTTTGGCAATTTTAGCGAATTTTGATTATTTAAAATAGATTATTTTAAATAAAATAGACGAGAAATTTATTTTGAATATAATTAGAACGTATATATTATATACGCCGTCGTTAGAATATAAATAATTATTTATAATTATAAATGGAATTGAAAATGGCGCAGTAGTTCGATAATTCGATTTCAAACTTCAATTGAATGTACCGGGTGCAAAACAATCCGGATTTTAGTGAAACCAAAAATAATGGAATCTAATTGATAATATCTTTCCAACGAATCCGAATAATCAAGATTTCATATCGGGAATCAAAAGATATGTCCAGTTGAAAATTCTGAATAGTCGCTATGGAATTCAGGCCCTTAAAAATGGGAATTTTGCAAACGACCTCGGATTTCGACGAAACCAGTTTTGTTGGGTCCGTGATGTAAAGTTATGGCTAGGTTCCAAATTTCATAATTTTCTGAATCAATATGTGAGCGTGGCAAAGGAAAACGCGTTTGACAAGTTTCAGTTGATTCTAATCGACTGGAAATTGGCCATTTTTCAAACGATCTCAGAATTTGACGAAATTAGTTTTATTAGGACCGTATCGTCAATACGAAGCTAGAAAATATTTTTCTGGAATTTTTAAAGTTCGTATGCGACCCCGGTAATTTGAAATGTACGTTTAAAATTCAATATAGTGATTTAAATGTAAATTTAACGGAAACTAATCGAAACGATTAAATCAACTTGCGATAAATATCCCATTGTGTTCGAAATGGGGGTAAAACGCTATGGACTGCAGGCGGTAGGCCTCGTTTCGAGGCCGTATGTAAAAGTCAACCTTTTTGCAAAAATTAAATAATTAAATAATAATAAAAATATTCTTCCCTCCTTTTCTTCATTGCCCCCCCCGTTCATTATAATTTCAGAAACGGAAAAAAAAAAAAAAAACCTGAATCGAATCAAGGCGCCGCCCCCCCCCCCCCCCCCAGACATCGCCGTCGCCTCACCCCAAAGCCACCGCCTCGCCCCGAAGCCACCGCCTCCCTCGATCGAAGACCCAGACCCCTCGAAACCGACGAAGACCTGAACCCTACCGACTCCGCCTCGAACCCATCGCGACGCCACCAGACAGCACCACCGCTCCGCCTAGTTCGAAGCCACCTCCGTCGATCTGTGGAAAACCCCCTCCCCTCGCCGTAAGTTTTTTTTTTTATTTGTATTTTATATAAACAGAAAAGAATTTTAAAACTGGTTTTATAAAAAAATAAAAAAATAAAAGTATAAAACTGATTTGTTTTTAAAAGTATAAAACTGATTTGTTTTTAAAAGTATAAAACTGATTTGTTTTTAAAAGTATAAAACTGATTTGTTTTTAAAAGTATAAAACTGATTTGTTTTTAAAAGTATAAAACTGATTTGTTTTTAAAAGTATAAAACTGATTTGTTTTTAAAATAAAAACTGATTTTGTTTTAGATGTTAAAACTGATTTTATTTTAAGATTTTAAAATTTGAAAAGATATGATTTTTAATTGAAAAGATATGATTTTTAATTGAAAAGATATGATTTTTAGATTTTTAAAGGATTAAAAATATGATTTTTATATTTTTAAAGTATTAAAAATATAATCTTTACTATATATATGATGTAAAAATATGATTTTTGTTTATGTAGAGGATTAAAAATATAATTTTTACATGATAGAAATATTAAAAATAGCATCTTTATATGTGTAGAAGAATAAAGATGAGATTTTTATAAAGATGAAATCTTTAAATTTGAAAAGGCGAAGTCTATTGTTTTTATAAAGGCGAAAACTTTATATGGAAAATAGCGTGATGAAAATATAATTTTTATCTATATAACATAGTAATAAAAGAGTAGATTTTTATATATTGAATAGCGAAATAAAATGTGGCTTTTATTTTAAAGACATCAAAATATAAAAATGTGATTTTTATATATATAGTGACTACGGGCAACGAAGTTGGCAAAAAGGCGAAACGACGAAGACTTCTGCAAATGAAGTGCCGTGGAGCTTGGATAGCTTTCTGTGAGAACTTCTCACCTTTCAATTTCATTTCTATTTATATATATATATACTAGGATGCAGACGGTGCTTAGTAGCACCCGACACAATCGTCCACAGACCATGGACTTGTTTGTTTGGTTGCATAGGTTAGTTATATGATTTGATTTGAAATTGAATTGTTTGGTGAATTGAATGGTTTGATTTATGTGTGAATGGCGTGGGCCTTCACTAGACCGGGGATAAGGCTAGGCCTTGTCCCGTTTCTAGTATCGTGCCGTTATGCCGCCGAAATTTTCTAAAATATGTTAGAAAAATAAAAATATCATTTTATTTAAAGAATGAACTGAATAGGAATTCATATGTTGGAATAAAATGTTTTATCGTTAAAAATATAATTTTTAACGTGAATGTGAACAAATAAATATTCATTTACAAACCAGACGGTTTGTTTATGTACACCTATTTGAAGGACATTGATTGGGACGATAAATTTTACACATCGCCCAACTGCACGAATAAAATATTTGTTTGATTGTTTGAAACCCCACACGGGTGTTGGGATGAAATTTGAAGTTCACTCATCCCGATTGAATAAATATGTCGATCGATGGATTGACAGGATGTTATAAGCGTTAGATATCTATATTTGATGCTTATACAGTGTAGTGCACTTTGGTTGATGGTTGATTATTTATCGTTGCTGTTATATACATGTGTTGTATGAAAATCCATATAATTAACATTATATGGTGATTGATTGGGCCTCATTCCAATTTGAAAAATAAAGAATATTATAAAATAAAGGTTCATGTGTTGACAGTACTCATCCATTGAGATTGGTCATGTGTTGAACGAAATATTTTGATAATAACAACTATTTTGAAAAAAAGAAATATTTGAAATAGAATATTTGAAAATAGAAATTTATAAAGCCGTGTTGATTAGATTGACGCCATTTTGACGTGAACGATATTTATATCGATTCAAACGATTTCGAAATGAATTGAATTGAAAACGATTTCGAAATGAATTGAATTGAAAACGATTTCGAAATGAATTGAATTGAAAACGATTTCGAAATGAATTGAATTGAAAACGATTTCGAAATGAATTGAATTGAAAACGATTTCGAAATGAATTGAATTGAAAACGATTTCGAAATGAATTGAATTGAAAACGATTTCGAAATGAATTGAATTGAAAACGATTTCGAAATGAATTGAATTGAAAACGATTTCGAAATGAATTGAATTGAAAACGATTTCGAAATGAATTGAATTGAAAACGATTTCGAAATGAATTGAATTGAAAACGATTTCGAAATGAATTGAATTGAAAACGATTTCGAAATGAATTGAATTGAAAACGATTTCGAAATGAATTGAATTGAAAACGATTTCGAAATGAATTGAATTGAAAACGATTTCGAAATGAATTGAATTGAAAACGATTTCGAAATGAATTGAATTGAAAACGAATTGAAATGAATTCAAATTGAATTGAATAGAAATGAATTTTGAAACGAATTTATAAAGAAAAATTCAATTTTAATTTGAATTGAAAAGGAAGTTGAAATTGCTTTTGAAACGAATTCAAAACTATTTATATAATTCGTTTTAAATAGAAATCGACGAAATATATATTATATATATAATATATATAATATAATGGCCTGAATAGAACGCGCCGCGCCGCGGCAGTTCGTGAATTTCGACCATTTATTTCAAACGGACATTACGGGAGATCCGACCGTCGGATTCTCCTAAAACCGGAACCTTGGGTTCGTATCGAAAAGAGCTTTCTAACGAATATTAGAAATTTGAAATCTAACGGTTGGATTTGGAGTTACGTCCAAATCAAATTCGAAAAAGGTCGTTGTAAGTGCAGTTCGATGGCCGTTGAAGGAAATCGACTGTACGGGCCTTGATAAAATTATTAAAAATAGTAATAATTTGTGTAAAATCATAAGAAATGATTTAGAAAGAATTGGGATGAAAAACTCCATGTTTTAAAAGATAAAAATAGATTTTTATCGAAATGAACTAGTTTTGAACTAGAATTATAATTCTATTTATTTTTAAATAAATAAATTGAATTTGGAAAGGGTTTTAAAAATAACCAGAATATCCAATGATTGCATTGGAGTGGATTTGAATCGAAATTGTCTTCGGAATATTTCGATGTTGGAATTCGTGATTATACAGGTGTTGTTACGGAAATTTGAAAGATATATATTTATATCGTTATTTCCAATACGACATCTGTTAGTCGTAGAATTCGATATTGAATATAAGCCGATATATTTTCTATTCAGAGCCTTGTATTGAATATCGAATGTGATTTGGGTTTGTCGTGAATGGTGTCTTCACTAACACTGTTCTTGAACCCAGTTGAGGAAAGATTAAATCTTTTTATTTAGATTTAATGAAGTGTACCAATTCAATAATATTGAATTGATATTGATTCTTGGGTTTATCGTGAACAGTGTTTTTAAATAACACTCGTTCTTTAACCCGATAATTAATGAATGTGATTTTGGGTTTATCGTGAACCGTGTTTTAAATAACACTGATTCTTTAACCCAGTCGAAGATTAAAACTAAGTGGAGTTTTAATGAATCTTTAATTAGATTGAAGTGATCGAAAATGGAGTATCACCAGTTTTGCTCCAGGCGATAGTTAAATCTTTAATTAGATTTGAACGTGAAATGGTAATTGAATTTACCGATAACACTGTGGTGTTAGATATGAAGTATTACCAGTTTTACTTCATGGGATAAATAGGTTGGGATGGGAAAATTAAAACAAATGATTACTTCGGTAAGGTTCGCTAATCCCGACTAGTTTGAATTGATATTCAAAAGTAGATTAAAGCATAAATTCAAGAATTTATCTTTGATAAAAATTAATGGGAACCTTTCCCTATGAACGTGAAATTTAGAAACTAACTGTCGGTTAGCCAAGCAGAATGGTTTTCTGAATATTGATCTGATGTTGGTTTCGGCCTTCGGGGTTAATATTTGGGGAATTATTCTCTGGATTAATTTACGGTTAGTGACTAATGAATTGGAATGAGGCGTATGTTGTGTTTGTGTAACACTTATTCAAAATATACGCGAGTTATTCGGAAAGACCGGGTTTATCCCATTCTGAATAACTGATACGACGATAAGTCGAAGATGAAGACGATGGTCGAAGACCGGAGGTCTTCACGTCGTTTGGGTAATTACTGATGATCTTGATTGGGCTGTACACCCAAGAAGATGGAAACAGTTAGTGATCGTCCAGACGTACTTGGAGATCGATGGATATGCGGGGTACTAGGTGCCTCCGGTTTCGTTCAGACCCAGAACGGACTTGTAAATGGACTGTGTGTCTGACATTGGATTTTAGTCCGTGTGATTGATCTCTATTAAATATATATCTGTTTGGCGGCGGAGAATTTATTCTCTTGCTTTACGCCCTTCTCTGAGACGTACGAGCTCAGGGGTTATATATTGATGGATATCAAACGCATGGAGTGAATTGCCTGTGTGGCATGCCTAAGTGGCAATTGATCAAGGCTTCTGTTGAAAAGCAAAGTATTGTGGTGATGATCAAAGCATGGCCTTTGTGGCGTAGCTTTGTGTAACGTTTACCTCGCGTGTTTCACACCCGGTATGAACCAAAAACGGGAGACGGACCTCAGGGAGGGCATGCGTTTCTTTCTAGTTAGAAGTGGCATCAGTGGTTTTACACGCCCTGACGAGTTTGACTTATGTGGTTGTTGCTGTTGCGAGGCGCCTCGGTTTGATCGGACGATCCGGGTCCGATGGAGTCATTCGTTGGCTCATTTACGCCCCAAAGGGCGGGGAAACGCATGTTCAGGCATTTTAATCCACATCGGTGGACCGGCCCTGACGATCCAAGGGCCCACCTGAGTCTGGGTCCTGAGGGGCGGGCTAGAGCGTCTCGAATCGGTTGAGGACTATCTTTTGCCTCGGTTCATAGACGGAAATCCAATTTCCAAATACGTGACATTTGTGGTTTTAATTGTAGAACTAGTATGGCGACATGATATATGGTACCCATGCCGCCTATGATTGATACTTATGATTTGAAGTTGTTTTATACACTATGCACTTATAATAGTATCAAATGATTTGTTTTAAACGTATCAAGCATTCTTTGGCTGTTATAAGGGAAAACCCTATCCTCGGCTGCGTTGCATTGTGTGATGGGACCTGGGTCTTATAACAGCTTCATTTTTCTTTATTTAGCATTGCGCTGTTTGTTTTATGCACTGGTATTCTTGGGAGAAAACCCGTTCCGTGTTATACGGCGTGGTCCCTTGATTTACCTAACTTTGAAAATAAAGATAATAACTGTTTTAGTTCTCACACCAGTCACATGACTGACCTGGAGTTTATTGTTTTAACCTAAACTCTGGGTGCCCTTATTTTCGACACGGGCAGCTAGTAGTTTTGGTTTTGCAGATTTATATTCACAGGATCCTGGTTTACAGCTGGAATGATATCCGGAAAGCTTTGTATCCGTATATCTCTTCTAGTTGTATATTGTATTATTTTCCGCTGTTATTTATTTAAATGTAATTTAAATCTCTGATATTTCTGTGTAATATCCATTTGTACTCTGTATATTCTTGTATTCTGATGCATTGTGGTAATATACAATGAAATGTTCTTTTATATGTGTTCTGTTGTGGCTTGTTCTCGAACTATCCGTCCCTTTCCTTTACGGGGAAGTTACGGGTTTTCACATCTTCAAAGAAAATACCAGAATAAAGTAATGGGGCATGTGAAGCTTCCTTTTTCTGAAATGATATACATGGACTACCAGTATGAGGATCTCGATAGGAAAGGTATGTTGCGAGATGAAGAGGAAGTCAGTTCTAGCAGCAAAAGAAAACTCGAAACTGATAGCCCAGAGACGAGTACACAGGTTGAGCCAGGTACGAAGTCTGAGTTCAGAAAGAAGCCTATAGTCAATAGGCAAGGGGTTAAATCAGAAGAAGTACCAATAACGACTGCCACATGTTCGAGCTGCAATAAGCAAGGGCATTTGGCAATAAATTGCAAATCTTGGAACCAACAAAAGAAGGGTAAATCGGAATCCAAGAACAAACTTCAAGAAAATAGGGGATTCTATAAGTGCCACCAAGCTGGTCACATTTCTAAAATTTGCCGACTATCAAAGAAATCTGAAGTAGTTCAGGTAAACGAAGTGGCAGAAACTTCTGCACCCTCATCGGGTCAGGAAAGGCCAGATGTTTTAGAAAGCACGCATACTGTCAAAAACATTCCAGTTAAAATACTGTTTGATACAGGCGCGTCGCGAAGCTTTGTTGCAAAGAATGCGGTTAAGAAACTGGATTTGAATTTGAAAAGCTCAGAGAACCCATGACTGTTCATAATCCGGCTGGGGGTTATGTCGATCTTAGTTGGATTTGTGGGGTTCCGGTTTCTTTTTCCTGCTATTGATTCCCTACTATCGCGATCGTCAAGAATTTTACAGAGTTTGATCTTATTCTGGGAATGGATTGGCTAACCAAATATGAAGCTGAGGTTAAATGCGCTGACAGATTCGTAAGGGCAAAGATTAAATCAGGCAATTATATAACCATTCCATGCGAAGGTTCGAATTCCGATAGAAAAGATTTCTGGGAAGCTTTAGATGTTTATCAAGCTCAAATAGATCATGTTCCTGTTATTCCAAAGAATATTCCGGTCGACATTGAAAATATCCCTGTTGTCAAGAACTATGCGGATGTGTTCGAAGAAGTTGTTGGCTTACCTCCGCAGAGAGAAATTGATTTCAAAATCTCTTTAGTTCCGAATGCAAGGCCAGTAGTTCACGCTATTCGAAGAATGACCTTGAAAGAGAAAGAAGAGTTAGACAAGCAGACTCGACAGCTTGTATGGAAAGGTCTGATTAGGCCTAGTTTCTCCGATTGGGGAGCAGCAGTGGTATTTGTCCCGAAGTCAGATGATACTCTCAGACTATGTGTAGATTATCGTGACTTGAATAAGCAGGCGCTGAAGAACAAATATCCATTGCTGTGGATTGATGATTTGTTGGACCGATTGAATGGAGCACAAATGTTTTCACGAATGGACCTAGCTACAGTTTCCATCAGCTTCGTATTGCCGAAGAGTGTGTTCCTTTGACAGCATTCAGAGGCCCAGATTTATTCTACGAGTGGTTAGTAATTTCGTTCGTCTTATGTAACGCTCCAGCGTATTTTGTCAATCTAATGAACCGGGTATTCAGAGGAGTATTGAATAAATTCGTTCTGGTTTTCATTAATGATATATTGATCTTCTCTAAGTCAGAAAGCGAGCACGAAAAACATTTCGAACAAGTGTTAGAAATTCTCAGAAAGAATGTGTTGAAAGCAAAGTTTTCCAAATGTATATTCTGGCAAGAAGAAGTCAAATTTCTTGGCCACGTCATTTCAAAAGGAGGAATTTCAGTGGATCCCAGTAAAATCACTGCTATTCAGAATTGGAAACAGCCTCGTACGCCCACAGAAGTCAGGAGTTTTCTTGGATTGGCCATTTATTATCGGAAGTTCGTTGAGAATTTTTCGAAGATATCTAGTCACTTAACGAAGCTTACTAAGAAACATTCGAGATTCAACTGGACTCATGAATGTGAGGCAGCTTTCCAGGAGTTGAAGTTAAAATTGACGACTGCTCCAGTGCTAACAATTATTGATGGCAACCAGGATTTAAAAGTTACGCAATGTTAATGCAAAGAGGCCATGTAGTCACTTATGCTAGCCGTCAGTTGAAACCATATGAAAAAAATTATGTAACTCATGATCAAGAATTGCTAGCTATCGTGTTTGCTATGAAAATCTGGAGCCATTATCTATTGGGTGAGAAGTTTGAATTATACACTGATCATCAATCATTGAAATATTTATTCACCCAGAAGGATCTGAATATGAGGCAGCAGCGTTGGTTAGAATTTCTCGCAGCTTATGATCTAGATATTTTATATACTCTGGGAAAAGCCAATGTTGTAGCTGATGCGCTTAGCAGGGAGAATGTGATCATCGCCAGAATTATCATTACACCATCGTTGATTGATAAAATAGCTATTCATCAGAAAGAGGATAGTTTTATTAAGGAGATGATCAGAAGAATTCAAAAAGGCGAAGTCTCCAGTTTCCAAGTGGATGGCGCAGGAGTTCTGAGATTGAAAGGTAGAATTTGTGTTCCCGACAATCTTGAGCTCAAGAGCGAAGTAATGGACGAAAGCCACAAGTCCAAACTGAGCATCCACCCGGGGGTTAGTAAAATGTACAATGACCTCAAGCGAACTTTCTGGTGGAAGGCAATGAAAAGAGATATCTCTATATATGTTAGCCGGTGTTCCACCTGTAAGCAAGTCAAAAGCGATCAGCAGAAGCTCGCTGGATTGTTGCAACCTTTAGAAATTACAGGTGGAAAGTGGGAACAGATTTCTATGGACTTCATAGATGGTTTGCCCAGAACCAGAAAAGGAAATGACAGTATTTGGGTGATCGTAGATCGATTTACGAAGACAGCTCATTTCATACCTGTCAAATCGAATAGAACTGCTCAGAGTCTGGCGCAGATTTATTTCAAAGAAATAGTTAGACTGCATGGAGTTCCCATGAGCATTGTTAGTGATCGTGACCCGATTTTTGCCAGTAAATTCTGGGAAGCATTCCAAGAAGAATTGGTAACGAGACTGAATTTGAGCACCGCATATCATCCTCAAACAGATAGCCAAACTGAGAGGGTGAATCGTATTCTTGAAGATCTATTGCGGGCGTGTATTATTGATTTTGGCGGATCATGGGAAGACCATTTACATTTGGCTGAATTCTCATATAACAACAGCTACCAGGCAAGCCTGAAAATGTTTCCATTCGAAGTATAGTATGGTAGACCGTGTCGATCCCCTGCTTGTTGGGTTGAACCTAGTGATAGACTTGTATTGGGGCCTGATATGATTCGCAATGCTGCGGACAAAGTCGATTTCATTAAGAAACGATTACTGGTCGCCCAAAGCCGACAGAAAAGCTATGCAGATAAAATACGAAGAGATATATCATTTTCCGTTGGCGACTATGTGTATTTGAAGGTATCTCCGATGAGAGGAGTTATCTGGTTCGGTAAAACAGGGAAATTGGCGCTGTAACGACCCGGATTTTTCGGCTACTTGAATTCGAATATTTAAATTTGTTTCAATATTATATTTGAATTATGTATTGGATTTAATATCGAATTCGTTTATCAAACGAAGACTAAGAATTTATATTTATATTTTTAATTATAAAACGAACTCAAAACTGCGCGGTAGTTCGTAAAATTGAATTTTCAACTTCTATTGATCATACAGAACTCGTGTTAAGTCAGATTTTGGTGAAACAAGAAGCGTCTGAATCTAGTTGATAATATTTTTCTAATAGAGGAGAAAAGTCGAATTTTCGTATGGTAGATTTTGTTTTGCGTCCAAATCAAATTTTGAAATAATCGCTGTAGAATCGTTTATAAGCCGTAACGGGTTATTTAATATAATTAAATATTGGCTTCGAATTGGGACAAGTCCTTTGGGGCGTAGTTATAATTTAATTTTTAGAATTTTACAGTAATTTTTATTTCGTAAAATAAGAAACTTTTTATTTGGAGTATTTTGCACCCTGTAGCAACATTGTGGGGTTTCACAATATAAGTTAACCTACCGACATTATTATATTTTTGTGATCGTGGCACACTGATGAGCGCGACGGTATATTTATTTCTGTCGATAGCGAATCGTATGCAGACGGAGACTTACGTAACGGGGTACGTTAACTATAAAACCATTGCATGCATGACTCTTCCTAATATATATCTTGCTGTCCAGCCTACCCTGTTCCCTTAGCAACCGACAGTATCTTATCAACATGATAGCTTAAGTTCAATCAAGCTGCCAACTCCATTGTGTTTTCCAATCAATCCATGTATGAGCACATAGCCAACCTACCATTTTTGTTCTGTCCTTCCTGTCAGCTAATCTACCCTGCGGATTGATTGAAATAAACACATTGCAGACTTGGAAGTGAAAACTCTTGCACACTTAAATCAAAGCAAGCGTCTAACATTTTCTTTTCAACTACTACTTCTGTGCTACCCTATATGTTTCATTTCATGGCCAATCAACAGCTTAAGTCATTCTTCCTTGTACTTTAAGGACACAGCTACGAAAGGATGGAACGATGCAAACCTATCCTACATCCTATAACTAGTTTTAATGCCGTGTACCCCAAAACTCAATTACGTGATTGTCAAACCACATCCGTGACTGCCAAGGAATCACGTATTATAAATACGGGGTCTTCATCATTTTTCTCTTGACATAAAAAATATATATATACATATATTAATATATACGAATTGAACTCCACATTAAAACAGTCTCTGTTCTCCCCTCACAAATACTGTTACTAACGAAAGCTCCCATACAAATTGGCAAACGAAAGTAACAACACAGATGATGGAGTGGTGTCGTACGATGGTGTTTTGAGCCCTTGGTAGTCCTCGCTTAAGTTTTCAGTGTGCTGAAGGGGGTCTTGCGAATGGAAATGGTGGCGGGCTACATGGCAGTCAGGGGTGTTGTACGTGGTAAAAAGAGAGGGAAGGAGCTGCGTTCAGCAACTGGGAGTGCACTGCAAAGGAAGGAGAACATTGTGGGGAAGAGAGAGGTGTGTATGGGGAGGCTCGCATCTACATGAGTGTATATGGGTACGTGTCTTTAAGCTTTAAAAAGAGTAAATATAAAAATGAAGGAAAGTGGCATGGTACTTTTACTGGTGGCGTTCATATATGTATGCGGCACTTAGAGAAGAAAAATAATAAGAAGGATTTGCTGGTTTCGCTCGATCAACAAACGTTTTGTAGTGGCGTTCTAGTATGGAAGGATGCTGAAACGTTGGACGTGAAGGATGTTGTGGAGTTGAGAGCTGCGCGGTTGGCATGGGGACAGGTCGGAAGGACGGTGGTAACGACTATAATAGGGAAATGAAGTTGCGGGTTGCGTTTTATTCATGGGGAGGGTTGCAGTTGTCCATGCGAATCATATTGGTAAGAAGGAAGATGGATAGTGGGCCTTGGGCCTTAAACGTTAACAGAAGACATGAATAAAAATATGCAGTGTATGAAAAGGGGAGATAGAAAACAAAGAGCAGACCGGAAAAAAAATTGGTGTTAAGGAGAAACCGCACGGGAGAAGAACAGTAGCGCATGTTTTAAAGAGGACTAAGCTTAAGGTATATTATTATAATAATTATTATTATTACCATTATAATTATATATGTAGTTAGTTTATAAATTATACGTATCGCATCAGAATCACATGAGACCAAAAGCGATGGGATCACAGAGGAAAATACTATGCTGATGGGCAAGTTCAGAAAGGAATGAAAGCAATCAGATTCTCCGTTTAATTTTAACCGTCGGTTTAAAATTAAACAAGGCGACGCGCGAACCGCCGACGGAAACAAGGTGAGTTTATTCTCACACGTTTCTGAAATACTTGGATGTGTTAAATTCATATAATTTAATTGGTTGATTGGTTGCCTTGGATGCCTATGGTTGCTTTAACGATTGACGTTAATTATATCATCGTTGCTAAAATATCTCTATGTACTGATATGAAAGATTTTAATGGTCTGTGTTGCAGGGAAGAACAGGTAGGAGGAACCAAACCGGTTCCTCAAATATTTATTATGCTGTTATTTCATATTTTATGAACTGTTCAAACCCGTTGACTTTAAACCCTATTGATCATTGAATGTGGTTGGGTTTTGAATCAATAAATAGCATGGTCAATAAGTAAATAGCAGATGGCCCAAATATGCACTGTTTTATAAAGAACGAGTCACCGTCAGGTGAATCGCTAGAAATAAAGTATATAATTTATTGTATAACCGAATATATATATTTTTAAATATATATATTATTTTAAATGAAGTTCTAAAAGGGGAATATATTAATCACATATATACATTGGTTCGTTTTAACTACAAATTGTCGTTTTGGTTTAACCAAAATCTACCGTGCGCGAAGCACGTGCTTATCAAATGACTGTTAAACAATTTTATTTAGCAAGTTCAAGTGGCCAGATTTGATGTAACAAATAGAATGGGGTTTATATTGATATTGACTTATTTAAATTCAAAGTGAATATCATTATTTAAATTAATTATTAATTTATTTAAATGACGAGATCGATAACGATTGACTAACTAGTTAGTCATGTTTAAAGAGAAACAAGTAAACGGCTTTGCTGAAATTGTTTGTTAAATAAGTTCATTAATTTAAAGAAAGTAGTTGATGGTTGGGTAACCTAGTTTTATTTTTAAAGGTTGAAATTTAATTATTTGTCATTTATTAAAAATCAAAGTGATATTTTGGAATGTTAAATATAGTAAGGAATGTTGTGAAGTTTAAAGTCGTGTTGATAGTTAATAAAGCGATTTAGTATCTATAATGTGAAACCGAAGTTTTATTTCAATTCTTATTGAATTGTACTAAATCGGATTATATGAAATCCAAGTTGGACGAAGTTATAAAACCCGACTTGAATTAGAGTAGTGAATCGAGATAAGTTAAAAGGGTGCGATATAGAATTGCCATTTTTAAAAGAAGAGATGATATTCCATCAAGATGGAATTATAACGGGATTTGCCGTATTGGAAATGAGTGTCAGTTTTTGTATTACAACTGATATTCATCTTACGATAAGAACGTTGTTGATCAAGGTCTGAGAGGTAATTAAAATACCCCAACTTGAATAACTTCAGGATTATCAAAAGATGATATCAGTCGAAATATTGAAGAGGTGAGAATAAAATATTTTGGGAAAAATAACAGTGTAACGCCATTAAAGATTTGGAAATATAAGATTCCAAAATAAAAGGATTATAAAGGGGTTAGAGAATATGAAATGTTATTTCCTAATAAAGAAAATAAAAAGGGAAATTGGGAAAAGTATAACGGCATTTTCAAAGTTAATGAGATTTAACTGGGTTTATTCTAAAAGAATAAGTGGTGGTTTTGGTATTCAAATAATGAAGCCAAGGAAGATGTCGTAATAATTATTTTACGAATGATAAGTGATTCGATAAGATAATAAGAAATGTAGGGCCAAGTGATGCTGTGTGTAAACCATTAATGGATCTGTTTGTTTTTATGGTTGTTTATTTTGATAGTTAAATAACCGACTATCAAAATCTGACCCAACGTTATTGGTATGGAAAGACCGGGATCGAATTTATATTCGAAAACCATTCTGACCAATAAATACGAATGCGTCGAAGATGCTGATCGAGATGGAGCAATTGAAGACCGTAAGTCTCCATGAGCGGAAGAACTATTGTTAAATATCTTTGGCTGATCCCCAGAGTTAACGATGATTCTGTCGTGATTGGAATCTACGGATTGCAAGGACTACTCGCTACTGATCTATGGGGTGATTCCTATATTGGATGCAGTAGGAGAGTAACTTCGGTTCATCCTGTTCCTGGATGACGTGTATGATGTGAATGGTGGCCAGATGTTTCAAAAGTCGATTATAGCCTCAAGCCTCAACAACCGGGAAATGACAAAAATCGGGCAGGCAGCATTGCTATGTGGGTCGCACCCATTAGGGTGTATTGTCACCATCTAGAGAATATTCATATTTGTTACTTCTTTTCATTTCTGTATCTCCCGGGGATTACGGTGGTCGCGCGACAAAAAGCCGTAAGGTGACAATATGCTCGATACACTCAAGAGAAATGAGTGGTCGGTCATGTGTGGGCCGGGTTGCAAGATGTTCTTGTTGAACCCAGTGTATTCGTCTCTAGAGATATACTATCGGCAGGTGGTCCCATACCTTGTCCTAGTTGGAAATCCAATCTCCAATAAGCACCCGCGGTTTTAATTGTATACTATATATGTGGAGCGTGAGATGCAAGCGTTCTGCTAGATTCTATTTACTTGTATTTAGACACTATGATAATATCAGAATAAGATATTGATTTCAAATTGTTTTGGGTTATAGTAAGGTAAAAACCGTCCGTGTTTATGTGTGGACTGGTCTTACTATTATCCTTTTATTTCAAAAGGATTCCAAAGTTAAACAAGTTGGTTGCTGTATGAATTTATCACTGAAAGTATTTCAGACTGACCTGGGTGAATTTTTTTTTAAATCAAATGTGCTCGGGTCAGACCGAGTATATTATCAGGTTAGGTATCGCTCGGAGCTTCAGAAGAGGAGTTGAAGTCGAGACGTATTCCATATATATACTGGTACTAGTTTATTTCCGCTGTGTGTTGTATTGATCTGAATGTATACTCTGATGTTGTAATATACGGTTTTTTTTTTATAAAGTATTATTGATTATTATACTTTGTCCATTCCGCTGTGAGATTCTGATCTTCTTATTCTTCTATTCTAATATTTCTTTCTTTCTTCTCTCACCCTCTAACTTCTTTCTATTAGCTTTCTGGGTTTTCCGGTACTTGAGTTTGGACACGGGACGGGTTAGTGTCTGGATTCGAGTGTCGAAATACCCGGGTCGCTACAGTTGGTATCAGAGCGAGGTTTAGGAATAACCTTGGCTCTGTGGTGTAACTCGATAGAGATTGGGCTAGTAATACGCTCGATCGAGTTGAGCGTATATATATACGAGAGCGCGTATTTTTTTTTGAATATAAAATTATTTTTTATTTTGTTTTGACCCAAAATATTTTATAAAAAGTTAAAATCTATAATTTTCTCAAGTTATTATTTAATTCAAACTTGTATGAAGTTGGAAACATTTCAAGTATGAAATGGGAATTAAATTTAACTTGTATGAGTTAAAATGAATCCTTTGAGTTGGAATAGAGATAAGCCAACAAGAATTTGACTTGTGTCGGGTAAAATAAAAAGCGAATGAACCCAAACAGAATGAGTGAGAATTAGTTAGATTGTATGGAATAAAATTTGAATATGAAATTAAATTTTTAAAGAAAGACAAGTTAAATAAGAATTTAAAAGAAAATGAAATGATTAAGAGATTGTTGCTTAATTGGCTGGATTGGATTAAATTGAAACCATCAGCAGTTAATTAAGAAGTTGAATGGATTGAAAGGAAAGGAAATACAGCATAACGGCTTTTGGATGGGATTATATGATATAACCCAGTATCAGTTTTTGAATTGGAAGCTGAGGAAAGGGCAGACTGCCAGAAGGCTATGATAATTGACTTGATCACGGGGATTGAAGAGCAGATTGGGAAATGAAGAGCTGTTTATTGATTTGCTTCGAAACTGGGATGGAGTTGCCCGACAAAAAGGTAAACCTTAATATTATTGATTGGGAATTTGAATTTATACCCAAGATGGGTAGCCGCTTGGCGTTGTTTTCTTTGGATCAATATGAGAGGCCGAGAGTGCCATTTGTAGTTGGTTGGATCGAACAGTACAGAAGAGGTGTTGACGAATTTTTCGTAAATTTTTGAAATTTAGAAAAACATTTTTTGATAATACTTTAAAAGAATTATTTTGAAATAAATGCAGTTGGAGCTTTCTTTTTACCTAGCAATTTCGAGGACGAAATTTATTTAAGGGGGAAAGAATGTAACGACCCGGATTTTTCGGCTACTTGAATTCGAATATTTAAATTTGTTTCAATATTATATTTGAATTATGTATTGGATTTAATATCGAATTCGTTTATCAAACGAAGACTAAGCATTTATATTTATATTTTTAATTATAAAACAAACTCAAAACTGCGCGGTAGTTCGTAAAATTGAATTTTCAACTTCTATTGATCATACAGAACTCGTGTTAAGTCAGATTTTGGTGAAACAAGAAGCGTCTGAATCTAGTTGATAATATTTTTCTAATAGAGGAGAAAAGTCGAATTTTCGTATGGTAGATTTTGTTTTGCGTCCAAATCAAATTTTGAAATAATCGCTGTAGAATCGTTTATAAGCCGTAACGGGTTATTTAATATAATTAAATATTGGCTTCGAATTGGGACAAGTCCTTTGGGGCGTAGTTATAATTTAATTTTTAGAATTTTACAGTAATTTTTATTTCGTAAAATAAGAAACTTTTTATTTGGAGTATTTTGCACCCTGTAGCAACATTGTGGGGTTTCACAATATAAGTTAACCTACCGACATTATTATATTTTTGTGATCGTGGCACACTGATGAGCGCGACGGTATATTTATTTCTGTCGATAGCGAATCGTATGCAGACGGAGACTTACGTAACGGGGTACGTTAACTATAAAACCATTGCATGCATGACTCTTCCTAATATATATCTTGCTGTCCAGCCTACCCTGTTCCCTTAGCAACCGACAGTATCTTATCAACATGATAGCTTAAGTTCAATCAAGCTGCCAACTCCATTGTGTTTTCCAATCAATCCATGTATGAGCACATAGCCAACCTACCATTTTTGTTCTGTCCTTCCTGTCAGCTAATCTACCCTGCGGATTGATTGAAATAAACACATTGCAGACTTGGAAGTGAAAACTCTTGCACACTTAAATCAAAGCAAGCGTCTAACATTTTCTTTTCAACTACTACTTCTGTGCTACCCTATATGTTTCATTTCATGGCCAATCAACAGCTTAAGTCATTCTTCCTTGTACTTTAAGGACACAGCTACGAAAGGATGGAACGATGCAAACCTATCCTACATCCTATAACTAGTTTTAATGCCGTGTACCCCAAAACTCAATTACGTGATTGTCAAACCACATCCGTGACTGCCAAGGAATCACGTATTATAAATACGGGGTCTTCATCATTTTTCTCTTGACATAAAAAATATATATATACATATATTAATATATACGAATTGAACTCCACATTAAAACAGTCTCTGTTCTCCCCTCACAAATACTGTTACTAACGAAAGCTCCCATACAAATTGGCAAACGAAAGTAACAACACAGATGATGGAGTGGTGTCGTACGATGGTGTTTTGAGCCCTTGGTAGTCCTCGCTTAAGTTTTCAGTGTGCTGAAGGGGGTCTTGCGAATGGAAATGGTGGCGGGCTACATGGCAGTCAGGGGTGTTGTACGTGGTAAAAAGAGAGGGAAGGAGCTGCGTTCAGCAACTGGGAGTGCACTGCAAAGGAAGGAGAACATTGTGGGGAAGAGAGAGGTGTGTATGGGGAGGCTCGCATCTACATGAGTGTATATGGGTACGTGTCTTTAAGCTTTAAAAAGAGTAAATATAAAAATGAAGGAAAGTGGCATGGTACTTTTACTGGTGGCGTTCATATATGTATGCGGCACTTAGAGAAGAAAAATAATAAGAAGGATTTGCTGGTTTCGCTCGATCAACAAACGTTTTGTAGTGGCGTTCTAGTATGGAAGGATGCTGAAACGTTGGACGTGAAGGATGTTGTGGAGTTGAGAGCTGCGCGGTTGGCATGGGGACAGGTCGGAAGGACGGTGGTAACGACTATAATAGGGAAATGAAGTTGCGGGTTGCGTTTTATTCATGGGGAGGGTTGCAGTTGTCCATGCGAATCATATTGGTAAGAAGGAAGATGGATAGTGGGCCTTGGGCCTTAAACGTTAACAGAAGACATGAATAAAAATATGCAGTGTATGAAAAGGGGAGATAGAAAACAAAGAGCAGACCGGAAAAAAAATTGGTGTTAAGGAGAAACCGCACGGGAGAAGAACAGTAGCGCATGTTTTAAAGAGGACTAAGCTTAAGGTATATTATTATAATAATTATTATTATTACCATTATAATTATATATGTAGTTAGTTTATAAATTATACGTATCGCATCAGAATCACATGAGACCAAAAGCGATGGGATCACAGAGGAAAATACTATGCTGATGGGCAAGTTCAGAAAGGAATGAAAGCAATCAGATTCTCCGTTTAATTTTAACCGTCGGTTTAAAATTAAACAAGGCGACGCGCGAACCGCCGACGGAAACAAGGTGAGTTTATTCTCACACATTTCTGAAATACTTGGATGTGTTAAATTCATATAATTTAATTGGTTGATTGGTTGCCTTGGATGCCTATGGTTGCTTTAACGATTGACGTTAATTATATCATCGTTGCTAAAATATCTCTATGTACTGATATGAAAGATTTTAATGGTCTGTGTTGCAGGGAAGAACAGGTAGGAGGAACCAAACCGGTTCCTCAAATATTTATTATGCTGTTATTTCATATTTTATGAACTGTTCAAACCCGTTGACTTTAAACCCTATTGATCATTGAATGTGGTTGGGTTTTGAATCAATAAATAGCATGGTCAATAAGTAAATAGCAGATGGCCCAAATATGCACTGTTTTATAAAGAACGAGTCACCGTCAGGTGAATCGCTAGAAATAAAGTATATAATTTATTGTATAACCGAATATATATATTTTTAAATATATATATTATTTTAAATGAAGTTCTAAAAGGGGAATATATTAATCACATATATACATTGGTTCGTTTTAACTACAAATTGTCGTTTTGGTTTAACCAAAATCTACCGTGCGCGAAGCACGTGCTTATCAAATGACTGTTAAACAATTTTATTTAGCAAGTTCAAGTGGCCAGATTTGATGTAACAAATAGAATGGGGTTTATATTGATATTGACTTATTTAAATTCAAAGTGAATATCATTATTTAAATTAATTATTAATTTATTTAAATGACGAGATCGATAACGATTGACTAACTAGTTAGTCATGTTTAAAGAGAAACAAGTAAACGGCTTTGCTGAAATTGTTTGTTAAATAAGTTCATTAATTTAAAGAAAGTAGTTGATGGTTGGGTAACCTAGTTTTATTTTTAAAGGTTGAAATTTAATTATTTGTCATTTATTAAAAATCAAAGTGATATTTTGGAATGTTAAATATAGTAAGGAATGTTGTGAAGTTTAAAGTCGTGTTGATAGTTAATAAAGCGATTTAGTATCTATAATGTGAAACCGAAGTTTTATTTCAATTCTTATTGAATTGTACTAAATCGGATTATATGAAATCCAAGTTGGACGAAGTTATAAAACCCGACTTGAATTAGAGTAGTGAATTGAGATAAGTTAAAAGGGTGCGATATAGAATTGCCATTTTTAAAAGAAGAGATGATATTCCATCAAGATGGAATTATAACGGGATTTGTCGTATTGGAAATGAGTGTCAGTTTTTGTATTACAACTGATATTCATCTTACGATAAGAACGTTGTTGATCAAGGTCTGAGAGGTAATTAAAATACCCCAACTTGAATAACTTCAGGATTATCAAAAGATGATATCAGTCGAAATATTGAAGAGGTGAGAATAAAATATTTTGGGAAAAATAACAGTGTAACGCCATTAAAGATTTGGAAATATAAGATTCCAAAATA
Source organism: Allium sativum (assembly GCA_030737875.1). Lineage (NCBI taxonomy): Eukaryota > Viridiplantae > Streptophyta > Magnoliopsida > Asparagales > Amaryllidaceae > Allium > Allium sativum. The sequence continues at coordinate 268,182,676 of CM060909.1, read as the reverse complement.
AAAGGATTATAAAGGGGTTAGAGAATATGAAATGTTATTTCCTAATAAAGAAAATAAAAAGGGAAATTGGGAAAAGTATAACGGCATTTTCAAAGTTAATGAGATTTAACTGGGTTTATTCTAAAAGAATAAGTGGTGGTTTTGGTATTCAAATAATGAAGCCAAGGAAGATGTCGTAATAATTATTTTACGAATGATAAGTGATTCGATAAGATAATAAGAAATGTAGGGCCAAGTGATGCTGTGTGTAAACCATTAATGGATCTGTTTGTTTTTATGGTTGTTTATTTTGATAGTTAAATAACCGACTATCAAAATCTGACCCAACGTTATTGGTATGGAAAGACCGGGATCGAATTTATATTCGAAAACCATTCTGACCAATAAATACGAATGCGTCGAAGATGCTGATCGAGATGGAGCAATTGAAGACCGTAAGTCTCCATGAGCGGAAGAACTATTGTTAAATATCTTTGGCTGATCCCCAGAGTTAACGATGATTCTGTCGTGATTGGAATCTACGGATTGCAAGGACTACTCGCTACTGATCTATGGGGTGATTCCTATATTGGATGCAGTAGGAGAGTAACTTCGGTTCATCCTGTTCCTGGATGACGTGTATGATGTGAATGGTGGCCAGATGTTTCAAAAGTCGATTATAGCCTCAAGCCTCAACAACCGGGAAATGACAAAAATCGGGCAGGCAGCATTGCTATGTGGGTCGCACCCATTAGGGTGTATTGTCACCATCTAGAGAATATTCATATTTGTTACTTCTTTTCATTTCTGTATCTCCCGGGGATTACGGTGGTCGCGCGACAAAAAGCCGTAAGGTGACAATATGCTCGATACACTCAAGAGAAATGAGTGGTCGGTCATGTGTGGGCCGGGTTGCAAGATGTTCTTGTTGAACCCAGTGTATTCGTCTCTAGAGATATACTATCGGCAGGTGGTCCCATACCTTGTCCTAGTTGGAAATCCAATCTCCAATAAGCACCCGCGGTTTTAATTGTATACTATATATGTGGAGCGTGAGATGCAAGCGTTCTGCTAGATTCTATTTACTTGTATTTAGACACTATGATAATATCAGAATAAGATATTGATTTCAAATTGTTTTGGGTTATAGTAAGGTAAAAACCGTCCGTGTTTATGTGTGGACTGGTCTTACTATTATCCTTTTATTTCAAAAGGATTCCAAAGTTAAACAAGTTGGTTGCTGTATGAATTTATCACTGAAAGTATTTCAGACTGACCTGGGTGAATTTTTTTTTAAATCAAATGTGCTCGGGTCAGACCGAGTATATTATCAGGTTAGGTATCGCTCGGAGCTTCAGAAGAGGAGTTGAAGTCGAGACGTATTCCATATATATACTGGTACTAGTTTATTTCCGCTGTGTGTTGTATTGATCTGAATGTATACTCTGATGTTGTAATATACGGTTTTTTTTTATAAAGTATTATTGATTATTATACTTTGTCCATTCCGCTGTGAGATTCTGATCTTCTTATTCTTCTATTCTAATATTTCTTTCTTTCTTCTCTCACCCTCTAACTTCTTTCTATTAGCTTTCTGGGTTTTCCGGTACTTGAGTTTGGACACGGGACGGGTTAGTGTCTGGATTCGAGTGTCGAAATACCCGGGTCGCTACAGGCGCCTAAATTTATTGGTCCGTTTCCAATTCTGAAACGGGTTGGAACTCTCGCTTATATGGTTCAATTACCTGATTGGTTGCCTGGAGTACATAATGTGTTTCATGTATCTCAACTTCGAAAGCATGTTCATGATCCAGACTTGATTATGGAAGAAGCAGGGCAATGGGATATAGAAATTATTCCAGAATTGGCTGTGAGAAGAGAGCCACTAAAGATAATTGGCAAAGAAACCAAAGAGCTGAGGAACAAAAAGGTTCACTTAGTCAAAGTGCAATGGAGTGGAGATCTGCGAGATTGTACTTGGGAAACAGAGGAAAGCATTAAGAAAGCCTATCCTAAGTGCAGGGTGGATATCTCTGATTGACTCTGGTGCAAGGTATATTTACCATATTTTGCAAATTCCATTATGTTCTCCACTTTGCTATTGTTTTCTTTTCATGGATGTAAACTTTTAATCATATAGTCTGAATGATTTTAAAAAGAATATATGAATTAATTAGTATGATTTTGAAAAGTTAAAAATAAAACTGATTATTGTTTGTGTTGGGTGATTGTAGATTTGATTAATTAAATTATTCGAGTGATGGTTAATTTAATCAATAAGAGAATGAATGGTAGAATTTATTCGATTAAATCACACCTTAAGCTGATGAGAAAATAGATAGGAATATATACATGTGCATTATATATGTCTGAACAGGTAAATGAATTAGCTGTTGAGTAAATAATTTATTTGCGTACCCGACAAATAGGTAAACCTTAATGAGTTGGATGCGAAATTTTATTATTATATCCACTCCTGTGAATGCCATTGGATGCGGAGTGCTGGTTGTTCTGTGTGTAATAATAAATGTCACCATAGGATAGTAACAATTAATTTTGAACTACACTACATGGCATACTTCTTGAAAATAGGCATACTTCATCATATACCGCATAAGCATTTGGAGCTTCTGTGACGAGGTTGAAGATTTACCATATGAGTGAGAGGCTTGTATGGCGATGACTATATTTTGCAGGTTGAACTGATGACTAATATGGACCATATAAAATGTAACGGTAAATTGCAAGATTAATAAAAACCCCACAAGGGTCTGGAGATGACAATAAACACGTCTCTCTGGTCATTAAGGCACAAAAACCATTTATAGGGTGATGAGAATTTATTCTCTGGAGTTATGATCTATACACACTCCCCTGTGGACACCGGAATATATCACTATAAATATGTGCATGCTTATTAGGATGTATTGGGTACCTAATATGGCCCAATAAATTTCCAAACCCCTCCCCGTACAAAAGAGGTTATGGCGAAATTTTTCGAAAATTTAGGATGTTAGCCAAATTTTTGAAGAATTTGAAAATTCTTAGAAACTGAAAAGTTGAAGAGTGGAAGCCAGATTGAAAGTATGTTTGAATCGATGTTTGAAAATAAATATAATTATTTTAAATTATAAACAAGGCCTGAAATGGCGCGGTAGTTTCAAATTTTCAATTCAAACTTTGACTGACTGTACCGGGTGCAAAATAAAATGGATTTTAGTGAAACCAAAAATATTTAAATCTGTTAGTGAATATCTTGAATATCTTTCTAACGAATCTGAAAAATCGAAGTTTCGTAGCGGGAGTCAAAAGTTCTGGCCAAATGAATTTTTAGAAAGGTCGTTATATAATTTATATAGCCCGTGAAAATAGACATTTTGCAAACGACCTCGGAATTTGACGAAACCACTTTTGTTGGATCCGGGATGTCAAATTATTGCTAGGTTTCAAATTTCATAATTTTTGAAGCTAATATATGAGCGTGGCGAAGAAAAATGTGTTTTGGTCAATTACATTTAAATTGGATCGACTAGAAAATGTCCATTTTTCAACCAGTCTCAGAATTCGATGAAACTAGTTTTGTTGGGACAGTATCGTCAAAACATAGCTAGATTTATTTTTCGGGAATTTTTAGAATCAGTATGTGGCCCCGACAAATTGAAATGTACGTTCAAATCGAATATTGAATGTTTTATATTTTAATCTGAAGGAAAACTGACTGAAACACTAGAATTGGCCTACGAAACATATCCCATTGTGTTCGGAATGGGGGTATTTAGCTAGGGATGATAGTCGTTGGGTTTGGATTGGAGTTTGTATGAGACAAGGGGTATTTTCGAATTTTTAAAAATATATAAATAAAAGGAAAAATCTCATTGGCCCAAACAACTTTTGTCTCTCCCCGTAATCGTTCCAAGCGACGACGGAAAGGGGTTTAAACCTTCTCTCCTCAAATCTGATCAATCCACGCAATAGAATGACAAGCGCCGGTAGAGATTTTCGTAGTTCTTCCAATTCCCTTCAAATCCATATAAGATTTGAAATTTATCGTTGCTTCGTTCTGGAGTTACGGGTCTCGAAAGTCGAGCCTTTTCCAGCGCCTCCTATAGGCCACCAAAGTGGGCCCCGCTTCAGGTGCCAGTGCGCCTCTCTCCCCTCTTCATCGCTGCGAAGGTCGATCGTTGATCCGCTTCACCGTTTGATCGAAAAGTTCAAACCTAGTTTTGAAGAATATTGAAAGGTAACAGCTGATATTATTTGAACTGTTTTATAACACTTTCAAACACTACGGTTTTTGATTTCACAATAAAAATCATATCTTTTTCGTTTGTGGTCGAAATCCAGTGAAACAAGAGACACCGGGACCGTGTGGACGTCTTCTACGTTTTAGAAGAGACCGCATATTTTTCTGAGCCTTCTGTTATTTTTGGTGGAGTGGAACTCAAGGTGAGATTTCTAATTTATAAACGATATGGAAAACAATGATGTATAAATTATATAGTCGATGTATGAGTTATATAAGCATTGTACACCTCATGTATAAGCGTTGTATAAGTTGTATGTTCGATGTATAAGTTATATATGTGTTGTAAAAATTATATATGCATTGAATTAAATTGATATGAAGTGAAATGAAAGTGAAATATATTTATATACGAATATATATATATATACTCCCCTCGTCCACAGACCATGGACGATATATATTGGTTGTGATATTGTTTAGATTGGTTGATGTGAAATTGGTGAATACCATGAATGGTTGATTGGAAATGATTGATTGTGATTGAAATCCCAATAGGACTAGTATATGGGAAAATTCGCCTGCGTGCGAACTAGATATTGAAAATCCCCATTGTAAAAAACCGCGAGGTTTTAAGGTAGAGCGAGGAGTCGTACTAGGGACGGTCCCCGTTTTAACTACCCTGCCGTTATGCTGCCGAAATTTTCAATAATATTCATGTGTTAGAATTATTTTCATGTGTTGAAACTATATTCGTGTGTTGAATAGAAATTCATGTGTTGAATAGAAATTCGTGTGTTGAATAGAAATTCATGTGCTGAATAGAAATTCATGTGTTGAATAGAAATTCATGTGTTGAACGACAGTCATGTTTTGAAATAAATTGTTTTATAATAAAAATCACATTTTTATCGTCTATATGAACTATATAAAATAGCCGTGTTTTGAAATAAATTGTTTTATAATTAAAAAAAACACATTTTTATCATCTATATGAACTATATAAAATAGTCGTGTTTTAAAATAAATTGTTTTATAGTAAAAATCACATTTTTATCGTCTATATGAACTATATAAAATAGTCGTGTTTTGAAATAAATTGTTTTACAATAAAAATCACATTTTTATTATATACATGAATTGTTAAAATAGTGAAGTGTTGAAATAAATGTCTGTTGGATAAAAATATCATTTTTATCAAATGTATGAAATGAATATGGTTTTGAAATCGAAGAATAGATTATATATATATATATAAATATAATTAAAATAAATCGAATAATGAAGTTGTAGTTCGTGTTTCGAAACTGTGATTTCAAACGATTAGTGTGGGAGATCCGATCATCGGATTTTCCCGAAACCGTTGGGTTCGCTTTGGAAATATCTTTCCAACGACACCAACTTTGTAAAGATCCAATGTTTGGATTGCCTGGAATGTTTAATTCAAATCTGAAGAAAAGCAGCCCCAGGATCGATTATATTTCTATATATATATATATATATATATATATATAATTAAATTAAATCGAATAATGACGCTGCAGTTCGTATTTTGAAACCGTAACTTCAAACGATTAGTGCGGGAGATCCGACCGTCGGATTTTCCCGAAACTGAAACCGTTGGATTCGTTTTGAAAAGATATTTCTAATGGTATAAAATTTGTGAAGATCCAACAGTTAGATTTTCAGATGTGTAAATCAAATCTGGAGAAAAACAGCGCCACGGCCACGTTATGGCCTGAAGTGTCGTTTGAATGAATTGGCTATTTTTAAATAAATAAAAATAGTGATAAATCGTGATAAAATATTATAAACGTTATGGAATGGAAATGAACTGAATTTGCTCGGTTTATGTGGATGGTTGAATGTGTTTGGCGTGAAAATTACATTAAAGAACAGAATTAGTAATATCGAATAATTTAACCATTGAAATGAATTTATTTGTAATTCTAAATATACGTGAATTATTTGGAAAGGCCGAGTTGATTCTCATTTCAAATAATTGATCGACGATTGAAAGTCAAAGATTCGAAGACGGTGCAAGACCAACGATCTTCACGTCTAATGGAGGGGTGCTATTGATGCTCATGATGGGAGTAGCTACCTTGAAGGGGCTGAAGTAGTAACCGTCCGGACGTACATGTTGATTGTACGGATGTGCGAGGAATAAAGATCCTCCGGTTTCGTTCAGAACTAGAACGGACTTGTAAATGGACTGTGTGTCTGACATTGGATTTCATTCTGTGTGATTGATAGACATCAGTTGCATGGCATGAATTGCCTATGTGGCATGCTGAGATGCAGTGATCAAAGCTTTTGTTGAAAAGCAGAGCTTTGTGGAGAATGATCAAAGCAACGCCTGTGTGGCATAGCTTTGTGTATAACATTAATTCATGAGCCTCACACCCCGGTATGAGCCATAAACGAGAGAAGGACATCAGGGAGGACATGCGTTTCCTTCTAGCTAGGAGTGGTGCTTTGGGTTTTGCACGCCCGGGTACTTTACTTATGTGGATGATGGAAAGAGAGGCCTCGGTTTGCTTCGGTCTCTTCGGAGCCGATGGTGTGGTCGGATATGACCGGTGACGCCCCATAGGGCGGGGAAACGCAGTGTTCAGGCATTTTAATCTACATCGGTGGACCGGTCCTGACGATCCAAGGGCCCACCTGAGTCTGGGTCCTGAGGGGCGGGCTAGAGCGTCTCGAATTCGGTAAGGACTATCTTTTGCCTTGGTTCATGATGGAAATCCAATTTCCAAATACGACATCGTGTGGTTTTGATTGTATACCTATATATGGAGACATAGTGGTATGGGGCATTAATGTCGTCTAATATTGATACTTATGGTTTGAATTTGTTTTTGAAACATATAAACACTAGTAATAATATCAAATGCTTTTGTTTTATTCGTATCAAGCATATTTTGGCCATTATAAGGTAAAACTCTATCCTCCGGTTTGTGTTGCATTGTGTGATGGGAACTGAATCTTATAATGGCTTCATTTTTATAAAAAGCATTACGAGGTTTAAAAGATTTATTTGTTTTAAAGAACTGGCAATCCAATGGAGTAAACCCATTCCGCAAAAGTGGCGTGGTCTTGTGATTAGCCATATTGTAAAGTGTGTTAAGTAGATTTCTCATATCGGTCCCATGACTGACTCGTAGTTTGTTTCACTTGCAAACTCGGGTGCCTATTTTTCTACACGGGCAACCTTTTATTCAGGTTTTAGCAGGCTCTTTCTAGATAGCTGGAGCTGAAGATGGATTCTATCATTTATCTCTTTTTATGCTGTTCAGCTCCTATTGTACATATTATGTTTTCTTTTCCGCTATAGACATTTTATGTATAACTGAACTGTATTTTGTACTAAGTATGATCCTATATACTATGGAACTCTGATGATTTTATTTATCCAGTGTATTCTATTGTACATTATCTGGTGTATTTATTTATTTCTATTCTGCTGTTATTTGTTTATGTGTTATATTCCAAAGATTACCCTTGCCTTCGTGTTACGGGGTTTGGGGTCGTCACATTTTCCCCCATACTTCCAACGATTCTCTTCTAATTTAGTAATTGAACTGAAAATCCTCAACACCAAAATTGATAAGCTCATCGAAAACCGTCTAACCAACGGTGATGATTTGATTTTGTTCATTGTAGACACCGAAATCACTTCTGCAAGCCACCACGTTCAAGTGGTTACCACCACCGATTTAGGGCACCAAATCACGAACTATTTGGATCGAAAGGGGAGAAGAGGCAGGCACTTCTGGTGAGGTCTTCTAATTGGCGAACGGTCGATGAAGTTGGTTGAGGCGGTGGGACATTTCAGGATGCGTAATGATGAGATTGAGCAGGATGTTAAAACAGCTCTTACGGGGAAAGCAGAAGTAACGACCTTAGTATCACTAATTAAAAGGTTATTAGCGGTATAGTTTTGTAATTTAGAAATTAATTAATCATATAAATCATGTGTTTTAGGTTCCCATTACTGGAATAAAGGAATGTGAGCGAACGAGGCAGCATATTGGGTCAATGAAAACAAGGATTACCCCGGCCTGTATGTTTTTAAAACAAAGTAATTAATCTAATTACCCATTATTAAATTAATTAATCATAATTTTAAATTGTTAAATTATGTGTGGTACCTAAATCATAACAGGCCTGTGAATATTGGTGCGTGTGAGGTTTCTGGTTAAGTCAGGTTGAATTTGTGGCCTGCGTCTGAGTATGAAGGAGACAGAAGTTGCAATACTAAGTCGAGCAGAAGGAAATAGCTGGAACGACGACAATATATGGATGTCATATTATCAAAGCAGGAAGAAAAAGAACGGGTTGACCTTATTTATAGTTAACCATTCGAATGAGGCAGCGTGAGTATTAACGTAAGGAAATTGGCCGAGTAAAATTAAGACATAATTATCATTTATAATGGTAATTAGAAAATAATTAATTTATTTAAACTATATAATTATAATAATTATAGCTTGGGAATAAGTTAACATAATTAGATGAAACTGTCCACGTTGAGATCATGGCGGCAAGGTCTTCATTGAGTAACTGATTTCATTGAGAGTGGAACTGTTGGAATTTGTAGAAAAAATCAGACGTTGTTTGATTTAAAACCAAAAAAACAGAATCATCAACTGCGAACCAAGGTGAGTAAACGCACTAACTCTACCTCTTTTATATTTTTATATAAACGAGCTTTAAATTTATTTATAGAAATTTTATACTGTGCAATGGTTGTTTGGTTGAATAGTTGATAAAATTGGTTAAAATTGTTGAAATGATTACATCGTTGATCGATTATCAGTTCTGACATTTCATATTGATGTGAAATTAATATTATTTATGTTGATTAACATCTGCAGATGCAGGGAAACAGGTTGGAGGAATCCAAGTGGATTCCTCAACATTTATATTATTGTGTTTGCATTAGTTGTGACCTATGCTTTGATATATTAACTGTGATTGATCTTGTTGTGTTTAAATATCACTGGCCCTAAAATTTGGTATTTGAATACCATAAAATATTTTCGAATAATGAAATTTGAGTTTTAAAAAGGGAATTTATTTCCAAAAATAGAAATGTAATTTCAAATAGAATTGAAATTAAAAACATGTTAACGGAGAAAAACAAGTGGTTGTTTATTAATAGGAATATAGATTAAGTGAATTATTTATCATGGGATAAATTGAAATATGAATTCAAATTTGAATTTATATGGAAAAAGGGAAAATGGTTTTGAAACCAATATTGGAAATTAATTTGAATTTAACGAAGGGTATTAAATATTAGTTAATCTTTGATTAACTATAATTAAAGTAATTATCGAATTGGTTAGTGTTAATAAAGTTAATTATTATTTAATAAGCCTTTAAAAGTAATAATTATATTATTTTTAGTTAATAACAAATTTAACTATTTTTAATGTAATTAATAATAAAGTTATTTGTTATTTTAATTAATAATAATTAAAACAATGATTTTAATTGTGGATTCCATTAAGAAATGATTTAGTGGCATTATAGTTTGATCAAGGAGGTGATAAGAGTTCCATAAAGGGATTTGTAATCCAAGTTTTAAATGAGATTTGTAAATGGGATTTGTCGGTAAATGTAGAGATTTAAATAAGGCTTTTTCTTAATTTTTAAATTAAGTAAAGAAATTCAATAGAATGAACCTTTTAAGGAAGATGGTTAATAGGTTAATAATAGACTAAAATGTGTTAATGGTTTTAGAATGAAATCTAAGCTAGGTGGTGAAAAGATGGTAAATGGATTAGTGTAAGTGATTAATCCAAACAAGGTTTAAATGAGTTTTTAAAAAAAAGAAAAACCAAAGTGATGACTTTAATTGAATTAAGTAAAGCACTATAATTGAAATAAAAAATTTAAATGCAAAGGAAAACACATATGATAGTTTTGTGTTAAACATTGATATCCTTATATACCCTTTATCTTTTGAGGTTCGGACAAACAGAATGGTATATGTCTGCATTGTTTAAATCCAGACATTTTGACCATCTTTTAAAAATGAACAACAGAAGCGTATGCGTCGCACACGGTACTTTATTCAAAAAGCGATTTAACACTATTGTTATAATAAAAGTTTATAAGTCTAAACAGTGATTGTAACGCTGTTGTTATAATAAATGTTTTATAAATCTAAACAACGATTTTAGCGTTGTACTTAGAATAAATGTTTGGAAACAGTGATTATAATGCCACCGTTATAATCAATATTTTTCCGTAAAAGAAGCGGATTTTTAGATTGAATCCGAGAGTCGCGTAAGCGATATTTTATTTGAAGTTGTGAGCCTTGACTGTTTCAAAGTTGAGAATGTTGTTCAATTAGGGTCTGAGAGGTAATTATACCCCAACTTGATTGGCTTCATGATTGATGGAGAATGGTTAAGATTTGATAGTGAAAAGTGATTAGCAATATGGTTAGTTAATAAATGATTAATGGTTTGAGTAATAACGATGTTTTATAACATCGCATTAATTTTAAAGGACTTTTGAAATGTTTTTTTCCCAAATAAAATGTGAGATATTTTCTACGCATAGAAAAATGAGATGAATTGTTGAATAAAGAATTATGAAATGGAATATGGAAATGTTTCCAATATTAATGAAGTATATTTTCAGAATATAGAAAATAAGGATTCGCGAATATTTAGAAATGTTTTATAACTGAAATAAGAGATATTTTCTCGAATAAAGGAAGTATGATATTGAAAATGCTTTCCAATAATCGAGAAAGAAAATTAAATTTTGAAAGAATCTGGAAAAGGGAAAATGGGAAATTAGAATCGATAATATAATAAAGAATTGATTTAAAGGGGCCCAGTGTTGTTTGATACTTGATCGGTAGGATTTCCAATTGGAAATAGGACCGTTGATTGTATGGATGTTTTCTCTGATAGTCAAATCACCGACTATCAAAGTTCTGATTTATTTTATACCTCCATTGTCACTATGGAGAGATCAGATTTAATATCTGAAAACTACTCTTTATTGGTATAAGCATTATGAATCAACTTATGCTGAAGATAATTGAAGACGGAGTAAAATGCAAGGGCTGTTCTGTTAATCGTAGGTAGAAATTGCCAAGATGGATTAGTAGAACGGTGCCTTTGGTTTGTCCAGACCCAGGACAACTTGTAAGGACGAGTGTCTGACAGAGTATTTCCAAAAGGATTTCGTACGTTGATTCCTTCAAATGTATGAAGTTAGTGGCAAAGAAGGGAAACTTCTTTAGCCTAACAATCTGAGTATTTTCGTGGGAATCAATTAGTGATTTCCGATGGATCTGACGATGTAGAATTTAAAGTGAATGGTGGCCAGATGTTCTGGAAGATAATTCAAACCTCAAGCCTCACAACCGGGAATTGACAAAAATCTGGCAGGCAGCATGGCTATGTGGGTCGCTCCCATTAGGACATATAATCACCTATCTAGAGAAATTCCAATTGCTTCTTTAATCTATTAATGCTGTCCCTTTCGGGAAACGGTTGTTGATCCCAACCATTGGTGATATACATTCGATAAACTCAAACGAAATGAGTGGTCGGTCATGTGTGGGCCGGGTTGCAAGATGTTCTTGTTGAACCCCAGTGTATCCCCTCTAGAACACGCTGATCGGAAGGTGGTTACATACCTTGTCATGTTGGAAATCCAATCTCCAATAAGCGCCCTGCGGTTTTTGATTTTATATTATATTTGGAGCGTGAGATGCAAGCGTTCCGCTAGATTTCTATTTATTTGATTTAGACACTATTATAATATCACCAGATTTTGATATCAAAATGTTTTGGGTTATCGTAAGGTAAAAACCATCTGTGTTTATGTGTGGATCGGTCTTACGATTATCGTTTCTTTCGAAAGAATTTTGGAAGTTAAACCAATGGTTGGAGTTTACTCACACCAGTCCCATGACTGACCCAGAGTTTATTTTGTTTGTTTTCCCTAAACTCTTGGGTGCCCAAATTTGTACGAGCAGTCAAGTAGTCGGGATTTTACAGATTCACTTGGAAGAGTTTGAGGCAGGAGGTTTCAGCAGTTAACTATAGACTATCATATTTTCCGTTGTGTACTATGTTGTATCTAGAAACAAGTGTTTATAACTGTTCCAGGAATAGCTGTTGTGCTCTGATAATGGTATGTATATACAAAACAGATTTTTCTATTTCAAAAAATTTTGTTACATAATATATTTTATTCGTTCCATTGTGAGATTTATGTTCTTCGTTCTCTTCTATTCTAACATTTCTTTCTTTCTATTTCTCATCCTCTAACTTCTTTCTAATAATGATTCGTATTTCTATGCAATTCGGGTTGGATGTGTGGTGTTATTAGTCGACTCAAAGGGTACGGAAATTCGGGCCATTACACCCATCTTGCCATCCATCAAGGGATAATGCTAACCCCGGTTCTAGCAAAACTCCATATGCTATTGTGACTCGTATCTAGGCCCATCGTGACTCCCTAGGGTACTCGATCCTTCTAGTCTCCGGGTGGCCCCATTATACTCCTGCTTTGAATCTGCTAGAATCTCCAAGTAATGACGATCCTTCAGCCTTCAATAACTCTGGCCATCCACCTTGATGACTATCTATAAGCTCAAGTGCCTTCTCTAGCAACCCATTATCCACGAGCTCTGAGTCATCGTCACAACTTCGTTGCATTTCATCGATCAACGAACACTTCACTTTGCTTTGAACATTCCATATGAACTTGCCTCGAAGCTACGTCCAACACAGAACCAAAATAAAGATCACTTTGTCACTTATGGAATGGACTGCACCTTACTTGGATCGCAACCGATCTATATGGAACGCACCCGATCCATCGCCCCACATTGCACACTTAGCCTTGAACCAACACATGCCGACCCGACCGATCTTCTAACGATTCGATCCACCTATGCCATATGTGATCCATCCGATCTAGACATAGCAACCCATCAACGCAGCTAATTTCGAAGTCCACTGGTTCATCCTTATGCGATCCAAACGATTCACCAACTGATCCATGCCTTTGACCCATCAACACTCGCGGTCCATCATTTGATCCGCTCCATCATAGCAAACTACCTCGATTCATAGATGGATTGCCACTGATCCATCTACAGTCGATCCATCATCAACATTGCACTTTTCCTCTTGCATAGAATAGTTTGACCCGATACACTGATCCCATGTGATCTACTGTCATGCTCTCACCCGATCCCACTCGTGTTTTGCCACCCCAACTTGACACACTCGACTCGATCTGCACGATCCAGTCCCTGCTTCCACCGACCGATCCATCCATTTCTTGCACCACAAGTCAGACGGTCCACACTAATATGTGCGAACCAGGCCCAGATCCACTTTTTGCTGACTGATCCATCACCAGATCTACTTTTCGACGAACGATCCATACCATCTACACTTTAACGATGAACACCTATGCATCCATCTCATCCAAATTGACTAATTTCATCCAAACAACTAATAGCACAACAAATCAATCATCAACAACCACTAGCACATCCATAATCATCATACAATCATATGAATTTCACCAAATCATAATAAAACAATGAATGAATTAATAAATGGATCTAAACTTGATTAAACATAGATTTAGCATATGAATTTACCGTTATAATCTTGCTAGATTAGATCCTATGGTGATTCGAATGAAAATATACTTACCTCGATTAGATCTAGGTGAAAAAGACTCGAAATGATGAAAATTAGATCAAACAAACTCAAATACTCGATTGAATCCATGTGAGAGATGCTTATCACTCACCAAATATACAAAATAACTTGAAATCAATGATTCTATAATTCAAACAACGAAGAACAACCTCCTAACAAATCAATTTGATGCGATCTAGACTTGCATGATGTTGATCTTCAATCTTCTTATGCAAATCTATGAATTGAAATGGAGTGAAGGTGTATTTGGTTGAGCCGGAGAACCACAGTGTAACATCGCGTATTTTTGGTAGTTAGATATTTAATTTATTTTATTATATTAAATTTTTATTTGGAATTTTAAATGGATTTAAGATATATAATTTGTTTATGAAACGAAATTTATCTTTTAATTTATGTATAATTATAAAACGAACTCGTAACGTCGCGGTAGTTCGTAATATTGAGTTTTGAGCTTCAATTGAATATACAGAATCCATTTTAAGTCGGAGTTATGTAAAACAAGAATTGTCCGAATATATTTGATTATAATTTTCTAATGAAAGAGAAAATTGAAGATTTCATATTATAGATTGTGAGTTATGTCCAATTCAAATTTTCAAATAGTTGCTATGGAATCGTTTATAAATTATAATGATTTATTTAATAAATTTAATTCGATTTGAGGGGAATTTATTTATAACTTGAGATAACGATCGTATTAAGGTGCGAAACGAATTCCGTTGAATTCATATTTACGTTTAGAGACAGAATATATATATATATATAATTTGTTATTTTTGGAGATCAGCTATTTTGGTGGCCAAAATAGCGTTGTTTTACGCGTAGAATTGAATAACTGATATGCAAACGAACTCCTTTTTCAGTGAAAATAATTTTATTAAATCCCTAATAATGAGGCGTTGTAGTGTTTCAAATTTCAAGCAATTTTGATTTATTTTGTGATCGTGGACATTTTAAACGCATGATTTTTCACCTACGAATTACGAAGAGATTTTCACAAACGACCTCAGAATTCGACAAAACTTGTCACATCATGTCCGGAATATTTTTTATGCTGGGTTAGGAGTTTCATCTCGATTAGAGATTATATATGGTGATTTTTGCACGATACTTCATGGCGCAGTTTCATTAAAAAAAATTAATATATTATTTCTTACCCTATATATACCCAAATTCAGTTGTAACCCTAGTATTCTAGTTAAACCATAAGTCGCATGGTCAACATAGTAGTATGCCGCCACCATAACAATCAAATGGGGAAAATCATGTTACTTTTTTCCTCAATAAACCTCAAATCCATGCACCTATCCTGAAAACTCTTAACTACAATAAGGTAGAGCTCGACGAGAGCTCCATGGTGAACAGTCATGATCAGGTGCAACGGACCGAGGAGGCCGGAATGGAGGGCAAAGTCACTTGCGGTTATATGGGTTTTATGGTCGATCAATGTTGACTAGGAAGGGCGTGCTTATGGCCAAGGTCAATGGAGCTACTGCGTTCGCAGAGGTATATTCAGATCGACGACTGGTGGAGATATTGATGAGCGGTGGTCGGATTCAGATGTCGAGTAGGGTGAGGAACCTGGAAATGGGAAGCAGTATTCTTGTTGAGGAGTTGTACGTGAAAAACAAAGTGGGAGTTGGGCATATATAATCAGACGTGGGGAATATTTTCAAAAAAAAAAATATGGAGCACGTTTTGTTTCAAGCTGTAGGGAATGTTTTGCAATATATTGAGTTTAGAACGGGATGCAGAACAAGGTATAAACGAAGAAGCAGGGAATTTTATTTCAAATAGCATATGGATTATAACAAGAAGGATTGGCCTGCTAAAAAAATATGGCTGAAAGGAAACACTCGAAGTAGTAAGAAGGAGGACAGTTAAAACGTGATGCGGGTTTTAAAAAGAAAGGATCGCGGATGATGGGTTAAAAACATGGTATCCTTTAGAGATCTAGCAACATGATTTTGTGTGTGAATAGTGAAAAAGCCAATACATGGACAAGTAAAGAAAGCCAGTGCGTGAAATTTTTGAGACATTACAAGGGACGGCGATTGTATTTCAAAATGATGATGGGCAGAATCGAACATGGCTGCAGCCGTGCTTCTCAAATCAAAGTAACCGCCGATGGTATAAAACGTATATAAATTTTTTAATTTAGTAATTAAGTTTTAGTTAGGAGAAAATAATTATTTAAATAAATAATTTATTAGTTAAATTTAAATATATATTAAAGTATATATATAACGTGTGCATTTGTTAACAAAATGGAACGAAATAAATTGCAATGAGAACGTGGTGATGAGCAGAACATCCTGGAACAGTTTGAACAGAAATGGAGCCAACTGGGAATTTACAGTTAAATCAAACACTATTTAATTAATGATAACCGAACCGCTACAACGATAAAATGGAAATCAAAGTGACTATAACTCACTCAATTTTCGCCCACTTATATATTTTATATAAGTCGGGATTTATTTTGTGTGCTATGGTTGATAATTGTTGTTGTGTGCTAAATATTATTTATATATTAGATGAATTGGTTGATTTAACGTTCGTTTTTTTTAAACTAAATCTAATCGTTATTTTAAATGATTATTTCCAAACAAGGTATCTTACCTTGTCGGTTGCGTTTATCATAATATAAACGTATTAAAAAAATATGGATGCTTGGATTACTGTTATTTATTCACAGTTGAATATTATATCTGTCTATTGAGTTGAATAATATTATTTGAGGTAATGTATTTGGATGCGGGGAAAACAGGTTGGAGGGATCCAACTAGATTCCTCAAATTTATTGATTATTTTCATATTACCATTATATGAATTGTTGATCAACCCGATTAGATGATTGATTTGTTATTGACTGTTGAATCGTAATTCAACATTTATTATGACATTAACCAATGGGAAATATTGGTTGAGTAATCGGTGGCAGATAGCTTAAAAATCAATCATTTTTATATATGGATTTACCGTCAAGTGAATTGACAGAAATAAAGTTATAAAAATTATTTTATAACTGAAGATAGATTTTTAAATCAATAAACTAGAATAAAAGTCATTAAAAAGAAATAAATATTTATTATTTATTATGCAAGTTTATAAGTAATTATTAAATGGTTTTATAAATAAAATCCTTATGTTAATATAAAATTTTTGAGCAGATGAGCAGAAATTAACCTTAGGGTTAAGAATTGGATTAATTGTTCCTAAGAGAAAATTGAATGAAGTTATTTAAATTAATTATACTATTAATTAATTTAAAGGAGGAATTAACATGTATTGGTTAAAGGAATAATCGTATTTTGAGTTGACTAAGTCGACCATTTTAACTGGAATTGATTACTATAATCGTTTGTCGTCAATTAACCTAACAAAATAGTTTAATGGTTATTAGTTTTATTTTAAATAAAACTTTAAAAAGGAAATAACTATTTTATTAAATGAAGAATTTAACTACTTCTACAGCAGTTAATGTGGGATAAATTTTTGTTCTAATTAATAATAATATAAGAGATTGCTATTTAAATGAAATTTATCAATTAAATTAATCAAGTTTGAAATGAATATAGTTAAATTTTGTGAAGAAGTTATCAATGGGTTTATATTAAAACCTAGTTTTTGTAACTAAGTTATAAAAGGGATTTTTAAGCGAATACGATGGCTTAAAATAGATATTTACTTAACATATAAATTAAGTAGAAGAAATCGAGATAAAAAAGGGTTTATATTATACCTGAGATTTTATAAGCAAAGGTTTATAAAATGGATGTGAAGTTAAAACATTGATTTTGAATTGGCGATACTCAATAAAGGAATTAAGTTAAATAAATGGATTTCAAAAAGGAGAATGGATTGGAAAAGGGGTTTGTAATTGGGTTTGGTGACACGAATTGGTGATAGGATTTGTAATAAAAATTCGATTTGGGAGACAGATTAATTAAATAAGTTGAAAGTTAAAAAGGTGATGTTTAGTAAGAAATTATTTAATTGATGAATCAAGTAATATTAGTTATATTTAAAAAGGTGATTTCCATAAAGATAAGAAGGGCTATGAAGCTATATTTTTTAATAAAATAGTTAAGTAGGATGTGCATTGATATTAGAATGAATATCGGTTTTTGAATTACAACTCGCATATATCTTAAGATAAGAACGTTGTTGATCAAGGTCTGAAAGGCAATTAAAATACCCCAACTTGAATGACTTCAGGATTATCCAAGGATGATATTAATTGGTAAGGGTAAGAATGTTAGAACTAATTTATTATTTCCGTAAGAGTAATAATAATGCAACGTTAGTTAAAAAGATTTGAGAATGTATAATAAGATTTCCGAAATAACGGAAATAAAAAGGATCTATGGATATATATATATATATATATATATATATATATATTGATATTTCCAAAGTAACAGAAATAATAAGGTTTGAGAATATGAGATGATGTTTCTAAATATAAAAGGAAATAAAAGGACTCATGAATATATATGATGAGATTTCCAAATAACGGAAATAAAAGGAGATTGTATGTAAATATAATGATATTTTCCAAATAAAAAGGAAAATCGAAGTTATGTTTTGAAATAGGTTTTCTATAAGAATAAGAGTTGGGTATTGTCTTCAAATAACGAAATAAAAGAGATTTCGTAACATAGTTTTACGAATAATAAGTTAAACTGATTTCCCAGTTATATATAATGAGTAATGCTGTA
Organism: Allium sativum; assembly: GCA_030737875.1. Taxonomy (NCBI): domain Eukaryota; kingdom Viridiplantae; phylum Streptophyta; class Magnoliopsida; order Asparagales; family Amaryllidaceae; genus Allium; species Allium sativum. The sequence goes on along the minus strand of CM060909.1, from coordinate 268,164,005 downwards.
ATAAATGTTTTGCAAATGACAGTCAAATGGAATATTGGATATTGTTATTATATATTTTTCTAAGTTTTAAAATGCAAGGGTCTTGCTAATATTAGTAAGGAGCGAAATGTTGTTTCCAACTATTAGACTATTTAAATTAACTATTCGTTAAATATTTTTAGTTAAAGAAGCCAAGTGATGCTGAATACTGAACCAGTAAATCTATTTTTATTTTTATGATTAAATGGTTGTTTATTTGATAGTTAAATAATCGACTATCAAATCTAACCTATATAATTGTTGGTATGGAAAGACCGGGATCGAATTTACATTCGAAAACCATTCTGACCAGCCAATAAGAAATGTTGAAGATTTTAGATACTGGCCGAGATGGAGCAAATTGAAGACCGTAGATCTCCATAAAATGGTAGAATTACCTAAAATATCTGGTTTAGTGGCCGGAGATATACTATAATCCTGTCGCGGTTGAAATTTTCGGATTGCAAAGGACTACTCGCTGCTGTAGTTTATAGGGTGATTCCTAGGATGTGGTAGGAGGGTACCTTCAGTTCATCCTGTTCCTGGATGACCTGTATGGACGAATGTCCAATAGTGTATTTCTTAAGAGTCACGTTCATTGATTTTTACAAACGTAATTCTGTTGGTGGCGTTAACACCTAGAATATTTTTGTGGATGTCAATTAGTGATTTTATGGATCTGACAATGTGAAATTCAAAGTGAATGGTGATGTGGTTCTCTAAAGGTAGTGTTAAGCCTCAATCCTCTACAACCGGGAAATGGTATAAAATCGGGTAGGCCACATGGCTAAGAGGGTCGCCCCCAAGTAGGGTGTATAATCACCTATCTAGAGAAAATCCATTTCATCCTTTAATATATTTCAATGTTGTCCCTTATTAGGAAATGGTGGGTCATACCCAACCATTGGTGATATACATTTGGTACACTCAAGCGAAGTGGGTTGGCGGTCATGTTTAGTTTGGGTTGCAAGATGTTCTTGTTGAACCCGGTGTATTCTTCTCTAAATATACACTGTCGGAAGGTGATCCCATACCTTGCCAGCTGGGAATCCAATCTCCAATAAGTGCCTGCGGTTTTGATTGTATATTATGTACGTGGAGTGTGAGATGCAAGCATTCCGCTAGATTATTATTTATTTGTGTTTAGACATTATTATAATATTTGAATATTATATGATTCCAAAATGCTTACTGTTATCGTAAGGTAAAAACCATCCATGTTTATTTGTGGATTGGTCTTATGATTATCTTTTTCTTTTATAAAGGAATGTTTTGACTTTAAAATCAAGTTGGATGATGCCTATAAATTGAGTTTTATCACTCTGGTTCACTAGACTGATCCAGTGTTTGTAATGCTTGGGTTAGACCGGGTTTTTCAGTTTCAGGTTTTGGATGCTACGAACTTCAGAAGACGTGCTGGAGGAATTCAGATGTATGATATCTAGTTTTATTCTGCTGTGTGTTGTATATGAGGGCAAATTATCGTAATTGTCAAGATATATTGGTGTATTTTGATGATTGTAAATTTTATTTCAAAGCTCTCAATAAATTTTTATTTCTATATTGTATTTTGTTCCGCACCGATGTGGGACTCTGGTGCTGTCGTGTTCTTCTTCTTCTTCTTCTATTCTAATATTTATTTATTATCACACCCTCTTTTTTCTTTTATTAACTATCTGGTGTTTTCGATACTTGAGTTCTAGTAAGTAATACGGGTTTATGTATTATTGTTGGAATTCGGGCGTCGAATCCCGTCGGGTCGTTACAGAGGTATCAGAGAATAAGGTTTAGTAATAACATTGACTCTGTGGCATAACTCGATAGAGATGGGGTTAGTAACACCCTAGATTGAGTTAGAGTGTATATGAATGAGCGCATGTTTGTAGATTTTATACAAATGTTTTATATTGTGTTATTTGATTGGTTCAATTTTGAATAGCTATTGACACAATATTGTCTTGTAAAGAGAATAAATTAAATAATTTTACCCAAAATATATTTTTATATCGAAAAGAATCAATTTCATTAAATTAGTGAGATATTGATTTGTTTGATTGGTTTGAATGGAATTCAAATTGAATTTTGAATTTGAATGGTTTAATACAAACCGAAGATATTTAACATTTGGAATTTGTGAATGAGAAGTTTAATTTAATATTAAAATAAATCAGAATTTAACTTAAAAATAATTTAAATAAGATTTGGAGAGGAAATGGATGATATTTGGAATAAAAATCAGAATTTGGATTTTTTTAATGGAAGTAAACTAATTTCGAAAATAAATTAGTCAATTGAACATGAATTGGAATTAACTTGGTTAAGTGAAGATAAACTTGGAATACAAAATTTAATTAATAATAATTTTAAGGTAATCAATCGGATATTAATTGATTGATAACCAAAGGGAAGATAACCAAGTAAATATTGAATGCATATTCAATTGATTGGGTCAAGTTGTTTATGCATTAATTGTTGATTGTGTGATAGATTGGTTGAATAAAATCCACCAATGGTTTAATAAAAAAGTTGAATGAATCGAAAACTCAGGAAATGAATTATGATATAATAAATTGGAATGAAATCACTTATGAATTGAAACCGAATGATTTAACCATATATTAACACCTGAATGATGTTATATGTTTGATTTTGAAATTTGTGTGGTCATACTTGTTAATCAATGAAATATTATTGTAGAATTACATGTAAATTGTTATTTACATGTTGAATGAAGTCAAGTATAGGCACCAGGAGCTTTGAGGATTTATTTTGGTTGCATAGATTGCACGTAAGTTAAGCAAATATGCTCAATAATGCTTATATAAGGTACGCCTACGCGAAAATATAATTTTTGGGTTTTGAATTTTGTTCTTCGACCATATGAGTCGATGTATATATATTATTTATTCCTGCGATATCGCAGATGTTCCTCCGTACATGGGAGACTCTGCCGATTTTTTTTCTGGGAATTTTATGTGTTAGAAAATTTTCGATATTTTGAATATTTTTATTAACAATAATGAATTGGTTTTCAATTTAAAATAAATTGGAGTTTTGAAAAGTTAATGGATTGTAACATTTTTTCTACCTTAGAAATTCCGAGGAAGAAATTCTTTTAAGGGGGAAGGAATGTAATGTCCCGTATTTTTGGTAGTCAGATATTTATTTTATTTTATTATATTAGATATTGATTTAGAATTTTAAATGTATTTAAAATGTATAATTTGTTTATATAACGAAGTTTAATCGTCAAATTTATATATAATTATATAACGAACTCGTAACATCGCGGTAGTTCGTAATATTGAGTTTTGAACTTCATTTGAATATACAGAATATATTTTAAGTCAAAATTCTGTGAGACAAGAATCATCCAAATATATTTGATTATAATTTTCTAATGAAAGAGAAAGTTGGAGATTTCATATTATAGATTATGAGTTATGTCCAATTCAAATTTTCAAATAGTCGCTATGGAATAAGTTATAAATTATAATGATTTATTTAATAAATTTAATTTGATTTGAAGGGAATTTATTTATAACTTGAGATAACGATCGAACTAAGGAGCAAAACGAAGTCCGTTGAAATCGTATTGACGTTTAGAGTCAAGATATATATAATTTGTAATTTTTGGAGATTCGCTATTTTGGTGTCCAAAATAGCGTTGTTTTACGTGTAAAATTGAATAACCGATATGCAAACGAACTCCGTTTTCAGTGAAACTAATTTTATTATATCCGTAAAATGAGGTGTTGTAGTGTTTCAAGTTTCAAATTATTTGGATTTATTTTATGATCATGGACATTTTAAATGCGTGATTTTTTACTTGTGAATTATAAAGATATTTTCACAAATGACCTCACAATTCGTTGAAACATGTCCCATCGTGTTCGAAATATTTTTCTTTGCTAGGATTAGGAGTTTCATCTTGATTGAAGATTGTATATGGTGATTTTTGCACGATACTCGAAGTTTCATTAAATATTTCAATATATTATTTGTTACCCTATGTATACCCAAACTCAGTTGTAACCCTAATATTCTCATCAAAACATAAGCCGCGTGGTCAACACAGTGGTAAGCCGCTACCATAACTAATGAACGGTGTAAGTCACATTGCCTTCTTCCTCAATAAACCTCAAATCCATGCAACTATCGTGAAAACTCTTAACTACAACAAGGTAGAGCTCGATGAGAGCTCCATAGTGAATGGTCATGTAACGACCCGTGAGACGACCCCGAACCCCGTACTGACGGTGGTAAGGGTAATTTTGGAATATAACACATAAACAGATATAAAAGAACAGAATTAAATAAATACACCAGATAATGTACAAATAATACACTGGATAAACGTAATCATCAGAGTTACACAGTATACAGGATCATACTTAGTACAAATACAGTTCAGCTATACATAAATGTCTACAGCGAAAAACAAACATAATATGTACAATAGGAGCTGAACAACATAAAAAGAGATAAATGATAGAATCCATCTTCAGCTCCAGCTATCTAGAAAGAGCCTGCTAAAACCTGAAGACAAGGCTGCCCGTGTAGAAAAAGGGGCACCCGAGTTTGAAAGTGAAACAAACTACGAGTCAGTCATGGGACTGGTATGAGAAATCTACTCAACACATTTACAATATGGATAATCACAGGACCACGCCACTTTCGTGGAACGGGTTTACTCCATTGGATTGCCAGTGCTTTAAAAAAATCATTCTTTTAAACATCGCAATGCTTTTTATAAAAATGAAGCCATTATAAGACTCAGTTCCCATCACACAATGCAACGCAAACCGGAGGATAGAGTTTTTACCTTATAATAGCCAAAATATGCTTGATACGAATAAAACAAAAGAATTTCATATTATTACTAGTGTTTATATGTTTAAAAAGCAATTTCAAATCACAAGTATCAATCATAGATGGCATTAATGCCCCATACCATTATGTCGCTATATATAGGTATACAATCAAAACCGCATAGTCACGTATTTGGAAATTGGATTTCGATCATGAACCAAGGCAAAAGATAGTCCTTACCGAATTCGAGACAATCTAGCCCATGTCTCAGGCACAGCCGCAACCGTACCTTGGACCGTCAGGGCCGGTCCACACGGAGTGGATTATAATGCCTGAACAATGCGTTTCTCCGCCCTTTGGGGCGTAAATGAGCCAAAGAATGACTCCATTGGTCCCGGACCGACCGATATAACCGAGGCGCCTCGCAACAGTAACAACCACATAAGTCAATCTCGTAGGGCGTGTAAAACCACTAACGCCACTTCTAGCTAGAAAGAAAACGCACGTCCCCCCTGAGGTCCTCTCCCGTTTCTGGTTCATACCGGGGTGTGAGGCTCGCAAGTTCACGTTATACACAAAGCTACGCCACACAGGCGGTGCTTTGATCATCACCACAAGACTTTGCTTTTCAACAGAAGCCATGATCACTGCGTCTTAGCATGCCACACCGGAAATTCACACCATGCGACTGATGGCTATCAATCACACAGAATAAATTCCAATGTCAGACACATCGTCCATTTGCAAGTCCGTTCTGGGTCTGAACGAAACCGGAGGCGCTATATACCTCGCAAACCCATCGATCTCCACATACGTCTGGACGATCACCACTCATTATCCATATTTCAGGATGCCGCCCAATCAGGACATCAGTTACCATCCAAACGAGGTGAAGATCTCCGGTCTTCGACCACCGTCTTCATCTTCGATTTCTTATCATCGATTCAGTTATTCAGAATGGGATAGACCCGGTCTTTCTGAGCAACTCACGTATATAATAAACAAGTGCAACACAAACACACCTACGCATCATTTCAATTCATTAGTCGCTAACCGTAAATCAGTAAGTGAACGATTTCCCATATATTAACCCCGAAGGCCGAAATCAACATCAGATCAAAACCCATGAAACCATTCGACTTAGCCAACTTTCAGTTAGTTTCTAAATTTCACATCCATATCGTTTATAAAATTTTATAACAATTTATCGCCATTTTTATTTATTTTAAAATAGCCAGTTTATTCAAACGACGCTTCGGCCATAACGCGGCCGTGGCGCTGTTTTTCTTTAGATTTGATTTACACATATCTGAAAATCTAACCGTTGGATCTTCACAAAATTTATATCATTAGAAAGATCTTTTCAAAACGAATCCAACGGTTCCAGTTTCGGGAAAATCCGACGGTCGGATCTCCCGGTATAATCGTTTGAAGTTTCAATTTCAAAATACGAACTGCAGCGTCGTTATTCGATTTAATTTAATTATATATATATATAATCGATTATGGCGCTGTTTTTCTTCAGATTTGAATTAAACATTCCAGACAATCCAACCGTTGGATCTTTACAAAGTTGGTGTCGTTGGAAAGATATTTCCAAAGCGGACCCAACGGTTTTGGTTTCGGGAAAATCTGATGGTCGGATCTCTCGCACTAATCGTTTCAAATCACGGTTTCAGACACGAACTGCAGCTTTGTTATTCGATATATTTCAATTCCATTTATATATATATATATATATCGATTCTTCGATTTCAAAGCTACATTCTTTTCATACATTTGATAAAAATGATATTTTTATCCATCAAACATTCACTTCGACACTTCACTATTTTTAACAACTCATGTGTACAGTAGAAATGTGATTTTTATTGTAAAACAATTCATTTCAAAACACGATTATTTTATATAGTTCAAATTGATGATAAAAATAGGATTTTTATTACAAAACAATTTCTTTCAAAATATGAATACCATTCAACACATGAATTCCAATTCAACGAATGAATTTCGATTCAATACATGAAGGTTTTCTATAGTTTATATATATGGATAAAAAGGTGGTTTTTATATTTAAAACACGAATACCATTCAACACATGAATTTCTATTCAACGAATGAATTTCAATTCAACACATGAAGGTTTTCTATAGTTTATATATATAGATAAAAAGGTGATTTTTATTGTTAAAACAATTTATTTAAAACACGAATACCATTCAACACATGAATTTCTATTCAATGAATGAATTTCGATTCAACACATGAATGTTTTCTGTAGTTTGTATATATAGAGTAAAAATGTGATTTTTATTGTTAAAACAATTTATTTAAAACACGAATACCATTCAACACATGAATTTCTATTCAATGAATGAATTTCGATTCAACACATGAATGTTTTCTATAGTTTGTATATATAGAGTAAAAATGTGATTTTTATTGTTAAAACAATTTATTTCAAAACACTACTATTTTATATAGTTCATATAAATGATAAAAATAGGATTTTTATTATAAGGCAATTTATTTGAAACATGAATACCATTCAACACATGAATTTCTATTCAACGAATGAATTTCGATTCAACACATGAACGGTTTCAACATATGAAAATAATTTCAACAAATGAAAATAATTCTAATACATGAATATTTCAGAAAATTTCGGCAGCATAACGGTAGGGTAGTTAAAACCGGGACCGTCCCTAGTATGGCTCCTCGCTCTACCTTAAAGCCTCGCAGCTTTTGACAATGGGGAATCATGCATCTAGTTCGCACGCAGGCGGCATGTATATTTTTTTCATTTCCACAAACTAATCCTATGTGGTTTCAACCAAATATTTCTCAACCACAAACGGGCATTTTTCAACCACAATCAATCAATTTCAACCACAAACAATTCTAATCAACCATTCGTAATCAACCAATTTTCACACCAATCACAACCAATAAATATCGTCCATGGTTTATGGACGAGGGGCGTATATATACATTTATATATAAGCATTTCAATTCTATTCAACACATATATAATTTTTACAACACATATATAACTTATACATATCGAACGTACAACTTATACAACGCTTATACAAGAGGTGTACAACGCTTATATAACTCATACATCGACTATATAATTTATACATCGTCGTTTTCCATATCGTTTATAATTTAGAAATCTCACATTGGGTTCCACTCCACCAAAAATAGCAGAAGGCTCAGAAAAATATGCGGTCTCTTCTAGAATGTAGAAGACGTCCATACGAGTCCACTATCTCTTGTTCCATTGAATTTCGTCAAGAAATGAAAAAGATATGATTTTTACAGTGAAATCAAAAACGGTAGCGCTTAGAAGTGCTATTATATAGTTTACATAATTTAACAGCCGTACCTTTCTTTGAATGTTCAAAACTAGGTTTTGCAATAACTTCAAATCCGATGCACGTGGTCTCGATCAGGTTACACGACGACGTAGGGGGTGGAGAAGGCTTTCCACGAAGGGTGGTTTCACCCAGATCAACGGCGCCTGGTGTCCTCGGCGGCGTTCAAAAGTCCCGGACTTTGGGGAGCTCGATCTCGAAGATGGGGCGACGATAGGTGATGCGGTTTGTTTTGATTTGAAGAGGGAGAGGAGATCTTCAAAAAACCCAACTGGAGCCTGGCCTGAAGATGAACGTGGCGGCGGCAAAAAGCCTGGGAAGTTTCGAGCTGCTTCCGTCGTCGATCGTGGGTTTCGGAGAGAGGATGGCTAATGTGGACTAATGATTTTTTTTTTATATATTTATAAATTTTTAAAATCTCCAAAATACCCTCTTCCGCACACGAACACCAATCCAAACCCAACGACTGTCGTCCCTAGCGTTTTACCCCCATTCTGAACACAATGGGATATGTTTCGTAGGCCCATTCGACTGTTTCAGTCAGTTTTCATTCAATTTAAAATATAAAACATTCAATATTCGATTTGAACGTACATTTCAATTTGCCAGGGCCACAAACTTATTCGAAAAATTCCAGAAAAATTAATCTAGCTATGTTTTTACGATACGGTCCCAACAAAACTAGTTTCGTCGAATTCTGAGACAGTTTGAAAAATGGCCCATTTCTGGTCGATCCAATTTAACTGTAATTGACCAAAACACGTTTTCCTTTGCCACGCTCACATACTAGCTTCAAAAATTATGAAATTTGAAACCTAGCAATAACTTCACATCCCGGATCCAACAAAAGTGGTTTCGTCGAATTCCAAGGTCGTTTGCAAAATGGCCATTTTCAGGGGCTATATAAACTCCATAGCGACCTTTCAAAAAATTCATTTGGCCATAATTTTTGCTTCCCGCTATGAAACTTCGATTTTTCTGATTCATTAGAAAGGTATTCACTAACAGATTTAAATATTTTTGGTTTCACTCAAATCTGTTTTGTTTTGCACCCGGTACAGTCAGTCAAAGTTTGAATTCAAATTTTGAAACTACCGCGCTATTTCAGGCCTTGTTTATAATTAGAATTAATTATATTCGTTTTCAAATGTCGATTCAAACTTACTTTTCATCGTTATTATTTAAAATATTTATTTTAAATATTTAAAATCCACTAAAATAGCCAATTTAAAATTTTTAAATTGGTTCAGATTTTCCGGGTCGTTACAATCTCCCCCATTTAAAACTTTTCGTCCCCGAAAAGGAATAAAGTCGAAATTGGTTTGATTAATCAACTCTACGTTCAATCTGTCTTCCATTCTCCAACTTTTCCGTTTCTGAGAGTTTTCAAATTCTTCAAAAATTTGTCTAACACCCGGAATTTTCGAAAAATTTCGCCATAACCTCCTTTGTATGGGGAGGGATTTGGAAATTTATTGGGCCATATTAGGTACCCAATAAATCCTATAAAGCATACACATATTTACAGTGATATATTCTGGTGTTTACAGGGGAGCGTGTATAGATAATAACTCCAGAGAATAAATTCTCGTCACCCTGTCAAAGCTTGAGGGAGTGTGTATTTTTAATTGCTCCAGAGGGTAAATCCTCGTCACCTCATCCCGTGTGGGAAATAAATAATCCATGTGATGTATCTAATGACTATAGAGACGTGAGTATTGTCAACTCCAGACCCGTGTGGGTTTTTTATTAATCTGGCAATTTTATCGTTACATTTTATATGGTCCATACTAGTCATCAATTCAACCTGTAAAATATAGCCATCGCCATAGAAGCCTCTTGCTCATATGGTAAATCTTCCACCTCGTCACACAAGCTCCATATGCTTATGTGGTATATGATGAAGTATGCCTATCTTCCAGAAGTATGCCATGTAATGTAGTTCAAAATTAATTGTTACTATCCTATGGCGACGTTTATTATTACCCACAGAACAACCAGCACTCCGCATCCAATGGCACTCACAGGAGTTGATATAATAATATTTCGCATCCAACTCATTAAGGTTTACCTATTTGTCGGGCACGCAAATAAAATCTTTACTCAATAGCTATCCATTTACCTGTTCAAACATATATAATGCACATGTATATATTTCTATTTATTTCTAAATCAGTTCAATGCGTGAGTTAATCGAATAAATTTTACCATTCATTCTAGTATTGATTAAATTAACCATCGTTTTAATAATTTAATTAATCAAATCTACTATCACACAACACAAACAACAATCAAATTGTTTTTAACTTTTAAAAAATATACTAATCAATTTCTATACTCTCCTAAAATCATTCAGACTATAGAATTAAAAGTGCACATCCATGGAAAGAAAATAACAACAGAGTGGAGAACTAATTGGTAATGCAAAGTATGGTAAATGTACCTTGCACCGGAGTCAATCAGAAATGTCTACTCGACACTTAGGATAGGCTTTCTGAATGCCCTCCTCAGTTTCCCAAGTACAATCTCGCGGATCCCCACTCCATTGCACTTTGACTAAGTGAACTTTCTTGTTCCTCAGCTCTTTGGTTTCTTTGCCGATGATCTTTAGCGGCTCTCTTCTCATAGCCAATTCTGGAGTAATTTCAATATCATGTTGAGTTGCTTCTTCCACGATCAAGTCTGGATCATGAACGTGCTTTCGAAGTTGAGATATGTGAAATACATCATACACTCTAGGCAACCAATCTGGCAATTTAACCCTATATGCGAGAGTTCCAATCCATTCTAGTATAGGGAATGAGCCAATGAATTTAGGCGCCAACTTCCTAGTTTTACCGAACCGGATAACTCCTCTCATCAGCGATACTTTCAAATATACATAGTCACCAACAGCAAATGATATATCTCTTCTTCTTCTATCGGCATAGCTCTTCTGTCGGCTTTGGGCGGCTAGTAATCGTTTCTTAACGAAATCGACTTTGTCGGCAGCTTCTCGGATCATATTTGGTCCCAATACAAGTCTATTACCGGGTTCGACCCAACAAGCAGGGGATCGGCACTGTCTACCGTACAATGCTTCGAATGGTGACATTGTCAGGCTCGCCTGGTAGCTGTTGTTATATGAGAACTCAGCCAAATGTAAATGGTCTTCCCATGATCCACCGAAATCTAGAACACAAGCCTGCAATAGAACTTCTAGTATACGATTCACCCTCTCAGTCTGACCATCTGTCTGAGGATGATAAGCGGTGCTCAAGTTCAACTTCGTTCCCAGCTCTACTTGAAATGCCTCCCAGAATTTGCTAGTGAATATTGGATCTCTATCACTAACTATACTGATCGGCACTCCGTGTAGTCTTACAATTTCCTTGAAGTATATCTGCGCCAGACTCTGAGCAGTTCTGTTTGATCTCACAGGTATGAAATGGGCGGTCTTCGTGAAGCAATCTATTATCACCCAAATACTGTCATTCCCTTTTCTGGTTCTGGGCAAACCATCAATGAAGTCCATGGAAATATGTTCCCACTTCCAACCTGGAACGTCCAGCGGTTGCAACAATCCAGCCAGTTTCTGTTGGTCGCTTTTGACAAGCTGGCAAGTAGGGCATCGGCTGACATATATTGAAAAGTCTCTTTTCATAGCCTTCCACCAGAATGTTCGCTTGAGATTGTTATACATTTTGGCCACAACGGGATGGATACTCAGCTTGGATTTGTGACACTCGTCTAACACTTCCCTTTTTAACTCGGGGATATCGAGAACACAAATCCTTCCTTTCAATCTCAGAGTCCCATCGTTATCTATTTGAAAACACGAGGGTTCGCCTTTCTGAATCCTTTTGATCATATCCTTAATAAATTTATCATCCTTCTGAAGAATAGATATTTTGTCAATCAAGGAAGTCATAATAATAAAGCTGGCGATCATTTCATTCTTTCGGCTTAACGCACCGGCCACGACATTGGCTTTCCCTGGAGTGTATAGAATCTCAAAATCGTATGCTGCAAGGAATTCTAGCCACCGTTGCTGCCTCAGATTCAAGTCCTTCTGGGTGAACAGATACTTCAATGACTGATGGTCTGTATACAGTTTGAATTTCTCACCCAGAAGATAGTGTCTCCAGATTTTCAAAGAGAATACGATAGCCAACAACTCAAGATCATGAGTTACGTAGTTTTTCTTGTGCGGCTTCAGCTGACGGCTAGCATAAGCAATCACTTGACCTCTTTGCATTAACACTGCGCCAAGGCCTTCTCTAGAGGCATCTGTCCAGACTTTTAAATCCTGATTGCCGTCGATAATGGTTAGCACTGGAGCAGTTGTTAATCTTAACTTTAGCTCCTCAAAGGCCTCCTCACATTCTGGAGTCCATTTGAATTTTGAGTGCTTCTTTGTAAGCTTCGTTAAGTGACCATATATCTTCGAAAAGTTTTTAACGAACTTCCGGTAATAACTAGCCAATCCAAGAAAACTGCGGAATTCTGTAGGAGTACTGGGCTGTTTCCAATTTTTAATAGCCGTGATTTTACTAGGATCCACATCAATTCCTTCCTTCGAACGACGTGGCCAAGAAATTTCACTTCATCTTGCCAGAATATACATTTGGATAGTTTGGCTTTTAATACATTCCTTCTGAGGATTTCCAGAACCTGTTCCAAATGTTTTTCATGTTCGGTCTTTTATTTAGAGAAGATTAGAATATCGTCAATAAAAACCAAAACAAATTTATTCAGAACTCCTCTGAACACTCTATTCATCAAATCGACGAAGTATGCTGGAGCGTTACATAAGCCGAATGGCATTACTAACCACTCATAGAATAAGTCTGGACCTCTGAATGATGTCATAGGAACACACTCTTCGGCAATTCGAAGTTGATGGAAGCCTGTAGCTAGGTCCATCCTTGAGAATACTTGTGCTCCATTCAGACGATCCAATAAATCATCGATTCGCGGCAATGGATATTTGTTCTTTATTGTCTGCTTGTTCAAATCACGATAATCCACACATAGCCGTAGAGTACCGTCAGAATTTGGGACAAACACCACTGCTGCACCCCAATCAGAGAAACTAGGCCTGATTAGACCCTTCCATACAAGCTGTCTTGTTTGATTGTCTAATTACTCTTTCTCTTTCAAGGACATTCTTCGAATAGCGTGAACTACCGGCCTTGCATTCGGAATCAAAGCGATCTTGAAATCTATTTCTTTCTACGGAGGTAAGCGAACAACTTCTTCAAACACATCCGCATAATTCTTGACGACAGGAATATCTTTTATGAGGTCGGGAATATTCTCTGTGACTTCAGGGATATTTTCTATTTGAGCAGGAGAAACATCCAACGCTACCCAGAAATCTTTTCTATTGGAATTCTGACCTTCACAGGGAATGGTTATATAATCACCTAATTTAATCTTTTCCTTAACGACTCTGTCGGCGCATTTAACCTCAGCTTCATATTTGGTCAACCAGTCTAATCCCAAGATAAGATCGAACTCTGTAAAATTCATGACGACCGCGATGGTAGGGAACCGATAATGAGAAAAAGAAACCGGCACTCCACAAACCCAACTGATATTGAGGGAACCCCCAACCGGATTTTGGACAGTCATTGGTTCTTTGAGCTTCTTCAAATTCAAATCCAGTTTCTTCATTGCATTCTTTGCAACAAAGCTTCGCGACGCGCCGGTGTCAAACAGTACTTTAACTGGAATAACTTTGATAGTAAGCGTGCCTTCTAAAATATCTGGCCTTTCCTGAGCAGACGAAGATGCAGGCACTTCTGCCACTTCATTTACCCGAGCCCCTTTGGTCGCTCTTAACAGTTGGCAATCCTGCTTTACATGGCCAAACCGATGGCATTGATTGCATCTCCTACTTTTCTGAAGCTTTTTGCTGGATTTAAACCCATCCTCCTTTTGTTTCTTCAGAGATTTGTACTTTCCTTGCAAATGCCCATGCTTATGGCAGTTATTGCATATGGCAGTCGTTGCTGGTTCTTTTTCAGATCTGACCCTTTTCCGATTTACTTTAGGCTTCTTACTGACCTCAGACATCGTACTGGCCTCAGGACGATCAGTTTCAGACTCACCTTTATTACTAGAATTGACCTCTTCTTCATCACGCAACATACATTTCTTGTCGAGATCCTCATATTGGTATGCCATGTATATCATTTCAGAAAAAGGAAGCTTCACATTCCTCATTACACTGTTCTGATATTTCCTTTGCAGGCCATGAATAAATCTCAGATTCTTCCTCTTTGGATCTTGAATCAGATGAGGAGCAAAGTGAGAAAGTTCATTGAATTTCTTATGATATTCTGGGATGGTCATATCACCTTGTATCAGATAAGAAAATTCATCACATAACCGCTCGATTGCTTCGGGAGGAGTAAATTTTTCTAGGAAAATCACTTTGAATCTATCCCAGGTGATATCACCTTCTGGATTATCTTTAATAACTGAATCCCACCAAAACAAAGCTTCTTCTTTGAGTGCCCAAGACGCCAGTAATCTTTTCTGATCATCTCTCAGCTTTAAACCCTCAAAGATTTTCTCTATAGAACGGATCCAAGCTTGTGTTTCCATAATGGACTCTTTGCCTAAGAATGGTGATCCACCCAGATTTCGAAATCTCTTGAATAGAACTTCTATATTTGATTCTGGCTGTGGGAGCACAACTGGCTCATTAGCTGGTCGAGCCATACGATTATTTCTATTTCTGCCACTCATTTTCTAGTACGTCTGCAATTAGCAGACAAAGTGTCAGGTCAACAGAAAAGATATTTCAAAATATAGAGACAAATACTTGAATGTAAATGCGTCTACTAGGGTGTATTTCATTCTGCTTTACTCATATTAGGACATTACTGATCCTATCTGTAATGAGTTACCCATCCTAGAACACTACTGGTTCTATTTCTGATGAGTTCGTTGATATGTTATATTCCAGAACTAAGCTTAACCAAAGCTCTGATACCAAATGAGATGACCCTGAACCCCGTACTGACGGTGCAAGGGTAATCTTTGGAATATAACACATAAACAGATATAACAGAACAGAATTAAATAAATACACCAGATAATGTACAAATAATACACTGGATAAATGTAATCATCAGAGTTACACAGTATACATGATCATACTTAGTACAAATACAGTTCAGCTATACATAAATGTCTACAGCGGAAAACAAACATAATATGTACAATAGGAGCTGAACAGCATAAAAAGAGATAAATGATAGAATCCATCTTCAACTCCAGCTATCCAGAAAGAGCCTCCTAAAACCTGAAGACAAGGCTGCCCGTGTAGAAAAAGGGGCACCCGAGTTTGAAAGTGAAACTACGAGTCAGTCATGGGACTGGTATGAGAAATCTACTCAACACATTTACAATATGGCTAACCACAGGACCACGCCACTTTCGTGGAACAGGTTTACTCCATTGGATTGCCAGTGCTTTAAAACAAATCATTCTTTTAAACATCACAATGCCTTTTATAAAAATGAAGCCATTATAAGACTCAGTTCCCATCACACAATGCAACGCAAACTGGAGGATAAAGTTTTTACCTTATAATGGCCAAAATATGCTTGATACGAATAAAACAAAAGAATTTCATATTATTACTAGTGTTTATATGTTTCAAAAGCAATTTCAAATCATAAGTATCAATCATAGACGGCATTAATGCCCCATACCACTATGTCGCCATATATAGGTATACAATCAAAACCGCACAGTCACGTATTTGGAAATTGGATTTCCGTCATGAACCAAGGCAAAAGATAGTCCTTACCGAATTCGAGACAATCTAGCCCATGTCTCAGGCACAGCCGCAACCGTACCTTGGATCGTCAGGACCGGTCCACACGGAGTGGACTATAATGCCTGAACAATACGTTTCTCCGCCCTTTGGGGCGTAAATGAGCCAACGAATGGATACATCGGTCCCGGATCGACCGATATAACCGAGGCGCCTCGCAACAGTAACAACCACATAAGTCAATCTCGTCAGGGCGTGTAAAACCATTGATGCCACTTCTAGCTAGAAAGAAAACGCACGTCCCCCTGAGGTCCTCTCCAGTCTCTGGTTCATACAGGGGTGTGAGGCTCGCGAATTCACGTCATACACAAAGCTACGCCACATAGGCGGTGCTTTGATCATCACCACAAGACTTTGCTTTTCAACAGAAGCCTTGATCACTGTGTCTTAGCATGCTACACAGGCAATTCACACCATGCGACTGATGGCTATCAATCACACAGAATAAATTCCAATGTCAGACACACCGTCCATTTGCAAGTCCGTTCTGGGTCTGAACGAAACCGGAGGCACTATATACCTCGCAAACCCATCGATCTCCACGTACGTCTGGACGATCACCACTCATTATCCATATTTCGGGATGCCTCCCAATCAAGACATCAGTTACCATCCAAACGAGGTGAAGATCTCCGGTCTTCGACCACCATCTTCATCTTCGATTTCTTATCGTCGATTCAGTTATTCAGAATGGGATAGACCCGGTCTTTCTGAGCAACTCGCGTATATAATAAACAAGTGCAACACAAACACACCTGCGCATCATTTCAATGCATTAGTCGCTAACCGTGAATCAGTAAGAGAATGATTTCCCAAATATTAACCCCGAAGGCCGAAAACAACATCAGATCAAAACCCAGGAAACCATTCGACTTAGCCAACTTTCAGTTAGTTTCTAAATTTCACATCCATATCGTTTATAATATTTTATAACGATTTATCGCCATTTTTATTTATTTTAAAATAGCCAATTTATTCAAACGACGCTTCGGCCATAACGCGGCCGTGGCGCTGTTTTTCTTCAGATTTGATTTACACATATCTAAAAATCTAACCATTGGATCTTTACAAAATTTATATCATTAGAAAGATCTTTTCAAAACGAATCCAACGGTTCCAGTTTCGGGAAAATCCGACGGTCGGATCTCCCGGTATAATCTTTTGAAGTTTCGATTTCAAAATACAAGCTGCAGCATCGTTGTTCGATTTAATTTAATTATATTTATATATATATATATAAATATAATCGATTCTGCTGCTGTTTTTCTTTAGATTTGAATTAAACATACCAGACAATCCAACCATTGGATCTTTACAAAGTTGGTGTCGTTGGAAAGATATTTCCAAAGCGGACCCAACGGTTTCAGTTTCGGGAAAATCCGATGGTCGGATCTCCCGCACTAATCGCTTCAAATCCCGGTTTCAAACACGAACTGCAGCTTCGTTATTTGATATATTTCAGTTCCATTTATATATATATATATATATATCGATTCTTCGATTTCAAAGCTACATTCTTTTCATACATTTGATAAAAATGATATTTTTATCCAACAAACATTCACTTCGACACTTCACTATTTTTAACAACTCATGCGTACAGTAGAAATGTGATTTTTATTGTAAAACAATTCATTTCAAAACACGATTATTTTATATAGTTCATATTGATGATAAAAGTAGGATTTTTATTATAAAACAATTTCTTTCAAAATATGAATACCATTCAACGCATGAATTTCAATGAATGAATTTCGATTCAACACATGAAGGTTTTCTATAGTTTATATATATAGATAAAAAGGTGGTTTTTATATTTAAAACACGAATACCATTCAACACATGAATTTCTATTCAACGAATGAATTTCAGTTCAACACATGAAGGTTTTCTATAGTTTATATATATAGATAAAAAGGTGATTTTTATTGTTAAAACAATTTATTTAAAACACGAATACCATTCAACACATGAATTTCTATTCAACGAATGAATTTCGATTCAACACAAGAATGTTTTCTATAGTTTGTATATATAGAGTAAAAATGTGATTTTTATTGTTAAAACAATTTATTTAAAACACGAATACCATTCAACACATGAATTTCTATTCAATGAATGAATTTCGATTCAACACATGAATGTTTTCTATAGTTTGTATATATAGAGTAAAAATGTTATTTTTATTGTCAAAACAATTTATTTCAAAACATTACTATTTTATATAGTTCATATAGATGATAAAAATAGGATTTTTATTATAAGGCAATTTATTTAAAACACGAATACCATTCAACACATGAATTTCTATTCAACGAATGAATTTCGATTCAACACATGAACGGTTTCAACATATGAAAATAATTTCAACAAATGAAAATAATTCTAACACATGAATATTTCAGAAAATTTCGGCAGCATAACGGTAGGGTAGTTAAAACCGGGACCGTCCCTAGTACGGCTCCTCGCTCTACCTTAAAGCCTCGCAGCTTTTGACAATGGGGAATCATGCATCTAGTTCGCACGCAGGCGGCATGTATATTTTTTTCATTTCCACAAACTAATCCTATGTGGTTTCAACCAAATATTTCTCAACCACAAACGGGTATTTTTCAACCATAATCAATCAATTTCAACCACAAACAATTCTAATCAACCATTCGTAATCAACCAATTTTCACACCAATCACAACCAATAAATATCGTCCATGGTTTGTGGACGAGGGGCGTATATATATATAAGCATTTCAATTCTATTCAACACATATATAATTTTTACAACGCATATATAACTTATATATCGAACGTACAACTTATACAACGCTTATACAAGAGATGTACAACACTTATATAACTCATACATCGACTATATAATTTATACATCGTCGTTTTCCGTATTGTTTATAATTTAGAAATTTCACATTGGGTTCCACTCCACCAAAAATAGCAGAAGACTCAGAAAAATATGCAGTCTCTTCTAGAATGCAGAAGACGTCCACACGAGTCCACTGTCTCTTGTTTCACTGAATTTCGTCAAGAAACGAAAAAGACATGATTTTTACAGTGAAATCAAAAACGGTAGCGCTTATAAGTGCTATTATATAGTTTATATAATTTAACAGTCGTATCTTTCTTTGAATGTTCAAAACTAGGTTTTGCAATAACTTCAAATCCGATGCACGTGGTCTCGATCAGGTTACACGACGACGTAGGGGGTGGAGAAGGCTTTCCACGCAGGGTGGTTTCACCCAGATCGGCGACGCCTGGTGTCCTCGGCGGCGTTCAAAAGTCCAGGACTTTGGGGAGCTCGATCTCGAAGATGGGGCGACGATAGGTGATGCGGTTTGTTTTGATTTGAAGAGGGAGAGGAGATCTTCAAAAAACGCAACAGTAGCCTGGCCTGAAGATGAACGTGGCGGCGGCAAAAAGCCTGAGAAGTTTCGAGCTGCTTCCGTCGTCGATCGTGGGTTTCGGAGAGAGGATGGCTGATGTGGACTAATGATTTTTTTTTTATTTATAAATTTTTAAAATCTCCAAAATACCCTCTTCCGCACACGAACACCAATCCGAACCCAACGACTGTCGTCCCTAGCATTTTACCCCCATTCCGAACACAATTGGATATGTTTCGTAGGCCCATTCGACTGTTTCAGTCAGTTTTCATTCAATTTAAAATATATAACATTCAATATCCGATTTGAACGTACATTTCAATTTGCCAGGGCCACAAACTGATTCGAAAAATTCCAGAAAAATAAATCTAGCTATGTTTTGACGATACGGTCCCAACAAAACTAGTTTCGTCGAATTCTGAGACCGTTTAAAAAATGGCCCATTTCTGGTCGATCCAATTTAATTATAATTGACCAAAACACGTTTTCCTTTGCCACGCTCACATACTAGCTTCAAAAATTATGAAATTTGAAACCTAGCAATATTTTGACATCTCGGATCCAACAAAAGTGGTTTCGTCGAATTCCAAGGTCATTTGCAAAATGGCCATTTTCACGGGCTATATAAACTCCATAGCAACCTTTCAGAAAATTCATTTGGCCATAACTTCTGCTTCCCGCTATGAAACTTCGATTTTTCAGATTCGTTAGAAAGGTATTCACTAACAGATTTAAATTTTTTTGGTTTCACTCAAATCCGTTTTGTTTTGCACCCGGTACAGTCAGTCAAAGTTTGAATTCAATTTTTGAAACTACCACGCTATTTCAGGCCTTGTTTATAATTAGAATTAATTATATTCGTTTTCAAATGTCGATTCAAACTTACTTTTCATCGTTATTATTTTAAATATTTAAAATCCACTAAAATAGCCAATTTAAAAATTTTAAATTGGTTCAGATTTTTCGGGTCGTTACAACCCGCATTCTACACATTGGAGGATCGTAGAATATTTATTTTATTTTCATATGAGGTCGTATAGTCGTGTAACTTTGGAGAACCACTATTGGGGTAATTTCCCATGTTCCCGATTTTTTCCGATTTTTAAATGACCGTTTTGTCCCTAGCTGATATTGTTTCGGCTATAACTTTTGATTGGTAAAGAGTTTTGATCTAAAACCACTTCCATTGGATCCGGATGATGGTTTACGTTTCCGTAGAGTGGTCATATTTGTCAAACGGACTTACCGTTTAGGAGTTATGGCTGAATTAAGGTTTAGAAGGTGAAAACAGCTTAATTGGGCTTAACCGGGTGATTAGCAACTAGGCCCATTGGGGGATTTCAGGATTAGAGCTATATGAGGGCTGATTAGGGTTAGAGAAACCTTCTCTTTGTCATTTTCCAGCTGCCACTTACCTCTCTTCAACCCTAACAATGGCCTCCAACTCCTAAACGCCTTCTAATCACCGTTTAGTCAAGCATTAGCCTAATCTACATCAAATCAAGGAAAATTAGCATCAAGTTTGGGATAGAGCTGCTGGAACATACTGAGATTCGACCTATATTAGAGATACTTTCAGATATATAAGTAATTTGGGGCTAAGGTGAGTGATTTGCATTGTTTTTCACTAATTACGGCTAATTAGGGGTGATTTGTGATAATTAGCGAAATTATGGCTTAGAAAAATTTGTAAAATTCTAAAATATTATTTTAGGGATCTAATAATTTTTTTGTCTAATTTGGATAAGTTTTGCTAGTTGTATGCTTAAACATGATTAAGGGGAATTAAGGGAAAAACATGGGTTTTGGGTATGTTTGATCCATATAAACATATTAAATCGTTGTTTTGGTGTTTATGGTTGATTTCGTATGTTTCTATGATTGTATGGCATGCTTTGTGATTGATTAGAAAAGTTAGAGTGGTCGAAAACACCGTCGTATGGCGTAAACAGTCGCTAGAAAGGTTGCAGGGATCGGATCGCCCCCCCCCCCTCCGCGAAGCATGCATCACGACCTGAGGGAAGCATCATTCTCCGAACCAACCCGCCTGCACAGGCCAAGGGAGCTCAACCTGAACCAGAGCACGATCACGAGTCCGAACCGAACCAGGGAGCCTTCCACGAGCGGCATGAGGACTACGAACTGGAGTATGTGCACGAATCTACCCGATGCCCTGGAGGAGACATCACGAACCGAACCAACCTGGGAGGAACCCACTACCCGACCCGAACGGGGTTGATGACCATAGACTGAATGAGGAGAAGAGGACCGATACAAATGGGGGCTTGTTTCCGAACAGATCCGGAGGAGACCAAAACCCGAGATGCAAAGGTAGTCCAAATGGGAAGTAGAACTCAGGATCCAGATGGGAACCAAAGAGTTGACTTCATGATTGGACTTTGCTGCGGGATTTGTGCTAAGGGGTTACCGACGTCCATAACTTTGATTCACCACCAAGATGGATGTTAGGCTGCGGATCAGTGCAGTGGGGTAGTTATTACTCCATGGGCCAGAGTGATCGTAGTATGGCTATGAGACAATGCAGTGGAGTCGTCATGACTTCACAGGGGCAAAGTGGACATAGCAAGGGGTTATTGCCTATGGATTAGTTCAGTGGAGCCATCATGACTCCATGGGGTAGAGTGGTCATAGCAAAGGATTTGGGTGGTGAAAGCAATGGATATCTTATGCTTTACGCATTGAGTGAGAGATGTGAGGATGGTTGCTATGCTTGATTGTTTGATATCACTATGACATGCACACCCCTCCCCCATATCTTTACACCATATGTTAGTGCCACCTCAAAGTATCGTACATCCTGTTGTGCTAACTCTTTGGTTGCAGGTCCAGGTTCAGGTATGGTTATGTATACCTGTTATTGTTCTGTTTTGCTGCTTATCGCTCATACCAGACTTTTGTCTGACCCAGAGTTTTATGTCTCTTCTTATTACTCTAGGTGCTCTTAAACAAGCAGACTAGAGATAGGTTAGATGGTATGCACGAGTAGCTGTACAGGAAACGAGCAGGAGGCTTCCACGTATGATATATACATATAATCTCCCTGTGTTGCTGCTGGTCATTACTTTGGGCATTAGTAGTGTACCTTTCTTATTTTGCTTTAGAGACAGTATGTTGGAATTGTAATAAGCTATATTTTTAATTTCTGCTGCTATGATGATTATGGTTTAGTTTCCAACTTATGCACGGTCTCGCCTATTTTATGTCAAGTATGTTATTATTATATTTTATTCCATGCACTGTGAGACATTCTACAGGTTCCCAGTTAGTTCAAATTCCTTTCTTTTCCTTTCTTTAACGACCGTCTCGTACTGGTTTGACATCGGCACAGCGCACTTTCATTGGAAAATAGAATGTGGCTCATGCTTTGCATATGTGCCAGTGTTTAAATTGGAATATCGCTGGGTTGTGGTTTATTGCCGATTTTTGGAAGGTCCGTGCTTTACATATGGGTAGATTGCAATACAAGTTGACATCAATATTTTTTCAGCAGGATGAGTAAACGTTAATTAAAAAGAGGGCCAGCGGAGGACAGAGATTGAACAGTCAAACTAAGAAATAGGAGCCAAGAAACATAACATTACAAGCCACGATGAGACATACTATGGCAGTGACAGTTATATGTTAACTTACTTCTATAAATACAATACTTCTATAAATACAATATCGAATACTCAGTAGTT
Organism: Allium sativum; assembly: GCA_030737875.1. Lineage (NCBI taxonomy): Eukaryota > Viridiplantae > Streptophyta > Magnoliopsida > Asparagales > Amaryllidaceae > Allium > Allium sativum. Next base: position 268,140,865 of record CM060909.1, on the reverse strand, counting down.
TATATTTGAAACAAAAACAACATGATTTAGTTGTCCTTTTATCAATGAAAACTATCCAGTAACAAAGTTAGCGTAAGGACAAAAATATCAGAATGCATACTCAACAATTTAGCGAATGATAACTTATTGATTCGGCTTCCCCATTTCTTGTTGGTAGTAGAGGAGCTTATGATTTGGTTCATCGGAATTGTGAATCATTTTTGCTGTATCGGATTTTCGTATACAATTTATTTTCTAGTTAGACTTGAAGACAGTAGCTGAATCCAATGGCTTGTGATATAAGAGATAATAAAGATGAAGATTGTGGACGTTGGCTGGAACAATGATATGAGGCTATAAAGTGCAAAAGAATATTATATGACTTATAGTTCAATATAAACCTCAAATAATTTCAATTCTAAGAAATAGTGTAGTGCAACGAAAAATAATCTTTGTGGCTTGCGTATAAGTACGTGAGCCTAATTTTTATTTGCTTAAGGGATGAAAACAAATCAAATGTAGCAAAAGAATGAGTGCAATTATTAGTAAAGGGAAAGCTGCTAAACGGACTGAAGGATTTTCGGTCAAATTAAGCGGCAGGAGGTAAGCTTTGAATTCATGGGGAGTATTTTTGTAATTTGTCGCGGTTTTCGGTGGGCTCCCCAGAATTATCGTTCCTGTCGCACAAATCGACATTAACTTTTTCGGTTTGAATAGAATTATTATAGTAAAAGATGTTAGTAACTGAATTAATAAATAATAGTCGTTACGAAAAAATTTGTACACCTTACGATCCCTCAGTTTCCTCCTGCAAGGATAGGAACAGTTGCCCACACTTTTGATTCAACCGACATACTGCAGAGAAAATTGTCAAGTTAGTGCATTTAAATAGCAAAGATTATTTTGACATTTTACATTTCGTTTATTTATATGAAATAAAAGTATTTTAGATGATATTGGAGGAACATCTTCAATCTATTGTCAGTAGGCATTGAATACAATACACACAACACAATCTCAATATAAAATTTCGCCAACTGCTAATTCAATGCTAATTTTGAACATGGAGAGGGCATAGGTAGTTTTTGACTTAAAAGGCATTACTGGAAAGTGTGAAACTTCTTTATGTACCCTCCGTTAAATCCTAATTGTTGTTTGTCAGTGGGACGGCTTATTCATTAAATGTGAAACAAAAAAGTGTTTATATTCAAGATATACACAGACCACATATAATATAGTAAATATCATCAGATATCCTTCTCCAATGGTGTATTCTTTGGGTGTTATACACTTATACTTTGCAAAATGGCATGTATGTAATGTTTCATTGGACAACCGTTAATTTGTTAGGAGGATGGAAAGCTTCTTAATTGTGGGAACCAGCAGGAATCAAAATAAGGAAATAATTAAAGCATCATTGAATGAAACTAAAACTATCACCATGCGTAATTAAATCAAATACAACAACTAGTAAATGTTAATTTTTTACCAGACTGAATCATCTGTTTCCAACTAAACTAAATATTCCCTAATTAACATAGTGAACAATGAATATAGAAGCACAGTAAAATATTTGGTATAATACAGCCAGTCATAGGTCAGTTTGTGTATGCTCACAAGAATGTTTTTTCTTCTTTAAAAATTTGAACCCTATTCCCAAAAAAATGATTTAAACGGTTTCATAATTTACGATAGCCTGTGGTATAGAAGTGTAGTATGAAATACCAATTCTATGCGACAAACCCTAGGTCTCATGCATGGCCAAAGGACATATTAGTCCGAGTGTTACCCAAAAGTAGTCATTTAAATATCAAACATGCAAATATACCAGCAAAATATTTTGTATTTCATGTAAATGCAATTTGAATAAGACCTGCAGAACAATTGTATTTGTTCATTATGCTAGTTATGAATAAGACTACCTAAAAACTTGTATTTCTCTGATATAATGTCAGTTATGATGTTTGAATTATGACACACCTGTTAAGTCACTTGTATAAGAGACATGGATTTATCAAGTATATTATAAAATTCTAGGAGGCTAATCTATAAATCAGGAAATGAAACTATGTTTATTCTCAAACTGTGCTCAATAGCCATGCCCCTAAACATGACTGAGTATTACTTTTAAATGAATAAACTTATGAATATATTGTAACCTATAAATTAGTACAAAATAAATGTAAATGCTTTAGCTACACATACAATTATATAACCATAAATGATAGAGAAGTAATTTGGATGCTTTAAAGTAAATGGGCATTAATTTTTATAAGATATAATTTGAAGTAAGCAGTTATAAATATACGATTTGACTTTACAATTTATACACCTATGAAACCAATGAGAGGATTCGTGGAATCAGTTGTATTTTGGAAAAAAATTGTAATCATCGATAAGCTACACTAATGGTCCAATTATGAGCTACCTTGGTCTTGAACAGAAGTGGAACAAAATAGAAAACTTATCTTTTATGGTCATGTGTTATTGATTCCAATAATAACTTATCCTATAACATAGTGTCAATATAATTTATTGAGCTTATGATAAAACCAACACAATAGATGTAAAAGTGACTATGATAATAAAACAAACGTTAGTTCCGGAATGACTGTAAATAAAACTTCAACCATGTAACAACACGGATTTTTGCCCGACCCCAATCGATTGCAAGATCGACCAAGACCGTTCAAATTCCGCATACGTTAACTTTTGGCATACAAAACATCAGAACAACAACACAGACTTTTATAACATCAACAACAAATGTTACATCAGAGTACAGAATATATCATAGTACATCGGAATAAAATTACAGCGGAAGATAAATTACAATAGATTAATACATTGCAGCGGAACTAATCTCAGCGGATGGCCATCAATATTCTGGACCCAGCTTCAGGCATCAATCCAGGATCCTGCTTAACCATATTTGCAAAAAGCTACTCGATTGCCCGTGTGAAAAGAAGGCACCCGAGTTTGCAAAGTGAAACAAACTACAGGTCAGTCGTGGGACTGGTGTGAGAATTCTTAACAAAATTTATCTAATAATAAGGCTAATCACAGGACCACGCCGCTAACGCGGAACGGGTTTACTCCATTGGATTGCCAGTGCATAAATAAAGTAAATCGTCAAATAACGTAATGCTTTTTAGAAAAAATGAAACCATTATAAGACCCAGGTCCCATCACACAATGCAATACAAACCGGAGGATAGGGTTTTACCTTATAATGGTCAAAAGACGCTTGATACGTAAAAACGATATTATTATTAGTGTGTATATATATATTTAAAACATTTCAAATATAATATCAATCCTAAACGGCATAGATACCATCTACTATGTCGCCATACTAGTTATACAATCAAAAACCGCAAGGGCGCATTGGAAATTGGGTTTCCATCATGAGTCAAGGCTAGGGAGGAGCTCCTGACCGATTCGAGACACTCTAGCAATGTCTCAGGATTCAGACGCTGGCGAACCCTTGGATACAGCAGGGCCGGTCCACAAATACTTTAGTGGATTAGTTATGCCTGAACACACGCTCCCCGATCCTATTGGACCTACAAATCAGCCATGGGTGACCGATAAGAATAAACCGAGGCCTTGCAAAATTCCAACAACCACATAAGCAAATGTCAGCCAGTTCAAGCACTGACACCACTTCTAGCTAGAAAGAAACGTGTGCACTCCATGCGTTCCCTTCTCCCGTTTTAGACTCAACCGGTGTGTGACGCTCGCGAAGTCACGATATACACAAAGCTATGCCTAAAGACATTGTGCTTTGATCATCAACTACAAGGCCTGCTTCTCAACAAAGCCTTGATCATTTGCATCTTAGTATGTCACATTGTCAGACCCTACCATATTATTGATCATCTACCAATATATATATAACCTCTAAGCTCATACGTCTTAGAGAAGGGTGATAAGTAAAGAATAAATTCTTTACCACCAAACAGAAATATATAATCAGTAGCGTTCAACAATTATAGTAGAAAGGAATACAATGTCAGACACACAATCCATTTACAAGTCCGCTCTGGGTCTGAGCGAAACAACGTGTCTGTCGATCTCCAAATGCGTTTGGATGATCATTACCAAATACCTTGCCTTGGAAGGCCAATCCCAATTCAAGATGCCAGTCATCATCATCCCAACGATGTGAAAACCTTCGGTCTTCAATCACCGTCTTCATCTTCGACTCTTGATCGTCGTGATGATTATTCAGAATGGGTTAAACTCGGCCTTTCTGAATAACTCGCGTATTTTGTGACTAGAAAGCAAATATTGGAAGATCACACATTACGCCACATTCCAACTCCGAGTATTCTTTTAATAAGATATTCATATTAGAAGATTCTCATTAATTTTATCAAAGATAAACTTTGAAAATAAAATCTTAAATCTTCCTTAAAAGATTTATTAAAACTCCAGTTTTGATTCGATATCAAAAATCATTATTACAAGATCATTTTTTTTAAGGAATAAATCTTGTCTTAAACAGGTTAAAGAACTAGTGTCCTTTAAACACAGTTCACGATAAACCCTCAAATCAATTTCCAAAATATGGAATTCCACAGAAATCAAATCAATACATAATCGATATAAATTTCTGTATTGGACTAATAATATAAATGGAATAACGGCAAGGCCTCTTAAATTCCATATATATTATCGGTCTTCTTTTACAGAAGCCCATCTCGATTATTACCAATCGAATTTCCACCAAATTCCTATTTAATATATTAAATTGGAAAACTTGTTTTTTTTTTTTGAAAATGCCTTTTTAAATCTATAAATTGATTTATAAATTCCAAATAATAATTTCAATGTAAATTGGATTAAAGGACAAATGTCGTTTAAAAAACCATCCACGATAAATCCAATTCACATCTCAATTTATTTATAATTGCGACTTCTAATAATCTTAATTAAAAGATTTCTCCTTAAATATTAATTATAAAAAACATAATTTAAAGTAATCATTGAAAATATTCTTTATATAAAAGACTCTAAATGGGAGTATTCTTTACATTACAGATTTTTATCTTTTACAAATATTCTTTGTTTTAACATATACTTGATTAAAAATATTTTTTATGAAAATATATACTTTATATAACAAGGATTTCTAATGTAAAAATATTCTTATTTAAAAGAACACCTGAATCGAAATGCAACTCAATCATTTACCATATAATTTGAATTATATGGATTTCACACACATCATATATATGATAATAACAGTATAATCATCAAATCATCCATCTACATCCAAAGTGTAATTTTCACTGTGTAAGCGTTAAAATTAAATAATAACGCTCATCGCAGCCTGTCGATCAAACGATCAACATACAACTGAATATTGGGACTATTGTATGTAAATTTTCATCCCAACACCCGTGTGGGGTTTCATAAATAAATAATAAATTCATTTGTGCACTTGGGCGATGTGTGAAAATAATCGTCCCAATCACATAAACAAGTCGGGTAACTTGTGAATGGAAGTGTAATACACAATATATAATCATGGCAAGAAAATGTCTCCTTTATATTATACATAATCCTATTGCAATGAATGAATAAGAATAATAACTTTGTCTCTATTGACAATTTCTATTTTGCTAGTTTAAACTCAGGCAAAAATGGTTATATTGTTTTGACAATTCTAATGGGACAAAAGGATAATTTTGATTTAACTAACCTATCTTGACAAGTATATGTCTTGCCAAACATAAGATATATATACATATCTATACATAAATTGCTTTAACTAATTCATTTTGACAAAACTGAATATTTTTGACAAAATGTATATTTTAATGTACAATCTTTCTATTGCCTCTAATTAAAAATAGAAATTAATATTTTCAATCCTACCTTCTTATCTGCATATAAAATGTGAATAGAGATACAATTTCTAAAACTATATTTTTATTTGCATCAAAAGACAAATAAAAATGTAATCTTTTGAAACTATGTGTTCGTTCACATTTGAGTTACAAATAGAGTTGTAACTTTTTAATATATGTTTTATTTGCGTCAAGAAATGCAAACAAAAGAACATCTTCATTTTTATGTATACTTGTATTGGAGAATGCAAATAAAAGAATAATCTTTCAAAATGACAAAATGTCTATTCTTATTTCATGGAAAAGTGATAACAAAACAAAAATTAATATCTTTATCTTAACAACTCTATAGTAATAGAACAAATAATTGGTTTCAACAAATGTAAATTGACAAAAGTAAATAACTGGTTCTAACTAGTGTGAATTGACAAAAGTGAATATTTGTTTTAACTAGTATAAATTGACTAAAATGAGTAATTGTTTTTAACTAATATAAATTAACAAAAATGAATAATTGGTTTCAACTAATATAAATTTACAATAGTGATTAATTTGTGTTTCAATTCTAATAACATATTCCAGTGCTATATTTTGTTTCATTCTTTTAATTTAGACAAAAATGTGGATTTTTGCCTATTTTACTTTAATGATAAAAATATGAATGTTTAGTTATTCATTCTTTACAAAAGCTTAAATAAACATTTTCAATTCATTCTTTTTGAAGTGACAAAAAGAACTCCTTTTATTTCATATAAGACATTTGACAAATTGGCCCTTTTTACTTCATATAGAATTGCAATGAAAATGCACTTCTAAAACTATTATTTCTATTGTCCTTTAAAAAGAAAATAAAATGAAACATTATTTTTCCATTTCTGCTACACTTAGAATGTAACTAAAACGTAACTCTTAAAATCCTTTATTTATATCTAAAAATGTGAATAAAAAGGTATTCCTTAATTTGAAAGTAAAATGAAAGATTTAATTCGTGTCTTATTTGCATTGGAGGGTGCAAATAAAAAAGCCACTTTCAAACAATATTTTATACATATCAAATTATAAATCAAAAATATAATTTTCATTCTGATGGTTTGTTTGCATTGATGAATTGCAAACAAAGATGAACTTTATTTTAAGGTTTTATTTGCAACAAGGAATGCAAATAAATAAATAAATAAATAAGTGTAATCTTTGTTTCTAGCTTATTTGAAACAAGGAATGCAATTAAAGAAACAAATTCTATTTTTGTTTTCAAAGTATATTTGCATTAGTGAATGCAAATAAGAGAACAAAATTTGTTTTCAAAGTATATTTTTAACAAATTCTATTCAATGTGTTAAAATGTATAAATTTGTATTGGTGAATGTAGATAAAAAGATAGACTTTAGTTTCATTGAATATTTGCATTGATAAATGCAAATAAAAGAATAAACCTTAATTTCAATGCATATTTGCGTTGATAAATGCAAATAAAGAAATAAACTTTATTTTCAATATATGTATTTGCATTGGTGAGTGCAAATGAAAGAATAATTTGTTTCAATATATATTTGCATTGGTGAATGCAAATAAAGAACAATTTCTATTTTCTATATATATTTGCATTGGTGAATGTAAATAAGAGAATAAATTTTATTTTTAAAATTTATTAGCATCAGTGAATTCAAATAAAAGGATGAATTATATTTTAAAATATATTTGCAAACAAAAATGTAACTTCTGAAAATAATTTCTTATTTACATATAAAATGTAAACAAAATTGTGATTTCCAAAATATGTATTTTTATTTACATAAAAATGTAAACAAAGAGGTGGTTTCCAAATATAACCTATAATTTACACATACAATGTAAATAAAGTTTTATTTTACTAATATGTTTTTAATATCAACAATAAAATTTAATATTTTATTGTTATACTAATCCTAGAACATTTTTCGTTAAATGTGACAGTAAAAAGAAGAATTTTTACTGTAATTCATAAATCGTGTTCTAAATGTAAACAAATAAAAATAGTATTTTATTTGTTAGCCAAATTCTGTTGTAATGGAACAGATGAAAATATATTCTATTTGTTGTTCATATTTTAGTGTAACATCAACAAATAAAAATAAATTTTTATTTGTCGTTCAAATTTTATTGTTCATTTTAAAATAATAAAAATAATATTTAAATAATTTAAAATAAATTAGAGCAACTAGATCTGAATAAAATATGATTTAAATCTAAATTTAGATTTAATTCTCTAACCACAAATAAATTCAACAGTATATAAAATTCAATGCAGATCTAGCCTATCATGAACAACAAAACATACCACCAACAACAATCAACAATTCATCAATCACATAACATTTCAGATCTGAATTAGTATTATAATACAATAATATTTAACGCAAGAAAAATAATTAAAAATAAATTAAATAATAAAAATTAGAGTTCTCACATTGATTTGGCTGAAAATTCAACTGTCTCTGTTTCAGCTCTGGTTGGTGCCATTACGAGGATCTCTGAAAGACGAGTCCAACGCAAGTCGTTTCGTTGAATTCTGATATCGCAGTAAAAAGATATTCAATTTTAAACATTTGCTTATTAAATAATTAATAAATTAAAATAATTATACTATAATTACATTGTTAAGGTTAATCCTTCCTTCTTCTTCTTCTTCTTTGAAGCCGTCGGGAATGATAAACCCAAAGCCGCCATCCTCAACTCCAAATCGCACTGACCATAGAGCCACCATCTGTCGATCCAACACCATCACTCTGAAGCCCGAACCACGAGCCACCCCGCCCAGAAACCCACCAAGCTCGGCCTTGACCTGCGCCCCATATCCGAACCCAAACGCGCCGCCTCCTCCACCAGAATTCGCGAAATCCGTGAACTAAAACTCGATCTTAACCGTATGGATCTGTAGATCTCTCCAGGAGCTTCGATTTGGTACCAAGTTTGTCAATTTTCGTTGAGCGGATCAAAAGTTATTGATGTTTGAAGTTTGGGACATTTTCAGCCATCGAACAGTCCAGAACAGTGGCGGCTTGGTTTTTTTTCGGATTTTATATATTATTTAATTATTTATTCATCGTAAAGCGTGTTATAAAGGTAAAAATGCGGGCTGTCTCCGAATTGGGTTTGCTTACTGTCGATCTTAACGTTTTGAGGCCTTCTGAACGCAATGGGACAGGTCTCGGGGTCCAATTCCGAAATCTGTAGAATATTTATTTAAAATTACATTAAAAAAATAATTAATTAAATATTGACCGTACATTTAAATATGCTGGGGCCACATACGACCTCTAAAAATTTCAAAAAAAATATTTTTAGCTTTCTTATGACGATACGGTTGTAACGAGACTAATTTCATCGAATTCTGAGACTGTTTGAAAAATGGCTATTTTCAAGCCGTTTAAATTTAACTAAAATAGTCAAAACACATTTTCTTTTGCCACGCTCACATATTAATTCAAAAAATTATGAAAATTGAAACTTAGCTATAATTTGGCATTCCGGTTCCAACAAAAGTGGTTTCGTCGAAAAGGGAGGTCGTTTGAAAATTAACTATTTTCAAGTGCTATATATTTAATAATAAAAATACATTTTTAAACAAATAAATTCCGAAACTCAAAATATATAAGTGTTTATACTTTTAAACTGCAGAAACATCATTCCGGACTCAATGGAAGTGGTTTCGAGTCCAATTTCCTTCATATGTGAAAAGTAGCCCTTTGGGCCATTTGTATTATATATATATATATTCTACAGCGACCTTTCTAAATATTGAATTAGCCACAACTTTTGATTTTTGAAACGAAATTTCAATTTTCAGATTCGTTAGAAATATATTATTAAACAAATTTAAATATTTTTGGTTTCACTCAATTTTGATTTATTTTGAATACTGTACATTCAGTTAAAGTTCAAAATCAAATTTTAAAACCACCGTGCCATTTCTAACTCCATTTATACTTAAATTAAATTTATTCGTTTTAACTTCGATTAAAATAAATTCTAGCCATTATTATTTATATAAATTATATTATATCCTCAAAATTCATTAAAATTTTCTAAAATAAAATTTTTAAATTGGTTCAGAATTTGCGGGTTGTTACAATCTCCCCCACTTAAAATCTTTTCGTCCTCGAAAAGGAAATGAGCTAAAAGTTGTTTATTTAACAAATTTAATTTTCATTCTTTAATTGTTTAATAATTTTATTAGTTGAACTCATATTCACACAACACAATATCAATCAATTAGTTGATTAAATTTTCAAAAATATATAACTTTTTTATATTCAAAATCATATTTTCCAAAATCGAATTATATATATAATAACAAGTACGTTAATTATAAACTTTTCACTCTGACTCATTCTAGGGCATTGCTAACCCCATCTCTGATGAGTATTCTCATTAAAGGATACTGCTGATCCTATCTCTAATGAGTATTCTTATTGGATATTATTAATCCAACCTCTGATGAGTCTTTTGTTTAGTTCTAATGAATTGTACCCCAAAGATTTGAGCTAACCTCTCTCTGATACCAGCTGTAACGACACGGATTTTTGCCCGACCCCAATCGATCGCAAGATCGATCAAGACCGTTCAAATTCCGTATACGTTGACTTTGGGCATACAAAACATCAGAACAACAACACAGACTTTTATAACATCAATAACAAATGTTACATCAGAGTACAGAATATATCAGAGTACATCGGAATAAAATTACAGCGGAAGATAAATTACAATAGATTAATACAATGCGGCGGAAATAATCTCAGCGGACGGCCATCAATATTCTGGACCCAGCTTCAGGCTTCAACCCAGGATCCTGCTTAACCATATCTGCAAAAAGCTACTCGACTGCCCGTGTGAAAAGAGGGCACCCGAGTTTGCAAAGTGAAACAAACTACAGGTCAGTCGTGGGACTGGTGTGAGAATTCTTAACCAAATTTATCTAATAATAAGGCTAATCACAGGACCACGCCGCTAACGCGGAACGGGTTTACTCCATTGGATTGCCAGTGCATAAATAAAGTAAATTGTCAAATAACGTAATGCTTTTTAGAAAAAATGAAACCATTATAAGACCCAGGTCCCATCACACAATGCAACGCAAACCGGAGGATATGGTTTTACCTTATAATGGTCAAAAGATGCTTGATACGTAAAAACAATATTATTATTAGTGTGTATATATATATATATATTTATTTAAAACATTTCAAATATAATATCATTCCTAGACGGCATAGATACCATCTACTATGTCGCCATACTAGTTATACAATCAAAAACCGCAAGGGCGTATTGGAAATTGGGTTTCCATCATGAGTCAAGGCTAGGGAGGAGCTCCTGACCGATTCGAGACACTCTAGCAATGTCTCAGGATTTGGATGCTGGCGAACCCTTGAATACAGTAGGGCCGGTCCACAAAATACTTTAGTGGATTAGTTATGCCTGAACACACGCTCCCCGATCCTATTGGACCTACAAATCAGCCGTAGGCGACCGATAAGAATAAACCGAGGCCTCGCAAAATTCCAACAACCACATAAGCAAATGTCAGCTAGTTTAAGCACTGACACCACTTCTAGCTAGAAAGAAAAGTGTGCACTCCCTGCGTTCCCTTTTCCCGTTTTAGACTCAACCGGTGTGTGAGGCTCACGAAGTCACGATATACACAAAGCTATGCCTAAAGAGACTGTGCTTTGATCATCAACTACAAGGCCTGCTTTTCAGCAAAGCCTTGATCATTTGCATCTTAGTATGTCATATTGTCAAACCCTACCATATTATTGATCATCTACTAATATATATATATAACCTCTAAGCTCATACGTCTTAGAGAAAGGTGATAAGTAAAGAATAAATTCTTTACCACCAAACAGAAATATATAATCAGTAGCGTTCAACAAATACAGTAGAAAGGAATACAATGTCAGACACACAATCCATTCACAAGTCCGCTCTGGGTCTGAGCGAAACAACGTGTCCTGTAACAACCCGTATTTTCAATAACCTGTTATAACATAAATCGAGGCAGAATTTAATTATAAAATGTGAATCAAGGGAAACGGGGTATGCCATTGCGTTCGTCTCGGGAAAATACGCGAAATAGAGTCCGAGTTTTCGAAAATCGGAGTCCGTATGACCCAGTTAAGGCCCATTGAAGTTTTCAGAAATTTCCATGTTAAAAACAGATTTAATTTTAAGTTAAAAACAAGGGTTAGGGCACAACTGGCGTCAGGCGGGAAAACTCCCGCCAAGACCCCCAAGTCGACAGGCATGTCGACAGGGGTCTAAGGGTGTCGACTGCCCTGTCGACACGGGGTGGCCGGGCAGTTTTGCCTGGCGCACCATTTCTGATCTGGGCTTGGTTGTGTGGCTTGGTTCTAGAGAATTCCGAAATCTGACGGACCTAAACTAACCTAGGGTTAATCCTAGGGCTAAAAACACTCTAATCTTCTATAAATAAGCCCCTAATCCTACCCTAAAACCCCATTATTCATTCTAGCAACCAAACTATGTCAAATTGATTTCTCAAATGGCCTCCACTTAAAAACCCTAGCCTCCACCCTCTTCAAAAATCATTCCTATGAAGATTTTGATGTTCATACAAGCATTTCTAAGTTGTATGAATGATCATTAGCTTGCATACATCATCAGGTTGCAAGCTTTAATTGCTAAGCTAGAGTTTTTGGGATTTTTGTTAATTGGAGCTTTGTTTTGGGTTTTTATATGCTTGCATAAAGAGCTTCTCAATCTTTATTAGTAGATTTGTGTCTTCATAATATTTGTAAGCCCTCTTACCTTCATTTTAGAAACTCTAAAGTTAATATGTGATGCAAATTGGGATTTATGCAAGTTTGTTGAGTTATGCATGTTTATGCAAGTTCACTATGCCATGATTTGCAAGTTTATTGAGTTATGCATGTTTATGCAAGTTCACTATGCCATGATTTGCAAGTTTATTGAGTTATGCATGTTTATGCAAGTTCACTATGCCATGATTTGCAAGTTTGTTGAGTTATGCATGTTTATGCAAGTTCACTATGCCATGATTTGCAAGTTTATTGAGTTATGCATGATTATGCAAGTTCACTATGCCATGATTTGCAAGTTTGTTGAGTTATGCATGTTTATGCAAGTTCACTATGCCATGATTTGCAAGTTTGTTGAGTTATGCATGTTTATGCAAGTTCACTATGCCATGATTTGCAAGTTTGTTGAGTTATGCATGTTTATGCAAGTTCACTAAGCAATGATTTGCAAGTTTAATAAGTTATGCATGCTTATGCAAGTTCACTATGCCATGTTATGCATGTTTAATAAGTTATGCATGCTTATGCAAGTTCACAATGACATGTTATGCATGTTTGACAAGTTATGCATGTTTATGCAAGTTCCCTATGCCATGTTAGGCAAGTTTAACATGTTATGCATGTTTATGGTAATATGCAAGTTCACTATGCTAAGTTATGTAAGTCTAACATGTTATGCATGTTTGTTGTATGCAAGTTCATCATGTATGTTATGCCAAGTTCCCTCTTCCTATCCTTTATGCGTTATTACGAATATGTAAGCGATAGAATGACGTTGGGGGGGGGTTTGGGTAAACTTAAAATACATGGAAATATAAGATTGGGAATTTACCTATTAAGTTAGGTCTACCCCTTGGGAATTTACCTATTAAGTTAGGTCTACCCAAGTATTTGTTGACTTGTAATTATGTTTTGAAATAAAGTGGACATGACACTTAGAAAACATAAGTGTGGCCAACTCGAGGTTGGGTTGAGTTTGTAGCGTAATTCTACCCGGAACCTACCGGCTTAACTAGTGGCTACAAACAATAGGACCCAATGTGAGAAGTTGGTCATGTGGTGCCAAGACCCGAGGTTAGACCAAGTTGTGGTGTAAATCTACCCGGAACCCACCGGCTTAACTAGGTAACCACAACAAAGTCTAACGTGAGAGGTTAAGGTGCATTAAATTAATTAATGCCTCATGATTAGGGTTAAGTCAGGGTCCACTAATACTTAACCAATTTGGGGATTCGAGGGATTGAAATGGGGTTAAGTTGTGAACTGTCGGTTACACTTAACCAATTTAATCCATTTGGGGGTTCGAGGGATTGAAATGGGGTTAAGTTGTGAACTGTCGGTTACACTTAACCAATTTAATCCATGATTAGTGAAGGGTTGAATCGCACTTAACCCTCTTAGGAAACCCTAGCAACGTGGTCTGTTCTAGCAGTAATCCCAGTTTGGTATCATCACAACCCTAGAAGCTAGGCTAGGGCGGGGCACGATTACTGGACTGATGTAAGCGACCAAAGCGATGGCTGAGTGGTACAGCGGTGCGGGTCCAGGCGGGCTACGGACGTGCACGTAGTCCGGTATTGGACAAACTCGAGGCACGGGTACCAGTAGGTTTAGACTGTGCATTATTGCTTCAGTGTCTGGGGTTGACACCCGAGGGCTTGATACACCCAAAGGTGGACCCAGCACAGTCTGACTACATCCATATGTGGGCCATATGGACACCAACACTTGACGTGTTAGGCTTATAGGGAGCCGATCGACTAGACCGTTTGGTTGGACCTTATATTAAGGTCACTTCATGTTATTGGGTCAAAGCTTGGGCCAAGGGATCAATACCTGTTATGTTGGTTTGCTAGTACACCGTGGTGCAAAACTTAACCTTGTTTATGCGATGACACCTCTATCTATCTTGTAGTTAATTTATCCTGCCAGTATGTTGTTGTCTATGATCATCTCAGTTTCCATCATGCTGTTAACTTTATTAGTTTATAGACTGGTCGTAGCAGGGCTTACCAGTCTTTATGACTGACCCGTTTTCTTTTCGCTTCTTTTCTTCCGTTTCCCCCCCCCCCCAGGTTCTCAGGGTGGGAACATTGGTGCTTAGCTTGGATCGCTTAGCTTGCTTGCTGGATTAGCTCATGTACGTTTGGATATTGAGCCCGCTATGGTTTATCACTCTTATTTGGGGATAGTACTTATGTATTTCAGTTTATCAGATGATGTTTTTATCTAGACTTGTAATTTTGGGAAATTGACATTTTGATGTACCAGACTTGTGTATTGAAATGGTTTAAAAATCTTCCGCTGTTTTATCTACTTACTCTGTTTATTTACATATATATATATATATATATGTCATGTCCTGCCTTGCCATATCATTATGCATGTTTACCTTGTTTAAAACGCCCCACCAAAGTCAGAGTTGCTTGCAAGAGCCACCCTGGCGGAGGTGGGGTGTTACATTTGGTATCAGAGCATATGGTTTACGAGAAGGGATAAAAAGGTTTTTTTTTTTTAAAAACTTTTGAAAAACTATTTTCAAAACCAAGTATAAAGTATTTTCCAAAGAAAAGTCTAGTTATTTTTAAAGGCTATTCCCCAAAAGCCATTAGCACTATCTTTTGACCCCTCGTTTGAACTCTTTTCTTTTCGTTTCCAGCATGTCTGATAATCTCATCTTACCCGAAGGAGTAACAATACCCGATTGGTTTCGTCGGTACTTGGAAGTTACGGCACCGGTCCCGGGTGTCTCTAATGTTGTCTTTCCAGTCAAGGCCGCTGTTCCTCCTCCCCCTTCCGTACCTCTTCTCCCTCAGCCTCCACAAGCGGATTTTGCGGAAACTTGTAAGAACTTTAAGATGATGGGTGGCAAGAATTTTAGTGGAACAGAGACTCTTGTAGAGGCAAGGAATTGGTTGAAAGAGACCGAAGATCTTTTAGCCACCTTTGATATAGGTGACCGCAGGAAGGTTTTATTAGCAGTATGGTTGCTAAAGGAAGAAGCTGCATGTTGGTGGGTAGTCACCACCGCTACTAGGCCAATTGAGACTTGGGATGACTTTAGAGGAAGGTTTGGACTGAGGTTCTTATCATTGAAGCAAGGGGACATGACTATTAGGGAATACATAGATAAGTTTAATCAACTGGCTCGGGTCGATTTAGACTTGGTTAATACAGCTCAGAAGAAGGCCCTACACTTTGCTCTAGGATTAAACGAGCCATTACATGGTTTGGCCATGTCCCATATACCCTTGGGGGCGACTTTCGAGAATTTGGTGAATATGGCCCTACTTCAAGAAGAGGATAACGATGACAAGAAAGAGGTCAAGGCGAATGAGTCTCAAGGCAAGAGGGTAAATTCCGGGAAACGAGGCAAGAATAACAACAACCGCAAGGACAAGCCAAGAGAGAATAGGAAATGCAACTTCTGTAGTAAAGTTGGACATATATCCAGGGAATGTAGGAAGAAGAAGAGAAAGCGGGGCGAATGCTTTCATTGTGGTGAGTTTGGACATCTCAGCAAGGATTGCCCGAGGAAACAAGGGCAAGGTCAGACTCAGTGTGCAGGACTATCTGGAGGGCGAGTTCATCCCCTCAACACCGTTCTTCCAGCTCATGATAGAGGTAGTGTTTCTGTTGAAAGTCTTGTTTACATTTTCTGATTTTCCCTGTTCGTACTTTGTTTGATTCTGGCACATCGCATAGCTTTATTTCATCTGATCTAGTTGAAAGTTTACACCTAAGTACTAGTCTAGTTGATGATCCCGTATGTGTTTCAAATCCAATTGGGGGTTCTGCCCGTTTGTCTGTGGTCTGAGTGGATTTGAAAATTTCTATCTTGAGTATAGAATTCTCATGGGATGTTTATATTCTCGGTTTCAGGGGATATGGGTTGGTTTTAGTCATGCAATGGTTGTCCTGTTTTGGAGCCATTCTTGGTTTTTGTATATAGGGTTGTGAGGCTCATGACTCGCCTCGGTAATACCCTAGAAATTTCTAGCAACCCTATGGGTCCCGTCATGTTATGTTATCTTGAATCCCTCAACTCGTCTATCGGTAGTTTGCAATCTGTGAGGGTGGTCCGAGAATATCCTGATATCTTGGGGGAAGTAAAGGGGTTACCCCTAGATGTGGGATAGATTTCCGCATTATCTGGTTGGTAATACCAAGCCAGTTTCGTGGCCGGTTAGGCACATGACCTCACAAGATGAGAGTTAAGAAAGCAAGTCAAGGAGTTGCTTGAGAAGAACTTCCTGAGACGAAGCATTTTCGAGTAGGGTGCTCCAGTAGTATTCGTTACTAATGTGGACAGTTTGCTTCGCTTATGTGTTGATTATCATGAGAAGAATAGACGACTGTTACCAAGGATCGATGATTTGTTTGATCAGCTTGTAGGAGCATCTGTTTTCTTTTGATCTAGCTACCGGATTCCATCAGCTTAGGATGGAGTTGACAAGACTGCGTTTAGGACTCTAGATGGATTTTAGAATGGCTAGTCATGCTATTTGGTTTGACTAATGCACCCGCATATTACGTGAACTTGATGGGTAGGGTGTTTAGGGAGTCCTTGAACAAGTTTGTCGTGGTCGTCGTAGACGATATTCTGATCTCCTTAAAAGAACGAGGAAGAGCATGCTAGACATCTCAAGGAGATGATGGATACGCTTAGAGCCACCAGTTGAGGGTCAAGTTCTCCAAATGTCACTTTGGAGGAAAGAAGTTGGATTTCTTGGGCACATAGTTCCTAAGTAAGGCTTAGCGGTGGATTCCGCTAAAGTGGTTGCGGTTTAAGACCGGAAAACTCTGAGGAGGGCAATTGAAGTAAGAAGCTTTCTCCGTTTGGCTAGCATTCCCTGAGCTTAGACTTACTCTTCTGGATCAAGAAGGGGGTTTCACAGGAAGAAGACCCGCAGTTAGTCAAGAACATGGACCAGTCGATTCGAGGCGAGATGTTAAGTCACCTCGCTAGATATATTATAAATGACAAGGGATGACTAAGGCGCAATGAGAGATTATGTGTTCCTCGAGTGAAAGACTTGGTAAAGAAGGTTCTTGAAGATGCGCATCACTCGAGGAGGTGGCCGAGTTGGTCTCAGGATGCATGTTGTGCCACCAGGTTAAGGCCAAGTCATAGAAGCCTGGCGGGCCATTACCTCCATTGGAGGTTCCGCAAGGGAAGTGTGAAAACATCTCGATAGATTATGTGGATAGACTACCTAGATCAAAGAAAGGGAATACGGGTATGTGGGTCATAATAGGTAGACTCACGAAGAGTGCTCATTTCAGTCCGGTGAAGAGCGAGAGGACTGCATCATGGTTAGCAACGGTTTACCCTCAAGAAGTTGGCCAGTTTTGGAATAGCCTACAGGAAGCCATGGGTAGGCAATTGAATCTAGGTATGTCCTATCACTCATAGGCGGATGGTTTATTTCGATTAAGCATGAGTTATAGAAAATCACGTTTATAAGGGCAATTGGCAACGTGGATTGGTATTTTCAAGAAAAGTTCTGCTGCGTGGAATACTTTATAGTAAGTAGACGGGATCCAGGATTCACTAGTGAATTTTGGAGAGCTTGCATGAAATCATGAGATTACAGTTATGTTTAAGCCAAGTATACAGAAAGAAGAATAAGTGGAAAAGGAAGACGAGAGGCGATAACGAAATGAGTTCCAACTCGAATTTGGGAAATAGGAGTTAGGAAGCCAAGAAATCATGAAGTAAAAGACGGTCAAAGCACAGGGGAGTTAAGCCCAAGGAAACGTGACTAAGAAGAGTGAAGACTAGATACGCGCATCATATCTCTTTTTAAGAGTGCATCCTTGATCCTTGTCTTCCTGTGGAGCTTGCTTGCAAGTTATCTTTTGTATATATCCTCTCGGTCCCATTCTCGATCTTATTTCTGTTGTAAACTCCATAAGGGGGTTATGACTCATCGGTTAGTACTATATGTCAGAGTTTGAAAGGATTTCTTGTAATCCAAAAAGGAGTTTATCTTGCTTATCTTCGAAGATCTCTTTTAGCATATCTCTCTGTCCATGTTTATCTAGTTTATCGTGTTTATCTTGTCATGAGATCCTTAGGTAGAAACCCTTTGGATGAAACATGTATTTGAAACATGTTATGCTTGGTGGTTGCAAGTGGTTGCAAGTGTTTGCAAGTGGTTGCTCGTGGATGCATTATACACGATTAGGCACTAGATCGGCTCGCACACTCCTCATATTACATATGCATGAGTGTTTATGCTTATTCATGGATGAAAATTGTGTGTTATCACATGGATGTTGCATATGGATGTATGATTGAGCACGCATGTAGATGATATACATTATGTTAGGAATTGCATACATATGGATTCATTTCACTAACATAATTCGCATTAATGGTATTTGCATTAGATAAGTACATATACACACACCTCTGCATATGTTCATCCAGCATTTAGAACCTTGTAAGGACAATGATTGCTCGTGGATGATGCTTTGAGTAGATGGATGACTGGATGGTAAGATATGTTCTTCCTAACTTGAAGATTTCGGGGACGAAATCCTTTAAGGAGGGGAGAATGTAACAACCCGTATTTTCAATAACCTGTTATAACATAAATCGAGGCAGAATTTAATTATAAAATGTGAATCAAGGGAAACGGGGTATGCCATTGCGTTCGTCTCGGGAAAATACGCGAAATAGAGTCCGAGTTTTCGAAAATCGGAGTCCGTATGACCCAGTTAAGGCCCATTGAAGTTTTCAGAAATTTCCATGTTAAAAACAGATTTAATTTTAAGTTAAAAACAAGGGTTAGGGCACAACTGGCGTCAGGCGGGAAAACTCCCGCCAAGACCCCCAAGTCGACAGGCATGTCGACAGGGGTCTAAGGGTGTCGACTGCCCTGTCGACACGGGGTGGCCGGGCAGTTTTGCCTGGCGCACCATTTCTGATCTGGGCTTGGTTGTGTGGCTTGGTTCTAGAGAATTCCGAAATCTGACGGACCTAAACTAACCTAGGGTTAATCCTAGGGCTAAAAACACTCTAATCTTCTATAAATAAGCCCCTAATCCTACCCTAAAACCCCATTATTCATTCTAGCAACCAAACTATGTCAAATTGATTTCTCAAATGGCCTCCACTTAAAAACCCTAGCCTCCACCCTCTTCAAAAATCATTCCTATGAAGATTTTGATGTTCATACAAGCATTTCTAAGTTGTATGAATGATCATTAGCTTGCATACATCATCAGGTTGCAAGCTTTAATTGCTAAGCTAGAGTTTTTGGGATTTTTGTTAATTGGAGCTTTGTTTTGGGTTTTTATATGCTTGCATAAAGAGCTTCTCAATCTTTATTAGTAGATTTGTGTCTTCATAATATTTGTAAGCCCTCTTACCTTCATTTTAGAAACTCTAAAGTTAATATGTGATGCAAATTGGGATTTATGCAAGTTTGTTGAGTTATGCATGTTTATGCAAGTTCACTATGCCATGATTTGCAAGTTTATTGAGTTATGCATGTTTATGCAAGTTCACTATGCCATGATTTGCAAGTTTATTGAGTTATGCATGTTTATGCAAGTTCACTATGCCATGATTTGCAAGTTTGTTGAGTTATGCATGTTTATGCAAGTTCACTATGCCATGATTTGCAAGTTTATTGAGTTATGCATGATTATGCAAGTTCACTATGCCATGATTTGCAAGTTTGTTGAGTTATGCATGTTTATGCAAGTTCACTATGCCATGATTTGCAAGTTTGTTGAGTTATGCATGTTTATGCAAGTTCACTATGCCATGATTTGCAAGTTTGTTGAGTTATGCATGTTTATGCAAGTTCACTAAGCAATGATTTGCAAGTTTAATAAGTTATGCATGCTTATGCAAGTTCACTATGCCATGTTATGCATGTTTAATAAGTTATGCATGCTTATGCAAGTTCACAATGACATGTTATGCATGTTTGACAAGTTATGCATGTTTATGCAAGTTCCCTATGCCATGTTAGGCAAGTTTAACATGTTATGCATGTTTATGGTAATATGCAAGTTCACTATGCTAAGTTATGTAAGTCTAACATGTTATGCATGTTTGTTGTATGCAAGTTCATCATGTATGTTATGCCAAGTTCCCTCTTCCTATCCTTTATGCGTTATTACGAATATGTAAGCGATAGAATGACGTTGGGGGGGGTTTGGGTAAACTTAAAATACATGGAAATATAAGATTGGGAATTTACCTATTAAGTTAGGTCTACCCCTTGGGAATTTACCTATTAAGTTAGGTCTACCCAAGTATTTGTTGACTTGTAATTATGTTTTGAAATAAAGTGGACATGACACTTAGAAAACATAAGTGTGGCCAACTCGAGGTTGGGTTGAGTTTGTAGCGTAATTCTACCCGGAACCTACCGGCTTAACTAGTGGCTACAAACAATAGGACCCAATGTGAGAAGTTGGTCATGTGGTGCCAAGACCCGAGGTTAGACCAAGTTGTGGTGTAAATCTACCCGGAACCCACCGGCTTAACTAGGTAACCACAACAAAGTCTAACGTGAGAGGTTAAGGTGCATTAAATTAATTAATGCCTCATGATTAGGGTTAAGTCAGGGTCCACTAATACTTAACCAATTTGGGGATTCGAGGGATTGAAATGGGGTTAAGTTGTGAACTGTCGGTTACACTTAACCAATTTAATCCATTTGGGGGTTCGAGGGATTGAAATGGGGTTAAGTTGTGAACTGTCGGTTACACTTAACCAATTTAATCCATGATTAGTGAAGGGTTGAATCGCACTTAACCCTCTTAGGAAACCCTAGCAACGTGGTCTGTTCTAGCAGTAATCCCAGTTTGGTATCATCACAACCCTAGAAGCTAGGCTAGGGCGGGGCACGATTACTGGACTGATGTAAGCGACCAAAGCGATGGTTGAGTGGTACAGCGGTGCGGGTCCAGGCGGGCTACGGACGTGCACGTAGTCCGGTATTGGACAAACTCGAGGCACGGGTACTAGTAGGTTTAGACTGTGCATTATTGCTTCAGTGTCTGGGGTTGACACCCGAGGGCTTGATACACCCAAAGGTGGACCCAGCACAGTCTGACTACATCCATATGTGGGCCGTATGGACACCAACACTTGACGTGTTAGGCTTATAGGGAGCCGATCGACTAGACCGTTTGGTTGGACCTTATATTAAGGTCACTTCATGTTATTGGGTCAAAGCTTGGGCCAAGGGATCAATACCTGTTATGTTGGTTTGCTAGTACACCGTGGTGCAAAACTTAACCTTGTTTATGCGATGACACCTCTATCTATCTTGTAGTTAATTTATCCTGCCAGTATGTTGTTGTCTATGATCATCTCAGTTTCCATCATGCTGTTAACTTTATTAGTTTATAGACTGGTCGTAGCAGGGCTTACCAGTCTTTATGACTGACCCGTTTTCTTTTCGCTTCTTTTCTTCCGTTCCCCCCCCCCAGGTTCTCAGGGTGGGAACATTGGTGCTTAGCTTGGATCGCTTAGCTTGCTTGCTGGATTAGCTCATGTACGTTTGGATATTGAGCCCGTTATGGTTTATCACTCTTATTTGGGGATAGTACTTATGTATTTCAGTTTATCAGATGATGTTTTTATCTAGACTTGTAATTTTGGGAAATTGACATTTTGATGTACCAGACTTGTGTATTGAAATGGTTTAAAAATCTTCCGCTGTTTTATCTACTTACTCTGTTTATTTACATATATATATATATGTCATGTCCTGCCTTGCCATATCATTATGCATGTTTACCTTGTTTAAAACGCCCCACCAAAGTCAGAGTTGCTTGCAAGAGCCACCCTGGCGGAGGTGGGGTGTTACATGTCCGTCGATCTCCAAATGCGTATGGACGATCATTACCTAATACCTTGCCTTGGAAGGCCAATCCCAATTCAAGATACCAGTCATCATCATCCCAACGATGTGAAAACCTTCGGTCTTCAATCACCGTCTTCATCTTCGACTCTTGATCGTCGTGATGATTATTCAGAATGGGTTAAACCCGGTCTTTCTGAATAACTCGCGTATTTTGTGACTAGAAAGCAAATATTGGAAGATAACACATTACGCCACATTCCAACTCCGAGTATTATTTTAATAAGATATTCATATTAGAAGATTCTCATTAATTTTATCAAAGATAAATTTTGAAAATAAAATCTTAAATCTTCCTTAAAAGATTTATTAAAACTCCAGTTTTGATTTGATATCAAAAATCATTATTACAAGATCATTTATTTTAAGGAATAAATCTTGTCATAAACAGGTTAAAGAACTAGTGTCCAATAAATATAATTCACGATAACCCCACGAATCAATTTCCAAAATATGGAATTCCACATAAATCAAATCAACACATAATCGATATAAATTTTTGTATTGGACTAATAATATAAATGGAATAATGGCAAGGCCTCTTAAATTCCTTATATAATATCGGTCTTCTTTTACAGAAGCCCATCTCGATTATTACCAAACGAATTTCCACCAAATTCCTATTTAATATATTAAATTGGAAAACTTGATTTTTTTTTTGAAAATGCCTTTTTAAATCTGTAAAATTGATTTATAAATTCCAAATAATAATTTCAATGTAAATTGGAATAAAGGACAAATGTCGTTTAAAACACCGTCCATGATAAATCCACTTCACATCTCAATTTATTTATAATTGCGACTTCTAATAATCTTAATTAATAGATTTCTCCTTAAATATTAATTATAAAAAACATAATTTAAAGTAATCATTGAAAATATTCTTTATATAAAAGACTCTAAATGGGAGTATTCTTTATATTACAGATTTTTATCTTTTACAAATATTCTTTGTTTTAACATATACTTGATTAAAAATATTTTTTATGAAAATATATACTTTATGTAAAAAGGACTTCTAATGTAAAAATATTCTTATTTAAAAGAACACCTGAATCGAAATGCAACTCAATCATTTACCATATAATTTGGATTATATGGATTTCACACACATCATATACATGATAATAACAGTATAATCATCAAATCATCCATCTACATCCAAAGTGTAATTTCCACTGTGTAAGCATTAAAATTAAATAATAACGCTCATCGCAGCCTGTCGATCCAACGATCAACATACAACTGAATATTGGGATTAGTGTATGTAAATTTTCATCCCAACACCCGCGTGGGTTTTCAGCCAATAAATAAATAATAAATTCATTTGTGCACTTGGGCGATGTGTGAAAATAATCGTCTTAATCACATAAACAAGTTGGGTAACTTGTGAATGGAAGTGTAATACACAATATATAATCATGACAAGAAAATGTCTCCTTTATATTATACATAATCCTATTGCAATGAACGAAGAAGAATAATAACTTTGTCTCTATTGACAATTTCTATTTTGCAAGTTTAAACTCAGGCAAAAATGGTTATATTGTTTTGACAATTCTAATGGGACAAAAGGATAATTTTGATTTAACTAACCTATCTTGACAAGTATATGTCTTGCCAAACATAAGATATATATATATATATATCTATATATAAATTGCTTTAACTAATTCATTTTGAAAAAACTGGATATTTTTGACAAAATGTGTATTTTAATGTACAATCTTTCTATTGCCTCTAATTAAAATTAGAAATTAATATTTTCAATCCTACCTTCTTATCTGCATATAAAATGTAAATAGAGATACAATTTCTAAAACTATATTTTTATTTGCATCAAAAGATAAATAAAAATGTAATCTTTTGAAACTATGTGTTCGTTCACATTTGTGTTACAAATAGAGTTGTAACTTTTTAATATATGTTTTATTTGCATCAAGAAATGCAAACAAAAGAAGATATTTATTTTATGTATACTTGTATTGGAGAATGCAAGTAAAAGAATAATCTTTTAAAATGACAAAATGTCTATTCTTGTTTCATGGAAAAGTGATAACAAAACAAAAATGAATATCTTTATCTTAACAACTCTATAGTAACAGAACAAATAATTGGTTTCAACAAATGTAAATTGACAAAAGTAAATAATTAGTTCTAACTAGTGTTAATTGACAAAAGTGAATATCTGTTTTAACTAGTATAAATTGACTAAAATGAGTAATTGTTTTTAACTAATATAAAATAACAAAAATGAATAATTGGTTTCAACTAATATAAATTTGCAGTAGTGATTAATTTGTGTTTCAATTCTAATAACATATTCCAGTGCTATATTTTGTTTCATTCTTTTAATTTAGACAAAAATGTGGGTTTTTGTCTATAATACTTTAATAATAAAAATATGAATGTTTAGTTCTTCATTCTTTACAAAAGCTTAAATAAACATTTTCAATTCATTCTTTTTGAAGTGACAAAAAGAACTCCTTTTATTTTATATAAGACATTTGACAAATTGGCCCTTTTTACTTCATATAGAATTGCAATAAAAATGCACTTCTAAAACTATTCTTTCTATTATCCTTTAAAAAGAAAATAAAATGAAACATTACTTTTCCATTTCTGCTACACTTAGAATGTAACTAAAATGTAACTCTTAAAATCCTTTATTTATATCTAAAAATGTGAATAAAAAGGTATTCCTTAGTTTGAAAGTAAAATGAAAGATTTAATTCATGTCTTATTTGCATTGGAGGGTGCAAATAAAAATGCCACTTTCAAACAATATTTTATGCATATCAAAATATAAATCAAAAATATAATTTTCATTCTGATGGTTTGTTTGCATTGATGAATTGCAAACAAAGATGAACTTTATTTTAACGTTTTATTTGCAACAAGGAATGCAAATAAATAAATAAATAAGTGTAATCTTTGTTTCTAGCTTATTTGAAACAAGGAATGCAATTAAAGAAACAAATTCTATTTTTGTTTTCAAAGTATATTTGCATTAGTGAATGCAAATAAGAGAACAAAATTTGTTTTCAAAGTATATTTTTAACAAATTCTATTCAATGTGTAAAAATGTGTATATTTGTATTGGTGAATGTAGATAAAAAGATAGACTTTAGTTTCATTGAATATTTGCATTGATAAATGCAAATAAAAGAATAAACCTTAATTTCAATGCATATTTGCATTGATAAATGCAAATAAAGAAATAAACTTTATTTTCAATATATGTATTTGCATTGGTGAGTGCAAATGAAAGAATAATTTGTTTCAATATATATTTGCATTGGTGAATGCAAATAAATAACAATTTCTATCTTCTATATATATATTTGCATTGATGAATGTAAATAAGAGAATAAATTTTATTTTTAAAATTTATTAGCATCAGTGAATTCAAATAAAAGGATGAATTATATTTTAAAATATATTTGCAAACAAAAATGTAACTTCTGAAAATAATTTCTTATTTACATATAAAATGTAAACAAAATTGTGATTTCCAAAATATGTATTTTTATTTACATAAAAATATAAACAAAGAGGTGGTTTCCAAATATAACCTATAATTTACACATACAATGTAAATAAAGTTTTATTTTACTAATGTGTTATTAATATCAACAATAAAATTTAATATTTTATTGTTATACTAATCCTAGAACATCTTACGTTAAATGTGACAGTAAAAAGAAGAATTTTTACTGTAATTCATAAATCGTGTTCTAAATGTAAACAAATAAAAATAGGATTTTATTTGTTAGCCAAATTCTGTTGTAATGGAACAAATGAAAATATATTCTATTCGTTGTTCATATTTTGTTGTAACATCAACAAATAAAAATAAATTTTTATTTGTCGTTCAAATTTTATTGTTCATTTTAAAATAATAAAAATAATATTTTAATAATTTAAAACAAATTAAAGCAACTAGGTCTGAATAAAATATGATTTAAATCTAAATTTAGATTTAATTTTCTAACCACAAATAAATTCAACAGTATATAAAATTCAATGCTGATCTAGCCTATCATGATCAACAAGACATACCACCAACAACAATCAACAATTCATCACATAACATTTCAGATCTGAATTAGTATTATAATACAATAATTTGTTACGCGAGAAAAATAATTAAATAATAAAAATTAGAGTTCTCACATTGATTTGGCTGAAAATTCAACTGTCTCTGTTTCAGCTCTGGTTGGTGCCATTGCGAGGATCTCTGAAAGACGAGTCCAACGCAAGTCGTTTCGTTGCATTCTGATATTGCAGTAAAAAGATATTGAATTTTAAACATTTTCTTATTAAATAATTAATAAATTAAAATAATTATACTCTAATTACATTGTTAAGGCTAATCCTTCCTTCTTCTTCTTTGAAGCCGTCAGGAATGATAAATCGAAAGCCGCCATCCTCAACTCCAAATCGCACCGACCATAGAGCCACCGTCCGTCGATCCAACACCATCACTCCGAAGCCCGAACCACGAGCCACCACCACCCAGAAACCCACCAAGCTCGGCCCTGACCTACGCCCCATATCCGAACCCAAACCCGCCACCTCCTCCACCAGAATTCGTGAAATCCATGAACTAAAACTCGATCTTGACCGTATGGATCTATAGATCTCTCCAAGAGCTTCGATTTGGTACCAAGTTTGTCAATTTTCGTTGAGCGGATCAAATGAAACACCCCACCTCCGTTAGGGTCACTCTCAAAGGGAATGCCCTAATTTTGGTGGAGGTTTATAAGTACAAGTCACAGATATACAAGACAGATATAAGAACACATATTTGTAAACAGCGGAAGAACAACAAACTTTTATTTCATAAAGTCAAATACGTGTTACAACAACATCCTTTCCAAAAACATAACATACACTTTCATAATCTGTCTTGAGTACATTATTTAAAGAAGCATAAATAAAACATAGATAAACTGCAAAAGCCCCATAGTGGATTGTCCAAAGCCATAGTTCAAAACAGGAAAGTCCAAGCAATACATTTCTCTTCTTCAAGCTGGATGCTAAGGTTGGTCAAGCTGCTGTGTTCCCTCCCTAAGGACCTGGGGGGGGGAAACGGAAGAAAGAAGACGAAAGAAAAGTAGAGTCAGACATAAAGCCTGAGTAAGTCTAGTACTATTTTGTCTATGAATAAAGAACTGGGTATGATAAGTATAAACAAGAAGTGGGCATGCACTATAAACTTGGTTAAGTTGTCTAGGGTCGAATATACTGTTGTACCCCATGTTATTCTCTGAACCCATATAAACTAGTTTCCAACTGGCACCCATAATCAGGGTGATGTGATCCATTCTATGATGATCGGCTCCTACTCGCATAGTTACATGTGTCTTACGGCCCCCGATGTCGTAGTTACCTATGCTGGTCCCACCATGGGGTGTATCAAGTCCCATAGTGGCAACCCGACACAACCTTAGAGTGCACAGGTATGCTACTGGTGTCCAGTGCCTTATTTTTCTGCACCGGAGTGTGTGCACGCCCGCACTCCGTTAGAACCTACACTGCTACACCACCGCCGTCGATTTGACCTCTTACAATCAGCCCAGTAATCGTGCCCCACCCTGCCTAGTTTCAGGGTATCCTGATACACCTTTTAGGGTTACTGCTGAAAAGGGTCCCCCGTTACTAGGTTTTCTATCTCTAGCCAACATGCTAAGTTGGTTAAGTGTTTCCTAACCTAACCCCCACCAGTCCGTTTTTTTTAGCATGTTCCATTTTGATTAAGTCTTTAGTTCACTTAATCCTATCAATCCTGACTCAGCCTTAATTGTCTTATTAAGGCCCTGACCTCTCACATTAGACAGGTATTGTTGTGGCTGCCTGTTGCCGGTTGGTTCCGGGCAGTCTTACGCCACAACTCAGTCTAACCTCGGGTCCTTGCTGGGCTCCATGTTTAACCTCCCACATTGGATAGGTATTGTTGTGACTACTGGACAGCCGGGCGGTTCCGGGCAGGTTTACATCACAACTCAATCCAACCTCGGGTTAAACACATCGTATGTTCTACATTTACATATTTTGTCTTTCTTCTTTATTTATATGTAAATATTTGCGGCCCATTATTAAGTTAATGGTGTAAAGGTTACACCAATCATGGGCCCAACCCATACTTGAATTTGGGCCCTTCTATTTTATATTTTCATTCATTAATTAATTTTAACCCAACGTTATCTTCCCCCGTTTTACACGTCCGTTTATTATATATATTGGGCTTAGCCTTTTAAAGCCCAATTTAGCCATGCGAAAAGGGGAGGCTTATGGCGTGATTACATACACAAAGAGGGGAATGTGAGCGCATGAACTTGCAATATGACGTTGGAAACACAAAATAGAAACTGGTGTACTTGCATAGTGATAACATATACTTTGGTCATAAAGCATAGGTGACATGAATCAAAACATGTGAACTTGTAGTCGAGATAAGAATCTAAATTGGGTATCATTATTGACACATAGTCATAACTACAACATGAACCTATACTTTTATTTATGCATAATGTCAAACATAAGCATGGCATATATATTTCTAACATAAGCATGGCATAATGTCAAACATAAGCATGGCATAAATATTTCTAACCTAAGCATGGCATAATGTCAAACATAAGCATGGCATAAATATTTCTAACATAAGCATGGCATAATGTCAAACATAAGCATGGCATAAATATTATAAGCATGGCATAATGTCAAACATAAGCATGGCATAAATATTTCTAACATGAAATCATGATTCTTACTTTAGTCATGTAAACTTGCAAAAAGGGACTTTTTGAACCTAACCTAGCCACGTACCACATATGTCATCATATAATTCTTGTAAACAATATAGACTTAACAATGAATTTCAATTATGCCAAGTATCAATCATAGCCTAGCCATATTCATAAGTTTGCAAATAGGTTTTCTAGTACAAAAGCATGGCTTAAAACATGATGCCCAATTTTTAACATAATTTCATATGGATTATGATAACCCAAGCTTATTCCAATTACTTCACAAAAATGATGTTTGTATAAAAATACACATTATGATGGCATAATAACAAAGCCCCAAACTTGCATGAAATTTCAATCAACTACATACATGTAGCTTCAACATAGGTCACATAATTTGCGAATATTCCAAACGTATATTTGCATAGAACTACCGCATGTAGTTCTTTATAATTGAATGACATAATTCAGAATATCCAAACGTATATAAATTGATAAGAACGCACAAATATGAATTTCATTGCCACAATTCAAGCATACATATCTACACAATCATTTGTTCATACCAAAGTAATACTCTACTTACAATGGTTGCGGCGAATTCTCTAATTAAGAGATATGATTCCTTTGTTGAATTGATTGGCTTTAGGTTGCTTTAGGCTTTAGAATTTTCTTCCTAATCCTCTCTCTAGTTGGCGGCTACTCTCAGTCGTTCCTCAGCAACATGGCGGCTATGTTCTTATTTTTGAATGAATAGATTAGGGTTTAGTCTAGGGTTGTTTATATAGAGGTTAGGAACTGATTAGGACCCTTGATGTTGCTTGGATTGATCATAGCCATTCATTAGATAGAGAGACCAATTAAAACTTGCCACCTAGCCCTAATGACAAAGCAGACCACAGAGGATCGGCCAAACACAGACCTGGCCAGCCAGGTTGACTGGGCTCGACCAGGTCGACACCCCTGTCGACAGGGCTGTCGACAGCCCTGTCGACATGGGTAGCCCAGGTCGACAGCCCAGTCGACCTGGGTGGCCTAGGCGGGTGTTTATCCGCCCTGGCCCATTGGGCCCGATTTTTAATTATTTTATTCTGTTTGAATTTTAAATTTAATTCAAAACTTCCGAAGGCCATATCTTCTTCATACGGACTCCGTTTTTCGAAAACTCGGACTCTATTTTGCGTATTTTTCCGAGACGAACGCAATGGCGTATCCCGTTTCCCTTAGTTCTTTGATTTCAGATTAATTATGCTTTAATTTGTTAATTTCACAGTTATAGAATTTTCGGGGTGTTACATTCTCCCCCACTTAAAAGGATTTCGTCCCCGAAATCTTCAAGTTAGGAGGAATGTAAATCCTAACATTCAATCATCCATCTACTCATCCATCAAACACGAGCATCCATTGTCCTTAAAAGACTTCTAATGCTTCATGATCATATGCGAAGTGTGTGTGTACATGAACTTATCTAATGCAAAATCAGGCGGTCTACTGATTCAGTTGACCTCCTTAATGCGAATTATGTAAGTGCCATGAATCCATTATGTATGCAAATTTTCCTATTCTTGATTCTACATGAGTGCACAGTCATTCATTACAAATGCAACATCCACATGACAACACATTAAAGTTCAACCACATACGAATACAAACATATATGCATATGCAATATGAAGTGACTGAGCCGATCTAAAACCTAGATTGTGTGTGTATATGCAACCACGAGCAACCACTAGCAATCACTTGCAACCACTTGCAGCCATCATCCATAACATGTTTCAATTACATGTTTTCATCCAAAAGGTTTCTACCCTAAAGATAAGGTCGAGGAAATATACCTAAAAAGATAGATAAAAGCGCAACTTAAGGAAAATGAAAGATCAAGGATGTACCCTCGAACAGAAAAGGGTAGGCAGTGCGGATTCTAGCTTCAGTTTCCCAAGTCGCGTCTCCCTCGGCGTCGCTCCACTGGACTTTGACGAGCTTGACTTCGCGGTTGCGTAGCTTCTTCACTTCCGTTCCTAAGATGCGGGTTGGAACTCTCCTTATGGTTACTTCGCGTTCCACTTCGGCCTCTTCGAGGATATTTGGCTCTACCACTTCAGCAGACTCATGTAGACATTTTCGGAGATGTGAAACGTGAAAAACATTGTGGACTCCAGCCAACTTCTCGGGTAGCTCTAATCTATAGGACATTGTTCTAAAGGTATAGTCGAATGATAGAAGCAGGTAAAAACTTTGTGCCCATTAGGCAATGTCAAAACTGAAAACCTATGCCTCATATATATTGATTAGGAGAAGAACTCTCTAAGCATCAGCCCCGAAGACCGAAATCAACATCAGACTGACACCCAAAGAGTCACTCAACCCAACCACCATATATTATTCTAGGAAACTAAGCATGATGGACTCCTTTTAGGTCATAAGGGAGTCCCTTCCTAAGACCAATCTGTATCCTATAAAACCCAAAAACTTTAGTCAAACCAATGAACACCCTCGAGCCCCAACATGTGTTACTAACGGGTGAGTCATACTCCCTATGGGGTTTGCAACGGAAATTGGATTGAGAATGGGACCGAGAGGATATACTCTTAAGAAGAGATATTATGTACGAATCTAGTCTTCAATCTTCTAAGTCGCATTTCTTGAGCTTAACTCCATTATGCTTTGTCCGTTTTTTAACTTCACAATTTCGTAGTTTCTTAATTCTTGTTTCCAAAATAGGAGTTGGAACCTATGTCACTGTTGCCTCTCGTTCCTCTTTCACTTATTCTCCTTCTAGTATACTTGGCTCAAGCATAACTGCGTACTCATGGTTCCATGCAAGCTCTCCAAAATTCACTAATGAATCTTGGATCTTGTTAACTTACTAGAAGGTATTCCACATAGATGAATTATCTCTAGAAAATAAACAAATGTCAAATGAACTTACTAAGGTGACTCTCCACAACTCATGCATAAGCAAAATGAACCTTCTGCCTTAGTGGCGAACACTACTGGAGCGCCCCATTCTGAAATGCTCCTTCAAATGAACCCCCTTCTCTAGAAGCTCTTTAATCTGTTTACTGAGCTCTTTTCTTTCTCGTGGAGCCATGTGTCTGACGGGCAACGCAACGGGCTTTGCATTATCTACAAGATATATGCGGAAGTCTATTTCCCGCTTCGGAGGCAAGCCCTTCACCTCTTCGAAGACATCCGGATATCCCCGGACCACTCTAACTGATTGCAAATTTTCAACAGAGGCATCTAGCGATTCAAGATAACTAAGCATAACCGCATACGAGGGATTACAAGAAATTTCCAAAGTATTACCGAGCTGGGTTAGGAGCCTAACAACCCTTTTCTCACAATCAAGGATGGCCCCATTACTTGGATAGCCAATCCATACCCAAAATCAAATCATAACCCGAAAAGCCCAAAACAAAGGCACTACATTGAAATTCAACACTTAGAATAGAAATTTTTAATCCCAAACAGATCATAGACAAATGAGCTGGGCCCCCAATTGGGTTTGAAACAATTAAGGGGTCCTCTACCATACTAGTTTTTAGGTGCAGAGATTCTACTAAAGCAGACGAGATAAAGGAGTGTGATGCGCCAGAATCAAATAAAGTGCGAACGGGGTGATCATAAAGATAAACTACGCTTTCTACAGAAGTATTTGTACCTCGCTGTTGCAAAGGTGGCGCTTCCAGCACATGAACCTGTGCCCCTGGGGTGGATCCAGCCCCCTGCCCCTGCCCTCGTCTCTTTGGGCAGTCCTTAGCCCTGTGGCCTACCTCACCGCAAGAAAAGCACCCACCATTCTCCTTGGCCTTCTTTTTCCGGCAGTCCTTTACTAAGTGCCCCACTTTGCCACAGAAATTGCACTTCCTCTTCTCCTTGTTGCCTTTCCCGCCTTTCTTAAAGTCTGTCTTCTTGGGCTGCAAACCCTCTTTCTTCCCTTGAGAGCTTTCTGCCTTTGTCTCCTTCTTGCCCTTATCCTCCTCATTCAGCAATGCCATTTGCACCAATCTTTCATACGTGGCCCCCATGGGTATATGGGTCATGGCCAAACTGTGTAATGGCTCATTCAACCCTTTGACGAAACGGAGAGCCTTCTTGTGCGGGGTGTTGACTAGGTCAAGTCCAAACCTAGCCAGCTCATCGAACTGATTCACATACTCTCTAACTGTCTTGTCCCCTTGCTTAAGAAATAAGAATTTTTCCAACTGCAAACTCCTTTCCGCATCTGAGAGAAATTTGGTCTCGAACCTTGCCCTAAAGTCCTCCCATGTCTCCACTGGTCTTTCAGCATTAGTGACTTCCCACCAGTAGGAAGCCTCGCCCTTCAATAGCCACACCGCCAGTTGTACTTTTTGCCTATCCTCTACCTCAAAGATGATGAATAGGTCCTCCGTTTCTTTCAGCCAATTTCTAGCTGCCACGAAGGACTCAGTTCCATGGAAATCCCTTCCTCCCATAGCTTTAAAATCTTTACATATCTTAGCAAACGTGTTTCCCCGAGGAGGAGGTGGAGGAAAAGGTGCTGCTGCAGCTGGATGATTTCCTTCAGCTGGGGGAGGAGGAACGGTAGGACCTGGCTGAGTGGCCCTAGCTTCTAAGAACCGTCTAAACCAACCAGGTATTGGCACCCCTTCCGGCAAGTTAAGTTCTTGGGACATGCTGAAACAAAAAGATAGATTCAAAACGAAGGATAAGAGATAGTTCCTATGGCTTTGGGGGGGTGGACTTTGCCTTTTTAAAATAAAATAATATTTTTCTTTTAAAAATGCTTCTTTAAATTTCCTTTTTGAAAATAATTTTTCAAAACTTTTTATCTTATCTGGTAAACCTATGCTCTGATACCAAGTGAAATACCCCACCTCCGTTAGGGTCACTCTCAAAGGGAATGCCCTAATTTTGGTGGAGGTTTATAAGTACAAGTCACAGATATACAAGACAGATATAAGAACACATATTTGTAAACAGCGGAAGAACAACAAACTTTTATTTCATAAAGTCAAATACGTGTTACAACAACATCCTTTCCAAAAACATAACATACACTTTCATAATCTGTCTTGAGTACATTATTTAAAGAAGCATAAATAAAACATAGATAAACTGCAAAAGCCCCATAGTGGATTGTCCAAAGCCATAGTTCAAAACAGGAAAGTCCAAGCAATACATTTCTCTTCTTCAAGCTGGATGCTAAGGTTGGTCAAGCTGCTGTGTTCCCTCCCTGAGGACCCGGGGGGGGGAAACTGAAGAAAGAAGACGAAAGAAAAGTAGAGTCAGACATAAAGCCTGAGTAAGTCTAGTACTATTTTGTCTATGAATAAAGAACTGGGTATGATAAGTATAAACAAGAAGTGGGCATGCACTATAAACTTGGTTAAGTTGTCTAGGGTCGAATATACTGTCGTACCCCATGTTATTCTCTGAACCCATATAAACTAGTTTCCAACTGGCACCCATAATCAGGGTGATGTGATCCATTCTATGATGATCGGCTCCTACTCGCATAGTTACATGTGTCTTACGGCCCCCGATGTCGTAGTTACCTATGCTGGTCCCACCATGGGGTGTATCAAGTCCCATAGTGGCAACCCGACACAACCTTAGAGTGCACAGGTATGCTACTGGTGTCCAGTGCCTTATTTTTCTGCACCGGAGTGTGTGCACGCCCGCACTCCGTTAGAACCTACACTGCTACACCACCGCCGTCGATTTGACCTCTTACAATCAGCCCAGTAATCGTGCCCCACCCTGCCTAGTTTCAGGGTATCCTGATACACCTTTTAGGGTTACTGCTGAAAAGGGTCCCCCGTTACTAGGTTTTCTATCTCTAGCCAACATGCTAAGTTGGTTAAGTGTTTCCTAACCTAACCCCCACCAGTCCGTTTTGTTTAGCATGTTCCATTTTGATTAAGTCTTTAGTTCACTTAATCCTATCAATCCTGACTCAGCCTTAATTGTCTTATTAAGGCCCTGACCTCTCACATTAGACAGGTATTGTTGTGGCTGCCTGTTGCCGGTTGGTTCCGGGCAGTCTTACGCCACAACTCAGTCTAACCTCGGGTCCTTGCTGGGCTCCATGTTTAACCTCCCACATTGGATAGGTATTGTTGTGACTACTGGACAGCCGGGCGGTTCCGGGCAGGTTTACATCACAACTCAATCCAACCTCGGGTTAAACACATCGTATGTTCTACATTTACATATTTTGTCTTTCTTCTTTATTTATATGTAAATATTTGCGGCCCATTATTAAGTTAATGGTGTAAAGGTTACACCAATCATGGGCCCAACCCATACTTGAATTTGGGCCCTTCTATTTTATATTTTCATTCATTAATTAATTTTAACCCAACGTTATCTTCCCCCGTTTTACACGTCCGTTTATTATATATATTGGGCTTAGCCTTTTAAAGCCCAATTTAGCCATGCGAAAAGGGGAGGCTTATGGCGTGATTACATACACAAAGAGGGGAATGTGAGCGCATGAACTTGCAATATGACGTTGGAAACACAAAATAGAAACTGGTGTACTTGCATAGTGATAACATATACTTTGGTCATAAAGCATAGGTGACATGAATCAAAACATGTGAACTTGTAGTCGAGATAAGAATCTAAATTGGGTATCATTATTGACACATAGTCATAACTACAACATGAACCTATACTTTTATTTATGCATAATGTCAAACATAAGCATGGCATATATATTTCTAACATAAGCATGGCATAATGTCAAACATAAGCATGGCATAAATATTTCTAACCTAAGCATGGCATAATGTCAAACATAAGCATGGCATAAATATTTCTAACATAAGCATGGCATAATGTCAAACATAAGCATGGCATAAATATTATAAGCATGGCATAATGTCAAACATAAGCATGGCATAAATATTTCTAACATGAAATCATGATTCTTACTTTAGTCATGTAAACTTGCAAAAAGGGACTTTTTGAACCTAACCTAGCCACGTACCACATATGTCATCATATAATTCTTGTAAACAATATAGACTTAACAATGAATTTCAATTATGCCAAGTATCAATCATAGCCTAGCCATATTCATAAGTTTGCAAATAGGTTTTCTAGTACAAAAGCATGGCTTAAAACATGATGCCCAATTTTTAACATAATTTCATATGGATTATGATAACCCAAGCTTATTCCAATTACTTCACAAAAATGATGTTTGTATAAAAATACACATTATGATGGCATAATAACAAAGCCCCAAACTTGCATGAAATTTCAATCAACTACATACATGTAGCTTCAACATAGGTCACATAATTTGCGAATATTCCAAACGTATATTTGCATAGAACTACCGCATGTAGTTCTTTATAATTGAATGACATAATTCAGAATATCCAAACGTATATAAATTGATAAGAACGCACAAATATGAATTTCATTGCCACAATTCAAGCATACATATCTACACAATCATTTGTTCATACCAAAGTAATACTCTACTTACAATGGTTGCGGCGAATTCTCTAATTAAGAGATATGATTCCTTTGTTGAATTGATTGGCTTTAGGTTGCTTTAGGCTTTAGAATTTTCTTCCTAATCCTCTCTCTAGTTGGCGGCTACTCTCAGTCGTTCCTCAGCAACATGGCGGCTATGTTCTTATTTTTGAATGAATAGATTAGGGTTTAGTCTAGGGTTGTTTATATAGAGGTTAGGAACTGATTAGGACCCTTGATGTTGCTTGGATTGATCATAGCCATTCATTAGATAGAGAGACCAATTAAAACTTGCCACCTAGCCCTAATGACAAAGCAGACCACAGAGGATCGGCCAAACACAGACCTGGCCAGCCAGGTTGACTGGGCTCGACCAGGTCGACACCCCTGTCGACAGGGCTGTCGACAGCCCTGTCGACATGGGTAGCCCAGGTCGACAGCCCAGTCGACCTGGGTGGCCTAGGCGGGTGTTTATCCGCCCTGGCCCATTGGGCCCGATTTTTAATTATTTTATTCTGTTTGAATTTTAAATTTAATTCAAAACTTCCGAAGGCCATATCTTCTTCATACGGACTCCGTTTTTCGAAAACTCGGACTCTATTTTGCGTATTTTTCCGAGACGAACGCAATGGCGTATCCCGTTTCCCTTAGTTCTTTGATTTCAGATTAATTATGCTTTAATTTGTTAATTTCACAGTTATAGAATTTTCGGGGTGTTACATCAAAAGTTATTGATGTTTGAAGTTTGGGACATTTTCAGCCATCGAACAGTCTAGAACAGTGGCGGCTAGGGTTTTTTTTGGATTTTATATATTATTTTATTATTTATTCATCGTAAAGCGTGTTATAAAGATAAAAATGCGGGTTGTCTCCGAATTGGGCTTGCTTACTATCGATCTTAACGTTTTGAGGCCTTTTGAACGCAATGGGATAGGTCTTAGGGTCCAATTCTGAAATCTGTAGAATATTTATTTAAAATTACATAAAAAATAATTAATTAAATATTGACCGTACATTTAAATATGCCGGGGCCACATACGACCTCTAAAAATTCCAAAAAAAATATTTTAGCTTTCTTATGACGATACGGTTGTAACGAGACTAATTTCATCGAATTCTGAGACTGTTTGGAAAATGGCTATTTTCAAGCCATTTAAATTTAACTGAAATGGTCAAAACACATTTTCTTTTGCCGCGCTCACATATTAATTCGAAAAATTCTGAAAATTGAAACTTAGCTATAATTTGACATTTCGGTTCCAACAAAATTGGTTTCATCGAAAAGGGAGGTCGTTTGAAAATTAACTATTTTCAAGTGTTATATATTTAATATTAAAAATACATTTTTAAACAAATAAATTCCGAAACTCAAAATATATAAGTGTTTATACTTTCAAAATGCGGAAACATCATTCCGGACTCAATGGAAGTGGTTTCGAGTCCAATTTCCTTCATATGTGAAAAGTAACCCTTTGGGCCATTTATATTATATATAAATTCTACAGCGACCTTTCTAAATATTGAATTAGCCATAACTTTTGATTTTTAAAATGAAATTTCAATTTTTCAGATTCGTTAGAAAGATATGATTCAACAGATTTAAATATTTTTGGTTTCACTCAATTCTGATTTATTTTGAATCCTGTACATTCAGTTAAAGTTCAAAATCAAATTTTAAAACTGTCACGCCATTTTTAACTCCATTTATATTTAAATTAAATTTATTCGTTTTGACTTCGATTAAAATAAATTCTAGCCATTATTATTTATATAAATTATATTATATCCTCAAAATTCATTAAAATTTTCTAAAACAAAAATTTTAAATTGGTTCAGAATTTGCGGGTTGTTACAAACCATTTTATCATAACTGATATATCAACTAAAACAATAAGAAAACACAGATCAATTTTAAAATAACAACATGGAATCAACCACATGATATATAACATATGCAAATTATTCAAATATAACAATCTGAAAAAATGGATAGGGAATAATATCTCAATACTATTCTATTAATAAATGTTACCGCCTCATATAAAATATGACATGGCATAGAACAACTTTCCATTTTGATTACTGGAGGAATACAGCGTGATCAGTTTGTTTTCGTTATTTTGCTGTGGTAAGATAATAAAACTCCCATTTCAAATTCACTATGTGTTTGAAAATAACTCAAAATTATAGCCCTAACACGTTTGGTCTATTGCATTATGCAAAGAGTTTTAAGGCAAAACTATTTGTTGGCACATTTTCAATTTGGTGCCAATTGCCCATAAGCCAAAATAGCTTTAAGGAACATCTATTAAATTTCACCACTGCCAAGAATAGAAAAATGTCATGTAGTTAGCCTCATTATTCCAAAACTTGCAGTTAAATTTCCTCATAATTTTCGGTATCTTTTGTTATAATACTAAAATTTGAACTAAAAAAAATTATATATCTAAGCGAATCCAGTCGCGTAAATGTCAACTTAATCAATCTATCGGTTAGCTAGACAAAAAGAACAATCTTGAAAATTACTTCTGTTCTAACTTTATCCAAAGAATGGTGTTAAATAAATCATATCTTTTATACTTGATAAAAGGAATTTAATATGTAGATCATAGATAACACATTCCAGTATAGGATTAATGGAAACAAATCGCAAATAGCAATGGAAATGAGTAATTGGTGAATTGAACGTGCTTGCAACGGTTGTTATCGCATTAATAAAAGTAGGACATTAAAATCAAGAGAGCGAGGGGTAGGGAGAAGGACAGGAAGAGCATAAAGCGGATTAAAAAAAATAGGATGGCATAATATAATAACTAACAGTTGGTCGATAATGTCGGGAACACTGAGGAAATCGGAAATGTACTGCTGGAAAAGATGGAAATGAAAAGAAATAAAAAACAAAGATAGGGAAAATTTTGAATTAGATATTTTGAATTACATGTATTATGTGATATTTAAATAATAGATTTATCTACGTGTTTTCTTTCAAACGGTGAGAACGAAGAAATAAACTAAAAGGGATGATTCAATTAACATATGGTAGTCCTAGGTTTTTTATTTACTTCACATCTTCTCCTTCCACTAACAGTATTTCATACATTTTTAACTATCATCATAATGGGAAGTAGTAAACAGTTACATAAATAAGACAGTTAATGTTGGAATTTGTAATGAAATAACAATTTAGGAAACGGTTAAAAAAAGCTCAAATCCTTTAGTAACTGTAGTAGAAATGAACTTCCACTTACTCGCATTTAGTCATGCATAAAAGTCAACATGATGGTGCATTAGCCAAGATTTCTTATTCGAAGATAGAGTGAAAATACATAACCTAGATAGAATGAAAAGTGCAACTCAAGTAAAATTTATAATATAGGGAATGCCATCCTAAACTACTTGAATCAGAATTCCGAAAGACCACAAATAATAGATCCCAACAATGTGCCGAGGATGCTAAAAACAGTTATGATTTCATGAAAGGAGGGTATTTGTGAATATATATATTCATAAGTCTTTACATGGTATTATTATATATTTTAATGCAAAAGGGAGTATGAAGATTAATTAGTGCTTTCGTATCTGGGAGTGTATAGTTGGAGCATTTAAGTAAAACGATTAGGTTTTTATGTCAGTGAACTCATTAGTAACAATGGCCATTAGTAACACAGTTAAAAAAGCCAAAGTTAAATGAAAGAAAGCTAGATTGATGTCAT
Organism: Allium sativum; assembly: GCA_030737875.1. NCBI lineage: Eukaryota > Viridiplantae > Streptophyta > Magnoliopsida > Asparagales > Amaryllidaceae > Allium > Allium sativum. The sequence continues at coordinate 268,100,358 of CM060909.1, read as the reverse complement.
CGTATAATTGGAGCTATACAGAGAAACGAAAAAACCCAAATATAATATTAGGAACAATGATGTAAGTCATAGAAAATCTCACAGTTTTGGACAGTATGAAATCCATAGCTCAAATGATCCCTTTTCCTAGTCTGACAATAAATAGGAAATAATGGATGACAAATACCATAAACGACCAAATAATCATAAACGAAACAGTAAGAAAAAATATGCATCATTATATAACTTTAATAATATAGAGTAAGAACAAATACCACTATATTTTATCTTCAGCGTCTCAATTGTACCACATCCAATAAACATTGTGTAACAATATCAACAAATTTTCTGGTCGGAGTTGAAGTAGTTTATGTGTAAATATGTAATAATTTAGTACTGAATTGGTAAGAAGTAATTGAATCAAACAGAAGAAAGGAAAAATCGAAGAAAAGAACATTACCTTGAAAACGATGATGTTCAAAATTCCTGTTATCAATTGAGAATTCATGAAATAGCGGCGGGAGTGTAAGGAAGTGCCTCCATCTAACTGATTGTCTGTTTCTCCTTTGTTAAAGTTTTAAATTAGCATACTCAGAGATTTGTAATGACCCAAAAAATAGGAGCTTTTGCTTTTTTTCCTCCATCTAACTGATTGTCTCTTACCAAAGTAGAACATGGAAAACGCTGAAAATCTCTGGGTTGGATCGAAAGGAAATTTGACGATTAGCGATGTTGGTTCAGTAAAACTGGTGGAGGATGAATGAAGATTCATGGAATTATAGCGTTGTTTTCACCGGTGAACTAATGTCAAAGGACGAACGGAATCCGCTACCGATTATGCAGGAGACATCCATGATTGATGTAGATTTGTAGCCGTGTTGGGAACTGTTAATGATCAACGGTTGCTCCAAATTTGTAATCGTGTTGGGATCGGGTAATGGCGTTGTTAGTTTAGGGTTTTTAGGAGATCATAATGGAACAAATAAGGACGTATTGGTGAGGAGAAGTTGGGAACGATGTCTGACATGAGTGTGGTGAGACGGGGCATTCTGAAGGAAGTAGGTGGGGAGAAGGGACGTTGAGAAGGAAGTGTATGGCAGAAGGAAAAGGAAGTCGGCTAGAAATGGATTTAGGGATTTTGTGGGGGATGGAGTACAATTTTGACCGTTTCCGCGGGGTTGATTAAAATTAATGAAATTGGCTTGTTTTTTAAATACGGAGGGCAGGCAGTGCCAGCGTAGCAACTTGTTTTTCCTGCTTTCTTGTTTAAGTAATAGATGTCGGCTAGTGCGGGGCGGACCGTCACACTTGGTATCAGGGCTCTAGGTTGCGTAGTTAACCTAGGGAAAGACACCAGGGAGAGATAGTATACGTATTTGAGAGCGTGTATTTGTGATATTTTGGTTTTCAAAAGTTATATATATACTATTAGTATATTTAAGGATGAAGTCGCACTGCACTGGCACTACTGAAGGAATGGTTAATCGTTTCTCCTTACAGATTGAACGATGAGCCGATATACGTGGAATACTGGTAGAGGAGCCAATAATGGGAATGCTCCTGATATGAGGACGATGTTTACTGACTTCATGAGAGAGATGCTTAGGGATGCTCATAGGGTAGCTCCTAATGCTGCAAATGGTGGTAGTGCAGCGGTGCAGGCGCCTAAGGCCGATTTCGCCAAGCTCTGTAAGGACTACAGTAGTGTTTTTGGGAGGTCGTTCCACGGAACGGAATCGGCTATAGAAGTTCAAGATTGGCTCGATAGTTGTGAGCGCATTTTCGAGGACTTAAGGATCGATGATGCAATGAAGAGAAAGCTAGCATCCCGTCAGCTGCAAGGACGGGCTATGAATTGGTGGAATGCTGTTAAGGCAGCTACCCCTGAGGATCAAGTTACTTGGGATCAGTTCAAAGCCCGATTCAGTGATAAGTTTATCCAAGCTGCTCAGAAATCAGAGTTGTTTAGGAAGTTCTTGGAGCTTAAGCAGAATGATAGGCCAGTCTCGGAGTATATTGTTGAGTTCAATAATTTATCGAAGTATGGATTATCCCTTATTGACACTCCCGAGAAGAAGAATGAGAAGTTCATAACAGGCTTAGATCAGTACTTGGGGGAAAGGCTTATAAACCATATTAATGAGACTTTTGAATCGATTGTTGGGAAAGCATTGGGATCAGAGAGCCTTTATCCTAAGCCCAAGGCTGAAATTACTGTTGCATCCGCAGAGGGGCCAAAGCCGCAAGCAAGCAGTGGAGCCAAGAATAATTCTCAGAATAAAAGGAAGCAGATTCAGAACCAAGATAAGGATGGTCAGAAGAAGAATACGAAAGATGTTGAGTGCTTTAGCTATGGCAAGAAGGGTCATTATGCTAAAGAATATCGAGCAAAGCCAGCGGACAGGAAGTGCTTCAACTGCGGCCAAGTGGGACTTCACAAGGATAAATGTCCACAACCCCCCAAAGAGAAGCAAATTGTGAAAGCATATGCGATTAATGTTGTTCCTTCTTCGTCGAATGCCCCAACGGCGGCAGAGAAAGGAAAGAATGTCATCATTCAAGGTATGCTTTCTGTTTATGATGTTCCTGTTCGAGTATTATTTGATATTGGGGCTTCCCGTTCCTTCATATCTAATGACCTGGTAGATAGGTTGGGATTGGAACCCGAGATAGTCGATAGACCTTTAGCGGTGACGAACCCGATTGGTGGTTCGACTAGCCTTAGTATGATTTGTCGTAATGTGGTCTTATCGAGTCATGGGTGCATGTTTGTTTGTGATTTCTTTATTTTGGGCTTTACTAGGTTGGCATTATTTTGGGAGTCGATTGGCTCCAAAGTTACGGTTGGTGGTAGACTGTGAGGGCTTTTTAGTGACGGTTAGAGCAGATGATGTGCGGAGGGTAGTGTTTGGTGGTCTATCTAGTGATGGGGTAATGGATAGTTTTCTAAATTCCCTCGGCATCCAGCATGATGAGTTGTCAGATGTGCTCGTGGTTGGCCAGCATCCGGACGTCTTCGAGGAAGTGACCGGACTTCCACCACATCGAGAGATTGAGTTCCGAATTGATTTAGTGAAAGATGCCAGACCTATAGTGATGCCACTTCGTCGTATGGCACCAAGGGGCGAGAGCTCGGGGTGCAAGCGAGCGATCTTTTGAGGAAGAGATTTATTAAAAGAAGTGTCTCTGAGTGGGGAGCACCAGTTGTGTTTGCTACCAAGGCAGATGGTTCCCTTCGATTGTGTGTGGACTACCGCGAGTTGAATAAGGTGACGAGGAAGAATAAGTATCCTCTTCCGTGGATAGATGATTTGTTTGATCAATTGAGTGACGCAAGAGTGTTCTCCCAGTTGGATCTCGCGACAACATTCCATTAGCTTAGGGTGGAAGTTGAGAGTATAGCTAAAACGGCATTTCGGATGCCGTCTGGATTCTATGAGTGGCTGGTCATGCCATTCGGGTTGACCAATGCCCCAACGTATTTTGTGGATCTTATGAATAGGGTATTCAGGGATCAATCGAATAAGTTTGTTCTAATGTTCGTGGACGATATACTTGTTTATTCGGGGATAGAGGAAGAGCACAAGGAACATTTGAGGATAGTGATGGAGGTGTTAAGAAAATACCAGTTGAAAGCAAAGTTTTCTAAGTGTGTAGTGACCTGAAATTCCGGTACAATTTGAGCTGACCAAATAACACAAGTCCAACCCCAATTACACTGGAAAATCAGAAAAACTAATAAAAAGAAAACAGAGGGTGAGAATAGATAAGATAGAACTTATAGAATAGAAGAAGAAGAAGAACATCATCATCAGAGTACACACGAATCTCACATCGGAACGAATAAAATATAACATAACTTTTGAAATACAAACAGTATATGCATACAATAACATTGCAGAGTACAACACTTACAACAACTGTGGAAATAAACAATAGTTGTATAATCCTGAAGCCTCCTGCTCCAAGCTCTCCAAGTATCTGAAAAATCCCGACTACTTGACTAGCCGTACAAATTTAGGTACCCAAGAGTTTAGGGAAAACAAAAAAAATAAACTCCGGGTCAATCATGGGACTGGTATGAGTAAAACAGTTTAAAACAGTTTGAACTGGCAAACGATATCTCATAAGACCACGCCATATAACGAAACGGGTTTTTCCCTTATGAGAGTCCAAAATATCTTTATATCAAAAACCTTTTGATATTATAATAATGTCTATCAACCACAATATAATAATCATCTAGCAGAAACGCTTTCATCTCACGTTCTACATATATAGTATACAATCAAAACCGCAAGCACGTATTGGGTAATGGATTTCCAACTATGACAAGGTATGGAACCACCTTTCACTAGTGTACCTCTAGAGAGGAATACACTGGGTTCAACAAGAACATCTTGCAACCCGGCCACACATGACCGACCACTCATTTCGCTTGACTGTATCGAATGTATATCACCAACGGTTGGGATCAGCAACCGTTTCCCGAATGGGACAGCATCAACAATAGATTTTTAGAAGTAAATGAAACTCTAGATCAGGTGATTATACACCCTAATAGGTGCGACCTACATAGCCATGCTGCCTACCTGATTTCTGTCATTTACTGGATGTGAGGCCAGAAGCTACGCTTATCTTTTACATGTCACATCTTCATTCACTTAGAATGTCACATCGTCATACCCACCAAATCACAAATTGATTCCCCTAAAAATACCATGGGTATACAGCTAAGAGAAACGAATTCCTCCGCCACCAACGTAGATACGTTTGAAACGATCAACTTACGTGATCTACCAGATATACTATGTCAGACCTTCGTCCATACAAGTTGTCCTGGGACTGGACAAATCGAAGGCACTATTCAGTATATCCATCTTACGCACTGTTATCTAAGATTTATACAACAGCTCTTGCACTTTACTCTATCTTCAATTATCTTTGGCATATATGATTTGCAACGCTTATGCCAATACAGAGTGGTTCTTTGGATAATAATCCAACCGGTCTCTCTATATCAACAACGTTAAAATGGTCGAAAACTTCGATAGTCGGTGAGTTAACTATCAAAGAAAAGCACGTGTGCAAACAACGATATTATTTCCAAGTGGAAATTATATCGAACAATCATCAACCATATATATATATATATATTCATATTTCCTTATTTTATACATTTAGAAAATATACGTCATTAACATTGGAAATATTTCCATAGCTTATTCACGCATCACTATCATTCCACAACTATTAGTCCCTAACCGTAAACTAGTAAGAGAACAATTTTCTAAGTAAAAACCCCGAAGGCCGAAACTAACATCAGATCGATACTCAGATAACTATTCAACTTAACTAATCTGTAGTCAGTTTCTAATCTTGTTTAACTCTATTTCTTTTACTCTATTTCGAATAACTAATATTCGATAAACTCTATTTCGAATAACTTTATATTCAGTTAACTCTAATCGATTTATTCTAACTCGATTAATTCCTTTATATAATCCATTAAGTATCTAACACTTAAATCTTATTTAAAATTCCCTTTTATAACTCTATTTATTTCATAAATAAATAATTCCTTTTATAACCTTTATTTGTAAATGTTTTACAATAATTTCTCTTCCTATATTTGTCTATTTATTTTCAAAATAAATAATCCTCTTATACTTCTATTTATTTTCTAAATAAATATTCCATTTTTATTCTATTTATTTATCAAATAAATATTCCTTTATTCTATTTATTCGTTTTATCAACATTTTTCCCTTTTATAAAACTCTATTCGTTTTATAAACATTTTCCTTTTATTTACTTTCAAAATATTTCCTTTTATAAAATCTGTTGATTTATAAAATCCCTTTATTTCAATATACATTGAAACAAATTCTTTTTACATCCCAGGGTCTTTTATGATATTTAAAATAGCAAACCACAATGATCGATATCATTTAAACACACGTAATCAAACAGATCATATATCACATCATATATTACAATATATGAACAGAACAGTATCATAAATATTGAGGAGTCCAGTTGGACCCCTCCAACCTGTTTCCCTGCATCACAGATGTTAAACAACACGAATATAAAATATTCTATTAAATAGAATCAATATTCGATTAACAATATATATATATCGTTATCTACGATTTCAATCAATACACAAACAACTCAACCAACAGTTAACACGCAGCAATCAGTCATCATTTATCAGTTCTAAATATATGTTATAAAAATATAACTGTTCAGAATTGGTGAGTTATACTCACTTTGGCAGTTCATTGTTAAAGAACGATAAACTGTTTGTTTGATTTGACTCAAACAATTTATTTCGCCATAAATTCATACGAGCTTTAATCCTCTCCCAACAAATTCCAGTGCGTAGCTGAAACAACCCGAAATCCCCTTTACGGGAAATCCCGGATTGAGTCGAGAACAAGCCACAAAAGAACGCGGACGGAAGAACATTTCATTGTATATTACAACAATTCCATCAGAATACAAGAATATACAGAATATAAATGAATATTACACAGAAATATTAGAGATTTAAATTACATTTAAATACATAGCAGCGGAAAATAATACAATACACAACTAGAAGAGATATACGGATACAAAGCTTTCCGAATATCATTCCAGCTGTAAACCAGGATCCTGTGAATATCAATCTGTAAAACCAAAACTACTAGCTGCCCGTGTCAAAATAAGGGCACTCAGAGTTTAGGTTAAAACAATAAACTCCAGGTCAGTCATGGGACTGGTGTGAGAACTAAAACAGTTATTAATCTTTATTTTTAAAGTTAGGTAAATCAAGGGACCACGCCCTATAACACGGAACGGGTTTCCTCCCAAGAACACCAGTGCATAAAACAAACAGCGCAATGCTAAATAAGGAAAAATAAAGCTATTATAAGACCCAGTTCCCATCACACAATGCAACGCAAACCGGAGGATAGGGTTTTTACCTTATAATAGCCAAGAATGCTTGATACGTTTAAAACAAATCATTTGATACTATCATAAGTGCATAGTGTATAAAACAACTTCAAATCATAAGTATCAATCATAGACGGCATAAGCGCCCCATCCCACTATGTCGCCATACCAGGATCTACAAATAAAACCGCAAATGTCACGTATTTGGAAATTGGATTTTCGTCTGTGAACCGAGGCAAAAGATAGTCCTCTACCGAATCGAGACACTCTAGTCCGTGTCTTAGGTCAGAGCTCGAGTGACCTTTGGATCGTCCGGGCCGGTCCACCGATGTAGATTAAAATACCTGAACACTGCGTTTCCCCACCCTTTGGGGTGTCAATGAGCCAACTAAATGACTCCATCGGTTCGAGAACGACCGATATATCCGAGGCGCCTCGCAACAGCAACAACCACATAAGTCAAACTTGTCAGGGCGTGTAAAACCATTGACGCCACTTCTAACTAGAAGGAAACGCATGCCCTCCCTGAGGTCCTCTCCCGTTTCTGGTTCACACCGGGTGTGAAATTCGCGAAGTAAACGTTACACAAAGCTACGCCACAAAGGTCGTGCTTCGATCATCAACCACAAGACTTTTCTTTTCAACAGAAGCCTCGATCATTCGCCACTTAGGCATGCCACACAGGCAATTCGCTCCATGCGTTTGATATCCATCAGTATATAACCCCTGAGCTCGTACGTCTCAGAGAAGGGCGTTAAGCAAGAGAATAAATTCTCCGCCGCCAAACAAATATATATTTAATAGAAATCAATCACACAGACTGAAATCCAATGTCAGACACACAGTCCATTTACAAGTCCGTTCTGGGTCTGAACGAAACCGGAGGCACCTAGTACCCCGCATATCCATCGATCTCCAATGTAAAGACCAGCAAATTCCCACCCTTTGGATCGACCATAAACCACACAGGTCTGACCCAAAAAGTGAAAACCTACGAATACTTTAACTTTGGAAATACAACATATTAAAACAACAACATAAGACTTTTATAACATATCATATAATGTTACATCAGAGTACAGAATATCAGAGTACATTGGAATATAATTACAGCAGAAGATAAATACAAAAAAAATGTAATATACTGCAACGGAAGAACACAGCGGAAGACTCTCTATCTCTGGACACAGCTTTAAGCTTCAACCCAGAATCCTGCTTAATATATCTGCAAAAATAGCTACTCGACTGCCCATGTGGAAAATATGGGCACCCGAGTTTGCCAGTGGACAAACTACAGGTCAGTCATGGGACTGGTGTGAGAATTCTACTTAACCTATATAATATAATAAGGCTAATCACAGGACCACGCCACTTTCGCTGAACGGGTTTTCTCCTATAGATTGCCAGTGCATAAAGTAAAGTAAATCGTAGAATAACGCAATGTCTTTTTGAAAAATGAAACCATTATAAGACCCAGGTCCCATCACACAATGCAACGCAAACCGGAGGATAGGGTTTTACCTTATAATGATCAAAAGATGCTTGATACGATAAACACGGTATTATATAATAATAGTGTGCAACCAATTTGAAATACATCAAAGTAAATGTATCAATCCTAGACGGCATGAGTGCCCCATCCCACTATGTCGCCATATATAGGTATACAATCAAAACCGCGTGATGTCGTATTGGAAATTTGGGTTTCCATCTGAGTCAAGGCTAGGGAGGAGATCCTTACCGATTCGGGACATTCTAGCAAATGCACCAGGATTGGTACTCTGTCCAACCCTTGGATCCTGCAGGGCCGGTCCACACTTACTTTTGTGGATTAGAAATGCCTGAACACACGTTCCCCGGTCCTTTTGGACCTATAATACGGCCAGTGGCGACCGCATAAACCGAGGCCTCGAAAAATCCAACAACCACAATGAATAAATGCCAGCGCTGGTAGGTCCCTGGCACCACTCTAGCTAGAGAGAAACGTGTGCACTCCCTGCGTTCCCTTCTCCCGTTTTAGACTCTACCGGGCTGTGAGGCTCGCGAAGTCACGTTACACAAAACTATGCCTAAATGGACTATGCTTTGATCATCCCACAAGGCTCTGCTGTGCAACAATAAGCCTTGATCAAGTGCAACTTGGCATACCACATCAACAACTCATATCATGCGATTGGTAATTATTTAACATACAAAAGGGTGTTAAGCAAGAGAATAAATCCTCCGCCACCATGCATTTATATATTAAATAAAAACCAATTTAATTACATGAAATAAATTTCAATGTCAGGCATGCTATCCATTTACAGGTCCGTTCTGGGTCTGAACGAAACAACGTATCCGTCGATCTCCAGTACGTCTGGAAGATCATCACTTTTTACCTTGCCTTGGGGGATCAGTCCCAATTCAAGATATCAGTCACCATCAACCAAACGATGTGAAGCTCTCCGGTCTTCAGTCACCGTCTTCATCTTCGACTCTTGATCGTCGTGATGGTTATTCAGAATGGGTTAGACCCGGTCTTCCTGAATAACTCGCGTATTCTTAATTAAAATCAACCATACGCCACATTCCAACTCTGAACATTCTTTTTTTAAATAAAAATATTATTTATATTAAAAGATTCTCATTAATTTTATCAAAGATAAAATAAATTAAATTTTTAATCTTTCTAAAAAGATTTATTAATATTCCAATTTTGATTTTTAATACAAGAATCATTATTACAAGATTATTAATTTCAATAAACCAATCTTGTCTTAAATTGGGTTAAAGAACTAGTGTCATTTAAAACACAGTTCACGATAAACCCAAAACCAATTTCCAAAATATGGAATTTCTACAGAAACCAAATCAACAAATAATCGTTATAAATTTTTGTATCGGACTAACATTATAAATGGAATAACGGCAAAGCCTCTTAAATTCCATATATAATATAGGTCTTCTTTTATAGAAGCCCATCTCGATTATTATCAATCGAATTTCCACTTAATTCCAATTTAATATATTAAATTGGAAAATTCTAATTTTAGAAAATCTTCTTTTAAATTTATAAAATAGATTTATAAATTTCAAATAATAATTTCAATGTAAATTGGATTAAAGGATATATGCTATTTAAAACATCGTCCACTACAAATCCAATCTACATATCAATCACCAAACATAAATGTTAAGATCTAATGATCTATGATCTTAAATAAAAGATTTATCCTAAAAATATTAAAAAAAATATTTTAAAATAATCAATAAAATATTATTTATGTAAAATATTCTTTATAATACAAAATCTTTTATTTTACAAAAATTCTTTTATTATGTAAACATTCTTTATTTAAAAAGAAATTCTGCATTGGAATGCGACTCAACCATGCACCATATAATTTGGGTCATATGGGTTTCATACATTTCATGTATAGGGTAATAACAGGAAATAATTCTCAATCCATCCATTAACAACCAGAGTGACGATTTCAACTGTGTGAGCGTTAAAATGAAATAATAATGCTCATCGCAGCCTGTCGATCAATCGATAGACATATAATTAAACATTGGGATTTGTGTCAGTCAAGTATCGTCCCAATACCCGTGTGGTGTTTTCATCCAACAAACAAATAATAAATTATTTGTGCACTTGGGCGATGTGTAAAAATAATCGTCCCAATCACATAAACAAGTCGGATGACTTGTAAATGGAAGTGTAATATTCAATTTTGAATATACTAACATTACATTTAGCACATCAAAATACAACATCATAGGCAAATATTTCAATTCTCTTTATTGTGAACATATGACAATAAAAATCGTGACTTTTATTTATTTACCAAAATGCATATTTTGGTCTCATTCATTTTAATGACAAAATGAATATTTTACTTCATTTTTTTAATGTATGAAAATATACATTCTTAATTCATTCTCTTTAATGTATGAAAATATACATTTTAAATCCATTTTTTTTTTACATAAACAAATATGATGATTTTGTTTCTTAACTTCTAATGCAACAAAATGAGAATTTTGTCTGATCTTCTTCAATGAATAAAAATGTCTATTTTTACTTCACTCATTTTAATGTGCCAAAAATGTCCATTTTGTCTAATTCACTTTTAATATACAAAAATGAGTATTTTGTTTTAATCTCTTTTCTTATGCATAAAAAAAATGTTTATTTCTTATTTAATCTTTTTAATGACACCAAGTGTTTATTTCTAATTAATCCTTTTTAATGACACAAAATGTTCATTTTTAACTAATCCTTTTTAATGACACAAAATGTTCGTTTTTAACTAATCCTTTTTTTTATGACATAAAATGTGCATTTTTAACTAGTCCTTTTTAATGTATAGAAAGGTTCATTTTCTAATTCACTAACATATTAACCCAGAATGACTATTTAGATTCACTAATCAAGTCTTGACAAGAATGTTGTTCTTTTTCACTAATGTGACATTTATATAAAAATGTTGTTTTTCTTCGCTAATATTTCTTTTGACCAAAAATGTTAATTCTATTTTCACTAATCAAGTTTGACAAAATGTTTCTTTTTATATATTGCATTAAACTAGAGTTTTTAATGTCCCTATGTTTTACATTTTAAAACATGAACAAATTCTGTTAAACCATTCATTATTTTAAAATATACGTTTTAATGTAAACATGTTTCATAAGTTTAAAACATGGACAATTTATATTACGCCATTCATTACATTGAAATATACTATTTAATGTAAACATGTTTTATAAGTTTAAAACATGAACACTTTATATTATTACACTTTTTTTGTTGTTGTGAACAAATGACAAAATGAAACCTGGTCTCTTTATTTCATTTTTTTTTATTTTTTATTTTTGTAAAACAAGTGACAATAAAAAGACATTCTTTTTATTCCATTCTTTTTATAGTAACAAATGGCAAATAAAATACATGCTTTTGTTTCAATTCATTTTATAATGATTCCCTTACATTGGAAATATGAATTCCAATGTGAAAATAATTTAACATGACAATGATTTTTTTTAATGTCTTATTAACATTAAAAATGTAAAGTTAATGTGAATACATTTTTATTTAGAAATGATCGTTTTATTAAAAATAAAGTTTAATGTAAAAACATGTTTCATTTCATAACATGTACAATTTTGTAAATCTATTCATTACATTAAAGATAAAGTTTTTGTAATGATGTTTCCTATGACAAATTTTGTTTACCTTCATTACATTAAAATGTAAATTTTAATGTGAAATGTATTTTTCCTAATATTAACAAATTCTTATGTACATTCCTAACATTAAAATATAATTTTTATGTAAAACAAGTTTTCTAACATGAACTCATGTTTATGTATATTCTTAACATTAAAATATGAATTTAACGTAAAACTTGTTTTCTACATGCAAACAAATATTTATGTACATTCAATACATTAAAATATACTTTTTAATGTAAAGCTTATTTTCTAAACACGAACAAATTCTTATGTACATTTTAACATTAAAATATAAATTTAATGTAAAATAAGTTTTCTAACATGAACTCATGTTTATAATCTTGGCTCTTTTAATACTAAATAAAATGTTAACAAAAAAAGTGTTTATAATCTTAACCTTTTTTTTAGTCAAGTCCTTGTCATTAACAAATACCATGTTAAATCAAAATGAATCCTTAATCCTATTCGTTTTATTAACAAAACAAATGTTAACAAAAATGTATTTTCAAATCTTGTACTTTTATTTTGCAAATAAAATACAAAATAAAATGGTATTACAAACCTTTTCCCTTTTAACTAACAAATATAAAGTAAGGAGAATGTAATTAATTTTTTTTATCTTGTCTTTTGTTTTGCAAATAGAAGTGCAAAATAAAAAGTAATTTCTAACATGTACAATTTCCTTTCTTTTTGTTAACAAATTAAGAGGTCAATAAACTTGTGTTTTTTAATCCTGCACTTTTATTAACACATAAAATGTTAATACACATACACTTTCTAAATTGTCCTTTTTATGTTGAACAATTATCCATTTCAACTTGACAAATAAAATGAGAGTTTGTTTGTTTACATTTTCCAAATTAACATAGTTGATATTTTAACGAATTCAATAACAATAAAATTTCATAATGAATTTGATATTGTAAATTTGATAAAATAAAATTTAAACAAAACGATTTTACAACCAAACCAATATTTTAATTAGATTAAATTTCTAGTTTAATCTAAATTACCAAAAGCGATGTTCTATAACGGATCCACACAGATCTAAGTGATAAACTAACAGATCTAAACAATATAACGCAGTACAATCCATTCAAACACAAACAAAACATACCACCTCACAGATCTGAACATATATCACACAAATAAAACTTTAAAAACAGCGATAAACAACCAATTAAATAATTTAATTGCAAAGATCAGAGATTCTCACCAATAGCTTTCCATTTCGCCAAAGCTTAGACAAGCTCCAAATCAGTTTTTGTTAGTTCCTTGTTGTAGATCTCATTGCTACAAATCCAACGCATCTGAATTTGTCCATTTTTGACTTCGTATGGCAAAGTTATGATCATTTTTACGTTAATTACATTATTCGATTTATTAATAGATAATAAAATAAATTAATTACCTAATTAGATTCTTAATCATACCCTTAATCCATCGTCTCTTCCTTGTAGCCTTCAAGAGGAAACGAACCCATCATCTCGTATGAAATCGAAAATCAGAAGGTAGCAAGGAATTTAGATTTACTTTTCTTTTTTTTTCTATAGGGAGAGGAGGAAGAAGTTTCAACATTTGTAGAAGACAATTTCAGAGAAATGAATGTTGAAGGAAATTAGTGGAGGAAGAAAGGAGCAATATCTGCCATGAAAATATAAGGGTGGCGGCGGCTGTATGATAGATTAGGGTTTTCTTTGTTTGTGTATTTAAAATAATATTTAGTTTCTAATTTTGCAAATGAACCCATAATGTGTCTTTCTTATTTTTTTTTCTTTCTTGTATTTATAAAAGGCATAAAGTGTGGCATATATTCATATGAAAGAAAGAGAGAGAACATAAAAGAAATGAATGAAACGCATGCGGTAATTATTATTATCATTATTATTTTTCCTTGCAATGAATGACACGCCTCTAATTACCATTGAATATGATTTCAAATTTTATTTATTTTATGAAGGAGGGGACTTTCCTTTTTTTTTTTACTTTATTTGGTTATATATATTTTACTTTATTTCTTACTTGTGCTTCTACATAAGTGGTAGGTTACAAATGAAATAAATTCGCTGACTACACATGACATGTCAATCTAATTAGCATTTATTTCTTATTTAAAAATTCAAAAGAAAATTACATAAGGAAAGAGAATATGGAAATGTAATTAGTGCATGATTTAATGCTAATTGTGACAAAGTTTGTGAATTTAAAATTTCAAAATATATAACATTAAAATTGTAGAAACTAAGGAACATATTCAATTGGACATACAAGAATAAGACAACAAAAATGACTAAAAATGCACATAAATAATGTAAACAAAATATATATATATAAGGGAATAATATATATATACATGTGGAAATTGTTTGCTTTTGTAAGAATAAATAATAATAATGGAAAAAGGAAAATAAGGGGATGAAAATATAAGAAACGAGAACATGCAAATGAAATAAGATGCATGAATGTAGAAGTAAGGAAATAAATTAATAAAGTGGAGGAAAGAGATGAATGGATAATTTATTGTTTAATGTTAAAATGTATGTGACTTTAAAAATTTCTAACACATAATATTAAATATCATGTGTTATTACGTAGATAATGTTAAAAGTTTTACTATTTTTTTTTTTCTTATGCTTTTTAAATATAAACAACATGATATAAAAGATAAGGGATGTAGATGAGAATACAAAATAAAATACATGTAAATAAAATGTAGGGAAGGAAATAAATGAATGCATAGGTAATGTGAACTAGGATGCATGAATGTAGAAAAAAAAATGTGAGCTTGCATGATTTATTTGATTATTAATGTCAACATTAATTTTCGTTAACTGCTAGTTAAAACGTGTGTTGTATACCGTTGACACCCTATCTCTTTACAATTCAAACTGGAAACATTCTTTTATTATCAATATATTATTAATAAATCAACTTATCAATATATTATTTTATTTAAAAACCTTTTTTTATTTAATAATGGAATTTTTTTTAAATTCTGGCGTATTTTCTAATAAAATTTCCTGAAATAAAATTTTTTAAATTGGTTCTGATTTTTCGGGTTGTTACAATCGCCCCCACTTAAAAACTTTTCGTCCTCGAAAAGGAACGTGGCTAAAAATTGTAAAATTAACTATCTTAATTTTAAATTTTAATGGTTGATTATCTTTTCAAAATATATATAACTTTATATATATAAAAATCATATTTCAAAGAATAGATTATAAATATCAAAAATGCGTTAATTATAAATTCGTAACTCTTAACTCGTTCTAGGGCATTACTAACCCCATCTCTAACGAGTTCACTCATTCTAGGATACAGCTGATCCAATCTCTAATGAGTATTATTATTGGACATTACTAATCCAATCTTCGATGAGTCTTTTGTTCAGTTCTAATGAGTTGTACCCCAAAGATTTGAGCTAACCAGAGCTCTGATACCAACTGTAAAGACCCGCAAATTCCCACACTTTGGATCGACCATAAACCACACAGGTCTGACCCAAAAAGTGAAAACCTACGAATACTTTAACTTTGGAAATACAACATATTAAAACAACAACATAAGACTTTTATAACATATCATATAATGTTACATCAGAGTATAGAATATCAGAGTACATTGGAATATAATTACAGCGGAAGATAAATACAAAAAAAATGTAATATACTGCAACGGAAGAACACAGCGGAAGACTCTCTATCTCTGGACACAGCTTTAAGCTTCAACCCAGAATCCTGCTTAATATATCTGCAAAAATAGCTACTCGACTGCCCGTGTGGAAAATATGGGCACCCGAGTTTGCCAGTGGACAAACTACAGGTCAGTCATGGGACTGGTGTGAGAATTCTACTTAACCTATATAATATAATAAGGCTAATCACAGGACCACGCCACTTTCGCTGAACGGGTTTTCTCCTATAGATTGCCAGTGCATAAAGTAAAGTAAATCGTAGAATAACGCAATGTCTTTTTGAAAAATGAAACCATTATAAGACCCAGGTCCCATCACACAATGCAACGCAAACCGGAGGATAGGGTTTTACCTTATAATGATCAAAAGATGCTTGATACGATAAACACGGTATTATATAATAATAGTGTGCAACCAATTTGAAATACATCAAAGTAAATGTATCAATCCTAGACGGCATGAGTGCCCCATCCCACTATGTCGCCATATATAGGTATACAATCAAAACCGCGTGATGTCGTATTGGAAATTTGGGTTTCCATCTGAGTCAAGGCTAGGGAGGAGATCCTTACCGATTCGGGACATTCTAGCAAATGCACCAGGATTGGTACTCTGTCCAACCCTTGGATCCTGTGTAACAACCCGAAAATCTGGGCCAGTTTGAAATTTTTATTTTGGCAATTTTAGCAAATTTTGAATATTTAAAATAGATTATTTTAAATAATATCGACGGGAAATTTATTTAGAATATAATTCGAACGTATATAATTATATACGTCGTCGTTAGAATATAAATATTTATATATAATTATAAATAGAATTGAAAATGGCGCGGTAGTTCGATAATTCGATTTCAAACTTCAATTGAATGTACCGGGTGCAAAACAAACCGGATTTTAGTGAAACCAAAAATAATGGAATCTAATAGTGAATATCTTTCCAACGAATCCGAAAAATCAAAAGTTCGTAGCGGGAATCAAAAGATATGTCCAGTTGAAAATTCTGAATAGTCGCTATGGAATTCAGACCCTTAAAAATGGACATTTTGCAAACGACCTCGGATTTCGACGAAACCAGTTTTGTTGGGTCCGTGATGTAAAGTTATTGCTAGGTTTCAAACTTCATAATTTTTCGAATCAATATGTGAGCGAGGCAAAAGAAAACGCGTTTGACTAGTTTCAGTTGATTTTAATCAACTCGAAAATGGCCATTTTTCAAACGGTCTCAGAATTCGACGAAACCAGTTTTGTTAGGACCGTATCGTCAATACGAAGCTAAAAAATATTTTTCGGGAATTTTTAGAGTCTGTATGTAGCCCCGGTAATTTAAAATATACGTTCAAATTGAATATATACTGAATTATATTTTAATTTCGACGAGAATTGATCGTAACAGCCGAATTGGGTTACGAAACAAGTGCCATTGTGTTTGGAATGGGGGTAATTAGCTAGGGGCGACAGTCGTTGGGCCTCGTTTGGAGTTCGAAATTAAAAGTTACTTTTGGGGGGGGGATAATATAATAATTAATTTAATATATATATGATTGCTTTTCCCTCCTCTCTCTCTACTCAGTCCACTGTCGAAATAATAATAATAAAAAAAAAACCGAGTCTTCCCGTCGCTCAGCCACCGAGCTCCGCCACTGGCGTCGTCGCCCTCCCCAAGACCGGCGCCACCTCCTCCCTCGCCCCCACGTCAGCTCCAGCCCCTCCTCTCTCCCGATTTGAAGCCCAAACCCTAGCTCCAGCCCTGATTTGACCGACGCCGCCTGTTGTGGAAGACCCTGACGCCGATGACACCTCCTCCCAGTCGCCCTCTTCCCTGCACCCCTCTTCTCTCTCCTCCTTCTAAACCCCTCCCGATTCAAGACCGCACCGCCACCACTACTGAAGCCCTACCGGCCAGCGCACCTCCTCTGCACCGCGACCAGCGAGCCTCTGCGACCCCTTCCCCCACCGCCAACTCAATCCGAAGCCCTCCCCTTCTCGGTAAAAACCCGAAATCGAAGTGAGTCTTCTATTTTAATTTTATATAATACCCTAGTTTAAATCAGTTTTATTTTATAGAAAAACGTATTAAAAATGCAATTTTTTAGAATTTATTCATTGTGATAAAAATTCGATTTTTATGTGTGAAGTTTAGGGAAAAAATTCGATTTTCACGTATGAAGTTTGGAAATAAAAATTTGATTTTCTTAGAAGTAAAATTCTGATTTTCTTTAACATTGAAGGATTTGATTTTTAAAAACTGAAAAGCTTATATTTTTATTTATTTGATATAATCAAAGATGCGATTTTTAAATAATCAAAGATGCGATTTATATATAATCAAAGTTGCGATTTTTATATAATCAAAGATGAGATTTTTATTGTATTACTAGCAAGATAAAAATATAATCTTTATCATGAAAGTAGCGGTGTAAAGGAGCGATTTTTAACATGAAGTTGAAATTATAAAAATTCGATTTTTACATATATGAAGTGCCAATATAAAAATGTGATTTTTATATACGAAGCGAAGTTATAAAAATATGATTTTTATACGTGAAGTAGTGTTGATAAAAATATGATTTTTAACATATATCGCGTGAAACAGATCTCGTTGGAAACACTGTGAAGATTTCCTACATATGAAGAGTCGTGGAGTTAGGATAGCTATATGTGAGAATTTCTCACCTTTCAATTTATTTTCTAGTTATATATATACTAGGATGCAGACGGTGCTTAGTAGCACCCGACACAATCGTCCACAGACCATGGACTTGTTTGTTTGATTGCAAAAATTAGTTAGATTATTTGATTGAAATTGAATTGTGTGGTGAAATGAATTGATTTGATTGATGTGTGAATGGCGTGGGCCTTCACTAGACCGGGGATAAGGCTAGGCCTTGTCCCGTTTCTAGTATCGTGCCGTTATGCCGCCGAAATTTTCTAAAATAAGTTAGAAAAACAAAGATATCATTTTATTGAATAAATGAATTGAATAGAAATTCATAGGTTGAAATAAAATGTTTTATCGTTAAAAATATAATTTTTAACGTGAAGTGAATAAAATAAAATATTCATTTATAAACCGGACGGTTTGTTTATGTACACCTATTTGAATGACATTGATTGGGACGATAAATTTTACACATCGCCCAACAGCACAAATAAAATATGTGTTTGATTGTTTGAAACCCTACACGGGTGTTGGGATGAAATTTGAAGTTCACTCATCCTGATTGATTAAATATGTCGATCGATTGATTGACAGGCTGTTATAAGCGTGGAATACCTATATTTGATGCTTATACAGTGTAGTGCACTTTGGTTGATGGTTGATTATTTTCAATGCTATTATATACATATGTTGTATGAAAATCCATATAATTAATTTTATATGGTAATTGATTGGGCCCCATTCCAATTAGAAAAACAAAGAATAATATAAAATAAAGGTTCATGTGTTGACAGTTTCAACCATTGAGATTGGTCATGTGTTGAACGAAATATTTTAGTAATAAAATTTACATCTTCATCAATATAAAATAAAAGTTCATGTGTTGACAGTACTCATCCATTGAGATTGGTCATGTGTTGAACGAAATATTTTGATAATAACAACTATTTTAAAAAAGAAATATTTGAAACAGAATATTTGAAAATAGAAATTTATGAAGCCGTGTTGATTAGATTGACGCCATTTTGACGTGAACGATATTTATATCGATTGAAATGAAATGAATTGAAAACGATTTCGAAATGAATTGAATTGAAAATGATTTCGAAATGAATTGAATTGAAAACGATTTCGAAATGAATTGAATTGAAAACGAATTCAAATTGAATTGAAAACGATTTCGAAATGAATTGAATTGAAAACGAATTCGAATTGAATTGAAAGCGAATTGAAATGAATTCAAATTGAATTGAAATTTGAATTGAATAGAAATGAATTTTAAAACGAATTTATAAAGAAGAATTCAATTTTGATTTAATTTGAAAAGGAAGTTGAAATTGCTTTTGGAAACGAATTTAAAACTATTTATATAATTCGTTTTAAATAGAAATCGACGAAGTATATATTATATATATAATATAATGGCCTGAATAGAACGCGCCGCGCCGCGGCAGTTCGTGAATTTCGACCATTTATTTCAAACGGACATTACGGGAGATCCGACCGTCGGATTCTCCTAAAACCGGAACCGTTGGGTTCGTATCGAAAAGAGCTTTCTAACGAATGTTAGAAATTTGAAATCTAACGGTTGGATTTGGAATTATGTCCAAATCAAATTTGAAAAGGGTCGCTATAAGTGCAGTTCGATGGCCATTGATGGAAATCGACTGTACGGGCCTTGATAAAATTATTAAAAATAGTAATAATTTGTGTAAAATCATAAGAAATGATTTAGAAAGAATTGGGATGAAAAACTCCATATTTGAAAAGATAAAAATAGATTTTTATCGAATTGAACTAGTTTTGAACTAGAATTATAATTCTATTCATTTTTAAATAAATAAATTGAATTCGAAAAGGATTTTAAAAATAACCAAAATTTCCAATGATTGCATTGGAATGGATTTGAATCGAAATTGTCTTCGGAATATTTCGATGTTGGAATTCGTGATTATACAGGTGTTGTTATGGAAATTTGAAAGATATATATTTATATCGTTATTTCCAATACGACATTTGTTAATCGTAGAATTTGATATTGAATATAAGCCGATATATTTTCTATTCAGAGCCTTATATTGAATATCAAATGTGATTTGGGTTTGTCGTGAATGGTGTCTTCACTAACACTGTTCTTGAACCCAGTTGAGAAAAGATTAAATCTTTTTATTTAGATTTAATGAAGTGTACCAATTAAATGATATTTAATTGGAATTGAATTGGTATTGATTTTTGGGTTTATCGTGAACAGTGTTTCAAATAACACTTGTTCTTTAACCCGATAATTAATGGAATGTGATTTTGGGTTTATCGTGAACCGTGTTTTTAAATGACACTGATTCTTTAACCCAGTCAACGATTAAAACTAAGTGGAGTTTTAATGAATCTTTAATTAGATTGAAATAATCGAGAATGGAGTATCACCAGTTTTGCTCCAGGCGATAGTTAAATCTTTAATTAGATTTGAACGTGAAATGGTAATTGAATTTACCGATAACACCGTGGTGTTAGATATGAAGTATAACCAGTTTTACTTCATGGGATGAATAGGTTGGGATTGGGAAATTAAAACAAATGATTACTTCGGTAAGGTTCGCTAATCCCAACTAGTTTGAATTGATATTCAAAAATATATTAAAGAATAAATTCAAGAAATTATCTTGGATAAAATTAATGGGAACCTTTCCCTATGAATGTGAAATTTAGAAACTAACTGTCGGTTAGCTAAGCAGAATGGTTTTCTGGATATTGATCTGATGTTGGTTTCGGCCTTCGGGGTTAATATTTGGGGAATTATTCTCTTGATTAATTTACGGTTAGTGACTAATGAATTGGAATGAGGCGTATGTTGTGTTTGTGTAACACTTATTTAAAATATACGCGAGTTATTCGGAAAGACCGGGTTTATCCCATTCTGAATAACTGATACGACGATAAGTCGAAGATGAAGACGATGGTCGAAGACCGGAGGTCTTCACGTCGTTTGGGTGATAACTGATGATCTTGATTGGGCTGTACACCCAAGAAGATGGAAACAGTTGGTGATCGTCCAGACGTACTTGGAGATCGATGGATGTGCGGGGTACTAGGTGCCTCCGGTTTCGTTCAGACCCAGAACGGACTTGTAAATGGACTGTGTGTCTGACATTGGATTTTAGTCTGTGTGATTGATTTCTATTAAATATATATCTGTTTGCGGCGGAGAATTTATTCTCTTGCTTAACGCCCTTCTCTGAGACGTACGAGCTCAGGGGTTATATATTGATGGATATCAAACGCATGAAGTGAATTGCCTGTGTGGCATGCCTAAGTGGCAATTGATCGAGGCTTCTGTTGAAAAGCAAAGTCTTGTGGTGATGATCAAAGCAAGGCCTTTGTGGCGTAGCTTTGTGTAACGTTTGCTTCGCGAGTTTCACACCCGGTATGAACCAAAAACGGGAGACGGACCTCAGGGAGGGCATGCGTTTCTTTCTAGTTAGAAGTGGCGTCAGTGGTTTTACATGCCCTGACGAGTTTGACTTATGTGGTTGTTGCTGTTGCGAGGCGCCTCGGATTGATCGGTCGTTCTCGAACCGATGGAGTCATTTAGTTGGCTCATTTACGCCCCAAAGGGCGGGGAAACGCATGTTCAGGCATTTTAATCCACATCGGTGGACCGGCCCTGACGATCCAAGGGCCCACCTGAGTCTGGGTCCTGAGGCTCGGGCTAGACAGTCTCGAATCGGTTGAGGACTATCTTTTGCCTCGGTTCATAGATGGAAACCCAATTTCCAAATACGTGACTTTGCGGTTTTATTTGTAAACCTATATATGGCGACATAGTGGCATGGGACGCTCATGCCGCCTATGATTGATACTTATGATTTGAAGTTGTTTTATACACTATGCACTTATAATAGTATCAAACGATTTGTTTTAATCGTATCAAGCATTCTTTGGCTGTTATAAGGGAAAACCCTATCCTCGGCTGCGTTGCATTGTGTGATGGGACCTGGGTCTTATAACAGCTTCATTTTTCTTTATTTAGCATTGCGCTGTTTGTTTATGCACTGGTATTCTTGGGAGGAAACCCGTTCCGTGTTATACGGCGTGGTCCCTTGATTTACCTAATGATTTAAGATAAAGATTAATAACTGTTTTAGTTCTCACACCAGTCCCATGACTGACCTGGAGTTTATTGTTTTAACCTAAACTCTGGGTGCCCTTATTTTGACACGGGCAGCTAGTAGTTTTGGTTTTGCAGATTTATATTCACAGGATCCTGGTTTACAGCTGGAACGATATCCGGAAAGCTTTGTATCCGTATATCTCTTCTAGTTGTGTATTGTATTATTTTCCGCTGCTATGTATTTAAATGTAATTTAAATCTCTGATATTTCTGTGTAATATTCTTTTATACTCTGTATATTCTTGTAATCTGATGCATTGTTGTAATATACAATGAAATGTTCTTCTGTATGCGTTTTGTTGTGGCTTGTTCTCGAACTATCCGACGCTTTCCTTTACGGGGAAGTTACGGGTTTTCACAGTTGGTATCAGAGCTTTGGTTTACAAAGCAGAGAACAAGGCACATTAGAACCATACGAAAGAATTCATCAGATATTGGATTAGTAATATCCAATTAGAATGACTCGTTAGAGATAGGATCAGTAGTATCCTAGAACGAGTGTGAAGAGTAAATTTTTAAAAAAGAAAGAAAACAAATTTTTGTTTTGAAAAGTTAAATCAATTATTCGTATTTGATTATTTATCTATATTGATTAGGACAGTCCAGTATATAAAGATTTCGCATATACGCCTTGCAAACGTGTATTTGAAGTTTTAATATACTGGATAGATATAGAATCACACTCTAGTCGCCCGGAGATGATGTTGATAATGACCATGGCATCATCAATATTTATGTTCGTGCTCCGAACGTGTAATATCTATATAGTTCCTATTGATTGGTGTGAGAACCAAAATTAGATAGGACCTATTGTTGTGATTTGGCATCAAAAACATGATTTTTGTATATGTATCAAAATTATGAATTTGAAACTCTAATTCACTAATTGATTGATGTTTGGGTTGTTTGTTTATTTGTTTGCTAATTTTTAGCCATTTAGCCTAATAGCATCAAATATTGAATTGTATTGAAAATTGGTTGCGTTTGCTTGCATATACATATACTTATATTGAACAGGTCATAGCAAGGAGGCTAGAGCAGAGAATAAAATTTGTTTGCCCGACAAATAGGTACATGTTTACTACATAATTTACTGTTTTGTTTGGGTGATGATGATTTTATGAGCCTATTGGCTAGCCGCTTGGCTTTTTCTTTTTCTTTTTGAGATCTGAAGGACCGGGGAAGCTATTTGAAATTCCCCGATGCTCCCGGTGCAGGGGAGGTTATGGCGAAATTTTTCGAAAATTTAGGGTGTTAGCCAAATTTTTGAAATTCTCAGAAACTGAAAAGTTGGAGAATGGAAGTCAGATCGAGCGTAGGGCTGATTAATCAAACCACTTTCGACTTTGTTCCTTTTCGGGGACGAAAAGTTTTAAGTGGGGGAGATTGTAACAACCCGAAAATCTGGGCCAGTTTGAAATTTTTATTTTGGCAATTTTAGCAAATTTTGAATATTTAAAATAGATTATTTTAAATAATATCGACGGGAAATTTATTTAGAATATAATTCGAACGTATATAATTATATACGTCGTCGTTAGAATATAAATATTTATATATAATTATAAATAGAATTGAAAATGGCGCGGTAGTTCGATAATTCGATTTCAAACTTCAATTGAATGTACCGGGTGCAAAACAAACCGGATTTTAGTGAAACCAAAAATAATGGAATCTAATAGTGAATATCTTTCCAACGAATCCGAAAAATCAAAAGTTCGTAGCGGGAATCAAAAGATATGTCCAGTTGAAAATTCTGAATAGTCGCTATGGAATTCAGACCCTTAAAAATGGACATTTTGCAAACGACCTCGGATTTCGACGAAACCAGTTTTGTTGGGTCCGTGATGTAAAGTTATTGCTAGGTTTCAAACTTCATAATTTTTCGAATCAATATGTGAGCGAGGCAAAAGAAAACGCGTTTGACTAGTTTCAGTTGATTTTAATCAACTGGAAAATGGCCATTTTTCAAACGGTCTCAGAATTCGACGAAACCAGTTTTGTTAGGACCGTATCGTCAATACGAAGCTAAAAAATATTTTTCGGGAATTTTTAGAGTCTGTATGTAGCCCCGGTTAAAATATACGTTCAAATTGAATATATACTGAATTATATTTTAATTTCGACGAGAATTGATCGTAACAGCCGAATTGGGTTACGAAACAAGTGCCATTGTGTTTGGAATGGGGGTAATTAGCTAGGGGCGACAGTCGTTGGGCCTCGTTTGGAGTTCGAAATTAAAAGTTACTTTTGGGGGGGGGAATAATATAATAATTAATTTAATATATATATGATTGCTTTTCCCTCCTCTCTCTCTACTCAGTCCACTGTCGAAATAATAATAATAAAAAAAAAAGAAAACCGAGTCTTCCCGTCGCTCAGCCACCGAGCTCCGCCACTGGCGTCGTCGCCCTCCCCAAGACCGGCGCCACCTCCTCCCTCGCCCCCACGTCAGCTCCAGCCCCTCCTCTCTCCCGATTTGAAGCCCAAACCCTAGCTCCAGCCCTGATTTGACCGACGCCGCCTGTTGTGGAAGACCCTGACGCCGATGACACATCCTCCCAGTCGCCTTCTTCCCTGCACCCCTCTTCTCTCTCCTCCTTCTAAACCCCTCCCGATTCAAGACCGCACCGCCACCACTACTGAAGCCCTACCGGCCAGCGCACCTCCTCTGCACCGCGACCAGCGAGCCTCTGCGACCCCTTCCCCCACCGCCAACTCAATCCGAAGCCCTCCCCTTCTCAGTAAAAACCCGAAATCGAAGTGAGTCTTCTATTTTAATTTTATATAATACCCTAGTTTAAATCAGTTTTATTTTATAGAAAAACGTATTAAAAATGCAATTTTTTAGAATTTATTCATTGTGATAAAAATTCGATTTTTATGTGTGAAGTTTAGGAAAAAAATTCGATTTTCATGTATGAAGTTTGGAAATAAAAATTTGATTTTCTTAGAAGTAAAATTCTGATTTTCTTTAACATTGAAGGATTTGATTTTTAAAAACTGAAAAGCTTATATTTTTATTTATTTGATATAATCAAAGATGCGATTTTTAAATAATCAAAGATGCGATTTATATATAATCAAAGTTGCGATTTTTATATAATCAAAGATGAGATTTTTATTGTATTACTAGCAAGATAAAAATATAATCTTTATCATGAAAGTAGCGGTGTAAAGGAGCGATTTTTAACATGAAGTTGAAATTATAAAAATTCGATTTTTACATATATGAAGTGCCAATATAAAAATGTGATTTTTATATACGAAGCGAAGTTATAAAAATATGATTTTTATACGTGAAGTAGTGTTGATAAAAATATGATTTTTAACATATATCGCGTGAAACAGATCTCGTTGGAAACACTGTGAAGATTTCCTACATATGAAGAGTCGTGGAGTTAGGATAGCTATATGTGAGAATTTCTCACCTTTCAATTTATTTTCTAGTTATATATATATACTAGGATGCAGACGGTGCTTAGTAGCACCCGACACAATCGTCCACAGACCATGGACTTGTTTGTTTGATTGCAAAAATTAGTTAGATTATTTGATTGAAATTGAATTGTGTGGTGAAATGAATTGATTTGATTGATGTGTGAATGGCGTGGGCCTTCACTAGACCGGGGATAAGGCTAGGCCTTGTCCCGTTTCTAGTATCGTGCCGTTATGCCGCCGAAATTTTCTAAAATAAGTTAGAAAAACAAAGATATCATTTTATTGAATAAATGAATTGAATAGAAATTCATAGGTTGAAATAAAATGTTTTATCGTTAAAAATATAATTTTTAACGTGAAGTGAATAAAATAAAATATTCATTTATAAACCGGACGGTTTGTTTATGTACACCTATTTGAATGACATTGATTGGGACGATAAATTTTACACATCGCCCAACAGCACAAATAAAATATATGTTTGATTGTTTGAAACCCCACACGGGTGTTGGGATGAAATTTGAAGTTCACTCATCCTGATTGATTAAATATGTCGATCGATTGATTGACAGGCTGTTATAAGCGTGGAATACCTATATTTGATGCTTATACAGTGTAGTGCACTTTGGTTGATGGTTGATTATTTTCAATGCTATTATATACATATGTTGTATGAAAATCCATATAATTAATTTTATATGGTAATTGATTGGGCCCCATTCCAATTAGAAAAACAAAGAATAATATAAAATAAAGGTTCATGTGTTGACAGTTTCATCCATTGAGATTGGTCATGTGTTGAACGAAATATTTTAGTAATAAAATTTACATCTTCATCAATATAAAATAAAAGTTCATGTGTTGACAGTACTCATCCATTGAGATTGGTCATGTGTTGAACGAAATATTTTGATAATAACAACTATTTTAAAAAAAGAAATATTTGAAACAGAATATTTGAAAATAGAAATTTATGAAGCCGTGTTGATTAGATTGACGCCATTTTGACGTGAACGATATTTATATCGATTGAAATGAAATGAATTGAAAACGATTTCGAAATGAATTGAATTGAAAACGATTTCGAAATGAATTGAATTGAAAACGATTTCGAAATGAATTGAATTGAAAACGAATTCAAATTGAATTGAAAACGATTTCGAAATGAATTGAATTGAAAACGAATTCGAGTTGAATTGAAAGCGAATTGAAATGAATTCAAATTGAATTGAAATTTGAATTGAATAGAAATGAATTTTAAAACGAATTTATAAAGAAGAATTCAATTTTGATTTAATTTGAAAAGGAAGTTGAAATTGCTTTTGGAAACGAATTTAAAACTATTTATATAATTCGTTTTAAATAGAAATCGACGAAGTATATATTATATATATAATATAATGGCCTGAATAGAACGCGCCGCGCCGCGGCAGTTCGTGAATTTCGACCATTTATTTCAAACGGACATTACGGGAGATCCGACCGTCGGATTCTCCTAAAACCGGAACCGTTGGGTTCGTATCGAAAAGAGCTTTCTAACGAATGTTAGAAATTTGAAATCTAACGGTTGGATTTGGAATTATGTCCAAATCAAATTTGAAAAGGGTCGCTATAAGTGCAGTTCGATGGCCATTGATGGAAATCGACTGTACGGGCCTTGATAAAATTATTAAAAATAGTAATAATTTGTGTAAAATCATAAGAAATGATTTAGAAAGAATTGGGATGAAAAACTCCATATTTGAAAAGATAAAAATAGATTTTTATCGAATTGAACTAGTTTTGAACTAGAATTATAATTCTATTCATTTTTAAATAAATAAATTGAATTCGAAAAGGGTTTTAAAAATAACCAAAATTTCCAATGATTGCATTGGAATGGATTTGAATCGAAATTGTCTTCGGAATATTTCGATGTTGGAATTCGTGATTATACAGGTGTTGTTATGGAAATTTGAAAGATATATATTTATATCGTTATTTCCAATACGACATTTGTTAATCGTAGAATTTGATATTGAATATAAGCCGATATATTTTCTATTCAGAGCCTTATATTGAATATCAAATGTGATTTGGGTTTGTCGTGAATGGTGTCTTCACTAACACTGTTCTTGAACCCAGTTGAGAAAAGATTAAATCTTTTTATTTAGATTTAATGAAGTGTACCAATTAAATGATATTTAATTGGAATTGAATTGGTATTGATTTTTGGGTTTATCGTGAACAGTGTTTCAAATAACACTTGTTCTTTAACCCGATAATTAATGGAATGTGATTTTGGGTTTATCGTGAACCGTGTTTTTAAATGACACTGATTCTTTAACCCAGTCAACGATTAAAACTAAGTGGAGTTTTAATGAATCTTTAATTAGATTGAAATAATCGAGAATGGAGTATCACCAGTTTTGCTCCAGGCGATAGTTAAATCTTTAATTAGATTTGAACGTGAAATGGTAATTGAATTTACCGATAACACCGTGGTGTTAGATATGAAGTATAACCAGTTTTACTTCATGGGATGAATAGGTTGGGATTGGGAAATTAAAACAAATGATTACTTCGGTAAGGTTCGCTAATCCCGACTAGTTTGAATTGATATTCAAAAATATATTAAAGAATAAATTCAAGAAATTATCTTGGATAAAATTAATGGGAACCTTTCCCTATGAATGTGAAATTTAGAAACTAACTGTCGGTTAGCTAAGCAGAATGGTTTTCTGGATATTGATCTGATGTTGGTTTCGGCCTTCGGGGTTAATATTTGGGGAATTATTCTCTTGATTAATTTACGGTTAGTGACTAATGAATTGGAATGAGGCGTATGTTGTGTTTGTGTAACACTTATTTAAAATATACGCGAGTTATTCGGAAAGACCGGGTTTATCCCATTCTGAATAACTGATACGACGATAAGTCGAAGATGAAGACGATGGTCGAAGACCGGAGGTCTTCACGTCGTTTGGGTGATAATTGATGATCTTGATTGGGCTGTACACCCAAGAAGATGGAAACAGTTGGTGATCGTCCAGACGTACTTGGAGATCGATGGATGTGCGGGGTACTAGGTGCCTCCGGTTTCGTTCAGACCCAGAACGGACTTGTAAATGGACTGTGTGTCTGACATTGGATTTTAGTCTGTGTGATTGATTTCTATTAAATATATATCTGTTTGGCGGCGGAGAATTTATTCTCTTGCTTAACGCCCTTCTCTGAGACGTACGAGCTCAGGGGTTATATATTGATGGATATCAAACGCATGAAGTGAATTGCCTGTGTGGCATGCCTAAGTGGCAATTGATCGAGGCTTCTGTTGAAAAGCAAAGTCTTGTGGTGATGATCAAAGCAAGGCCTTTGTGGCGTAGCTTTGTGTAACGTTTGCTTCGCGAGTTTCACACCCGGTATGAACCAAAAACGGGAGACGGACCTCAGGGAGGGCATGCGTTTCTTTCTAGTTAGAAGTGGCGTCAGTGGTTTTACACGCCCTGACGAGTTTGACTTATGTGGTTGTTGCTGTTGCGAGACGCCTCGGATTGATCGGTCGTTCTCGAACCGATGGAGTCATTTAGTTGGCTCATTTACGCCCCAAAGGGCGGGGAAACGCATGTTCAGGCATTTTAATCCACATCGGTGGACCGGCCCTGACGATCCAAGGGCCCACCTGAGTCTAGGTCCTGAGGCTCGGGCTAGACAGTCTCGAATCGGTTGAGGACTATCTTTTGCCTCGGTTCATAGATGGAAACCCAATTTCCAAATACGTGACTTTGCGGTTTTATTTGTAAACCTATATATGGCGACATAGTGGCATGGGACGCTCATGCCGCCTATGATTGATACTTATGATTTGAAGTTGTTTTATACACTATGCACTTATAATAGTATCAAACGATTTGTTTTAATCGTATCAAGCATTCTTTGGCTGTTATAAGGGAAAACCCTATCCTCGGCTGCGTTGCTGTAACGACCCGGATTTCGAGCGACTTTGGTTATCGACGTAAGCACGACGTCGATAACCAAAACGTCGAAAAATCCTGGTAATTAGTGAAAGAAATTAGAGGGTCGGAAAGATAAGATAGAAAAATAGAATAGAAGAAGAAGAAGAACACAACATCAGAGTAACACGAATCTCACAGCGGAACGAATAAATATATTTCATAACATAACTTTGAAATACAAATATGTACTTGAATATACATATCATTATCAAAGTACAGCACTTACAACACAGCGGAAATAACTATAGCTAAAACATCCTGAAGCCTCCTGCTCCAGCTCTTCAAGTGTATCTGTAAAATCCCGACTACTTGACTGCCCGTACAAATTTAGGCACCCAAGAGTTTAGGGAAAACAACAAAGTAAACTCCGGGTCAGTCATGGGACTGGTGTGAGTAAAACAGTTTAAAAACAGTTCGAACAGGTAAAAGATATCTCATAAGACCACGCCGCATAACGGAACGGGTTTTTCCCTTATGAGAATCCAAATATCTTTATATCAAAAACCTTTTTGATATTATAATAATGTCTATCAACCACATTATATATATAATCATCTAGCAGAAACGCTTTCATCTCACGTTCTACATATATAGTATACAATCAAAACCGCAAGCACGTATTGGGTAATGGATTTCCAACTATGACAAGGTATGGAACCACCTTTCGCTCGTGTACCTCTAGAGAGGAATACACTGGGTTCAACAAGAACATCTTGCAACCCGGCCACACATGACCGACCACTCATTTCGCTTGAGTGTATCGAATGTATATCACCAACAGTTGGGATCAACAACCGTTTCCCGAATGGGACAGCATCAACAATAGATTTTTAGAAATGAATGAAACTCTAGATCAGGTGATTATACACCCTACTTCGGTGCGACCGACTTAGCCATGCTGCCTGCCCGATTTCTGTCATTTACCGGATGATGAGGCTAGAAGCTACGCTTTATCATCACACCAGATTCACTTTGAATGCCACATCATCAAATCCATCCAATCACCGATTGACGTCCTCAACAATACATTATGTGTTAGCTAAAAGAAGTTTCCTTCTCCGCTTCCACTCTTGGTACAGTTGGAGAAATCAATATACATGATCGTCTGGAAATACTCTGTCAGACATCCGTCCATACAAGTCATCCAGGAACAGGATGAACCGAAGGCACTATTCTGTAAACAGGATAGCCCTTGCATAACTCCGTCTTCAATTATCTTTGGCATATATGATTCGCAACGCTTATGCCAATACAGAGTGGTTCTTTGGATAATAATCCAACCGGTCTCTCCATATTAACAACGTTAAAATGGTCAAAACTTCGATAGTCTGTGATTTAACTATCGAATAAAAACAAGTGTGCAAACAACGATATTATTTCCAAATGGAAATTATATCGATCAAACATCATTCAACATTCATCTCTTTAGTTCATTAATTTACTTATCTCATGTTTCCCTACGTTCAATATTCCTTATTTTCTAAATTGGGAAAATATACGTTATTAACAATGGAAAACATTTCCATTTCTTTGTTTCTTTATTAGAAAACATTTCTGGTTTCTTATTTGGAAAACATTTCCAAAGCTTCTTCATTGGACTTAGATAGATGTTTAAACAAACCATCGCGATGCCAACTCAAACCATTTCCTTTACTGCCGAACCTTAACTATTCCTTAGTTGAAAACGAAGCCAATCAAGTTGGGGTAGAACTACCTCTCAGACCTTAACTGAACAACATTTCTAACTTTGAAATCAGCAAAGTTCACTTTATTCCTTTTACTAACTTCCTTACTTAACCCTCCTTCTAATAAATCTCTATTCGATTAACCCTTATCAATTAACTCTATTGGACTAACACTATTGGATTAACTCTATTTGACTAACACTATTGATTTACTCATTTCACTTAACTCCTTTCGAATAAACTATATTCGATAACTCCTTTTACTTTCTTCGAATAAACTATATTCGATTAACTCATTCAACTTTCTATTCGAATAACCATATTCGATTAACTCATTTGCTTCTATTCGAATAACTATATTCGATTAACTCATTTTCTTCTATTCGAATAACTATATTCGATTAACTCACTTTAACTTTAACACTAATCGATTAACTAACATCGATTAGTTCCTTTGACTTTAACACTAATCGATTAACTAACATCGATTAACTCCTTTGACTTTAACACTAATCGATTAACTAACATCGATTAGTTCCTTTGACTTTAACACTAATCGATTAACTAACATCGATTAGTTCCTTTGACTTTAACACTAATCGATTAACTAACATCGATTAGTTCCTTTGACTTTAACACTAATCGATTAACTAACATCGATTAGTTCCTTTTAATAAACTACGTTTTCCGTTACAACTATTTCCTTTTTATAACGTTTACTTACCGTTACAAATATATCTTATTTATAACTTCTATTTACCGTTACAAATATTTCCTATTTATAACGTTTACTTACCGTTACAAATATATCCTATTTATAACTTCTATTTACCGTTACAAATATTTCCTATTTATAACTTCTATTTACCGTTACAAATATTTCCTATTTATAACTTCTATTTATTTTCTAAATAAATATTTCTTTTCTATTTCAATTTATTTTCTAAATAAATATCCCTTTTATAAAACCGTGTTCGTTTTATAAATAATTCCTTTTATAAAATCCTGTGATTTTATAAAATTCCTTTATTTCAATATACATTGAAATACTTCTTTTTACATCCCAGGGTCTTTTATGATATTTACAATATCGAATAACAATGATCAACATCATTCGAACACCCATAATCCATAACAGATTATATAACACATCATATATCACAATATATGAAAACAGTAAAATAAATGTTGAGGAATCCAGTCGGATTCCTCCAACCTGTTTCCCTGCATCACAGATGTTAAACAATATAGATAACATCACTTTCAATTCTATATGAATTATTCTGATAAACAGAATCAATATATATATAACTATCTAACTATTTATATATTATATATATATATATAATATTTCATTAACTGACTAGCAGTTCAATCAACAGTCATCACACAGTCAATCAGACAATTTCTAATAGTTCTAAAAATACAACATGAAATTATAAACTGTTCAAAATTGGTGAGATTTACTCACATTGTCCGTAATCGTTAAATAGCGATTTACGGTCGTTGATTTCAGATTCGATGTTCTATTCCGTCATAAATCCAGACCAGCTCCAAATCATTCCTATCTGGTTCCATGTTGTTGGTCTTGTCCATATGATCCTGTCGGATCTGAATTTGTCGGATTCAAACAAGATGGCCCACTACTCTTTATTTCCTTTTCTGAAGGGTCTTCGCCTTAAATCCCCGGCCCATTTCCACACCAAGGCCCACTCGTATCCCATGTTTCTCTATCACACATGTATTTAGCAAATGCACATATGGCATGTATTTTTACTCATCCAACGTCCCTTACATTTCCGAGTTTTGCCACTTCCACCCGGTCATCACTCTGTCAAAACACTTCGACAATCCGTCACCCAAACCACAAAACAAAGCAAACCTTCATCATCCTTACTCATCATAGCAACAAAATTCATCATACTTCCTTCACCACCACAAAAAAAATGACAGCATAGCCATCGAAAAACTGCCAGAAGCCAACAACCGAAATCCATCAAAACAGACCACTCAAACTGACCACATCCTCCACACACAGTTCAACCAATACCTGCATATCAACCACTACAGCAACTCACCTTCATATTAGTTACCCACCATTTCCATTTACAACATACAATCTCCACTTCAGCTTCACAAAACTATCAACGTGAGTACATCAAACTACCTCCAAAATAACACCAAAATTCCTCCTCTATACAAACTACACTTACACTTTATCATCAGTACACTACAGCTCCACTCCGCACCATTCAGATCCGCTACTACCCCTTTTAACCCGAACTCCTCCATCACTTTTCTTCACATCCACAAACAACGCCTCCCTTCAGTATAGATCCCGTCCCCTGTAACATGTTTTCACCCATTTCTGAACTTCGCTCCATCGGAGAAAGCACCATTAACTGGTTAACTCACCCCGTCCCTCAATGAAAAGATCATCAGAGATCGCCACTGTGACCGCACAAATCTCCTATGCCTGCGCCTGTTGTAGCGTGCTATTCGATGCCCTGGTTCGCCTCCAGAAGCCACAAACTCCGCCGCCCTTTCCGATCAGACATCGGCCGCCATAGTTCGTTTCAACTGATCATAACCGGTTAGGATCAGGAGCTCGGTGAGCTGAACAGTTTGGTGTGGAAGTATTATCAGTTTGATTATCGGATTGGATGATAATTGAGAGGGAAGTTGATTGTATTACGTTCGTTCATTTCAGTTAGTGGCGGCGCATTTAATTTTGCTGAGGAGAAATGAAATTAGGTCTTAACGAATGGGAGGGGGTATTTATAAGCTCATGATATTTGGACGTTAAGGGTACACATTAGCAACTAGCTAGGTTTGCCGGTTGTTTTGATTTACTTGGTTGTAAATGAAACACGACACACTGTTGTTTGGATTTTGATGGTCTCGTGTTTTCACTCTATTGCTATCGGCCCAAGGGTCTTGTTGCTAGCCTACTTGTTA
This sequence comes from Allium sativum, assembly GCA_030737875.1. Classification (NCBI taxonomy): domain Eukaryota; kingdom Viridiplantae; phylum Streptophyta; class Magnoliopsida; order Asparagales; family Amaryllidaceae; genus Allium; species Allium sativum. The sequence continues at coordinate 268,065,615 of CM060909.1, read as the reverse complement.
AGAAAAACTTAGATATGCATGCAAAGGAGTCCAAACACATCCCTTTTTTGTTTAAGTTACAAAGCTTAGGACACACGTTATATAAAGTCACGTTCACATACAGACTGTTGTCAATAGAAATAAAAGTGCCGTTGTGTTGAGGAAGGTGCCACGATTCCAGAAATATAATAATACCGGTAGTTTAACTCATTTTGTGAAACCTCAAAATGTTGATTTCAGGGTGCGAAGTACTTCAAATAAAAAGTTGCTTATTTAATTAATTAAAAATTACAGTAAAATTCTAAAAATTATTTTATCTCTCTTTCTCAAAAGAACCTTGTTCAAATTTGAATCCGATAACTAGTTATATCGAATTATCCGTTACGGTCGATAAACTCTTCTATAGCGATTATTTTAAAATTTGATTTGGACATATCTCAAAATCTACACGACGAAATCCTGATTTTTCTCTCCCACTAGAAAGATATACTCCCCCAGCTCCACACGTTTCTTGTTTCACAGAAATCCGATTTAAAACAAATCTGTACATTTAGTTGAAGTTCGAATCACCAAATAGCGAACTGCAGCGCCATTTCGAGCTCGTTTAAAATTATATTATAAACTATACATTCAACTGTCAACGATTGAATATATTTGTTATTCAAATTCAAATTCCAAGCTGAATTAAATATCACCGATGATCTGTTTCCCACCATATCGCCATTTCAGCCAATTCTGATTATTTCAGAATTAAATATATTATTTAATTATTATTTTAATTAAATATTCACCATTATTAAATTCCACGACCACTTAATTCACTATATCACCATTGATATAATTAAATAAACTAATCATAATACCCCCGCCAATGCGGGTCATTACAATCTTCCCCACTTAAAATAATTTCGTCCTCGAAATTGCTAAAAGGTAGAGGACGACCCTATCGACTGGTTAGAACATATTTGTTCACTTCTTAACTTCAGTTTCAACTGAACCAATTTAATTTCAATTAAATTATTAATTAATTCTTCTCAACGAAAATTTTCAAAAATCTTGAAAATTTTCTAACACCTTAACTCTTCGAAAAATTTCGCCAGCATCTCCTTTGTACTAGTCAATCCGTCAAACTCCAACTCGCCTCTCTGGGCCATTTCCAACCCAAAAGAAAATCAAACAGCCAAGCGGCTTGCCTCTTCGGCTCATAAATCTTAAATCCAATAGAAATATAAACTTGTACCTTTGGGCGGCATATCATTATATCCTTCACATCTGCTATCAATTTAGCATATACCAATGTTATCCCAATCAAATTCTGCAATAACTTTTATCTCCAACACAAACATTCGCGTTATGTCCACCAAATATCTTTTCAACTCGAGTTTGATTCTCGATTTCAATTCCTTAACTCCTCAATCCAATACCATTTTGGATTCACAAATCCAATCTTATTCGATTTCAATTCAACTTCAGTTACCACTTAACTGACTTTACTTTAATTCAAATCTTCTTTCATAGATTTCTGTTAAATTTTTTTTTTTTTTCAAACAGTCTTTTCCTAGGAGTTTTTAAACAGTTTACCTTTTTCAAAAATCAAATTTTCCTTTTTGAAATTCAACTGAGCCCATACTCAATATTCCATTAGTTAAATCACTCCTCTATTTCTTTATCAATATTTGTTGACCAATATTTTCAATAACCATATTGGCCTTTTATGTTATTTGGAAAACATTTCCGAATATCGCCTTCCTTTATTTTCTAAACTTTTTAGAAAATATATGCTATTTATAATTGGAAAATATTCCAATTACTTATCTCTTTTCCGATCTCGTTTATTTCTATACTTAGGAAATATCCTTTATCATTTTTCCAAGTTTACACCTATTTGGGTTAAAACGGATGTTGTGTAAAACATCGTTACGACCACCCAACTACTATATTCAACTAACTCTTATTCAACATTGATTTTCGAGCCTGAAATCTTACTATTTATTTGTTAATAATGAAATCAATCAAGTTGGGGTATAACTACCTCTCAGACCTTGACTGAATAACATTTATAACGTCAAAACAGATAAGACTACTTACTTGAATAATCAATACCATACAACTACTTATTCACTTTTAAACACGTATACGCTTCCTCTTTCTATTCTTACTAGATTTTTATTCCTAGTCTTCCTTTTTGATTTTACTATTCTATTTTTAAGTTCATTCCCTTATCGACTTCTATATATATCGATACGTTGATTTCTAACTATCAAATTATCTTAAAGATATTCTAACTCCTTAGATTCTCGGAAAAATTCGCCATAACCTCCTTTGTACTAGGAGCATCGGGAAAATCCCCAAACTGCCACACAGGCCTTCTCCAATTAAAAGGAAAAAGAAAAGCCAAGCGGCTAGCCGATACGGCGCATAAAATCTCATATATGAATTGAATACATACCTTTTCGTTGAGCATTCTATTTATACACCTTCATACCTTGTTCCAAACCTGTCTCATGTATATCCATACATTTCTAATTCATTTCAACTTAATCCAATCATTTTAACTTATTTCGTTAAGTGATTTTCAAATTACTGGTTTGCCCATTTCACCTTTTTATTTGAATATACATGTTCAAATATATTTTAACTTGTTTATCAACAAATCGAATTCCTTTTCAATTCTATTTGAATTTCCTATATTCGAATTCCATTTCACTTTCGATATTCAAATCCTATATTTGAAATCTCTTATATTTTCTATATTCAAATCCTCTTTGAATTTTCTTATTCAAATTCTATGTTTGAACTTCCTTTATTCAAATTCCTTTAAATAAGTCTCGGTTTCAATTCCTTTTGAAATCGATATTTCTACCTTCGGAAAATTGATTTCCCTTTCAATTTCATACTTGTATTTTTATTTCTGAATTATCCAATGATAATTCTCTTCGCTTCATTTATGAACTTCGTTTATAAATGAACTATTTATAAACTTCGTTTATAAAGGAACTTCTTGTTTTATTTCTTTTAAAACAAGTTATTATTTCAAATCTAGTTAAAAACTCAAATTCTATATTTGAAATCCCATTTGAAATTCAACACTACTTGTCTTTCCCAAAACAAATTCAAAACAGTATCTTTGGTAGTAATTCATCACTTTCAACTAGAAAACGAATACTGATGATGCAGCTGTCATCATCAGAATCTATTTCCCAGCGATCGAAGTGAGTTCAATACTATAAAACCATTTCTAAACATTTCCACTTTGAAATTCATTTCAAAATATAATTCACACTGCTTATAAAACAATTTAAAATCTCCCAGGATCTTAAATTTTCCTTATTTTTAATCCCACTCTATTTACAAACACTTATCCAATTCTCCAGAGTCTTAACTCCATTTCTGGTTAAATTTTTAGATTTAACTCGTCTGATTTCACGTATTTTACTTATATGAATTCTGATTGGTTATTCACATAACCAAAAATTTTAAATCTTACTCGATTATAATAACAACCAATATATCCAATATATTATAAATTTTGATATATATATATCTTCCCTATATCAAAATATACCTTAGGTAAACTTATTTTAATTTACCCTCTTTTCAAAACATATCGTGACGACCCATCGTATTCGAGTGTTTAGTAACTCCTACCGATACAGTGGATCAAACTGATCGACCAGAACTCATAAACAACTCAACCAATGAATCTCCACAATATAAAACAAATTTTTATATCAAATACAAATACGTTCACTCGTATATATACACTCAAACTCAATCTAGGGTATTACTAACCCTATCTCTACCGAGTCACGCCACAGAGCCAAGTAATTCTTAACTTAAGCTCTGATACCAACTGTAACGACCCGGATTTCGAGCGACTTTGGTTATCGACGTAAGCACGACGTCGATAACCAAAACGTCGAAAAATCCTGGTAATTAGTGAAAGAAATTAGAGGGTCGGAAAGATAAGATAGAAAAATAGAATAGAAGAAGAAGAAGAACACAACATCAGAGTAACACGAATCTCACAGCGGAACGAATAAATATATTTCATAACATAACTTTGAAATACAAATATGTACTTGAATATACATATCATTATCAAAGTACAGCACTTACAACACAGCGGAAATAACTATAGCTAAAACATCCTGAAGCCTCCTGCTCCAGCTCTTCAAGTGTATCTGTAAAATCCCGACTACTTGACTGCCCGTACAAATTTAGGCACCCAAGAGTTTAGGGAAAACAACAAAGTAAACTCCGGGTCAGTCATGGGACTGGTGTGAGTAAAACAGTTTAAAAACAGTTCGAACAGGTAAAAGATATCTCATAAGACCACGCCGCATAACGGAACGGGTTTTTCCCTTATGAGAATCCAAATATCTTTATATCAAAAACCTTTTTGATATTATAATAATGTCTATCAACCACATTATATATATAATCATCTAGCAGAAACGCTTTCATCTCACGTTCTACATATATAGTATACAATCAAAACCGCAAGCACGTATTGGGTAATGGATTTCCAACTATGACAAGGTATGGAACCACCTTTCGCTCGTGTACCTCTAGAGAGGAATACACTGGGTTCAACAAGAACATCTTGCAACCCGGCCACACATGACCGACCACTCATTTCGCTTGAGTGTATCGAATGTATATCACCAACAGTTGGGATCAACAACCGTTTCCCGAATGGGACAGCATCAACAATAGATTTTTAGAAATGAATGAAACTCTAGATCAGGTGATTATACACCCTACTTCGGTGCGACCGACTTAGCCATGCTGCCTGCCCGATTTCTGTCATTTACCGGATGATGAGGCTAGAAGCTACGCTTTATCATCACACCAGATTCACTTTGAATGCCACATCATCAAATCCATCCAATCACCGATTGACGTCCTCAACAATACATTATGTGTTAGCTAAAAGAAGTTTCCTTCTCCGCTTCCACTCTTGGTACAGTTGGAGAAATCAATATACATGATCGTCTGGAAATACTCTGTCAGACATCCGTCCATACAAGTCATCCAGGAACAGGATGAACCGAAGGCACTATTCTGTAAACAGGATAGCCCTTGCATAACTCCGTCTTCAATTATCTTTGGCATATATGATTCGCAACGCTTATGCCAATACAGAGTGGTTCTTTGGATAATAATCCAACCGGTCTCTCCATATTAACAACGTTAAAATGGTCAAAACTTCGATAGTCTGTGATTTAACTATCGAATAAAAACAAGTGTGCAAACAACGATATTATTTCCAAATGGAAATTATATCGATCAAACATCATTCAACATTCATCTCTTTAGTTCATTAATTTACTTATCTCATGTTTCCCTACGTTCAATATTCCTTATTTTCTAAATTGGGAAAATATACGTTATTAACAATGGAAAACATTTCCATTTCTTTGTTTCTTTATTAGAAAACATTTCTGGTTTCTTATTTGGAAAACATTTCCAAAGCTTCTTCATTGGACTTAGATAGATGTTTAAACAAACCATCGCGATGCCAACTCAAACCATTTCCTTTACTGCCGAACCTTAACTATTCCTTAGTTGAAAACGAAGCCAATCAAGTTGGGGTAGAACTACCTCTCAGACCTTAACTGAACAACATTTCTAACTTTGAAATCAGCAAAGTTCACTTTATTCCTTTTACTAACTTCCTTACTTAACCCTCCTTCTAATAAATCTCTATTCGATTAACCCTTATCAATTAACTCTATTGGACTAACACTATTGGATTAACTCTATTTGACTAACACTATTGATTTACTCATTTCACTTAACTCCTTTCGAATAAACTATATTCGATAACTCCTTTTACTTTCTTCGAATAAACTATATTCGATTAACTCATTCAACTTTCTATTCGAATAACCATATTCGATTAACTCATTTGCTTCTATTCGAATAACTATATTCGATTAACTCATTTTCTTCTATTCGAATAACTATATTCGATTAACTCACTTTAACTTTAACACTAATCGATTAACTAACATCGATTAGTTCCTTTGACTTTAACACTAATCGATTAACTAACATCGATTAACTCCTTTGACTTTAACACTAATCGATTAACTAACATCGATTAGTTCCTTTGACTTTAACACTAATCGATTAACTAACATCGATTAGTTCCTTTGACTTTAACACTAATCGATTAACTAACATCGATTAGTTCCTTTGACTTTAACACTAATCGATTAACTAACATCGATTAGTTCCTTTTAATAAACTACGTTTTCCGTTACAACTATTTCCTTTTTATAACGTTTACTTACCGTTACAAATATATCTTATTTATAACTTCTATTTACCGTTACAAATATTTCCTATTTATAACGTTTACTTACCGTTACAAATATATCCTATTTATAACTTCTATTTACCGTTACAAATATTTCCTATTTATAACTTCTATTTACCGTTACAAATATTTCCTATTTATAACTTCTATTTATTTTCTAAATAAATATTTCTTTTCTATTTCAATTTATTTTCTAAATAAATATCCCTTTTATAAAACCGTGTTCGTTTTATAAATAATTCCTTTTATAAAATCCTGTGATTTTATAAAATTCCTTTATTTCAATATACATTGAAATACTTCTTTTTACATCCCAGGGTCTTTTATGATATTTACAATATCGAATAACAATGATCAACATCATTCGAACACCCATAATCCATAACAGATTATATAACACATCATATATCACAATATATGAAAACAGTAAAATAAATGTTGAGGAATCCAGTCGGATTCCTCCAACCTGTTTCCCTGCATCACAGATGTTAAACAATATAGATAACATCACTTTCAATTCTATATGAATTATTCTGATAAACAGAATCAATATATATATAACTATCTAACTATTTATATATTATATATATATATATAATATTTCATTAACTGACTAGCAGTTCAATCAACAGTCATCACACAGTCAATCAGACAATTTCTAATAGTTCTAAAAATACAACATGAAATTATAAACTGTTCAAAATTGGTGAGATTTACTCACATTGTCCGTAATCGTTAAATAGCGATTTACGGTCGTTGATTTCAGATTCGATGTTCTATTCCGTCATAAATCCAGACCAGCTCCAAATCATTCCTATCTGGTTCCATGTTGTTGGTCTAGTCCATATGATCCTGTCGGATCTGAATTTGTCGGATTCAAACAAGATGGCCCACTACTCTTTATTTCCTTTTCTGAAGGGTCTTCGCCTTAAATCCCCGGCCCATTTCCACACCAAGGCCCACTCGTATCCCATGTTTCTCTATCACAAATGTATTTAGCAAATGCACATATGGCATGTATTTTTACTCATCCAACGTCCCTTACATTTCCGAGTTTTGCCACTTCCACCCGGTCATCACTCTGTCAAAACACTTCGACAATCCGTCACCCAAACCACAAAACAAAGCAAACCTTCATCATCCTTACTCATCATAGCAACAAAATTCATCATACTTCCTTCACCACCACAAAAAAAATGACAGCATAGCCATCGAAAAACTGCCAGAAGCCAACAACCGAAATCCATCAAAACAGACCACTCAAACTGACCACATCCTCCACACACAGTTCAACCAATACCTGCATATCAACCACTACAGCAACTCACCTTCATATTAGTTACCCACCATTTCCATTTACAACATACAATCTCCACTTCAGCTTCACAAAACTATCAACGTGAGTACATCAAACTACCTCCAAAATAACACCAAAATTCCTCCTCTATACAAACTACACTTACACTTTATCATCAGTACACTACAGCTCCACTCCGCACCATTCAGATCCGCTACTACCCCTTTTAACCCGAACTCCTCCATCACTTTTCTTCACATCCACAAACAACGCCTCCCTTCAGTATAGATCCCGTCCCCTGTAACATGTTTTCACCCATTTCTGAACTTCGCTCCATCGGAGAAAGCACCATTAACTGGTTAACTCACCCCGTCCCTCAATGAAAAGATCATCAGAGATCGCCACTGTGACCGCACAAATCTCCTATGCCTGCGCCTGTTGTAGCGTGCTATTCGATGCCCTGGTTCGCCTCCAGAAGCCACAAACTCCGCCGCCCTTTCCGATCAGACATCGGCCGCCATAGTTCGTTTCAACTGATCATAACCGGTTAGGATCAGGAGCTCGGTGAGCTGAACAGTTTGGTGTGGAAGTATTATCAGTTTGATTATCGGATTGGATGATAATTGAGAGGGAAGTTGATTGTATTACGTTCGTTCATTTCAGTTAGTGGCGGCGCATTTAATTTTGCTGAGGAGAAATGAAATTAGGTCTTAACGAATGGGAGGGGGTATTTATAAGCTCATGATATTTGGACGTTAAGGGTACACATTAGCAACTAGCTAGGTTTGCCGGTTGTTTTGATTTACTTGGTTGTAAATGAAACACGACACACTGTTGTTTGGATTTTGATGGTCTCGTGTTTTCACTCTATTGCTATCGGCCCAAGGGTCTTGTTGCTAGCCTACTTGTTAAGAAAAACTTAGATATGCATGCAAAGGAGTCCAAACACATCCCTTTTTTGTTTAAGTTACAAAGCTTAGGACACACGTTATATAAAGTCACGTTCACATACAGACTGTTGTCAATAGAAATAAAAGTGCCGTTGTGTTGAGGAAGGTGCCACGATTCCAGAAATATAATAATACCGGTAGTTTAACTCATTTTGTGAAACCTCAAAATGTTGATTTCAGGGTGCGAAGTACTTCAAATAAAAAGTTGCTTATTTAATTAATTAAAAATTACAGTAAAATTCTAAAAATTATTTTATCTCTCTTTCTCAAAAGAACCTTGTTCAAATTTGAATCCGATAACTAGTTATATCGAATTATCCGTTACGGTCGATAAACTCTTCTATAGCGATTATTTTAAAATTTGATTTGGACATATCTCAAAATCTACACGACGAAATCCTGATTTTTCTCTCCCACTAGAAAGATATACTCCCCCAGCTCCACACGTTTCTTGTTTCACAGAAATCCGATTTAAAACAAATCTGTACATTTAGTTGAAGTTCGAATCACCAAATAGCGAACTGCAGCGCCATTTCGAGCTCGTTTAAAATTATATTATAAACTATACATTCAACTGTCAACGATTGAATATATTTGTTATTCAAATTCAAATTCCAAGCTGAATTAAATATCACCGATGATCTGTTTCCCACCATATCGCCATTTCAGCCAATTCTGATTATTTCAGAATTAAATATATTATTTAATTATTATTTTAATTAAATATTCACCATTATTAAATTCCACGACCACTTAATTCACTATATCACCATTGATATAATTAAATAAACTAATCATAATACCCCCGCCAATGCGGGTCATTACAGTTGCATTGTGTGATGGGACCTGGGTCTTATAACAGCTTCATTTTTCTTTATTTAGCATTGCGCTGTTTGTTTATGCACTGGTATTCTTGGGAGGAAACCCATTCCGTGTTATACGGCGTGGTCCCTTGATTTACCTAATGATTTAAGATAAAGATTAATAACTGTTTTAGTTCTCACACCAGTCCCATGACTGACCTGGAGTTTATTGTTTTAACCTAAACTCTGGGTGCCCTTATTTTGACACGGGCAGCTAGTAGTTTTGGTTTTGCAGATTTATATTCACAGGATCCTGGTTTACAGCTGGAACGATATCCGGAAAGCTTTGTATCCGTATATCTCTTCTAGTTGTGTATTGTATTATTTTCCGCTGCTATGTATTTAAATGTAATTTAAATCTCTGATATTTCTGTGTAATATTCTTTTATACTCTGTATATTCTTGTAATCTGATGCATTGTTGTAATATACAATGAAATGTTCTTCTGTATGCGTTTTGTTGTGGCTTGTTCTCGAACTATCCGACGCTTTCCTTTACGGGGAAGTTACGGGTTTTCACATCCTGCAGGGCCGGTCCACACTTACTTTTGTGGATTAGAAATGCCTGAACACACGTTCCCCGGTCCTTTTGGACCTATAATACGGCCAGTGGCGACCGCATAAACCGAGGCCTCGAAAAATCCAACAACCACAATGAATAAATGTCAGCGCTGGTAGGTCCCTGGCACCACTCTAGCTAGAGAGAAACGTGTGCACTCCCTGCGTTCCCGTCTCCCGTTTTAGACTCTACCGGGCTGTGAGGCTCGCGAAGTCACGTTACACAAAGCTATGCCTAAATGGACTATGCTTTGATCATCCCACAAGGCTCTGCTGTGCAACAATAAGCCTTGATCAAGTGCAACTTGGCATACCACATCAACAACTCATATCATGCGATTGGTAATTATTTAACATACAAAAGGGTGTTAAGCAAGAGAATAAATCCTCCGCCACCATGCATTTATATATTAAATAAAAACCAATTTAATTACATGAAATAAATTTCAATGTCAGGCATGCTATCCATTTACAGGTCCGTTCTGGGTCTGAACGAAACAACGTATCCGTCGATCTCCAGTACGTCTGGAAGATCATCACTTTTTACCTTGCCTTGGGGGATCAGTCCCAATTCAAGATATCAGTCACCATCAACCAAACGATGTGAAGCTCTCCGGTCTTCAGTCACCGTCTTCATCTTCGACTCTTGATCGTCGTGATGGTTATTCAGAATGGGTTAGACCCGGTCTTCCTGAATAACTCGCGTATTCTTAATTAAAATCAACCATACGCCACATTCCAACTCTGAACATTCTTTTTTTAAATAAAAATATTATTTATATTAAAAGATTCTCATTAATTTTATCAAAGATAAAATAAATTAAATTTTTAATCTTTCTAAAAAGATTTATTAATATTCCAATTTTGATTTTTAATACAAGAATCATTATTACAAGATTATTTTTCAATAAACCAATCTTGTCTTAAATTGGGTTAAAGAACTAGTGTCATTTAAAACACAGTTCACGATAAACCCAAAACCAATTTCCAAAATATGGAATTTCTACAGAAACCAAATCAACAAATAATCGTTATAAATTTTTGTATCGGACTAACATTATAAATGGAATAACGGCAAAGCCTCTTAAATTCCATATATAATATCGGTCTTCTTTTATAGAAGCCCATCTCGATTATTATCAATCGAATTTCCACTTAATTCCAATTTAATATATTAAATTGGAAAATTCTAATTTTAGAAAATCTTCTTTTAAATTTATAAAATAGAATTATAAATTTCAAATAATAATTTCAATGTAAATTGGATTAAAGGATATATGTTATTTAAAACATCGTCCACTACAAATCCAATCTACATATCAATCACCAAACATAAATGTTAAGATCTAATGATCTTAAATAAAAGATTTATCCTAAAAATATTAAAAAAAATATTTTAAAATAATCAATAAAATATTATTTATGTAAAATATTCTTTATAATACAAAATCTTTTATTTTACAAAAATTCTTTTATTATGTAAACATTCTTTATTTAAAAAGAAATTCTGCATTGGAATGCGACTCAACCATGCACCATATAATTTGGGTCATATGGGTTTCATACATTTCATGTATAGGGTAATAACAGGAAATAATTCTCAATCCATCCATTAACAACCAGAGTGACGATTTCAACTGTGTGAGCATTAAAATGAAATAATAATGCTCATCGCAGCCTGTCGATCAATCGATAGACATATAATTAAACATTGGGATTTGTGTCAGTCAAGTATCGTCCCAATACCCGTGTGGTGTTTTCATCCAACAAAAAAAAAAAAAATTATTTGTGCACTTGGGCGATGTGTAAAAATAATCGTCCCAATAACATAAACAAGTCGGATGACTTGTAAATGGAAGTGTAATATTCAATTTTGAATATACTAACATTACATTTAGCACATCAAAATACAACATCACAGGCAAATATTTCAATTCTCTTTATTGTGAACATATGACAATAAAAATCGTGACTTTTATTTATTTACCAAAATGCATATTTTGGTCTCATTCATTTTAATGACAAAATGAATATTTTACTTCATTCTTTTAATGTATGAAAATATACATTCTTAATTCATTCTCTTTAATGTATGAAAATATACATTTTAAATCCATTTTTTTTTTACATAAACAAATATGATGATTTTGTTTCTTAACTTCTAATGCAACAAAATGAGAATTTTGTCTGATCTTCTTCAATGAATAAAAATGTCTATTTTTACTTCACTCATTTTAATGTGCCAAAAATGTCCATTTTGTCTAATTCACTTTTAATATACAAAAATGAGTATTTTGTTTTAATCTCTTTTCTTATGCATAAAAAAAATGTTTATTTCTTATTTAATCTTTTTAATGACACCAAGTGTTTATTTCTAATTAATCCTTTTTAATGACACAAAATGTTCATTTTTAACTAATCCTTTTTAATGACACAAAATGTTCGTTTTTAACTAATCCTTTTTTTTATGACATAAAATGTGCATTTTTAACTAGTCCTTTTTAATGTATAGAAAGGTTCATTTTCTAATTCACTAACATATTAACCCAGAATGACTATTTAGATTCGCTAATCAAGTCTTGACAAGAATGTTGTTCTTTTTCACTAATGTGACATTTATATAAAAATGTTGTTTTTCTTCGCTAATATTTCTTTTGACCAAAAATGTTAATTCTATTTTCACTAATCAAGTTTGACAAAATGTTTCTTTTTATATATTGCATTAAACTAGAGTTTTTAATGTCCCTATGTTTTACATTTTAAAACATGAACAAATTCTGTTAAACCATTCATTATTTTAAAATATACGTTTTAATGTAAACATGTTTCATAAGTTTAAAACATGGACAATTTATATTACGCCATTCATTACATTGAAATATACTATTTAATGTAAACATGTTTTATAAGTTTAAAACATGAACACTTTATATTATTACACTTTTTTTGTTGTTGTGAACAAATGACAAAATGAAACCTGGTCTCTTTATTTCATTTTTTTTATTTTTTATTTTTGTAAAACAAGTGACAATAAAAAGTCATTCTTTTTATTCCATTCTTTTTATAGTAACAAATGGCAAATAAAATACATGCTTTTGTTTCAATTCATTTTATAATGATTCCCTTACATTGGAAATATGAATTCCAATGTGAAAATAATTTAACATGACAATGATTTTTTTTAATGTCTTATTAACATTAAAAATGTAAAGTTAATGTGAATACATTTTTATTTAGAAATGATCGTTTTATTAAAAATAAAGTTTAATGTAAAAACATGTTTCATTTCATAACATGTACAATTTTGTAAATCTATTCATTACATTAAAGATAAAGTTTTTGTAATGATGTTTCCTATGACAAATTTTGTTTACCTTCATTACATTAAAATGTAAATTTTAATGTGAAATGTGTTTTTCCTAATATGAACAAATTCTTATGTACATTCCTAACATTAAAATATAATTTTTATGTAAAACAAGTTTTCTAACATGAACTCATGTTTATGTATATTCTTAACATTAAAATATGAATTTAACGTAAAACTTGTTTTCTACATGCAAACAAATATTTATGTACATTCAATACATTAAAATATACTTTTTAATGTAAAGCTTATTTTCTAAACACGAACAAATTCTTATGTACATTTTAACATTAAAATATAAATTTAATGTAAAATAAGTTTTCTAACATGAACTCATGTTTATAATCTTGGCTCTTTTAATACTAAATAAAATGTTAACAAAAAAAGTGTTTATAATCTTAACCTTTTTTTTAGTCAAGTCCTTGTCATTAACAAATACCATGTTAAATCAAAATGAATCCTTAATCCTATTCGTTTTATTAACAAAACAAATGTTAACAAAAATGTATTTTTAAATCTTGTACTTTTATTTTGCAAATAAAATACAAAATAAAATGGTATTACAAACCTTGTCCCTTTTAACTAACAAATATAAAGTAAGGAGAATGTAATTAATTTTTTTTATCTTGTCTTTTGTTTTGCAAATAGAAGTGCAAAATAAAAAGTAATTTCTAACATGTACAATTTCCTTTCTTTTTATTAACAAATAAAGAGGTCAATAAACTTGTGTTTTTTAATCCTGCACTTTTATTAACACATAAAATGTTAATACACATACACTTTCTAAATTGTCCTTTTTATGTTGAACAATTATCCATTTCAACTTGACAAATAAAATGAGAGTTTGTTTGTTTACATTTTCCAAATTAACATAGTTGATATTTTAACGAATTCAATAACAATAAAATTTCATAATGAATTTGATATTGTAAATTTGATAAAATAAAATTTAAACAAAACGATTTTACAACCAAACCAATATTTTAATTAGATTAAATTTCTAGTTTAATCTAAATTACCAAAAGCGATGTTCTATAACGGATCCACACAGATCTAAGTGATAAACTAACAGATCTGAACAATATAACGCAGTACAATCCATTCAAACACAAACAAAACATACCACATCACAGATCTGAACATATATCACACAAATAAAACTTTAAAAACAGCGATAAACAACCAATTAAATAATTTAATTGCAAAGATCAGAGATTCTCACCAATAGCTTTCCATTTCGCCAAAGCTTAGACAAGCTCCAAATCAGTTTTTGTTAGTTCCTTGTTGTAGATCTCATTGCTACAAATCCAACGCATCTGAATTTGTCCATTTTTGACTTCGTATGGCAAAGTTATGATCATTTTTACGTTAATTACATTATTCGATTTATTAATAGATAATAAAATAAATTAATTACCTAATTAGATTCTTAATCATACCCTTAATCCATCGTCTCTTCCTTGTAGCCTTCAAGAGGAAACGAACCCATCATCTCGTATGAAATCGAAAATCAGAAGGTAGCAAGGAATTTAGATTTACTTTTCTTTTTTTTTCTATAGGGAGAGGAGGAAGAAGTTTCAACATTTGTAGAAGACAATTTCAGAGAAATGAATGTTGAAGGAAATTAGTGGAGGAAGAAAGGAGCAATATCTGCCATGAAAATATAAGGGTGGCGGCGGCTGTATGATAGATTAGGGTTTTCTTTGTTTGTGTATTTAAAATAATATTTAGTTTCTAATTTTGCAAATGAACCCATAATGTGTCTTTCTTATTTTTTTTCTTTCTTGTATTTATAAAAGGCATAAAGTGTGGCATATATTCATATGAAAGAAAGAGAGAGAACATAAAAGAAATGAATGAAACGCATGCGGTAATTATTATTATCATTATTATTTTTCCTTGCAATGAATGACACGCCTCTAATTACCATTGAATATGATTTCAAATTTTATTTATTTTATGAAGGAGGGGACTTTCCTTTTTTTTACTTTATTTGGTTATATATATTTTACTTTATTTCTTACTTGTGCTTCTACATAAGTGGTAGGTTACAAATGAAATAAATTCGCTGACTACACATGACATGTCAATCTAATTAGCATTTATTTCTTATTTAAAAATTCAAAAGAAAATTACATAAGGAAAGAGAATATGGAAATGTAATTAGTGCATGATTTAATGCTAATTGTGACAAAGTTTGTGAATTTAAAATTTCAAAATATATAACATTAAAATTGTAGAAACTAAGGAACATATTCAATTGGACATACAAGAATAAGACAACAAAAATGACTAAAAATGCACATAAATAATGTAAACAAAATATATATATATAAGGGAATAATATATATATACATGTGGAAATTGTTTGCTTTTGTAAGAATAAATAATAATAATGGAAAAAGGAAAATAAGGGGATGAAAATATAAGAAACGAGAACATGCAAATGAAATAAGATGCATGAATGTAGAAGTAAGGAAATAAATTAATAAAGTGGAGGAAAGAGATGAATGGATAATTTATTGTTTAATGTTAAAATGTATGTGACTTTAAAAATTTCTAACACATAATATTAAATATCATGTGTTATTACGTAGATAATGTTAAAAGTTTTACTATATTTTTTTTTCTTATGCTTTTTAAATATAAACAACATGATATAAAAGATAAGGGATGTAGATGAGAATACAAAATAAAATACATGTAAATAAAATGTAGGGAAGGAAATAAATGAATGCATAGGTAATGTGAACTAGGATGCATGAATGTAGAAAAAAAAATGTGAGCTTGCATGATTTATTTGATTATTAATGTCAACATTAATTTTCGTTAACTGCTAGTTAAAACGTGTGTTGTATACCGTTGACACCCTATCTCTTTACAATTCAAACTGGAAACATTCTTTTATTATCAATATATTATTAATAAATCAACTTATCAATATATTATTTTATTTAAAAACCTTTTTTTTATTTAATAATGGAATTTTTTTTAAATTCTGGCGTATTTTCTAATAAAATTTCCTGAAATAAATTTTTTTAAATTGGTTCTGATTTTTCGGGTTGTTACAATCGCCCCCACTTAAAAACTTTTCGTCCTCGAAAAGGAACGTGGCTAAAAATTGTAAAATTAACTATCTTAATTTTAAATTTTAATGGTTGATTATCTTTTCAAAATATATATAACTTTATATATATAAAAATCATATTTCAAAGAATAGATTATAAATATCAAAAATGCGTTAATTATAAATTCGTAACTGTTAACTCGTTCTAGGGCATTACTAACCCCATCTCTAACGAGTTCACTCATTCTAGGATACAGCTGATCCAATCTCTAATGAGTATTATTATTGGACATTACTAATCCAATCTCCGATGAGTCTTTTGTTCAGTTCTAATGAGTTGTACCCCAAAGATTTGAGCTAACCAAAGCTCTGATACCAACTGTAAAGACCCGCAAATTCCCACACTTTGGATCGACCATAAACCACACAGGTCTGACCCAAAAAGTGAAAACCTACGAATACTTTAACTTTGGAAATACAACATATTAAAACAACAACATAAGACTTTTATAACATATCATATAATGTTACATCAGAGTACAGAATATCAGAGTACATTGGAATATAATTACAGCGGAAGATAAATACAAAAAAATGTAATATACTGCAACGGAAGAACACAGTGGAAGACTCTCTATCTCTGGACACAGCTTTAAGCTTCAACCCAGAATCCTGCTTAATATATCTGCAAAAATAGCTACTCGACTGCCCGTGTGGAAAATATGGGCACCCGAGTTTGCCAGTGGACAAACTACAGGTCAGTCATGGGACTGGTGTGAGAATTCTACTTAACCTATATAATATAATAAGGCTAATCACAGGACCACGCCACTTTCGCTGAACGGGTTTTCTCCTATAGATTGCCAGTGCATAAAGTAAAGTAAATCGTAGAATAACGCAATGTCTTTTTGAAAAATGAAACCATTATAAGACCCATGTCCCATCACACAATGCAACGCAAACCGGAGGATAGGGTTTTACCTTATAATGATCAAAAGATGCTTGATACGATAAACACGGTATTATATAATAATAGTGTGCAACCAATTTGAAATACATCAAAGTAAATGTATCAATCCTAGACGGCATGAGTGCCCCATCCCACTATGTCGCCATATATAGGTATACAATCAAAACCGCGTGATGTCGTATTGGAAATTTGGGTTTCCATCTGAGTCAAGGCTAGGGAGGAGATCCTTACCGATTCGGGACCTTCTAGCAAATGCCCCAGGATTGATACTCTGTCCAACCCTTGGATCCTGCAGGGCCGGTCCACACTTACTTTTGTGGATTAGAAATGCCTGAACACACGTTCCCCGGTCCTTTTGGACCTATAATACGGCCAGTGGCGACCGCATAAACCGAGGCCTCGAAAAATCCAACAACCACAATGAATAAATGCCAGCGCTGGTAGGTCCCTGGCACCACTCTAGCTAGAGAGAAACGTGTGCACTCCCTGCGTTCCCTTCTCCCGTTTTAGACTCTACCGGGCTGTGAGGCTCGCGAAGTCACGTTACACAAAGCTATGCCTAAATGGACTATGCTTTGATCATCCCACAAGGCTCTGCTGTGCAACAATAAGCCTTGATCAAGTGCAACTTGGCATACCACATCAACAACTCATATCATGCGATTGGTAATTATTTAACATACAAAAGGGTGTTAAGCAAGAGAATAAATCCTCCGCCACCATGCATTTATATATTAAATAAAAACCAATTTAATTACATGAAATAAATTTCAATGTCAGGCATGCTATCCATTTACAAGTCCGTTCTGGGTCTGAACGAAACAACGTATCCGTCGATCTCCAGTACGTCTGGAAGATCATCACTTTTTACCTTGCCTTGGGGGATCAGTCCCAATTCAAGATATCAGTCACCATCAACCAAACGATGTAAAGCTCTCCGGTCTTCAGTCACCGTCTTCATCTTCGACTCTTGATCGTCGTGATGGTTATTCAGAATGGGTTAGACCCGGTCTTCCTGAATAACTCGCGTATTCTTAATTAAAATCAACCATACGCCACATTCCAACTCTGAACATTCTTTTTTTAAATAAAAATATTATTTATATTAAAAGATTCTCATTAATTTTATCAAAGATAAAATAAATTAAATTTTTAATCTTTCTAAAAAGATTTATTAATATTCCAATTTTGATTTTTAATACAAGAATCATTATTACAATATTATTAATTTCAACAAACCAATCTTGTCTTAAATTGGGTTAAAGAACTAGTGTCATTTAAAACACAGTTCACGATAAACCCAAAACCAATTTCCAAAATATGGAATTTCTACAGAAACCAAATCAACAAATAATCGTTATAAATTTCTGTATCGGACTAACATTATAAATGGAATAACGGCAAAGCCTCTTAAATTCCATATATAATATCGGTCTTCTTTTATAGAAGCCCATCTCGATTATTATCAATCGAATTTCCACTTAATTCCAATTTAATATATTAAATTGGAAAATTCTAATTTTAGAAAATCTTCTTTTAAATTTATAAAATAGATTTATAAATTTCAAATAATAATTTCAATGTAAATTGGATTAAAGGATATATGTTATTTAAAACATCGTCCACTACAAATCCAATCTACATATCAATCACCAAACATAAATGTTAAGATCTAATGATCTTAAATAAAAGATTTATCCTAAAAATATTAAAAAAAATATTTTAAAATAATCAATAAAATATTATTTATGTAATATATTCTTTATAATACAAAATCTTTTATTTTACAAAAATTCTTTTATTATGTAAACATTCTTTATTTAAAAAGAAATTCTGCATTGGAATGCGACTCAACCATGCACCATATAATTTGGGTCATATGGGTTTCATACATTTCATGTATAGGGTAATAACAGGAAATAATTCTCAATCCATCCATTAACAACCAGAGTGACGATTTCAACTGTGTGAGCGTTAAAATGAAATAATAATGCTCATCGCAGCCTGTCGATCAATCGATAGACATATAATTAAACATTGGGATTTGTGTCAGTCAAGTATCGTCCCAATACCCGTGTGGTGTTTTCATCCAACAAACAAATAATAAATTATTTGTGCACTTGGGCGATGTGTAAAAATAATCGTCCCAATCACATAAACAAGTCGGATGACTTGTAAATGGAAGTGTAATATTCAATTTTGAATATACTAACATTACATTTAACACATCAAAATACAACATCACAGGCAAATATTTCAATTCTCTTTATTGTGAACTATGACAATAAAAATCGTGACTTTTATTTATTTACCAAAATGCATATTTTGGTCTCATTCATTTTAATGACAAAATGAATATTTTACTTCATTCTTTTAATGTATGAAAATATACATTCTTAATTCATTCTCTTTAATGTATGAAAATATACATTTTAAATCCATTTTTTTTACATAAACAAATATGATGATTTTGTTTCTTAACTTCTAATGCAAAAAAATGAGAATTTTGTCTGATCTTCTTCAATGAATAAAAATGTCTATTTTTACTTCACTCATTTTAATGTGCCAAAAATGTCCATTTTGTCTAATTCACTTTTAATATACAAAAATGAGTATTTTGTTTTAATCTCTTTTCTTATGCATAAAAAAAAATGTTTATTTCTTATTTAATCTTTTTAATGACACCAAGTGTTTATTTCTAATTAATCCTTTTTAATGACACAAAATGTTCATTTTTAACTAACCCTTTTTAATGACACAAAATGTTCGTTTTTAACTAATCCTTTTTTTTATGACACAAAATGTGCATTTTTAACTAGTCCTTTTTAATGTATAGAAAGGTTCATTTTCTAATTCACTAACATATTAACCCAGAATGACTATTTAGATTCACTAATCAAGTCTTGACAAGAATGTTGTTCTTTTTCACTAATGTGACATTTATATAAAAATGTTGTTTTTCTTCGCTAATATTTCTTTTGACCAAAAATGTTAATTCTATTTTCACTAATCAAGTTTGACAAAATGTTTCTTTTTATATATTGCATTAAACTAGAGTTTTTAATGTCCCTATGTTTTACATTTTAAAACATGAACAAATTCTGTTAAACCATTCATTATTTTAAAATATACGTTTTAATGTAAACATGTTTCATAAGTTTAAAACATGGACAATTTATATTACGCCATTCATTACATTGAAATATACTATTTAATGTAAACATGTTTTATAAGTTTAAAACATGAACACTTTATATTATTACACATTTTTTGTTGTTGGGAACAAATGACAAAATGAAACCTGGTCTCTTTATTTCATTTTTTTTATTTTTTATTTTTGTAAAACAAGTGACAATAAAAAGACATTCTTTTTATTCCATTCTTTTTAAGTAACAAATGGCAAATAAAATACATGCTTTTGTTTCAATTCATTTTATAATGATTCCCTTACATTGGAAATATGAATTCCAATGTGAAAATAATTTAACATGACAATGATTTTTTTTAATGTCTTATTAACATTAAAAATGTAAAGTTAATGTGAATACATTTTTATTTAGAAATGATCGTTTTATTAAAAATAAAGTTTAATGTAAAAACATGTTTCATTTCATAACATGTACAATTTTGTAAATCTATTCATTACATTAAAGATAAAGTTTTTGTAATGATGTTTCCTATGACAAATTTTGTTTACCTTCATTACATTAAAATGTAAATTTTAATGTGAAATGTGTTTTTCCTAATATGAACAAATTCTTATGTACATTCCTAACATTAAAATATAATTTTTATGTAAAACAAGTTTTCTAACATGAACTCATGTTTATGTATATTCTTAACATTAAAATATGAATTTAACGTAAAACTTGTTTTCTACATGCAAACAAATATTTATGTACATTCAATACATTAAAATATACTTTTTAATGTAAAGCTTATTTTCTAAACACGAACAAATTCTTATGTACATTTTAACATTAAAATATAAATTTAATGTAAAATAAGTTTTCTAACATGAACTCATGCTTATAATCTTGGCTCTTTTAATACTAAATAAAATGTTAACAAAAAAAGTGTTTATAATCTTAACCTTTTTTTTAGTCAAGTCCTTGTCATTAACAAATACCATGTTAAATCAAAATGAATCCTTAATCCTATTCGTTTTATTAACAAAACAAATGTTAACAAAAATGTATTTTCAAATCTTGTACTTTTATTTTGCAAATAAAATACAAAATAAAATGGTATTACAAACCTTGTCCCTTTTAACTAACAAATATAAAGTAAGGAGAATGTAAATAATTTTTTTTTTATCTTGTCTTTTGTTTTGCAAATAGAAGTGCAAAATAAAAAGTAATTTCTAACATGTACAATTTCCTTTCTTTTTATTAACAAATAAAGAGGTCAATAAACTTGTGTTTTTTAATCCTGCACTTTTATTAACACATAAAATGTTAATACACATACACTTTCTAAATTGTCCTTTTTATGTTGAACAATTATCCATTTCAACTTGACAAATAAAATGAGAGTTTGTTTGTTTACATTTTCCAAATTAACATAGTTGATATTTTAACGAATTCAATAACAATAATATTTCATAACGAATTTGATATTGTAAATTTGATAAAATAAAATTTAAAAAAAACGATTTTACAACCAAACCAATATTTTAGTTAGATTAAATTTCTAGTTTAATCTAAATTACCAAAAGCGATGTTCTATAACGGATCCATACAGATCTAAGTGATAAACTAACAGATCTGAACAATATAACGCAGTACAATCCATTCAAACACAAACAAAACATACCACATCACAGATCTGAACATATATCACACAAATAAAACTTTAAAAACAACGATAAACAACCAATTAAATAATTTAATTGCAAAGATCAGAGATTCTCACCAATAGATTTCCATTTCGCCAAAGCTTAGACAAGCTCCAAATCAGTTTTTGTTAGTTCCTTGTTGTAGATCTCATTGCTACGAATCCAACGCATCTGAATTTGTCCATTTTTGACTTCGTATGGCAAAGTTATGATCATTTTTACGTTAATTACATTATTCGATTTATTAATAGATAATAAAATAAATTAATTACCTAATTAGATTCTTAATCATACCCTTAATCCATCGTCTCTTCCTTGTAGCCTTCAAGAGGAAACGAACCCATCATCTCGTATGAAATCGAAAATCAGAAGGTAGCAAGGAATTTAGATTTACTTTTCTTTTTTTTTCTATAGGGAGAGGAGGAAGAAGTTTCAACATTCATAGAAGACAATTTCAGAGAAATGAATGTTGAAGGAAATTAGTGGAGGAAGAAAGGAGCAATATCTGCCATGAAAATATAAGGGTGGCGGCGGCTGTATGATAGATTAGGGTTTTCTTTGTTTGTGTATTTAAAATAATATTTAGTTTCTAATTTTGCAAATGAACCCATAATGTGTCTTTCTTATTTTTTTTCTTTCTTGTATTTATAAAAGGCATAAAGTGTGGCATATATTCATATGAAAGAAAGAGAGAGAACATAAAAGAAATGAATGAAACGCATGCGGTAATTATTATTATCATTATTATTTTTCCTTGCAATGAATGACACGCCTCTAATTACCATTGAATATGATTTCAAATTTTATTTATTTTATGAAGGAGGGGACTTTCCTTTTTTTTTACTTTATTTGGTTATATATATTTTACTTTATTTCTTACTTGTGCTTCTACATAAGTGGTAGGTTACAAATGAAATAAATTCGCTGACTACACATGACATGTCAATCCAATTAGCATTTATTTCTTATTTAAAAATTCAAAAGAAAATTACATAAGGAAAGAGAATATGGAACATATTCAATTGGACATACAAGAATAAGACAACAAAAATGACTAAAAATGCACATAAATAATGTAAACAAAATATATATATATATATATAAGGGAATAATATATATATACATGTGGAAATTGTTTGCTTTTGTAAGAATAAATAATAATAATGGAAAAAGGAAAATAAGGGGATGAAAATATAAGAAACGAGAACATGCAAATGAAATAAGATGCATGAATGTAGAAGTAAGGAAATAAATTAATAAAGTGGAGGAAAGAGATGAATGGATAATTTATTGTTTAATGTTAAAATGTATGTGACTTTAAAAATTTCTAACACATAATATTAAATATCATGTGTTATTACGTAGATAATGTTAAAAGTTTTACTATATTTTTTTTCTTATGCTTTTTAAATATAAACAACATGATATAAAAGATAAGGGATGTAGATGAGAATACAAAATAAAATACATGTAAATAAAATGTAGGGAAAGAAATAAATGAATGCATAGGTAATGTGAACTAGGATGCATGAATGTAGAAAAAAAAATGTGAGCTTGCATGATTTATTTGATTATTAATGTCAACATTAATTTTCGTTAACTGCTAGTTAAAACGTGTGTTGTATACCGTTGACACCCTATCTCTTTACAATTCAAACTGGAAACATTCTTTTATTATCAATATATTATTAATAAATCAACTTATCAATATATTATTTTATTTAAAAACCTTTTTTTTTATTTAATAATGGATTTTTTTTAAATTCTGGCGTATTTTCTAATAAAATTTCCTGAAATAAATTTTTTTAAATTGGTTCTGATTTTCCGGGTTGTTACATCCAAGTACGTCTGGACGATCACCAACTGTTTCTCTCCTCTTGGGTGTACAGCCCAATCGAGATCATCAGCAATCACCCAAACGATGTGAAGATTTCCGGTCTTCGACCACCGTCTTCATCTTCGACACCACGTCGAATCAGTTATTCAGAATGGGATAAACCCGGTCTTTCTGAATAACTCGCGTATATAATAAACAAGTGTTACACTAACACAACATACGCCTCATTCCAATTCAGAATATTCTTTTGTTCAAATATTCTTATACTTTGGGAAAGGTTCCCATTAATTTTATCAAAGATAATCTTTAATCTTCTTTGAATATCAATTCAAACTAGTCGGGATTAGCGAACCACACCGAAGTAATTATTTATTTTATTTCCCAATCCCAACCTATTTATCCCATGAAGTAAAACTGGTAATACTTCATATCTAACACCACGGTGTTATCGGTAAATTCAATTACCATTTCACGCTCAAATCTAATTAAAGATTTAACTATCGCCTGGAGCCAAACTAGTGATACTCCATTCTCGATCTTTTCAATCTAATTAAAGATTCATTAAAACTCCACTTAGTTTTAATCTTTAACTGGGTTAAAGAATCAGTGTCATTTAAAACACGATTCACGATAAACCCAAAATCACATTCCAATAATTATCAGGTTAAAGAACAAGTAATATTTAAAACACTGTTCACGATAAACCCAAAAATCAATACCAATTCAATTCCAATTAAATATTATTTAATTTATACACTTCATTAAATCCAAATAAAAAGATTTAATCTTTTCTCAACTGGGCTTAAGAACAGTGTTAATGAAGACACCATTCACGACAAACCCAAATCACATTTGATATTAAATACAAGGCTCTGAATCGAAAATATATCGGCTTATATTCAACATCAAATTCTACGACTAACAAATATCGTATTGGAAATAACGATATAAGTATATCTTTCAAATTCCCATAACAATACCTGTATCATCACGAAATCCAACATCGAAATATTCCAAAGACAATTTCGATTCAAATCCAATCCAATTCAATTATTGGAAATTCTGGTTATTTTCGAAACCATTTTCAAATCCAATTTATTTGTTTTTAAAAAAAAAAAAAATTGCTACTCTAGTTCAAAACTAGTTCATTTCGATAAAAATCTATTTTTATCTTTTCAAATCTGGAGTTTTTCATCCCAATTCTTCACAAATCATTTCTTATGATTTTACATAAATTATTGATATTTTTAATAATTTTATCAAGGCCCGTACAGTCGATTTCCATCAACGGCCATCGAACTGCACTTACAGCGACGTTTTTCAAATCTGATTTGGACATAATTCCAAATCCAAACGTTAGATTTCAAATTTCCAATATTCGTTAGAAAGCTCTTTTCGATACGAACCCAACGGTTCCGGTTTAAGGAGAATCCGACGGTCGGATCTCCCGCAATATCCGTTCGAAGTCAATGGTCGAAATTCGCGAACTGCCGTGGCGCTGCGCGTTCTATTCAGGCCATTATATTATATATATAATATATATAATATATACTTCGTCGATTTCCTTTTAAAACGTATTATATAAATCGTTTTAAATTCGTTTTCAAAACGATATCAACTTCTTTTCAAATTCAAATCAAAATTGAATTTTTCCTTATAAATTCGATTTAAATTCATTTCAAATTGATTTCAATTCAAATCGATTTTTAATTCAATTTCAGTTCGTTTTCAATTTCATTCAATTTCAATTCGAATTTATTTCTATTCAATTTCAATTCGAATTCATTTCTATTCACTTTCAATTCGAATTCTAATTCTTTTCAAAATATCAGATTTTGAAATCACTTTCGATATTCATTATAAAATGAATAAAATCGATATAAATGTCGTTCATGTCAAAATGGCGTCAATCTAATCCACACGGCTTTATATATTTATATTTTCAAATATTCTATTTCAAATATTTTCTTTTCAAATAATCTATTTCAAATATTTCTTTTCAAATATTTTATTTCAAATATTTCTTTTTCAAATATTTCTATTCAAAACTGGAATGAAGCCCAATCAATTACCATAGATTTTATTTCTATGGATTTTCTACGACACATGTATACAATAACAACGATGAATAATCAACCATCATCCAAAGTGCATTCTACACTGTATAAGCATCAAATATAAATATTTAACGCTTATAACAGTCTGTCAATTAATCGATCGACATACAACTAATTATTGGGATTAGTGTATGTCATATATCATCCCAATACACGTGTGGGGTTTCAAACAATCAAACACAGATTTTATTTGTGCAGTTGGGCGATGTGTAAAATTTATCGTCCCAATCAATATCAGTCAAATGTGTGTATATAAACAAATCATTCGATTTGTTTATATTAATTTATTTCATTTCATATACACGTTAAAAATTCTATTTTTAACTATAAAATATTTTCCACTATAAAATATTTTATTTCATTTCACATCACACAATCAACTACACATCAAAATCAAACAAACAAGCATACAAGTCGTCCATGGTTTGTGGACGACGGGGGTCGGGTGCTACTAAACACATTCAGCATCCTAGTATATATTTTTAACTAGAAAAAAAATAAAAAGTGAGAAGTTCTCACCGAATAGCTAATCCAACGCCACGACTCTTCTTAGGTAGAAATCTTCGTCGTTCTCGCCTCTTGTCACTTTCTTTGCCCGTATTCTCTACATATGTAAAAATCACATTTTTACTTCGCTATTCGATATATAAAAATCGAATTTTTACTTTGCTATTCAATATATAAAAATCGAATTTTTACTTTGCTATTCAATATATAAAAATCGAATTTTTATATTGTTGTCATGTGTATAAAAATCACATTTTTATACTACTACTATATAGATAAAAATTCTATTTTTACACCGCTAAAAATCGTATCTTTTCTATTTTAAAAATCTAATCTTTTCTATTTTAAAAATCTAATCCTTTCTATTTTAAAAATCTAATCTTCTCTATTTTAAAAATCTAATCTTTTCTATTTTAAAAATCTAATCTTTTCTATTTTAAAAATCTAATCTTTTCTATTTTAAAAATCTAATCTTTTCTATTTTTAAAAATCTAATCTTTTCTAATAAAAAAATCAGTTTTTATTATTAACAGAAATCAGTTTTAATATAAATAAAAATAATAAAAATAAAAGAACTTACAGCACGTGGCGAGGAGGGGGGTCTTCGACTGAACGGCGCCGGAGTTTGCAGGGGGTGGCGCCAGGGGTCTCAGGCGGCGGATGAAGGGTGCGGTGGGCTGTGGGTGTCGCGGTTTCTACAGAGGAGCGAGGGGAGAGAGAGAGGTGCGATAGGGGTGGGGCGGGCCTAGACGGCGGCGCGGTGGGTGGCGCGCGCCCCAGGGAAGGCGGCGACTTCGATTTAGGGCTGGGCGGATTTTTGTTTCCCTTTATTTCGATGCCTGAAAGTAACGGGGAAAGGAAGAAAAGATCAGGGGGGTGTTTGAGCAAAGGAATTATATATATTTTTATTTATTTAATTTTAAAAAGTAACTTTTTGTCTCGACCCCCAAACAAGACCCACCGCCTGTCGTCCATAGCTAATTACCCCCATTCCGAACACAATGGGATATGTATCGTAAGCTGATTCTATTGTTTCGATCAGTTTCCGTTGAATTTACATTTAAATCATTATACTGGATTTTAAACGTACATTTCAAATTACTGGGGTCACATACTAACTCGAAAAATTCCAGAAAAATATTTTCTAGCTTCGTATTGACGATACGGTCCTAATAAAACTAGTTTCGTCGAATTCTGAGACCATTTGAAAAATGGCCATTTTCCAGTCGATTAAAATCAACTAAAACTGGTCAAATCCGTTTTCCTTTGCCACGCTCACATATTGATTCGAAAAATTATGAAATTTGGAATCTAGCAATAACTCGACATCATGGATCCAACAAAAGTGGTTTCGTCGAAATCCGAGGTCGTTTGCAAAATTTCCATTTTTAAGGGCCTGAATTCAATAGCGACTACTCAGAATTTTCAACTGGACATATCTTTTGATTCCCGTTGTGAAATTTCGATTTTTCGGGTTCGTTGGAAAGATAGTCACAATTAGATTCCATTACTTTTGGTTTCACTAAAATCCGGTTTATTTTGCACCCGGTATGTTCATTTGAATTTTGAAATCGAATTATCGAACTACCGTGCCATTTTCAATTCCTTTTATAAATATAAATAAATATTTATATTCCAACGACGATCTATATAATATATACGTTTGAATTCTATTCAAAATAAATTTCTCGTCGTAATTATTTAAAATAATTCATTTTAAATAATCAAAATTCGCTAAAATTGCCGAAATAAAATTTTTAAATTGGCTCGGATTTCCGGGTTATTACAGTAGCCACCGTCTCTATGATCCCAACGCAACTTACGGTTTGTCAACCTGATATCGTATGAAGGAGATACGCATCTTAGAAGTTAATACACAGTTTGAATTTAAATAAAGCTTAAAACATTTTCATTTGGGCTTTACCCTCATTTCTCAAGGCCCAATTCAACTCCACCCACTCGTTTAAGCCTAGGCCGATATCCTCCTTCTTCCTCAACGCACTGTGAGCTCCAATATTTCTCAAAACCCGATGGTTCCTGCTTCCATCTCCTCCTCCTCTTCATTAAAATTTAAACTAAAATCACCAAATCACTTCCTGTTCAAATCCGCACCCCTCCATATCACTTTCAAGCAACTCGAGCTAACCTCCACAAATCCAACATCGAACTAGCCTACGCCATTACAGTGGAGTATCGACACCAAACCACACTGAATCTCACCAAAAATCTCCACCTTCTCCCAATCGATGCCACAAACTCAAACCTACTTTCCAAAAATCCATTCGATGCTTCCATTCCCAAATAGATTCAACCCTAGTTCTACTGTTAACACCCGACTCCGACGGAACAGCATTCGAGCGCCACAAAACCAATCTCAAAATGAAGAGAACATTACCAGGAACTCAAAGATATACCTAAAATGATTTATAGAAATTGTTTTGATTTGATTTTGATTTTCCAAACAATCGTTTTTGCTTGAGGATGTAAAAACTGACGGCGGAAAAATTTTGCGTTTATAAAGGATGGGGAGTGGCTGAGAGGAGAAAATGTGGAGTGTTTAAGGTCAAACAAAAAATAGGATATTTTATTATTATTATTCGCTATTTTATTTTTGAAACGACCCGCAAATCCGAGCTATCTGAGTTGACTAAATACAACACATGTCCAACCCAAATAACACAGAAATACGAACCATTAATAGAAAGAAGTTAGAGGATGAGAAATAGAAAGAAAGAAATATAAGACTAGAAGAAAAACGAAGATCACAAACTCACAGCGGAACGAAAAAAAAATATTCTATAACATAACTTTTGAAATACAAATCTGTTTTGTACATAAATACATACCATCATCAGAGTACACATAACATTTGATTCAGCAGAAGTAACTCTAAATAACTAACGTTGAAGCCTCCAGCTTCAAGCTCCTCCAAGTGTATCTGTAAAAGCCTGAAACACTTGACTGCCCGTACAAATTTGGGCACCCAAGAGTTTAGGGAAAACAAAACAAAATAAACTCTGGGTCAGTCATGGGACTGGTGTGAGTAAACTCCAACCACTTGTTTAACTTTTAAAAATCCTTTCAAAAGAAAAGATAATAGTAAGACCAGCCCACACATAAACATGGACGGTTTTTACCTTACTATAACCCAAAACACTTTGATATCAAATCCAGTGATATTATAATAATGTCTACATCAAATAAATAACCAAATAGCAGAACGCTTGCATCTCACGCTCCACATATATAGTATAAAATCAAAAACCGCATGGCGCTTATTGGAGATTGGATTTCCAACATGACAAGGTATGGGACCACCTTCCGATGATGTATCTCTAGAGGCAAATACACCTGGGTTCAACAAGAACATCTTGCAACCCGGCCCACACATGACCGACCACTCATTTCGCTTGAGTGTATCGAATGTATATCACCAACGGTTGGACTCAAACCACCGTTTCCCGAATGGGCAGAATCGATAGATTTAGAAACAAAAGGAATTTCTCTAGATAGGTGATTATACACCCTAATGGGTGCGACCCACATAGCCATGCTGCCTGCCCGATTTTTGTCCTTCCCCGGTTGTTGAGGCCTGAGGCTACGATTACTTACCATTCCTTGATAACACAATCACTTTGAATGCCACATCATCAGATCCGTTAATCACTAGTTGAGTTTGCACAAATATTCTGGATATTATGCTAAGGGATAAATCCGTTGCAACCATATATATTCATACAGACCAACCCATTTGATCATTGGAAATACTCTGTCAGACATTCGTCCATTTACGTTCGTTCTGGGATTGAACGAAACCGAAGGCACCATTTCTATAAATAGAAAAGCCCTTGCACTTTACTCCGTCTTCAATATATTCAGCATACTTGGTTCGCAACGCTTATGCCGATACGGAGTGGTTCTTCGGATAATAATCCAACCGGTCTCTCCATATTGACAACGATGGTCAAAACTTCGATAGTCTGTGATTTAACTATCGAATAAAAACAAGTGTTCATCCAAACATATCAAACAAATCACTGGGATCTTTAATTAATATTCATTAATTAAATCTCTTCTTCATTTCCTTATCAATATTTGTTAACCAAATATTTCAATAACCAATCTTGGCCTTTTACGCTATTTTTGATTTCGTTTCCTTGTCGAATTCTATATATATCGATATATAGATTTCTAATTGTCAAATTTCTTAAAAATATTCTAACTCTTTAAATTTCCGGAAAAATTCGCCATAACCTCCCCTGTATCGGGAGCATCGGGAAATTTCAAATAGCTTTCCCGGTCCTTCTAATCTCAAAAAGAAAAAGAAAAAGCCAAGCGGCTTGCCGATACGGCGCATAAAACCCATATATGAATTTAAACATGTACCTTATTGTCGAGCACATAAATTTAAATCTTCATATACTTCATATCAAACCTGCTTACACCTGTTCATCTGTTTTCAATTCAATTCAATACCATTTAATCGTTTGAATTCAGTTTCGCCATTTATTCTTTAATTAGTCATTTTGCCTATTTCACTTCTTTGTTGAACATAACATGTTTAAATATTTATTTAACTTGCTCATAACCAAATTGAATTCCAATTTCAATTCTAGTTCTCTTTTCTATTTCGAATATAAATTTTCAAATCGAATTTACTTATTCGAAGTCCAATATCGTTTCAACAGTTCATTAACTAATTCCTATTCAAATCAGTTAATTCTATTCAATAATCAAAATAAGATTTCTGTTTCAAAAATCATATTCATTTACACAACTTGCATTCGCATATATTTTACAACTCAACTCTGAAATTTTCTAAATAGAAATTCGGATTTTATTCGCTTCAAATCCTTTTATAAATTAAATAAGCCATTATGGTTTTAAAACGATTCTGGCGCTGCTTTTCTGAAAATTTGATTTTGACATATCTCAAAATCTATACGACGAAATCCAGATTTTTCTCCTCCATTAGAAAACTATTATCAAATCGGTCCTGACGTTTCTTGTTTCGAAGAATTCCGACCCCAATTGAGTTCTGTATGCTCAATTGAAGTTCGAGTCGCCAATTTACGAACTGCAGCGCTGCGGCGAGTTCGTTTTAATTATATTTATATATATAAACTTTTTAAACTTCTGTAAAATGAATTCAACTCTATTTAACTCTATTTGAATTCCTTGATTCAAATTCCAATCTCACTTTTGAATTCTATATTTCAAATCCCAATTCCTAAATTCAATACTTAAATTCCTATTTCAATTCCATATTCAAATTCTATGTTTGAATTCATTTGAATTCTCTTATTCAAACTTTATTTTTAAATTCCATTGGAACTTCTATATTCCAATTTCTACATTTGAATTCTATTGGAATTCAAATATTCAAACTCCTTTTTAAATTCTATGTTCAAAATTCCATAGCTTAAACCCATTTGAATTTCATATTCAAATCCCATAGATCAAATCCTATTTGAATTCTATTTGAATCTCTTATATTCAAATTTCATTTTCCCTTTTCCATTTGAATTCTAATATTCAAATTCATTTCCAGCCCCATTTGAATTCTAATATTCAAACTCCTTTTTAACACCCTTTGTATTTCTTTACTCAAATCCATTTGAATTCTCTTGAATTCAAATTCCATTTCAAAACTATTTGGATTTCCTATTTTGAAATCCTATTTGAAATTCTATTTCCAATTCTACTTTGAAAATCCTATTTTCAAAGTTTATTTCAAATTCTATTTTGAAATCTCATATTCAAATTTCTACTTGAATTTCTTTATTCGAATTCCTTTTGAATTCAAATTTTATTTTAATTCCTTGAATTCAAATTCTATTTTTCATTCTAATTCCGTCTATTCAAATTCTATTTGAACTTCTATTTGAATTTCTAATATTCAATCTCTTCTTAAAATTCAAATATTTAAACCCCTTTTTAAAATTCAAATGTTATACTCAAATTTCATTTGAGTTATATATTTAAAAATTTCATTTCACATCCTGTTTTGAAATTTCATTTCAAAATTCCAATTTCACGCTTGTATTTCTATTTCTGAAATATCAAATGATAATTCTTTTCACTTCATTTAAACTTCGTTATAAAAGAACTATTTATAACTTCGTTTATAAAGAAACTACTTGTTATATTTTTCAAAAACAAGTTTTATATTTTTATTTCCATTAAAAATTCAAATTCTATTTAAAAATAGAAATTTCCCTTTTTAAATCTCAAATATCCTTCCACGATATTTATATAAATTAACACTTAGCCCAGTGATATTTAAAACAATCAAACCATTCAAATTTCAATCATTTGATTTATAACACGTCATATATGAATATATATATGAAATCAAACAAACAACAAACAGATAATATATTTTTGAGGAATCCAGTTGGATTCCTCCAACCTGTTTTTCCTGCATCCACAGATGTTAGCACATAAATAATACCCATTCTGCTTCGTGGCAGAATATCGTGGTATAGAAGGTCATCCACTAATCATAGCGTGGGGCGTATAGGGTAATCATCCGCTATGAAACTGCGGGCATCCGCTAATGAGACTGCGGGAATCCAACCAATCAATCAACCCAATATATATATAATAGCCTATATAACTAATATATATAAAACCAACAGAAAAATCCAAACAAGCAACAACAATTATTTTTACGAAGTAAAAATAATTATAGATAAAAGGTGAGTGAGATTTACTCACCTCGAATTTCGTTTGCAGAATATCCAGTTAAAATTTCCATAGCGTCTCAACTTGTTTTCAACTGAATTCATTCCGTACCTACGATGATTTATTTATTTTTAATTTAACGGTTAAACGACTATTATTATAATTTACCTTACTGACATAAAATAAATAAATATTTCTTTGAATTTATATAAGATGTATACCTTATTGTTTTTGCGAATAACTCGACCAACTTCCCGACGGCTCAAAAGGGTTGCTTGCCAAAACAGGCCCAAACCAATTTACATCACTTTGGCCTTTCGTTGAACATGTCACCGATCAATTTCTTTCACAAATCAGCCCTAAAACTTCCCCATCTCACTATGACATTTCACCGATCAACTTGCAGGCAATTCCATCTCTTTCTTCATCATCACATCTATTTCCTCACCGTCCACTATACTGCTCAATCACCCACTACCGAACACCTTACGTTTCACTCTCTCACCCTCCTTTCATCTTGTACAAATCGAATTCCAGTTTCTACCCTGATGAATCTGCAGCGCACCCCCTCCAGCTAACGGCCTCCACTGACATCGTCGCACCCACTCTCAAGATCGACGCCCCCTTCCAGCAACCGTACCCTCAACAAATCGCGACCTCCCCTTCCTACAACTCGCGATGTCAACAATCCCACCAAACCTTGTCATTGCACCCCTTTCTTCCTTAATCGCAAGTATCGAGACTTAGGGATCTCGCGGTCTTCCATCGCAATTTCGATTCCGCTCCCTCTTCTTTTTTCTTTTTTTTCTTCGGTGATTCGATTTTCTTATTTTACTGGAAAGAGGATGAAGGGAAATTGAGTGAATTTGTGGAAATGGCTTAAACTGGTTTCGGTTAATCCCCGAAAATGGCAAGATCAAAGAAGCGATGGCTCGTTTTATAGATATAGCGAGAGACATTTCGTACTGAAGCCATTAAGTTTGTGTTTCGTTGATATTGAAAGTAAAAGACAGGAATTGGTGCTCGAGAAAAGAAATGTTGGGCGTTGTACAGATAATTGGTCGGCTTTATTTAAGACTTATGGTGGCTGAAATGATGTGTTTTTATTTTTGACTTGATTTTTTCTGAATTAAATAACTAAAATATCTTGCGGTCTCTCAATTCGAAGTCCTGAACCGCTATTCAACCGTGACGACCGACGATACCAGATTATAACGCTATTCTGGTCTAAATGGAGTAGTATCTAGAAATTTTATTTTACTGTCTGCAGGAGATATTTAATTTAAATTAATGGTTTAAACTAAATTTGATTTAAAAATATAATTCAATTCCAAGCAGTTAATTTTATTGAAAATAAATTAATATTATCGTTCTAATTCAATAGAATTTATATTAATCGATTGAATTGTCTCAATTCAGTTTTAACTCAACGTCAAATTATTTATCGTTCTAGTATTACGGCAATTCAATATATTTGAATTAGATTGTATATCGATTATTTAATCGATAACCAAATATAAAAATCATTTATATTATCAAATAAATATTAAATATTCAAAATAAACTGTTCAAATATCCGGGTCGTTACATTCTTCCCCCCTTAAAATAATTTCGTCCTCGAAATTGCTAAGGTAGGAAAAATTGTATGAACTCACTGTTTTTCAATAATTCACTTATGTTGAAACTCAACTCCTCATATTTCTATGACTTTAATTTCAACCAAAACTTTTGGTCTTCTTCCTTTCCTATGCCTTCACATTCAATTCATATTTATTTCAATTTATTTCAATAAATCTATTTAAATTGATTCTAATCAATTCATTCACTTGATTCATTTAACTTGTTTAAGTTAAATTTAAATTCCAGAATTCAAATCCCTGGTTTTTTTCAAATTCTTTTGAAATCCCATAAATATATACATATATTTATTTTCATTTCAAATTCAAAACATTTGAATTTTCAAACCACTTGTTTTCTTTCAAACAAATTCCATCAAAACTTTCTAAGGCAGCAATTCATCACTTAGAAACTCGAAAATGAACACTGATGAAGCTGCAGTCATCATCAGAATTATTTTCCAGCCACTGAAGTGAATTCAGTGCTTTATTATTTCAAAATCCATCTAAAATGATTTTCTTTCACATCCTTCTAAAACAAAGCTATATTATTTTAATATACTTTGAAAAATATTTTCAACTTTCCAGGATTTTGAATTCTTAATTCTGGTTTGAATTAAATTCTAATTCATCTTATTTGTATATTTAATTTTTATACAAATTCTACTCTGGTTATAAATAACCATTCTAAATTTATAATCTCATTTGATTATAAATTCAACATCCAACACATCCATATAATAATAATTCTAGAAAATTATTCCTTCTATATCAAAATAGAAATTTTGGGTAAAATTATTTCATTTATCCACTTTAAAACAATATCGTGTTCAATCTTCTGTTCAAGCGTTTAGAAATTCCTATCGACTTCGTGGCGTCCCACGATTCGACCAGAATTCATAAACTACTCAACAGACAAGCCAACACAATATAAAACAAGTTTTATATCAACTAACAAATACGCTCTCTCGTATCTATATACTCAACTCATTCTAGGGTACTGCTGACCCTATCTCTAATGAGCACAACTCCAACAAGCCTAGGTATTCGCTCAACCTAAGCTCTGATACCACCTGAAACGACCCGCAAATCCGAGCTATCTGAGTTGACTAAATACAACACATGTCCAACCCAAATAACACAGAAATACGAACCATTAATAGAAAGAAGTTAGAGGATGAGAAATAGAAAGAAAGAAATATAAGACTAGAAGAAAAACGAAGATCACAAACTCACAGCGGAACGAAAAAAATATATTCTATAACATAACTTTTGAAATACAAATCTGTTTTGTACATAAATACATACCATCATCAGAGTACACATAACATTTGATTCAGCAGAAGTAACTCTAAATAACTAACGTTGAAGCCTCCAGCTTCAAGCTCCTCCAAGTGTATCTGTAAAAGCCTGAAACACTTGACTGCCCGTACAAATTTGGGCACCCAAGAGTTTAGGGAAAACAAAACAAAATAAACTCTGGGTCAGTCATGGGACTGGTGTGAGTAAACTCCAACCACTTGTTTAACTTTTAAAAATCCTTTCAAAAGAAAAGATAATAGTAAGACCAGCCCACACATAAACATGGACGGTTTTTACCTTACTATAACCCAAAACACTTTGATATCAAATCCAGTGATATTATAATAATGTCTACATCAAATAAATAACCAAATAGCAGAACGCTTGCATCTCACGCTCCACATATATAGTATAAAATCAAAAACCGCATGGCGCTTATTGGAGATTGGATTTCCAACATGACAAGGTATGGGACCACCTTCCGATGATGTATCTCTAGAGGCAAATACACCTGGGTTCAACAAGAACATCTTGCAACCCGGCCCACACATGACCGACCACTCATTTCGCTTGAGTGTATCGAATGTATATCACCAACGGTTGGACTCAAACCACCGTTTCCCGAATGGGCAGAATCGATAGATTTAGAAACAAAAGGAATTTCTCTAGATAGGTGATTATACACCCTAATGGGTGCGACCCACATAGCCATGCTGCCTGCCCGATTTTTGTCCTTCCCCGGTTGTTGAGGCCTGAGGCTACGATTACTTACCATTCCTTGATAACACAATCACTTTGAATGCCACATCATCAGATCCGTTAATCACTAGTTGAGTTTGCACAAATATTCTGGATATTATGCTAAGGGATAAATCCGTTGCAACCATATATATTCATACAGACCAACCCATTTGATCATTGGAAATACTCTGTCAGACATTCGTCCATTTACGTTCGTTCTGGGATTGAACGAAACCGAAGGCACCATTTCTATAAATAGAAAAGCCCTTGCACTTTACTCCGTCTTCAATATATTCAGCATACTTGGTTCGCAACGCTTATGCCGATACGGAGTGGTTCTTCGGATAATAATCCAACCGGTCTCTCCATATTGACAACGATGGTCAAAACTTCGATAGTCTGTGATTTAACTATCGAATAAAAACAAGTGTTCATCCAAACATATCAAACAAATCACTGGGCTCTTTAATTAATATTCATTAATTAAATCTCTTCTTCATTTCCTTATCAATATTTGTTAACCAAATATTTCAATAACCAATCTTGGCCTTTTACGCTATTTTTGATTTCGTTTCCTTGTCGAATTCTATATATATCGATATATAGATTTCTAATTGTCAAATTTCTTAAAAATATTCTAACTCTTTAAATTTCCGGAAAAATTCGCCATAACCTCCCCTGTATCGGGAGCATCGGGAAATTTCAAATAGCTTTCCCGGTCCTTTTAATCTCAAAAAGAAAAAGAAGAAGCCAAGCGGCTTGCCGATACGGCGCATAAAACCCATATATGAATTTAAACATGTACCTTATTGTCGAGCACATAAATTTAAATCTTCATATACTTCATATCAAACCTGCTTACACCTGTTCATCTGTTTTCAATTCAATTCAATACCATTTAATCGTTTGAATTCAGTTTCGCCATTTATTCTTTAATTAGTCATTTTGCCTATTTCACTTCTTTGTTGAACATAACATGTTTAAATATTTATTTAACTTGCTCATAACCAAATTGAATTCCAATTTCAATTCTAGTTCTCTTTTCTATTTCGAATATAAATTTTCAAATCGAATTTACTTATTCGAAGTCCAATATCGTTTCAACAGTTCATTAACTAATTCCTATTCAAATCAGTTAATTCTATTCAATAATCAAAATAAGATTTCTGTTTCAAAAATCATATTCATTTACACAACTTGCATTCGCATATATTTTACAACTCAACTCTGAAATTTTCTAAATAGAAATTCGGATTTTATTCGCTTCAAATCCTTTTATAAATTAAATAAGCCATTATGGTTTTAAAACGATTCTGGCGCTGCTTTTCTGAAAATTTGATTTTGACATATCTCAAAATCTATACGACGAAATCCAGATTTTTCTCCTCCATTAGAAAACTATTATCAAATCGGTCCTGACGTTTCTTGTTTCGAAGAATTCCGACCCCAATTGAGTTCTGTATGCTCAATTGAAGTTCGAGTCGCCAATTTACGAACTGCAGCGCTGCGGCGAGTTCGTTTTAATTATATTTATATATATAAACTTTTTAAACTTCTGTAAAATGAATTCAACTCTATTTAACTCTATTTGAATTCCTTGATTCAAATTCCAATCTCACTTTTGAATTCTATATTTCAAATCCCAATTCCTAAATTCAATACTTAAATTCCTATTTCAATTCCATATTCAAATTCTATGTTTGAATTCATTTGAATTCTCTTATTCAAACTTTATTTTTAAATTCCATTGGAACTTCTATATTCCAATTTCTACATTTGAATTCTATTGGAATTCAAATATTCAAACTCCTTTTTAAATTCTATGTTCAAAATTCCATAGCTTAAACCCATTTGAATTTCATATTCAAATCCCATAGATCAAATCCTATTTGAATTCTATTTGAATCTCTTATATTCAAATTTCATTTTCCCTTTTCCATTTGAATTCTAATATTCAAATTCATTTCCAGCCCCATTTGAATTCTAATATTCAAACTCCTTTTTAACACCCTTTGTATTTCTTTACTCAAATCCATTTGAATTCTCTTGAATTCAAATTCCATTTCAAAACTATTTGGATTTCCTATTTTGAAATCCTATTTGAAATTCTATTTCCAATTCTACTTTGAAAATCCTATTTTCAAAGTTTATTTCAAATTCTATTTTGAAATCTCATATTCAAATTTCTACTTGAATTTCTTTATTCGAATTCCTTTTGAATTCAAATTTTATTTTAATTCCTTGAATTCAAATTCTATTTTTCATTCTAATTCCGTCTATTCAAATTCTATTTGAACTTCTATTTGAATTTCTAATATTCAATCTCTTCTTAAAATTCAAATATTTAAACCCCTTTTTAAAATTCAAATGTTATACTCAAATTTCATTTGAGTTATATATTTAAAAATTTCATTTCACATCCTGTTTTGAAATTTCATTTCAAAATTCCAATTTCACGCTTGTATTTCTATTTCTGAAATATCAAATGATAATTCTTTTCACTTCATTTAAACTTCGTTATAAAAGAACTATTTATAACTTCGTTTATAAAGAAACTACTTGTTATATTTTTCAAAAACAAGTTTTATATTTTTATTTCCATTAAAAATTCAAATTCTATTTAAAAATAGAAATTTCCCTTTTTAAATCTCAAATATCCTTCCACGATATTTATATAAATTAACACTTAGCCCAGTGATATTTAAAACAATCAAACCATTCAAATTTCAATCATTTGATTTATAACACGTCATATATGAATATATATATGAAATCAAACAAACAACAAACAGATAATATATTTTTGAGGAATCCAGTTGGATTCCTCCAACCTGTTTTTCCTGCATCCACAGATGTTAGCACATAAATAATACCCATTCTGCTTCGTGGCAGAATATCGTGGTATAGAAGGTCATCCACTAATCATAGCGTGGGGCGTATAGGGTAATCATCCGCTATGAAACTGCGGGCATCCGCTAATGAGACTGCGGGAATCCAACCAATCAATCAACCCAATATATATATAATAGCCTATATAACTAATATATATAAAACCAACAGAAAAATCCAAACAAGCAACAACAATTATTTTTACGAAGTAAAAATAATTATAGATAAAAGGTGAGTGAGATTTACTCACCTCGAATTTCGTTTGCAGAATATCCAGTTAAAATTTCCATAGCGTCTCAACTTGTTTTCAACTGAATTCATTCCGTACCTACGATGATTTATTTATTTTTAATTTAACGGTTAAACGACTATTATTATAATTTACCTTACTGACATAAAATAAATAAATATTTCTTTGAATTTATATAAGATGTATACCTTATTGTTTTTGCGAATAACTCGACCAACTTCCCGACGGCTCAAAAGGGTTGCTTGCCAAAACAGGCCCAAACCAATTTACATCACTTTGGCCTTTCGTTGAACATGTCACCGATCAATTTCTTTCACAAATCAGCCCTAAAACTTCCCCATCTCACTATGACATTTCACCGATCAACTTGCAGGCAATTCCATCTCTTTCTTCATCATCACATCTATTTCCTCACCGTCCACTATACTGCTCAATCACCCACTACCGAACACCTTACGTTTCACTCTCTCACCCTCCTTTCATCTTGTACAAATCGAATTCCAGTTTCTACCCTGATGAATCTGCAGCGCACCCCCTCCAGCTAACGGCCTCCACTGACATCGTCGCACCCACTCTCAAGATCGACGCCCCCTTCCAGCAACCGTACCCTCAACAAATCGCGACCTCCCCTTCCTACAACTCGCGATGTCAACAATCCCACCAAACCTTGTCATTGCACCCCTTTCTTCCTTAATCGCAAGTATCGAGACTTAGGGATCTCGCGGTCTTCCATCGCAATTTCGATTCCGCTCCCTCTTCTTTTTTCTTTTTTTTCTTCGGTGATTCGATTTTCTTATTTTACTGGAAAGAGGATGAAGGGAAATTGAGTGAATTTGTGGAAATGGCTTAAACTGGTTTCGGTTAATCCCCGAAAATGGCAAGATCAAAGAAGCGATGGCTCGTTTTATAGATATAGCGAGAGACATTTCGTACTGAAGCCATTAAGTTTGTGTTTCGTTGATATTGAAAGTAAAAGACAGGAATTGGTGCTCGAGAAAAGAAATGTTGGGCGTTGTACAGATAATTGGTCGGCTTTATTTAAGACTTATGGTGGCTGAAATGATGTGTTTTTATTTTTGACTTGATTTTTTCTGAATTAAATAACTAAAATATCTTGCGGTCTCTCAATTCGAAGTCCTGAACCGCTATTCAACCGTGACGACCGACGATACCAGATTATAACGCTATTCTGGTCTAAATGGAGTAGTATCTAGAAATTTTATTTTACTGTCTGCAGGAGATATTTAATTTAAATTAATGGTTTAAACTAAATTTGATTTAAAAATATAATTCAATTCCAAGCAGTTAATTTTATTGAAAATAAATTAATATTATCGTTCTAATTCAATAGAATTTATATTAATCGATTGAATTGTCTCAATTCAGTTTTAACTCAACGTCAAATTATTTATCGTTCTAGTATTACGGCAATTCAATATATTTGAATTAGATTGTATATCGATTATTTAATCGATAACCAAATATAAAAATCATTTATATTATCAAATAAATATTAAATATTCAAAATAAACTGTTCAAATATCCGGGTCGTTACAATTTTCATCATTATATATTCATTTTTACTTTCTAAAAATCCGTGTGATCACACACGATACCTAAAAATCATGAAAATTTGCATGTAGCTAGAGTTCGACATTACGGTCCCAACGAAACTAGTTTCGTCGAATTCCGACTCCGTCTGCTCACACCGCGTATTTTTAACTGTCGAAATACTGACTGTTTTCACTGTAAAAATCCGTACGGCCACATACTGACTTCAAAAATCACGGAAATTGAAATCTAGGAATAATTTAATATTGCGGATACAATAAAATTAGTTTCATCGAATTCTGAAGTCGTTTGCAAAATTGGAAATTTTTAAAGCTCTAAATAACCCTTTTTAAATATTAAATTATATTTAAAAACAATTAAATTAAATAGTTATAAATAAATATTATCGTATATATCCACATACGATATCGTACATCTCTAGAATATTCCTCTATGAATTTCTAACTTGATATTTCAAATCCCAATATAAATCGATATTCGATTTATAATGAAATTCCTTTTATTATATAATTAAATCATTATAAATTATAAAGGAATTCCACAGCGACTTTTCTAAAATTTGATTTGAACATAAATCAAAATCTACACGACGAAATCCCGATTTTTCTCTTCCATCAGAAAGATATACTTCACCAGCTCCGAACGTTTCTTGTTTCGCAGAAATCCGGCTTAAAACGAATCATGTACATTCAGTTGAAGTTCGAATCGCCAAATTGCAAACTACAACGCCATTCCGAGCTCGTTTTTAATTAGAATATAATTATACGTTCAAACTGTCGTTATTTAAATATATTCGTTATTCTAATTAAATTCTAAGCTGAATTAAATATTTTAAATCGCCCAGTTCAAATTAAAATGTCAATTTACTATTTCTGATTTTTTCAGAAATTAAATATATTATTTAATTATTATTTTAATTAAATATTCACTCTTATTTAATTCAACGACCATTAAATTCTCTAAATCACTATTTAAGTAATTAAATAAATTAATTATTATACCTCTAAAAATGCGGGTCATTACATTCTTCCCCACTTAAAATAATTTCATCCACTAAATTGCTAAGGTAGAAAACACACCCTATCGACCGGTTAGAACTTATTTTTTCACTTCTTAACTTCAGTTTCAACTGAACCAATTTAATTTCAATTGAAATATTAATTAATTCTTATCAACGAAAATTTTCAAAAATCTTGAAAATTTTCTAACGCCTTAACTTTTCGAAAAAATTCGCCAGCACCTCCTTTGTACGGCTCAATCGGTACAACCACAACTCGCCTCTCTGGGCCATCTACAACCCAAAAGAAAATCAAACAGCCAAGCGGCTCGCCAAATCGGCTCATAAATCTCATGCTTATACCAAATATAAACTTGTACCTTTTTGTCGGGCATATCAACTCTATCACTTTCACTTGTTATCAATTCAACATATACCAGTGTTATTCCAATCAAACTCCAATATATTTTTATCCACAATTTCAACCATTCGCTTATACCTAAGTCGAAATTTTATTTCAAATTTGAGTTCCATTCTCAATTTCAAACTCTTAACTTCCCAATCCAATTTTCATTTCAGATTCTTATCTCGACAATCCAATTTTATTCAAGAACAAATTTTTCCTGATATCATTCTATTTCTATTCAGTTTTCACTTAACTGTTTCAATTCAATTCCAGCTTACTTTCACAAATTTCTATTTAAATTTATTCTCAATTCAAACAGTCTCTTCCTGGGAATTTTAAACAGCTTTGCTTTTCTAAAACCAAATATTCCTTTTTGGATTTCAAACAACTTGTTTCTCTCAAAACCATTCAAAGGAAAAATCTTTTCAGTAGTAATCCGTCACTTACAACTCGAAAATGAATACTGATGATGCAACTGTCATCATCGGAATCTATTTTCTAGCGTTCTAAGTGAGTTCAATACTATAAAACCATTTCTAAACATTTCCACTTTGAAATTCATTTCAAAATATAATTCACACTGCTTGTAAAACAATTTAAAATCTCCCAGGATCTTAAATTTTCCTTATTTTCAATCCAAATCCATTTATAAACACTTATCCAATTTTCCAGAATTTTAATTCAAATTTCTGGTTTAAACTCAGATTTAATTTGTTTCGTAACACTTGTACAAATTCTACTTGGTTATATATATAGCCATTTTACTTTTATAATCTTACTCGATTACCAGTATATCCAATAT
The DNA here is from genome assembly GCA_030737875.1 of Allium sativum. NCBI lineage: Eukaryota > Viridiplantae > Streptophyta > Magnoliopsida > Asparagales > Amaryllidaceae > Allium > Allium sativum. Next base: position 268,021,677 of record CM060909.1, on the reverse strand, counting down.
ATTATAATCATTCCAATATAAATATCTTCCTTATATCAAAATATACTTTGGGTAAAATTATTTTCATTTACCCTCTTTTCAAAACATATCGTGTCGACCCATCGTATTCAAGTGTTTAGAAACCCTTGTCGATATTGTAGTGCCCCACCATCGACCAGAATCCATAAACAACTCAACCAATAAATCTCCACAATATAAAACAGTCTTATATTGAATAACAAATACGCTCTCGTATATATACACTCAAACTCAATCTAGGGTATTACTAACCCCATCTCTAACGAGTCGTGCCACAGAGCCAAGGTAATTCACTTAGCCTTATGCTCTGATACCAACTGTAGTGACCCAAAATTCCGGTCCAATTTGAGCGGACCAAATAACGCAAGTCCAACCCCAATTACACTGGAAAATCAGAAAAACTAATAGAAAGAAAACAAAGGGTGAGAATAGATAAGATATAACTTATAGAATAGAAGAAGACGAAGAAGAAGAAGAACATCATCATCAGAGTAAACACGAATCTCACAGCGAAATGAATAAAATATAACATAACTTTTGAAATACAAACAGTATATGTATACAATAACATTGCAGAGTACAACACTTACAACAACAGCGGAAATAAACAATAGCTATATAATCCTGAAGCCTCCTGATCCAAGCTCTCCAAGTATCTGAAAAATCCCGACTACTTGACTGCCCGTACAAATTTAGGCACCCAAGAGTTTAGGGAAAACAAACAAAATAAACTCTGGGTCAGTCATGGGACTGGTATGAGTAAAACAGTTTAAAACAGTTTGAACTGGCAAACGATATCTCATAAGACCACGCCATATAACGGAACGGGTTTTTCCTTTATGAGAATCCAAAATATCTTTATATCAAAAACCTTTTGATATTATAATAATGTCTATCAACCACAATATAATAATCATCTAGCAGAAATGCTTTCATCTCACGTTATACATATATAGTATACAATCAAAACCGCAAGCACGTATTGGGTAATGGATTTCCAACTATGATAAGGTATGGAACCACCTTTCGCTAGTGTACATCTAGAGAGGAATACAATGGGTTCAACAAGAACATCTTGCAACCCGGCCACACATGACAGACTACTCATTTTGCTTGAGTGTATCGAATGTATATCACCAACGGTTGGGATCAGCAACTATTTCCCGAATGGGACAGCATCAACAACAGATTTTTAGAAGTAAATGAAACTCTAGATCAGGTGATTATACACCCTAATAGGTGTGACCTACATAGCCATGCTGCCTGCCTGATTTCTGTCATTTACCGGATGTGAGGCTAGAAGCTAGCTTATCTTTTACCTGTCACATCTTCATTCACTTAGAATGACACATTGTCATACGTGCCAAATCACAAATTGATTTCCCCAAAAATACCACGGGTATACAGCTAAGAGAAACGAATTCCTCCGCCACCAATGTAGACATGTTTGAAACGATCAACTTACGTGATCTACCAGATATACTCTGTCAGACCTTCGTCCATACAAGTTGTCCTGGAACTGGACAAACAGAAGACACTATTCAGTATATCCATCTTATGCACTGTTATTTAAGATTTATACAACAACCCTTGCACTTTACTCTGTCTTCAATTATCTTTGGCATATATGATTCGCAACGCTTATGCCAATACAGAGTGATTATTTGGATAATAATCCAACCGGTCTCTCCATATCAACAACGTTAAAATGGTCGAAAACTTCGATAGTAGGTGAGTTAACTATCAAAGAAAAACACGTGTGCAAACAACGATATTATTTCCAAGTGGAAATTATATTGAACAATCATCAACCATATATATATATCCATATTTCCTTATTTTCTACATCTAGAAAATATATGTCATTAACATTGGAAACATTTCCATAGCTTATTCACGCATCACTATCATTCCACAACTATTAGTCCCTAACCGTAAACTAGTAAGAGAACAATTTTCTAAGTAAAAACCCCGAAGGCCGAAACCAACATCAGATCGGTACTCAGAAAACTATTCAGCTTAACTAATCTCTAGTCAGTTTCTAATCTTGTTTAACTCTATTTCTGTTACTTTATTTCAAATAACTAATATTTGATAAACTCTATTTCGAATAACTATATATTCAATTAACTCTAATTGATTTTTTCTAACTCGATTAATTCCTTTATATAATCCATTATGTATCTAACACTTAAATCTTATTTAAAATTCCCTTTTATAACTTTATTTATTTCATAAATAAATAATTCCTTTTATAACCTTTATTTGTAAATGTTTTACAACTATTTCTCTTCCTATATTTGTCTATTTATTTTCAAAATAAATAATCCTCTTATACTTCTATTTATTTTCTAAATAAATATTCCATTTTTATTCTATTTATTTATCAAATAAATATTCCTTTATTCTATTTATTTGTTTTATCAACATTTTTTCCTTTTATAAAACTCTATTCATTTTATAAACATTTTCCTTTTATTTACTTTTGAAATATTTCCTTTTATAAAATCTGTTGATTTTATAAAATCCCTTTATTTCAATATACACTGAAATAAATTCTTTTTACATCCCAGGGTCTTTTATGATATTTAAAATAGCAAACCACAATGATCGATATCATTTAAACACACATAATCAAACAGATCATATATCACATCATATATTACAATATATGAACAGAACAGTATCATAAATATTGAGGAGTCCAGTTGGACCCCTCCAACCTGTTTCCCTACACAGATGTTAAACAACACGAATATAAAATATTCTATTAAACAGAATCAATATTCGATTAACGATATATGTATATATATCGTTATTTATGATTTCAATCAATACATAAACAACTCAACCAACAGTTAACACACAGCAATCAGTCATCGTTTATCAGTTCTAAATATGCGTTATAAAAATGGAACTGTTCAGAGTTGGTGAGTTTTACTCACTTTGGCAGTTCATCGTTAAAGAACGATAAACTGTTTATTTGATTTGGCTCAAACAATTTATTTCGCCATAAATTCAGACGAGCTTTAATCCGCTCCCAGCCAGTTCCAGTGCGTAGCCACCGTCCTTACGATCCCAAAGCAACTTACGTTCGTCAACCTGATAGATATCATATGAAGGAGATAGGCATTTTAGAAGTTAATACACAGTTTGAATTTAAAAAAAGCTTTAAACGTTTTCATTTGGGCTTTACCCTCATTTCTCATGGCCCAATTCAACTCCACCCACTCGTTTAAGCCCAGGCCGATATCTTCCTTCTTCCTCAACGCACCGTGAGCTCCAGTATTTCTCAAAACCCGATGGTTCCTGCTTCCATCTCCTCCTTATCTTCATTTAAATTGTAAACTAAAATCACCAAATCACTTCCTGTTCAAATCCGCACCCCTCCATACCACTTTCAAGCAACTCGAGCTGACCTCCACAAATCCGACATCGAACTAGCCCACGCCATTACAGTGGAGTATCAACACCAAACCACACCGAATCTCACCAAAAATCTCCACCTTCTCCCAATCGATGCCACAAACTCAAACCTACTTTCCAAAAATCCATTCGATGCTTCCATTCCCAAATAGATTCAACCCTAGTTCTACTATTAACACCCGACTCCGATGAAACATCATTCGAGCGCCACAAAACCAATCTTAAAATGAAGAGAACATTACAAGGAACTCAAAGATATACCTAGAATGATTATAGAAATTGTTTTGATTTGATTTTGATTTTCCAAACAATCGTTTTTGCATGAGGATGTAAAAACTGACAGCGGAAAATTTTTTGTGTTTATAAAGGATGGGGAGTGGCTGAGAGGAGAAAGCGTGGAGTGTTTAAGGTCAAACAAAAAATAGGATGTTTTATCATTATTATTTTCTATTTTATTTTCATCATTATATATTCATTTTTACTTTCTAAAAATCCGTGTGATCACACATGATATCTAAAAATCACGAAAATTTGCATGCAGCCAGATTTCGACATTACGGTCCCAACGAAACCGGTTTCATCGAATTCCAACTCCGTCTGCTCACACAGCATATTTTTAACCGTCGAATACTGACTGTTTTCACTCTAAAAATCCGTACAGCCACATATTGACTTCAAAAATCACAAAAATCGAAATCTAGCAATAACTTAATATTGCAGATCCAACAAAATTAGTTTAGTCGAATTCTGAGGTCGTTTGCAAAACTGGCTATTTTTAAAGCTCTAAATAACCTTTTTAAATATTAAATTATATTTAAAAACAATTAAATTAAATATTTATAAATAAATATTATCGTATATATCCACATACGATATCGTACATCTCCAGAATATTCCTCTATGAATTTCTAACTTGATATTTCAAATCCCGATTTAAATCGATATTCGATTTATAATGAAATTCCTTTTATTATATAATTAAATCGTTATAAATTGTAAAGGAATTCCACAGTGACTTTACTAAAATTTGATTTGAACATAAATCAAAATCTACACGACGAAATCTCGATTTTTCTCTTCCATCAGAAAGATATACTTCACCAGCTCTGAACGTTTCTTGTTTTACAGAAATCCGGCTTAAAACGAATCCTGTACATTCAGTTGAAGTTCGAATCGCCAAATTGCGAACTGCAGCACCATTTCGAGCTCATTTTTAATTAGAATATAATTATACGTTCAAACTGTCCTTATTTAAATATATTCGTTATTCTAATTAAATTATAAGCTGAATTAAATATTTTAAATTGCCCAGTTCACATTAAAATGTCAATTCACTATTTCTGATTATTTCAGAAATTAAATATATTATTTAATTATTATTTTTATTAAATATTCACTCTTATTTAATTCAATGACCATTAAATTCTCTAAATCACTATTTAAATAATTAAATAAATTAATTATTATACCTTTAAAAATGCGGGTCATTACAAAGTGTCACTTCTGGAGGAGGGAAGTGAGATTCTTAGGCCATGTTGTTTCGGAGAATGGTATTGCCGTGGACCTTGCTATGGTGGCTACAGTACAGGATTGGTCTACGCCCAAGAATGCAACAAGTGTAAGAAGTTTCTTGGGGTTAGCTGGATATTACCATAAGTTTATCCAAGACTTCTACAAGATAGCGGCACCATTGTCCCAGTTAACCAAGAAGAATCAAGCTTTCGTCTAGGACATAAAGTGTGAGAATGCATTCAAGAGCATAAAAGAAAAGTTGACGTGTGCACTAGTGTTAGTCATTCCTAAAGGGAATGAAGAGATGACAGTATACACAGATGCATGTGGTACCGGACTAGGTGCTATATTGATGCAAGGAGGTAGGGTTGTAGCTTATGCTAGTCGGCAACTGAAACCGCATGAGAAAAGATATCCTACCCATGATTTGGAATTGGCAGCGATCGTATTCGCATTGAAGATGTGGAGACATTATCTCTTAGGAGAAAGATTCGAGTTGTTTACCGATCATAAATCGTTAAAGTATTTCTTCTCTCAGAAGGATCTAAATCTCCAACAGCAGAGATGGTTAGAATTCTTGGCTTCCTATGATTTCGATATTGCATATACACCAGGAAAGGGCAATCTGGTAGCTGATGCATTGAGTAGGAGACATGCCAGTTTAGGGGCTATGTTTCTTGAGTGGAAGCAATTAGAATATATCGCAGGATATGATTTCAGACCTAAGTGCGAATTAGGCCCAGAAATGTAAGCAAGTTTGACGATCAGACCCACTTTGATTGAGCGGGTTGATTCCAGTCAGAGGGACGATCCTAACCTATTGGAAATCATCTCCAAGTTAGAGATGGGTATCGACGAGGAGATGAACAAGTATGGGCTTGATCGAGATGGATGGCTTAGAAAGAATGGGAGACTACTTATGCCCAATGTCAATGGATTGAGAGATGAAGTGCTTAGAGAATGTCATCACTCAAAACTGACTACACATCCCGGTGGTAATAAAATGTATCGAGACATGAAGCAAACCTACTCTGGGAAGGGATGAAAAGAGACGTTGGGAAGTTTATATCCAAATGCATGAACTACCAGCTAGTTAAAGCTGAGAAAAAGAGGCCTAGTGGTTTGTTACAACCATTGGAAATTCCAGAATGGAAATGGGAACAAGTCTCAATGGATTTCATTGATGGGTTACCAAGGACTAGATCGGGCCATGATAGTATTTGATTGATTGTGGACCGATTGACCAAGAGTGCAAGGTTTATACCAGTCAAGTCGAATAGAACAGCAGCTAAGTTAGCAGAACTGTATATGAAGTGGGTAGTGAGATTTCATGGAGTACCTAAAAGCATTGTGAGTGACCGAGACCCATTGTTTACTAGTGGGTTTTGTAAGAGTTTACAAGAGGCTTTAGGATCAGAATTACATCTCAGTACCGCGTACCATCCTCAAACCAACGGTCAGACAGAGCGGGTGAATCGAGTATTAGAAGATCTGTAACACCCCGTATTTCTGTTAACACTAAAGTTACTAATTTAAGAATAACCAATGCTTAATATAATCAATGTGTAAAGGGGAGATGTATCTAATGTGCATACAAATTTAATAATAAATGTGTAAAGGGGAGATGTATCTAATGTGCATACAAATTTAATAATAAATGTGTAAAGGGGAGATGTATCTAATGTGCATACAAATTTAATAATAAATGTATAAAGGGGGGATGTATCTAATGTGCATACAAATTTAATAATAAATGTTAATAATGTACATTAAGAAAGTAATTGTGAACATAATTGGCTTCTCTTTAGAACGGATGGCTTTGATTAACCTTGGCTTCATCGACGACTCAAATTAACTTGCAATCCTATATAAACAGCCCCCTAGTCTCCTTCTCTTTGCACCATTCTTCTCTAACCTTATGCTGCACAAATTCTTGATGGACATGGCTTCTTCTTCTTCCTCTAAATCTAAATAAATAGATTAAAATAAAATATAAATCAAGACGAGGATATGCTGCTCAAGTCTTTCAAGAGAAGATTCAAAACAAGTTAGGATTCAAGTAAAGATTCAACGGCTTCAAGCAACGCTATCTTTCTATTCTTTTCTAGATCCAATCAATGTAAGTCGGTTACTTTTTAGATTTGAACGCCTTTTCTATTTATGACATGAAATTAAAAGAATATAAGAAATATGCCTTATCATTTCATTGAATCTGTGCTTGTTTATGACTTTGGATCTGATTCTTGATTATGGCCTAGAACACATTGTGACTAAATTGCCAATGCTTAAGATTATGACTATGGAACTGTGGCCTTTGAAACCATAAGCCTTTGACTATGAACATAAGCCTTTGACTATGAACATAAGCCTTTGACTAGGAGCATAAACCAATGCCTATGACTATGACAAGGACAATAGTGGATAATTACCTATGATTCATGAACATGATATTATTGCCTAGGATTATGACTGTGAGATTGGATCTAAACTTGATTATCTATTCAGTTTATTCTTAATTATCCTTGGATCTTGATTATGGGAATTTATCTATTAAGTTATATCTACCCATATACCTGAACCTATGTTATTTGTTCAACCCTTTTTATGTCATAATATTATCAGATCTATAGGCCTTCGATGCTTTAATCAATTTATTCAGTGTAATTTGTTAGATTTGTGATTAGTGAATTATCATCATCTGCCAGTCATTATGTCTATCTTTTCATGACATTTTGGTTCATTCCCTTTTTATCCACGAATCTAGATTTATCTATAATCTAGGATGAAATCACGATTACACGAACGATGGGAATACGATTTGGGCAAATCATAAATTTGACTTAAACATGGTTGTAAACTTGGAAATTGGCATAATGTGGAACATGAACATAATTATGATTGACATAATTTAGAACATGTATTATGGCATGTTTATTAGAACGCAAATTTGAAAATTTGACATGAATTATGGAATATGTAATTTGACATATTAAATTTAGTATTGGCAAGTAAGCTAAGTTTTAGGCGTAAACGGTAAACTAGAATAATAATTCTAGTCTTGCCATAAACTGTAAATTAGGATGTTAAATCAGAATTGGGTCAATTAAAGTTAATTTGGCATAATAAGTATATTAGCACAAATTTTGAATTTAGTCATAATTGTGAGTAATTGTCATGTTTAGAATAATCATGGTTAGTGACACTTAATTTGGTATAATTTACATACCAAAAACTATAAATATGATATATAGGGAAAATGGGCCATAATAATAGATGCTGACAATGTACATTAAAAGAGTAATAATGGAATAAGTAAATTAGGGAAAATTTACTTATAGAATTTATCCTAAATGAGAAAAGTAAATTTAGACAATACGAACATACTTAACCCGAGGTTGGATTGAGTTGTGATGTAAACCTGCCCGGACCCGCCCGGCTGTCTAGTGATCACAACAATACCTATCCAATATGGGAGGTTAAGGCATTGAGCCCGATAAAGGCCCGAGGTTAGACTGAGTTGTGGCGTAAGACTGCCCGGAACCAACCGGCATACCGGCAGCCACAACAATACATGTCTAATGTGAGTGGCTGGTGCTTTAATAAGATAATTAAAGTCAAGCTAGAATGGGAGGGTTAAGTCCATAAGAACACTTAACCAACTTAACACAGTTAAGTTAGAACAATAGGGTTAAGTTAACTAGAACACTTAACCAACTTAACATTGTAACAAGACAAGATTTGTAGGGGTTAAGTAACTAAGAAAAACACTTAGCCAATTTAATATGTTAACCAGACTAGAAAGTGGGGGTTAAGTAAATTCAATACACTTAGCCAATTTAACATGTTAACTAGGCTAGAGGTTGGGGATAAGTAAAGTTAATACACTTAGCCAATTTAACATGCTAACTAGACTAGAGGTTGGGGTTAAGTAAATTTAATACACTTAGCCAATTTAATATGTTAGCTGGACTAGACCGTAGGGTTAAGTAAGCTTGAACACTTAACCATCAGAGTGTGATAAATGAATAGGGTTAAGTAAAAAACATGAAGGGACAATACTTAACCATTAGAACATGTTAATCAAACCAATGTTAGGGTTAAGTTAACTAAGGGAACACTTAACCGTTATAACATGTTAGTTAAAACAGATAGGCAAGGTTAATTTTAAAAGGAAAACTTAACCAATACAAGATGAATGGGTAGGGTTAAGTAAATACTTAACCAATATAACTTGATGCTGGTAGGGTTAAGTCAACGTGAATTACTGGTAACACTTAACCAGTTTAACATGACAAATGAGTAGGTTAAGTTAACTTGTATCGACTAATGACACTTAACCAATCCAACTTGACGAGAAAGAGAACTAAGTAGTAAACCTTAGTTAAAAGGACTAAGTGGTAAACCTTAGTTAAGAAAACGACGATTCAGGAAACCAAGTGGTAAACCTTAGTTAGGAAAACTAAGTAGTAATCCTTAGTGTAAGACCCCACCTCCGCCAGGGTGGCTCTTGCAAGCACTCTGACTTTGGAGGGGCGTTTGAATCAGGTAAACATGCATAATGATATGTCAAGGCAGAACAAGAACATATGTATATATGTAAACAAGTAAAACAGCGGAAGATTTCAAACTATTTCAAAAACAACTCTGGTACAACATAATGTCAACTTTCCAAATACACAAGTCTAGATAAAACAACATTACTGAAAAACTGAAATACATAAGTACTATCCCCAAAATAAGTGATAACCATAGCTAGCTTCATGTCAAGACCGTACATGAGCTAAATCCCACAAGCAAGCGATCAGAAATCCAAGCTAAGCTCCAATATTCCCTCCCTGAGAACCTGGGGGGGAAACGGAAGAAAAGAGGCGAAAGAAAACAGGTCAGTCAAAAAGACTGAGTAAGCCCTACTCCAATCAATGTAAACTGATAAAGTTAACTAGCATGAGAAGCAGGTATGATCATAAGGATAACAACATACTATCATGATGATTAACCAACAAGGTAGATAAAGGTGTCATCGCATAATCAGGTTTAAGGTTTTGCACCACAGGTGTACTAGCAAACTAACATGACTTGAATAAACAAGTATTGATCTCTTGGCCCAAGCTTTGGCCCAATAACATGAAGTGACCCTCATACGAGGTCCAATGACATGAAGTGACCCTAACACAAGGTCCAACCAAACGGTCTAGTCGATCGGCTCCCTATAAGCCTAACTCGTCACGTGTTGGTGTCAATACGGCCCAAACATAATTGTAGTCGAACTGTGCCGGGTCCACCCTTCGGGTGTATCAAGCCCTAGGGTGTCAACCCCTGGACACCATAAACATGAGTGCACAGTCTCGATCTACTGGTACCCGTGCATGTTTTCTCCGGCTACGGACTATGTGCACGACCAGAGTCCGCCCGGAACTACACCGGCGTACCACCCTGCCGTCGTTTTTGGTCGCTTACCTCCAGCCCAGTAATCGTGCCCCCTCCCTAGCCTAGTCCCTAGGGTCTTAATGATACAAACTTGGGATTACTGCTGGAGTGGGCCCCCCATTGCTAGGATTTTCTAGTGGGTTAAGTACGGTTTAACCCTCTTGCTAATCATGGATTAACTTGGTTAAGTGTAACAATGAGTTCACGACTTAACCCTGATTAATCTACCAAGCCCAAATTGGTTAAGTATTAAGTGGACCATGACTTAACCCTAATCATGAGGCATTATTTAATTAATGCGCCTTAACCTCTCACATTAGACTTTGTTGCGGTTACTAGTTAAGCCGGTCGGTTCCGGGTAGCTTTACACCACAACTTGGTCTAACCTCGGGTTCAAGGTACCACATGACCAACTTCTCACATTGGGTCCTATTGTTTGTAGCAACTAGTTAAGCCGGTCGGTTCCAGGTAGGTTTACGCTACAAACTCAACCCAACCTCGAGTTGGTCACACTTATATTTTCTAAGTGTCATGTCCATCGTGTTTCCAAAACACATTACAAGTTTTCAAGCAATTGGGTAGACCTAACTTAATAGGTAAATTCCCAATGGGTAGACCTAACTTAATAGGTAAATTCCCAAGCTTATGTTTTTATGTCTTTTAAGTTAACCCAACCCCAAACGCAATCCCATTGCTTACATATCGCAATAGCGCATAAAGGATAGAAAGAGGGAACTTGGCATAATCATGACATAAAAGTGTTGAAGCCACAAGTTTAACATGGTGACATATTAAATGTACATATGTTCATATACTTGCATATTACATTTTTAGGCCTCAAAAGCATGCATAAAACCAAACTTAGCATATTGGTGATACATGGTGCTAAATGACATGTAAAAATGGCCATAAGCTCGCATTTAGCCTTACATGCAAGTTATCATAAGAGATATGATGACTTACATGTTGCCAAAATGCAACCTTTAGCATAAAGCTTGAAGCTTTATGTTCATATACTCAAGATAAGCTTGCATAACATGATAACATGAACAAAATGATCACCCCAAACTTGCATAACATACATGGCAAACTTGCATATCATAACATAGCAAACTTGCATAACATAACATGGCAAACTTGCATATAAACTTGCATATCATAACATGATAAACTTGCATATCATAACATGGCAAACTTGCATATAAACTTGCATATCATAACATAATAAACTTGCATATCATACATTTAACTTTAGAGTTTAAGTATGAAAGTAGAATAGGGCTTACAATGCTTATGAGGACTCAAGTGAGTATAGCAAATATAAGAAAGCCCTTATGCAATCAAATAGACCCCAAAATGCAAGCTTTAATAGAAAAACCCTTAAGCCAAAGTGATCAAAACCCTTGCTTTATGATGCAAATATAGAAACTTGACTTGAATGCAAGCTAATGATGCTCATACAAGCTTGAAAACACTTGTATGCATGGAAAATCTCATAAAAATTTATTTAGGAATTTTATGAAGAGAGTGGAGGCCATGAGAGGATTGATTTTGCCATAGTTTAGTTGTATGAATGAATAATGATGATTTAGGGTTAGGTTAGGGCCTTATTTATAGAGATTAGGACTAGTTTCAACCTTAGGATTAAACCCTAGTTCCAATCTCAGCCCTCAAAACCGAATCTGGCCCCCAAGCTCAACACAGACCCAAAATGGTGCACCAGGCAACACTGCCCGGCTGGACCAAGTCGACAGCCAAGTCGACAGGGCTGTCGACTTGGGCCAACCAAGTCGACTCCCAAGTCGACAGGGCTGTCGACTTGGGTACTTTGGCGGGAATTTTCCCGCCTGCGCCTGCTGCCCTAAATTCCCAAATTCAAACTTGAATTTGAAATCTGTTTTTACTTGGAAATTTTCTGAAAACTTCATTGGGCCTTAATCGGGTCATACGGACTCCGATTTTCAAAAACTCGGACTCTATTTCGCGTATTTTTCCGAGACGAACGCAACGGCATAGCCCATTTCCCTTGATTCAGATTTTAGAATTAAATTCTGCCTCGATTTACATCATTACAGGTTATTGAAAATACGGGTTGTTACATTCTCCCCTCCTTAAAGGATTTCGTCCCCGAAATCTTCAAGTTAGGAAGAACGTATCCTACCATCCAATCATCCATCTACTCAAAACATCATCCACGAGCAATCATTGTCCTTACAAGATTCTAAATGTTGTATGAACATATGCAAAGGTGTGTGTATATGTACTTATCTAATGCAAATATCATCAATGCAAATTATGTTAGTGAAATGAATCCATATGTATGCAATTCCTAACATAATGTATAACATCTACATGTGTGCACATAACATACATCCATATGCAACATCCATGTGATAACACAAAAATTTTCATCCATGAATAAGCATAAACACTCATGCATATGCAATATGAGGAGTGTGTGAGCCGATCTAGTGCCTAACGTGTATAATGCATCCACGAGTAATCACTTGCAAACACTTGCAACCACTTGCAACCATCAAGCATAACATGTTTCAAACACATGTTTCATCCAAAGGGTTTCTACCTAAGGTTCTCATGACAAGATTAACACGATAAACTAGATAAACATGGATAGCAAAGAGAAAGATATGCTAACAAAGAAAAGAGATTGAGAGTGTACCCTCAAAAAGGAATGGATAAAGCCCACGCATCTTCTCCTCGGTTTCCCAAGTTGCGTCTTCTTCGGCTTCACCCCATTGAACCTTCACCAACTTGACCTCTCGATTCCTTAGCTTCTTGGTCTCCATCCCCAAGATACGAATCGGAGCTCTCCTCAAGGTAGCCTCTTTCTCCACTTCCACATCTTTCAGAACACTTGGTTCAACAACCTCTGTTGATTCATGTAAACACTTCCAGAGATGCGAGACATGAAAAACATCGTGTACTCCGGCAAGCTTCTCGGGCAACTTCACTCTATAAGCCATCTGCCCGATCCTCTCTATAATAGGGAATGGTCCAACAAACCTCGGTGCTAACTTCCCAACGGCTCCAAATCGGACCACATTCCGCAAAGGAGAAACCTTCACGAAAACCATATCCCCAACATCAAACTCCAAATCAGTTCTTCGCTTATCAGCATAGGATTTCTGTCGGTCTTGGGCCGCTTTCATCCGTCTCCGAATCAACTCGACCTTCTCGGATGTATCTCTGATCATATCAGGCCCAAGTATAAGCTCATCTGTAGTCTCCCACCAACATGTAGGCGACTTGCACGGCCTCCCATATAAAGATTCAAATGGTGCCATCCCTATGCTTGCCTGATAATGTTATTATATGCAAACTCAACAAGAGGAAGATGGTCTTCCCAAGTACCACCAAAATCCAGAATACAAAGCCTCAACAGATCCTCGAGTACCCTATTCACCCTTTCGGTTTGACCGTCCGTCTGTGGGTGATAAGCCGTACTTAGATTCAACCTTGTGCCCATAGCTTCTTGCAAGCTATTCCAGAACTGACTTGTAAAGATTGGGTCACGGTCACTGACTATACTAGAAGGGACTCCATGTAGTCTCACAATCTCACGAAGATATACAGACGCTAGCCAAGATGCGGTCCTCTTGCTCTTCACCGGGATGAAATGAGCACTCTTCGTAAGTCTATCCACAATAACCCAAATGCTCGTATTCCCTTTCCTTGACCTTGGTAGCCCATCGATAAAATCCATGGAAATACTCTCCCACTTCCATAGTGGAACGTCTAGAGGATGCAATAGCCCGCCGGGCTTCTTCGACTCGGCCTTAACTTGCTGGCAAATGATACATCTAGAGACAAACTCTGCCACATCCTTCTTCATCCCAGGCCAAAAGAAAATGCGCTTCATATCTTTATACATCTTATCTCCGCCCGGATGTATAGTCAACTTAGAGCGATGCGCCTCCTCAAGAACTTTTCTTACTAAATCTTCTACCATTGGAACACATAACCTTCCGTCTCTCCTCAGCCAACCCTTGTCATCAATAGAATATCGAGCGAGATGACTAGACGCCTCTCCTCGAATCAGCTTATCCATAATCTCAACTATCTGAGGGTCTTCTCTCTGCGAAGCCCCAACTTGATCAAGAAGGGTAGGTCTGAGTTCCAGAGATGCTAAAGAACCGGTCATCGACTCAATCGCCAAAGAGAAATCAAAGGTTGCCACATACTCTAAATTCTTCATCTCAACGAATAGAGGACTCAGAGTCAACCTTTTTCTACTCAATGCATCTGCTACCACATTCCCCTTGCCAGGGGTATAAGCTATCTCAAAATCGTAGGACGCCAAGAATTCCATCCATCTTTGTTGCCTCAGATTCAGATCCTTCTGAGAAAAGAGATACTTCAATGACTTGTGATCGGTATAAAGCTCAAATCTTTCTCCCAGAAGATAATGGCGCCAAGCCTTGAGTGCATATACTATTGCTGCCAACTCTAAGTCATGAGTGGGATAATTCTTCTCATGCACTTTGAGTTGTCTACCGCCAAAGCATATCACTCTTCCTTCTTGCATCAGAACAGCTCCTAACCCCGTGCCACATGCATCAGTGTATACTGTAAATAACTTCCCTCCATCGGGCAAAGCTAGAATAGGTGCTGATGTGAGAGCTCTCTTGAGCTTCTGAAAAGCAAGCTCGCATTCTATGCTCCAAGCAAAAACTAAATTCTTCTTCGTCAATTTAGTAAGAGGAGCGGAAATCTTCGCGAAGTCCTTGATGAACTTCCGGTAAAAGCCTGCAAGACCTAGAAAACTTCTCACTTCGGTTGCATTCCTTGGAGTCTTCCAATCCTGAACTGCAACTACCTTAGCGGGATCCACCGCTACGCCTTGCTTAGATACTATATGCCCAAGGAATCTAACTTCCCTTCTCCAAAAGTGACACTTGGAGAACTTGGCCTTCAACTGATGCGCTCTAAGTGTATCCATCACCTCCACGAGATGCCTTGCGTGCTCTTCCTCATCCTTAGAGAAGATCAGAATATCATCTACGAAGACCACGACAAACTTGTTCAAGAACTCCCTGAACACCCTACTCATCAAGTCCACGAAATATGCGGGTGCATTAGTCAAGCCGAACGGCATGACAAGCCATTCGAAGAATCCATCTGGAGTTCTGAACGCAGTCTTGTCTATACTATCTTCAGCTACCCTGAGCTGATGAAATCCAGTAGCAAGATCAAGCTGAGAGAAAACAGAAGCACCGACAAGCTGGTTAAAGAGATCATCAATCCTCGGTAACGGGTGTCTGTTCTTCTTAGTCAGCTTATTCAACTCTCGATAGTCAACACAAAGTCGGAGAGAACCATCTGCCTTGGTAGCAAATACCACAGGCGCTCCCCATTCAGATATACTTCGTCTAATGAAGTTCTTCTCAAGCAACTCCTTCACTTGCTTACTTAGCTCCCGCCTTTCACGCGGAGCCATGTGCCGAACGGGCAAAGAAACCGGCTTCGCATTATCCACCAGATAAATGCGGAAATCAATCTCTCGCTTAGGGGGCAACCCCCTAACTTCATCGAAAACATCCGGATACTCTCGAACCACTCCCACAGACTGAAGAGTTTCCATTGACGAGTCGAGTGATTCAAGATAGCACAACATGACGGGACCTCTCGGATTACAAGAAATCTCTAGGTTGTTTCCGAGGCGAGTCACGAGCCTCACAACCCTATGCTCACAATCAAGAATGGCTCCATATCTGGACAGCCAATCCATGCCCAATATCAATCCGTATCCCCTAAAACCAAGAACATAAGCACTGCACAAGAACTCTACACTCAGTATAGAGATCCTCAAATCCCCACATATCATAGACAGGTGGGCGGAACCCCCAATAGGATTTGAGACACAGACGGGATCCTCTACCAAGCTAGTACTAAGGTGCAAACTATCAACAAGATCAGATGAGATAAAGCTATGCGATGCACCAGAATCAAACAAGGTACGAACTGGAAAATCAGAAATATATACAAGGCTCTCAACAGAAATACTACCTCGATCGGGAACTGGAGCGGTATTGAGAGCATGAACCTGCCCTCCTGAAGGTCCAGCACGCTGAGTCTGACCCTGGCCTTGCCCTTGCTTCTTCGGGCAATCCTTACTGAAATTTCCAGTCTTACCGCAGAAAAAGCATTCACCATTCTTCCTTTTCCTCTTCTTACAATCCTTAATAAGATGCCCAACTGAACCGCAATAATGGCACTTCTCCTTGTTGTTCTTGCCCATGTTGTTGTTCCCCTTGTTGCCTTGACTCTTGTTCTTGTTCTGGTTGCCTTGACTGCTTTGACCACTTGGATTACCCTGATTTCCTTTTCCCTGGGAATCAGTCTTCTTGGCTTGAGTATCATTCACCTTGGTCTCTTTCTTGACATCTCCCTGAAGTAACGCCATATCAACCAAACTCTCAAACGTGGCCCCATGGGGAATATGTGACATAGCCAATCCCTGCAACGGCTCATTCAATCCTCTAGCAAAACGAAGAGCCTTCTTCTGAGGAGTATTCACCATATCCAAGCCAAAACGAGCTAACTGATTGAACTTGTTCACATATTCTTTGACAGACATATCTCCTTGCTTCAAAGTTATGAACCTTTCCATTTGCAGATTCTCCTCAGCAGAAGATAGAAACTTAAGCATGAACCTTGCCCTGAAATCGGCCCAAGTCTCAACAGGCCTAGTACCATTGGTGACTTCCCACCAATAAGCGGCTTCATCCTTCATAAGCCAAACCGCCAACAAGATCTTCCTCTGATCATCTAACCCAAAGATAGCAAATAAATCCTCGGTCTCTTTCAACCAATTTCTGGCCTCTACAAAAGTCTCAGTGCCTTGAAAATTCTTGCCACCCATTGCTTTGAAATCTTTGCAAGTCTTTGCAAAGTCAGCTTGAGGATGCTGAGGGGGAGGAGGAAGAGGAACCTCAGCGACAGGAGGAGGAGGAATATTAGCGACAGGAGGAGGAGGAACATTAACTACTGGAGGAGGAGGAACATCTGCGGGGCCGGCTTCGGTCGCCCTAGCCTCCAAAAGTCTCCTATACCAAACAGGTACGTGTACTCCCTCCGGAATAGCAAAGTTATCGGCCATACTGAAAACGAAGAAAAAGACAGATTCAGAATAGAGAAAAAACGAAGGAATTTTGCTAATGGCTTTTTGGGGAATAGCCTTTAAAATAAACTAGACTTTTCTTTGGAAAATACTTTATACTTGGTTTTGAAAATAGTTTTCCAAAAGTTTAAAAAAAAAACCTTTTTGTTCTTTCTCGTAAACCATATGCTCTGATACCAAATGTAACACCCTACCTCTGCCAGGGTGGCTCTTGCAAGCACTCTGACTTTGGAGGGGCGTTTGAATCAGGTAAACATGCATAATGATATGTCAAGGCAGAACAAGAACATATGTATATATGTAAACAAGTAAAACAGCGGAAGATTTCAAACTATTTCAAAAACAAGTCTGGTACAACATAATGTCAACTTTCCAAATACACAAGTCTAGATAAAACAACATTACTGAAAAACTGAAATACATAAGTACTATCCCCAAAATAAGTGATAACCATAGCTAGCTTCATGTCAAGACCGTACATGAGCTAAATCCCACAAGCAAGCGATCAGAAATCCAAGCTAAGCTCCACTATTCCCTCCCTGAGAACCTGGGGGGGGAAACGGAAGAAAAGAGGCGAAAGAAAACAGGTCAGTCAAAAAGACTGAGTAAGCCCTACTACAATCAATGTAAACTGATAAATTTAACTGGCATGAGAAGTAGGTATGATCATAAGGATAACAACATACTATCATGATGATCAACCAACAAGGTAGATAAAGGTGTCATCGCATAATCAGGTTTAAGGTTTTGCACCACAGGTGTACTAGCAAACTAACATGACCTGAATAAACAAGTATTGATCCCTTGGCCCAAGCTTTGGCCCAATAACATGAAGTGACCCTCATACGAGGTCCAATGACATGAAGTGACCCTAACACAAGGTCCAACCAAACGGTCTAGTCGATCGGCTCCCTATAAGCCTAACTCGTCACGTGTTGGTGTCAATACGGCCCAAACATAATTGTAGTCGAACTGTGCCGGGTCCACCCTTCGGGTGTATCAAGCCCTAGGGTGTCAACCCCTGGACACCATAAACATGAGTGCACAGTCTCGATCTACTGGTACCCGTGCATGTTTTCTCCGGCTACGGACTATGTGCACGACCAGAGTCCGCCCGGAACTACACCGGCGTACCACCCTGCCGTCGTTTTTGGTCGCTTACCTCCAGCCCAGTAATCGTGCCCCCTCCCTAGCCTAGTCCCTAGGGTCTTAATGATACAAACTTGGGATTACTGCTGGAGTGGGCCCCCCATTGCTAGGATTTTCTAGTGGGTTAAGTACGGTTTAACCCTCTTGCTAATCATGGATTAACTTGGTTAAGTGTAACAATGAGTTCACGACTTAACCCAGATTAATCTACCAAGCCCAAATTGGTTAAGTATTAAGTGGACCATGACTTAACCCTAATCATGAGGCATTAATTAATTAATGCGCCTTAACCTCTCACATTAGACTTTGTTGCGGTTACTAGTTAAGCCGGTCGGTTCCGGGTAGCTTTACACCACAACTTGGTCTAACCTCGGGTTCAAGGTACCACATGACCAACTTCTCACATTGGGTCCTATTGTTTGTAGCAACTAGTTAAGCCGGTCGGTTCCGGGTAGGTTTACGCTACAAACTCAACCCAACCTCGAGTTGGTCACACTTATATTTTCTAAGTGTCATGTCCATCGTGTTTCCAAAACACATTACAAGTTTTCAAGCAATTGGGTAGACCTAACTTAATAGGTAAATTCCCAATGGGTAGACCTAACTTAATAGGTAAATTCCCAAGCTTATGTTTTTATGTCTTTTAAGTTTACCCAACCCCAAACGCAATCCCATCGCTTACATATCGCAATAGCGCATAAATGATAGAAAGAGGGAACTTGGCATAATCATGACATAAAAGTGTTGAAGCCACAAGTTTAACATGGTGACATATTAAATGTACATATGTTCATATACTTGCATATTACATTTTTAGGCCTCAAAAGCATGCATAAAACCAAACTTAGCATATTGGTGATACATGGTGCTAAATGACATGTAAAAATGGCCATAAGCTCGCATTTAGCCTTACATGCAAGTTATCATAAGAGATATGATGACTTACATGTTGCCAAAATGCAACCTTTAGCATAAAGCTTGAAGCTTTATGTTCATATACTCAAGATAAGCTTGCATAACATGATAACATGAACAAAATGATCACCCCAAACTTGCATAACATACATGGCAAACTTGCATATCATAACATAGCAAACTTGCATAACATAACATGGCAAACTTGCATATAAACTTGCATATCATAACATGATAAACTTGCATATCATAACATGGCAAACTTGCATATAAACTTGCATATCATAACATAATAAACTTGCATATCATACATTTAACTTTAGAGTTTAAGTATGAAAGTAGAATAGGGCTTACAATGCTTATGAGGACTCAAGTGAGTATAGCAAATATAAGAAAGCCCTTATGCAATCAAATAGACCCCAAAATGCAAGCTTTAATAGAAAAACCCTTAAGCCAAAGTGATCAAAACCCTTGCTTTATGATGCAAATATAGAAACTTGACTTGAATGCAAGCTAATGATGCTCATACAAGCTTGAAAACACTTGTATGCATGGAAAATCTCATAAAAATTTATTTAGGAATTTTACGAAGAGAGTGGAGGCCATGAGAGGATTGATTTTGCCATAGTTTAGTTGTATGAATGAATAATGATGATTTAGGGTTAGGTTAGGGCCTTATTTATAGAGATTAGGACTAGTTTCAACCTTAGGATTAAACCCTAGTTCCAATCTCAGCCCTCAAAACCGAATCTGGCCCCCAAGCTCAACACAGACCCAAAATGGTGCACCAGGCAACACTGCCCGGCTGGACCAAGTCGACAGCCAAGTCGACAGGGCTGTCGACTTGGGCCAACCAAGTCGACTCCCAAGTCGACAGGGCTGTCGACTTGGGTACTTTGGCGGGAATTTTCCCGCCTGCGCCTGCTGCCCTAAATTCCCAAATTCAAACTTGAATTTGAAATCTGTTTTTACTTGGAAATTTTCTGAAAACTTCATTGGGCCTTAATCGGGTCATACGGACTCCGATTTTCAAAAACTCGGACTCTATTTCGCGTATTTTTCCGAGACGAACGCAACGGCAAAGCCCGTTTCCCTTGATTCAGATTTTAGAATTAAATTCTGCCTCGATTTACATCATTACAGGTTATTGAAAATACGGGTTGTTACACTTAGTATAACACGAGGAGGAGCGAACGATCTTAAAGAAGGCTCCAACGAATTGGGTTACGAAGCCCGAGGCTTCGAGGGGACGTGAGGGTACTCTTGGTATCCCTCTGTGAGGCAGCAGATGATCCTCCTGGGCTCACAGAGGTTAAGGTCTGCGTTAGAAGAACCAAGGGTATGCCTTGGTTGTAATATAAGGCAACCTAAAGATTAGGATGGACCAGCGTGATTCGGCGAGGCCAGTAGCCCTGTGATAGCAACTCATCGTCTACCTACCATCTTGAGTCAGACGAGATACGTAAAGAGGAAAGGCGGAGAACTCCAAAAGACCATATACTTGCTATCTAGTTATGGGTGAGGATGGCCATAAGACAGTGGGGCATAGGGGGCATGCGTATAGTTCTCAATTTTTCAAGGGTGGCCTTTCATTAGTTGAGGGAGGGGTCAGGTGGGACCATAGCCACTGGAAAAACAGACCTTAGCATCTGCATCGGCAGATATCTGAAAGCTCCCGACCGAGTTCCGTGTTTCTAGAATAGCCCTGCCACGGGACTAGGGTCGCACATTTCAGGACATGTGCATCTAGACAGCGATAAATGATTCACGACACATATGTGGGGAAAGTCTAGGAACATATACCACTCTAGGTAGTGCGTCCTAGACTAGGGGCATCGTTCGACAGGTAGCATAATCCTAGTTGGACCTAGGTGGCATAAATCCTAAATCCGAGAAGTATTAGATAAGTCGCATAAACCCTAGTTGAATCTAGGAAGCGCTCGATAAGAAAACCCTAGATTAGATCTAGGTAATAAATAATAGATGTACACCTAAAGGCAACCGCAATTATAGGGATTGGGATCACGTTATCATTTTAGACATTACAAGTTGGGATACAAGTTAGGTGGTGCAGAGACATAGAAACCATAATAAAAGGTTAATAGCGAAGCGGAGAAAGTATTAAAGCATATCCAATTTATCTTGTCTTAGCATATCCTGTGTTAATCTTATCCTATCTTGTTGGCCCTATCATCATGGTATTGTCTTGTATTCAGTTAATTCATGTCGTTTTGTTTTTCCTTGTTCACATGCTAGAAGTAACTGAACTTACCAGACTTTATGTCTGACCCAGTTTTTCTTTCGTCTTCTTTTCTTCCGTTCCCCCCCCCCCCCAGGTAGTTAAGGAGGTAATAGTATAGCTCAGGTTAGATTGGACCGTCACTCTTCCCAAGCTCGAACATTCTTTGACAAAGTGCTTTGGACTCTCTTTTTCTACTGCTATGGCTGGCTTATGCTACATTGGGGAATATAAATGTTATTTTATGCTTCTTTATTTTGTAAGACAGATGATACTCTGATATTGGAAAACAATTGTTGTACAAACTATTTTATCAATAAAGTAAAGTTTTATTTTCCGCTATTTTAATTTTGTCTGTCTTGTAATTTATCTGCATCTTTTACCCTAAATGCTCCACAGAACTTAGTGCATTCCCTTTGTGAGTGACACTAAAGGATGTGGGGTGTTACAAGATCTCTTGAGAGCTTGCATATTAGATTTTGGAGGGTCATGGGATGACCATTTGCATCTAGTGGAGTTCGCATATAATAACAGTTATCAATCCAATATTGGTATGGCTCCATTTGAAGCTTTGTACGGAAGACCGTGCAACTCACCATCATGTTGGTTAGAAACCGGTGAGAAGTTTGTGCTTGGGCCAGATGTGATAAGAGAAACTTCAGACAAGATTAAGGTTATCCAATAGCGAATGAAGGCTACCCAAGATAGGCAGAAGAATTATGTTGATAAGAGGAAAAGAGATTTAAAATTCTCCATTGGTGACTTAGTGTTTGTCAAGATTTCTTCGGTAAAAAGCGTGATTCGATTTGGCAGGAAAGGCAAGTTAGCACCAAGATTTGTTGGACCATTCCCAGTTCTCGAACAAGTTGGGAATTTGGCATATAAAGTTGAGTTGCCATACAAGATGGCGGGAGTTCATAACATGTTTCATGTTACCCAGTTAAGGAAATTCGTACATGACCCCGATGTGGCTATTTCACCTGATCAGTTGGATGATATCGAAGTAGAACCCGAGGCGACTGGGAACCGCAAGCCAATTCGTATTGTCGAGTACAATACGATGCAACTTCGAAGGAAGGCGGTGAAACTAGTCACAGTGGGGCGAGAATGAGAGTGGTTGTACTTGGGAAATAGAGGAGAGCATGCTAGGGTAGGCTTGTTGTGCTTGTTGTGTATGTTTGATTGTTGTGAATGAATGACAGGCATGCAGAACACCTTTATATGTTTTGGTTAAGGAATTTCGGGGGCGAAATTTCTTGGGGGGAGGGGGGAAGAGTGTAACGACCCGCATTCTATGCATCGGAGGATCGTAGAATATTTATTTTATTTTCATATGAGGTCGTATAGTTGTGTAACTTTGGGGAACGACTATTGGGGTCATTTCCCATGTTCACGATTTTTGCCGATTTTTAAATGATCGTTTTGCCCCTAGTTGATCTTTTTTTTGGCTATAACTTTTGATTGGTAAAGAGTTTTGACATGAAACCACTTCCATTGGATCCGGATGATGGTTTACCTTTCCGTAGATTGGTCACACTTGTCAAACGGACTTACTGTGAGACATGCCTGAATTAAGGTTTAGAAGGTGAAAAACAGCTTAATTGGGCTTAACCAGGTGATTAACAGCTAGGCCCATTGGGGGATTTCGGGATTAGAGCTATATGAGGGCTGATTAGGGTTAGAGAAACATTCTCTTTTTCATTTTCCAGCCGCCACTTACCTCTCTTCAACCCTAACAATGACCTCCAACTCCTAAAACGCCTTCTAATCACCGTTTAATCTAGCATTAGCCTAATCTACATCAAATCAAGGCAAATTAGCATCAAGTTTGGGATAGAGCTGCTGGAACATACAGAGATTCGACCTATATCAGAGATACTTTCAGATCCATAAGTAATTTGGGGCTAAGGTGAGTGATTTGCATTGTTTTTCACTAATTACGGCTAATTAGGGTGATTAGTGATAATTAGCGAAATTATGGCTCAGAAAAAACTGGATAATTTGTAAAATTCTAAAATATTATTTTAGGGCTCTGAAAAAAATTTGGGCTAATTTGGATAAGTTTTGCTAATTGTATGCTTAAACATGATTAAGGGGAATTAAGGGAAAAACATGGGTTTTGGGTATGTTTGATCTATGTAAACATATTAAATCGTTGTTTTGGTGTTTATGATTGATTTCATATGTTTCTATGATTGTACGGTATGCTTTGTGATTGATTAGAAAAGTTAGAATGGTCGAAAATGCCGTCGTATGGCGTAAAACAGTCGCTGGAAAAATTATAGGAAACGGTGCAGGGATCGGATGGATCGCCCTCCCTCCCCCTCCCCCCACTCGCGAAGCATGTATCATGACCCGAGGGAAGCATCATTCTCCGAACCAACCTGCCTGCACAGGCCAAGGGAGTTCAACCCGAACCGAAGCACGATCACGAGTCCGAACCGAACCAGGGAGCCTTCCACGAGCGACATGAGGACTACAAACCGGAGTATGTGCATGAACCAACCCGATGCCCTAGAGGAGACATCACGAACCGAACCAACCTGGGGAGGAACGCAAGACCTGACCCGAACGGGGTTGATGTCCATGGACTGAATGAGGAGAAGAGGACCGATACAAATGGGAGCTTGTTTCCAAACCGATCCAGAGGAGACCAAAACCCGAGATGCAAAGGTAGTCCAAATGGGAAGTAGAACTTAGGATTCAGATGGGAACCAAAGAGTTGACTTCATGATTGGACTTTGCTGCAGGACATGTGCTAAGGGGTTATCGACGTCCATAACTTTGGTTCACCACCAAGACGGATATTAGGCTGCGGATTAGTGCAGTGGGGTAGTTATTACTCCATGAGGCAGAGTGATCGTAGCATGGCTATGAGCCAGTGCAGTAGAGTCATCATGACTTCATGGGGCAGAGTGGACATAGCAAGGGGTTAGTGGCTATGGATTAGTGCAGTGGAGCCATCATGACTCCATGGGGAAGAGTGATCATAACAAAGGATTTATGTGGTCAAAGCAGTGGATATCGTATGCTTTACGCATTGAGTGAGAGACGTGAGGATGGTTGCTATACTTGATTGTTTGATATCACTATGACATGCACACCCCTCCCCTGTATCTTTACACCATATGTAAGTGCTACCTCAGAGTATCGTACATCCTATTGTGCTAACTCTTTGGTTGCAGGTCCAGGTTCAGGTATGGTTATGTATACCTGTTATTGTTCTGTTTTGCTGCTTATCGCTCATACCAGACTTTTGTCTGACCCAGAGTTTTATGTCTCTTCTTATTACTCTGGGTGCTCTTAAACGGGCGGAACGGAGACAGGTTAGGTGGTATGCATGCGTAGCTGTACCAGAGACGAGCAGGAGGCTTCCACGTATTCTCCTCGTGTAGCTGCCGGTCACTACTTTGGGCATTAGTAGTGTACCTTTCTTATTTTGCTTTAGAGACAGTATATTGGAATTGAAAGAAGCTGTATTTTTAATTTCCGCTGCTATAATGATTATGGTTTAGTTTCCAGCTTATGCATTGTCTCGTCTGTTTTATTTCAAGTTTGTTATTATTATATTTTATTCCATGCACTGTGAGACATTCTACAGGTTCCTTGTTAGTTCAAATTCCTTTCTTTTCCTTTCTTTAACGACCGTTCCATGCTGGTTGGACATCGTCACAGCGCACTTTCATTGGAAATATCGGCTGGTGCGGGGAGGGTCGTCATAGGTCATGATCAGGTGTAGTAGACTGAGGAGGCCAGAATGGAGGGCGAAGTCGTGGCGGTTATAGGGTTTTACGGTCTATCGACGTTGACTGGGAAGGGGTTCTTATGGCGAAGGTCAATGGAGATAGTGCGTCGCGGAGGTATATTCAGATCGACAACTGGTGGAGATATTGATGTGCGACAGTCGGATTCAGATATCGAGTAAGGTGAGGAACCTGAAAATGGGAAGCAGCATTCGTGTTGAGGGGTCATTCCTGAAAAACGAAGTGGGAAGTTAGGCATATATAATTGGACATGGGGATTATTTTTAAAATAAAATACGAGGCACGTTTTGTTTCATGCAGAAGGGAATGTTTAGCAACAGCATGGAGTTTAGAACGAGGTGCAGAACAAGGTATAAACGAAGGAGCAGGGAAGTTTATTTCGATTAGCATATGGGTTATAACGTGAAGGATTGGCCTGCTTAAAAAAATGACTGAAAGGAAATGCTCGAATCTGTAAGGAGGGCAGTAAAAAACGTGGTGCGGGTTTTGAGAAGAAAGGATTGGGGATGATGGGTTAAAAACGTGGTATCCTTTAGAGATCTGGCAACGTGATTTTGTGTGTGAACCAAGAAAAAGCCAATACATG
Organism: Allium sativum; assembly: GCA_030737875.1. Taxonomy (NCBI): domain Eukaryota; kingdom Viridiplantae; phylum Streptophyta; class Magnoliopsida; order Asparagales; family Amaryllidaceae; genus Allium; species Allium sativum. The sequence goes on along the minus strand of CM060909.1, from coordinate 267,995,500 downwards.
GACAAGTAAACAAAGCCAATGCGTGAAATTTTCGAGATAATACAAGGGACGACGATTGTATTTCAAAATGAAGATGGGTAGAATTGAACAAGACAACAGTCATGTTTCTCAAATCAAAATAACCGCCGATGGTATAAAACGTATATACATATTATAATTTAGTAATTAAGTTTTAGTTAGAAGAAAATAATTATTTAATTAAATGATTTATTAGTTAAATTTAGATATATATTAAAGTATGTATAACGTGTGCATCTGTTAACAGAATGGAGCGAAATAAATTGCAATGAGAACATGGTGACGAGCAGAACATCCTAGAATAGTTTGAACAGAAATGTAGCTGACTGGGAATTTACATTTAAATTAAACACTGTTTAATTTAACGGTAATCAAACCGCTAAAGCGATAAAATGGAAATCAAAGTGAGTTAACTCACTCAGTTTTTACACACTTATATTTTATATAAGTCGGGATTTATTTTGTGTGCTACGGTTGATGATTGTAGCTGTGTGCTAAATATTATTTATATATTTGATGAATTGGTTGATTTAACGTTCGTTTGTTTTTAAACTAAATCTGATCTTTATTTAAACGATTATTTCCAAACAAGGTAACTTACCTTGTCGATTACGTTTATAGAAATATAAATGTATTAAATTAAAATATGGATGCTTGGATTATTGTTATTTATTCACTGTTGAATATTATATATGTTTATTGAATTGAATAATGTTATTTGAGGTAATGTATTTGGATGTAGGGAAAAGGGGTTGGAGGGATCCAACTGGATTCCTCAAATTTATTGGTTATTTTCATAATACCACTATATGAATTGTTGACCAACCTGATTAGACGATTGATTTGTTATTGATTATTGAATCATAATTCAACGTTTGTTATGATATTAACTAATGGGTAATGTTGGTTGAGTAATAGGAGGCAGATGGCTTAAAAATCAATCGTTTTAAAAAAGGATTTACTGTTAGGAATTTATTTTATAACTAAAGATAGATTTTTAAATCTATAAATTTGAATAAAAGTTATTAAAAGGAAATAATTATTTATTATTTATTATTCAAGTTTATAAGTAATTATTAAATGGTTTTATAAATAAAATCCTTATGTTAGATTAAAATTTTCAAGCAGATGAGCAGAAATTAACCTCAGGGTTAAGAATTGGATCAATTATTCCTAAGAAATAATTAAACGAAGTTACTTAAATTAATTATATTATTAATTAATTTAAAGGAGGAATTATTTGGAATTGGTTAAAGGAATAATCGTATTTTGAGTTGACCAAGTCAAGCGTTTTAACCGAAATTGATTATTATAGTGGTTTGTCGTCAATTAACCACGAAATAGTTTAATGGATTTCGGTTTGATTTTTAATAAAATTTTGAAAAGGAATTTACTATTTTTTTGGTAAATGACATTTAATTACTTCTACAGTAGTTAATGATGGGATAAATTACTGTTCTAATGATTAATAATTTAAGAGATTATTATTTAAATGAAATTTATCATTTAAAATAATCAAGTTTGAAATGAATATAATTAAATTGTGAGAAGAGGTTATGAATGGGTTTATATTATTTTTACTTAACATTTAAATTAAGTAAATGAAATCGTGATAGGAAGGGGTTTATATTAAACAAGATATTTTATAAATAAGGTTTATAAAAAGGGATGTAAAGTTAAAACATTGATTTTGAATTGGCGATACTTAATTAAGTTAAATAAATGGACAACAATGAGATTTTCAGAAAGGAAAGTTGATTGGAAAAAGGGATTTGTAATTGGTTTTGGTAATAGGAGTTGGTGATGGATGTGTAATAAAAATTCTGTTTAGGAGAAAAATTATTTAAATGAGTTGAAAGTTAAAAATGTGATGTTTAGTAAGAAATTATTTAATCGACGAATTAAGTAATATTAGTTATATTTAAAAAGGAGATTTCCAAAAAGATAAGAAGGGTTATAAAGCTATATTTTTAATAAAATAGTTAAATGGGATGTGTTTTGATATTAGAATGAATATCGTTTTTTGAATTACAACTTGTTTTTATCTTAAGAGAAGAACGTTGTTGATCATGGTTTGAGAGGTAATTAAAATACCTCAACTTGAACGACTTCAGGATTATCCAAGGATGATATTAGTTGTTAAGGGTAATAATATTAGAACAAAATTATTATTTCCGTAAGAGAAATAATAATGCAACATTAATTAAAAAGATTTGAGAATGTATAATAAGATTTCCGAAATAAAAAGGATTTGAGAATATATATATATATATATATCTAAAGTAAGGGAAATAATAAAGGTTTGAGAATATGAGATGATGTTTCTACAGAAAAAGGAAATAAAAGGACTCGAGAATATATATGATGAGATTTTCAAATAACGAAAACAAAAGGAAATTGCGTGTAAATATAACGATATTTTCCAAATAAAAAGGAAAAGAGAAGTTATGGTTTGAAATAGGTTTTCTATAAGAATAAGAGTTGGGTATTGTTTTCAAATAAAGAAATAAAAGAGATTTCGTAACATTGTTTTACGAATAATAAGTTAAACCGATTTCCCAGTTATATATAATGAGTAATGCTATAATAAATGTTTTGCAAATGATGATCAAATGGAATATTGGATATTGTTATTATATATTTTTCTAATTATTAAAATGCAAGGGTCTTGCGAATATTAGTAAGGAGTGAAATGTTATTTCCAACTATTAGATTATTTATATTAACAATTTGTTAAATATTTTTAACTAAAGAAGCCAAGTGATGCAGAATACTGAACCAGTAAATCTATTTTTATTTTTATGATTGAATGGTTGTTTATTTGATAGTTAAATAACCGACAGTCAAATCTGACGTATACCGTTGTTGGTATGGAAAGACCGGGATCGAACTTATATTTGAAAACCATTCCGACTAGCAAATACGAAATGTTGAAGATTTCAAATACTGATCAAGGTGGAGCAAATTGAAGACCATGGATCTTCATAAAACGGTAGAATTACTTAAAATCTTTGGTTTAGCGGTCGGAGATATATTGTAATCCTATCGTGGTTGAAATATACGGATTGCAATGACTACTCTCTACTGATCTATAGGGTGATTCCTAGGATGTGGTAGGAGGGTACCATCGGTTCATCCTGTTCCTGGATGACTTGTATGGACGAATGTATGACAGAGTATTTCTTAAGAGTCACGTACATTGATTTTTAAAAATGTAATTCTATTGGTGGTGCTAACACACATAATATTCTTGTGGACGTCCATTAGTGATTTGATGGATCTGACAATGTGGCATTCAAAGTGAACAGTAGTGTGGTGTTCTAAAGGTAGTGTTAAACCTCAAGCCTCTACAACCAGGAAATGGTATAAAATCAGGTGGGCCGCATGGCTAAGTGGGTCGCCCCCAAGTAGGGTGTATAATCACCTATCTAAAAAAAATCCATTTCATTCTTTAATCTGTTTCGATGTTGTCCCTTATCGGGAAACGATGGGTCTCACCCTATCGTTGGTGATATACATTCGATACACTGAAGCAAAGTGAGTGGTCGGTCATATTTAGCTTGGGTTGCAAGATGTCTAACCCACACGGGACGATCGCTAAAGGAAGGAAAGAAGGGAATTTGAACTAGCAAGGAAGCTGTAGAATGTCTCACAGCGCATGGAATAAAATATAATAATAACATACTTGACATAAAACAGGAGAGACAGTGCATAAACTGAAAACTATACCATCATAGCAGCAGAAAATCCAAATACAGCTTATGTTTCACATCAACGTTATTACAACTTTAAAAAAAACAATCTCTAAAGCAAAACAAGGAAGGTACACTACTAATGCCCAAAGTAGTGACCAGAAGCGACACAGGGAGAATATATAGAGAATAGTACGTGTAAGCCTCATGCTCGTCTCCGGACAACTACTCGTGCACAACCAGTTAACCTATCTTTAGTCTGCCTGTTTAAGAGCACCCAGAGTAATAAGAAGAGACATAAAACTCTAGGTCAGACAAAAGTATGGTATGAGCGATAAGTAGCAAAACAGAACAATAACAAGTATACTAAACTGTAACAACTCGGAAAATCAGAGCCAATTTTAAAAATTTATTTTAAGGAAATTTTGTTAGAAAATGTGTCAGAATTTAAAATTTTCACTTTTTTAATTAAATAAAAAATAATTTTAACGTAGCAATCATTTGTTTATTTATTTATTCATGCGCAAGAAACATTATTGTCATTGCCTTCTTTCATTATATATATATATATATCATGAAATGCTCAGCAAAATTTACTTGTTTTAACACGTACATACATGTATGCATAAATTTCTATTCACCTGTTGTCTTTCTATCTATTTATTTGGTTTTACACGTATACTACATACATGCATGGAAATATGACAATAAATTTTGTGTATTAATTGTAACTTATTTCCAATTTATCACCTATGAATTAAATAGCCATTGGTTTCCCACGCTAGTCAATTAATCTATTGCAATCATTTTTTTTTTTAAATTAGTTAACATTCAATGTATTTCTCTAATTACCATTCTTAATTGATGTTATCATTTACCTTACAATTTATACAAACATAATTTCCAAATATTACAACATAATGAAAAATACACATTAATTCATATATATATATATATATATATATATCTTAAGCATTAATTTTATTCCGTTATTCTCTGTATCTATGTGATTTACTTTAAGATTTCGGAATAGAGAAATGTTGATTTTTACTTTAATATATCTTCATATAAGTACATATAATACTTAATTTATAGTATTCATTAGTCTAGAAGCAAATCTAGGCTTAAATGAAAAAAAAGATGTAAATTTAGAATGGTAAACTAGGAAGAGAATTTACAGTAATTATGTTTAGACTCATAAAGCAAAGCATTATAACATAAAATTGGAAAACATAAAATATTTTAGTTAGTTATGTAACACACCGCATTTTAAGCAACAAAATTATTAGAACCATGGGAGTAATGTGCGTTTGAAATTGGAAACGTTACAATGGAATATACAGAATTAAATAAAAAGAAACAGAAGAAGGAAAGAAAGTTAATAAATGGTATTTTATAAAATAATCGGAAAGTATACACATACATTAAAAATTTTTAAAAGAAAAAAATAATAATGAGCGTTTGAATTTGAAAGTAATGGAAGATTATTAACATTAACATATTAGCAAACTTCATTTAATAAAATAGGAAAACAAATGTGTGTGATAAAAAGGGATTAAATCAAGAAAGGGAAATAACTAATATTAAAACAACAATATTTCCTTTAAATTACCAATGCATGTCAATTAAGGACTTTTTAGTGAATTAACGAATATTATATTACAAATATAATCCTAAATTATCCTAAACCCTAATGTCTAAACATCAGCCGCCATCTTTGAAGAAAACAACGGCTATAAAACACCGAACCTTCTTCCATTCGATCTCCCTCTTCACTTAATAAAAAATCAACACTTCCAAAGCAAAATGAAAGAGGGCAATGAAATCGATCTTTTCAACGATGAAGATCTGCTAATACTTGCCGAGGAGACTAGAATCCTGCTTGAAACAACGGCATTTCGCGTGGGTTTTCTGTCCAAATGGGACCCGCGAGATGGCGAGCGTGGCCAGCACAGGGATGGAGACTCGAGGCTTGGCGGCGTGGAGCTGTCAGATCGGAGAACGATGCATCCAGGAGCCGTGCGGTTGGAGGTTTCAAGGTTGAGCACGATGGGTTCCTGCGTTTCGATGAAGAAGATGGAGTAGCAGAAAGTAACAGCCGTGTTTTAGGTTAATGTAATTAATATATTAAATTAATTAATGAATTTATTTAATGTAATTAACATTCAAACACTTGTATCTTTGTCAAACGGATTCAGAATTCAGTGATCCCAGTTGCGTTGGAATTGTCTTGCCGAACTCTACAACATGGAAATGATTAAAGCTGAAACGGAGGCAGTTGAAAATTCAGACAAATCAAAGTGAGAATTCTTACTTTTAAATAATTAAATAATTTAATTATTTTTCACGATTGTTGAATCATTGTATGTACGTAAATAGTATAGATCTGCGTTGTGGTAATTTAGGATTTTCTATTTATTTATTGCTGTGAATGTTTGTTCATCCGTTGAGAATCTCATTTTATTGAGATTTATATATTCATTAAATTTGTGGATTCAAAGTTTATAATTGAGTTAATTAGAAATAGTTAAAACCCAAATCACCTCATTTTGTTTATGTGACTTGTTCAGATTCACATTTTTATGTGAAGTTAACATGGTAAATAAATAGAACAAACATGAGATATATTTTTACATTCCTTGTGTAAATAAAAGAACAAATTTAGCGATGCCAATTTATTTACATTCTTGTGTAGATAAAAAGAACACCTTTATAGTGAATACCTTTATTTACATCCTTGTGTAAATAAAAAGAATATCTTTATAACGAACACATTTATTTATATTGTATGTAAATAGGACATGGAATGAAAGAACACATTTATTTACATTTTTTGTAAATAAGATATATAAATAAGAAAAAGAAAAAGAGGCATTTATTTACATTTAGTGTAAAAAAAAGGTAAAAGAAGAATTGGACAATGGAATAAAAATTACATTTTTATGTAATTTAAAAAGATAGAAATTTGCACTGTAATGTAAGTTACATTTTAAATGTAATTAGGAAGAAGAATTTGACGTTGTAATCAAAATGACATTTTTAATGTAATTTAAAAGATAGAATTTTTCACCGTATTGTTAATCACATTTTTTTAATGTAATTAATAAGGGGATTTTACATTGTAATTAAAAGATAGAAATTTTACATTGTAATTGCATTCACATTGTAATTAAAAAGGAGATTTTGACATTGTAACGTAAATTACATTTTAATGTAAATAAAAGAAATAAAAGAACAAATTTAGCAATGAAACTTTATTACATTTTTCTATGTAAATAAAAAGTACAAAGTTAGCGATGAAACTTTATTTACATTTTTCTATGTGAATAAATGAACTGATTTAGCGATGGAATTTTATTTACATTTCTTATGTGCATAAAATGAACAAATTTAGCGATGAAATTTTATTTACATTTCCTATGTGAATAAAAAGAACAAATTTTGCAATAACATTGTGTTTATATTTTCTGTATAGAAAAAAAAGACTTTATTTACATTTAGGGTAAATAAATATTTATATAAAAAAGGCAAACATTTATTTACATGTAGTGTAAATAAATATGTAAACAGAAAAGTAAACATTTATTTACATGTAGTGTAAATGAATATGTAAATAGAAAGGTAAACATTTATTTACATGTAGTGTAAATAAATAAATAAATAGAAAAAGAAACATTTATTTACATGTAGGTAAATAAACAAGAGAAAAAAAACTTTATTTACATTTAGTGTAAATAAATTTGTATAGAAAAAGATCACATTCATTTACATTAGCGTAAATAAGTAAAAAGGAAAAGATCGTATTTATTTACATTTAGTGTAAATGAACATGAAAAGGAAGAAATAAGACACTTATTTAAAATTAGAGTAAATAAGTAAAAAGGAAAAGAATATTTCATTTACATTTAGATGCAAATAAAACATCATAAGAAATTACACTTTTTATTTGCAAATTAGTTACAAACAAAAGACGTGAATATGTAAAGCATATTTTTATTCATATTTTAGATGTGAATAAAAATATGAAAATAAAAAGTACATTTTTATTTGCATTTCGTATGTAAATAAAAACACCGTTTTAAAAAGTACATTTTTATTTGCAAACTAGTTGCAAATAAAAACATGAATTTAAGAATGTACACTTCTATTTGTGATTTAGTTACGAATGAAAAATATGACATTGGAAAATATATTCTTATTCACATTTTAGATGTGAATAAAAACATGAATTTTAAAAGGTACATTTTATTTATAATTTAGATATAAATTAAGAATAGTGATATTTTTATCGTCATTTTAGATCCGATAAAAAGAGTGAATTTAAAAGTGATATTTTTATCGTCATTTTAGATGCGATAAAAAGAGTGAATTTAAAAGTGATATTTTTATCGTCATTTTAGGTGCGATAGAAAGGATAGATTATAATAGTTGAAATTGCCAAATGTTTTATATTTACATATATATATATAATTAAATGAAACGCGCGCGGTAGTTCGCGTATCGGCAATCATAACTTTAAACGATCATACAGAAAGATCCGACTGTTGGATTTTCCCAAAACTGGAACCGTTAGGACCGCTTCGGGAAAACCTTTCCAACGATATAAATTTCGTCAAAATCCGACGGTTAGATTTCAAGATATGTGTAAATCAAAATTTGGTAGAAATAGCGCTGGGGTAGCCCACTGACCCGAAGCGTCGTTTTATTGTTTTGAGCTACGTTTAAATAAATAAAAATAGCGATAGATCCTTATAAATAAATATTAAAGAGATGAAATAATTTAAATGATAATTATGCGATAATTATTTGAAAAGACCGAGTTCAACTCATTTCAAATAATTACACGACGATTAAATAAAAGATGTTGAAGACGACGAATGAAGACCGGCGATCTTCACATCGAATGGACGACGACTACTGATGCCTTGGACTGACTTTCTCCCAGGACGGGGTTGAAGCAGTAGTTGTCCGGAAGTATGTGTTGATTGTCCGGATAAGCGAGAACCTCTCAGGTGTCTCCGGTTTCGTTCAAACCAAGAACGGACTTGGAAATGGATGCGTGTCTGGCATTGGAATTCATTTCATGTAATTAAATCTATTTGTATTAATATATGTCTGTTTGGTGGTGGAGAATTTATTCTCTTCTTAACACCCTGGTATATAGTAATAGTTGTCGATCGCATGGCATAAATTGTCAATGTGGCACGCCAAGTTGCAGATGATCAAGGCTTTGTTGAAAAGCAGGCCTTGTGGTTGATGATCAAAGCATAGCCTGTTTAGGCGTAGCTTTGAGTATAGCATGACTTCGCGAGCCTCACACCTCGATATGTGTTGATTGTCCGGATAAGCGAGAACCTCTCAGGTGTCTCCGGTTTCGTTCAGACCAAGAACGTACTTGGAAATGGATGCGTGTCTGGCGTTGGAATTCATTTCATGTAATTAAATCTATTTGTATTAATATATGTCTGTTTGGTGGTGGAGAATTTATTCTCTTCTTAACACCCTGGTATATAGTAATAGTTGTCGATCGCATGGCATGCATTGTCAATGTGGCACGCCAAGATGCAGATGATCAAGGCTTTGTTGAAAAGCAGGCCTTGTGGTTGATGATCAAAGCATAGCCTGTTTAGGCGTAGCTTTGAGTATAGCGTGACTTCGCGAGCCTCACACCTCGATATGAGTCAAAACCGGGATATGGACTGCAGGGAGTGCATGCGTTTCTTTCTAGCTAAGGGCAGTGTTAGTGCTTAAACTGGCTGACATTTTACTTATGTGGATGATGGATTGAGGTATCTCAGATTTATAGGTTGTTAGTGGCCATATGGAGGTTCAAAGGAACCGAGAAGCGTGTGTTCAGGAATTGCCAATCCACCACCGTTAGGTGGGGACTGGCCCTGAAGATCCAAGGGTTGCCCATAGGTGTGATCCTGAGGCATTTGCAAGAGTATCTCGAATCGGAGAGGACGATCCCTGGCCTCGATTTCATGACGGAAAACCAATTTCCAATACGACATTACGGTCTTGATTCTAAACTAGTATGGCGACATAGTAGGATGGGGTACTATGCCGTCTATGAATGATACATTATGATTGAAAATGTTTTTGAAACATATATATACACTAATAATAATATCAAAATCCGTTTTTATCGTATCAAGCATCTTTTGACCATTATAAGGTAAAACTATATCCTCCGGTTTGCGTTGCATTGTGTGATGGGACTTGAGTCTTATAATGGTTTCATTTTTCTAAAAAGCATTGCGTTGTTTTAACGATTTACTTTATTTTATGCACTGGCAATCCAATGGAGTAAACCCGTTCCGCGTTAGCGGCGTGGTTATGTGATTTGCCTTATTATTAGATTAGTTAAGTTAGATTTCTATACTAGTCCCATGACTGACCTGTAGTTTGTTTCATTGGCAAACTCGGGGGCCCATCTTTTTCACACGGGCAATCGAGTAGCTTTTTGCAGATATTTATCTTTAGCAGGATCCTGGGTCGAAGCTTAAAGCTGTGTCCAGAGCATGATAGCCTTCCGCTGTATATTTATGTTTCCACTAAAGTGTATTATATTTAATGTAATATCGGTCTTCTACTGTATTTTATTTATCGTTGTACTCTGATATTCTGTACTCTGATGTTGCTTTAGTATAATGTAATAAAATTCTGTTGTTGTTGTTGTTTTAATGTGTTGTATTCCCAAAGTTAACGTATGTGGGAATTGAACGGTCTTGGTCGATTTTGTGATCGATTAGGTCTGGGCAAAAACCGTGTCGTTACAGTTGGTATCAGAGCTCAGGTTAGCTCAAATCTTTGGGATACAACTCGTTAGAACTGAACAAAAGACTCATCAGAGATTGGATTAGTAATATCCAATAAGAATACTCATTAGAGATAGGATCAGTAGTATCCTAGAATGAGAAAACTCGTTAGAGATGGGGTTAGCAATGCCCTAGAATGAGTTGAGAGTGCCAAGTTTACAAATAACGTATTTGTGATTATATATATAATCCGATCTTAGAAAATATGATCTATTTATATATATATAAGTTAAATATATTTGAAAAACTAATCAACTAATTGATTGATGACTGTGTTATGTGATTATTAGTTCAACTAATAAAATTATTGAAACCAATAAAAGAAGGAAAATTGAGTTGATAAATATAACAACTTTCAGCTCCGTTCCTTTTCGAGGACGAAAAGATTTCAAGTATGGGAGATTGTAACAACCCGGAAAATCAGAGCCAATTTTAAAAATTTATTTTAAGGAAATTTTGTTAGAAAATGTGTCAAAATTTAAAATTTTCATTTTTTTTAACTAAATAAAAATAATTTTAACGTAGCAATTATTTGTTTATTTATTTATTCATGCGCAAGGAACATTAATGTCATTGCCATCTTTCATTTTTTATATATGTATATATCATGAAATGCTCAACAAAATTGATTTGTTTTAACACGTACATAGATGTATGTATAAATTTCTATTCACCTGTTGTCTTTCTATTTATTTATTTGGTTTTACACGTATATACAATGTATACTACATACATGCATGGAAATATGACAATAATTTTTTTGTAATAATTGTAACTTATTTCCAATTTATCATCTGTGAATTAAATAGCCACTGGTTTCCCACGCTAGTCAATTAATCTATTGCAATCGTTATTTTTTTAAATTAGTTAACATTCAATGTATTTCTCTAATTACCATTCTTAATTGATGTTATCATTTACCTTACAATTTATACAAACATAATTTCCAAATATTACAACATAATGTAAAATATACATTAATTCATATATATATATATATATATATTAAGCATTAATTTTATTCCGTTATTCTCTGTATCTATGTGATTTACTTTAAGATTTCTGAAAAGAGAAATGTTGTTCTTCACTTTAATGTATCTTCATATAAGTACATATAATACTTAATTTACAGTATTCATTAGTCTAGAAGCAAATCTGGGCTTAAATGAAAAAAAAAGATGTAAATTTAGAATGGTAAACTAAGAAGAGAATTTGCAGTAATTATGTTTAGATTCATAAAGCAAAGCATTATAACATAAAATTGGAATACATAAAATATTTTAGTTAGTTATGTAACACACCGCATTTTAAGCAACAAAATTATTAAAATAACCATGGGAGTAAGGTGCGTTTGAAATTGGAAACGTTACAATGGAATATACTGAATTAAATAAAAAGAAACAGAAGAAGGAATGAAAGTTACTTAATGGTATTTAATAAAATAATCGGAAAGTATACACAAACGTTAATTTTTTTTTTAAAGAAAAAAAAACAATGAGCGTTTGAATTTGAAAGTAATGAAAGATTATTAATATTAACATATTAGCAAACTTCATTTAATAAAATAGGAAAACAAATGTGTGTGATAGAAAGGGATTAAATCAAGAAAGGAAAATAATTAATATTAAAATGACAATATTTCCTTTAAATTACCAATGCATGTCAATTAAGGACTTTTTAGTGAATTAACGAATATTATATTATAAATATAATCCTAAATTATCCTAAACCCTAATGTCTAAACACCAGCCGCCATCTTTGAAGAAAACAATGGCCATAAAGCACCGAACCTTCTTCCATTCGATCTCCCTCTTCTCTTAATAAAAAATCAACACTTCCAAAGCAAAATGAAAGATGGCAATGAAATCGATCTATTCAACGGTGAAGATTTGATAATACTTGCCGAGGATACTGGAATCCTGCTTGAAACAACGACAGTTCGTGTGGGTTTTCTGACCAAATGGGACCCGCGAGATGGCGAGCGTGGCCAGCACAGGGATGGCGACTCGAGGCTTGGTGGCTGGAGCTGTCAAATAGGAGAACGATGCATCCGAGAGCCGTGCGGTTGGAGGTTTCAAGGTTGAGCACGATGGGTTCTTGCGTTTCGATGAAGAAGATGGGGTAGCAGAAAGTAACGGTCGTGTTTTAGGTTAATGTAATTAATATATTAAATTAATTAATCAAGTTATTAATGAATTTATTTAATGTAATTAACATTCAAACACTTGTATCTTTGTCAAACGGATTCAGAATTCAGTGATTCCAGTTGCGTTGGAATTGTCTTGCCGAACTCTACAACATGGAAATGATTAAAGCTGAAATGGAGACAGTTGAAAATTCAGACAAATCAATGTGAGAATTCTTACTTTTAAATAATTAAATAATTTAATTATTTTTCATGATTGTTGAATCATTGTATGTACGTAAATAGTATAGATCTGCGTTGTGGTAATTTAAGATTTTCTATTTATTTATTGCTGTGAATGTTTGTTCATTCGTTGAGAATCTCATTTTATTGAGATTTATATATTCATTAGATTTGTGGATTCAAAGTTTATAATTGAGTTAATTAGAAATAGTTAAAACCCAAATCGGCTCATTTTGTTTATGTGACTTGTTGAGATTCACATTTTTATGTGAAGTTAACATGGTAAATAAATAGAACAAACATGAGATATATTTTTACATTCCTTGTGTAAATAAAAGAACAAATTTAGCGATGCCAATTTATTTACATTCTTGTGTAGATAAAAAGAACACCTTTATAGTGAATACCTTTATTTACATCCTTGTGTAAATAAAAATAATATCTTTATAACGAACACATTTATTTATATTGTATGTAATAGGACATGAAATGAAAGAACACATTTATTTACATTTTTTTGTAAATAAGATATATAAATAAGAAAAAGAGGCATTTATTTACATTTAGTGTAAAAAAAAGGTAAAAGAAGAATTGGACATTGGAATCAAAATTACATTTTTATGTAATTTAAAAAGATAGAAATTTGCACAGTAATGTAAGTTACATTTTTAATGTAGTTAGGAAGAAGAATTTGACGTTGTAATCAAAATTACATTTTTAATGTAATTTAAAAAGATAGAATTTTTAACTGTATTGTTAATCACATTTTTTTAATGTAATTAATAAGGGGATTTTACATTGTAATTAAAAGATAGAAATTTTACATTGTAATTACATTCACATTGTAATTAAAAAGGAGATTTTGACATTGTAACGTAAATTACATTTTAATGTAAATAAAAGAAATAAAAGAACAAATTTAGCAATGAAACTTTATTACATTTTTCTACGTAAATAAAAAGTACAAAGTTAGCGATGAAACTTTATTTACATTTTTCTATGTGAATAAATGAACTAATTTAGCGATGGAATTTTATTTACATTTCTTATGTGAATAAAATGAACAAATTTAGCGATGAAATTTTATTTACATTTCCTATGTGAATAAAAAGAACAAATTTTGCAATAACATTGTGTTTATATTTTCTGTATAGAAAAAGAAGACTTTATTTACATTTAGGGTAAATAAATATTTATATAAAAAAGGCAAACATTTATTTACATGTAGTGTAAATAAATATGTAAATAGAAAAGTAAACATTTATTTACATGTAGTGTAACTAAATATGTAAATAGAAAGGTAAACATTTATTTACATGTAGTGTAAATAAATAAATAGAAAAAGAAACATTTATTTACATTTAGGTAAATAAACAAGAGAAAAGATAAAAAAAGGAAACTCTATTTACATTTAGTGTAAATAAATTTGTATAGAAAAAGATCACATTCATTTACATTAACGTAAATAAGTAAAAAGGAAAAGATCGTATTTATTTACATTTAGTGTAAATGAACATGAAAAGGAAGAAATAAGACACTTATTTAAAATTAGAGTAAATAAGTAAAAAGGAAAAGAATATTTTATTTACATTTAGATGCAAATAAAACATCATAAGGAATTACACTTTTTATTTGCAAATTAGTTACAAACAAAAGGCGTAAATATGTAAAGTATATTTTTATTCATATTTTAGATGTGAATAAAAATATGAAAATAAAAACACCGTTTTAAAAAGTACATTTTTTAGTTGCAAACTAGTTGCAAATAAAAACATGAATTTAAGAATGTACACTTCTATTTATGATTTAGTTACAAATGAAAAATATGGCATTGGAAAATATATTCTTATTCACATTTTAGATGTGAATAAAAACATGAATTTTAAAAGGTACATTTTATTTATAATTTAGGTATAAATTAAGAATAGTGATATTTTTATCATCATTTTAGATGCGATAAAAAGAGTGAATTTAAAAGTGATATTTTTATCGTCATTTTAGATGCGATAAAAAGAGTGAATTTAAAAGTGATATTTTTATCGTCATTTTAGGTGCGATAGAAAGGATAGATTATAATAGTTGAAGTCGCCAAATGTTTTATATTTACATTTATATATATAGATATAAAATTAAATGAAACGTGCGCGGTAGTTCGCGTATCGGCAATCGTAACTTTAAACGATCATACAGAAAGATCCGACCGTTGGATTTTCCCAAAATTGGAACTGTTAGGACCGCTTCGGGAAAACCTTTCCAACGATATAAATTTCGTCAGAATCCGATGGTTAGATTTCAAGATATGTGTAAATCAAAATTTGGTAAAAACAGCGCTGGGGCAGCCCACTGATCCGAAGCGTCGTTTTATTGTTTTGAGCTACGTTTAAATAAATAAAAATAGCGATAGATCCTTATAAATAAATATTAAAGAGATGAAATGTTTAAATGATAATTATGCGATAATTATTTGAAAAGACCGAGTTCAACTCATTTCAAATAATTACACGACAATTAAATAAAAGATGTAGAAGACGGCGATTGAGGACCGGCGATTGAGGACCGGCGATCTTCACATCGAATGGACGACGACTACTGATGCCTTGGACTGACTTGCTCCCAGGACAGGGTTGAAGCAGTAGTTGTCCGGATGTATGTGTTGATTGTCTGGATAAGCGAGAACCTCTCAGGTGTCTCCGGTTTCGTTCAGACCCAGAACGGACTTGGAAATGGATGTGTGTCTGACGTTGGAATTCATTTCATGTAATTAAATCGATTTGTATTAATATATGTCTGTTTGGTGGTGGAGAATTTATTCTCTGCTTAACTCCCTGGTATATAGTAATAGTTGTCGATCGCATGGCGTGAATTGTCAATGTGGCATGCCAAGATGCAGATGACCAAGGCTTTGTTGAAAAGCAGGCCTTGTGGTTGATGATCAAAGCATAGCCTGTTTAGGCGTAGCTTTGAGTATAGCGTGACTTCGTGAGCATCACACCCAGGTATGAGTCAAAAAGGGGATATGGACTGCAGGGAGTGCACACGTTTCTTTCTAGTTAGGGGTAGTGTCAGTGCTTAAACTGGCTGACATTTTACTTATGTGGATGATGGATTGAGGTACCTCGGATTTATAGGTTGTTAGTGGCCATATGGAGGTTCAAAGGAACTGGGAAGCGTGTGTTCAGGAATTGCCAATCCACTACCGTTAGGTGGGGACTGGCCCTGAAGATCCAAGGGTTGCCCATAGGTGTTATCCTGAGGCATTTGCTAGAGTGTCTCGAATTGAAGAGGACAATCCCTGGCCTCGATTTCATGGAGGAAAACCAATTTCCAATACGACATTACGGTCTTGATTGTAAACTAGTATGGCGACATAGTAGGATGGGGTACTATGCCGTCTATGATTGATACATTATGATTGAAAATGTTTTTGAAACATATATATATACTAATAATAATATCAAAATCCGTTTTTATCGTATCAAGCATCTTTTGACCATTATAAGGTAAAACTCTATCCTCCGGTTTGCGTTGCATTGTGTGATGGGACTTGAGTCTTATAATGGTTTCATTTTTCTAAAAAGCATTGCGTTGTTTTAACGATTTACTTTATTTTATGCACTGGCAATCCAATGGAGTAAACCCGTTCCGCGTTAGCGGCGTGGTCCTGTGATTAGCCTTATTATTAGATTAGTTAAGTTAGATTTCTATACTAGTCCCATGACTGACCTGTAGTTTGTTTCACTGGCAAACTCGGGTGCACATCTTTTTTACACGGGCAGTCGTGTAGCTTTTTGCAGATATTTATCTTTAGCAGGATCCTGGATCGAAGCTTAAAGCTGTGTCCAGAGCATGATAGCCTTCCGCTGTATATTTATGTTTCCGCTGCAGTGTATTATATTTAATGTAATATTCGTCTTCCGCTGTATTTTATTTATTGTTGTACTCTGATATTCTGTACTCTGATGTTGCATTAGTATAATGTAATAAAAGTTTGTTGTTGTTTTAATGGGTTGTATTCCCAAAGTTAACGTATGCGGTAATTAAACGGTCTTGGTCGATTTTGCGATCGATTAGGTCTGGGCAAAACAAGTTAACGTATGCGGGAATAGTACGTGTAAGCCTCCTGCTCGTCTCCAGACAGCTACTCGTGCACAACCAGTTAACGTGTCTCTATTCTGCCCGTTTAAGAGCACCCAGAGTAATAAGAAGAGACATAAAACTCTAGGTCAGACAAAAGTATGGTATGAGCGATAAGCAGCAAAACAGAACAATAACAAGTATACTAAGCCATACCTGAACCTGGACCTGCAACCAAAGAGTTAGCACAACAAGATGTACAATACTCTAAGGTGACACTAACATATGGTGTAAAGATACGGGGGTGGGGGTGTGCATGTCATAATAATGGCAAACAATCTAGCATAGCAACCATCCTCACATCTCTCACTCAGTGCGTAAAGCATATGACATCCATGCTTTGATCACCCATATCCTTGCTATGATCACTCTGCCCCATGGAGTCATGGCGACTCCACTACACTGATCCATAGCCACTAGTCCTCTCTATGTCCACTCTGCCCCATGAAGTCATAACGACTCCATTGCACTGGCTCATAGCCACGCTACGATCACTTTGCCCCATGGAGTAATAACTACCCCCACTACACTGATCCGTAGCCTAACAATCGTCTCTTGGTGGTGAATCAAAGCTATGGACGTCGACAACTCCTTAGCACACGTCCTGCAGCAAAGCCCAACTCATGAAGTTAACTCGTTGGTTCCCAACCGGATGCTGAGTTCTACTTCCCAGTTGGACTACCTTTGCATCTCGGGTTTTGGCCTCCTCCGGATCGGTTCGGAAATAAGCTTCCATTCGGATCGGTCCTCTTCTCCTTGTTCTATCCATGGTCATCGATCCCGTTCGAGTCGTAGCTACCTCTCCAAGACAATTCGGTTCGTGACTCTCCTCCAGCTCGTGCTCCTCAGGTCGGCTCATGGGAGGCTCCAGTCAACTGCGGTTCGGTTCATTCTCCTTCCACTGGAATGGGTCGTGGGCACCCATTGGGTTCGGGTCGGGGCCCTTCATCGCTTCAGATCGTGACTCTAGGTTGTGGCTCTGCTCGCAGTGACATGACCCGAACTTCCCCGGTAAGGAAAGCCCGAATTGAATTGAGAACAAGCCACATCGGGACGCAGACAGAAGAACATTTCATTGTTAATTACAACAATTCCATCAGAATACCAGAATATTATAGAGTATGAATAAATATTACACAGAAAATATCAAAGATTTAAATTACATTTAAATACATCGCAGCGGAAAATAATGCAAAACACAACTAGAAGTAATACACGGATACAGAGCTTTCCGAGTATCGTTCCAGCTGTAAATCAGGATCCTATGAATATAAATCTGCAAAGCCAAAACCACTAGCTGCCCATGTCAAAATAAGGGCACCCAGAGTTTAGGTTAAAACAATAAACTCCAGGTCAGTCATGGGACTGGTGTGAGAACTAAAATAGTTATTTAAAGCTTTACTTTAAATCAGATATATCAAGGGACCACACCGTATAACACGGAACGGGTTTTCTCCCAAGAATACTGGTGCATATAACAAAACAGCGCAATGCTTTTTGGAAAAATGAAGCTATTATAAGATGCAGGTCCCACCACACAATGCAACACAAGCCAGAGGATAGGGTTTTCCCTTATAATAGCCAAACATGCTTGGTACGTTAAAAACAAATCATTTGATACTATTATAAGTGTATAGTGTCAAAACAATTTCAACCATAAATATCAATCATAGACGGCATGGGTACCATATATCATGTCGCCATACTAGGCTTTACAATCAAAACCGCAAAGTCACGTATTTGGAAATTGGATTTCCATCTGTGAACCAAGGCCACGGATCGTCCTCTACCGATTCGAGACAATCTAGCCTACCATATCTCAGGACCCAAACTCAGGTGGGCCCTTGGATCGTCAGGGCCGGTCCACCGATGTGGATTAAAATGCCTGAGCACTGCGTTTCCCCACCCTTTAGGGCGTAAATGAGCCAACGAATGACTCCATCGGACCTAGATCGTCCGATCAAACCGAGGCGCCTCGCAACAGCAACTACCACACAAGTGGAAAAAATACAAATGTCAGCCAGTTTAAGCACTAACACCACCGCTAGCTAGAAAGAAACGCATGCCCTCCCAGATGTCCTCTCCCATTTCTAGTTCACAACCGGGGTGTGAGGCTCACGAATCAACGCTACGCAAAGCTATGCCACACAGGTCGTGCTTTGATCATCAACCACAAGACTTTTCTTTTCAACCGAAGCCTTGATCAATTGCCACTTAGGCATGCCACACAGGCAATTCACTCCACGCGCTTGATATCCATCAATATATAACCCCTGAGTTCGTACGTCTCAGAGAAGGGCGTTAAGCAAGAGAATAAATTCTCCGCCACCAAACAGATATATATTTAATAGAAATCAATCACACAGAATAAATTCCAATGTCAGACATACAGTCCATTTACAAGTTCGTTCTGGGTCTGAACGAAACCAGAGGCACCTTGTATCTCGCATATCCATCGATCTCCAAGTACGTCTGGACGATCACCAACTGATTCCCTCCTCTTGGGTGTACAGCCCAATCAAGATCATCAGTTATCACCCAAATGATGTGAAGACCTCCGGTCTTCGACCACCGTCTTCATCCTCGACACCACGTCGAATCAGTTATTCAGAATGGGATAAACCCGGTCTTTCTGAATAACTCGCGTATATAATAAACAAGTGTTACACAAACACAACATACGCCTCATTCCAATTCAGAATATTCTTTTATTCAAGTATTCTTATACTTTGGGAAAGGTTCCCATTAATTTTATTAAAGATAAATTCTTTAAATTTATTCTTTAATCTTCTTTGAATATCAATTCAAACTAGTCGGGATTAGCGAACCACACCGCAGTAATCATTTATTTTATTTCCCAATCCCAACCTATTCATCCCATGAAGTAAAATTGGTCAAACTTCATATCTAACACCACGGTGTTATCGGTAAATTTAATTACTATTTCACGTTCAGATCTAATTAAAGATTTAACTATCGCCTGAAGCAAAACTGGTGATAATCCATCCTCGATCACTTCAATCTAATTAAAGATTCATTAAAATTCCACTTGTTTTTAATCTTCCCAATAATCACTATCAATGATTATTTAACTTGGGAAATCACCTCCTGTCTTTAACTGGGTTAAAGAACCAATGTCATTTAAAACACGGTTCACTATAAACCCAAAATCAGATTCCATTAATTATCGGGTTAAAGAACAAGTCTTATTTAAAACACCATTCACGATAAATCCAAAATTCAATTCAAATTCAATTCCAATTAAATACCATTTAATTGGTACACTTCATTAAATCTAAATAAAAAGATTTAATCTTTTCTTCAACTGGGTTTAAGAACAGCGTTAATGAAGACACCATTCACGGCAAACCCAAATCACATTTGATATCAAATACAAGGCTCTGAATAGAAAATATATCGGCTTATATTCAATATCAAATTCTACGACCAACAAATATCGTATTGGAAATAACGATATAAATATATCTTTCAAATTCCCATAACAATATCTGTATCATCACGAAATCCAACATCGAAATATTCCAAAGACAATTTCGATTCAAATCAATTCCAATTCAATTATTGGAAATTCTGGTTACTTTTAAAACCATTTCAAATCCACTATATTTATTTTAAAAATAAATAGAATTATAATTCTAGTTCAAAACTAGTTCATTTCGATAAAAATCTATTTTTATCTTTACAAATATGGAAATTTTCATTCCAATTCTTCATAAATCATTTCTTATGATTTTACACAAATTATTGGTATTTTTAATAATTTTATCAAGGCTCGTACAGTCGATTTCCATCAACGATCATCAAACTGCACTTACAACGACCTTTTCCAAATTTGATTTGGACATAATTCCAAATCCAACCGTTAGATTTCAAATCTCTAATATTCGTTAGAAAGCTCTTTTCGATACGAACCCAATGGTTCTGGTTTTAGGAGAATCCGACGGTCGGATCTCCTGTAATATCCATTCGAAGTCAATGGTCGAAATTCGCGAACTACCGCGGCGCGAGGCGTTCTATTCAGGCCATTATATATATATATATATATATATATATATATATATATATATATATATATATATTATATTTCATCGATTTCCTTTCAAAACGTATTTTATAAATCGTTTTAAATTCGTTTTCGAAACGATTTCAACTTCATATTCAATTCCGAATCAAAATTGAATATTCCACATCATCGATATACAAATGATAATATTTTCAAAACGTTATATTTTGAAATCACTTCCTTTTCTCTATTCATTATAAAAATGAATAAAATCGATATAAATATCGTTCGCGTCAAGATGACGTCAATCTAATCAACACGGCTTTTATTCAACACATGAATTTATTTTCAATTCAACACATGAATTTATTTCCAATTCAACACATGAATTTTATTTCCCATTCAACACATGAATTTATTTTCTAAATTGGAATGAGGCCCAATCAATTACCATATAATGTTAATTATATGGATTTTCTATAACACATGTATATAATATCAACGATAAATAATCAACCATCATCCAGAGTGCACCACACAACTGCATAAGCATTATACAAATAATTAACGCTTACATAGTCTGTCAAACCATCGATTGACTTACAACTAAACAATCGAGATTAGTATACGTCAAATATCATCCCAATATCCGTTTGGGATTTCAAATCAACCAACACAGATTTTTATTTGTGCAGTTGGGCGATGTGTAAAGTTTATCGACCCAATCAATATCAGTCAAATCAGTGTATATAAACAAATCGTCCAATTTGTTTATTACTATTTATTTTATGTACACGTTAAAAAATATATTTTTAACTATAAAATATTTTCCACTAAAAAAGATTTTATTCCACATCACACAATCAAATTTCACAACACATCAATCAAACAAGCAAGCCGTCCATGGTCTATGGACGACGGGTGTCAGGTGCTGCTAAGCACCGTTTGCATCCTAGTATATATTTCAACTAAAAAATAAAAATAAAAGCGAGGAATTCTCACCGACTAGCTAAACCAAACGCCACGGCTCTTCATTTGTAGAAAATCTTCATCGTGCTTCTAATGCAGTCTGTTTCACGAAGTTTACATTAAAAATCACATTTTTATAACTTCGCTATATATATATATAAAAATAACATTTTTATACCGCTACTATATAGATAAAAATTCTATTTTTATATCACTAATATATAGATAAAAATTCTATTTTTATATCGCTACTATATAGATAAAAATTCTAGTTTTATATCGCTACTATATGGATAAAAATTCTATTTTTTATATCGCTACTATATAGATAAAAATTCTATTTATATATCGCTGCAATATGGATAAAAATTCTATTTTTATATAGCTACTCATACAAAAATCGAAATTTTTATCTCGCCACAACACATATAAAAATCGTATTTTTATATTTTCTATCTTATAAAAATCATATTTTTATAATCTCTACTATATAAAAATCATATTTTTACTTCACTACTTCATATATAAAGATCAAACTTTTATCGCTACTTCATATGAATAAAAATCAAAACTTAATACGATTAAAAATCTAATCTTTTCTATGTTAAAAATCTCGACTTCATGATGTTAAAAATCTTATCTTTCCAATGTTAAAAGTATAAACTTTACAATGTTAAAAATATCGACTTTACATTAGAAAAATATAAACATTATAAAAGAAGAAAAATCGGATTTTAGATCAATAAAATAAAATAAAAAATTAAATCATAAAAACTTGCAGTGGTCAGAAAGAAAAGGGGAGGGGGTCGCGGTTTTGAATGGGGGCTGAGAAGATAGAGGAGAAGCGGAGGAGGATCATCAGAGGGCTTGGGGGGTGCGGTCCTTCAAATCAGCGTGGGAGGGTCTTCAATTAGGGCTTCCGGGGGAGGGGGGCTCGTGTGGAGGGAGGAAGAACTAGGAGGGGCGGCGGGCTTCCCAGCTGGCGGCGCCGGAGGTGCGGCACCTCTGCCGGCCGCAGCGCTGGCGGATCCAACCCCCCCTCGTTCGCGTTTCTCTTTTTTTTCTGTTTGTTCTGAACGGGTAAGAGAGGGAAGGGGTGGTTAAGTATAAATATAATTTAATTATTTTATCCTTTTAAAAGTTTATTTTCCGTTCGGACTCGAAATCAAACCCACTGACTGTCGTTCCTAGCTAATTACCCCTGTTCCGAACACAATGGGATATGTATCGCAAGCTGATTCGATCATTTCGATTAGTTTTCGTCAAAATCAAAATATAACTCTATATATTGAATTTGAGCGTACATTTCAATTTACCGGAGCCACATACGGGATCTAAAAATTCCCGAAAAAAAATTCTAGCTTCGTATTGACGATACGGTCCTAACAAAACTAATTTCGTCAAATTCCAAGAACGTTTGAAAAACGGCCCTTTTCCAGTCGATTAAAATCAACTAAAACTGGTCAAACGCGTTTTCCTTTGCCACGCTCACATATTGATTCGAAAAATTACGAATTTTGGAATCTAGCAATAATTTGACATCCCGGATCCAACAAAAGTGGTTTCGTCGAAAACCGAGGTCGTTTGCAAAATTCCCATTTTTAAGGGGCAGAATTCCATAGCGACTATTCTGGACTTTCATCTGGACGTAAGTTTTTATCTCCGCTATGAAATTTCACTTTTTCGGATTCGCTGGAAAGATATTCTCAAATAGATTCAAATATTTTTGGCTTCGCCAAAATCCGGTTTATTTTGCACCTGGTACATTCATTTGAACTTTGTAATCGAATTATCGAACTACCGCACCATTTTCAATCCCTTTTATAATTTAAAATAAATATTTATATTCTAACGACGATGCGAATAAATATATACTTTCTATTTCTGTTCAAAATAAATTTCTCGTTGTCATTATTTAAAATAATTCATTTTCAATATTCAAAATTGATCAAACTGCCAAAATAAAAATTTTTAATTGGCTCAGAATTTCCGGGTTATTGCAGTCTCCCCCACTTAAAACTTTTCATCCCCGAAAAGGAACGAAGTTGAAAGTTGTTTAATAATCAACTCAACTTCCATTATTTTCTTCACGGCTTAATTTCTTCAACTTTTCAGTTTCTAAGAACTTTTCAAATTTTTCAAAAATTTGACTAACACCCTAAATTTTCGAAAAATTTCGCCATAACCTCCGCTGCACCGGAGACTTCGGGATATTTCATATAGCCTCCCATGGCCTTCTTCAATCCAAAAGAAAAAGAAAAGGCCAAGCAGCTAGCCAATCGGCTCATAAAATCATCCAAACCCAATAAATTTGTAAACATGTACCTATTTGTCGGGCAAACAATTTTATTCTTCTGCTCTAGCCTCCTTGCTATGACCTGTTCAATGTAAGTACATGTATATGCATGCATTTTCAAACAATTTTCAGTACAGTTCAATATTCGGTTCAATTTGGCCTAAATGGTTAAAAATATCAAACCAATAAACAAACAAGACAACCATCAATCAATTAGTGGATTATCGTTTCAAATTCATAATTTTGATATATAGTCCAAAAATCAGATTTTTGATGCCAAATCACAACAATAAGCCCTATCTAGTTTTGGTTCTCACACCAGTCAATGGAAATATATAGATATCACACCTTCGATGCACGAAAATAAATACTGATAACGCTGTAGCATTATCAGAATTATCCCCGGGCAACTAGAGTGCGATTCTATATCAATCCAGAATATTTGGGACTTCGAATATACGTTCATGATGCGTATACGCGAAATCTTCATATACTACATTGTCTAACTCAATACAAATAAAATATTCAAATAGTATAAAACGACTTAAATTTCAAAACAAAATTTGTTTTCAATTTTTATATTTTTCAAAACAACACTCTTCACACTCGTTCTAGGATACTCCTGATCCTATCTCTAACGAGTCATTCTGATTGGATATTACTAATCCAATCTCTGATGAATTCTTTCGTATGGTTCCAATGCGTCTTGTTCTCCGAGCTCTGTAAACCAAAGCTCTGATACCAAGCTGACACGAACCGAACTTCCCCGGTAAGGAAAGCCCGGATTGAATTGAGAACAAGCCACATCGGAACGCAAACATAAGAACATTTCATTGTTAATTACAACAATTCCATCAGAATACAAGAATATTACAGAGTATGAATAAATATTACACAGAAAATATCAGAGATTTAAATTACATTTAAATACATCGCAGCGGAAAATAATACAAAACACAACTAGAAGTAATACACGGATACAAAGCTTTCCAAGTATCGCTCCAGCTGTAAATCAGGATCCTATGAATATAAATCTGCAAAGCCAAAACCACTAGCTGCCCGTGTCAAAATAAGGGCACCCAGAGTTTAGGTTAAAACAATAAACTCCAGGTCAGTAATGGGACTGGAGTGAGAACTAAAACGGTTATTTAAAGCTTTACTTTAAATCAGATATATCAAGGTACCACGCTGTATAACACGAAATGGGTTTCCTTCCAAGAATACCGGTGCATATAACAAAACAACGCAATGCTTTTTGGAAAAATGAAGCTATTATAAGACCCAGGTCCCATCACACAATGCAACACAAGCAAGAGGATAGGGTTTTCCCTTATAATAGCCAAACATGCTTGGTATGTTAAAAACAAATTATTTGATACTATTATAAGTGTGTAGTGTCAAAACAATTTCAACCATAAATATCAATCATAGACGGCATGGGTACCATATATCATGTCGCCATACTAGGCTTTACAATCAAAACCGCAAAGTCACGTATTTGGAAATTGGATTTCCATCTGTGAACCGGGGCCAGGGATCGTCCTCTACCGATTCGAGACAATCTAGCCTACCATGTCTCAGGACCCAAACTGGGCCCTTGGATCGTCAGGGCCGGTCCACCGATGTGGATTAAAATGCCTGAACACTGCGATTCCCCACTCTTTGGGGCGTAAATGAGCCAACGAATGACTCCATCGGACCTGGATCGTCCGATTAAACCGAGGCGCCTCGCAACAGCAACTACCACACATGTGAAAATAATATAAATGTCAGCCAGTTTAAGCATTGATATCCGATACGAACCCAACGGTTCCGGTTTTAGGAGAATCCGACGGTCGGATCTCCCGTAATATCCATTCGAAGTCAATGGTCGAAATTCGCAAACTGCCGCGGCGCGGCGCGTTCTATTCAGGCTATTATATATAATATATATGTATATATTATAGATTTTGCCGATTTCCTTTCAAAATGTATTTATAAATCATGTTAAATTTGTTTTCGGAACGATTTCAACTTCATATTCAATTCCGAATCAAAATTGAATATTTCACGTCATCGATATACAAGTGATAATATTTTCAAAACATTATATTTTGAAATCACTTCCTTTTCTATATTCATTATAAAAAGGAATAAAATCGATATAAATATCATTCACGTCAAAATGGCGTCAATCTAATCAACACGGCTTTTATTCAACACATGAATTTATTTTCAATTCGACACATGAATTTATTTCTAATTCAACACATGAATTTTATTTCCCATTCAACACATGAATTTATTTTCTAAATTGGAATGAGGCCCAATCAACTACCATATAATGTTAATTATATGGATTTTCTACAACACATGTATATAATATCAACGATAAATAATCAGCCATCATCCAGAGTGCACCACACAACTGCATAAGCATTAAATATAAATAATTAACGCTTACACAGTCTGTCAACCCATCGATTGACATACAACTAAACAATCGGGATTAGTATACGTCAAATATCATCCCAATACCCGTGTGCGGGTTTCAAATCAACTAACACAGATTTTTATTTGTGCAGTTGGGCGATGTGTAAAGTTTATCAACCCAGTCAATATCAGTCAAATCAGTGTATATAAACAAATCGTTCGATTTGTTTATTACTATTTATTTTATATACACGTTAAAAAAATCAAACCCACCGACTGTCGTTCCTAGCTAATTACCCCCGTTCCGAACACAATGGGGTATGTATCGCAAGCTGATTCGATCATTTCAACCAGTTTTCGTCAAAATCAAAATATAACTCTATATATTGAATTTGAGCGTACATTTCAATTTACTGGGGCCACATACGGGCTCTAAAAATTCCCAAAAAATATTTTATAGCTTCGTATTGATGATACGGTCCTAACAAAACTAATTTCGCCAAATTCCGAGACCGTTTGAAAAATGACCCTTTTCCAGTCGATTAAAATCAACTAAAACTGGTCAAACGCGTTTTCCTTCGCCACGCTCACATATTGATTCGTAAAATTACGAATTTTGGAATCTAGCAATAATTTGACATCCCGGATCCAACAAAAGTGGTTTCGTCGAAAACCGAGGTCGTTTGCAAAATTCCCATTTTTAAGGGCCAGAATTCTATAGCGACTATTCTGGATTTTCAACTAGACGTAATTTTTATTTCCGCTATGAAATTTCCCTTTTTCGAATTCGTTGTAAAGAAATTCTCAAATAGATTCAAATATTTTTGGTTTAGCCAAAATCCGGTTTATTTTGCACCTGGTACATTCATTTGAACTTTGAAATCGAATTATCGAACTACCGCGCCATTTTCAATTCCTTTTATAATTTAAAATAAATATTTATATTCTAACGACGATGCGAATAAATATATACGTTCTATTTCTATTCAAAATAAATTTCTTGTCGTCATTATTTAAAATAATTCATTTTAAATATTCAAAATTCATCAAAATTGCCAAAATAAAAATTTTAAATTGGCTCAGAATTTCCGGGTTATTACACGCAGCTCGTGGAGGTCAGCTCGTGGTGACATGCTTAGCTCGTGAGGCTATCTCACGAATGGAGGGCTCGGCTCGAGATGGCTCTCCACGGCCGGGTCGGGTCGGGTAGGGGCGATCTGATCCGTTTCGGTTCTGGGTCATTTTCTGCAACTTTTCCAACGACTGTTTTTACGCCACACGACGGCGTTTTCAACCATTCTAATTGTTCTAAACAATCACAAAGCATACCATACAGTCATAGCAACATGTAGAATTGACCACAAACACCAAAACCACAATTTGATACGTTAAAACGGATCAAACATAACCAAAACCCATGTTTTCCCCTTAATCATGTTTAACGATAACTAATGATAGGATTAACAAAACTTAACCAAATTAACTCAAACTTCTAATAGAGTCTTAAAATAATATTTAAGAATTTATAAATATTTTTCCAGATTTTTGACATGTATAATTTCGTTAATTAACACTAATCACCCTAATTAACTGTAATTAGTGAGGAACTATGCAAATCACTCATCTTAGCCACAATAAACTTTCAGAACTGAAACTCCACTGATTTGGGGCGATTTCTAGCGTCTAATAGCAGCTCTACCTCTGAAATAGTGTTATTTCTCCTTGATTTGATGTTGCTAAGCTTAATCCTTGATTAGAAAGTGATTTGAAGGTGTTTTAGAAAGTGGAGGCCATTGATAGGGTTGAAAGGGTGTTAGTGACGGCTGAAAAATGACAAAGAAAAGGTTTCCCTAACCCTAGTCGGCCCTTATAAAGCTCTAATCCCGAAATCCCCTAGTGGGCCTAGCTGTTAATCACCCAATTTGGCCCGGTTAAGCTGTTTTTCACCTTCTAAACATTAATTCAGCTATATCTCTCAAACGGTAAGTCCGTTTGGCTAATGTGACCACTCTACGGAATTGTAAACCATCATCTGAATCCAATGGAAGTAGTTTCAGGTCAAAATTCTTTACCAATCAAAAGTTATGGCCGAAACAAGATCAGCAAAGGGCAAAACAGTCATTTAAAAATGGGTAAAAATCATGAACATGGGAAATGACCCTAATAGTCATTCTCCAAAGTTACATGACCATACGACTTCATTTGTGAAAGAAATAAATATTCTATGATCCTTCGATGTGTAGAATGTGGGTCGTTACATTCCTTCCCCCCTCCCCACCCCCCCTCCCCCTCCCTTAAGAAATTTGGCCCCTGAAATTCCTTAACCAAGAAACAAGCAAAGGATATGCATGCTTACCAACCATTCACAATAATCAAACATACAAAAACAAACAAACAACTCTATCCTAGCATGCGGAAAAATAAGTTGCAATTAAAATCTTACCAGGCAAAGAGTTCTGGATACGTCTTCTTAATGCTCTCCTATGTCTCCCAAGTACAGTCATTCTCATCCTCGCCCCACTGAACTTTGATCAGATTCACCGCTTTCCTTCGAAGTTGCTTCATATCGTGCTCGATAATACGAATCGGCTTGCGGTTCTCAACCGCCTCGGATTCGACTTTGATATCATCTAACTGATCAGGTGAAATAGTCATATCGGGGTCGTGCACGAATTTCCTTAACTGCAAAACATGAAATATGTTATGAACTCCTGCCATCTTCTCTGGTAATTCAACTTTATATGCCAGATTCCCAACTTGCTCGAGGATTGGAAATGGACCAACAAATCTTGGTGTTAAATTGCCTCTTCTACCAAATCGTATCACGCTCTTTAATGGAGAAATCTTGACAAACACCAAGTCGCTAATGGAGAATTTTAAATCTCTTCTCCTCTTATCAGCGTAACTCTTCTGACTATCTTGGGCAGCCTTCATTCGCTGTTGAATGATCTTAATCTTGTCTGAAGTTTCTCTTATCACATTTGGTCCAAGCACAAACTTCTCACCAGTTTCCAACCAACATGACGGTGAGTTGCACGGTCTTGCGTACAAAGCTTCATATGGAGCCATACCAGTACTGGATTGATAACTATTATTATATGCGAACTCTACTAGATGCAAATGGTCATCCCATGATCCACCAAAATCCAATACGCAAGCTCTCAAAAGATCTTCTAATATTCGATTCACCCTCTCTGTCTGACCGTCGGTTTAAGGATGGTACGCGGTACTGAGATGTAATTCTGATCCTAAAGCCTCTTGTA
This sequence comes from Allium sativum, assembly GCA_030737875.1. Classification (NCBI taxonomy): domain Eukaryota; kingdom Viridiplantae; phylum Streptophyta; class Magnoliopsida; order Asparagales; family Amaryllidaceae; genus Allium; species Allium sativum. Next base: position 267,965,503 of record CM060909.1, on the reverse strand, counting down.
AGATCTTCCAAAACCCACTAGTAAACAACGGGTCTCGGTCACTCACAATGCTTTTAGGTAATCCATGAGATCTCACTACCTACTTTATATATAGTTCCGCTAACTTAGCTGCCGTTCTATTCGACTTGACGGTATAAACCTTGCATTCTTGGTCAGTCGGTCCACAATCACCCAAATGCTATCATGGCCCGATCTAGTCCTTGGTAACCCATCAATGAAATCCATTCAGACCTGTTCCAATTTCCATTCTGGAATTTCTAATGGTTGCAACAAACCACTAAGATTCTTTTGCTCTGCTTTAACTAACTGGCAGTTCATGCACTTGGATATAGACTTCCCAACGTCTCTTTTCATCCCTTCCCATTAGTAGGTCTGCTTCATGTCTCGATACATTTTATTACCAGCGGGGTGTATAGTTAGTTTTGAGTGATGACATTCTCTAAGCACTTCATCTCTCAATCCATTGACATTGGGTACAACCAGTCTTCCATTCTTTCTAAGCCATCCATATTGATCAAGCCCATACTTGTTCATCTCCTCGTCGATACCCATCTCTAACTTGGAGATGATTTCCAATAGGTTAGGATCGTCCCTCTGACTGGAACCAATCCGCTCAATCAAAGTGGGTCTGATCGTCAAACTTGCTAATACTTCAGGACCCAATTAGCACTTTGGTCTGAAATCATACCCAGCGATGTACTCCAGTTGCTTCCATTCTAGAAACATAGCCCCTAAACTGGCATGTCTTCTACTCAATGCATCAGCTACCGCATTGCCCTTTCCTGGTGTATATGCGATATCGAAACGTAGGTAGCCAAGAATTCTAACCATCTTTGCTATCGAAGATTTAGATCCTTCTGAGAGAAAAGATACTTTAATGATTTATGATCGATAAACAACTTGAATCTTTCTCCCAAGAGATAATGTCTCCACATCTTCAATGCGAACACGATCGCTGCCAATTCCAAATCATGGGTAGGATATCTTTTCTCAAGCAGTTTCAATTGCCGACTAGCATAAGCTACAACCTTACCTCCTCGCATCAATACAACACCTTGTCTGGTACCACAAGCATCTGTGTATACCGTCATTTCTTCATTCCCTTTAGGAATGACTAACACTAGTGCATATGTCAACTTTTCCTTTAGACTCTTAAATGCATTCTTGCACTTTTCGTCCCAAATGAAAGTTTGATTTTTCTTGGTCAACTGAGTCAACGGTGCTGCTATCTTGGAGAAGTCTTGGATAAACTTACGATAATATCCAACCAACCCCAAGAAACTTCTTACGTCTGTTGCATTCTTGGGCATAGACCAATCTTGTACCGTAGCCACCATTGCAGGGTCCATTTCAATACCATTCTCTGAAACAACATGGCCCAAGAATCTCACTTCCCTCCTCCAGAAGTGACACTTAGGAAACTTTGCTTTCAATTGGTGTTTTCCCAACACCTCCATCTCTATCCTCAGATGTTCCTTGTGTTCTTCCTCTATCCTCGAATAAACCAAGATATCGTCTATGAACACAAGAACAAACTTATTCAATTGATCCCAGAATACCCTATTCATAAGATCCACAAAATATGCTGGTGCATTGGTCAACCCAAATGGCATGACCAACCACTCATAGAACCCAGTCGGCATCCAAAATGTCGTTTTAGCTATACTCTCAGCTTCCACTCTAAGCTGATGAAAACCTATCGCGGGATCCAACTGGGAGAACACTCTCGCGCCACTCAACTAATCAAACATATCATCTATCCACGGTGGAGGATACTCATTCTTCCTCGTCACCTTATTCAACCCGCGGTAGTCTACACAATCGAAGGGAACCATCTGCCTTGATAGCAAACAAAACTGGTGCTCCCCACTCAGAAACACTTCTTCTGATAAATCCCTTCTTCAAAAGATCGCTTACTTGCACTCCGAGCTCTCGCTGCTCCCTTGGTGTCATACAATGAAGTGGCATCACTATAGGTCTGGCATCTTTCACTAAATCAATACGAAAATCAATCTCTCAGTGTGGTGGAAGTCGGGTCACTTCCTCGAAGACGTCCAGATACTGGCTAGCCACGGGCACATCTAACAACTCATCATGCGAGATGTCGAGGGAATTTAGAAAACTAACCATTACCCCATTACTAGGTAGACCACCAAACACTACCCTCCGCCCATCATCTGCTCTAACTGTCACCAAAAAGCCCTCACAGTCTACCACCACCTCGTACCTTTGGAGCCAATCGACTCCCAAAATAATGCCAAACCCAGTAAAGCTCAAAACAAAGCAATCACAAACAAACATGCATCCATGACTCGATAAGACCACATTAAGACAAATCATGCTAAGGCTAGTTGAACCACCAATCGGGTTCATCACCGCTAAAGGTCTATCGACTATCTCAGGTTCCAATCCCAACCTATCTACCAGGTCACTAGATATAAAGGAACGGGAAGCTCCGGTATCAAACAATATTCGAACAGGAACATCATAAACAGAAAGCATACCTTGAATGATGACATTCTTTCCCTTCTCTGCCACAGTTGGGGCATTCGATGAAGGGAACAACATTAAGAGCATATGCTTTCACAATCTGCTTCTCTTTAGGGGGTTGCAGACATTTATCCTGGTGATGTCCCACTTGGCCACAGTTGAAGCACTTTCTGTCAGCTGGCTTCGCTCGACATTCTTTAGCATAATGGCCCTTCTTGCCACATCTAAAGCACTCAACATCTTTCTTGTTCTTTTTTTGACCATCCTTAGCTTGTTTCTGACTCTGCTTCCTTTTATTCTAAGAATTATTCTTGCCTCCACCGGTTGCTTATGGCTTTGGCTCTTCTGCAGATGCGACCTCAGTCTTCGACTTAGGGTATAGACCCTCTGGACTCAAAGATTTCCCCAAAATAGATTCAAACATCTCATCGATATGGTTTATAAGCCTTTCCCCCAAGTACTGATCTAAGCCTGTTATGAACTTCTCATTCTTCTTCTCGGGAGTGTCGATAAGAGATAATCCATACTTCGATATAGTATCGAACTCAGCAATATACTCCGAGACTGCTCTACCATTCTGCTTAAGTCCCAAGAACTTCCTAAATAATTCTGATTTCTGAGCAGTTGGGATAAACTTATCACTGAATCGGGCCTTAAACTGATCCCATGTAACTTGATCCTCCGAAGTAGATAGTTTGATAGCATTCCACCAATTCATCGCCCGTCCTTGCAGCTGACGGGATGCTAGCTTTCTCTTCGTCACTTCCTCGATACCCAAGTCTTCGAAGATACGCTCACAACCATCCAACCAATCCTGAACTTCTGTAGTCGATTCCGTTCCGTGGAACGACTTCCCACCAAGACTAGTGTAATCCTTGCATAGCTTGGCGAAATCGGCTCTAGGCGCCTGCACCGCTACACCACCACCATTTGCAACATTGGGAACTTCTCCTTGCATATTTCTAAGCATCTCTCTCATGAAGTCAGTGAACATCGTCCTCGTATCAGGAGCATTCCCATTATTAACTCCTCTACCAGTACCCCTAGTATATCGGCTCATCGTTCAATCTGTGAGGAGAAAACGATTAACCATCTCTTCAGTGGTGCTAGTGCAATGCGACTTCATCCTTAAATATACTAATAGTGTATACATATATATAGCTTTTGAAAACCAAAATATCACAAATACGCGCTCTTATATACGTATTATTTCTCCATAGTGTCTTCCCTAGGTTAACGCAACCTAGAGCTCTGATACCAAATGTGACGGCCCGCCCGGCACCAGCCGACATTTCAAATGAAAGTGCGTTGTGCCAATGTCCAGCCAGCACGGGACGGTCGCCAAAGGAAGGAAAGAAGGGAATTTGAACTAGCAAGGAGCCTGTAGAATGTCTCACAGCGCATGGAATAAAATATAATAATAACATACTTGACATAAAACAGGCGAGACGGTGCATAAGCTGAAAACTAAACCATTATAGCAGCGGAAAATCCAAGTACAACTTATGTTTTACATCATCATTATTACAATTTAAAAAAAAACTGTCTCTAAAGCAAAATAAGGAAGGTACACTACTAATGCCCAAAGTAGTGACTAGCAGCGACACAGGGAGAATATATAGAGAATAGTACGTATAAGCCTCCTGTTCATCTCCGGACATCTACTCGTGCACAGTTAACCTATCTCTAGTCTGCCCGTTTAGGAGCACCCATAGTAATAAGAAGAGACATAAAACACTAGGTCATACAAAGTCTGGTATGAGCGATAAGCAGCAAAATAGAACAATAACAGGTATACTAAACCATACCTGAACCTGGACCTGCAACCAAAGAGTTAGCACAACAAGGTGTACAATACTCTAATGTGACACTAACATATGGTGTAAAGATACAGGGGTGGGGGTGTGCATGTCATAATGATGTCAAACAATCAAGCATAGCAACCATCCTCACATCTATCACTCAGTGCGTAAAGCATACGACATCAACCGCTTTGATCACCCATATCCTTGCTATGATCACTCTGCCCCATGGATTCATGGTGACCCCACTTCACTGATCCATAGCCACTAGTCCTTGCTATGTCCACTCTGCCCCATGAAGTCATAACGACTCCATTGCACTGGCTCATAGCCATGCTACGATCACTTTGCCCCATGGAGTAATAACTACCCCACTACACTGATCCGTAGCCTAACAATCGTCTCTCGGTGGTGAATCAAAGCTATGGACATCGACAACTCCTTAGCACACGTTCCGCAGCAAAGCCCAACTCATGAAGTTAACTCGTTGGTTCCCAATTAGACCCTGAGTTCTACTTCCCATTTGGACTACCTTTGCATCTCGGGTTTTGGTTTCCTCCGGATCGGTTCGGAAATAAGGTTCCATTCGGATCGGTCCTCTTCTCCTTGTTCTATCCATGGTAATCGATCCCGTTTGGGTCGTGGGTACCTCTCCAAGCTGGTTCGGTTCGTGACTCTCCTCCAGCTCGTGCTCCTCAGGTCGGCTCATGGGAGGCTCCAGTCAACTGCGGTTCGGTTCGTTCTCCTTCCACCGGATCGGGTCTTGCGCACCCATTGGGTTTGGGTCGGGCCCCTTCATCGCTTCAGACCGTGACTCCAGGTCGTGGTTCTGCTCATAGCTCATGGAGGTCAGCCTATGGTGACATGCTTGGCTCGTGAGGCTATCTCACGAATGGAGGGCTCGGGTCGAGATGGCTCTCCACGGTCGGGTCGGGTAGGGGCGATCCGATCCGGTCCGGTTCTGGGACATTTCCTGCAACTTTTCCAACGACTGTTTTTACGCCACACGACGGCGTTTTCGACCATTCGAACTGTTCTAAACAATCATAAAGCATGCCATACAGTCGTAGCAACATGTAGAATTGACCACAAACACCAAAACCACAATTTGATATGTTAAAACGGATTAAACGTACCCAAAACCCATATTTTCCCCTTAATCATGTTTAACGATAACTAATGGTAGGATTAACAAAACTTAACCAAATTAACTCAAACGTCTAATAGAGGCTTAAAATAATATTTAAGAATTTTTAAACATTTTTCCAGATTTTTGACATGTATAATTTCGTTAATTAACATTAATCGCCCTAATTAACTGTAATTAGTGAGGAACTATGCAAATCACTCACCTTAGCCACAAACAAAACTTTTAAAACTGAAACTCCACTGACTTGGGGCGATTTGTAGCGTCTAATAGTAGCTCTGTCTCTGAAATAGTGCTATTTCTCCTTGATTTGATGTTGCTAAGCTTAATCCTTGATTAGAAAGTGATTTGAAGGTATTTTAGAAAGTGGAGGCCATTGATAGGGTTGAAAGGGTGTTAGTGGTGGCTGAAAAATGATAAAGAAAAGGTTTCCCTAACCCTAATCAGCCCTTATAAAGCTCTAATCCCGAAATCCCCCAGCAGGCCTAGCTGTTAGTCACCCTATTTGGCCAGTTAAGCTGTTTTTCACCTTCTATACATTATTTCAGCCATATCTCCCAAACGGTAAGTCCGTTTGGCTAATATGACCGTAAACTATCATCCAAATCCAACGGAAGTAGTTTTAGGTCAAAACTCTTTACCAATCAAAAGTTATGACCAAAACAAGATCAGCTAGGGGCAAAACGGTCATTTAAAAATCGGTAAAAATCATGAACATGGGAAATAACCCTAATAGTCATTCCCCAAAAGTAACATGACCATACGACTTCATTTGTGAAAGAAATAAATATTCTACGATCCTTCGATGCGCAGAATGCGGGTCATTACAGGTCATGACCCAAATTTGCATAAAACATTTTCATAAGATTACGGTAACAAACTTCATCATTATCCTGAGAATCAATAAGACTCAAAATTTCATCTTGATGAAAGAGAGATTCAAGGTCATAAGAAGTAAAATCACTAAAGACAACAAATTTTCCCATATTTACTTTTCCAAAATTTACTTAGCAAATGTAAGAACCCAGAATTTCGACAATAAATAGTTACTTTATTACAATAGGAATTTTTCCAAATAATGGAATTTGATCAAGAAACTTTAACGGATGCGTTTGTATTGGAATTCTGGTCAACTTTCATGTTTGGAGTTTCGTGAATGAAGTATGTATATAAAAGTTACGGATGAAATACAAAAAAAGCCGGAAATAAATAAATAGAATAATTAATAAATTCCTTTCCCTCTTTAACCCGCCTTCATTGGGCATTATAGCCGAAGGGCGGTCGATCGCTTCCCAGGGGGTGTCGACCGCTTCAGGCCTGCAATGCCCAATGGCGGCTAGGTTTTGAGGGGCAATTTCGTTATATTTTATAATGTAAACGGACAGATGTTAATTAAAATAGATCTAATGGTCCCAGGCCGATTCCACTGCTATAAATAAAGGGGTAAGGCCTCATTCTTTTCCACACAACTCTTGTGGACATCAGCGAAGCTCTGCCATTTTCCTCCTTCTCCAAACCTAAATTCTTAATCAAAAATATATTCTTATAAAACAAATAAAACCCAAATCACTTAAGATTGAGAAGATTATCAGATCCAATAGAAAAGATTGCAAATTAGCGCTCAACAATATATTCTCCCCTCTTCATATTTTCCTACATCTCTATAGATTTGGAATTTTCCCCCTTTCAGATAAATGGTAGATTTATAAAAATTTGGGGATTGTAGGCCTAAAAGGTTCAAACTTTGGATTTGGATGCTTGCAGGTGAGTGAGAAATTTATATATACATTTATAATAACGTACTTATCTCGTTTGTAATAGATCTCAATTTTCATGCTTATTTCTATCAAATATGTTCATTAAATTGTTGTAATTAATTGAAACCCATCAGATCTGATTGTAAAAATTATTAAAACTTGTGAATTGTAAATGTGGTTATGCATAATATTAATTATAGGATTCTTAGATTTGTTTACACATATTCCTATGGTTATGTTGTAAAATGTATTGCAGTTGTTGTAAAGTACTATAGATCTGGAAATCAGCCCCATTAAACACCATTTAGACGTAGTTACATTCCAGATCTATAGTTCAGTGTTGAATAATAAAGTATGTGAATTTGGATAAAAAGATATGATTGGTAAATTATACGATTGGAATATTAAAAGAAGTATGCATGTTTGTATTCAATATTGTTGGGTTTTGGCTTAAATATTGTAAGTATGTCGTTTTCCTTTTTAATAAAAAGGCATCATTTTGAAATCACAAGAGGCATAATAAAAAGATCAGAAAAGGGAAAAATGGTGCAAATATACATATATATATATATATATCTGCGTGTGTGTGTGTGTGCGTAACTTGCATCACCTATTCCGAATTATATATTTACATATATTTCTTGTGATTTTGAAATATGCCATCTTCATTAATTAGGCATAATTTACAATGATTACGGCTAAAGGTCTTTTTGTAAGATTGAAACCTATTGGAAAGATTGAATGCAAAAAAGGAATGTTTAGTTATTTCCTTAACCAAATCATTAAATTTAGAATAAAAAAAAAAATAACTACGTTGACCACACGAAAACATGAATATAAATATACACATATTATCCATCCAAATCAGTGTAAAGCAATAAAATATACATTGTATTGAATGTTTGGATAAGGTTCAATTATGGAATTATATGTAAATGTAATCCATATTGAATTAATATATTTGTGGTGACCATTTGTAACAATCAATATAATTAATTGCTATAAATAGGACCACAAATCAATAAATAACAATTGTAACCAATGTTGATTGGAGAAATGAATATAATAGGAAAATAGTTACAATACCTAAATTAATTAGGATAAATATTGTAAACCACAATTAGGAAATTTGAATTATAACCGCATTAAGACACGAGGTTAAGCTCAACCTATGGTAGAAGTATGCCCGAAACCGACCGACAAATCCAACATCTACAGGTAGTCAGCTTAATGTGAGTGGTCCAATGCATAAATATAAATGTATTAAGGCACGAGGTTAAGTTTAACTTATGGTAGAAGTCTACCCAGAAGCAACTAACAAATCCAACATCCACATGTAGTCAACGTAATGTGAGGGGTATGGTGCACATATATATATATATATATATATATATATATAACAACAAATAAATTAATAGATAAGAATACTAATTATCTGTCGGGGTACAACAAGTAAATACCTTGGGACTGATAAATAGTTTCCTTAGGAAAATATGACTGTTATGGTCATAAAGGGCAATAAAAATAGAAATAAAAGAAAATGGTTGTCATAAGGGGATTAATGGATATTGATTGTTGTTTAAATACTAAGTCCAAGTTAGGGAAGTAATCAAATAATTATCCTAGGGTAAAGGAGGATATGACCTTCCTTATTTATATGAATGAATATAGAACTTATAAATAAAGATAGAGCTGGACTTAGTAGGTCAATAATGTGGAAATATTATTAGCCATAAGAACCTGTGATGATAATAAATTGTACGAAGAGAAACCAAACAAAAAGGGCGTAATAACGTAGCCCACTTTATCCTAATAGTAAGGTGGAAACAATAAAGGGAAAGTGGATGGAAAGGTATATATGTATGTGAGAACTCTGCAGTTAGTCGGTCTAATAATCAATTAAATTATAATGAAAATGGCTTCCTAAATATATGCGTAAACGTTCTATCTCGGTATTATATCTTGGAATACTACTTTGGTAAGAGTAGTAGAGTCTTGCGTAAATATCTACAAGGTTAAGCTAGAATCACTAACCTTGATAGGAAAACATTTTGGGTTGAACCAAATGCGATACATCTGTGTATTATAATATGTGTTGTACATTTCCCGTTCTCTAGAATTTTGTTGTTCTGACCCCTCCTTATTATACCCCCCCCCCCCCCCAGGTTTTCTAGAGAAGTTCGGGTTCTTACAAGTGTTTTAGTTTGGCTTTCGGTTCTCGTTCTCTCTCATGCTCGGTATTGGCAAAGTGGCTTACTTTGAAAAAGGTATTTATTTGAGTTAATACTTGTTATCCTACTTTGTTTCTGTTGTGAGTTTTCTTTTATCGTACTCTGATTATGCACATGCTCATTTATTTACAAGTACCAAATTTACACGCTCCATGCTTGGATGTGTTTGAGTTTCGATTTTTGTCGAAATTTAGGCATATAAAAGTGTGAGGTGTTACAGCTAATGTAATCTTGGATAGGATCCAGGTTATTGAAGAGGAAAGATTTGATTAACCTAGGCAGCCTCATTGTTTTTGGAGTACTAGAGGAAGCAATTAGAATGGTTACGAAGAGTAGCTTTGAATTTTGAAATGAAAATGAAAAAGAAATGAAAGGAATATGTAGTAAATATAGAGAATCAAGTGACAATTCACCGGTTTGAAGGGCTCCTTTCCAGTCACATTAAAGTTGGTGGAAATTTCAAAAGTTTGAATTTCAAATTTTGAAATTCAAATTTGACTTATATGGCATATGTCCACATAGTCAAAAGGGCATGTCGAAATATCCCTTCACATTTTCAAGACGACTTTTGAAATTTGACTTTTTGAATTATTTATAAATCTATATTTTTATTTAATTATTCTCTAGAACAATATTTATTATAAAAATATTTTTTATATTAGTAAATAATTGTTATTTTGAATTTCAAAGAATTTTGGATTCAAATTTCAAACAAAGAATCAAACAAGTGAACATTCGTTCAACCAAAAATTTAAAAATTATATAAAAGCCTATTTTAAATATGTTCTTCGATTTCATTTGATTCATGAATTGAAGTAAAACGCATATTCGGATTACTTGTTTCCTGATCATCATCAATGGAAGATGAATCTAAGTCGTCTAGTGTTGCCATATATGCTCTTTTCCTTTTCTTTGATGAGTTGTCATTAGCAGGTTGACTTTGTTTCTCCGAATACGGACAAAATCTTTTTAGATGGCCTAATTTGTCGCATTTATAACATCTTATCTTACTCAAATTTTCATTATTATTTTCACTTGATTTTTCTGCTCATTACTTTTGAAATTATTCATTTTTCTATATTTTAGGAATTTTCTAAAATTCCTTAGTGCTGTCTCTTCATCATCGTCACTATCTTAGTCTAAATCTTAAATTGATGCTTTGAATGTTATTTATTTCTTTTTAGGTGATTTATTTTCTTTCCTTTCTTGCATATGAACTTCAAACGACATTAAGTTACCAATTAATTCCCCAATTTTCATTGTACTGATGTCATTGGCTTCTTTGATGGCAAGTGTCTTTTGATCCCAATCAAAAGTTAGTGAATTAAGATTTTTTCTGACTTGATCTTCCTTAGAATATATTTTTCCAAAGCCATCAGTGAATGCACGATTTTCCTGGAACCTGCAATACTATCGAAGATGAACTCATTCTGATTCATTTTAAATAACTTGAATTAATTTGTTAACATAGATATTTTGATCTATTTAACTTTGCTTGTTCCTTCATGAGTTACTTGTGATTTCATATGCAGATTTACAAACATACACCCTATTAAATTCATTCCTATCTAATGAACAGAATAAAATATTCATAGCCTTAAATTATTCTATGCAGTGGCTTTCTGATCATTAGCCCATTGTGAAAAATTAGCAGTGGTTTTATCATATTCAGTCTGCGTGATGTTCCAAGTGTCTAGTCTTGCTGATTGTAAATAAATTTTATTCTAAATGCCCAATATGCATAATTAATAACATTAAAAGCTAATGGTCTGACAGTGGACTGACCCTTTACGATTGTAATACCATTAGTGACAATTCCAGTGTTGGTTACCATTTAAAATTTTCAAAATTAAGATTATGAAAACTTTGAAAACCAATGCTCTGATACCAATTATTGAAGATGCAAATTAAGGATCTTAAGTTAAGTTAAACACTAGAAGGGGGTGAATAGTGTTTAATGGAATTTATAAAGTTTCCTTAAATCTTTTTCAATCAAACACGCAATACATACACAAAAATAAACAATCACAAAATCAATCACAAAATGTAGAAAGTAAAAGTAATAAATGGAAAGTGCACATTGGGATTTTCTACTGGTTCAGGACCCCTACATCCAGTCCTACACAACGCTAGGTTGATGCAGAAATTTATTCAATAATATCCAATTACAATTCTTGATTTCAGGGCTACAATGGAGCACCCCAGCTGTTTCCAAGTACAATAAGACTTAGTTGATTTACCAGGCCATAACTTTACACCCAATCGATATTTAAGACATAGTTGAACCCATTCACTTTAAATGGGATAGTACCTCACCCTTCTCTTATCAATTTTTATAGTATTAACTCTATAAGACTTAACCTTGAGATCTTTGATTACAAACAACCTATAACTCTATAGAAGCACTTGAATTCAGAGTGATTTTGATTTATAATTGAAAGAGAAGAAGAATGATACGATTTCCATTGAAATCAATAGAGTATAAGTGTAGAAAATCAAGTATTAAAGTAGTATAATGGCAGGATGTTAAGAGAGGAAGAAGAAGATGAAAAGATAATAAAAAATTCAAATTTTGGAAGGTATTGACGTCTAAAATTGTCGTCAATGCCCGAGAGTTCCAAAAATTTGAAACTAAATGCACAGAGCGGAAAAGTATGGGAGATGTAGTAATAATGTGCAGGAAAGTAAAGGACACGGTAATTTATAGTGGTTCGGTTTAGATTGAACCTATGCCCACTTTGAAGGCTTAGCAGATTTTATTCACTTTCAACAAAGTACAGTAAGACATCATTACAAGAAGTTACAATTATTGTGATGTTCAACAAATCCTTATTGTCGAGCTTCCTTGTTGGTCAAGAGCAGTCGAGGAGTTTCCAAGGTCCAGAGTCAAGAAGTTCCAAGTTCTGGAGGGTGTCGGGAGTTTCTGAGGTCCGGGATGTGTTGGGAGGTTCTGAAGTTTGGACGGTGTCGGCAGTTTTCGTGGTCCGGGATGTGTCTAGAGTTTCCGAGGTCCGGGGTGTGTCGGGAGATTTTGAGGTCCAGAGAGTGTCGGGAGTTTATGAGGTTTAGGATGTGTCGGGAGGTTCCGAGGTCCGTAGGGTGTCGGGAGGTTCCGAGGTCCATAGGGTGTCGGGAGTTCCGGAGGTCTGGGACGAGTCGGAAAGTTCCGAGGTTCGGCGGGTGTCGCGAGGTTTCGAGATCTAGGATGTGTAGGTAGGTTCCGAGGTCTGGGATGAGTCAGGAATTTCTGAGATTCGGAGGGTGTCGGGAGTTTCCAAACTCCGAGATATGTTGGGAGGTTCCGAAGTCTGGAGGGTGTCAGGAGTTTCCGAGGTTCGGGATGAGTCGGGAAGTTCCAAGGTCCGGAGGGTGTCGGGAGTTTCTAAGGTCCGGAGTATGTCGGGAAAATCTGGAGTCCAGGGTTTTTCGGGAAAATCTGGAGTCCGGGGTGTACCGAGAAATCTGGAGTTCGTGGTGTACCGGGAAATCTGGAGTCCGGGGTGTGCTGGGAAATTTGGAATCCGGGATGTATCGGGAAAATCCAAAGGTCCAGGGTCACCTTCTTCCCCAAAGGCTATGTTGCCACTAATGGAGTCCAAGGAACTCTCAAGGTCTCAAGCCAAGAAAATGCCAACACTTGTAAAGAATGAGGTAGGGGGTATTTATAAGTAGTGAAGTTGGTGAGAGTAGGTGAGATATGGGTGTTGGTTAAAAAAAGGAATGCGAGAAAGGATTAAAAGGAGTGGGTTTTGCATCATGGAGTGATCAGCCAAAAACAGGTGATCGGCATGTGTCGATCAACTATTTTTAGGTGATCGACGTATGCCAGATCACTTGCTATGGCAGGTCCAATCCACTCCAAAACACAGCGCGTGTAAGGGATTCAACATAATCAACACGGTGGCATATTTGCGAGGGCAAACCGGATCTTTTCTCGACCCAAAGGGGATACAAAATCTATATCCCTGTTGGGATATGAATTTCGTATCCTGAGTTGGGATACAAATTTCATATCCCAAGTTAGGATTCGAGGATATGAAACTTTGTATCCCTGGTGGGGATATGAATTTCGTACCCTAAGCAGGGATACGAAATTTTGTATCCCTGGTGGGGATACAAAATTTTGTACCCTATGTGGGATACGAAGTTTCCGTGTTTTGGCACGAGTTTTTGGTGGTGCACAACGCGATGTGATCAGGCATTTCAGGTGGATCGACACATGGTGATCCATACTTTGAGGGATGCAAAGTTTTGAAGTGTGTAACAACCCAGATTTTTTAGCTATTTGATTTCGAATATTTAAATTGGTTTTAAATATTTTATTTGGAATATTAACGGACTTAATATTTAATTCATTTATTAAACGGTGATTAAACTTTTATATTTAATATAAAACGAACTCGAAACATCGTAATAGTTCATAATACTGAATTTTAAACTTCAATTGAATATACAGAGTCCGTTATAAGTCATAATTCTATGAAATAAGAAACATTAGAATCAAATTGATTATAATTTTCAAACGAAAGAGAAAAATTGAGATTCCAGCTTATATATTGTAAGTTATGTCCAAATCAAATTTTGAAATAGTAGCTATGGAATACGTTAATAAATTATTACATTTATTTAATAATATAAAATAGATTTTTATATAATTTGAATATTGTTTAACTCGAAAATGTCAATATTGAGCTATAATTCCATATCGATTTATATTTGGAGCTATATATTATTTTATTTGGATATATATACGATAATAATAATATATTATTATTTTATTTAATTATTTTGATTTTTTTTACATTTTAACGATATTGTATAAGTCGTAGAAATGATTATTTTTCAAATGACCCCTGGTTTTAATAAAACTAGGAATACATACAATTAATTATTGCTAAATTTCCAGTTTGGAATGGAATTGTTTAATCGATAGACGAAATATAAAAGATAACCAATGGATAAATTGGGATCTAAACAACGCCGTTTTTGCAAATAGAGACCGTTTTTAACGAAATTAGTTTCATTAGGACCGTAACTTCAAATTATATCATGACGTCCATTTTCGTAATTTTTGAAGATTATATTTAGCTGTGCGAATTTAACAGTCTATTAAATAACGGTACCATATTCGATCAAATGGAATGATTAAAACTGCGTGTCTAAGCAACTTAATTAAATTACTTAAACGCTTTTGTTTTGTTCTAGCCAGTACGAATGCAATCAAGGTATAATTTGAGCACACATCAAATATTTCTCTATTGTTCATCTTTAAGCCACACAAAATATTCTAAATAAAGATAATAACACACGCTGCAACCTTTCATTCATCCACACTTCCCTGTTTCTACTTTCACACAAAACGTACACTAAATTATTTCATACCCAATCACAAAAAAAAAACAATTCTACCATAAAATACACATACAACACTATACGCAGGAGCTAGTGAAGGGAAATATCATGTCCAGCCATGTCCTGTGTTTCGCAACCCTATACTAATGCATAGCTATGGTGGAAATATACAATAGCAGCTCCTTCCATGCTAGCGAAATGAAAACACACAGAGTACCACCTTCTGTTGCTTTGCTATCCTAAATCAAAACTACAGCTTGCACATAAGGTAATGAAAAGATACACAACTTCCAGCTATGAAAGAACGATACGCAGCAGCTGCACCTCTAATCTTATGTCTATTGCTTGCGCTTCAAACCTTAGAGCCATGAAGGCCAAGGTATTCCCAACTTATAAATACGCAGTATGCTTCTTCTTCGTGGAACACAGTTCCTCATTTTGTTTATAGTAAGATTTAAATGGAAGTTCGCACTAAAAAATAGGAAAACTTTACAGTGTAGAATAGGAGAAGAAGTGGAAGCCTGAGAGTGTTTGACGTGAGCAGGGTAGGGAGAAACATGTGGGGAGATGCATGCGCCAGGGGACTTTAGCCAACGTCCGATCATCAAGCTTAACGCGGCGGAGGAGTGGAGCAAGTATGCGTTGATTTGGTGTTAGCAATACACATAAAAATAAAAAGGAGCTTCATCCAAATTAAAATAGAAATTGTCTCTTTTCCATAAAATGTTGTTGCGTGAGGCTTGGAAGGAGCTGCTATTGTTGCAGTTCGAAGGTTGTGGGGAAGGCTCGCTCAGTGGTGTTGCGTGGGTTCTCATTTCAGGAAGAACCAGTGGAGCAGATCGGAGTAGTAGTGAAGGTTGGCGCAAGGTGGGATGAAGTGGAATGGGCATTGCGTGCATGGGGGAAAGGTTGCGTGGGTGGCGGCGGTGGTTCATGGTGTTAGTGTGGTGCCAATAAGTTGCATGCTTGGGGAAAAGATGGGCTTGGAGTTGGGTGTAATGATAGAAAATGAAGAAGCAGGTTTCCAATAGAAAGAAGGACGTTGTGTGCTCGGGGAAGAGACTGGAAGAAAGGCTTCAGATAAATTTAGGGGAGACGAGACAATTGAATGTGGTTTTGGGTTAAAGATGGGCTGAATCAATGTGGGCCTAGGGTTAAAAATGTGAACGTGGGCTTTAGAAACGCTAGGTCAGTTGGGCCTTTAGAGTCTAAAAAAATATATACGAAAGGGAACGATGGTGCCTGCTGTGATGTTCCAAATAGAACGAACCATGTCCTTCGTTTTGAAAGCAAGTAAAGACAATCGACCTTGCCTAACCCTCAATGTAAGCAAGATTATATGGTAATTTATTTTTAACAATATAATTATTTTAACTAAACTATACTTAGAAAGTTAATTATTAAATTTAATTATATAAATATTAAATATTAGTAACTCCATATTGCGTGAACAGAATTGAACAAAACAACTTACGTCAGAATCATGGCGATGAATGCAACATTTTGGAGCTTGTCGGGTCAGCATTGAAAGCAACTACAAACTGATAAAATTAAATGCATGTTTAATTTTATCGTAAACCGAATCGTTTAATCGACGAGTAAAGCCAAGGTAAGTTAAACTCACTCAGTTCTCCCACTTATAATTATTATAAGTCGGGTTTATTATTCGTATGCCATGTTTGCTAATTGTTGGTTGATTTGATGACTGTTTGGATGTTGTTAAATATTGTTATATTGATCATTTAAATTAAACATTGTTTAATATGAATGAAACGACATCATTATTTTTAACAATTATTTCCAATTAAGGTAACTTACCTTATTGGTTACGTTTATAATAATATAAACGTATTAAATTTAATTGTGTACTTGAACTATTATTATTTATTGACTATTCTCAGTTGAATTGATTATTCAGGTTTGTTTTATATTATATGAATTTTCTACTGAATATGATTGGATGATTGATTGTTGAACCCAAATTCAACTGTTATTTTGATATTAACCAATGGGAATTATTGGTTGGGAAATGGGCAGTTGATGGCCTAAATACACATTGTTTTATAAAAGATAGATTTACCATTAAGTAAATCGATAGAAATAAAAGTATGAAATTTATTTTATATAATATGAATTGTCTACTGAATATGATTGGATGATTGACTGTTGAACCCAAATTCAACTGTTATTTTGATATTAACCAATAGGAATTATTGGTTGGGAAATGGGCAGTTGATGGCCTAAATACACATTGTTTTATAAAAGATAGATTTACCATCCGGTAAATCAATAGAAATAAAAGTATGAAATTTATTTTATAAATGAATATAGATTTTAAATATATTATTTTAGATGAAGTTTATAAAAAGGAAATAAACCAACCACATACATATTGATTATTTTAACCATTAATCACCATTTTTATACCAAAATCTATCAGTGTGCAAAGCACATGCCTGGTCTTAATCATTGATCTATAAAGCTAATTCTTATATTACTAAGATGGATAAGCAAGTGAGCAAGGATTAATGTAATGATTTATAACTGAAATTAATTATTTTTAAGTAAAAATTAAAATGGAATTACATTGAATTGATGATTATTTATTTAATAATAATCAAAGTAAATGGGAATTTTTTAAATTAATTGTGTTATAAATTAATTTAAATAAAGAGCTAATTAGAGTTGATTAACGAATTAATCATGTTAAACAAGTCAGTTATGTCAACTGAAATTGATTATTAGATTGGTTTATTAAGTTTAATGGAGATGGTTGATGATGAAGTAAACATTTTTATTTAAATTTGATTATTGTTTATGAAATAATAACCGGAGTGGTAATATTGGAATTTTAAAGTGTATTTATGAAGGTTTATAAAGTTTTTAAGCGTCGGTTATAATGAAATGAATATTTAAGCAATATTATTTAATAATAGTATGAGTTAAGTCTAAGTTAAAAGTTAAAGTGAGTTCATATTTGAAATTTTATTTAATTGGATTTATAAAATCCAAGAATTTGATAAAGTTATAAAGTCCAAGTTTTATCGAAGACATTATCGAAGCAAGTTACTAGAAATGGACTTTAAGTGGAAATAAAAGCCAAGATTTGAAATGAAAGAATAGAACTTAACTGGAGATCGAGTGAGAAAAATAATTATCGGAGTATTAATCTGATGTTGGTTTAGGCCTTCGGGATTAATATTTAGGGAATTATTTTTAGGAATTGATGAAGGTATGGAACGGAAATTGGAACGGAAACCAAGATTTAATTAAAATGATTAGGTGAGTTGAGTTATAAGGATGCAAGTTAAATTCGCGATATTAAACGAGAGATGAATTTTCATCAATATATAACTAAAATGGGATTTGTTTTTATATTGGAAATAAATATCGTGTTTTGGTATTGCAACTGATATTTATCTTAAGATAAGAACGTTATTGAGCAAGGTCTGAAAGGTAATTAAACTACCCTAACTTAAGTGACTCCAAGATTGTCGAAGGATGATATTAGTTGTAATGGGGGGAGTGTTAGAAGTAATTTATTTTGAGAAATAATAATGTAACGTTATTTGGAAATTTTGGAAATATATATGATGGGATTCCAGATTATAAGGAATTAAAAAGGGGCTTGAGAAGATAAAGTGATATTTCCATAATAAAAGGAAATAAAAGGAGATTTATGAAATATAAAAATATTTTCAAAAGTAAGGTAATGAGATTTGGAATGAGTTTATTCTGAAAAGAAGTGATGATTATAGTGTTCAAATAACGAAACAGAAGAAGATTACGTAACGATTTTTCACGATTATAAGCTCAATCAATTTCCCAATCATAGATAATAAATAATGTCATAGAAAAGGTTTTGAAATAATAGTTAACTAAAGAATTGATATGATTTTAAGATATTTTTCCAAGTATATAAATAAAATGATTTGAGAATATTAATATATGGAAACTGATATATTATTTTAAAGGCCAAGTGATGTTGTGTACTCAACCAATAGATCCATTTTTATTTTTATGTTTGTTAGTTGATAGTTAAATAACCGACTATCAAATCTTGCCCATACGATTGTTAGTACAGAAAGACCAGGATCGAGTTTATATTCGAAAACCATTCCGACCAATAAATACGAATACGTCGAAGATGTTGATCAAGATGGAGCAATTGAAGACCGTAGATCTTCATAAAATGGAAGAGATACTTACAATCTCTGGCTGATCCCTAAAGATATACTGTGATTCTGTCGTGGTTGAAATTTACGGATTGCAAGGACTACTCGCTACTGATGCATAGGGTGATTCCTAAGATATGGTAGGAGAGTGGTTAAGTCCAGTCCCAGGACAACTTGTATGGACGGATGTCTGACAAAGTATTTTCAAAAGAGTCACGTACGTTGATTGCTTCAAATGTACCGAGGTTATGGCAAAGAAGGGAACTTCTTTAGCTAACACCCAAACTATTTTTGTGGAAATCAATTAGTGATTTTCTAGCGGATCCGACGATGTGACATTCAAAGTGAATGATGGCCAGGTGTTCTAAAAGGTAATTATAACCTCAAGCCTCATCAACCGGGAAATGGAAAAAATCGGGCAGGCAGCATGGCTATGTGGGTTGCTCCTATTAGGGTGTATAATCACCTATCTAGAGAAATTTCATTTCCTTCTTTAATCTATTTTCGATGTTGTCCCTTTTTTAGGAAATGGTGGTTTGAACCCAATCGTTAGTGATATACATTCGATACACTCAAGCGAAATGAGTGGTCGGTCATGTATGAGCCAGGTTGCAAGACGTTATTGTTGAATTCAGTGTATTCCCTGCTAGAGATAAACTATCGGCAGGTGGTTCCATACCTTGTCATAGTCGGAATCAAATCTCCAACAAGCGCCCGTGGTTTTGTTTGTATACTATATATGTGGAGCGTGAGATGCAAGCGTTCCGCTAAATTGATATTTATTTGTATTTAGACACTATTATAATATCAGAATAAGATATTGATTCCAAAATGTTTTGGGTTATCGTAAGGTAAAAACCGTCTGTATTTATGTGTGGATTTGGTCTTATGGTTATCCTTTTCTTTCGAAAAGGTTTTAACTTTAAAATCAATATGGATGATATTATAAACTTAGCGAGTTTTTTTCACTCTGGTTCACAAGACTGACTCGGTGTTTGATATGCTAGGGTTAGACCGGGATGTACAGGTTCAGGCTATCAGATGATGTGAAGCATAGAAACGAGCTGGAAAAGTTCAAACGTATGATGCTATATAGTTCTTATTCCGTTGTGTGTTGTATACGAGGACATGTTATTATAACTGTCCAGATGTATTGATGTACTCTGATGTTGTAAGTATTATTTCAAGCTCTCAATAAAAGTTATTTTTATATTATATTTTGTTCCGCTACGATGTGAGACTTTGATTCTTGTCGGTTCCCCTTCTTATTCTTGTATTCAAATATTCTTTCTTCCTTATCTCACCCTCTTATTTCTTTCCCCTAGCTTTTTGGGTTTTCGATACTTGAGTTGGATA
Organism: Allium sativum; assembly: GCA_030737875.1. Lineage (NCBI taxonomy): Eukaryota > Viridiplantae > Streptophyta > Magnoliopsida > Asparagales > Amaryllidaceae > Allium > Allium sativum. The sequence continues at coordinate 267,945,193 of CM060909.1, read as the reverse complement.
AGGCATGTATAAATTTCTAGATTCGAGTGTCCAAATTTTCGGGTCGCTATAGAGTGGGATGCTAGGTGTTGTGACAGGGAGGCGATGTGAAGTACATGAGTTACCGAGGAAGTGTAATGTAGCTGAAGGTACAAGTTGCACAAGCTTTTAGAAGTGATTGACACATGTCGGGCGAGTGGTTTTCAACATTGGTGAATTTCATATCCAAGGGATACAAAATTTGGCTAGCGATCCGACTCGAGTCTACCAGTGCCAGAGCCTTGATCTGCCCGGTCCAACCACGCAGTTCTGAGTGTGTACACTTGATTTGTGACTTGTATTGTTCGAAAGCAGTTTAACGAGCCATGGTGACCGTTCTTGCGCGACCCTATCTTGGCTTGATTCTCGAATAAGTTGGCAACACTTATGGACCGTTGAACCACGCGATGGGCCTAGTTTGCATCTGCTAATCATACCAACATGTCGGTTAACATTTGCCCCCCAAAGTATGTCTTATGTCAATGAGACATGCTTTGAAGTGAGACAAGATTGGCGATGGTCAGAAAGATCTTCATGTTGTGCCCAGTGACTGGTCGAGACATTTCCATTGAGTTGTACACCAGGGATGCACTGTTTTGGAGCGGTTGAGACGCATTGTTGAAGACATTTGATATGAGTTTGGGACTCCAGCATTGTTGAGAGTTTGGCTTGCTTAAATCTTGCTGCTCAAGATAGAACCTGTCTGAGGCGTCTAACCTCTATCGATTCAAGAAAGTAAACGTTAGTCGCTGACTCCCGATTGCACCAAAGTGCAAACGGCTCGTTGAGGGTCAGAATCGTGTATGTACTTAGGCATTTGCATGCTGTCTTGCGTGTTGCGATCTGAGTTGGAAAAAGTAACATGAAATTAAACAATATGCCATAGACGTGCGATCACACAAGTTAGCTTCCGTAAAATTGCCAAATTAGGACTTGATCATTCGGTGTGCACTCTTGGGTCATTTGAGCCTGCGAGCGCACAATTAATTAACGGATCGAGTCGGTTTGATCGGTCGAGATTCCGAAAGCGTGTATGTGTAGTCATAGCCATAGTTTGGGAGCGTGATAGAGTAAGGTGGTTAACGAAACGTCATTCAACTGGAGCCTAATCGCTTGGAGTGTTCCGCGGAATCACTTGGATTAATAAGTACCCAATCGTTCAAAGATTCAAGTTGTAACACCCCACATCTGTTAAGGTCACTCACAAAGGGAATGCCTTAACTTCAATGGAGTATTATGGGTACTGGAACAGAAATAATTACAAGACAGACATATATAAAACAGAGGAAAATAAAGTGGAAGTACTTCAAATCATTTATTAAATATAAATGTTTACAAGAAAAGCCCATCAACTTCCAGTACCCAATTTCATAGTTAAAATATCTGTCTTGCTCAAAAACAAAGAAGCATAAAAACAAACTGCAGTATTCCCCAATAAAGCAAAGCAAGCCATAGCCAAGAGAAATCCAAGCCATACATGAAAGAGCCTTGGAGCTTGGTAAGATCCGAACTAAGTTGTATTCCCACCCTGTGAACCTGGGGGGGGGGAACGGAAGAAAAAGAGGCGAAACAAAACGGGTCAGTCATAAAGACTGAGTAAGTCCTAGTGACTTTCAGCATAAAAATAGATAAAAGATAACATGGCATGAATAAACTGAAAGTAAACATAAGCATGATGACAAGGTAGGCAAGATAAACTAAGATAACAAGATAAACTATGATAACAAGGTAAACTAAGGTAACAAGATAAACTTCGGGCATGATGAAACAAGTATAACGTCCCATAATTCCTATCAAGTTTCCCACCGCATGGTTTTTATCAAGAATAACATCGCAAGGTTTCTAAGCTTTACCATTAAAACAATATCTATTTGCTCTGCACCACCTAACTAGCATCCTCATAAGTGTCTTACATGGAATGATCTGTACTCCTACTAGTATCCCAACTAGTATCCTGTGTAACAAGGATCCGTACCCCCTACTAGTGTCCCAACTAGTAGCCCGTGTTATATAATAATTACAACGTGATCCCAGTCCCCGCAATTATGGTAGCCTTCAGGTGTACATCGATTTTGAGGATTCCACCTCGATCACCCCAATGGCCATGTATATATTCGATGCACCCTTACTACCTTATCAATCGGCTCACTACTTGACCTAGTTCTCGTTTGTGTCACGCGACCCCTTACTTGTAGATACCTGTGTTGGTCCCACCATGGGGTGTATCAAGTCCCATGGTGGCAACCCTGACACAATCAAGATGCACAGCTTTATACCTACTGATGCCCAATGGCTAAATTTTCTGCGCCGAAGTGTGTGCACGCCCGCACTCCGTTAGAACCTGCACTGCTGCACCAACCGCCGCTAATTTGACCTCTTATAATCAGCCCAGTAATCGTTCCCCACCCTGCCTAGCTCAGGGTTCCGTTGATACCTAATGTGGGTTACTGCTGAAATGGGTCCCTGTTACTAGGTTTTTATAATGGTTAAGTCTGTAGGCCTATATTCTCTGATATTACCCACCAACCCTGATGTGTACTTAACCCCGCTACTGATTCAAGCATGTGTATTTAATGGTTAAGTGTATGTGGGCCTATATTTACTAATATTACCCACCAACCCGATATGTACTTAACCCTTCTACTCGTTACGTTACCATGGTTAAGTGTTTACCTTAGTTAACTTAACCTTTCTCGCTTATTATGTTTGATTGGTTAAGTGTGGTTTATTAACTTAACCCCTTTCGTCTATCTGGTTACATTGGTTAAGAATTTTCTTGTTAACTTAACCCCACCCACTAGTCATATTATAATGGTTAAATGTTATCAACTTATTCAAGTTAACTTAACCCACCCGTTTGTCCTGTTATGTTGGTTAAGTGTTACTACTTAACCGCAACCACTTGTCAAATTAACCCATTGTATTGGTTAAGTGTTCTCATTAACTTAACCTCACTCTCTAGTCCAGTTTAATCATGTTATAATGGTTAAACATTTGCTTAACCTTACCCACTCCCGTAGTCAACATATTAAATTGGTTAAGTGTCCAGATTAACCTAACCCTACCTACCAATTTAGTTAACATGTTGAAATTGGTTAAGTGTTCTAGTTAACTTAACCCTACCAATCCTAGCTCAGCTCTAATTGTCTTATTAGAGCCCCAACCTCTCACATTAGACAGATATTGTTGTGGCTGCCTGTGTGCCGGTCGGGTCCGGGCAGTCTTACGCCACAACTCAGTCTAACCTTGGGTCTTAATTGGGCCCAATGCTTAGCCTCCCACATTGGATAGGTATTGTTGTGATTACTGGACAGCCGGGCGGGTCCGGGCAGGTTTACATCACAACTCAATCCAACCTCGTGCTAAGCATATTCGTATTTTCTAATTTACATTAATTATGTAATTTATTCAAATTCAAATTACTGCCCAATTTGTTTCCAATCAATCTCATTAATTTAGGTATATAATTAATACCATTTTATGCCATAAATCACTTATGTGATTAATGACTAATTTATGGCAAGTTTCCTAAAAATTACCAATTATCTTTATGTCCATAATTTACATTAATCAACATTTACTATTATGGCCCACCTTCCCTTTAAATCATGTTTATAATTTTTGGTATGTAAATCATACCAAATTAAATGTCAGTAACCATGATTATGCTAAACACGACAATTACATGTTAATTAACATACGCCCACATTCCAAATTACATGCCCATTAATGTATGTACCCAATTCTAGTTGGTTTATATATGTCTAATTCTTGCCTGTTTACATGTATGCCAAGTTTATGCCAATTTACACATATCAAGTTCTAGCCAAATTACACATATATCAAGATCCATGCCAAATTTCATATGCCAATTTATATATGCCTAATCCTAGACAATTTACATATATACCAAGTTTCATGCCTTTTTACATATGTCAAGATTCAGAGTTTACATGTTTACAAAGCTATGCCCAATTTACATAGGTCAAATTTTAGCCAAGTTATACATATCAATATTCTTGCCATATTTTTCATAGGTCAAGTTTCATACCAAACTACATGTATTCCATGTTTACCCCAATTTACCCAAGCTAGCGAACTTTAATTATAACGATAATACACAATTTCATGTTAATGGCAATAATACCCAAATATTCAGTTTTCATATTATGCCTTCGATTATATCAAACACATATATCCAACAAGACAATATCCCAATATTTCCCCCGTATTCAATCGCACGCAAATCGCAGTTTGGGCCTAGGTCCGAAATTGACCTAGGTTCATCAAAAGAAAATAAATAGGGGAAAGGTAGAATTTTGCATCAAAACAAGATCGGAGAGAAAAACATCATCACAAGCATATTAAGATTACAACTGGATAATAATATCAACATGAATCAAGAAAATTGATTTACAACAGGCTGAATAGATCATGAACTTAGCATGAGAGTAAAGATAGAAAAGTCCAAAGATCAAGATTCAAGAAGAAACAAAAATAGATTTGAATCGATACACATACTTAAATCCAAATCCACTTTATTTCATGGCCACATTATAATTAAATATTTAAACTTGAAAATAACTAGAACTTATAGAGAACGGCTAATGAATTAAGAAGTGAATTTGTCTTAGAAAGTTGCAGTGTCATTGATCTATCCCCTTGAATTTGTTGTAGAAGCATTGATCTTTGATTTGATTTGGACGCTTAAGCTTTAATTTGGAGACGACGGCCATGGCTCAAGAGAGATTCCAGCAGCATTTAGGTGTCATATGAATTTGTGTGAGTTAGGCTAGGTCTAGGTGTTATTTTATAGATGTAGCAATTCATTTCAGCCATCGGATTAACCCTAAAACCCATCCGGACCATCAAAACTCGTCCCGGGCCTCAAAAATGGGTTCTGGACCACCCCAGGCCGACTAGGTCGACCTGTACAGAGGGGGGGTCGACACTATAGTTGACCTGGGGGGGGGGGGCGGCAGGTCGACTATAGTGTCGACACTATGGTCGACCTGGGTCAGTCTGCCAGAAAGTCTGCTGAAATCGTGTTTTGGCCATATCTTGGTCATACGGACTCCGATTTTCGAAAACTCGGACTCTATTTCGCGTATTTTTCCGAGAGGAACGCAATGGTGATGTCTATTTTACCTAATTCCTGATTCTTGAATTAATTATCCTTATTTTACTATCTTTTCCGTTACGTACATCGTTATCGAACTAATTTTTCTTCTCTTCCATGTATTAATTAATTCTTCTTATGCATCACCATTATTTACCCATCATAAGCATATTTTTATATATTTTATTTTATTTTTAATTATATTAAAAATACGGGGTGTTACATTCTGGTCTCCTTAAAGGATTTCGTCCCCGAAATCTTCAAGTTAAGAAGAATGTGTCCTACCATCCATCATCCATCTACTCAATCATCAATCACAGGCATTCATTGTCCTTAAAAGATTTCTAATGCTGTATGAACATATGCAAGAAGTGTGTGTATATGTTGCTTGTCTAATGCAAATGATCAGGCTTGATTGATCTCCTAAATGCAAAATATGTTTAGTGCCACGAGTCCAACATGTATGCAAATAGTCCTAGTCACATAAACACTATATGTGTGCACAAACATCCATCCATATGCAACATTCACATGATAACACATTCAATTTCATCCAAAAACAAGTGTAAACACTCATGCATATGCAATATGAAAGGTGATTGAGCCGATCTAGTGCCTAATATGTGTAAATGCATCCACGAGCAACCACTAGCAACCACTTGCAGCCACTTGCAACCATCAATCATAACATGTCTCAAACACATGTTTACACCCAATTGTTCCTATCTAAAGTTATAGTCGAATGATAGAAGCAAGTAAAAACTTTGAGCCCATTAGGCAATGTCAAAACTGGAAATCTATGCCACATATATTGATTAGGAGAAGAACTCTTTAAGCATCAGCCCCGAAGACCGAAATCAACATCAGACTGACACCCAATGAATTACTCAACCCAACCACTATATATGATTCTAGGAAACTAAGCATGATGGACTCCTTTTAGGTCACAAGGGAATCCCTTCCTAAGACCAACCCGTATCCTATAAAACCCAAAAAGTTTAGTTAAACCAACGAACACCCTCAAGCCCCAACATGTGTTACTAACAGATGTGTCATACTCCCTATGGGGTTTGCAACAGAAATTGGATTGAGGATAGGACCGAGAGGATATGCACAAAAGATAGCATGTGAGTAATCTCTACAGGAAAAGAGGAATCAAGGATATACTCTTAAAAAGAGATATGATGCGCGAATCTAGTCTTCAATCTTCTCAGTCGCATTTCTTTGAGCTTAACTCCATTGTGCTTTGACCGCCTTTAACTTCACAATTCCGTAGCTTCTTAATTCTTGTTTCCAAAATATGGGTTGGAATCCATTTCACTTTTGCCTCTCGTTCCACTTTCACTTATTCTCCTTCTAGTATACTTGGCTCAAACATAACTGCGTGCTCATGGCTTCATACAAGCTCTCCAAAATTCACTAGTGAATCTTGGATCTCGTCCACTTACTATCAGGTATTCCACGCAGAAGAACTATCTCTTGAAAATAAATGCCAACCATGCTGCCAAATGTACATACTAAGGTGATTCTCTACAACTCATGCATAAGCGAAATGACCCATCCGCCTTAGTGGCGAACACTACTTGAGCGGATTACAAATTACCAATAAATGTGTCAAGAGATTCTAGGTAACAAATCATGATAGAACCCTAAAGGTTACATGCGACTTCGAGGGTATTACCGAGGCAAGTCAAGAGTCTAACTACCCCATTTTTTTTTCAAAACCGAGAAGGTCACCCTTACTGGATAACCACTCCATCGCTAGAATCAACCCATAGCCCAAAACATAAACATTACTTCTAGACTCAAAACTTAGCATAGACATTCTCAAATCCAAACAAGTAATGAATAAATGAGCCGATTTCCCCAACAGGATTTGAGAAAAAAAATGGGATCCTCTACCATGCTAGTGCTAAGGTGCAGAGACTCAACTTTCGAAGCAGAATTAAAAGGATGCGATGTACAAAAACAAAGTTCTAGTGGGATGATAGAAAAGAAAAGCTAAACTTTTAACAGAAACGTTACCACTCTCTTAGGTACACTAGTAGTGAGAGCATTCAATTGCCCTCTCGACGATCTTGTCCCTTGCCCTTGTCCTATAATACTTAACTGTATGTCCCTTCTCACTAAAGATACTCTCTCTTGTCATGGGTTTTTCTATTCTTTCACTTAGGCCTCTTTCCTTTCACCTTTTTCCTCCTTCGTGGATTAAGCTATAACAACTAGTTCCTTGTTCTTACTGTCCTTGTATAGTTTGTTGACAAGTCTCTCGAAGCTACCTCCAACGCACGGCAACTCTACCCAACTTGAAATAAGATTAGACACAGATGGAACTACCACCGCTACAGACGGAGGTTGGGCACTCCTTTGCCCTCCGACATGTGTCGGATGACTACGAAACTATGGTGAAAAGAGAGAGAAGAGATTTCAAGAGAGAATCAAAAGATAGTGCATATGGCTTTGGGGAATATGCCTTTTAATCAAAACAAAATTTTCTTGAAAATTTGCTTCTTTGTAAATGTTTTGAAAATAATTTCAGAAGGTTTTTGAAAACTTTTGCCCAGTCTGGTAACCTTCTGCTCTGATACCAAATGTAACACCCCACATCTGTTAAGGTCACTCACAAAGGGAATGCCTTAACTTCAATGGAGTATTATGGGTACTGGAACAGAAATAATTACAAGACAGACATATATAAAACAGAGGAAAATAAAGTGGAAGTACTTCAAATCATTTATTAAATATAAATGTTTACAAGAAAAGCCCATCAACTTCCAGTACCCAATTTCATAGTTAAAATATCTGTCTTGCTCAAAAACAAAGAAGCATAAAAACAAACTGCAGTATTCCCCAATAAAGCAAAGCAAGCCATAGCCATGATAAATCCAAGCCATACATGAAAGAGCCTTGGAGCTTGGTAAGATCCGAACTAAGCTGTATTCCCACCCTGTGAACCTGGGGGGGGGGGACGGAAGAAAAAGAGGCGAAACAAAACGGGTCAGTCATAAAGACTGAGTAAGTCCTAGTGACTTTCAGCATAAAAATAGATAAAAGATAACATGGCATGAATAAACTGAAAGTAAACATAAGCATGATGACAAGGTAGGCAAGATAAACTAAGATAACAAGATAAACTATGATAACAAGGTAAACTAAGGTAACAAGATAAACTTCGGGCACGATGAAACAAGTATAACGTCCCATAATTCCTATCAAGTATCCCACCGCATGGTTTCTATCAAGAATAACATCGCAAGGTTTCTAAGCTTTACCATTAAAACGATATCTATTTGCTCTGCACCACCTAACTAGCATCCTCATAAGTGTCTTACATGGAATGATCTGTACTCCTACTAGTATCCCAACTAGTATCCTGTGTAACAAGGATCCGTACCCCCTACTAGCGTCCCAACTAGTAGCCCATGTTATATAATAATTACAACGTGATCCCAATCCCTGCAATTATGGTATCCTTCAGGTGTACATCGATTTTGAGGATTCCACCTCGATCACCCCAATGGCCATGTATATATTCGATGCACCCTTACTACCTTATCGATCGGCTCCCTACTTGACCTAGTTCGCGTTTGTGTCACGCGCCCCCCTACTTGTAGATACCTGTGCTGGTCCCACCATGGGGTGTATCAAGTCCCATAGTGGCAACCCTGACACAATCAAGATGCACAAGTTTATACCTACTGATGCCCAGTGGCTAAATTTTCTGCGCCGAAGTGTGTGCACGCCCGCACTCCGTTAGAACCTGCACTGCCGCACCAACCGCCGCTAATTTGACCTCTTATAATCAGCCCAGTAATCGTGCCCCACCCTGCCTAGCTCAGGGTTCCGTTGATACCTAATGTGGGTTACTGCTGAAATGAGTCCCCGCTACTAGGTTTTTCTAATGGTTAAGTCTGTGGGCCTATATTCTCTGATATTACCCACCAACCCTGATGTGTACTTAACCCCGCTACTGATTCAAGCATGTGTATTTAATGGTTAAGTGTATGTGGGCCTATATTTACTAATATTACCCACCAACCCGATATGTACTTAACCCTTCTACTCGTTACGTTACCATGGTTAAGTGTTTACCTTAGTTAACTTAACCTTTCTCGCTTATTATGTTTGATTGGTTAAGTGTGGTTTATTAACTTAACCCCATTCGTCTATCTGGTTACATTGGTTAAGAATTTTCTTGTTAACTTAACCCCACCCACTAGTCGTATTATAATGGTTAAGTGTTATCAACTTATTCAAGTTAACTTAACCCACCCGTTTGTCCTGTTATGTTGGTTAAGTGTTACTACTTAACTGCAACCACTTGTCAAATTAACCCATTGTATTGGTTAAGTGTTCTCATTAACTTAACCTCACTCTCTAGTCCAGTTAAATCATGTTATAATGGTTAAACATTTGCTTAACCTTACCCACTACCGTAGTCAACATATTAAATTGGTTAAGTGTCCAGATTAACCTAACCCTACCTACCAATTTAGTTAGCATGTTGAAATTGGTTAAGTGTTCTAGTTAACTTAACCCTACCAATCCTAGCTCAGTTCTAATTGTCTTATTAGAGCCCCAACCTCTCACATTAGACAGATATTGTTGTGGCTGCCTGTGTGCCGGTCGGGTCCGGGCAGTCTTACGCCACAACTCAGTCTAACCTCGGGTCTTTATTGGGCCCAATGCTTAGCCTCCCACGTTGGATAGGTATTGTTGTGATTACTGGACAGCCGGGCGGGTCCGGGCAGGTTTACATCACAACTCAATCCAACCTCGTGCTAAGCATATTCGTATTTTCTAATTTACATTAATTATGTAAATTATTCAAATTCAAATTACTGCCCAATTTGTTTCCAATCAATCTCATTAATTTAGGTATATAATTAATACCATTTTATGCCATAAATCACTTATGTGATTAATGACTAATTTATGGCAAGTTTCCTAAAAATTACCAATTATCTTTATGTCCATAATTTACATTAATCAACATTTACTATTATGGCCCACCTTCCCTTTAAATCATGTTTATAATTTTTGGTATGTAAATCATACCAAATTAAATGTCAGTAACCATGATTATGCTAAACACGACAATTACATGTTAATTAACATACGCCCACGTTCCAAATTACATGCCCATTAATGTATGTACCCAATTCTAGTTGGTTTATATATGTCTAATTCTTGCCAGTTTACATGTATGCTAAGTTTATGCCAATTTACACATATCAAGTTCTAGCCAAATTACACATATATCAAGATCCATGCCAAATTTCATATGCCAATTTATATATGCCTAATCCTAGACAATTTACATATATACCAAGTTTCATGCCTTTTTACATATGTCAAGATTCAGAGTTTACATGTTTACAAAGCTATGCCCAATTTACATAGGTCAGATTTTAGCTAAGTTATACATATCAATATTCTTGCCATATTTTTCATAGGTCAAGTTTCATACCAAACTACATGTATTCCATGTTTACCCCAATTTACCCAAGCTAGCGAACTTTAATTATAACGATAATACCCAATTTCATGTTAATGGCAATAATACCCAAATATCCAGTTTTCATATTATGCCTTCGATTCTATCAAACACATATATCCAACAAGACAATATCCCAATATTTCCCCCGTATTCAATCGCACGAAAATCGCAGTTTGGGCCTAGGTCCGAAATTGACCTAGGTTCATCAAAAGAAAATAAATAGGGGAAAGGTAGAATTTTGCATCAAAACAAGATCGGAGAGAAAAACATCATCACAGGCATATTAAGATTACAACTGGATAATAATATCAACATGAATCAAGAAAATTGATTTACAATAGGCTGAATAGATCATGAACTTAGCATGAGAGTAAAGATAGAAAAGTCCAAAGATCAAGATTCAAGAAGAAACAAAAATAGATCTGAATCGATACACATACTTAAATCCAAATCCACTTTATTTCATGGCCACATTATAATTAAATATTTAAACCTGAAAATAACTAGAAGTTACAGAGAACGGCTAATGAATTAAGAAGTGAATTTGTCTTAGAAAGTTGCAGTGTCATTGATCTATCCCCTTGAATTTGTTGTAGAAGCATTGATCTTTGATTTGATTTGGACGCTTAAGCTTTAATTTGGAGACGGCGGCCATGGGTCAAGAGAGATTCTAGCAGAATTTAGGTGTCATATGAATTTGTGTGAGTTAGGCTAGGTCTAGGTGTTATTTTATAGGTGTAGCAATTCATTTCAGCCATCGGATTAACCCTAAAACCCATCCGAACCATCGAAACTCGTCCCGGGCCTCAAAAATGGGTTCTGGACCACCCCAGCTGACCAGGTCGACCTGTACAGAGGGGGGGTCGATACTATAGTCTACCTGGGGGGGGCAGGTCGACTATAGTGTCGACACTATGGTCGACCTAGGTCAGTCTGCCAGAAAGTCTGCTGAAATCGTGTTTTGGCCATATCTTGGTCATACGGACTCCGATTTTCAAAAACTCGGACTCTATTTCGCGTATTTTTCCGAGAGGAACGCAATGGTGATGTCCATTTTACCTAATTCCTGATTCTTGAATTAATTATCCTTATTTTACTATCTTTTCCATTACGTACATCGTTATCGAACTAATTTTTCTTCTCTTCCATGTATTAATTAATTCTTATGCATCACCATTATTTACCCATCATAAAAATATTTTCATATATTTTATTTTATTTTTAATTATATTAAAAATACGGGGTGTTACACAAGTGGGTTCCAACGGTCAAAGTTTCGAGAACTCGTATACGCAAACGTCTCAATAAGGACAATACTTACTACATGTCGTGGCATGTGACCACATGGAATTTCCCTCGAAGCGAAGTCATCCACAAATACCAAGCGCATGTACTCGGATGGTTGGACATTTAGTGAGTACACAAGTGGTCGTTGAGTCAAGATTGATTTGGTAGTCGGGGGTTCGAAGACAAGTGAACGTGACCATAGCTTGGTGTATGGTCCCAATTTTTGATCCCTAAATGCATGTATGGAGCGTGCCGATCCTAGAGTTGTATTTTTCTTCCTCTCTCCTCTTCTCTAAATAGGAAATCAACGTAAGGTGTGGAGGATAGAAAGACAACTTTTGTACCTCGAATGTCCGAGTTGTTTTTGGATTTCCGAGAGAAGGAAAGAGAGATATGACAAGTGAGAGGCTTTCCGGGATCGACAATCAAGAATGTGGAGTGGTGAATTATGGGAAACATAAGTAGGAGTTCGGGGAAATGTCGCCAAGTATGTGCGGGTACGGGACTGGACTTCATATCACGGAGATGTAGTGAGTCTTCCAGGTTTTTCAAGGGCTCGAAGTTTGTTTAAGGGACATGATAACTTAGTGAGCACGTAGGAACAAGAAACATAATTTTATGCTCTGAAGACTTTGCCAAGATCCCTTATCTCTTTGGCTTCGAGCTTGAGCTAACAAACTTGAATCTTTCCACGACATCTCGTGATCGAATCAGGATTGGCGTGCTGTGGCCTTGCTTCGTGACAGCCGAGGAATGGACTTGTTTAAATTTGCGACACTAGTGTGCACTTAGAATATGGACATATTCTTGAGCTGTCAGTTTTGGGATTTGATTCTTAACTCAATCACGACGAGGTCGCATCTCAACCCAAGCATCACATCGGTGGTCGGCAATGGACTTGTTTGAATTGTCATCGCAATCTGGAGTATTTTCTTTTGTGGTGTCTCGGCATCAATGGAATGTTGGTAATTTCCGTGGCCTAGGCTTTGGTTCTAGATCGCCTCCCCTGTCGAAATGGACGTGCTTTCAAGACGGTTGCTTCAAGGGTTGCGGTGAAGATGATGCCAGTGCGGGAGCCAGTGGGGATCTGCCTCGGGACCTACGATGGCTATGCTGGTGCATGAATTGGTAGAGGGCTGCACCTGGGCCCACGTACCTGCTAAATCATTTTTGGTCCCAAGTGTGAGTTAGCAAGTTTGAATTGTCGCGTGATGTAGCATGATCAGATTGTAATTGAAGTCGAACGTAACATAGCTGATGGGTGTAATGTTCGAGAAACGAACTTATTTGCACTGATCACTTGTATATGAACATGAGATATGGATATATGATTATGTTGTCAGTGTCGGGGTTAGGTTCTTGATCTACTCATGTCGCAATCATGGTCCGATATGAGAATGGTATTGATGGTCGACGATGACTATGAATTTAGTCGTTAAAACTAACGGCTATCTTCGCGTTCCAGTATGCTTGTATGTAGGAAGCCTTAGCATCGAGAGATGTACTAGGTGACTTCTATGGTGCTAAGACTTCGGTTTTAGACCATCTTCTTTGCACAATGGGTTTGCTCCCAATAGGACACTCCGTGGTGGCGGAGAAGATGTCTTTGGTGAGAATGCAGGAACTGGTGAAGGGCTAGTGCCCCGGGCCTTCCTTCAGTGGCAGAATCTCCGGTAGTACTTCCCAGTGCTCCCCCAGCTAACTGGAGGGTGGCCAGAGCATCAAGTGGAGGAGAAATGACTGCGACACAACGAAGAGGAGGTGTCTTTTGGAGAAGCGGGCTTTCTTTCTGGTTCTGTTTCGCCTTCGATGAGAGAGACAAAGGTGGGAACGAGTCACATGTTGGTATCTCCAATGACGACCTTAGAGACCATTGCATCGTAGAAGACGGTTGCAAGGTTGGTGGAGGACTGGTTCCCCCGGGCCTACTTCTGAACGAGCCTCCAGTAGTACTTCGCGATGTGCCTCCGACTAAGTGGAGGGTGGCCGGAGCATCTGGTGGAAGATAATGGCGTCGACACGGAGAAGAGGAGGAGAAAGACGGGCCGCCCTAGTGACTATTGCGGATGTTATAAATATTTTGGTCATGTAGGCCGATAGTATACGCGAGTACAACCGTCGCTTTTGGAGGCATGGAAGGTTTTCCTATATGTCATGTCGTTAGAAAGAAAAACAGATAGATATATGTAGCTTGCTTTTGGTTATGAATGAAAAATTAGTTGACTTTTCTTGTGTCATAACTCATATTAATTGTTCGAATGTTCGTTTATGCTTTCCATTTCTTGTACTTGCACAAATATACTTGCCGTCATGCTTTAGAAAATGTTGTTTAAGGCTTTGCTTACGAGTCTCTCCAGTTGTGCGAAGATTAGAAGCATGGACTTCGCCTTCGGTGTTTCCTTTGGCCAGGAATCCCGAGTTGTGCGAGGACCTATTTTGGTGCCTTCTCTCTCGGGACCTCACTGAGGTCGTTAGTCCTGAGTCGTGAGAATGCGTGGATGCAGACTTCACTCTTTCAAGTTCCGAGTCGCGTAAGGTTCAGCTTTTGTGCCTTCTCCCCGAGACCTCCCTGAGGTCGTTGGTCCGAAGTCGTGAGAATGCGTTGATGCAAACTTCGCTCCAACAAGTTCCGAGTCGCGTGAGGTTCGACTTTGGTGCCTTCTCCCTTGGGACCTCCCTGAGGTCGTTGGTCCCAAGTCGTGAGAATGCATGGATGCGGACTTCGCTGTCAGAAGTTCTGAGTTGCACAAGGTTCGGCTTTGTTGCCTTCTCCCGCGGGACCTCCCTGAGGCCATTGGTCCCGAGTCGTGAGAATGTGTGGATGTGGACTTCGCTCTCGGAAGTTCCAAGTCACGTGAGTTTCGGCTTTGGTGCCTTCTCCCTTGGGACCTCCCTATGGTCGTTGGTCCCGAGTCGTGAGAATGACCTCCCTGAGGTCGTTGGTCCTGAGAACGCATGGATGCGGACTTCACCCTCTGAAGTTACGAGTCGCACGAGGTTCGGCTTTGGTGCCTTCTCCCTCGGGTCCACCCTAAGGTCACTGATCTTGAGTCGTGAGAATGCGTAGACGTCGTTGATTCATCCTTTGGCTCTCCCGTCACTGCGTTCGGGTTAGTGTTTGAGGGCGTCGTTGATTTGCCGATTGTTACCCATATTCGGACTCTTTGGGTCATATGGAGCCAAATGAGTGGTTGATGTCACACTCTTCTAGCTGATGGGCTCCCCCAATTTCGAAGACTTAGGCACGAGATTGTTTATACTCGGCTTCATCGCTGATTCGAGGCTTGGGTCGGTTTGTTTGTACTTGGCCTCGTCGTTTGTTCGAGTCGCTTTATTTATGCTCGGCCTTGTCGTTGATTCGAGGCTCAAGTCAGTTTGTTTATACTCGGCCTCATCGTTGGTTCGAGACTCGAGTCTGGAGACCGGTCCCTGGATTCGAGGTACCGTTCCAGCGTTGCACGCTCGCATATGTGAGTTGGTCATTGTTGTTGCGGTCTTGCTAAGTCGAGGAGATGATCTCGAGGATTTTAGTTGTCGGACAGAGCCCTGGTTAGTCGAAACTCTTGGTGAGCGTTAGGTGGTTCAGAAATTTCACGTCGTGGACCCTTTCGGTATTGCTCGAGGTGACTCTTGCGGATGAGTTTCTCGATGTTGTCCTATAAGTGGAGACAACTATTTGTGTCATGTCCATGGATGTTGTGGAACCGATAGTGTTCTATAGAGTCCCTTAGTGCACTCCTTGGGCCCTTTGGATTTGGCCTTTTGTAGCATAGGACATTGCGAGTTACAAGGTAGATGTCCTCGGGGTTGTCATTGAGAGGAGTATAGTTACGAAAAGACACAGGTCGAAGACGCTTCCTCTTATTGTTGCGACTACCTCTGACGTTGTCGATGTGAGCAAGATTGTGTAGAGAGATAGGGTTAGAGCCGTTGGAGCTTTGGGCTTTGTCTCGAAGGAAGGTCTTCGTCATTCAGTGCATCTCCAACCTCGATTGCACGATTCTGTGGAGGTTGGTTGAGGTGAGATTAGGCCTGCTTTGATGCTGGAAGCGTAGGCGACAAGTCCGGACCCGTGGCAGTCCAAGTCTACCTGGGGGGACTCAAGCGTTATTCCCTTGGTCGAGATTAGGTTCAAGTCGAGAACAGCTGGGATGACATGTTCCCTCTTTGATGGTGATATCGATAATGCCGAGGTTGATTTTATGACGAGGGCTTCGGTCGTTGTGAGGAGAGACAAATGTGAAGCTCGAGGAGACACGATTCGGAGGAGGTTGGATGCTCCTACTTGTCGGGAGACGGACGATGTCTCGTTGAGCATGTCATTAGAGCCACTGGATCAACTCCTTGTTTTTCCGGACTTGGGCTTCGAGCTATCGCTCAGTTTCTTACAGTCTCTGGGTAAGCTTGAGAAGATGCACTTAAGTGATTGAGGTCGGAGGTAATGCCACGACACCCATGGCTAAGATGTCGGAAAGTGGTCGCTGATAGACCTGAGTGCCTTGATTATCGTTAGATGGTCCACCAAGGATAGATTTTCCCTTGCTCGCAATTGTCCCGAAGTTTGCTCGGTGGACAAGATGGAATTCAAGTATAACAAACAAAAATATGGTCAAGGACCAGTAGGAAAAGTCAGCTTTGTCAAGCTTGAGTAAAGGTATTGTTTGATGGAGGCTGAGCGCCCAAGTCTGCCTAAAGGCAGAGAATGTCTCGTTGAGCATGTTGTTGAAGTCGTTGTGTTAATCCGATATTCTGGTGGATTTTTTCGACAAGGCATCGTTGAGTCTCGCCCAACTTTCTTGTTGTTTTGTTGAATTAGAGTCGATCGATGAACATATCGAGGTTAGGAGCATTAAGGTTAGCTGGAGCTTAAGGGGGTCGAGGTAGAGGAGAAAATTTCGAATTAGGATTGACAGTGGAAGGTTCGACCATGGGGTTCTTTCCTTTGTTCAACATTGTCGATAGGCTTGGTCGGTAAGTTTGAGAAAACTTAAGTAGCATTCCAAGTCTTGGTGACTGAGCAGAAGAAAAGGAGAGGTTTCGATTCCTCGAAGGAAGTGACATAAAATCTACCGTAGGTGCGCGCTTTACTTAATGCCTTCCTGGAGCGCCAAAATGTTGATGTCTAAAATTGTCATCAACGCCCGAGAGTTCCAAAAATTTGTAACTAAATGTCCAGAACGGAAAAGTATGGGAGATGCTGTAATAACATGCAGGAAAATAAAGGGCATAATAATTTATGATGGTTCGGTTCGGATTGAACCTACGTCCACTTTGAAAGAGTTGCAGGATTTATTCACTTTCAACAAAGTATAGTAAGACATCATTACAAGAAGTTACAATAATTGTCGATGTTCAATAAATCCTTATTGTCAGCTTCCTTACTAGTCAAGAGAAGTGGAGGAGTTTCCGAGGTCCGGAGCGTGTCGGGAAGATCCAAAGCCCGGGTGGCACCGGGAGTTCCCGAGGTTCGGGATGAGTCGGGAAATTCCAAGGTACGGAGGGTGTCAGGAGTTTCTGAGGGCCGAGATATGTCGGGAAGTTCCGAGGTCCGGAGGGTGTCGGGTGGTTCTAAGGTCCGGATGTGTCGGGGGTTTCCGAGGTCCTGGATGCGTCGGCAGGTTCTGAGGTTCGGAGGGTGTCAGGAGTTTCTGAGGTCGGGGATGAGTCGGGAAGTTCCAAGGTGGTGTCAGGAGTTTCCAAGCTCCGGGATGTGTCGAGAGGTTCCGAGGTCCGGAAGGTGACGAGAGTTTTTGAGGTCCGGGATGAGTCGGGAAGTTCCGAGGTACGGATGGTGTTGGGAGTTTCTAAGCTCTGGGATTTGTTGGGAGGTTCCGAGGTCCGGAGGGTGTTGGGAGTTTCCGAGATCCGGGATGAGTCGAGAAGTTTCAAGGTCTGGATGGTGTTGGGAGTTTCCGAGGGCTAGAGTGTGTCGGGTATGGAGTCCGGGATGTACTGAGAAAATCTAGAGTCCGGGGTGTACCAAGAATTCTGGAGTTTAGGGTGTACCAGGAAATCAGGAGTCTAGAGTGTACCAGGAAATTCAGAGTTCAGGATGTATCAGGAAAATCTGAAGGTCCGCAGAAACCTTCTTCCCCAAAGGCTATGCTGCCATTAATGGAGTAGAACGAGCTCTCAAGGTCTCAAGCCAATCAAATGCCAACCCTTGTAAAGAGTGAGGTAGGGGTATTTATAGGAAGTGGAGTAGGTGAGATATGTGAGTAGGTCAAAAGGAGTAGGAAAAGGGATAAAAATGAGTGGGTTTTGCATCATGGAGTGATCAACCAAAAACTGGTGACCAGCGTGTGTCGATCAACTACTTTCAAGTGATCGACGTGTGCCAGATCACTTGCCATGGCAAGTCCAATCCACTTAAAAACATAGCGCGCGCAAGGGATTCAGCATGTTTGCCAGGGCAAACATGATCTTTTCGCATCCCAAAGGGGATATGAAATCTGTATCCTTGTTAGGATATGAATTTCGTATCCTGACTTGGGATACGAATTTCGTATCCCGACTTGGGATACGAAATCTTGTATCCCATGTGGGGATATGAAATTTCGTATCCCATGTGGGGATATGAAATTTCGTATCCCATGCGGGGATACTCAAATTTCGTATCCTTGGCGGGGATACGAATTTAGTATCCCTGATACGAAATTTCGTACCCCAAGCGAGGATACAAATTTCGTATCCCCGATGGGGATACAAAATTTGTATCCCTGGTGGGGATACGAAGTTTTCGTGTTTTGGCATGAGTTGTTGTGGTGCGCGACGCGATGTGATCAGGCATTTCGGGTAGATCGGAAAATGGTGATCCATATTTTGAGGGAAGCGAACTTTTGGAGTGATATGCGAGGTTTTTTACTAGGGAGGTGATGCGAAGTAGAGGAGTTGTCGGGGCAGTATTTTTGAGCTGATCAGTACGTGTTGCGCAAGCTTTTAGAAGTGATCGACACATGCTGAGTGAGCGATCTTCAATGTTGGTGAATTTCGTATTCGAGGGATACAAAATTTGGCTAGCGATCCGACTCGGGTCGTCCAGTGCCAGAGCCTTGATCTGCCCAGTCCAACCACACAGTTCTGAGTGCGTACACTTGATTCGTGACTTGTATTATTTGAGAGCAGTTTGATGAGCCGTGAAGATCGTTCTTACGCGACCCTATCTTGGCTTGATTCTCGAATATGTTGGAAACTTCTGGGCCGTTGAACCACGCGAGGGGCCGAGTCGTGTGGGCTTGTTCTGCTATAAGTAACCAGAACAAAATGTTAGTTAACATAAGGTATTTATAGGTTTCCAATAGTCACAATGTTTCTAAAAAGATTTGAATTTAAAAGACACCTCTTTTCAAAATTTTAAAAAATGCCCTAACGGCTAGTATGTCGACATGCCTATATGCATATGTCGACATATACTAGTGTAAAATAAAAAAAATACTTTAAAGCAAAGTAAATATCCAGAGTTAAAACTAACTAATTTCCTTTATATTTAATCATTTTTCAAAGTATAAAACATATTCTAAAACTTATATAAAGATTTATTAAGAAACAAGAGTTAAAATTGTATATATATATATATATATTCTTGAAAATTGTGTTAATATATATTATTAACAATATTTTTCGTCAACACCAGAGATAGGTCTAAGGAAATGGACCTAAGGAATAAATGGGATTATTTAGTTCCTATAAGCTTGAGTTAGTTCACCGTTTCCTATATATCAAGGGCTCAAGCTCAAAGATTGGTTACTCTTCCCTCAATGAGTGAGTATCACGCTTATGAGACTCAAGGACCAATATATACTTCGGGATAAGGGTTTCGTAAGCTCGTTACAAGTTAGGAAGCTAAACAGCTTGTGGAAGGGTATTTAGGTGAACCAGGTTTAAGGGTAAGACTTGCATATAAAGCTTTTGTTGAGAGGAAATCATAAGGTAGTTAAGTACCCGCTTAAAGGGTTAGGTTGTGAAGCATTGCATAATACATACAAAAACATAGTAGAATATAAGGTAGTATGCGTAAACAATAAGAACACACAATTTGTGGTGGTTCGGTTCAGAATGAACCTAGTCCACTTTAAGGGCTTTGATGATTTTATTCATAGAGGAGGTTACATAGGAAATCCCCAAATTGATTTACAAATTAGGGTTAGCTCTCTTAGAAATGAGAGCAGAATCATGGAATGAGGAAAAAATGTCCCCCAAAATGAGACCCATGGGGTCTTATTTATAGGAAAATTGGGGCCCCTTCTATTGTGAACCCAGCAGAAGCCTCTTATGGATGCTTTAACAAGGTTTCGGCCGCTCTTGTGACTTTTGGTTTTGTTATAAAGGTTCTGACCGCCTTTCTTCTTATTGAATGTCTTCATTGATGTCTTCTTGCTTTTACAATATCAATCTTGGGCTTCCGTGAGTGGTTCCGCTGACATGCCTCTTGGTAACTCGGTCTCGGATTCTGGTAATCTTGACTTCGGTGGCTCTCGGTTTAGGGACCCCTAGTCTCGGTCCACATTCATACCTTTCGGTTTCGACGTCTTTATCTTTATTATATGCCCTGAAGCTAGATTTATCATCTTCCTTCTTTATACTCAGGTTACAGTATCCGAGAGTTTGACTTTATGACACCATGCTCTCGGTATGTTTCTCGATGACTTTAAAGTTGCTTCCTGATGATTGTTTCAATAACCCCTTGCTTCCTCTTAGCTTGGCTTTTAGTTCTGTAGTCTTCGCTTATAAGTATAGGCATTGTAACTAAGCAGTTAGAGTGGATGTGTAACACCCCACCTCCGCCAGGGTGACTCTTGCAAGCACTCTGACTTTGGAGGGGCGTTTGAATCAGGTAAACATGCATAATGATATATCAAGGCAGAACAAGAACATATGTATATATGTAAACAGAGTAAATAAGATAAGTAAAACAACGGAAGATTTCAAACTATTTCAAAACAAGTCTGGTACAACATAATGTCAACTTTCCAAATACACAAGTCTAGATAAAAACAACATTACTGAAAAACTGAAATACATAAGTACTATCCCCAAAATAAGTGATAACCATAGCTAGCTTCATGTCAAGACCGTACATGAGCTAAAATCCCACAAGCAAGCGATCAGAAATCCAAGCTAAGCTCCAATATTCCCTCCCTGAGAACCTGGGGGGGGGGGGGAAACGGAAGAAAAGAGGCGAAAGAAAACAAGTCAGTCAAAAAGACTGAGTAAGCCCTACTACAATCAATGTAAACTGATAAAGTTAACTGGCATGAGAAGCAGGTATGATCATAAGGATAACAACATACTAGCATGATGATTAACCAACAAGGTAGATAAAGGTGTCATCGCATAATCAGGTTTAAGGTTTTGCACCACAGGTGTACTAGCAAACTAACATGACTTGAATAAACAAGTATTAATCCCTTGGCCCAAGCTTTGGCCCAATAACATGAAGTGACCCCAATTCGAGGTCCAACCAAACGGTCTAGTCGATCGGCTCCCTATAAGCCTAACTCGTCACGTGTTGGTGTCCATACGGCCCAAACATAATTGTAGTCAGACTGTGCAGGGTCTCCCGTCGGGTGTATCAAGCCCTAGGGTGTCAACCCCTGGACACCATAAACATGAGTGCACAGTCTCGATCTACTGGTACCCGTGCATGTTTCCCCCGGCTTCGGACTATGTGCACGACCATGGTCCGCCCGGAACTACACCGGCGTACCACTCTGCCGTCGCTTTTGGTCACTTACCTCCAGTCCAGTAATCGTGCTCCCTCCCTAGCCTAGACCCTAGGGTCTTAATGATACAAACTTGGGATTACTGCTGGAGTGGACCCCCATTGCTAGGATTTTTCTAATGGGTTAAGTACGGTTTAACCCTCTTGCTAATCATGGATTAACTTGGTTAAGTGTAACGATGAGTTCACGACTTAACCCTGATTAATCTACCAAGCCCAAATTGGTTAAGTATTAAGTGGACCATGACTTAACCCTAATCACGAGGCATTAATTAATTTAATGCGCCTTAACCTCTCACATTAGACCTTGTTGTGGTTACTAGTTAAGCCGGGCGGGTCCGGGTAGCTTTACACCACAACTTGGTCTAACCTCGGGTTCAAGGTACAACATGACCAACTTCTCACATTGGGTCCTATTGTTTGTAGCAACTAGTTAAGCCGGTCGGTTCCGGGTAGTTTTACGCTACAAACTCAACCCAACCTCGAGTTGGTCACACTTATATTTTCTAAGTGTCATGTCCATCGTGTTTCCAAAACACATTACAAGTTTTCAAGAATTTGGGTAGACCTAACTTAATAGGTAAATTCCCAATGGGTAGACCTAACTTAATAGGTAAATTCCCAATCTTATGTTTTCATGTCTTTTAAGTTTACCCAACCCCAAACGCAATCCCATCGCTTACATATCGCAATAGCGCATAAAGGATAGAAAGAGGGAACTTGGCATAATCATGACATAAAGGTGTTGAAGCCATAAGTTCAACATGGTGGCATATGAAATGTACATGTGTTCATATACTTGCATATTACATTTTTAGGCCTCAAAAGCATGCATAAAACCAAACTTAGCATATTGGTGATACATGGTGATAAATGACATGTAGAAATGGCCATAAGTTCGCATTTAGCCTCACATGCAAGTTATCATAAGAGATATGATAACTTACATGTTGCCAAAATGCAACTTTTAGCATAAAGCTTGAATCTTTATGTTCATATACTCAAGATAAGCTTGCATAACATGATAACATGAACAAAATGATCACCCCAAACTTGCATAACATACTTGCATATCATATGACGAACTTGCATCTCAAACTTGCATAACATAACATGATAAACTTGCATATCATAACATGGCAAACTTGCATAGCATAACATGGTAAACTTGCATATCATAACATGGCAAACTTGCATAACATAACATGATAAACTTGCATATCATAACATGGCAAATTTGCATAGCATAACATGGTAAACTTGCATATCATAACATGGCATACTTGCATAACATAACATGATAAACTTGCATATCATAACATGGCATACTTGCATAACTTAACATGATAAACTTGCATATCATAACATATCAAACTTGCATAACGTGACATAGTAAACTTGCATATCATGGCAAACTTGCATATCATACATTTAACTTTAGAGTTTAAGTATGAAAGTAGAATAGGGCTTACAATGCTTATGAAGACACAAAAATATGACAAAGCCCTTATGCAATCAAATAGACCCAAAATGCAAGCTCTAATAGAAAATCCCTTGAGCCAAAATGATCAAAACCCTTGCTTTATGATGTAAATATGGAAACTTGACTTGAATGCAAGCTAATGACACTCATACAAGCTTGAAAACACTTGTATGCATGGAAAATCTCTCATGGAAATTTATTTAGGAATTTTATGAAGAGAGTGGAGGCCATGAGAGGAATGATTTTGCCATAGTTTAGTTACTTGAATGAATAATGATGATTTAGGGTTAGGTTAGGGGCTTATTTATAGAGATTAGGATTAGTTCTAGCCTTAGGATTAAACCCTAGTTCCAATCTCAGCCCTCAAAACCAAATCTGGCCCTAAAACCTAACCAAGACCCCAAATGGTGCACCAGGCAAAACTGCCCGGCTGAACCAAGTCGACAGCCAAGTCGACAGGGCTGTCGACTTGGGTCCAACCAAGTCGACTCCCAAGTCGACAGGGCTGTCGACTTGGGTGCTCTGGCGGGAACTTTCCCGCCTAGCCCAATCTGACCTAATTTTTCAAATTCAAACTTGAATTTGAAATCTGTTTTTACTTTGAAATTTTCTGAAAACTTCGTTGGGCCTTAATCGAGTCATACGGACTCCGATTTTCGAAAACTCGGACTCTATTTCGCGTATTTTTCCGAGACGAACGCAATGGCATAGCCCGTTTCCCTTGATTCAGATTTATAAATTAAATTCTGCCTCGATTTATGTTATAACAGGTTATTGAAAATACGGGTTGTTACGTTCTCCCCTCCTTAAAGGATTTCGTCCCCGAAATCTTCAAGTTAGGAAGAACGTATCCTACCATCCAACATCCATCTACTCAAAACATCATCCACGAGCAATCATTGTCCTTACAAGATTCTAAATGTTGTATGAACATATGCAAAGGTGTGTGTATATGTACTTATCTAATGCAAATATCATCAATGCAAATTATGTTAGTGAAATGAATCCATATGTATGCAATTCCTAACATAATGTATAACATCTATATGTGTGCACATAACATACATCCATATGCGACATCCATGTGATAACACAAAAAATTTCATCCATGAATAAGCATAAACACTCATGCATATGCAATATGAGGAGTGTGTGAGCCGATCTAGTGCCTAACGTGTATAATGCATCCACGAGTAACCACTTGCAAACACTTGCAACCACTTGCAACCATCAGGCATAACATGTTTCAAACACATGTTTCATCCAAAGGGTTTCTACCTAAGGTTCTCATGACAAGATCAACATGATAAACTAGATAATCATGGATAGCAAAGATATGCTACAAAGAGATCGGGAAGATAAGCAGGATATACTTCTTTCGGATTACAAGAAATCCCTTCCTAACCCAACCCATATTCTATAAAAGCCCAAAAGGTTTAGTCAACCTAACGGACCCCTTCAAACCCTGACATGTATTACTAACCGATGAGTCATACCCCCTTATGGAGTTTACAACAGAAATGGGATCGAGAATGGGACCGAGAGGATATACGTAAAAAGATAACATGGGAGTAAGTTCCACAGGAAAACAAGGATCAAGGATATACTCTAAGAAAGAGATATGATGCGCGTATCCAGCCTTCAATCTTCTAAGTCACGTTTCCTTGAGTTTAACTCCTCTGTGCTTTGACCGTCTTTTACTTCATGATTCCTTGGCTTCTTAACTCTTATTTCCAAATATGAGTTGGAACCCATTTCATTGTCGCCTCTCGTCTTCCTTTTTCACTTACTCTTCTATCATACTTGGCTTAAACATAATTATGACCTCATGGTTTCATGCAAGCTCTCCAAAATTCACCAGTGAATCCTGGATCTCGTTTACTTACTATAAAGTATTCCATGCAGCAGAATTTTTTTTGAAAATACCAATCCACGTTGCCGATTGCTCTTACTAACGTGATTTTCTATAACTCATGGTTGAACGAAATGAACCATCCGCCTGCGAATGATAGACCGTACTTAGATTCAGTTGCTTGCCCATGACTTCCCGTAGACTATCCCAAAACTGGATAGTGAAGATTGAGTCATGGTTACTAACTATACTTTAGGGAACCTCGCGCAACCGCTTTATTTCTTGAAAGTAAACTGTCGCTAGCTATGATGCAGTCCTTTCGCTCTTTACCGGAGTGAAATGAGCACTCTTCGTGAGTCTACCTACTATGACCCACATGCTCTTATTCCATTTTCTTGATCTAGGCAGTCCATCCACGAAACCCTTCGTGACGTTTTTCCTACTTCCATTGCGGGGACCTCCAATGGATGTAATAGCCCACCGGGCTTTTTATGACTCAGCCTTAATCTGTTGGCACAACATGCGCCTTGGGACAAACTCGGCCACCTCCTCGAGTGATGTGCATCTTCAAGAACCTTCTTTCTCTCATCGCGTCTTAGCCATCCCTTGTCATCTATAGCGAGGTGTCTTAACATCTCGCCTCGAATCAACTTGTCCATGATCTCGACTAACTGCGGGTCTTCTTTCTGTGAAGTCCCTACTTGATCCAGAAGGGTAAGTCTAAACTCAAGGGACGCTAACTAACTAATTAAACTGAGAGAACTTCTTACTTCAATTGTCCTCGTCGGAGCTTTTCGGTTTTGAACCGCGACCCCTTTAGCGGGATCCACCACTAAGCCTTGCTTAGAAACTATGTGCCCAAGAAATCTAACTCCTTTTTCTCCAAAATGACATTTGGAGGACTTGGCTTTCAACTGATGCGCTCTAAGCGTATCCATCACCTCCTTGAGATGTCTAGCATGTTCTTCCTCGTTCTTTAAGAAAGTCAGGATATCGTCTACAAAGACTACCACAAACTTGTTCAGGAACTCCCTAGACACCCTACTCATCAAGTCCACGAAGTAGGCGGGTGCATTAGTCAAACCGAATGGCATGACCATCCATTATAAGAATCCATCCGGAGTTCTGAACGCAGTCTTGCCTATACTATCTTCAGCTACTCTGAGCTGATGGAATCCAGTAGCAAGATCAAGAGAGAACAGATGTTCCTACAAGCTGATCGAACAAATCATCGATCCTTGGCAATGGTTGTCTATTCTCTTTGTTTAACTCACGATAATCGACACAAAGTCGAAGAGAACCATCTGCCTTGGTAGTAAATACTACAGGCGCTCCCCATTCAGATATACTTCGTCTAATGAAGTTCTTCTCAAGCAACTCCTTGACTTGCTTTCATAACTCTCATCTTGCGGGGCCACGTGCCTAACCGGCCACGAAACTATCTTGGCATTATCAACCAGATAAATGCGGAAATCTATCTCTCGTTTAGGGGTAACCCCCTTCACTTCACCCAAGATATCAGGATATTCTCGGACCACCCTCACCGATTGCAAACTATCGATAGACGAGTTGAGGGATTCAAGATAACACAACATGACGGGACCCATAGGGTTACTAGAAATTTTTAGGGTATTACCGAGGCGAGTCATGAGCCTCTCAACCCTATGCTCAAAAATCAAGAATGGCTCCAAAACTGGACAACCAATCCATGCCCAAAATCAACCCATACCCCATGAAACCGAGAATATAAGCATCACACGAGAACTCTACACTAAGATAGAGATTTTCAAATCCACGTAGATAATAGATAAATGGGCGGAAACCCCAATTGGATTTGAGACACACACGGGATCATTAACTAGACTAGTACTTAGGTGCAAACTTTCAACTAGATCAGATGAAATAAACTATGCGATGCACCAAAATCAAACAAGGTACGAACAGGAAAATCAGAAATGTAAACAAGACTTTCAACAGAAATACTACCTCGATCGGGAACTGGAGCGGCATTGAGAGCATGAACTTGCCCTCCCGAAGGTCCATCACGCTGAGTCTGACCTTGCCCTTGCTTCTTCGGGCAATCTTTGCTGAAATGTCCAAACTCACCACAACGATAGCATTCACCACTCTTCCTTTTCCTCTTCTCACAATCCTTAATAAGATGCCCAACTGAACCGCAATAATGGCACTTCCCCTTGTTGTTATTGCCCTTGTTGTTGTTCCCCTTTTTGCCTTGACTCTTGTTCTTGTTCTTATTGCCTTGACTGCTCTGACCGCTTGGATTACCCTGATTTCCTTTCCACTGGGAATCAGTCTTCTTGGCTTGAGTATCATTCATCTTGATCTCCTTCTTGTCACTCCTATTCTCTTCATTGAGTAGGGCCATATTCACCAAACTCTCGAAAGTTGCCCCCAAGGGTATATGAGTCATGGCTAAACCATGTAATGGTTCGTTTAATCCTAGAGCAAAGTATAGGGCCTTCTTCTGAGCTGTGTTAACCAAGTCTAAACCGACCCGAGCCAGTTGATTAAACTTATCTATGTATTCCCTAATAGTCATGTCCCCTTGCTTCAGTGATAGGAACCTTAGTCCAAACTTTCCCCGAAAGTCATCCCAAGTCTCAATTGGCCTAGTAGCGGTGGTGACCACCCACCAACGTGCAGCTTCTTCCTTTAGCAACCACACTGCTAATAAAACCTTCCTACGGTCATCTATATCAAAGAAGGCAAAAAGATCTTCGGTTTCTTTCAACCAATTCCTGGCCTTTACAAAAGTCTCAGTGCCTTGAAAGTTCTTGCCACCCATCGCCTTAAAGTCTTTGCAAATCTCTGCGAAGTCAGCTTGAGGATGCTGAGGGGGAGGAGGAAGAGGAACCTCAGCGACAGGAGGAAGAGGAATATCAGCGACAGGAGGAGGAGGAACATTAACTACCGGAGGAGGAGGAACATCTGCGGGGCCGGCTTCGGTCGCCCTAGCCTCCAAAAGTCTCCTATACCAAACAGGTACGTGTACTCCCTCCGGAATAGCGAAGTTATCGGCCATACTAAAAACGAAGAAAAGACAGATTCAGAATGGAGAAAAACGAAGGAATTTTGCTAATGGCTTTTTGGGGAATAGCCTTTAAAATAAACTAGACTTTTCTTTGGAAAATACTTTATACTTGGTTTTGAAAATGGTTTTCCAAAAGTTTTTTTTTTAAAACCTTTTTGTCCCTTCTCGTAAACCATATGCTCTGATACCAAATTGTAACACCCCACCTCCGCCAGGGTGACTCTTGCAAGCACTCTGACTTTGGAGGGGCGTTTGAATCAGGTAAACATGCATAATGGTATATCAAGGCAGAACAAGAACATATGTATATATGTAAGCAGAGTAAATAAGATAAGTAAAACAGCGGAAGATTTCAAACTATTTCAAAACAAGTCTGGTACAACATAATGTCAACTTTCCAAATACACAAGTCTAGATAAAAACAATATTACTGAAAAACTGAAATACATAAGTACTATCCCCAAAATAAGTGATAACCATAGCTAGCTTCATGTCAAGACCGTACATGAGCTAAAATCCCACAAGCAAGCGATCAGAAATCCAAGCTAAGCTCCAATATTCCCTCCCTGAGAACCTGGAGGGGGGGGGGGGGAACGGAAGAAAAGAGGCGAAAGAAAACAAGTCAGTCAAAAAGACTGAGTAAGCCCTACTACAATCAATGTAAACTGATAAAGTTAACTGGCATGAGAAGCAGGTATGATCATAAGGATAACAACATACTAGCATGATGATTAACCAACAAGGTAGATAAAGGTGTCATCGCATAATCAGGTTTAAGGTTTTGCACCACAGGTGTACTAGCAAACTAACATGACTTGAATAAACAAGTATTAATCCCTTGGCCCAAGCTTTGGCCCAATGACATGAAGTGACCCCAATTCAAGGTCCAACCAAACGGTCTAGTCGATCGGCTCCCTATAAGCCTAACTCGTCACGTGTTGGTGTCCATACGGCCCAAACATAATTGTAGTCAGACTGTGCAGGGTCTCCCGTCGGGTGTATCAAGCCCTAGGGTGTCAACCCCTGGACACCATAAACATGAGTGCACAGTCTCGATCTACTGGTACCCGTGCATGTTTTCCCCGGCTTCAGACTATGTGCACGACCATGGTCCGCCCGGAACTACACCGGCGTACCACTCTGCCGTCGCTTTTGGTCACTTACCTCCAGTCCAGTAATCGTGCTCCCTCCCTAGCCTAGACCCTAGGGTCTTAATGATACAAACTTGGGATTACTGCTGGAGTGGACCCCCATTGCTAGGATTTTTCTAATGGGTTAAGTACGGTTTAACCCTCTTGCTAATCATGGATTAACTTGGTTAAGTGTAACGATGAGTTCACGACTTAACCCTGATTAATCTACCAAGCCCAAATTGGTTAAGTATTAAGTGGACCATGACTTAACCCTAATCACGAGGCATTAATTAATTTAATGCGCCTTAACCTCTCACATTAGACCTTGTTGTGGTTACTAGTTAAGCCGGGCGGGTCCGGGTAGCTTTACACCACAACTTGGTCTAACCTCGGGTTCAAGGTACAACATGACCAACTTCTCACATTGGGTCCTATTGTTTGTAGCAACTAGTTAAGCCGGTCGGTTCCGGGTAGTTTTACGCTACAAACTCAACCCAACCTCGAGTTGGTCACACTTATATTTTCTAAGTGTCATGTCCATCGTGTTTCCAAAACACATTACAAGTTTTCAAGAATTTGGGTAGACCTAACTTAATAGGTAAATTCCCAATGGGTAGACCTAACTTAATAGGTAAATTCCCAATCTTATGTTTTCATGTCTTTTAAGTTTACCCAACCCCAAACGCAATCCCATCGCTTACATATCGCAATAGCGCATAAAGGATAGAAAGAGGGAACTTGGCATAATCATGACATAAAGGTGTTGAAGCCACAAGTTCAACATGGTGGCATATGAAATGTACATGTGTTCATATACTTGCATATTACATTTTTAGGCCTCAAAAGCATGCATAAAACCAAACTTAGCATATTGGTGATACATGGTGATAAATGACATGTAGAAATGGCCATAAGTTCGCATTTAGCCTCACATGCAAGTTATCATAAGAGATATGATAACTTACATGTTGCCAAAATGCAACTTTTAGCATAAAGCTTGAAGCTTTATGTTCATATACTCAAGATAAGCTTGCATAACATGATAACATGAACAAAATGATCACCCCAAACTTGCATAACATACTTGCATATCATATGACGAACTTGCATCTCAAACTTGCATAACATAACATGATAAACTTGCATATCATAACATGGCAAACTTGCATAGCATAACATGGTAAACTTGCATATCATAACATGGCAAACTTGCATAACATAACATGATAAACTTGCATATCATAACATGGCAAACTTGCATAGCATAACATGGTAAACTTGCATATCATAACATGGCATACTTGCATAACATAACATGATAAACTTGCATATCATAACATGGCATACTTGCATAACTTAACATGATAAACTTGCATATCATAACATATCAAACTTGCATAACGTGACATAGTAAACTTGCATATCATGGCAAACTTGCATATCATACATTTAACTTTAGAGTTTAAGTATGAAAGTAGAATAGGGCTTACAATGCTTATGAAGACACAAAAATATGACAAAGCCCTTATGCAATCAAATAGACCCAAAATGCAAGCTCTAATAGAAAATCCCTTGAGCCAAAATGATCAAAACCCTTGCTTTATGATGTAAATATGGAAACTTGACTTGAATGCAAGCTAATGACACTCATACAAGCTTGAAAACACTTGTATGCATGGAAAATCTCTCATGGAAATTTATTTAGGAATTTTATGAAGAGAGTGGAGGCCATGAGAGGAATGATTTTGCCATAGTTTAGTTACTTGAATGAATAATGATGATTTAGGGTTAGGTTAGGGGCTTATTTATAGAGATTAGGATTAGTTCTAGCCTTAGGATTAAACCCTAGTTCCAATCTCAGCCCTCAAAACCGAATCTGGCCATAAAACCTAACCAAGACCCCAAATGGTGCACCAGGCAAAACTGCCCGGCTGAACCAAGTCGACAGCCAAGTCGACAGGGCTGTCGACTTGGGTCCAACCAAGTCGACTCCCAAGTCGACAGGGCTGTCGACTTGGGTGCTCTGGCGGGAACTTTCCCGCCTAGCCCAATCTGACCTAATTTTTCAAATTCAAACTTGAATTTGAAATCTGTTTTTACTTTGAAATTTTCTGAAAACTTCGTTGGGCCTTAATCGGGTCATACGGACTCCGATTTTCGAAAACTCGGACTCTATTTCGCGTATTTTTCCGAGACGAACGCAATGGCATAGCCCGTTTCCCTTGATTCAGATTTATAAATTAAATTCTGCCTCGATTTATGTTATAACAGGTTATTGAAAATACGGGTTGTTACAGGATGTCTCCTTTCTTCTTCCGACATCCCATGGTTTCGGTTATTATCTCACAATAAACTTATCCGTGACCCCTTTGGGATGATTTGTAAACTCTCCCCTAATGTTAGTGTTGGTATTGAGCTAAGTAATGCCGGCAGTCCCCTGCCTTCTCTTACCTATTGTAGCACTTCCCTTGAGTGGCTTTAAGCTTTCAGTTTATATGCCTTCGGAGTCGTACCCTTGCTAACCCTTCGGTAAGTGTTCTTCCCTACCGGTGTTTTACTTTCATACCATCACCAACCCTTTGCTTTAACGTTATTGTTGCTTCTTCCTCTACTCTTATGTTGTCTATGTCGGACCGACATCCTATGCTTAGGTTCCAGATTAGGTACTTTCGGTCATTCTCTTTGATGCAAATACGAGCCTGGCACCCCTTTTCTGGCAATACTTGATGTTGATGCTTGTCCACAACTTGACCCTTTTTGCTGTCGGTTTTGATTTTCGGTCTTTTCCCCTTCTAGCGTCTAGGCCTCCTTCAAGGTCCTCTTTCCCATGGTTCAGGTTTCACTGCCCGAAACCCTTTGCTCTTATTGCTTCGGATCTTCTGCTTCTTTATATCTGGTCGGTGCAAATTTTGGTTTAACAGTTAGCCCCTTAGTATAAAGAAGCTTTTGTTCTTTAGGACAAACCCTACGTGTTAGACCAAAAAATGGTCCTAACACCCAAATCGTCGTATTTTGAGCATAGGATATGAAGAAATAACTGAAAAATAGAGAAAAGAGCAAGACAACAGGATTTTTATAGTGGTTCGGCGTTAACGAGCCTACGTCCACTTTATATTTTCTCATTTCGCTCAGAGGTTACAATTACAATGAATATTGGCTCTCAATCACTTGAATTCAATGAATAATTCTCTCCGAATCCATTGAATTTATTTAGGAAGATGGTGGTTATTCATGGAGAAGTGTTGGCCATGGCAGCCATGGAAGTTGAGATGCCAAAAGTCCCCCGAAAATGCCCTCTGGAGGTGTATTTATAGCTGTAGGAGAGCTTCTGGGATGACTGGTTCGTGATATGGGCTCGGTTCGTGAAATGGGCTTCACGATCCGAGGCTTGGTTGCGAGCTGGAGTGGACGGATCGTGGCTTGAGGACGCTCCGCGAACAGAGGGGGCGATCCGATCCGGTATCCACGATCCACGGTACGCGATCCGACCAGGAATGACACGAGTTGATGCTAATCTGGACCCGTTCACGGAAACGGGCATAACTTTCAAACCGTAAGTCCGATTGAGCCGAACCAAAGCTCAAACTGAAGCTTATTCAGAGGGCTACAAGCATATGATGTGAATAGATCCAAATGAGGTCGTTTGATAAGGGTTTCGGACCAGTTTATACTGGTGTTGTGATTTTTAACAAACTGCCTTGTGTCTTCTGACGATGCCTCCAATGTCGGTGAGTGATGTTATCCAGAGATTCCATATGAGGCAGCATTTACCCAGAGGTGTGTCAACACGATCTTTGCTTTGGGTAGCCTGGTCACAAAGCAGGCTAACATTTTGCCCCCCAAAGTACATCTTATCGAAGATGAGATGTGCTTTGAATATGTTGAGGTAAATCTCTCTGGAACGTCATTTATCCTTGAGAAGGCTTTATCCAATTATGGCATTGCTTCCATTGGAGCTAGTCAGGCCAAGTTCGAAGAGTCATGCTAAACCGTTGGCTCCCGAGCATGATTCCGAATAATGGAGTGTGTCAAGAATCTTCGGGCTCTAAGCTACCATCTGGACCATTGGGACGGAGCACGCCAAAATCGTCATACGAGTTTGTCATTTGTACTCAAGTTCGAACTATCTTGATATCTTGATATTGATTCAGGATCTTAAAATCGCATTGAATCGTAACAGTAAGGAATTCAAAAGCCATGATCACTCTGGATCGTAGTCGAGAGACTCCACAATTGTTACGGATCATTTCTTAATCCAATATTCACATATGAAGCAGGCAGTAAGGGATGTTGTTAAAATTATATGGACCAGTGCCTATAGGATCGTCACCATCGCAAGGTAGTAGATAGGTTTGCCACTCCTTCCATTCGATGTAGTTTGAGTCTTTAAGTTCACATTTGATCCACAAGCTAGCTCGCTTGGTCGGCAAAGATGAGTAAGGTTGTACTCCGGAGGCATGACGTACATGTTTTGAATCCCATCTCATGCCTGGATTGTCTTTAAAGTTAGTCTATGAACCGACGCTTGCGCTCTCAGTGCCATCGGAGGACAAGCGAGGTCAGTATTTATGCCCCCAGTATCGATGGGGGTTGAGTTGAGTCAACAAGGCATTTAGTCTTGAAGATTTTATACTTCCTGTCGTTGCATCTGGTAAGAGTTGCAGGTTCAGCAATCTTAGTCCACCCAGATCATTCTGTACTGTTTCTCTATTTAGCAAAAATCGGAATTGTATATGCGAATGGTTGAACCACATTTGCTTTGATATCATCTCTTCTCTTTAGTCAGATAGTGAGGATTGCCTCATCGGGCATCAGCGACTTCGGTTACTCTCATCAGATCAGTTGTGGAGTTAAGTAAGGTTGTTGAATGCGAGTGAATAAATGTCGTTATGAAGTTAGTTGGGCCCCTCCGTTTATGCTTCGGCATAGTCCGAAATGGTTATCACAGTCTTATTGAGTCTCTTTCTCATGCTCGGTTCAATTGTGCTTGACAAATAAGATCATGGGCTCAATAAGTGGTATAGGTTCTCTTTGTAACTGCACATTTTTGTCATTCTTTTCCGGGGTTTTTCCTTTGTCCTCACCGTTTCAGGAATTGAAAGGTGCTCTATTCTTTAATCGGAAAAGCATCTTGGTTATCCGTCTCGACGTTAACACTTTTTTTTGTCATAAAGGTCTATCCACCTCAGGGTTGAATTCGTCAGAGCCTCTGAGGAAGTCTCGTTGTGGTGAAGCATTGAAATATGTGGGAATAAGAGGATATTCTAATGTCCCATGTGAAGAGGCTATGATTGTCGTTACCCACATCATCTTGAGAAGAAAAGCTTCTTGAGAGGTGCCGAATCAAACTAGCGAGTAGGTTGCCATCAAAGAATTGATGCATATTATCAAGATCCTGGTTGGTGCCCCCAGCATCGAATCTGAGATTACAAAGGGGGTCTTTGCTGATTTCTTGTTTCCACGTCTATATTGCCCCCGGGTCATGGTTTGAGTCATTCGACCTGACCGGGTTCCTGTTTTTCGAGTTGTTGCGTTCTTTCTTGGAGCTGAGTATGAAATGTCGCTTGAGTATTCATTCGAGTTGGAACTAATGCTGGTCGTGCATGACCTGAGCTTGTTGCGATCCTTGTATTTTCATCTGGGTTATTGCAGGTAGTTGTTCCATTGCCCGTGTTTCCATCCATGATGTTATGAATCGAAGCTGCATGCTGCATGCCTGCTGATTGGTTTGTGTTCAACCCAAGCTGATGGTTGATATCTGACTATGCCTAGTTAGTCATTACTTGAACTTCAATTTTATCATTTCCAGCGAATTGATGATTGTTGCTCGGCCTTCCAGTTTAGTGCTGGCGCCCTCACCCTCGGGGGTTTGTCCTGAGTAGCGGACTTCAAATCCATATCTTTCATACTCCCTCTTCGCATCATGAGTTAGAGTTGGGTGAAAATCAATTTGTTGGTTCGAAATCCACGCTAATCTTTTGTCCTTTATCCAGGCTCTGAGGATCGGCATCAAACGACGAAAGGTTAGACTGTTATCGTCCCGAGTGTTCCGGCTTGTCCCCTGCGTCAAGGGAAAGGTCGGAGATACGATGGTGTGTCACATCTAACGGTTGCATGAGATGTATCTAGTCTCATCTGAGCTTTCGAGTCTGGAAGTAGGTTAGGACCAAAAAACGTTCTCTTTGCATTTGTTTCCTAGTCCTCAAGGAGCCTGTCAAGATCACAACATAAGTCAAATACAGGCATATAAGCTATGTCTTCTGTAAATATTTTCAATAGTCATGCCCCCAATCATAGGGTAAATGTGAAAGACATGCGGTCGGATCACTTCCCTTTTGAATTCAGACATGTAAACATGAGGAGAGGAAGTTGCTTTCAGTCTGACCCCCGAAACTCCGGCGGGGTAAGAGTTCTTGTGGCGCTAAGTCTCTAGCGCCTTTACACTCTCCCGTCCAAGCTCTGAGGACAGAAATCAAGCGGTGAAGAGTCAGATTGTAGTTGCCTCGAGTGCTCCCGTTTGCTCTTTGCATCAAGGGAAATGTCGGGGACGAAATGGTTGCATCATGTTCAATTATTACATGGGATATATCCAGCCTTATCTGAGCTTCCTGTTCTGGAAGTAAGTTGGGATGAGCAGATGGACGTTCTCTTTTCATCTGCTTTCTGGTCTTCAAGGGGCCTACATCATCCTTCTAGATGCGACCCTTTGTTCGTTTTCCATTAGCATGTTGCCATTGTTGCGAATGAGGCCCTCGCGTTCTTGACTAGTTATCTTTTGTAAACCTGCGTTTAGTAATAAAATTTTTGTTTCTTTCGCATTGTCTTGTACCTGCGAATGGGCAAATAAGTCATGAAGCGCTATAGGTAGTCAATGCAATTATAAATGAAAATGCACTAAAGTAATATGTGTGTATAGGTATGCTTCCAATCAATCATTAACTTAGTGCCTGTCCGGGGCTTTGTTGAGGATTGATTAGGATCTTATTTGTTTTGCCCCCATGTCTGGGCATGGAGGATTCGGGCTCAAAGCTCAGTTAATCCCCCGACACTCTGGCGGGGTAGGAGCCCTCGTGGCGCTAAGTCTCTGGCGCCTTTATACTCTCTCTGGAGTTTAAACTCAGCGGTTCCCCGATCCTTCAGCGGCTGTACTGTTTCTTTTGTAACTTAAGAAATATTAGAAAGGTTTTAGCATTAGTTTCGTATAACTTCGAAACAGTTATGCAAGGGGAAACATAAACTTTATTAATGGACAGAATTTGAATGTAAACTTCAAGTTATGAACCCATATGAATCTGGTTATAAATAATGTGCCGACTCAAACATGTTTCCATGTGGAATTCCATAGTTTTAGCTTAACATCCCTTATCTACATTAAATGGGAAGCCCAATATACTTATGCAGACATTTAGTTGTCAAGAATTTATTCTAAGAAAACGTGAGGTAATAAATCCAAAGATTATATTTGGATATTTCTAATAGAAAATTAGAAACTTCCTATTGTCAAACATAATGTGTCAGTAGAGGTGATATAACTTGCACAGTGCATGATGTTTTGTTTATGGTGTATCTAACATAATTTTGACCACAATTCATGGTAGAAAATATTAGGGGTAAATTTGCCATGAGTTTAGAAAACTTCCTATACGAAGTGTTGTGAGATCATAATCCTTGTTGGAAGGCTTTGGATGG
This sequence comes from Allium sativum, assembly GCA_030737875.1. Lineage (NCBI taxonomy): Eukaryota > Viridiplantae > Streptophyta > Magnoliopsida > Asparagales > Amaryllidaceae > Allium > Allium sativum. The sequence goes on along the minus strand of CM060909.1, from coordinate 267,908,339 downwards.
GAGGTCCATAGTACCTGCTTGTGCTCTAACTTAGGAACCTTTACATTGGAATAATGAATATATATTCAAACTCCATATATGGATATGTCAGAAGGAAAATAACATTCTCATTGGAAATTGTCACAGAGAATTCATAATTAAGCTTGATTGTTAGAAGAAAATGGATTTAATGGTCTATCCTCTTAAAATTTGTAAGGTTAGAAATACCTACTTGGAATGACAAGGAAAAGATCCAAGAATAAAATCTGAACTTGGATAATGGATATTTGGAAGTCATAATAGGAATCCTATGATTTACACTTGGTTAAATGGAAAATCCGAAATCTTATAACAATCCCGAGACTCTTGCTCGAATAAAACGGAAAACCATATATCACATCTGAAAAATGGTAGAAACCCCGAGTACACTCGGCTAAATTAGAAATTCATATAGACTCACACTCGGGTAAAACAGAAATCGGAAATTTCATGGAAACCCCGAGACCCACCCTCGGGTAAATAGAAGGCCGAATATCATATATAAAAATAATAGAAACCCCAAGACTCATACTTGGATAAATTGAAATCAGAAATCATAGCAACCCCGAGACTTATACTCGAGTAAATAGAAAGTCAGATATCATGTATGAGAATAATAAAAACCACGAGAGTCATACTTGGGTAAACAAAAAACAGAAATCATAGCAACCCCAAGACTCACACTCTGGTAAGTGACAACCAGAAATCATATAGAAACCCTGAGACTCACACTCGGGTAAGTTGGAAACAAGAAATCATATAGAAACCCCGAGACTCACACTTGGGTAAATGGAAACTAGAAATTATATAGAAACCCCGAGCTTGCACTCGGGTAAGTATAAATCAGAAATCATATTGAATCCCGAGACACACATTCGGGTAAGTAAAAAGTCAGATATCATATCTGAAAATAATAGAAATCCCAAGACTCATACTTAGCTAAGTGTAAATCAAAAACCGTATAGAAAGCCTAAGACCCACCCTCAGGTAAATGAAACTCATAAATCTTATGGAAACCCTGAGACTCACACTTAGGTAAATAGAAATAAAAAATCATGCAGAACCATGCACCGATTGATAGTTACTGGAAAATTCCATAAGTGGAATGTCTTAATAAGAGTATAAAGAATGTATTGAAAGTTCACTCAAAGGCTATATAGTGAAAGCATCACAAATCATCCAAAGATTACATATGTGCACAATGTCAAGTTACCCAAACATTATTGAAAGTGATCAAGCAACCATAAGTTATATTGGGTTCCTCGGAAGTTTGCTCAGAGGAATCGCATGAGTGAAAGAGTCATAAATATACCGAGGGATAACTTCTCGGACGCATATGTAGAGGACTGCTTTCAAAATAAATTAACCTTATCCTAAGAAGGTTAGTCGTTTAACGCGAGTTTCTCTCAGCTTTATAGCCGTTAGGCATCCCACATCTAGTCTTATTCCTAGCCCATAGAATATGTAGATGAATGATTACTCTCTAAGAGAGTGACACGAGTCCCTCTATGGGAAGATGCATGTACTACAACAAATCCCACTTAAGGGGCAACTCCATTGCAGGGACTTGAGAATATTTTAGCACTACTCCTGGGGAAGATCCATTGTAGGAACTTGAGAATGTTTTAGCCTAACTCTTGGGGCAACTCCATTGTAGGAACTTGGGAATGTTTTAGCCCTACTCCCGGGGCAGCTCCATTGTAGGAACTTGAGAATGTTTTAGCCCTACTCCTGGGGCAGCTCCATTGTAGGAACTTGTGAGTTTGGTGGCCTCTGTTCTTGGAGGCTTTGTTTATTGCTCCTCTTCTGGGAGGTTTGTTTTGGTTACTGCTTCTCTCTCTGGAAGCATCGTTTGTCCCTTCTCTTCCAGGAGGTTTTGTTTGACGCTCCTGAGGTTGTGTTTGTTTCATCTTCTCTCTCTGGAAGCTTTGTTTGATTTGTGCTTCTCTTCTCCAAAGCTTTGTTGATGTAGCTTCTCCCTCTAGAAGCTTTGTTGATGTAGCTTCTCCCTCTGGAAGCTTTGTTGGTGTGCCTTTTCTTCTAAAGGCTTTGTTCGTTCGCCTTAGCTACCAAAGGCTTTGTTGATTCACCTTTATTAGAGGTATGCTCCACACATTTTATAGTGGTTTTCAGATATATTAGTATAATGCATTTGATGAGAAATGTTTATGAAATTTTCAGGGCAAAGGAGATAAGGTCTTAAGCAATCTCATTTAAGCCAAGCAATGATTGGCATTTTATTGTTTCTTCATTGCATAATTCTTTGGGCTCTTTTATCAAACTTGTCATTGACTGGTAGCTTTGTCATGCTCTTATTTATGCATTGCATTTCGTAAGTTCTTCCTTTTGAGCTTTCGTTCCCTTTTGCGGGACGAGACATAAACAAAAATTGGTCTAGCTTTAAGTGCTCTCCTTAAGCTTTCGATCCCTTTCGCAGGATGAGACATAAGAAGAAGGTGCTCCTTCGAGTTTTTGTTGTATGCGTAAGCTTGAGCAGGTTTTGATTTTTACCTATAAAGGCACTTGAACTTGTATTAATATTGTTTGATTACAAGCAAGATATAAAGTGAAATGACTAATGAAAGTAAGTATTTGAGGTGGAAGACTAATTGTCAAGTTCTAATCCCAAGCTGTAGTGTCTCAAAACGCCTTTGTAATGGTTATACTCCAAGCTACTCAATTAGCCTTTCTTATTTTCTTTTTCATCAAACCACGACACTGACTAGTTTCATGTTCTGTTATCTTGTGGTAAGAACAATAGTCTTTTCCTTTGCTTGATTTTGAAGAGCCTTCTACAAGGAGATTTGAATTAGGATCTTTCGCCTTCCGACCCTGCTTCAAGATTTTTCTTTGTGTTAAGCATATCTTCCATACAAATGAATTTGTTGGCTTTAGAATAAAAATCACTCAAACTTTCACATTCTCGTAAGGTAAGTTCTTTCAGAAAAGGGATGGTGCCAATAACCCAGATTGCACAACTATTAGCTTTTCTATATCCGTTGCCCCTTATACTTTGAGCGACTCAGTATGAAATGTCTTCAAATAACGGTTTAGTGACTCTTCTGATTTCTGCTTATTTCTGGCTAGATCATAAATGCTGATTGTTGGGTCTTTCAGTACATGGAATTGTGTGCTAAATGCGATATACACTTGTTTCCAAGTAGTGAAGATAGGGCTGCAATAATGTCTACACCATTTGCTAGCTTCTTTATGAAGGGTTGTCAAAAAGATATTGCATCGAAGTGCTTCAGAAACGTCGTATGCATCCATATAAATTTTAAAGATAATGAGATGTTCTTCGGGTTTGTAGTCCCATCATATATGAGCTGTAGTACTTCTATATCAGGTGGAACTTCGTCCACCGTTATCTTTTTGGAGATGGGGATTCCCTGCCACTTCCTATCTTCCAGCCACTTCCTGTCTTCCAGCCACTTTGGGCTTTTTCTTTCTTTTGAACTGACCACTTCTCTTAATGCTTGGTTGTTTCTCCACGAAACCGGACTGCTCTATTGATTTGATAAAGGCTTGGTTTGGTTACAAGCTCTCGTGGGGCTATTATTCTTGATTTTGCTTCACAAGGTTCCACTTCAAGGGACCTTTGGACTAAGTCTTCTTCAATGGATTCTCTAGTTGCATCAATCTGCATAGCCAAGTGTAATATTTCCAATTCACTACTTTTTCTTTTCGTTAAGGTTGAAGATCCTCCGCTTTCTACTTTTACAGAGTTGATGTCATTTTCTTGAATGGATGACGTGTTGGATCCTTCTTTACAACTCCTTCTCGATTGAATCATTCTTTAATGAGTATCTTGTTATGATGGAATGTGAAATAAGGTTGGAAGGTTTAAGATAAGTATGGAGGGTAGGAGAATTAAGGGTTAACGACAGGGGCGAAAGCGTAGGAAAGAATGTTAGGGATTTAAGGTTACACTATTCTTCAAATAGCTTAGATAAATGATGTTGAAGTAGCCATTCAGAATTCAAAAACTCCATGTTGAGATTCTTTACCTATAATCTTGCTACTTCAAATCTTAGTCCAACCCGGGGCGAAACAACATAGTTAGAAAGTGGCAAGGTTATCCAAAGGGTTAAAGGTAGGAAAAGGGGACGAAGGTTCAAGTCCTCCTTATAGTGCCAAAATGTTAACCATAATTTTCGTCAACACCGGAGATAGGTCTAAGGAAATGGACCTAAGGGAGAAATGAGATTATTTAGTTCCTACAAACTTGAGTTAATTTACTGTTTCCTATATACTAAGGTCTCAAGCCCAAAGATTAGTTACTCTTCCGTTAAGTGGTGAGTATCACGCTTATGAGACTCAAGGACCAACATTTACCTCGGGATAAGGGCTTCGTAAGCTCGTTATAAGTTAGAAAGCTAAACAGCTTGCAGAAGGGTATTTAGGTGACCTAGGTTTAAGGGTAAGACTTGCGTATGAAGCTTTTGTTGAGAGGAGAGCATAAGATAGTTAGTCAACGCTTAAAGGGTTAGGTTGTGAAGCATTGCATAATACATATAAAAACATAGTAGACTATAAGATAGTATGCAGAAACAATAAAAACACACAATTTATAGTGGTTCGGTTCAGATTGAACCTACGTCCACTTTAAGAGCTTTGATGATTTTATTCATAGAGGAGGTTACATAGGAGATCCCCAAATTGATTTACAAATTAGGGCTAGCTCTCTTAGAAATGAGAGAAGAATCATGAAATGAGGAAAAATGTCCCCTAAAATGAAACCCCGGGTCTTACTTATAGGCAAATTGGGTCTCCTTCTGTTGTGAACCCAGCAGAAGCCTCTTTTGGATGCTTTAAAAATGTTTCAACCGCTCTTGTGACTTTAGGTTTTGGCAGAAAGGTTTCGGCCGCCTTTCTTCTTTTTGAATGTGTTCATGCCATCAGAATATCAATCTTGGGCTTCCAGGAATGGTTCCGCTGACATGCTTCTCGGTAGCTCGGTCTCGGATTATGATAATCTTGACTTTGGTGGCTCTCGGTTTAGGGACCATTGGTCTCGATCCGTATTCATACCTTTCATTTTCGGTGTCTGCAGCTTTATTATATGCACTGAAGCTAGATTTGTCATCTTCCTTCTTTTATACTCGGCTTCCGGTATCCGAGAGCATGACTTTGTGACATCATGCTCTCAGTATGTTTCCCGGTGACTTTAAAGTTGCTTCTTGATGATGGTTTCGATAACCCCTTGCTTCCTCTTAGCTTGGATTTTGGCTCTGTAGTCTTCGCTTGTCAGTATAGCTATTGGAACTAAGCAGTTAGAGTGGATGTCTCCTTTCTTCTCTCGATAACCCATGGTTTCGGTCTTGATCTCACAATGATCTTATCCGTGACCCCTTTCGGATGATTTGTAAACTCTCCCCTAATGTTAGTGTTGGTACTGAGCTAAGTAGTGTCGGTAGCCCCCTGTCTTCTCTTGCCTGATGTAGCGCTTCCTTTGAGTGGCTTTGAGCTTTCAGTTTATATGCCTTCGGAGTTGTACCCTTGCTAACTCTTCGGTAAATGTTCTTCCCTACCGGTGTTTCCTTTTGTACCTGCACCAACCCTTTGTTTTAATGTTATTATTGCTTCTTCCTCTACTCTTCTGTTGTCTGTGTCAGACCGATACCCTTGTGCTTGGGTTCCGGATTAGGTACTTTCGGTCCTTCTCTTTGATGCAGATAGAAGCCTGACACCTCTTTTCCGGCAATACTTGATGTTGACACTTGTCCACAATTTGACCTTTTTTGCTGTCGGTTTTGGCTTTCGGTCTTTGCCCCTTCTAGCGCCTTGGCCTCCTTCAAGGTCCTTTTTCCCATGGTTCGTGTTTCGCTGCCCGAAACCCTTTGCTCTTATTGCTTCGGATCTTCTGCTTCTTTATATCTGGTCGGTGCAAATTTTGGTGTTAGCATATATTTTATAACAATAATAATAGAAACAAGTTTGTTGTCATTAAAATCATCATCATCCCAGTCCTTAACATTGTCTACAACTTTTGGACATTTACTTGGACTTTTGGACTGTTTTTTGACATTTTTGGATATCTTTGAAATTTCTTGAACATCAAAGCTATATTTTGGACATTGTTGACCAAGTCAACACTTTTTCCACTCCACGGAGAAGACAAAGGGCATTTTAGTCAAAGTTTAGGATTAACAAACATTTTGTTGTTCAATTATACAACTTTGTACATCGAAATCGTTCGAACTTGTACAACATTTATAATTGACTATTATTGATGAATGATTACTATGAAGTGGACGCAGACGTTAGTGCCGAACCACTATGAAAGCCGTGTTCTCTCTTTACATTCTCAACTTTGGATATTTGGATTGTTGTTTTACTCTAAAACATATACTAGAGCATTGACGTGCACGACTAGCTATTTCTCCACGTCAACAATTTTATTTATACTAAAACATCATCATTACTTTACGGTAAAAATAACATTATACATTTAGTCATTTTTTCTGCATCTACGTTAGAGATCTAACACAAAATTATAAGATTCTCATCTATAGTTATATGCAATTCGAACAAGATAATAATAAAATCAAAAAATATTAAAATCAAAATTAATAAACCTTATAGATGTAAGCGGAAAAACTAATTTTTGACAAATATAAGTTTTCACGTGAAACATTGCAAAATTCTATCATATTTGTTTTTGTTTTTTTTAAGAAAAAAGGTAATTTTAACATATGTTGAGGTGGGTAAGTATGCGAGCTTCCATTCTTTTCGTAAACTACAAGTTAAAAAAAAAAAAAATATCCACATTTTTTTCCTATCCAACTTCAACCACATAGGTTTTGTGTGTTGCTAAAAGTATTTGGATTTCAGCTAGGGATTACCACCAAATGAATGTTTTTTGAACAAATTTTCTAAATGGGCTAGTTTTTGAAACAATTTCGCAATTGGAGTTGGTTTGGAAACTTATTACAAAACAAGACTAATTTCTGCTCGGTCAGCAGCTACGTCAACCAATTTTATAACTACTAGAAAATGGAGCAACTCAAAGTTGCGTTTTTTTCTTTCAGTTGCGCCATACAATAAAAAAAAAAAAAAAAACCAAGCCAGCTACATAGTAAAATTTGTAAGTCATATGAAGGCAACTCAAAGTTGCGCCCACTAAAAAGATCGAACAAAAAGCGCAACTATGAGTTACTCCATATTCTGACAGTTACAAAATTTGCTGATATGACTGCTGACTGAGCAGAAATGATAAGTTTGAAAATAGGCCTTAGACGAGAAATATTCTTTCTTTCTTTCTTTTTTTTTTTTTTTTTTTTTTTCATGTGTTTGGCAGACTACCCACCAACCAAGACTGCTTGGTTGGCTGTATTTGCATCGACCGGAAATTTGGTGATTTTAGCACCCCACTGTCTTTTCCCATTTCATTGCTTCTCCCCTTTGTCTACAGTTTCTACCTGCGCATCGTTCAGCATGGCTCCCGTTTCGTTATGACACGGCCTCGTCTTGTCACCGCTCCGTTATGTCGGCTTCCGCCTCGCCGAGGCGGTAACTTTAGTTGGTTTTTTTTTTTCGTAACTTTCAGATTGAACATGCGCTCCCAAATTCTAATCTAGTATTGATGATATCTATTTTTTGTACAGCCAAGTCCACTCAAAATGTTTTTTTTACTCCCCAAGGATTTCGATTTTCTAATGAAGTACACAGGCAGAATAGGCTCGCATAGTTCTTCCAAGAATAGGTATTAACTTTTTATTTGTTTACTTTTCTTGATCTTCTGTATGCTTTAACCAGATTATCGTGTATTTGAATAACACAAGGATATTTCTTGTATTTCAACCTAGTTGATTATTTTTCCTTCTTTTCTTCATATTGTGTATTTGAATTACATATTTTCTACTGGACATCATATTTGATAGGACAGATTTTCAAAGCAGGCTATTTTTCGAAACAATTTCGCGTTTGAGGCTAGTTTTGAAACTTATTACCAAACAATGCTGGTTTATGCCCAGTCAGCATTTTTGTAACTGAAATCGGTGGGGTGCAACTCATAGTTGTTCCCTATATTTTAAAAAAAAAAGACATGTTTCCTGTGGCGCAACTATGAGTTGCGCCACTACAAACTTGGATTTTTTTTTGCGTTATAAATATATGTGGCTTAGTCACAGTATAATGTTTAACTAAAGGACAAAATTTTCAATTGGGCTTGTTTTCGAAACAATTTCGCGTTTGGGGCTGATTTTCAAACTTATTATCAAATAGAGCTGGTTTGTGCACAGTCAACAAAAGTGTAACCGTCTCAACATATTAAAAAAAAAGGGCGCAACTACTAGTTGCACCCATATTTTAGGAAAAAAAAACTAAAGGATCAACAATTGTCTTTAACGTATGAATGCTAATTTCCTGTGGCACAACTATGAGTTGCGCCACTTCAACCTTGCCTTTTTTTTGGTGCTATTAAAACATGTGGGTTACCCACATAGTTAAAAAAAAAATCTGGGCGCAACTTTGAGTTGTGCCGAGACGAGACGGTTACATATTTGCTTATGTGGCTACTGACTGGGCACAAACCAACCCTGTTTGGTAATAAGTTTGAAAATCAGCCTCAAACGCGAAATTGTTTCCAAAATAAGCCCAATTGGAAAATTTGTCCTTAACAAAAATAAAAATTGGACGCAACTATGAGTTGCGCCCAGACGAGGTAGTTACAAATTTGCCGATGTGGCTGCTAACTGGGTATAAACAAGCCTTGTTTGGTAATAAGTTTCGAAACCAGCCTTAAACGCGAAATTGTTTCGAAGAGTAGCCTACTTCGAAAATTTGTCCTATTTGATATGCACACGTGGAACACTTCCAATTGTGCAACAACAAGCGAGGAAAATCAAATTTATATCTCAGTAATAAAATAATGGGGAAAAAACTAGGAATCGTGAAAACGATGATAGATTAATCACCTCTAATTCCTAGAGATTACTTATGAAGTTTTAAATTATATCACATATATCCTAATGGGCTTGAGATGATATACACATACCATCTACTTCGTATAAAATTTTCATTCTATTCCATCAATTAATGTCCATTGCGTGCTGTTTTGACCAATGCTTTATTGAAACAGATTTTGTTCATGTGTATTTGTGGTTCCTTATTTGTTGTCTTTTGTTTGTTATTCAATTTTATTTTCATGTATTGTAGGATTGAAGATTATATTTTAACCATATACATAAAGATCTATGTATAAACTGATTTCAGATTTGTTATTGGCTAGAAATCCAACCTATATATTATTCTAATACTTCGTCATTGTTGGATGTTAAGATATTATATATATTTAAATATCAATTGATAGTTGTTAGAGACTAGTCAAGCTTTAGAAATATGCGGTAGTTTCATTGCTTTGAACATATACTTGCCTTTCTTAAGAACCATTTAAAGCCATTAACTGTTGACATGTACTTTTACACACATGAGGCATTGAATCAGAATATGCTAGATATAAACACAATTTTCTTATGTTAAATATATAATTAATAAATTGTGTTTATGTACACACACACACACACACACACATATATATATATATATATATATATATATATATATATATATATATATATACATACGAGGAGCGTGCTGGGACACCCTTATTTTGTAGCATCCCTTTAGCACCAATATCGGTTCGTGAGCTACGGTAATCCAAATTCAACAAGAATTTGTAGATGTTCAATCCACATACATATTATCATCTATCCAAAATTTGAGCTCGTTGGGACATTTATAGAACAATTAAATTTAACAGTTTGAACAAATGTCTGAATGACGAATAATTGAGTTAATATTTTGAAAATATTATGGATGTCTGAATGAGCTCAAATTTTAGATAGATGATAATATATATGTAGATTGAACATCTACAAATTCTTGTTGGATTTGGATTAAGACAAATTTTCAAATAGGCTAGTTTACAAAATTAATAGCAGATTTAGGTTAGTTCTCAAACTATTTGCAAAAATAGGCTTATTCAGCAATAGACTTTACGGTTCAACCTGAAATATAAGGGCGCAGCATGTTAAGGGACATCAGTGCAACCTGAAATGTCTTGCATATTCAGTAGACAAGTCTTTGTTCTCGTTTGACTTTCGTTATCAATATTTAAGGACATCATGCTCCGAGATAACTATATTCACGTATAAATCTTCCCCTTCCTTAAGCTGCTTTACACTTTTTTATGTATTTTGTACATTTCCAAAATGCAACTTCACAGTTGGAGAGTCAAAATTTTGTTGACTCCTTATTGATGGTCTTGTAGAAAGTAGAATGTTAGATGTTGATCGATTGCTTGGGATATACATACAGTGTAAACTTTGAACTTTGCTTCGTCATTGTGTAAACTTCACAGCATGTACTAGCAGCATGTCGCCTGTTCTAACTTCTCTAAATAAGCAAGGGCGCACTTGTCAAGTGCGCCCTTATATTTTTTAAGGGGCGCACCTCACAAGTGCACCCCCGAGACTTGGCCACCTCAGCGCTGAGGTGGCCAAAACAAGCCTATTTTTGCAAATAGTTTGAAAACTAGCCTAAATCTGCTATTAGTTTTAAAAACTAGTCTATTTTGAAAATTTGTCCTTTGGATTACCGTAGCTCACGATAGGGTAGTGATGCTAAAGAGGTGCTGCAAAACAGGGGTGCTCCAGAACGCTCTTTTCTCGCTCTCTCTCTCTCTCTCTCTCTCTCTCTCTATATATATATATATATATATATATATATAGACAATTGATGATACGATGAATTCACCCCATGAATTGCACTCCTCCATATAAATACAAAATGATCTAACGGTTAAGATTGTGTGTTCTCTAATCTGCGTTTAAATAGCCTCTTCTATATTGCCTGAAATGATAACCAGATGTGGTTTAGAATTCTTCGAGCAAAGAAATCAATTTATTATTGTTCTTTATTGAAGCTATGCCCTTGTAACTATGTACATAACTAATGTGGCTTGGGATTTCCATTTCTCCTAGTGACATGGATTTTAGGTTTTATTTTATAGCAAAACGTATACTTATCTCTGTCCTCACATTGAATGCAGTTTGAAGTTTTATATGGTAGGCTTCTAATTCAAAAATTGAAGTCTTCTAGTTCTTACTGACATTACACTATTACAGTACTTTTCATCTGTTAATGAAAATTTTGTTCAGGTAATTTTCCTACTTTTTTAGTCTTAGATTCCAATTTGTGCTCCAAAGGGCTGATAATTAGAACCAAAAACCGAAAAACCGACCCGACCCGAAAAAACCCGGACCCAAGCCAAACCTGACGGGTCTTGGGTCGGGTCTAGGTGATGAAAAATACAATGAAGACCTGATAAAACCCGATCCGAATTGACCCGACCTGAAAGACCCGACCAAAAAGCATTAAAATATATGTATTTTTAGTGTTGCTTCTCAACAAAACCCGAACCGAGGCTCGGGTCGGGTCCAGATTTTGAAAATGTATGGTTTAGACCCGACAAAACCCGACCCGCCTAGACCCGAGAACCTACGGGTCGGGTCCGGGTCTATCGGGTCGGGTCTAATTGCCACCCATATATCGTCATTGGTCCAATGGCGGTTAGAATTTCAGGTGTCTTTGTCCAGGTGTTTTTTTATTCTGTTTCAATATTCGCTCTAAAATTGAACCCACTTGTTTAGATTTCTCTTAAATAGGGTCCTCTTCCATTTCAGTAATAGTCGTAGTTACTGAAGCCCTCATCTAGGCACTAGTCTGGGGCTTTTTTATCTTTCAAAGCGCCGACGATGCGTAAGACGCTAAAAAAGCCCAAAAGGTGCCAAAGCACTAAAAAAGTACGCCTTGTGCAACAATATCGAGGAGAAGAACTAGTTTCAGTACTTGACCCATTATCAAACCTGGTTACATTTTGAAATCCAATAATCAGCGAATATAAGTGTTTATTCATCTCCACTTCAACATCAAATAATAAAGAATACCTTTCTTTCAATACTGAATAGAAAAATCCTAGGCAATTTGTATATTTCAAGTATTTTTTGTTGTTTGTATACTTGAATTGAATAACATTGTGCTTTCTTAGTTTGATTTATGATGATCGTATGTTGTTTTATTATCAATATTGCATTAATATGCAATTTTTTAAAGTCAAAAAATGAGTTTTAGTGCTTTTTTAGTTGCAATTTTTTTTCTTCCGTTAACCAGAACAAGTGATGCATAAGGCGTCCGAAAAAGCGCTAGCTGAGTGCTTGGGGCTTTTTTGGCCTTGACAAGTGCCGTAATAGTTGCAGTGAAAGCCTAACCTTTCACTGGATATTTGAAGATAATAGGTATATCTCTTTTCATTGTTTTGTAAGCTGGAATATAATACTTAGAAAAGTCCATGATGGCAGTGCTTTGCAAAGTGGATAGGATTGTAATTTATCCTTAAAATTTAGATCAAGATTTTTATGATTTATCGATTTAAAGAGAGAGCTGATAATTTATTGGTTAGTTTTTTCTTCTTCTTGAATTGGTCAATCAGTGCGTCTATGAAGCAATAGGTGATCAATGATTTTTGATTGTATGATCGTTATGTTAATTAGAATTAATGAAAATTATTATACGTCTTTGTGTTAAAAATTATATATATCAAACACTTCGTTCTTTCACGTTTCACCTTTCTATATACTTAAGAAAAAGAAAATAAATATTTATGTTTTGCAAAAAGTATCAATATTTTTAATAAATTTTCAAATTTTCACGCTTATATATAAATCCGAACTTTTAGAATTCAATATGATACATTAAATTTGTAAAGTTTAAAATTAAAAACGAGGAGTTCAAAATTTATGATGCAAAATAAAAAAATTAATAGTATAAAAAGGGGGAATAATAAAAAATTTCATTTAATTATTTTTAAATAAATATTCAAATAACCAAACTCACTTCTAAAATTCAATTCTAAATTTTTTGAAGTTATGTATTTTCATATTTTCGTTGTGTAAAATTTCAAAACCAAAAGCTATACGATGGTTTAGTTAACCAACATATAATAACCCACAGTGCCTTTTGGTAGCGTATATATGATGTTTTAGTTAGCCAGAATTATGTCACTAATTTTCTACAGATGCATTTGAGTGTTATATGTATTACCTTAATACAAGTTAATGTCCCTTGTCAAGTAGTACATAAATTGGTTCTCATCTATGTTAACTTGAAATGTTGTGTACATCTTTATTAATAGTTATCTTGGAAGCGCAAGCTTTTGTCTCGACCACAAACTTTCCAAAATACCTATCTATATAAGTTTTTAAACTTCAACTTGTTATTTTGTGTGATCTTCCCAATAAACTGAGAGATTAGATCTTCTTACAATGACTTTAGACACATTCAAATAAATGCCTTTTGATATCTCTTAAAAATCAGTTCTAATAATTACACTTTCTTTACAAATTCAAACTATTACTTACAAGTAATAACAAATTTTCAAATTACTTGCGAATATGATATAATAAACTTCTATTACAAAATCATTCTTCACCAATTAATAATACAAATATAAATTAATTAATCTTAATACCACTTATATTTATCTTTTTATATCATTTAAAAATAGGATCTAGCAACTAAACTATCTTTACAAATTTAAATTATATTTCTACAACTAACTATTTTTAGCATCACTTAAAAAAAGATCCAACAAATAAACAATTTTTACAACATCGTTCTTTATTAGTTAATAACATAGCTAAAAATAAAAATACAAAAGATTAGATATTGCAACTAAAAATTTAGAAATAAAAATTCAACCCAAACAACAAATGATTTCAGCTCAAAAATATAGCTAAAGTCCATGTAAATAATTTTCTTTTGAATGTGTTAAACATATGCAACTTCTAAAAGCATAATTCACGCGCAAAGCATGTGCCATGATCGTGCGCGAACACGTGCCGTAACGTTTGTACCTTTTGTTTTGAATTTGAGTTTCGAGATTGAAAGCTTGCTTTTGTTAGTTGGTTGCAATTTTCCATTTTGGATTTGCCAAATTTTAAGCAATATTGTATCAAACATGCATTAGTTGAAATACAGTTGTAAAATTTGAATATTCCATCGACATAAAATCCGAATTATGTATTGACATTGAAAGAGTAAATAAGATCTTACATGTTCATTCATAATTTGTTGAGTAATACTTGTATGACCCATGAATATAATAGCAAATCCAAAATATAATTTGATGGTGTTGCATGGATTTAATAGAAATGCAATGTCTTAACACAAATCAATAGGACTGTTCTTTAAATTGTTTGCATCTTCTTTCACGCGTTATTTGGTGTCCATGAATATACCACGTTTCTGTCTTATGGTTTTCTTAAATCAATCTAAATAGCCTAAAAACTATAATAAAGCTAAAAATGTTAAAACATACAATCATGATCCATTTTTTTATATTCAGCTCCAATTTTAGTTAGCACATACATCATTAGTGGAAGTATGCATTGCAACGCCCTAGAAATGGTGTATAAGACAATATGCTTTACTGTTGTTGATAACTCAAAACATAAAACAAGAAGTGAAAATTTTGTACTTTCATGTACTTCATCTTATATTGTACGGTAAGGGTTGAGTATTTAATAAAGCTGTTACATTATTACTGCTACATAAAAAATTACAGTTAAAAATTTGAATGACAGAGATTGAAAATGGTAAAAAGCAAATGGGTAAATTTAAGGTGCCAAAGTGGGTCAAGGAAGGGGCCAGTTCACTATTAAACAATCTCAGAAACTTACTAATGAGGAATATTTCATGCAACTTTGTATCCTTCTGCCGGACGTTTTACTTTTATCTTCTGCTTTTTATCCAACCAACTCATATCAGCAACAGATAATATCATTTCCGCAGAATCTGTTAATAACACGCATATTGCATAATAATAAAAGCCAGAGCTAGCTATGTAAGCTTGCTCTTGAGTGTTGTTAGATAAATAACCTCCTGACCAAGCATAAATTTTATCACTAATATTAAAGGCATATATTATTTATAACTAATAACAGTCATAGTTATCAAGGCGCGCGCTTAGGCGCGCCTAAGCGCAGAAAAGCCCAAGGATCAAGGCTTGCACCTTTTTGCAGTTTGAGTGCGCCTTTTTGTAGTTTGAGGCCTTTTTTTTTTGCTAAATTCAAAATTTTGTTTATAAATAGTTAAATAAAAAATTAATTGTTCAGTAAATTATAAAATATGGTTTAATATTTAAATCTTATTAATAAAATTTGTAAATAATTGAATGAATTATAAAATATGGTTTAAAAATTAATTTGTAGTTAGTAAAATAGCAGATCAAACTCATATAAAAGACACAAAAAAACACAAGGCTCAAAAAAGTCCCAGGCTCAATGCTTGCGCCTTTTTGCACCTTGACTACTATGATAACGGTATGCATGAAAATTGTTGGTATGAAATGGATTTTAGGGTGGAAGCTAAAATCAGATAATTTTGGTATAGATAATGTGATTCTAAAGAGGGTGATGAAATTTTTATACAAAGTAAGCCTCTGACTTGAGAAGCCAAGAATGAGACAACATACTTCTAGGGCAGTTGATGGAGAATTACTCGGCAATAATTAATATTTAAATGTGAAAATAGCATAGAATTTGATGAAGCTAAATAAAATCAGTGTGTTCTACTATCCATTATGATTTGTTTAGTGTCTATGACTCTATGCTTCTTAAATTTGGTCATTTGCTTGATTATGCAAATATTAACCACACAGCTAAACAAGTGTCCATCGAAATCATGATTTATTATTTTAGTTATCCACTGATCCAAAGAAAAAAAAAAATTCTCAAGTAATTTTAAAATCATTTTCTTTTACCACATTAAAAATAAGTATTTAAACCATGTTTTCTGTTTTCCTTCTGTCCTTCAATGAGAAACAATAATAATGTCTAGACTTAAGCATCAACATGGACCTCAACTGAATTGAAAATTTTGTGCTTATTTTTTATTTCTAGCGAGACGCCTAAGTTCTTTTTATATGTATCTCCATCTAGATCTAATTTGATGATCCAAAGTGGCATTCATGATCCATTCTAAATACAACTGCATGTTTATTACATTTTGCAGATTTATCTCATTCAATGTAACTCATACATATTAAATGAAAATTCATTATCACATCAATTCTCTCCCTTCTGGATAAACAAAAATTTGAGTCCATGTGCAACTAATCATCTATTTATTTCTGCCACTCATGTCAGTGCCGTAACGGTTGGCATTACTTTACATCAGTTTTTCTCAAAATGCACAAAAGATTAAAATTTCAGTCATATTCAAGAGGATCCACGATTTATTTAAAAAGTAACGTCTGACCTTAAGAGTGGTAGTTGGAAAGTTTCTAACAAGGCTTTAGGTATATATTATTAATCAAGTTCTATCGCTTATTATAAATTGTTACGGTTACTTTCTCATATAAACAGTAACCAAATTTTACAATAGAAATCACAACTATTGCACTAATATATCAAAGACTGATCGAGGCCGATTTGAATTTCCTACATCATGCATATGAATACACTGTTTTTAAATCAGAATTTTTAATGATTATTTTATTTGATAATTAGTTTACGTTGTTCTACCTTGTTTGATAAGCCAAATACAATATTTAGTCTGCACCTACCAGTGAGCTTTTAGTAGTTAATTGGTTTGGGCTGATGTTTACCATCCTAATTTCCCACTTTTACTTCAACATCAAAACTAAATAATAGCATAAATCCAATTTAAGATATTGTTCCAAATAATACATGAAGCTTCGCGATATTTATTGAAAAAGAGCAGTGTACATGATTGACAAGTACAAGATAATACCTAATCCCGGATTTCAATTGAGAAACCTTTTTAATTGGATAAACGATTATAAATGTGAATTCGTTTTACAGACTTTCTCTCTAAAACCTATCTTCTACATGGAGTTGCATATCTAATGAGTTTTCAAGCTGGACATTTCAGTATTGACTGGTGGTATACGTTTCATCTATGGATTCTTCAATGCTTTACCATCCATGTTAAATTTTTTTAATCTCAGAGTACTAATATTTCTTCAGTTTTTAGGTCCTGCAGTTTGTATCTGACATTGTGTTATGAAAAATTCCAACCTGTCACCCTTATTAAACTTGAATGAACAAACCTTGCACATATAAAGCGCTGTAGATGAAAAATTATGTATAATACCTATGTTATTTCCGTGTATGCACCATTGCGCAAAGTTTGCATGTATGCACTTCCATTGCACTATCATTATGCTTGCTGTTATATATCATGATTAGAAACTTGTAATCGTGATTAACAATTAGTAATCATAAAACTTCTATTATTTCTTTCGTAAAATTAACACGTGGCTTTTTCCTACTGGTTTTAGAAATTTAAGAATCAGCGGTCAATTTAGTCTATTTTGAAATCTGATATAAATGCTCTAAATCTTATTTTATTATCATTCTTTTCCAAAATTTATCCTCTACTTCTGAAATATTCTCTTTAGCTGCGAACTTGATCACAATTCTAATGCTTGATGTATTTCTGTTATAGATGTTGACTGTGGGTTCTTCGCTGCTGTTTTTAGAAACTACTGATTTTCCAACAAATTATTGTCCAGAATGTTACAGGTACGTGTAAGTCTGACATGACTTGATTATTTACTCCTTATACTCTTCATTGACATCAGAATTGTTATCCAGAGTTTTTAATATACCAAGTCTATTGTTGGCTTTATTATTGCATGGTAATCTGTCTAAAATATTCACTTTAAAATGATCTTATCATTTGAGCATCATTTGATAGATAGATATTCATCTCATAATCATAGCAATTTCAGTTATTGATAATTGTTTCAAATTTAACATTTTCGGACAATGATAGCAGCTATTTCATGTTACTTTTCTTTAACCTGGCACCTTAATTGTTAACAATACAAACTTAGTCCTTTATCCACTATACAGGTAAAAACATTATTAATAGGAGCGTTAGAGCACGCGCTTCGCACGTGATCCTTACATATGTTTTGTATGTGAATTGCATTTTTAGAAATTGTTTGTGTTCAACTTATTTAAGAGAATGATTTGCTCAAATATGTAGTTATATTTTTTCGTTGATATCACGTGTGATTAGTTTAAAATTTCATTTCTAAACTGCAATATATAATTTTGTTATTAGTTTTAAGTTTTATTTATGTTGTAAATTAGTAAAGTAAAATGTTGTAAAGAATGTTTATTTGTTAGATCCTATTTTTAAATGTAATGTTAAAATTTGTAGAATTTTTTTAATTGTTAGATCATTTTTTTAAAGTGATATACAAAGATAAAGATATGTTAGGTTTTTTTGGGTACTTCATGGCCGGATCAAAAGTTTGTGCTTCCAAGACAACTATTACTAAAGACATTTCACTATCCCATGGTTACTTCTCCTTAACAAATAAAAACATTTTTGGTGTTCCGTATATAATATTAATTATACTTATTTTTCACTCAATTATTCTTCCAGATTGAAATTATTCTGCTTGTCCTGTAACGAGATCTTTGTTAAAATATTTTTGTAGATTTTACTGGGTATGTTGCCTTTGATTTATCGTCCCTTTATCAGCAACTGATTATGAAGGCATGCAAAATGCGTTCTTCCCAAATAAAATGAGCACCATGACCGTCAGAACTCCCACTCGTGGAGCAAAAAAAATGAAAATAAATAAACAGTGTTACTGTGCTTCAACATCATATGGCAGTGCTTAGCTCAGTCTGCAAATTGCGCTCCGAGCTCAGTTTTTTTTTTTTTTTTTTTTTTAAACTGAACAATCAATTCATAAAAGCTGAGCAAAAAGCTCAGTTTGTGAAATAAGATCTGGGCTTGTTTTTTTAAACCATGCTATCGGTTTATAAAGAGCTCAGGTTGCAAACTGAGCAGATATCGGTTTTTGATAAACTGAGTGCGCTCTTTTTTTCAAAATAAAAATAAAAAATTGAGCAATTAGTTTACCCGTACGCATGTCGTCGAGCATGTAAATCCGGACGGGATTGTCTCATATACATGACAAGATGAAAAATCTAGCAAGAGCCATGCAAAGTTTCTGGCTGATACAGATTGAAAGCAGCTCACGACGGATGAGAAGGATGCTATATTTGAGTTAGATATGGATCCACCGTCGCGGAACTAGCATCAAGTGCCTACCAGTCAAAAACGAAGTAAGCAGACCAGAGTTGATATCGATTTAGCAAAGATCGAGGAGTTGAGAACTAGGGCGACGCAACTGAAGGATCAGAATCGTTGCTAGACCATCGAGATGACACGGTTGCTGGATCAACGTATTGCTGAGTACATGCAACTTTATGGCGATCGCTTTCTTTCTTCTGCTGGCTCTAGAGGTGATTGACTGTTGTGATAGGTATGTTTTTTTTGTTCAGTATGACTTGGTGGATAATTAGACATGATGGTTTGATGTTTTGTACATATTATCTAATGATAGACTTGGTTATTGTATGGTAGATTTGTATGACTTGGTGTATTTATTATTGACTTTGGGGCATGCAAATATTTATGTATTGTATGATTAGTTGTTTGATTTGGTGGTGAAAAACAAATATTTTTAAAGAATTGGTTTATAAATCTGGAATATAAGAATATGTTATAAAATTGAATGTATTATTATTCTAAGGGTTTTGAAATAAAGTGGAATTTAAATTGGAAGGATTATCATCGAAAGGACTTCTAATTTAAAATTTTAAGTAATTAGAATTTTCTTGTGTTGGCCTTGAAATTAGTGCACTTTCAATTCCTAATTTGTTTTGATTGACATAAGAATATATATTCCTGATTCGAGTGTTTTATTATACGCTCGGGTCAGCCTGAGTTGTTTCAGTTATCGAAGACCTTATTTACTTGAAGACTGTATTTACTACTATTTCATTTCCTTTGCATTATTGGTACGTTCTAGTAAATGTATAACTCTGATATATTGTAAAATGAGATCAAATGTATTTTATTTAATTGTTTTATTGAACTGCCCATGTTATTATTATATTTTAACGTTCCGCTGTGAGATTCTGTGTATTATTTACTTCCTTCTCTTCTTGTTTTCCTTTCTTCTGTAAACCCCACTAATAGTTCGTCATTTTTGGATGGGTTGAGTTGGACATGTGTGGTTTATTGTCGACTTAAATAGTTTCGAAAAGGCGGGTTGTTATAGCAACATTGAAGTAAGCAATGAAAGGCTCTATATACTCGTGCGCTAATAGGAGTGGTGGACGGTCTTGGCAGGTTCACGGATAACTTCAGAGTAGGTAATAAGAGACTACCACGGGCGTTTTGGTGCTGGCAATGTTTGATCGAGGCGAACGCCATAATACGCAATTAGAGACATTTTGCTATTACGCACGGAAGGAGGGCGTGAGTGTATTCGATGAGTCTTTATATTTTACGTTCTTTTTTGTTAGGCGTAGTAAGGTAGAGAGGTTTCAATTGGTCGATCGTTGGTCATGCTTGGGTTAACCTTTAGGTTTGATCTGATGCTGCAGATAAATTTCCTTTTATGGAACCAAGTCTTAAAAAGGCGTGAACACTATGCATTTCATGACACTTAGATCTGAAATTGATTGCATTTGATCTCTTTTTCTTCAGTTTATTTCCTATTCACCAGACGTATGTCCCATAGTTATGAATGGCGCGCTACGGCTCGCGACATGGCGCACGGCGTGGCGGCGGCATCTACGCCATTTCTTCTTGTGGCGCGGCGCATATGAAGGCGCAAAAAAGGCGCACGGCGCAAAATGACACGCCTTTTGTTTTCTTTTTTGTTTATTTTTTCATTTTTTGCATTTCACATAAAATTATTGTTGATCATATTATTGCGTTTACTAACGTTTTGTATCTGGTTTTTATTTATTTTGTGGGTTCTGATGGATGACTTTTCTACAGTATTGTTGATCATATTATTGCATTTGCTAACGTTTTGTATTTGATTTTTATTTATTCTGTGGGTTCTGATAGATGACTTTTCTACCGTTCTTTTTCCTTGAAGAGAAACAAATATATCGATATTGAAAATATATTTTATTTTATGAAATACTCTTATGTTAAATGTAATATTGCTTGTACAGAATACATGTATTTCAATTGATTGCGTATTTTATTTCGAACAGTTTGTAGATGCACCATATAGATTATCAATAAATATTTATTACTTTTATTTTTATTTTTTTTGCACAAAGTTATCAACTGCATCAGGGAAACAATATTACCAATCGACATGTTCTTCCTCACTAATTGTCATTTGTGTTGCTAAATATAACCACATCATAACAATTAAAAAACTTGATATAATCTAATTGTCCTTATGAATCCGATGATGCAGATGTTGATTTGGAAAATATGATTGTTGAATCGGATTCGGAATTCTAGTTTATTAGTAACATGTATTATTATTTTGGATTTTGAAAACTATTATGCTTGAAATTCTGTGCTAATGATGTCAAATATGATTTTTTTTTTTTTTTTTGCAAAATAGTAAAAACTTTGATTGCATATGTTTTAGCAAAAAAATACTTGACTTTTAAATTTGTTGTTATATGTTAAATAAAAAATAATAAAAATGCGCAGTAAATCAGAAAGGCGTGCGCCATTTGCCGCGTCGTACGCCAAGGCTCTAGACTGATGTTGCGCCTTTTTGCGCCGTGTGCCATTAATAACTATGGTATGTCTGACCCATTCATTTCTCCCTTCTCTGGTGGACGTGGTAGCCGTCGATTTGTGCTACTGGATAGTGTCTTGGAGCTTAGCTGTATCGCTCCATTATCTTCATGTATCTTTTGTTTTGCTTTATCAATACATTTTCTTTTGGTTTGTTTGAGAGTGGTTACTTGGTGTGCTATGATGTTTTTAAAGTATGTACTGTTATTCGGGACTAAGGTATATATGATATGAGATTGCTGGTTTTTACTTAGAATGATTATATTACTCGGTTTTTCTATAATGTAATATAAGCCATGTTACTTTAGCATTTGTTTATATCTTAGTCTCTATGGTTTTATTTCCATCCGGCGAGCAACATCCTTGATAAACGTATTTGGGGTATATGCTAAGATATTATATTGTTACCTGTAGTATTAAAATAAAAGTGAATTTATATGATGACAAAGTTAGGTGTATGACATAGAGACAATTATGTAATTTGTTACATATATCCAAATTGGTAACCAATTTTGTTCAAATTAAAAGGTGTTTTCGTTTTATTATATGTTTGATATAATATGTTATATATTAATTGACTAATTAACTTAATTAAAAGAACATTTATAGAGAATCCATAAATGGTAAATTTTATTAAAGTACTTAAAGAGTGCTGTATCCATGAGTTATTTATCGGATTGAAAATTAAAATATTGTTTTAAATAGAAGATGTATTGAGATTTGAGTATCGGTGCATCCACTGAGATTATGGTATATAACGCTCTCTATACTGGATGATATATCACTGTGGCTGCTGTATGCACCAAGAGTTACATACAGATAGTTATCGGTGATTATGGAATGACCCACTCGATGGTTTTCTGTTGGTTGATATAATTAAGGTAAAACAGAAAATATCAACTAACATAAAATATTGACGTAATTAAATTAGATAGTTTTTTCAACTAGGTAGCAGAGTTGTGATTTCTCTTTTAATTTTTATGTGGATGCTTCTGTTAACACCACAGCGTTTTCTTTTTCCACCCCAGTGAAAAAGAATAAAAATTGTTGATTGAAATGTCCATAAGAAAGGAGAATAAAAAACAAATAAAAACACTATAATTTATAATATTCAATTAATTATCTATTTTTATTATACTGAAACATCATATTTATTTTACTGTACATCATACATTTAATCATTCTTCATACATCTACATTAGAGATCTAACACAAAATTACAATATTTCCATCTATAATTATATGCATTTCAAATAAGTTAATAATAAAATCAAAGAATATTAAATTCAAAATTAATAAACCTTAAAGATGTAACTGGAGAAACTAGTTTTTGACAAATACAAGTTTATGCAAAATTCACGTGAAACATTGCAAAATTTCATCATATTCGTTTTTTAAGAAAAATGTAATTTTGGTATAAGTCGAGGTGGGAAAGGAAATACGCGGGCTTCGATTCCTTTTGTAAACTACCAGGTGAGAAAAAAAAGGGATGTTAATGCAACCACCCTTTTTGTTATCCAACTTAACACATCTTTTTCTCGTTTCATTACTCCCCTTTGTCTAGGATTTCTATCTCTGCATCGTTCAGACATGGCTTCTGCCTCGTTATGACACCACCTCGTCTTGTCACCGCCTCTACCTCTGCCCTATTATGTCGGGCAGCTTCCGCCTTGCCCGAGGCAGGTAATTTTAGTTTAGTCTTTTTTTTGTTCAAGTTTCAAATTGAACATGCACTCCCAAATGTTAATCCACTATTGATGATATCTATTTTTTGTACAGCCGAGTCCACTCAAAATTATTTTTACTTCCCAAGGAGTTCGATTTTCCAATGAAGTACATAGGCAGAATAGGCTCACATAGTTCTTCAAAAGAAGAGGTATTAACTTTTTTGTTTATTTACCTTTTCTTAATTTTCTGTGTATTTAAACCAGATTATCTTTCTAAGTTATAGCTTGCATAGAAACATATTTTTTCCGCTATAACACAAGGATATTTCTTCTATTTCAACCTAGTTGATTTCTTTTTCTTTTCTTCATGTTGTGTATTTGAATTACATATTTTCTACTCGACATCATTTTTGATATGCACATGTGGTGAGAGAGAGAGAGAGAGAGAGAGAGAGAGAGAGTATATATATATACACACACACACACTTCTATGCAATGCAAATTTCAGATTTGATTCAGCTTATTTATCATCTTTCCCCATTATTTTATTACTGGGGTCTAAATTTAATTTTCCTTGCTTGCTGTTGCACAATTGCAAGTGTTCTAACATTAGTCACCTCTAATTCCTAGAGATTACTTACGAAAGTTTAAATTGTATCACATATATCCTAATGAGCTTGAGATGATATACACTACCATCTACTTTGTATAAAATTTTCATTCTATTCGATCGATTATGCTCCACAGCGCACTATGTTGACCAATGTTTTATTGAAACAAATTTTGTTCATATGTATTTGTGGTTCCTTATTTGATGTCTTTTGTTTGTTATTCAATTTTGTTTTCATGTATTGTAGGATTGAAGATTATATTTTAACTATGTACGATAAGATTTGTATATATACTAATTTCAGATTTGGTATTGGCTAGAACTCCAACCTATATATTATTCTAATACTTCTTCGTCGTTCAATGTTAAGATATATGTATATATTTAAATAGTAATTGGTAGTTGTTAGAGACTAGTCAAGCTTTAGAAATATGAGGTAATTTCATTGTTTTAAATTATACTTGCCTTTCTTAAGAACCATTTAAATTTTAAAGCCATTAACTGGTGACATATACTTTTACACACAGTAGGCATTGAATCAGAATATGCTAGTAATATTTGCAGTTATGGATGTCTATGGATACAAGTATATATTATTATTATTATTATTATTATTATTATTATTTTTTTGCATATTAGTATACTTCTATGTAACGTATTCGGATATTTTGCCAGTAGTTTAATCTATTTTTCTTGATTACTTGCATTTTAAAATGCAAAAATATCCGTTTGTTAACATATAAACACAATTTTCTTATGCAAAATATATGATTAATCAATTGTGTTCATATTGTGCATATATATATATATATATATATATATATATATATATATATAGGAGGGTTCCATGGCACCCCTATTTGGGAGCACCCCAAATGCACCCTATAAATAGCCACATATTTATATTTAAAAAAGTTAGTGGGGGGATAGAGGGTTATTGGAAGGAGAGAGAAACGGAAATGTATGGTGGAAATCAGGGGGCTAAAGAGGTGTAAAGACAAAAAGATCCGATGGTCAAGATTCTGTGTCTCTATGTTTGCGTCTAGTTTTGTGTTCCAATAGTCGCTCCCTATATATATATATATATATATATATATGTATGTATGTATGTATGTGTGTGTGTGTAGTAGTAGCTTGAAATAATAACTAGGTTTGGTTTAGAATTCTTCGAGCAAAGAAATCATTTTATCATTGTTCTTTTCTGGAATTATGCCCTCGTAACTATGTACATAACTAATGTGGCTTGGGTTTTCCATTTCTCCTAGTGACATGGATTTTAGGTTTTGTTTTATAACTAATCATTTACTTATCTCTATCCTCACATTGAATGCAGTTTGAAGTTTATGTGGTAGGTTTCTAATTCAAAAATTGAAGTCTTGTTACTAACATTACAGTACTTTCCATCTGTTAATGAAATTTTTGTTCAGGTAATTTTTCTACCTTTTCAATCTTTAGATCCCGATTTGTTCTCCAATGGCAGTTAGAATTTCAGGTATCTTTGTCCAGGTGTTTTGTATTCTGTTCAGGTATTCGCTCTAAAATTGAAACCACTTGTTTAGATTGCTCTTAAATGGATCCTCTTCCATTTCAGTAATAGTTGCAGTGAAAGCCTCACTGGATATTTGAAGATAACAGGTATATCTCTTTTCATGGTTTTGTAAGCTGAAATAGAATACTTAAAAGTCCATGCTGGTAGTGCTTTGCTAGTGGATAGGATTGTAATTTATCCTTAAAGTTAAGATTTTCTTTTAATGATTTATCAATTTAAAGAGAGAGCTGATAATTCATGGGTTAACTTTTGTTTTCTTGAATTGGTACATCGTTAATCAGTGCATCTATGAAACAATATGTGATAAATGGTTTGTGATTATATATGTTAATTAGAATTAATGAAAATCATTATAATAAGTCTTTGTGTTAAAAATTATATAATCAAACACTTGGTTCTTTCACCATTCTATGTACTTAAGTGAAAGAAAATATTTATGTTTCGCAAGAAGTATCAGTTTTTTTAAATTAATTTTCAAATTCTCATGCTTATAGATATGAACTTCAAAATTTGGATTTTTAGAATTCAATTTCATGCATTAAATATGTTAAGCTTCGAAATAAAAATTAGAAGTTCAAAATTTATGGTTCAAAATTTTCATTTAATAGTTTTTAAATCAAAATTCAAATTCCAAACTCACACTTCTTAAATTCAAATTCTAAGTTGAAGTTATGAATTTTTCATATTTTCGATCGTGCAAAATTTCAAAAACAAAAGCTATACAAAGGTTTAGTTGACCAACATATAATTACCCATGGTGCCTTTTTGGTAGTGTATTAGTTAACCAGAATTATGTCACTGATTTTCTGCAGATGCATTTGAGTGTTACATGTAGTACCTTCGTAAAAGTTAATGCCACTTATCAAGTAGTACATAAATTCTCATCTATGTTAACTTCAAATGCTATGTACATTTATTAATAAATGTTTCGTGCCTTTTCTTTTGAATTCGAGTTTGGATTTGCCAAAATTTAAGCAATATTGTATCAAACGTGCATTCATTGAAATACATTTGTAAATTTTGAATATTCCGTCCACACAAAGTCTGAATTCGTGCATTCATTGAAATATATTTGTAACTTCTGAATATTCCATCAACACAAAATCTGAATTATGTATTGAGATTGAAAGAGTAGATAAGAACTTAAATGTTCATCCATAGTTGTTGAGCAATAACTTGTATGATTCATGAATATAAACAGTAAATCCAAAATATATTTTTATAGTGTTGCATGGATTTAATAGAAATGCAATGTCTTAATGCAGATTAATAGGATTGTTCTTTGAATTGTTTGCATCTTCTTTCACGTGTTATTTGGTGCCCATGGATATACCACGTTTCCGTCTTACGTTTTTCTTAAATCAATCAAAATATCCTAAAATACTATAGTAAATCAAAAAAAAAAAGAAAAAAAAAAGAAAAAAGAAAAAAAAAAATACCATACAATCATGATCCTTTTTTTTAGCTCCACTTTTAGTTAGCATGTATGTTCTTAGTGGAATTGCAAAGCGCTAAAGTGGTGTGTAAGACGATATGCTCTACCTTAGTTGATAACTCAAAACATAAAACCAGAAATGAAAAATGTGTACTTATGTACTTCATCTTATATTGTACATTAAGGGTTGCGTATTTAATAAAGCTATTACATTATTCTCGCTATATAAAAAAAATACTGTTAAATTTTTGATAACTGTACAACATGGTAAAAAGCAAATGAGTAAATCTTAGGGCCCAAGGAGAGTCAAGGGAGGGGTCAGTTCACTATTGAAAAGACTCAGAAACTTACTAATGAGGAATATTCCAAGCAACTTTGTATCCTTCTGTGAGACATTTTATCTTCTGCTCTTTATCCACCAAACTCATATCAGCAACAGAAAATATCAATTCCATAGAATCTGTTAATAGCACATATATTGCGTAAATAATAAAATCCAGAGCCACCTATGTAACCTTGCATAAAGTGCATAAATTCTTATCACCAATGTAAAAGGGAGATATTATTTATAACTAATAGCGGTATGCATGAAAATTATCAGTATGAAATGGATTTTACGGGTGGAAGCTAAAATCAGATAATTCTGGTATAGATAATGTAACTCTGAGGAAGATGATGAAATGTTTATACGAAGTCAGCCTCTGACTTGAGAAGCCAAGAATGAAACATCATACTTATAGTGCAGTTGATAGAGAATTAGTCAGTAATAATTAATATTTATATGAGAAAACAACATAGAATTTGATGCTAAATAAAATCAGTGGGTTGTATCCATTATCATTACTTCATTGCTTAGTGTCTGTGCTTCTTAAATTTGGTCATTCGCTTAATTATGCAAATATTAACCACGCAATACCAAGCAAGTGTACATTACATCCATGATTTATTTAGTTATCCACCGATCCAAAGAAACAAATTCTAAAGTAATTTTAAAAGCATTTTGTTTTTACCACATTGAAAGTAAGTATTTAAACCATGATTACTGTTTTCCTTTTGTCCTTCCATGAGAAACAATAATAATGTCTTAGACTTAACTGTTAACATGGACCTCAACTGAATTGAGAATTTTGTGCATATTTTTATTTTTGGCTAGATGCCTAAGTTCTCTTCATTCATAACGTATCTCCATCTAGGTCTACTTGACGATCCAAAGTAGCATTTGTGATCCATTCTAAATACAGCTGCATGTTTATTACATTTTGCAAATCTATCTCATTCTAATGTAACTCATACGTATTCAATGAAATCCATTATAATTCATCACATCAAGTTTCTCCGTTCTGGATATAATAAAATTTGAGCCCATATGCAACAAATCATCTATTTATTACTGCCACTCATGTCAATGCCATACATGACATAACAATTGGCATTACTTTACATCAGTTTTCCTCAAAATGCACAAAAGATTAAAATTTCTGTCATATCCAAGAGGATCTACGATTTATTTAAAAAGTAACATGTTACCTTAGGAAATGGTAGTTGGAAAGTTTCTAATAAGACTTATATATATATATATATATATATATATATATCAAAGTTTTAAAATGCAAAAGATATACATGAGGCGTTTTCAGTCTACGAGGCGAGGCGTAAGCCTCGAAACATTGAGATGTAAGCTTTTTGGGTAAAAATAAAACACAAAACAAATAAAGAAATTCTGTCACTTTAAATTAACCAATGCAAAAAAATGAAAAACAAATAATTTAAGATCCGACTTTTACCAAGTTTTTTTTTTTTATTATAGATTAAAAATAAATAATTGAAACTCATGATTCAAATGTTGATTTCTTAAAACTATTTGAAGATTGCATCAAACTCCAATTTTGTTACGTTCTATCAATTCAAATCGATTTGCAAAATTTATTTTGAGATTTAACAAAGTTTATTGAAAAATATTCTTGAAATAACAATGAGAAAATTCATTACATTGCTCATGATCATTATTTCATAAACAATCTTACTTGGTCATGTCAATATTGAAATTGAAAAGAAAATACTATTTTTTATTTTCTTAAATTATGTCTTTTTTATTTCCATTAAATAATTAAAGTTTAATGACTTTTATCTGTGTCAATATTTGCAACTAAAGATAAAAAGATTTTTAAGTCATATGCCTCAGCTGTTTAAGGCGTGCGAGGCGTATGCTTTATGCGCTTTGTATGCCTCAAGTTGTTAAGGCATAAGCTTTAGAGGTAAAAAAGTCTTTTGAAATAAGTCTCAAGGCGTTTTATCTCTTATTTCCTCGAGGCAGACCTTGATGAAAGTATCAAGGCGGGTTTTTAAAACAATGATATGTGTGTGTGTTTGGGGGGGGGGGGGAGTCTAAATGGACACAAAATCTGAGCCGTTAGATCTCCCCTTGAATACCACCTCACACATAAAGACAAACAAATCTTGTGGTCGGGATTTTGTGTGTGTGTGTATATAATTAATTAATTAATTAATCAAGCTCTATAGATTATCATACATTGTTTTGGTTACTTTCTCATATAAACAGTAACCAAGTTTTACAATAAAATTCACAAAAAATATTGCACTAATTTATCAAAGACTGACCGAGGCTGATTTGAGTTTCCAACATCATGCATAGGAATACACTGTTTTTAAACCCAAACTCTTTTAATGATAATTAGTTTACATTGTTCTACCTTGTTTGATAAGCCAAATACAATATTTAGTCTGCACCTACCAGTGAGCTTTTTGCAGTTAATTGGTTTGGGCTGATGTTTACCATCCTAATTTTCCACTTTTACTTTAACAACAAAACTAAGTAATAGCATAAATCCAATTGAATTCCTATTAATACATAAAGCTTCGCGATATTTATTGAAAAAGAGCAGTGTACGTGATGGACAAGTATAAGATAATACCTGATACTGGATTTCAAATGTGAAACCTTATTAATTCGATAAAAGATTATAAATGTGAATTCGTTTTATAGACTTTCTCTCTAAAACCTATCCTCTATCTGATGAGTTTTCAGGCTGGAACTTTCAGTATTGACTGTTCCAGTATTGCCTGGTGGTATACATTTCATCAATGGATTCTTCAAAGCTTTACCATCCATGTTAATTTTTTTAATCTGTCATTATGTTATGAAAATTTCCAACCTGTTTCACCGTTATGAAACTTGAATGTACACACCATGTACTTATCAAGCGCTCTTGATGAAAAATTATTTATAATATCTAATTATTTCCATATATGCATCATTGCACAATGCACTATCATTATGCTTGCTGTTATATATCATGCTTAGAAACTTGTAATCATGATTAACAGTTGTAATAATAAAACTGTCCATTCTATCTTCTGAAAAATTAACACATGTGACTTGGTTCTGCTGTTTTTAGAAATTTAAGAATCAAGGTCAACTCTCTCTATTTTGAAATCTGATATATTGGCTCTAGACCTTATTTTATTATCATTCTTTCCCAAAATTCATCCTATGCTTTTGAAATATTCTCTTTAGTTATGAACTTTATTGCAATTCTAATGCTTGATGTATTTCTGGCACAGACGTTGACAGTGGGTCCTTTGCTGCTGTTTTTAGAAACTACCAATTTTTCAACAAATCATTGTCCAAATGTTACAGGTACGTGTAAATTTGACATGAGTTGACTATTTCGTCCTTATACTCTTCATTGACGTCCGAATTGGTATCCAAAGTAACTAATATACTAAATCTATTGTTGGCTTTATTATTGCATGTTAATCTGTCCAAAATATTCACTTAAAAATGATCTTATCATTTGAACATCATTCGATATATAGATATTCATCTCAAAATCATAGCTATTTCAATAATTGATAATTGTTTCAAATTTAACTTTTGGACAATGATAATAGCTATTTCATGTTACTTTTCTTTAACCTGGCACCGTAGTTGTTAACAATACAAACTTAGTCCTTTATCCACTATACAGGTAAAAACATTATTAATACATGTGTTATAGCATGCGTTTTGCATGTGATCATTACACATGTTTTCTGTGTGAATTGTATTTTTAGAAACTGTATCTGTTCAACAAACTTAAGAGAAAATGTTTTGCTCGAATATTTAGTTATGTAATTAGTTTAAATTTTTATTTCTAAACTGCAATATCTATTTTTTTTTTGTTAATTAATAAAATGTTATGAAGAATATTTATTTGTTAGATCCTATTTTTAAGTGGTGTAATGTTAAAATTTGTAAAAAAATGTTTAATTTGTAGATAATATTTTTAAGTGATATATAAAGATAAAGATATGTAAGGGTATTTTTGGAACTTTACAGTCGGATCAAAAGTTTGTGCTTTCCAGGACATCTGTTACTAAAGATATTTCACTATCCCATGGATGTTACTTCTCCTTAGCAAATAAAACATTTTTGTCGTTCCATATATAATATTAACTACACTGAATTTTCGCTCGTTTATTCTTCCAGATTGAAATTATTCTGTTTGTCCTGTAATGAGATCTTTGTTAGAATACTTTTAGTTGATTTTACTGGGTATGTTGCCTTTAATTTACTGTCTCTTTATCAGCAGCTGATTATGAAGCATGCAAAATACTTTCTTCCCAAATAAAATGAGCACCATGACTGTAAAAATTTGCACTCTTGGATAAAAAAAAATTAGAATAAAAGCAGTGCTACTGTGCTTCAACATCATATGGTACAGTGCTTGGCATGCAGCTCCGTCTGCAAATTGCACTCTGAGCTCAAATTTTTTTAAACTGAACAACCGGTTTATAAAAACTGAGCAAAGAGCTCAGTTTTTTAGACCGAGCAATCAGTTTATAAATTGAGTTAACTACTCGGGCTTTTACTGGGCTCACTGAGTGCATCCAAAGAGCTCAGGTTGCAAACTAGCAGAGCTCGTATTTTTTATAAATTGAGTGCGCTCAGTTTTTTACTGGGCTCATTGCTCGGTTGATAATCGAGCAGCGAATCTCAAGTGAACTAATGCTCAGTTACAAACTGAGCGATTTTGCTCAGTTTTCAACTGAGTGGTAAAGCTTAGCTTTTAACTGAGCACAGCGCTCAGTTTTGTTAACAGATTTGGTGCAATTTAATTTTCAAGTACAGTGAAGCTTTCCTTCTGTTAGTTTTATAGCCTAAGCATTGTTTATGCATATTCATATTCCGACTTTAACGGAAAATGCAGAAGAAAAGAAAAAAAATTCAGAAGCTTGTAAAATTTATCGGAGTAAGTTGATGGAGGTTTTGTAATTTGACTGGAAGTCTCATTCATTATTTGTAAGCTTTTAGACTTTCAGTACTAGTAAAATTTGAAGTTATTATACGATCAACTTTGTATGGCGTATTTAGTATGTATGACATTGGTTTTAAAATTTTGGTTACATTTTTGTTGTTATTATAAATTTGAGTTTGTATTGGTGAAAGAAATATTTTGTTTGATGTTGTTTGTTACAAGATACGGTTCAACTAAACCAAATTTGCAGCACATATATTTGATGCAGATCGAAATGTGATGCAAGACAGACCAATCCTTTTTCAACTGCAATAAAAGCTCTTGATTTTCAAATGTCTGTGACTCAATACGTAGAATATTAGTTGTGATATGATTGATTAATGTCTATGTATGTTTGTAAGAGCAAATCAACGGCTCACTGACTAACTTTCGCTTACAATTTGACTAGCAGAGTATAAACTCCAAAGTAGGTGTGGATCGACCGTCTACTTATCGATCAATGCCTTGAAACATAACGAGGCATGGCAAACGATTCAATGGACGTGATTTGGCCTACCGCTTAGCGATTTTTGTGTTCGACGTAGGGAAAAGGAACGACGTCCGAGCAAATGCGACTCGATCATTTGACAAACTAACTCTGTTCCTCACGATTCGAATAGGATTATAAACCAAAATTGAGTGTCATTCGACCGCTCGTTCGCGGGGTTGATGCTTCTACCTGAAATTTGTCAGGAGAGTATGAAGGACGAACCTTGACGTTTGTGACTTTAACCCGAGTTAACAACGGGTAAGTATGAGTCTAAGGGCTAATCGAATCGATGCCCATACGAACTTTACCGCACTGTGGCAAAGAGCATGAGTATACAAACTTGAAGGGTTGGTCATGAAACGACCCAAACCTCCCCTATCGGGAAAGTCCGGATTGAGTTGAGAACACGACAAATCAGAACACAAACAATAGAACATTTCATTGCTATTACAACAATTTACGTCATAGTACAAGAATCTTACAGAGTATGAATAAATATTACATATTGAAAAATATCAGAGATTAAATTACATTACATAGTAGCGGAAAAGTAATACATAACACAACTGAAATAAATACATGGATACAGAGCGTTCCAAATATCGCTCCAGTTGTAAATCCAGGATCCTGTATAAATAAATCTGCAAAACCAAAACTACTAGCTGCCCGTGTGGAAAATAGGGGCACTTAGAGTTTAGGTTAAAACAATAAACTCCAGGTCATTCATGTGACTGATGTGAGAACTAAAATAGTTATTTAAAACTTTACTTTAAAATAAGGTAAATCAAGAGACCACGCCGTATAATACGAAACGTGTTTCCTCCCAAAAATATCAGTGCATATAACAAACAGCGCAATGCTAATTTAAAAAAAATGAAGCTATTATAAGACTCAGGTTCCATCATACAATGCAACGCAAGCCGGAGGATAGAGTTTTACCTTATAATATAAATGAAGAAATCAACTTCAAATATAAATGTATCAATCATAGACGACATAGTATCCCATGCTACTATGTCACCATACTAGTTTTGCAATTAAAACCGCAATGTCGTATTGGAAATTGGATTCCATCTATGAACCAAGGCAAGAGATCATTACCGAATTCGAGGCACTCTAGCCCGTCCCTTAGGATACAGCCGCAACTGCACCTAGGAAAATGCAGGGCCGGTCCACCTAAGTGGATTAATAATCCCTGAACAATATGTTTCTCCGCCCTATGGGGCGTAATGGTCAGTATGTTGACCATATCATCCATCGGCCCCGTAGTGACCGATATATCCGAGATACCTCGCTTTTCAACAACCACATAAGAAAAAATGTCTGGGCTCCATACCATGACACCACTCCTAACTAGAAAGAAACGCATGTCCTCACTGCCGTCCTTCAACACGTTTCTAGTTCATACTGGGGTGTGAAGCTCGCAAATTAACGCTACACAAAGCTATGCTATTTAAAGCCGTGCTTTGATCATCAACCACAAGACTCTGATTTTCAACGGAAGCCTTGATCATTTACATCTCAACTTGCCACACAGGCAATTCACGCTATGCGACTGATGTCTATCGATATATAACCTCAGCTCGTACGTCTCAGAGAAGGGTGTTAAGCAAGAGAATAAATTCTCCGCCACCAAACAGATATATATTTAATAGAGATCAATCAACACAAAATAAAATCCAATGTCAGACACACATCTATTTACAAGTTCGTTCCGGGTCTGAACGAAACCGGAGGCACCTTATTCCTCGTCCCATATGTCCAATACATGAGAGAGGTCCTCGCATATCCGGTCGATCTCCAAGTACGTCTGGACGATCACCACTTATTCACGTCATACGCCTCATTCCAATTCAGAATATTCTTTTATTCAAATATTCACATCATTAGGGAAATGTTCCCATTAATTTTATCAAAGATAAATTCTTTAAATTTATTCTTTAATTTTCTTTTGGATATCAATTCAAACCAAATTAAGGTTTATCCAAATTAGTCGGGATTAGCGCACTTTACCGGAGTAATCATTTGTTTTATTTCCAAATCCCAACCTATTCATCCCATGGAGCAAAACTGGTAATACTCCATATCTAACACCACTGTGTTATCGGTAAATTTAATTACCATTTCACATTCAAATCTAATTGAAGATTTAACTATCGCCTGGAGTAAAACTGGTGATACTCCATTTTCGATCATTTCTCGAATTTGATAATCTAAATTATCACATTTCCATTTCAATCTAATTAAAGATTCATTAAAACTCCACTTAGTTTTAATCTCCTAAAATCATTATGTAATGATTATTGAAATTTAGGAAATAAATTCTATCTTTAACTGGGTTAAAGAACTAATGTCATTTAAAACACAGTTCACAATAAACCCAAAATCACATTCCATTAATTATGGAATCTTCACGGAAAACAGATCAATATATATATAATCGATGTAAACTTCCATATCAAACCAATAATATAAATGAAATAACGGCAAAGCCTTTTAAATTCCATATATAGTAACAGTCTTCCTCCACAGAAGTTCACTTCGATTATTACCAAATCGAATTCCATTCCATTCCAATTTATTAAATTGGAAAACTTTACTTTGGAAAATTTCCATTAAATCTTAATAAAAAGATTTATAAATTCCAAATCATATTTCACTGTTAATCGGGTTAAAGAACGAATGTCGTTAAAGAAACAGTTCACAATAAACCCAATTCACATTCCATTTTATTCCAATTACTAAATATAACTGGAAACTCTAATAATCTTAATTAAAAATTTTATTCTTTTCACACGTGGTTTTAAGAACAGTGTTACTGAAGACACCATTCACGACAAACCCAAAATTAAATTCTTTTATTCAATTCCAATTAAATATTAATTAATTGGAAAACTTCACTTAATCTTAATTAAAAGATTTATTCTTTCCTTAATTGGGTTTTAAAAAAAAAGTGTTATTTAAGACACCGTTCACGACAAACCCAAAATCCAGTTTAATATTTAATACAAGGCTCTGAATAGAAATTATATCGGCTTATATTCAATATCAAATTCTGAAACTAACGGATATCATATTGGGAATAATGATATCTGTATCTTCCAAATTCTCATAACATCCGTATAACCATGAAATCCAATATCGAAATATTTCGAAGATTATTTCCATTCCAATCCATTCCAATTTATTCATTGGAAAATCCTGGTTATTTTTAAAACCATTTGAAATCCAATTTATTAAAATAAATGGGATTATAATTCTAGTTAATAATTAGTTTATTTCGATAAAAATATATTTTTCTTTTCAAAACTGGATTTTTTCATCCTAATTCTTTCCAAATCATTTATTATGATTTTACACAAATTATTAATATTTTTAATAATTTTATCAAGGGCCCGTACAGTCGGTTTCCAATAACGACCACCGAACTGCACTTACAGCGACAATTTTCAAATTTGATATGGACATAATTTGAAATCTAACCGTTAGATTTCAAATCTCTTATATTCATTGGAAAACTCATTTCGATACGAACCCAATGGTTTCGGTTTTAGGAGAATCCGATGGTCGGATCTCCCGTAATGTCAATTCGAAGTCAATGGTCGAAATTCGCGAACGGTCGCGGCGTGGCGCGTTCTATTCAGGCCATTTAATATATATATATAATATATATATATATAATATATATATATATAATATATATATATATATTATATTTCATCGATTTCCATTTAAAACGTATTTTATAAATTCGTTTATAAATTCATTTCAAAACGATTTCAACTTCATTTCAATTTTCAAATCAAATTTGAATATTTCTTTATAAATTCGTTTTAAATTCATTTTAAAATGATTTCAATTCCATTTCAAATTTCAAATCAAATTTGAATATTCCTTAATAAATTCGTTTTAAATTCATTTTAAAACGATTTCAATTTCATTTCAAATTTCAAATCAAATTTGAATTTTCGTTAATAAATTCGTTTTAAATTCATTTTAAAACGGTTTCAAATCAAATTTGAATATTCCTTATCATTATAATATTAAAATGATAATATTTTCAAAATATTTGATTTTGATTATGCACTGAATATTATTTAAAAATATTCGTTAATTCTGAATTGGAATTAGACTCAATCAATTACCATATAATTTCAGTTATATGGATTTCAACCATGGTTTGAAATCTCGTCCGAAACCACGAGATACCGTTGTTCTCGTTCCGGTTTCGATAGTCACCGGGACGAAACAACGGTAGATTCTCGTTTCGTTCGTAGAAGAGAGAAAACCCTAGATCGCAATCCAGTAAACTGCGAAAGAAGAAAAAAACACGCGTGAAAGCGAAAAGCGAGAGAAAAGCAGCGAAAAATAAACCCTAAATCACCGATTCAGGAATCTCGAGCTGCAAAAGTTTCCCGATTTGAAGAAAACGTGCTTAGCAGACATGAAACCCTCCAATTCGAGCAGTTCGATCATTGATTTCCTGCTGCGTGCTCTCTTTTTTTTCCTTTTTTCCTCTTGAGTTTCGTTTTTGTTTTGTTTTGTTTTTTTGCCTGTTCGATTTCCCGTAGCGAGTATATTAGTACGTAATATGTATAAATTATGGGTTGATAAGTGGTCTGGGCTTGACTTTGTATGGGCTTTGGACCTGTTTTATGGTTTTACAGTTTTCAGAAAATAAAAGATTTAAAAAAAAAAGGCTTTTTGTCCTATGAATCTGTACGTTTATAACATATTATATATACAAATGTCTTATGTTCATATTTCTAAGTGAAGTCGCAACATTTATTATTATCTTTTCTTATATAAAATATAAAAGTTTGATTTTCGGACCGAAACCGAAACAAAAACCGAAACCGCCGAAAATGCCGAAACCGTCCGAAATTGGTAAATTTTCAAATGAACGAAACCGAAACCGAGTTTTCGAACCATGATTTCAACATCACATGTATACAGCAATAATGATAGAGATAAACAATCATTAAAAATTCATACAATATCTAGAGTGCATTTTACAACTGTATAAGCATTAAAATAAATAACGCTTATACAGTCTGTCAACCCATCGATTGACATACCACTAATTATTAGGATTAGTATGTCAAATATTATCCCAATAACCGTGTGGGGTTTTCAAACAACAAACACGGATTATTATTTGTGTAGTTGGGCGATGTGTAAAATATTATCGTCCCAATCAATGTTAGTTAAATGGGTGTACATAAACAAATCGTCCGATTTTTAAATGAATATTTATTTCAACACATGAATATTTTATTCCGTTTATATATACAATAAAAATAATATTTTTATTTTTCAAATATTTTATTCAATACATGAATATTTTATTCAGTCCATATATACAATAAATATGATATTTTTATTGTTTAAATATTTTATTCCATACATGAATATTTTATATATTTTATTCATTCAATAAAAATGATATTTTTATTGTTCAGATATTTTATTCAATACATGAATATTTTATTCATTCAATAAAAACAACACAAATAAAAACAACACAGTCAATTCAATCCAAACAATCTTGGTTTGTACAGAAAAATAGTGTCGGGTGCTGCTAAGCACCGTCTGCATCCTAATATATTTTGCTGGAAAATAAATTAAGTGAGGAGTTCTCATAGTCGGTTTCCACTCCGCCAGTTTTTATTTTTGAACTTTCGAACAGTTTGGATTTGAATTTACTTGAAATTCAAATCTGCTCCGTTTCCTTTCTGGTCAGTTCTGAAATGTAGTGTTTATCGAGAGGATTCTAACGCACTTTAGTTTGTTCGATTCTGACTTCATATGACAAAGTTATGGCAATTAATACTTTTCATTACATTTCGAGATTATAAATAAATAAATATTTATTGTTAATCACCATTGTTAACCCTAAGTCCCTTCTTTCTGTTAAACCCGTAACACCCTGAACCCATAGTCGATGGGAGTAAACCGCAACCGCATCGCCTCCGTCCACCCTGACCCCGATCGCTAGTCACCGCGCCGACCGCCATCATACCCTCCATCAGTGCCTGCACCACCACCGAAATCGGTGGTCCTGTCTCCTCGAAAATTGAACCCGATGGCGTGCTCTTTGAGGGCTAAAATCGATCTAAATACAACCCAAAATCCAATCTCAGCCGTATTGAATTGGAGATGGGGAAAATCTCAACAACTTTTGCTTTGGAATGGGGAGCTAACTCAATTTGAACGAGGGGCGATTTGGGATTGAAAATCGGACGATTTTAATCGTCGGTTTAGAAGTGGCGGCCTGAAATAATAATTAAGGTTTCTATTTTTTCTTTCCTTATATAGTTATTTTTAATAATATTTTATTCGTAAAATACTTGCTTAACACAACAAACTCCAAACGAATCCCAACAACTGTTGTCCATAGCGTAATATCCCCATTCCGGACACAATGGGATATGTTTCGTAATCCAATTTGGCTGCTATGATTAGTTTTTCTTTAAATTACAATTTAAATCAATATATATTTAATTTAAACGCACATTTTAATTTACTGGGGTCAAATACTGAGTCCGAAAATTCCAGAAAAATAAATCTAGCTATGTTTTGACGATATGGTCCTAACAAAACTAATTTCGTCGAATTTGGAGACCATTTGAAAAATGGTCATTTTCTGGTCGATCCAATTTGACTGAAATTGGCACAACGCATTTTAATTTGCCACACTCACATATTAATTCCAAAATTATGAAAATTGAAATCTAGTGATAATTTGACATTCCGGATCCAACAAAAGTGGTTTCGTCGAAAATGAAAGTCGTTTGCAAAATGGTTATTTTTAAAGACTATATATTATATTAAAATATATATAAATTCCATAGCGACTATTCTGAATTTTCAACTGGACATAACTTTTTATTCCCGTTATGAAATCTGGATTTTTCACATTCGTTGGAAAGATATTTTTAAACAGATTCAAATATTTCAGGTTTTACTAAAATCCGATTTATATTGAATCCTGTACATTCATTTGAAATTTGAAATCGAAATTTCAAACTGCAGCGCCATTTCAGGCTCGTTTTATAATTAAAATAAATTTATTCGTTCTAACTTCGTTTAAAATAAATTTTTAGCCGATATTATTTAAAGTAAATCATTTTAAATATTCAAAATACATTAAAATATCTAAAATAAAAAATTTAAATTGGTTCTGAAAATCCGGGTTGTTACAGGTCACGTAGCCTAGACTTTAAAACGTCACACTTAACTCGTCAAATGACTTGAGACCTTGATCGAAAATAGGTCTCTGAAGTGACTTGCTAAGTCAATGATTGACTCATGAGCAATTACGTATGACTTAAGTACTGCGTTACGTAAGCAATTGCAAGTACATTGAATGTAATTCATAAACACTCGAAACAATTGAACAAAAAAGATATGTATATTCTGCTAAGAAACAATCAAGTACAAGTTTATTAGCCTAAATTGATCCAAAAGCGAGGGCTGCACTTGCATAAATCCGACCAATAAAAAGTCAAAAAATAGCTATACGAAAACAAAGTCGACCCAGTGACAACCTCCTACTTGCCTTTTTATGGGTTGCTTGGTTAACTTGCTTGTAAAGCTTTTATCAGTCCTCTTCGAGCTACTTTTGCTGCCGCTTTGACCACCTCTGTCGAGCGTGAATTTTGGCAAGAAGTAGAGCTCAACATCGAACTCCTCGAACGACCAAGTCTCAACTTTCGTAATAGGGTCATTCGAAGCTACAACCGTAGGTGGTTGCGGCATAAGAAATTGTTTTTCCTTCTTGACGGGTAACTGTTGCTCTTCTTCTTTAACTATTTCTCTTATGCTAAGCTATCGGTTCTCTCTTGAGGATGACGTCTTCTCCCTCATTTTCCAGCTGAACATCTTGGGTGTCAATCCCAATGATAACAACAATTATTTCGCCATTTGTACCGTCTTTGGGAAGATCAGCGAGAGACGCTTGAAGCTCGGACACGGGAACAACTTGTGCGATCGCCTGCGGTTTTCCTAGTTAGGTACCTGTGGTAGGGGGACATAGGACGATTAGCTTTTCATGCTCTCTCTCGAAGTAATCGAAAAACTAATGGCCCACTTGCATGCAATATAACTTTTTTGAATGCTAGAGAAAGGATTGGAGTACCTTCAGCTTTGTGTTCCTCGCTATGCATCAGAGACTCAACTTCCGGAATTGGAGAAAGCAAACCAGAATCTCTGGGGTTGACTCTAGAATAACGGGAGTCAATTGAGAAGCAAAGGACTCGGTAGAAGTATGAGGCGTGATGCGATCTTAGATGGGAACATCCTAACTCAACAATTGATCTGTCGAGCTGGCATCATGAACAACACCCGAACTTTCATCGACTGTCTCCTTGCCTTTCTCCTGTGCTTTCTCCACTCTTTATTCTCCTTGCCTTTCTCTTGTCCTTATCGAAATTGGCTTCAAGTTTAGTGTCGTCAATTTCTAGATTAGATTCTTTTATGGTTTTTGAAAGCTTCTCGACTACCTTGACCATCTCCCTGTATTACTTGTATGTCAAAGACAGTCCACGGTTTCTTTATCGGTTTTTGGGAGGACTTGATGAATGCTAACAAATTTTAATATGGACAGGTTAAGCTTGGGAAATAAAGCTTGAATTTCGCGTTTTCTTTCTATGCAAAGACTTCTAACTCTGGAGCCGCAATAACCTTTGTGGATTTCTTTCTATATTTCTCCACCTGCTTAGATGACTTTCTCTTCTGATTTGACTTTGACTAATCTGGACTGTTGGTGGAGGATTTTGAAGACAAACTGCAGATTGTTCGCTTTCGCGAGACTCTTCACGATGACTTGTGGACTTATCAGGGCCCCTGCATGGAGGAGATCAAGACCTCAAGCGATGTTCTTAATCATGGAAATAGTGTTTTGTCTCTCTTCTATCGCGGCAATCGTGATGTTCACGTCCATGCTTTAATGTTTAATTGGAGTATTTCTCTTGTTTGATCGTGCTACCTCTAAGATGATGATGGTAATCTCTTGGATTTCCATTGGACCAGCAAAAGAATATAATATGAAGGTGCTATGTAATGCAATGCATGTGTGGTGCGTGTCCAATTGTCCCTCCAACAGACCCGGTTTCAGAGCTTTACTTGGAGTAATTTCTCCCGCAAACGGGAACTATTTTTCCCTTTGAGCTAGTGAAGCTGTTGGGATTGGCATTCCCAAAGTCAAACATTGTCGTTTATAGTGGTAGATCACCAAGGCTTTTGAACATGTTCGGCTACAGAAGTAAGGGGTTGAGGTTGAGAAGTTTCTTTCATGGTGGATTTTAATGCTAGGGGCACAGCAGGGCCGACACCTTCCTCTTCTTTGCCGTTGCGCTTGGCATGGCCACCCTTTGGCACTTTGTCTCCATCTCGGTCGATGCTTCTGTTATCCTTTAATTAATCAAAACCATAAATAAGTTTGTTTGTTATAAAGCTTTGAACGTTCATGTGGTTCACCGAATCTCCTCGGAAAGTGGCTAGCGTTGCCTCAAATCCTTACCTACTGGCCATGTTGGGTTTCCTGGATCATAAGGGTACATAAAATTAGTTGAGAACCAAACCTCGATTAGCTTCAGAATATGAGAAGTAGAAGATGGTACTTACATCCTTCTATCCACTGCATGTCGAAGCCAGCCAAGCAACGACGTAGAACTGTTCCAACTTGTAGTTGCTCAACTTGTTTCATCCCCCGATCATCATCCGATTATTCTGAGTCGTCTCAAAGCATGTGATGGACAAAGTGTTTCTTTTGTGTTTGAAGTTGAACATAAATCGGATATCATATATCGAAGAAATTTGATGGACACATTTGAGATAAATAATGTGAACGCTAAGTAGACATGCATAAGCATTTGGATGAAGTTGCATAGGAGTCAGTCTCATATGACATAGGATGTTGGGGTGTAAGAATTAAATGGTAGGACACATCCAATCGTATACATATATCAATTAAAGCCATATTATCTTTTAGAGGCATATGTGCTCTATCCCTATGACCAGGTACCCAGACGTGTTTAAATGGAATTTTATGCGTGGCACAAATTCTCTTCAGCGTTGCTTCGTCAACTGCAGAAGGCACAAAATCGATTGTGTTTCGCTATAGCATAACTTCTAAATTGTCAGGAGTCGGAGCGACTTCAGCTATTGCACCTTCAACGATCTCCTTTAGGATAACAAGCAGATCAACTTGTTGGCATATAGTTGTTTTTTTAGAAACTCTCACTGATTAGATTCCGCATCAAAACCTTTACGCTCTGCATCTTTCTTGGTGGTTAGTTCAGCAACACGACTTATGTCTTGGATCCATTGATTATAAAACTCTACAAATAAGTGTAGTTAAAGCAGTTAATCTATACCCCCTGTTTAAGTGTATTCTGTTGTGGTGTGTGCAGTGCGGTTCAGAAGTATGCAATTCAAAAATAAGATAGCGATAACGACATAGTTCCGATCTCATCCAGAGTGACCCTTATCGCTGACCATCTCACTAGCCTTCTGAAGGACAGTAGTGAAATTTAGTTAAGCCCAAGGTTTTAAATCTCGGATTTTGGCCGATATCTCGGAAAAATATCTCGGCTATCTCGGACGATATTTGAAACACTTATAACTAAACTAGCCGTCAAATCTCGGATTTTGGTTAATATCTCGGATTTTTGATCTCGGCGATCTCGAGGAGATTTAAAAGCCTGGTTAAGCCTTGGGGTCAACTACAGGCATTCAGTGACCCAGTGTTTGTTTTCAATTTATTCGTTCATAGTTCTATATGCTCAAGCATATGCATCTTTTCTAGTTTGTGTTCAAATTCAATTCCAAAGGAATATGCTTTAATTCTAAGTCCATAGTCCGTGTTTAGCTTTCAGAATGTGTTCAGGTTCATATGCTATGT
This sequence comes from Allium sativum, assembly GCA_030737875.1. Lineage (NCBI taxonomy): Eukaryota > Viridiplantae > Streptophyta > Magnoliopsida > Asparagales > Amaryllidaceae > Allium > Allium sativum. The sequence continues at coordinate 267,864,692 of CM060909.1, read as the reverse complement.
GTGTATGGAAGTGCATTCAAGTGATCGATCTGAATTGAATCACGTCGATCTCGATTCAGTCTCTTTCATGCCAATGTCATATCGATCCAGATTCCAGCGTCCACACCGATTCGAGACCATTACCTTATGCTGATACAAATTTGTTCATTCTTTCTCTTTCTTCCTGGTTCGGACCCATCCATCTACGTTGATCCTAACTCAGGGATGTTCACCGACCCGATGTCTTTTTATCCCAGTATGGCCTGGATCACTTCCTTCTCGTTTCTCCATTGTTGAATTAAGTTGCTTCTCTCCCCCTTCATCTCTTTCTTTTCGTCTCACTTGCCTTCAACCCTTCATTTTTCCGACGTTCACTATGACATTTGGCTCTCCAAACAAACAACCGTCGAGACTCCACGACCATGTTAAAATCCTACGAGAAAGAGATAAACTAAACTTTGTTAGCAGTTAATTTGTGACGAAGACTGTAAGGTTCGGCTTCATATGAGCCACGATGGTCTGGGATGACGAAGTGGGCCTGACTGCAAGTGAAGGTGCTGAAGTGGTGGAGTTTCAGTCATGAAATATAAAATTTCAGTTCGAGATAGGAGGTGGCATGAATGGGGAATATAAGAAGGCATGAGTTTATACTGATATCCCTAAATCGGTGTGACTTTTCGCATTTCTATGTTTTAAGGAGAATCCGGATCGACACCGATTTGAGATTTTACATTCTTATCATAGCTGATCTAGGACAACAACACAAAAAGGAGAAAGAAAAAGGAACATAGAGATGCATGCTCAGGCCGGTTCGACATATGCGTTTACGTGCATGCGAATCTTTGACTTTACCTGACAACGACCTACTTACATTTCTAACATCCTTGGGAACCGATGACCAAAGTGTATACATGAACATACGAGCGTGTTTGTACATCTGATGTTTGGTTTCTTGACTCGACAGAAATTGAACTATTTCCAGCGAACTATAGAAAGAGATCTACTTTAGATTGTCAACTAGCTCGATGGGACCGAGCAAAGATAATTACCACCGAGGCGGTTTCACATATCCACACCGACTTAAATTGACCAAATGCGCTATAATTTGAAGAAGCATGACTTTTCTCTAAGGCAACTCCTAAGAAGATAACTACTATTTCAGAAGCAGAACAACATTCTTTCAGACAACAAAGACTCAGTTCGATTCGAAGCATCGTTATTCAAAGCATCGTTTTTACAACAAAACGTACTTTGGGGTGACAAATGCTGCTTTGTTTTTTGGTCTGACTACTTCAAATTATTTAGGCAAATATGATTTGGCAATTATTCAATGGATGATCCATAATGATGACTTGAAGGCCAAGATATTAATCACTTACAAAACCGTAGGGCAGCAATCTAACGAACTTAGCAGAGTAGCCTGAGAAAGTACTTGGAAACAAGATCACAAGGGCTGAAGTGCCAAAAATTCGGATGTGCACCAATCCCGATCACATGCACCAAGGAGGATCAACTTCGAAGATAAGTGAACAAATGAACATCGGATTGGGTACAATGCGAAATTGTGGCACGTTATTAATAAACAAATTGGGTTAAAGGAATATATTAATAAATGAGTCAAATGAAATAGTGGTTGATAAAATATGGAATTGAACTAAATTTGTAAAATGGAATTAAGAATAGTGAATATATTTGATTGAAATAATTCGACTAGATTTAGAATAATGTAAATTAATTGTATATAAATTGATTATAGCTGAATAAGTATATATAACCTTAATAAAATTGAAATGAATCAATTTGGAAGTAAATGGATTTAAGAAAGTTCACTAATGATTAATAGAATGAATGTTAATAAAGTAATGCAAACCAATTGGAAGTTGATGAAAATGAAAGTAGAAAAAACTAAATATTGACATTTGAAAATGTGAATTGTATACAAATGGAATGAATCGAATGAAATTGTATACATAATATGTTAACTTTGCAAAATTCGTAATTGTGCTTTGGTTGGGTGAACATCGAATCGTTGCTTCAATGGAGCAACCTAGAAACATGGTGGCTTAGGTAGATTCGAGGGGAATATCGTCGGTGGTCGGGTCGGAGTTTGGTATCGGGTTCGTGGGTGCGGAGAAGCAGCAAGACCGGTTCAAGGCAGAGAAAGTGGAGGCTGCAATATCGGATGCGAGGGAAGGTGTGATCTCACTTCAGATCTCAATGGACGGAAATATCAAGCTACAAATTTGCAAGGCTATAATCAAATGAGAACGTAACTTACATGCTCATGCGCATGATTATAATCCATGCGTTACTTGGCGTCTTATGCGCGGGTAGCATTTTGGCAAAAAAGGTTTGTAATCCTTGCAAAGGCTACATGATTTGGCAAAATTTACTTATTCTTTTTCCAAACGTCAGAAGCTTCATTTAAGGCAAAGGAATAGCAAAGGCAAAGACATAGAGAAACCTGGAGACTATCGAGTTTACTTCATGCGATTTTTTTAATATATATATATATATATATATATACGTAGACGCACACACGAAACATATTTGATGCAGATGCTTTGAAAATGAAAGTGTAGAAATAGGGACGTGGTAGGTAAATAGAATGAGGAGAGAAAAGACATGCTACACCAAACGAAAAGAAGAAAATGTTGTGTGTGTATATATATATATATATATATATATATATATATATCGAAATATTACAAAGAACACATGATGGGTAATATCGATGCTACAGTGAGATATTGTGAACGTACAATCCACAAACTTTTCCAGTTTACCATGTAAATACCTACCTATTCTTGTGACGATCTACTACGCAATCCAATTTTTTAAACATATACGATATATAAAAATTTTGGGGCAAACCAGTATACATGTACCGTAAATTGGCTAATTCCAATAATCCAGGTTGGATGTCGAAGCACATGAAAAAAATACCGTTGTGATCAATATGTTGATATGAACATGATTGCATACTAAAAATTGTTAATTTAACATTCGTGTGAAAATCGTTACGCTATATCGGTTGTTGCTACCGTGAATCGATCGTTTAAATTTAGTTAAACGGAGCTAGCGAACTCGGAATTCGACGAAGCAGACGTTGATCTTTTCATTTTAATTTTTCTAGTTAATTATGTAAAAACATTCGTAATTTAAAAACAATATCTCAATGTCATATTATTAACCGATTTGACGTCAAATTACGAAACAAACAAATTTTGATTTATACCACCGATTTTATTTTCTTATGTTTAATTTCAATGTACGTGTTTCAAATATATATACAGAAATCGAATTAATAGATTCCTTATATTTCAACATAACTCAATTTTTGTGTAATTCTTAAAGGTAAATTTACGGTTCGTTATAATGCGAAATTGCGGCACGTTATGACGAGCCGGAGAAACATCAACTGTCGTTCTCCACCCATTCCAGATCGATCATCGATTTGTTGAGTAAGAATCTATATTGGTGCTAAACCAGATTGCCTTAGATCGGTATCGATTCAAAGCTCAACGACGATTAGTCCGATCTGTGCTCCTTGGATTTAGTCTCCTTACTCTCTTCGACTTCTTAGCAAATTTCGACGGATCTGAGGTCACTTCTGCCTATATATATCAGTTGTCTTGGGAAGTTTAAGAACCTTAAGCTCTTTGTTTATTCAAACGTTACCATTGTAACCCTGATCTTCACCGATCCGAACGACCGTAATCATCCGAATCGTTAATAAAGAGTTAGAATCACCAAAATGGACGTAGGATCAGCTGCAGTAAATCTTTTGTGTTTGATTTTTGCTGTTTCTCTAGCATTTTGCATCTTTTTTATTTAGATTTCTTCATTTAGTTTTCTTTGCAATTTTTATGGGTGTTTGTACCAATTTTAGTGCAAACACGTATATCTGCGACTTTTTTACTTTCGGTTACAATTATCATTATAAATATACTGCATAGGAATATCCAACATTTTTTACTCAATTACATCAGTAATATTCAGTATCATCTTACCTACTGATGTCAACAATATCAAACATCGTCATCCAAAAATATCCAACATGGTCATCAAATAATGTTCGAACAATTATTATCAAAACATAGGTGGATACCCAGTGCCAAAGGCTCCTGTGCTCAAGCGAGAGGACTTCCCAGGCAGTCTCACGACTTTCCGGGCTCTGGGGGTGGTCGATTAGTGCGCATAGCCTTTCCCTCGCATAAGTGAAGATGCCGGGACTCGAACCTGCGCGCTCTAGATTACCAGCCGGGTAACCTTACCATTGCGCCAGACACCACCTTTAATTATTGTCAAAACAAAAATAATCTTTTTTTCGTACGTCATTAACAATATGTAACTACTTAATATTTAACCAAGGCGCTCATAATACATACTCATCGTTTGCAGCCTTAGCCCCGTTATCATCATCTTCGTCTATATTTCCATTTGGGAAAATGCCGAACCAACACATTCGTGAGTTTTTCGACTTTCTTCTCCAGTGAACTAATTAGCCATCAATTTTTAGTTTTTTACACTGAATTTGAAGTCTCTTTCTGCAAGTCGCTGCAGTTTAATCAAACCTATTTGTTAATAATAAGAAATTTCTGTTTAACTATTGTACTTGTGTAGCAGAACTACTGCGTTTGTGTATCAGAACCATTATGAAGAAATGGATTGGATTTTTTTTAACTATTGTATTTTCAACAATGTTATCCCCGAGCTAGTTTTAATATGTATAGAATACCTAGGTAAAACGTTTAGTAGAAAATAAGTATTTTCTTAATGCATGTAATTTTATCAGTATCAACCAAAGTTATAAAACGCGAAAGGCGTACATGAGGCATTTCCAGGTCTTCGAGTTGAGGCATAAGCTTCGAAATGTTAAGGCGTAAACTTTCCAAGTAAAAATAAAACGCAAAACAAATAAAGAAATTATGACACTTTAAATTAACCACTGCAAAAAATGAAAAACAAATAATTTAAGATTCACTTTTACCAAGTATATATTTTTATTATAGATTAAAAATAAATAATCGAAACTCATATGATTTAAATTGAGTTCTTAAAACTATTTGAAGATTACATCAAACTCCAATTTTGATACGTTCTATCAATTCAAATCGATTTGCAAAATTTATTTCAAGATTTAACAAAGTCTATTGAAAAACATTCTTTAAATAATAATGAGAAAATTCATTACATTACTCATGACCATTATTTCATAAACGATCTTACTTGATAATGTAGATATTGAAATTGAAAAGTAAAAAAATGCTAATTTTCATTTTCTTAAATTTTCTTTTTTTTATTTCCATTAAATAATTAAAGTTTAATGATTTTTATCTGTGTCAATATCTGCAGCTAAAGATAAAAAGGTTTTTAAGTCATATGCCTCAGCTGTTTGAGGCGTGCGAGACATACGTTTTATGCGCTTTGTATGCCTCAAGTTGTTTAGGCGTAAGCTTCAGAGGTAAAAAACTTTTTGGAATAAGCTTCAAGGCATTTTATCTCTTATTTCCTCGAGGTGGGCCTTGAGGTGAGTGTCGAAACGTTTTTTTTAAAACAATGGTATCATCCCATTAATAAGTGGAGAATAACACTGAAATACTCTGAGTATATGTACCATTCCGAAAGTTTACAAATAATAATAAATTTAAAGTAAAATTTTCACAAACATCTGGATTTGGCTACAAGGACTTCACTGTTGATCTGTAGCGATTTTCTGGATAGTTTTTGTATATAACTCGTCGTGATTCGAGTTAGCATGGAGGTGAGGAGAAAAAGAAGATTTGATTTTTAGTATATATATATATGTGTGTGTGTGCGTGTGTGTATATATAAACATATGTATATATATATATATATGTGCATGCGGCGGTTGATCGGTCATATCAAAGTTATAGCCAAAATAATATCTTTATGGGTAAAATGGTCAGGGAGAAATTCGGGAAAAACTATAGATGTGTAAAATTCCCTTAGAACCATATCTTAAATTTTTTTATCTATACGATCTCAAATGAGTTAAATGGAATTATTTTTTGATCCTCTAATACACAAAATAAGGGTTGTAACTTGGAGCGGTGTCAATACTATATGGTGGCTTACACGGTCGATAAATTTTAGCACTTTACCTTCATTAAAGAATAGCAATATCCATGTGGGTCGACATCAAATGAAAGTCAGTATGATGATATGCTATAAGCATATATGATAACAATAGATGTTTATCTAAGGCAATAACTTTCTTTTAAGTGGCGAAATCTTCTTTTTTTTTTTTTTTTTTTTTTGAAAACAAAAATATGTGATCTTCTATGAAGAAGAGAGTACACATATATATAAAAAACAAAAAGATACAAAATCCAATAACAGACCCAAAAAGAGACAAAAACAAAACTGATACAGCAAAAAGAATGTAAAGGAAAGTAGATAGATGAGCTCCGGATAAACCACCGTCCATCATACTTCAATACCGAATTCCGGCAAAGCCACCACCCGATATTGAAGTATATCTACTCCAAAACAAGAGCTAGACACTCCAAGTAAAATACAATAAAATAGGGAACATAACACCAAAAAAACTCTCCACTCCGCACTCACAAAAGATCCAGAGCAAAAATAATCGCCAGCCCTGACAGCTATCCACTGAGCTATTGAGCCAAATCTACAAGCAGTGGGAGGAGAATGCTTTCTAACTAGTTTGTAAACATGAAACCGTGAGCTCCCAAGCAGTGGGAGGAGAATGTGATCTCTGACCGCGTGCCTGTTGAAGAATGAGCCGGCGATTCAATAGGCAATGACTTGGTTAAGGGAACCCACCGGAGCCGTAGTGAAAACGAGTCTTCATAGGACGATTGTCACTGCTTATGGACCCGAACCTGGGTGATCTTACCATGACCAGGATGAAGCTTGGGTGAAACTAAGTGGAGGTCCGAACCAACTGATGTTGAAGAATCAATGGATGAGTTGTGGTTAGGGTGAAATGCCACACGAACCCAGAGCTAGCTGGTTCTTCTCGAAATGCGTTGAGGTGCAGCAGTTGACTGGAAATAATTATTTTTAGCAACACGCTTATTTTGCAATGTTTGTGTATATATATATATATATATATATATATTAATTTTGAATATTTTAATGATATTTTTTGCTACTTTATAATTTGAAATTGTTTACTTAAGCAAACAAAATTTAGATTTTAAATTTTGAATTAAAATTTATTGACTTAGTCCAATCTATTTAAATATTGTGAATTATTTATTTATATGTAATTTTACCATATGTTCTAGTAAATTGTTGCACATGTAAATTGAAAATGCACGATATTGATGCAAATCCCAACACACACACTATACACACACATATACGTATACATATACATGCACATTAACTACGTACATGATATATAGATACACACATGAGGATATAATGATATACTCATGTACGATATAAATTCAATTTAATTTCATTATTAAGTTCAATTAGGAAATTCAAACAAAATATATGATTTAATTTAAATTAATTAGATTAGATCTAATACAGCACTTTAGGCTTCCCAGGCTCAAAATGATTAAAAACAAGTTTTTTTTTTTTTTTTTTTTTTTTTTTTTTGAAATTTACCCGTTTCACCAGCTTTATGAAGTCCAACAGCGCACCCAATAACGCTAGCCACACTTAACTATCTCCGCTTTAATAAGTATTCCAAAAGCCTTTACTGTAGCATAAGCCTTTGTTGTAGCATGATGATGGATCTTTATAGTTGGTTCACATTGCTTTCAACAGTCATATTTTTTAATGTTATCTTCAACCAAATCTATACATTTAAGCAAGTACTTCCATTCAAGTCATCTTAAAGAATATCGAGTTCTCAATACTGTGGATTGAGGTTGTGTAACTAATGAGTTTTCTTCAAATAATAAGTCGAGGTGCTTAGTCTAGTATCCATCTTGACGAGTCATTCTTTATTTAAGCTACAAAGGAGTCAAGCTTCGTTCGCACTTAACATCGTCTAATGGTCCCTTGAAAAATTGATTTTGATACCATGTTAAATTTCGACAATCCAACGTGCCCCTTTTTTCTGTCTTTTTCATTATACATGAGGCGGGACAACCTAATACAGCTTTTAATGCGTCAACATCTCGATTGAACCTCCTCGCATCATTTTCTAACGGGCATATGATCAATTTTGACAGTACTTGATTATAACAATAGAAATTCCCCATGTTACATTATGTCGCTCACATGTATCCACTATATTTCTTACGATGGAGTCAAGTCCAATTCATGCACCTACTAATGTGAGCCAAACCAAAAAAGGGTAAATTGGTCCGCTTAGAATTTTCCATAGAAACCAGTGGTGCAAAGTTAAATAAAGATGATGGAGATGCATGGTGTAATGGAGCACTAAAGGGAGAAACAAAAAAACATTTATGTATTAGTTTCAACGAAGCAATAAATTCTACAAACTTTTTTATTTTATTTTATATATTCGATTAAGTCTTTAGTTCAAAGAAATATCAGTCCGACATCCATAATATAAAAACAATGCAAATCAAATATTCTCTTCTTAAAAATTATTATCCAAATAATTTTTAAACTGAGATTGTTATAATTTTTTTTAATCATTATCAATTTTTTTTCCTTTTTAGCATTTTATAAATGTCAAATTTTAATTCAAATACTTGAAAACTAGTAGGGAAAGTATTAGCGATGCACAATGATTATCGTCCAGTACATAATAATTGTTGGATAATTATTCATCATGCGAAAAAATTGTGATGTAGATATCTTTCACTGTGTTGCACTGCAAACATATGCAGAATGCTTCCATTTAAAATGTACAAGTGTTGCTATATAAAAGGCTCAAATTTTTAGAAAATTCTACCTGTCAAACATTTGCATGGTGATCATTAGAAGTCACTACGGTAACCATTTTAACTTGATTTTGCTTTCGTCGTAGCCACAATAACCGTCACAACCCACACTAGTCTACTTTATGGCAATAGTAGCAACTAATGATATTGGCACCTAATTTCCTCAATCACCTCTCAACAACACCTAATAATTAAGTTGAGATTTGTGCATTCGTAATTTTATGCTCAATGGTAACTTGACTTATTTGCACCTAGTGTGGTAAGTTTGAAACCCTATAGAGATAGCATTTGAAAAAATTAATCTTCATTGCATATGAATTTTGGTTTAATGCAACAACCTATTCTTTGGACCGGTTTGTCGGTTAACGTCTTGGAGAATTAAGAGCTTCATACTCTTGGTTTTTTTTTTCATTTTATACAATAAATTTAATTTGAAATTAAAGCTTTTTAATTAAGGCTGGATATGAGAGAACATTAGTTTAGAAGGAATGAAGGATATAATTAGAACATTTTTTCTGTTATAGAAAATTGGCAAACGAAACAAAATAATGTAAGATCATATATCAAATTATTAACTTTATTGGCAAGCACCTTGTCCAAACCAGTTAAGATACTTGGATATGATGCAAGTGGTCATGAGTTCGATTTCCGCGTTAAGGGATATCATTTGCCATGTAACATGCTATATACTAATTAAAACTTGTATATAAAACACCCAATTTCAAAAAAACAATTGACTTATTATTTACCATTTTAATAAATTGTTTTTACTTCCTAAAAAAAACAAGTCTTCATTGTCGTTTATTATTAATAAATTAACCTATTGATGAAAAATTAATTTATTGATTCGGATGTTCCTAAAAGTCGTATTTTCTTCAGACCATTCGTCCGAAAAATTTCTATTGTCTTTCTCAACAAAGCGAAGATAGCGGAGTAACCTCAAAAAGGGTCAAGACACCCCTAACTCAAAATCATTAATTCTCTTCTAGTTATGTTAATCATCTCCTAAAAATAATTCGAACTTCTCATCATTGAATTAAAATAACCATTTATGGTTTATGCATGATAATTGATTATGAAGTCAAACGAAGTAGTGAACTTAGTTGAAGAAGTCACATCGGAAGCATCTGCAATAATAATTATGTCTAACGCGTACTATTCGCAAGATAATTATTCCTCGTGCAAAAAATTAGTGACAGTTATTTATCAGTATGTTGCACTGCAAAAATATGCAAAATGCTTTCATTGTAAAATATAAGTGTTGTTATGCAAAAGAACAAATCTTTTTTATTAAAGTTGAATACGGAAGAACATTAAATTTGAATGATGTAAATATTACCTTCTAGTTTAGAAATGCAATTATTACTTTCTATTATAGAAAATTGGCAATGGGAACTCAATAATGTAAAATCATATATCAAACCACTAGCTTTATTAGTTACCATTTTAACGAATGATTTTTAGTTCCTGGACATATCTTTAATGTCATTTATTATTAATAAATTCAGTTATTAATGATAAATAATATTTTAGTTCAGCTTTGCTGGTGTGGGAGATTTCCCTCTGATGCATATGTAGAATATATTAATGGTAGAAAATGTTATGATGTGCCCTATGAGTTCTTGATAATGTTGGTGAATTTACCTAAATGACCCATCTAAATTTCATTTATTGTTTATTTTGTAAGGACTAATTAGGTAATTGAAATAATTTTTTGTCTTTTGACATGTAAATATCATTCTTAATATGTTCCTAAGCATACATTAGCAAAATGCAATAATGATGAATTAATTTAATTTAATTACTAACCCATTAATTATAAATTAATTTAATTACTACATTATTTAAGAGATGTATTCCTTTCCATTTCCCTGTAATTGCATTCTTATTTTCTCCAGATCGTCCCTTTTAAAAATCTCCAACATCTTTCTCGACCATCAGAAGCCGACAAGGTTTTCAAAATGAAATTCAAATTGTAAATCTTAAAATTCAAACTTTATTTCGATATGGGATATAAATGGTAAATCGTGGATTCAACAAAGCTTTATTTTAAAATTTAAACAGACTTTGAAACTAATTTTGATGATTAAACTTCTTCATCTAAGCCAGAAACTTTATTTTCTCTCTTGTTCTAATTTTATTTTGTGAGGAAATGATTAGAATTGAAATTGTAGATCCAAGTAATTATTGTGAAAGTATAATTTTGGATTGAATAATGTTTTCAAATTGCGGTATTTGTTGGTTTGTATCGAAATATAAATCGAATTGTAAAGGGAGAGATTCGATTTGAAACGAGATTCAAATCGTAGGATTTTAAGTTTTTTTGACAAAAACGAGAGCAGTTACCAGAGTAACCCCTAAAAGAGCCAAGACATCTCTAATTCAAATCATTGAATTTCATCTCTACTTCTGATGTTGTTAATCATTCCCTAAAAAAAGTTTCAATGTCTCATCGCCGAATCCGTTTAAATCAATATCAAATCTTATTTGTTAAAGTTGAATGCGGAATAACATTAATTCTGAATGATGTAATTATTACTTAATATTAAAAAAACTAGCAAAGGAAATTCAATAATGTAAAAACATATATCAAACCACTGACTCTATTATTTGCCATTTTAACAAATAATTTATAGTTTTTGAACATATCCTTAATGTCATCTATTATTAATAAATTTAGTTATTAATGATGAATAATTTTTTAGTTTAGCTTTGTTGGCACAGAAGATCTTCCACTGATGCGTATGTTGAACATATTAATAGTGAAAATGTTATCATATGCCCTATGCTATAAAAGCACATTCTAATGTTTTATGAAATTACCTAATGACCCCTCTAAATTTCATTCATTATTTATTTTATAAAGATCAATTAGTATTGAAATAGTTCTTTGTCTTTTAGCATGTAAATAGCATTCTTAATATATGCCCTCAGGACACATTAGCAAAATTCGATAATAAATTCAACTATTAATGATAAATAATATTTTAATTTAGCTCTACTGGCATGAGGGGTTTTCCTCTGACGCATATGTGGAACACATTAATAGTGGAAAATGTTATCATATTCCCTATGTCTTAAGAGCACATGATAATATTGGTGAAATTACCTAAATGACCCCTTTAAATTTTGTTCCTTGCTTATTTTGTAAGGATTAATTAGTAATTGTAACAGTTCTTTTGTCTTTTAGCTTGTAAATATCATTCTTAATATACGCCCTCATGGCTCATAAGCAAAACCCAATAATTAGTTTTTTTTTTTTTTTTTTTTAATTTAGCTCTGCTGACATGGGGGATTTCCTTTGATGCATATGTGGAACACATCAATAGTGGAAAATATTATCATTTGTTCTATGTGATTAGAGCATTTGATAATGTTGGTGAAATTACCTAAATGACCCCTACAAATTTCACTCGTTATCTATTTTGTAATAATTAATTACATAATTGAAATAGGTTTCTTGTCTTTTAATGTGTAAATAGCATTTTTAATATGTGCTCCTAGGGCACATCAGCAAAACCCATTATTGATCAGTTGATCTACTTACTAACCCATTAGTAGTACATTAATTTAATTTAATTACTACATCTATTTAAGAGATGTATTCCTTTTCATTTTCCCGGACCGTCCCTCCTAAAAATTTCTAACAATTTTCTCAATCATCAAGAGCAGATACCGGAGTAACCCCGAAAAGAGCCAAGACACCCCTAATTCAAATCGTCGAATTTATATAATCATTTAGGGTTTTGTTCATTATAATTGATTATGGAGTCATTCAAAGCAGTAAGCACGGCAGCAGAAGTTATAGCAGAACCATCCGCGACCAAAACTGCTCCGGTAACTTCTCCGCCTCCTGTAGAAGCATCCACAATCGAATCTGCTCCCGTTACTTCTACGACGCCGCTTGAGGCGATACCGACAGAGTCAATGACTCCAGTGGTTCAGATTGCTTCACCGACAGCGGAAGCCAGGACGGAAGAAGTGGGGAGGAGGCAACGGGGGAGACTCAGAAAGTACGCTTCTCGCAGGAGTGTCATGACGCAGCCTTTTTCATCGATGACGACACCGTTGAATCTGATGCCGATTTCATCGTACATGCCAGCAGGGGAGATTCCCCTCCTTATGAGACATAGGAATAGAGGGCTGCCAGTTGGTTATTTGAGCAGTACTACTAGCAGCAGCAGTCGGCTGCATCATACAAGCAGAATTGGTTTTGAGAGTCCAGGTAATTTTGAAATAATCCCCAAGTGTTTTTGAAATAATTAAAGTCATTTTAGTAATTGGTAGGACTTAACTTCCATTCCGTTTTGTGCTGAAGGTGGTTGAAAAAAGGTTTAACCATATAGATTGCATTATAAAGGCCTACATCAGAATTTTTGTGTGTATTTAGTAGTTGTAGAAGTGTGCATTAAAAAGTTACATATTTAAGCTATAGCATACAATGATATGGTCGGCGCAAGTGGTAAATTCAGTATCCATAGCATTCTTGGTCCATTTATATGGTACCATGATTCGGATGCTGTGCTTTTGACTGTTCTTATGTTTCCTGTACGATCACAGTGAAGTTTGTGGTTTTTAGCTTATGTTACTTAAAGGAAAAAAAATCTTTTGGAAAAAAAATCTTTTGGTGGGGAGTCGTAGTGTTGTTGAGTCACTTTCTTGGAAGAGTTGGAGTGCCCGTTATGAAACTTGAGCGTAGACGGGTGGGTTAAGTATTGAAATGTCCCCACTGCAATATTGTGACCTTTGGGCCTTATGTGTTTGTTGAGTAACTAATAATTTGAACAATGATTCACTAGTGCTTTTGACATCAGTTTTTGTATCATGTAATTTATTTTACAGTGATCTATGTAAGTTGCTTGATGTTTTCCTAGTCCCAGAATATTACAGCTCCTTTTTGTATTTGTATAATCTTTTTTATTTGGTATAAAGAGATTATTTTGCAGGTGCAATGGCGGCTGGTACTAATTTCACCTCTCATATTATTTCAGTTGCTGCTGGTCAGGTATGATCAGCCGTGAATGCATGTTATACATTTTGGTTTGGTATTATTAATAATAATACTCAATAGAGTAAGGTGGTTGTAATTTTGTCTCCATCTGCTTCCATATGCAGTTGGACATAGGTATGATAGGGTGTGGAGTTGGTGTTTTTCTCGTGGAGAATAAAAGTTTTTTTTGTGTGTAAAACTTTCCTCACCACGCAGAGTATGAGTGTACTTTTTAGTTGGCCTTTATCTTATGTCATCCTTTTTTCTCCAACGGTTTAGTGAATTGCAAGGTGCCATAGAGTGACGAGTATGGTGACCTATTTAGCCAGGTTTGGCATTGGTATAAGAATATACAATAATTTATGTTCAGTTATCTTTGTTCATTTTCCAACGGTAAATAAGTGAAAATATTCTTCAGTTATTTATTCTAAGCGTTCCCTCAAATGGTTTTCCTTTTTTTCAGCTACGATCTTTGCAGTAAGAGTGCGTTTGTATAATGATGATCCTTAGGTGGTAATCTTCTTGTAGTTAAAGTTGAAATAAGTTGGCCGAGTATTTTTATCTATATTATTTAAAATGATAGACCTGCTCCATTCCTTTGAATCTTGTACCCTATTCTTGTAACATTTTTACACATATACTTAATATAAAAAGGATGTTTTGTATTTTTTATGTCACTTGATTAAAAATTATATAAAAACAATAAATTAGGCATACTAATTGTTTCTCATGTTAATCTGTCATGAGATAAAACAAGGCTAAAGGACTCTTCTCTATGCAATGCTATTTAATCAACCTTTTAAAATCTACTACAATTTGTACTTGCATGGTTTCAGGATGTTACTAGGAAAATCATATCTTTCGCTCAACAACGACTTGGAGCTATTTGCATTTTATCCGCTAATGGTACAATATCGACTGTTATGCTTAGTCAGCCTCATTCCTCTGGTGGTACAATGACTTATGAGGTATGTCTTATTACAGGTCTCAAAGTAAGACCTTTATTTTGTCACAACAGCCATTCAACATTTTCAAAAAATGTGTCTTGTATGTGTTATGCAAATAAAAATGCCACATTGTTGAACATCGATGATTTGATCAATTGAATATATGATTTTGGAACCTGTTAATACTTCATCACAAGTATGTTGATTACGGAGATTCACAATACTCGTATCATTTCCTTTTACCAGTCTAGGTACCATACATGTATGATGGTCATCTTATTATGCATGACAATAATGTTTGCGTCAAAAAGAATCTGGGATTCTTCATGGGAGTTGTGTTAATGATTTTTTTTTTAAAATTCCATTAAGCTTTAGAATTAACTTCTAGTAGTGTGCGCACTGAGAGGTGGTATGTTATGCAGGGACCTTTTGAATTATTGTCGTTGTCTGGGTTGTTTATGCCTACTGGCCACGGTGGGTCAGGGGATAGAGCAGGTGGAATGAGCGTTGCATTGGCAGGCTCTGAGGGACGAGTTATTGGTGGACGCATTGGTGGCTTCTTGGTTGCTGCCACCCCTGTTCAGGTAAACCCACAAACACACACTGTTCATTTA
The DNA here is from genome assembly GCA_030737875.1 of Allium sativum. Lineage (NCBI taxonomy): Eukaryota > Viridiplantae > Streptophyta > Magnoliopsida > Asparagales > Amaryllidaceae > Allium > Allium sativum. The sequence continues at coordinate 267,849,298 of CM060909.1, read as the reverse complement.
TAAATAACAGTATTTGTTCTCTTCTATCTTTGATAGTATATTGTCCCTTGATTACACAACTTACTGTCTTACCAGTTGTCTTCTGATTTGTAAGGAATAGTGAGTACAGTAAACTAGATCACTGGTTCAATAAATACATACTGATCATGGCTATATTAGGTTGTCAGGTTATTGTTAACAAACCTTTTCTAATTCATTTTTCACTAACAATACTAGGTTATTGTTGGAAACTTTCCAATGCCAGCAACTTCGTCAGCTCCACAGCCTAATCTTGGGCCTTCAGTTCGTTTTAGAGCGGCACCTGAATCGGGAAGTGATACTGATACCGATAGCGATTTATGATCCTTATTGGTTAGTTTATGTGATACCGATACCGATACTAATACTAATGCATGGAGTTTAGGATGGATAAAATCTAAATCGGCATGGCCTTATGCCTTGGATTGGCACTATCCCTCTCGGGTCGGTATTGGTCCACAAGGCCTGGATCGGCCTTCTCACCTAACATTTTGGATATGTTTTAAGGCCTTGGAAAAAGATTGGTATAGCACTCCATACATCGGATCGGTTTGAAAGTAAAGTAAAAGCATCGGATCGGTGCAAATTTGGACTTGGCACGAATCATCATCTGATCGCTCACGTTCAGATCGCTAGTGTCCTAAAGACGTTCGTACATGCAACGCCAGCGTAGAAAATAAGAGGGTAAATGGGTAAAACTCAGCAGGGAATCTGGATTGGGAGCTCTAGATATTGGTTGAAGCCCTTCCTAACGACGTTTGAACGTGCTAAGACAGAAAATAAGAAGGCAAGGGTAAAGCAAAATAGGAGGGAGTTCAGTCTTGGCGATGTGGAGCATGCAACATTGGATTGGCAATTAACGGCTCTATGTACTCGTGCGCTGGCAGGTTCATTCAGTTTCAGAGTAAGTAATAAGAAACTACCACGGGTGGCTCGGTGCGGGCGATGTTTGTTTGAGGCGAACACTATAGTAGGCAATAAGGGACTTTGTTGCTGCATGCGGAAGAAGGGTGTGGATATATTTGATGAGTCTTTACATTTCACGTTCTTCTTCGCTCAACATTTGAGAGAAAGGGACATGAGGTCCGGAGTGGTCGATTGTTGGTTGAGTCTGGGTTAACCTTTAGGTTTGGTTTGATGGAGCAGATAAGTTTCCTTCTAGAGAATTAGGCCTGAAGAATAGTATGCATTCTACGACATTAATGGTAGATCCAAGATTAATTGTATTTGATCCTTTCCTTTCAGTAGACTTTATGTTTGACCCATTCATTTTTCCCACTCTGATGGACATGGTAGCGGTTGATTTGTGCTATTGGATAGTGGCTTGGAGCTTAACTAGATCACTCCATTATCTTCATGTATCTTTTGTTTTGTTTTATCTATCCATCTTTTTGTTCGTTTGAGAGGGATTACTTGATGTACTATGATGTCTTTGAAGTATGTACTGGTATTCGAGACTAAGGTATATATGATATGAGATTGCTTGTATTTACTTAGAATGATTATATTACTCGCTTTTTCTATAACATAATATATGTGATGTTATTTTTATCATATGTTGATATGTTAGTCTCTGTATGGTTTTATTTCCAAATGGCAAGCAACATCCTTGATAATTGTATTTGGGGGTATGGGCTATGATATATTAAAAATAAAGTGAATTTACATGATGATAAAGTTAGGGATATGACATAGAGACAATTATGTATTAATTGATTAATAAATTAAATTAAAAGTACAATTCTAAAGAATCCATAAATGTTAAATTTTGTTATAGTACATACAAAGAGTTATATCCATGAGTTATTTATTGCATAAAAATAAATATATTGTTTTAAATATTTCTAGAGAAGATGTATCGAGATTGAATATCGCCGCACCCGCTGAGTTTATGATATGTAATGCTCTCTTTGTTGTCTTTGTTGAACGATGTATCATTGTGACTGCTGTATGCACGAAGGATTACATATATATAGTTATTGGTAATTATGGAATGACTAAATCGATAGTTTTCTATCGGAGACAACTAAGGTGGAACATAAAATATTGACGTGATTGATTTGGATGGTTTTTCAGCTAGATCTCAGAGTTGTGATTTCTCTTTAATTTTTCTGAGGTGCTTAACACCAGCCTTTTTTTGCACCTTGATGGAAAGGAATAAAAATTATTGATTAAAATGTCCATAAAAAGGAGACTAATAAATAAATGAAAACACATATTCGAATACTTGACTATTTTTATCATACTAAAACATCATCATTATTTTTGCGGTAAAAACGATAATAATAGAATCAAAATTAATAAAGATGTGATTGGAAAAACTAGTTTTTGACTGTTAATGTCCTTTTGACCCAGTTCCCAAAAGCAATTCAAGCCCGCACGACTTGGCACATCGCGTGGTCCAACAGTCTGAAGTGTTGCCGAGGTACTTAGGAAACAAGCCCGCGAGAAGTCACACAAGTGTGGTTGCACGACTCGTTGAGGACACTCAACAATCGGCTCAACTTACGGGATCGGTACTAGTGCATGGTCCATTTTCGTATCCCGAGGAGCACCCTAAAAACCGTATTCCAAACTTCACTACTCCAACGATTCACCAAGTATTAGGATCGGTACACCAAATTTCGTGTCCAACAGACCGTATCCCATCATCTTCAGAAGTAAACCATCTCACTGACTCAGTATCCCTGGATACGAATTCCAGATGCAGAAAATCCTTAGTAAAACCAAAAGCCTAGATCAACATTTCGAGATATAAAGAGGGAAATGTGAGGAGTTAAAGGCTTGGGGGCGAAGCAACATAGGAAAAGAACAAGTACCCGGATCAGTATCGATCTCAGGATAAAGAGATTGTGCAGTGAGCTTCACTTTCTACCTTCTCCCACCTGCTTCACTACCTGTAAATACCCCTTGACCTACTGCATTTTCTGGATTGGCATTTGGATGATTTGTAATGGAATTCCCAACTTTGGACACTATTAAAGCACCTTGGAGCTTTAGGAAGAAGAACTATCATTTTCCTCAAGGCTTTGAACTTTCAGATATCGAAGGGACTTCGGAAATGAGGACTATTTAGAACTTAGACACTATCAATTCCTTTGTAAACAATTATAATGATGATGTCTACCATTTTACTTCTTCTACAGTAAATAAAATTATTAAAGCCTCTAAAGTGGATGCAGGTTCAATTCGAACCGAACCACTATAAATTTTGTGTTTCTACTTTCTGCATATTACTTTCCGTATGCGAAACTTTAATTTGGATTATTCGGAAATCTTTGGGTATTGCACCACTTTTGCGCATCAACATTCTGGTGCTTTCACTAAGAGCTCAAAGACTCGAGATCTTACGTCTTTCCGACCATCTTCCATTTCAAACTAGATCGCTACTTAGGTCCCTTAGACCTATCTCCTGAGTTCACCGACAATGGTTAGAAACATAAAGTACCATATGATCGGACCTTACACTTCTGTCGACATGGAAACTTCCCCTTAGCTCCAATCTTCTAAAAATACAGTCAACATGGAAATGACTACCTCCTACAACCTCGATGCCTTGGTTACCCAAGCTTAGTTATTCAAACTTAATAGGAAGTTGGAAGAGAGGACAAGACAACTCAATGACCAAATGAAGACAAACATCGAGTTAACACAATGACTCCAAGAAAAAGCTCAATGCGATTTCACTTATCTTGAAGCTAATAGAAACCCTCATCCTCGACCAAATGTTTCGGAAAGCCCAACTTCCGACACATACAACAGAAACAGTAGCCAGAGAAGGAGGGCCAACACCAATGGAAATAGCAACGGTAATGGAACTGCCATTACCCTCAGTGAGGGAACGTGTCTACGCAACCGTTCCCTGTTGGGTCCTAATAATGATGGTCAAGGAACCAGTACCCAACCCTCTCCACGATAGAACCTTCCAGTCGTTACTCAAAACTTGGCGCCTACGCGTCCAACAACCAATCAAGCCCAAGTTCCTCCTAATCAACCTCAGCAGAATTAAGCCATCGAGGTAGAAGACTTGCCTAAAGACGATCTCGATGTTCATAACAGAAGATGCCCATGACCCCAAACTCTTGATTTGGATCATGACCGTTGGAATCTAGCAAAGTCCAACCTGCGGTTCTCACTGACGTTTGGGAAACCAATACGAGGCAAACCCCTTCACTCAGGTCGTCCACGTAACAGCCTAACTCAAAAATCCGGGTATGAAAAAAGTTTTTAGAAATTTTGAATATATTAATTCAATCCAGCTCAATTATTTATGTATAATAAATACATACATGTATGAATACATATATGTATAAATATATACATAATACTTTTATAAATAAAACACAAATGGTATATGTGTACATATTCCAGAATATGAAAAATGACTTAAAATGATAGGGACACGTGTCGTCAAATGAATGGTACACATGTCTTGTAAGTAAATAAGGTAAAGACACATAAACACATTAGATGTCCATGTGTAGAAACATCTAAAGACACCTAAGGAGGCATGTGTCTACATCCTAAAGCTTGCATGAAGATAAGGAGGATAAGTGTCCTAAACAAAATTACCAAACTAGCCTTGAAAATTACTATATAAAGGGTGGAAATGTTCACTTCTTTTCACGCATTCAAAAAACAAAAATAAGATAAGATAAAGAGAAGTTTAGGAGAAGCTAATATGATATATACAAGATCAAGATACAAGTCTAAGGCGAGAAAAACTATTTAAGTTCATGTATTCATTTCATATTTTGGAGTAAAGTTATGAAATCTAAGAATAAATGATTGGACATTAACCCCTAAAAATGACGTTCGGTAATTTGACCATAACTTTTACAGTTCTTGATGAAATTTCGATTTCTTTATCAATCTAGAAAGCTAATTCAAAGGCCTACAACTTTGTCTTGATGACGTTTTCTAATTCGACCGTTTGTGTACCTAAAAACTAGACGTAAAGTCGGGTACAAATCTGCCCGAAATGGATATGTTGAAAATGCCTCATGATGTTGGATTTTACATATTAAATCAATAAACGATTTTAAGGATTTGTTTTTATGGTAATTATGTAGACTAAGAAAGCTTCTTACTGTAAAAAATTTGAAGTCAAAAACTATTTTATCATAGAGAAATAACATGAAACATTTTGCCGAAAAACTGGCTGAAAATCTGAATTTCAGAAATTTGAAGCACTTCTGAAATTTGAAACGCTTTTTAAATGTTTCTAACGCTGAAGTGTGTCAAAACAGAACTTTTTAAGCATTTCTGAAGCGCCCCCTTTTCTGAATTACTTGTGAAGTATTCTAACGAGCTCAGAACTTTTCACAGCGCATCTGAAACGCTGCAGTATCTGTTTTAAACCATTCTAAACTACCCAGAACTTTCTGTAGCACATCTGAAGCGTTGTCTTTTCTCTGAATTGATTATAAAGTACTTTAACATGAACATAACTTTTCATAGCACACTTAAGATGCTTTAAATAGCTGTTTTAAGCCTAAAATCATTATAAACCACCCAGAACTTGTCATAGCATTTCTGAAACGCAGCCTTTTCTCTGAATTATTTATTAAACACTCTTAACATGCCTTTAACTTTTCATAATGCTTTCTTAACACTGTAGTTTTATATTTATTGATGCTGAAACTTTTTATTGCACTTTTTCAAATGCTATCTTTCGTTTTCTTTTAGATTTTAAACCTTTATGAAGTGGTTTTGACATTCTTTTTGACATAGATTGGAATAATTTTGAGGTAGTTTTGGGTTTATCTTAAACCCTTAAAAATATGAATTTGGAAAGTAATTTAAGATTACTTGTGAGATACATTTTATTAATTATATTTCTTCGATGAGGTGCGGTATAAGACAATAGATCTTGGATAGTGTACCATTGCTCTATGTTGGTGTTGAGCCGAATAGAGTGCATCCACTACAACAAAAACACCATATTACAACTGTATTTCTACAACTATTGAAAAATCACAGTTATAATAAAGATTTTTTTACAACTTTTCTTTCCAGAAAGTTGTAGTAAACTTATTTTCAACAACTTTTTTATTTTGTCAGTTGTAATAGATACAAATTACAACCTTTCCATTTCACCTGTTGTAATAGATGTGCATTTTTAACAATTCCTTTTTAGTAACTAATATTTAATTAATTTTTTTGTTGATTAGTAATTAATATTTATGTTTAATAAATAATTAATACTGTTAATTAATATTTAATAAGTAATTAATATTTAATATTTGATAATCAATATTAGAAATTATAATTAATTAATAATTAATATTTAGTTAATAAATTGATATTAATTATTTAATTTATAATTTATAAATAATTCACTATTAAATACTGTAATTAATAATTAGTAATAAAATTTTATAGTAAATAATAATTAAGTTATGCTAGTTAAAGTTAAAATTTGATATTGATAATAACAATAATAAATCTAAACAAACAAATAGAAACTTCTTAGCCGTTATAAATCAACTGTAGTACTAATAATATAAAAAATAATAAACATGCTAAGAAAAATAATTTCAAGCGTTAATCTTTTACACATATGAGTATATTTTACTTACATAAAATGATAAATGACAACCTATTTTATATGCTAAAATACACCAACAACTAGTGATGCTTTTGCTTAAAATTGAATGGATAATTATTGGTGTGGATGTGACTGTATTTGTATTCATTTTCGTTTTTTGAATGTAGATAAAAATTTATTTTTTGATGGATATAGAACGTTTCAAATGATAATTATATAATGTAATGTAATATAATAAGACATATAATTTCCTTTTGCTCCAAATCCAAACGTCGTTTGGCTCAACCAAATTTTTCGTTTTGGCTCCAAATCCAAATTTTCATTAGGCTCCAAAATCAACTTTTTGGGCTCCAAATGACGTTTTCACGTGTTTTCACAAATTCTTCCTATCTCCCGCTTCCCTGCTAACTTCAGTGCTAATCTCTAAATGTTCCTTCATCCAAAACCCAAACCCGATAAAAAACTACACCCAAACTCTTGATAAAATCTCATCCGCATCGCGAATCGGCGTACATGATTGTGAATGCTCAGCGGTGGCGACCTAATTATCAATGGAAAATCGAATTCCGAGGAGATGACCCAGATTCAACGAGGCAACAACTTCAATCTGAGGCGACTTCTCTATTTTTCCAAAATCCAGGTAGTTTTGAGTATATTGCTATAACTTGCAATTTACTCTTTGTAATTTTTAATTTGTTGAATAGGAAGAGATTCTAACTGTCCGTAGTTAGAATATGAAACAGTGATTGCTCGGACAATCACGGTGGTTTATGCCAGTGAATGCTCTGTTTACCTTTATAATTAGTTCTATGTTTGGATGGATCTCTATTCAAATCGCCAACACCCTGCTGGCTTAAGGGGTATCACTATTGGTTATTGCTCAGCTACTTGGTGCTATTTTACTTTGGTACAATATTATATGAGTAACTGCTACAATAGAAGACAGAGCAAATGAAACAAACCACGATTTAATTGGTAATTTTCTAGAAGAAAATGCAAAACTTATTTCTGAAAGCAGCATGGATTATATGAGAGTTGATTCATCAAATGGAAATGACCTTCCCATTTCAGTCTATGATGGATCTAAACTAAAGGCATCTTCTTGTAGAGTAAGGCAGACGCTGTCCTCCTTTTTATCATCTATAAACATTAAGAGGTTGTTTGCACCATCAACCATTACCCTCTATCGAATAGAGATTCTTCCCCAAGACAGGTATAAGTAATAACAAGATCATTATGTTTGTTATGATGATTTTCTGGACATTCCACTATCTGGTCTTGGTACTCAAGAGCACAAGGAAAGTGATTATGATGATTTTCTAGACATTACATTGTTTGTTTTTAGTGAAGTTGCAACTATGCCTGTGTGTGTACAATCTGACATTGCCATGCGTGTTTGTTCTGAAAAGCTTGACACAAATGATGATAAAAAGCCTTAGAACAATGCAACAGACTTGGACTTAGAAGATGAAGAATTGAGTCAACATGATGATCATGTTGTTATTGATCAGAATAGCAATGAAGATAGGTTAGATGAAAATAAATCTCTGGGTGTAGTAGTTGACTATGCTGAGATTATGGAAGATAATGGTGAGGCAAACAAAATCGGGAAAGTGTCTATTGTGGAATCTGATAGTCAACAAAAGGTAGTTGAATGTGTTAATGTTTTGGAGAGGGAGATTCATGTATTGAAAGCTGATGAGACACTGGAACATGTAATGAGATATCACTTGTTGAAGTGTCTGGTTGCGAAGTGAATGAAGTTGATATTATGCACCATGACTTGACTAACATTGATATGGCATTACTTGAAACACTACATGCCTCTTCACAGCAAATGAAGCAAAATGAATGGCAGGCAAGCAGAAAAGAAGACCATGTTGTATCTTCACAGCACACTGAAAATGTTGACAACCAAATTTGTGATAAATGGAATGCATGCAAGGAACTCCGCAATGATGTCAAGATCCTTTCTGGAATAGTCAAGACTGAATTAGCAACTGATGGCATTGGCGAAGACAAGTGTGCACTATTGCAAGTGCAGCTGAAAGAATGCGCCACTATTCAGGCTATCTTGAGCCAGAATGTATTTCAAGTAAAGGCATGATAGTGGCCATCACCTCTTTGCTGAAGACTAACATTCAAGGTTACAAGCAACAATCAATACCTTCCGCTTTGTATGTATAATTCAGCTGTACATTTTTATGTGGTAGATAATTTATAATTTGTATTTCGGATATAAAGTTGTGATTTTTATCAATGAACGGATCATGATGCCTTTAAACTTGCATCTATTTCTTATGTTATTTGTCTATTTGTTGTTGCTCATATATAATATATAGATTTTTATGCATATAATTTGTGGATATATTACAAATGTAAAATAAAAGTTGTAATAAAATATATCACAACGGTTATAAACAGTTGTGCATAACCGTTGTAATAAAGTTTATTACAACGGTGGAAAAAAGTTGTAAAATATACATATTACAACGGTGTTGCAACGGTGCAAAAAAGTTGTAAAATAGTTTAGTCTATTACAACTTCTTAATACATGACGGTTAGCCCACCGTTGTAAAATGTATATTACAAAGGTTTTCCACCGTTGTAATAGGGTCATTTTGTTATAGTAATCCCTACTTAGTGACGGGATGCCGACCGTAACAGGATAACTTATCCTAAAATCTAAACCGAATCGAGGATGTAGTTTAGATTCATAACTATATATTTGATAAATTATGGGTTTTGATAGAATGAAGTTATTATAAACTTGTTGATTTAATATCTCGAAGTCTTCCTTGCTTTTTGTTTTAAACTTTGGATTGATGAATTCTTTGAAGAAAAGAATCATGATGAAACTATAATACAACCCATTAAGAAATGACGTGAAAACTAAGCTTAAATAGCTATCTCACTGGGTCTGTGTTGCTCAGGATGCTGCACTTAAAACATTTCAGGTTTAGTTGCTTAGTTGGATGCTTTGAAGTGAAGACTTTTATTATGTAGATTAATTTTTTATGCACCGCTATGTATAATTATTTAATTTTTAGACTCTTGAATCTTTGTAACCATATTCTATGATGGGACGATTGCATAATAGCTCTTCCATTTAAAATCACATACTATGAATGATTTTATATTCCGATAAGCTTATGTTAAGTTGTGATGTTGTTCTATTAGCACTATGGCTTGTATGTAGCATCACCGCTTCTGGATAAGTATACCAGAGTAGGGGTGTTGCAAATATTGGTATCAGAGCCAGGGTTTAAGGGGTGCTTTTGGAAAAATTTATAGTATAACAGTTTAATTTGTCAGAATAGGAAGTTTATACAATTATTGTCATCCTTATGACTATTTGCAGCTATAAGTTATGGCAAGCAACAAAACTTGGTGTACGGAGGATTCATGGGGTGGTGTTAAGTGCACCACCACACCAAACGAACGATTAGTTACTGCAAGTCGCAACATAAAAGCTTGTGCTTAAAAGGAGAGCAAGGACAATTCTCCTCAATGAAATATATTAAGTTTATCATAGAGCTAACGATTATGAAGACAGTCTAAAAAGAGATCTTATTCTTTACCATCTACGCCAAAAGATGAAACCCTTTGTGATGGCGGTTAAACTGGCAGAACGAACTGACTATGGAGATGCTTTAGAATTTCAAAGGCAAGAAGGAGCATTACCACCACAAGTAGGGAATATAAGACGTAAACGACTTCCAAATAAAATAGTGGAACAATATGATGAAGAGGAGCCTGAGACAGTTGGCTCAAATGATTACGCTCAAGAAGTCACTAGACCTTCTCGAGCAGTAAAGAATGAAACATAGACTTCTTCATCAAAGGAATAATAGTGGTAGATTAAAAATGAAATAGGAAGTTAAGTATTAGTTAACCTATCAAGTAGTATGGATGACTATTTATATTTTGGGGAGGTTGTGGATAAACACCCAAAATTTTGTTTGTAAATAAGGGTTATAAGTAATATAACATGTTTGTGTGTTCATGACTTAGGTATGCCATTAGATATTTTTTATAGCTAAAGGTGTATTTCATTTCTGACCACAACAAGATTTTTTTTATTGAAGGTCATGGCAAATCAAAATAACTCGACAACTCAAAGTCAAGAGGCTCAGTTCTCTGCACAAACAAATGCTATGGAATTGTTTACATCTTTTATCAAGCAGATGGAGCAAGTTTCTTCAACATATTCAACAAACAGCCTTTTAAGCCATTTTAAAAGTTTGAAACCTGACAAATTTGTTGGAGATGCAGATCCAGTTAAGGCAGAGCAATGGATTCAACATCTAGAGGATGTATTTGAAGTTTTGGAATGTAATAAAGTCGACAAGAGGAAGTTTGCTGTCTTTCAATTATCATAAGAAGCTTGAAATTGGTGGGAGCTAGTTCAAACAACATCTAGTCCAGACGAGATGGAACAAATGACATGGGACAAATTTAAGGAAAAGTTCTTGGATAAGCATTTCCCACAAAATGAGAGAGGGAAGATGGAGACAAAATTTCAAAATCTTACTCAAGAAGGTATGTCAGTATCCCAATATCAAAATAAGTTTGAAGCATTATCCCGATTGGGGAATCATTTAATTAATACACCCGAAAAGTGTGCTAGACGATTTGCAAAGGGATTAATCCGTCCCATAAGAAGACATGTTATCGGTGGTAGACACAAAACTTATGAGATGATAGTAGATGAAGCTTTAAATCTGGAAGAAGACTACATTCTGTTCCAGCAAGAAAGGAAGGTGTCAAATAAAAGGAAACCAAACAATCTTTCTAACGATCAAAAGAAACCAGATGAGAAGAAGAAGAAACCAAATGGAGGAAGTAAAGGACCGACGGGACAGGAAAAGGAGCCTTACAAAGTAAGGAGATGATATTGGTGCAACAAAACATGACACATTTCTTCAAACTATACTAAGGCAATCACATGTTACAATTGCAATGAATCTGGGCACATTCTTCGGAATTGCAAGAAGCTAAGGAAGGACAATAGGGGGCAACAAGGATGGGTATATGCGGTTGTTTCTAAACAAGCTCAAGTAGAAGGTATCGTGTTTCTTTTTGACTTTCAAGCTAAAATTTTATTTGATACTGGTGCCACACATTCTCTTATTGCTGAAAATTTTGCTACTAAGATGGGATTACCTATTGAGAAACTATCAAATCCTTTGATAGTATATAGTGTAGCAGGAGGGAGAACTAAACTTGAGAGCATATCTAGGAACTATATCCTTAACTTTGAAGGTAAGGATATGGTGGCTAATTTAATTATCTTTCCAATGGAACGTTTTGATATCATCTTTAGGATCGATTGGCTTACAAAATATCAAGCTATCTTGAAATGTCACAACAAAACCATAAGTTTGGCAATTAGAGAGCATGAAACCTTTGTTTACTCGGGTGATAAAGTTGAAGATGCTTTTATATCTAGATATATTGCTCATATCAATATTGAGGATAAGGGTCAAATGGTGGACCAAATCCCGATAGTAAAGGAATTTAAAGTAGTTTTTCAAGAAATACCAAGGTTACCACCAAAAAAAGAGATTGAATTTTGTATCGACTTAATCCTTGGTACAACTTCTATTGCTAAAGCAGCTTATCGTATGTCTCCTACGGAAAATCAAGAATTAAAGAGACAAATTAAGGAGATGGAGGATCAAGGATTTATCAGACCTAGTAAATCTACTTGGGGACCACCAGTGTTGTTTATAAAGAAGCACGATGGAATGTTTTGTTTATGCGTATATTATCGAGAGCTTAATAAAGTAACAATTAAAAACAAATATCCATTTTCAGATCGATGATTTATTTGATCAACTTCAAGGAGCTACCATATTTTCAAAAATTGACTTAAGATCTAGGTATCATCAACTAAGAATAAAAGAAGAAGATATTCCAAAGACAGCTTTCCAAACACGGTACATACACTACGAATTCTTGGTGATGCCTTTTGGCCTTACCAATGATCCAACAATATTTATGATCTAATGAATCATGTGTTCCATCCATATCTTGATCATTTTGTTATTGTGTTTATTGATGGTATCCTTATCTATTCTAAGAAAAAGGAGGAACATGAATGTCATTTGCGTTTATGTCTCCAAACACTAAAAGAGCATCAGCTATATGCAAAATTAAGTAAATGTGAATTCTAGTTGGAGGAAGTAAAGTTTCTTGGACATGTTGACTCAAAGAATAGAATAGGAGTAGATCCATCAAAGGTTGAAGCGATGTTGAAATGGAACCTTCCGACAACAACAACATAAGTTCAAAGTTTTCTAGGATTAGCTGGTTACTACCGTTGATTTATTCAAGATTTCTCAAAGATAGCATCTCCATTAACAAAACTAACTCATAAGGAAACCAAGTTTATTTGGGATGAAAAATGTAAGATAGCAATTGAAACCTTAAAGAAAAGATTGACCGAGGCACAAATTTTGTCTTTGCCAAGGAGTGGAGTCCCATATAAAGTATATTCTGATGCATGCGGAAAAGGATTCAGATGCGTACGAATGCAGGATGACAAAGTTATCGCTTATGGCTCTCTTCAATTAAACCACATGAATCCAATTATCGAATCATGACTTATAATTGGATATGATTGTGTTTGCCTTAATAATTTGGAGGCATTACCTGTATAGAGAACAATTCCATGTTTATCTGACCATAAGAGTTTAAAATATTTGTTCTGTCAAAAATAATTAAATATGAGACAAAGAAGTCGGATGGAATTTATAAAAGATTATGATTTTACATTACATTATCATCCAGGAAAGGCAAATATAGTTGCAGATGCATTAAGTCGAAAGAACTATGGCATAGTAGCTCATTTAATGATAAGAGAATGGAGGGTTCTAGAGGAAATGTTCACTTGTTTTCATGCGTTTACAAAACAAAAATAAGATAAGATAAAGAGGATAAGTTTAGGATAAGTTAAGAGGATAAATATAGGATCGAGATACAAGTTTAAGGTGATAAAAACTATTTAAGTTCATGTATTCATTTCATATTTTGAAGAAAAGTTATGAAATTTAAGAATGAATAATTGGACTTGAACCCCTGAAAATGGCGTTCGGTATTTTGACCATAGCTTCTTCAATTCTTTATGAAATTTCGATTTATTTATCAATATGGAAAGATAATTCAATGTCCTGCATCTTTTTCTTCTACCACTTTTCCTAATTCGATCGTTTGTGTACCTGAAAACTAGACGCAAAGTCGGGTACAAATCTACTAGAAATGGACATGTTAAAAATGCCTCATGATGTTGGATTTTATATATTAAATCAATAAATGATTTTAAGGATTTCTTTTTGTGGTAATTAAGTAGACTGAGAAAGCTTCTTTCTGTAAAAAAATTGGAGTCAAAAACTATTTTTATCATAGAGAAATAACATGAAACATTTTGCCCAAAAACTGACTGAAAATCTAATTTCAGAAATTTGAAACACTTCTGAATTTGAAATGCTTTTTAAATGTTTCTAATGCTGAAGTGTGTCAAAACATAACTTTTCATAGCATTTCTGAAGCGCTCCTTTTTCTGAATTACTTATGAAGTATTCTAACAAGCTCAGAACTTTTCATAGCGCATCTGAAACGCTGTAGTTTCTGTTTTAAACCATTCTACACCACCCAAATTTTCTGTAGCATATCTGAAATGTTGTCTTTTCTCTGAATTGATTATAATGTACTTTAACACGAACAGAACTTTTCATGGCATACCTGAGATGCTTTAGATAGCCGTTTTAAGCCTAAGATCATTATAAACCACTCAGAACTTGTCATAGCATTTCTAAAACGTTGTATTTTCTTTGAGTTATTTATGAAACACTCTCAACATCCCCAGAACTTGTCATAACGCTTTCTAAACGCTGCATTTTTTTATTGATGCTGAAATTTTTTATATCACTTTTTCAAATTCTATCTTTTCTTTTTCTTTTAGATTTTAAACCTTTATGAAGTGGTTTTGACCTTCTTTTTAACATAGATCAGAATAATTTGGAGGTAGTATTGGGTTAATCTTAAACCCCTAAAAATATAAAATTGAAAAGTAATTTAAGGTTACTTATGAGATACATTTATTAATTATATTTCTTCGATGGGGCGCAGTATAAGACAATAGATCTTGGATTGTGCACTATTACTTTATGTTGGTATTGAGCCGAATAGAGTACATCCCTACTTAGTGACGGAATGCCTAATTATCCTAAAATCTAAACCAAGTCGAGGGTGTGAAGTAGATTTATAACTATATATTTGATAAATTATGGGTTTTGATGGAATGAAATTATTATAAACTTGTTGATTTAATATCTCAAAGTCTTCCTTGATTTTTGTTTTAAACTTTGGATTGATGTATTCTTTGAAGAAAAGAATCATGATGAAACTATAATACAACCCATTAAGAAATGACATGAAAACTAAGCTTAAATAGCTATCTCACTGGGTTTGTGTTGCTCATGATGCTACAATTAAAACATTCCAGGTTTAGACGCTTAGTTTGATGCTTTGAAGTGAAGACTTTTATTATGTAAATTAATTTTTATGCACCGCTATGTATAATTATTTATTGTTTAGACTCTTGAATCTTTGTAACCATATTCTATGATAGGATGATTGTATAATAGCTCTTCCGTTTAAAATCATGTGCTATCAATGATTTTATATTCCAATAAGCTTATGTTAAGTTGTGATACTGTTCTATTAGCACCATGGCGTACATGTATTATTGCTGCTTCTGGATAAGTATACCAAAGTGGGGGTGTTACAGTCCACAATGCCGAGTAGCCTTGACGCTTCAATTTGCCTCAACTAACGGCTTAATCAGGGATGACTGGTCCCTGTGACTTCATGAACCGTTACGAGTGGTGTACAGACTCAAGCCGAGCTAACGACGTCGTTAAATGCAAATGCTTCCCGGCCTTCCTCAAAAGTGTCGCTCTGGTTCTCCCGAGTCTCGACAAGTTCCATCTCTGCGTTCAACCTGCTCGTTTTCGAGTACTGAAGCAATTAGTGATGCATGTCGCAAGACCGAAGGACACCCAAGCTTTCTCTAACCTCCACCAGGGCATGGGGGAAACACTCAAGAGTTACCTCGAACGCTTCAACAATGCCCTGATGGAAATCGAAGACCCAAAACCTCGCACAGTCTTGGCTCAACTTGCTAAGGGCATTCTGCCCATTTCCGAATTTGGAGCTTAGATCGATAGGAACCAACCAAAAACCCTAGATGCTTTCTACGAAAGTCAAATCAGTTTCCGTATCAAGAAGAAGCATGCAGAAACATGGCAACTCAAGACGGCCATCCTCACAACCCACTCTTGAGCACTGTTCAAGACAATGTCAAGGTATAACAAAATCGGGAAATCCTCCGAAAAGGGTAAGGGGATAGCTCCATTCAAGCTAAGCCGAAGAACATCAAGCCAGGAAGCCGCAACAACCTGGAGATCCAAAGAAACGTGACCGCTGACACACCTACAAGGTCTACACTTCGTTCAATTCCGAGTTGGAGACAATCTATTTAGAGACTTGTAACACAGTTCATTACAAGAAGCCAAAGACAAGGGAATATACTAACCAAGAGAAGAATTCTGGAAAATATTGCAGATTCCATGACATTTGGCCATAACACGAATGATTGTCGTCACCTCAAGGATGCCATTGAAAAAATCATCCGAGAGAAACACTTAGAGTATTATGTTCGGAAACCTGCTCCCCAAGGAGAAGCAACGGGCCCTTTAACACCCGCACTTCCTCCAGCTAAAGTGGCCTCAGGTCGTCCAATCAGAGACCTCCTTGCGGAGGTATCATTATCAACTCCATTTGCGAAATTCCTCAAAAATGAAAGCTTCAGGCATATAGTGGAATACGCCAACTCAATCAAGCATGCTGACTTGGAGGAATGCTCTTCCCAGGACGAATCTGTCTCAGTATAAATCTAGAAGACTATGCATGATGATATAGTTTGCCGTGAGAGAGATGCAAATAGAATTAAGATTCCAACCATAGATTCTCTCTTCAGATCTACAACCATTGGACTGTCCTATGTCCGAAGAATCCTGGTAGACTCGGGGAGCTCTGTCAATATCATATTTAAGTCAGCCTACGACCAAATGAAACTCGAGATCAAAGACTTAAATCCTTGCCACGCCATCGTCCATGGCTCCAATTGCTCCTCCAACGGACCAGTTTGTTTGGTAGAACCGCTGGTCAAGCTCAGAGATGAGGATCGAAGCAAAGTCTGGATCCTCACCTTTATGGTTACTGACGTCACCTCTCCCTACAACGTCTTCCTAGGACGTCCTTTCCTTGCAGAATTTCGAGTCTGCAGGTGCCATAGTCACTTCTCATGAAATTTCCAATAGAGAATGGGATCAGAACCATCAAGGGAGACAGCCACCGCGAGAGCGTGTTATCTCATAGAATGAAAAGACGCCATTAATAAAGAGAAGGGTAAGAGCACAACACCAATCCACTGTGCTAAAACCGTTAGTATATAACACTCACTAGAATCTAGGTCCTGGCATAGACGCAACTGTCGTCTTTCTGAAGACCTCGACCCATGGAAAGACAAAGAGACCGATTTCGAAAAGGCTACTCCAGTGGAGCCAACCTTCGGTGTTCCAATCAGCCGTACCGACCCGACTCTGATATTGAAGATTGGACCATAGCTCCACCCAACAACAAAGGAAGAACTTGTGGATTTTTTATGGCTAACCTCGATATTTGCTTGGACATATACCGATATGTGTGTAATCAACCCAAGAATCGCCTGCCATATTGTTAACATCAGTCCAAAGCATCTTCTAGTCAAACAAAAGCGCTGAATCTTGGGAATAGATAGATCGGTGGCAATTAAAGAGAAGGTGGATAGGCTTCTTAACAACGACTTTATCCGCGACACCCTCTATCTAGAATTGGTTTCCAACCCAGTCTTGGTCAAAAAATCAAATGAGAAGTGGAGAACATGCGTCGACTACTCAGACTTGAACAAAGCTTTCGCAAATGACAGTTTCCCACTTCCAAACATCGACCAAATCATGGATTCAACTACAGGCTATCGTATTCTCTCCTTCATGGATGCGTACTTGGGTTCCAATCAAATCCCAAAGTACCTTCCAAATCAGCAGATCCATGGAGTTCTAAATGGACGATATGCTTGTGAAAACGAGAATGTCGAATGGCCACGTTAATGACCTCGTGGAGATGTTCGACATTCTCCATAAATGTGGCATGAAACTCAATCCCTTTAATGCTCTTTTGACGTTGCGTTGGGAAAATTCCTAGGTTTTATTGTCAATTCACGGAGAATCGAGGCAAATCCGGAAAAAAATTCAAGTTATCTAGGACATTCAGGCCCCTTAGGGCATCAAAGATGTTTAAAGTTTGAACGGGAAGGTAGCCTCCCTAAATCGATTCATATCCAAAGCAAGTGGTACGTGCATTCCCTTTTTCGACTTTCTTAGGAAAGGGAAGTGCAACTTTTCATGAACATCGGAGTGCATCATCGAATTCCTGGACCTCCTGAATCACTTAGACTGACTGCTTATCCTTCCGAAACTTGTGGATCACGAAGACTTATTTATCTACTTGGTTGTTTCTGTGCAAACAATTAGCACGACGCTAAGGCGCGAAGAAGATCATGTCCGAACGTATAGTTTACTACATCAGGAAGAGATTGAAGGCGCCAAAATAACTATCCAAAGTTTGAAAAGATTACCTACTACCTATTGATCTCTTTTCGAAAGCTTCGGCTATATTTTCAGTTTCATCCAATCAAAGTCTACACCGACCAGCCGCTACGACAGGTCCTGAAATGACCTAACGTGTTTGGATGACTTTTGAAATGGAATACCGAACTAAGTCAGTTCAACCTCACTTTCATCCCCTACCGAGCCATCCTTGGATAATCCCTCACGGAATTCATCGTTGAGTTCACTATCCATGAAGATCCTTCTTCGGAAGATATTGAGCTTCCTAACATTCAGTGGAAACTATTTGTGGATGGTTCATCCAATAATCAGTGTTCCACCACCAGAGTCATACTTATTATTCTTAAGGAACGCTCGATTTGTTACGCTCTGAAGCTCAATTTCCCTGCCACCAACAACGATGTAGAATATGAAGCCTTGATCGTTGGACTCAAGATTGCTATCGAACTCTATATCAAGGCTATCCATATTTACTTTGACTCACAACTCATCGTTTGCCAGGTGTAGGGCGATATCAAGCCAAGGGGGCACGACTTGCTCCCTGTCTTGATCGGGTTCGTTAATTGCTTACTAACTTCGACCATTACATCATCACTCACATCCCTCGAGATCAAAATGTATAGGTTGATTCATTAGCCAAATCTGCAAGTTCTGGGGATGCGCAACTCTTAGGACTTGTTATAGTAAAAATACTCGACTCTCCAAGTATCGATCAAATGCAGATTGATTTGATATCAACAACAGATGTTGATCCCCAACCCAATTTGTAACACCCCGTAATTCTGTAACATTAAGTTTCAAAAATTAAAGTATACATAATTCTAAATGAAAGAATTACAGGAAATGTGTTACGCGTTCGTCTCGGAATTCTGCTTGAGATAGAGTCCGAGTTTGCGTAAATCGGACTCCGTATGAAGGAGTTATAGCCTCCGGAAGTTCTAGAATTCGATTTAAAATTCAAACAGCTCGAGAACAAGTTCAAAATTCAAAACTAGACCAAAACTGGGCTGGGCGGGTATTTTCCCGCCCAGGACCCAGGTCGACTAGGGGGTCGACCTACAGGTCGACCTACTTGGTCGCCCTAACCTGCTTGGTCTGGTCCTGGCTCGGTTTCTGGGGCTTGGCTGTGTCATTAGGGCTGATTTGTCACTTTCGGATTGGCTCCTCTTGGTGTGTACAGTCTGGATTCACTCTATGATCATTTGACGTCTCAAATCAATCTGAAATTCTATAAATACAACCCAACACTCAACCTAAATTCACACAAATAAAATAGAGCTAGAGCCGTCATGCTGCTAGAAGGAAGCCAATAATAGCCTCCACTTGAAGAAAGCTTAGAGACGATCAAATCTAATTCAAAACTAAAAATCAAAACAACGATTATCTACCCATAGGAAACCATCTCAATTCCAGAACTCAGAATCCAGAATTCAAGTTCGTCGTTTGTTGTAAGTCGGTTACTTTTTAGATTTGAACGTCTATCTAATTGTGGCATGTAATTAACTGGATGTAAGAATATGGCTGATCCTCTCATTTGAATCTGTGCTTGTATATACCTTTGGATCTAATTAAGAACTATTGTGATTAATTACCGATGAGACTGTGCCTATAACTATGACGTTGAAACTATTGTTAATGGCCTAATACTATGACTATGAACATAAGATTATTGCCTATGACTGTGAACATAAGATTATGCCTATGCCTATGACCGTGAACATAAGACTATTGCCTATGACTATGACAAATACCATTGTGGCTAAACACCTATGATTCATGACTATGAGATTATTGCCTAGGATTATGACTACAAAATTGGATCTAAGCTTGATTTTCTATTCAGACCTATTCTTAATTATCCTTGGATCTTGATTTTGGGAAATTTTCTTTTAAGTTAGACCTATCCATGTTCTTGGACCTAGATTATTATTCAAACCTTTTCATGTTCATAATGTTATCAGATCTATATGTCTGCGATGTTGTAGTCAATTTATTCAGTATATTTATTAGATCTGTAATTCGTGAATTTGGATTACCATCTTATGCATATCTTTTCATGGTATTCTTGTTTATTCCCTTTTATCTACGAATCTAGATTGATCTATAATCTAGACTGAATCACGATTACACAAACGATGGGGATACGATTTGGGCAGAACATGAAATTAACATGAATGTGATTTAAAGCTTGGAAATTTGGTATAATTTGGCATAATAAATATGTTGGCATAATCGGAATTTGGCTATAATAGTGAATAATTTACATGCATATTAGAATTGGGCGTAAGCGGTAAATTGTTAATTGGCCACAAAACATGTAGTTGGCATGTGAATCTAGTTTTGGCATAAATTGTAAATCTAGTTCTAACATGAATTGTAAAATTGGATATTTAATCTAGGTTGGGCCAAAAATGTAAATAGGAGCATTAAGTCTAGATTAGGCTTAACTACTTATTTGGAACGCCAAATGTATGGCATAGTGATTTTGGGCATGACTGTTATGGCAAGTTTGGGAAGGTGGGTTATAGCCTATTCTGATTAATAATTTGAAATTACGTGTAATTGTCATGTTTAGCATAATCATGGTTAGTGACACTTAATTTGGTAAAATCTTATAAACATGATTTAGAGGGAAAGTGGGCCAAAATAGTAATTGTTGATAATGTACAATAGAAGAGCAAATTATGGCATAAGTAAATCAGGAATAATTTACATGAACAGTTTGTCCTAATGAGAAATGTGTACATTTTAGAAAATATGAAGACGAATATGCCTAACCCGAGGTTAGATCGAGTAACGATATAAGATTGCCCGGAACCGCCTGGCAAATCCAGCAACCGTAACAATACCTATCTAATGTGGGTGGTTAGAGAATTGAGCCCAAAAGGAACCGAGGTTAGACTGAGTTGCGGTATAAATCTGCCCGGAACCGACCAGCGCATCCAGTGACCGCAACAATATCTGTCTAATGTGAGTGGTTGGTTCTTTAAATGAATAATTTAAAGCTAAGAAATAGTTAAGCTAGAATGGGAGGGTTAAGTCCATAGGAACACTTAACCAACTTAATATGTTAACAAGACAAGACTTGTAGGGGTTAAATAACCGTTATAACATGTTGGCTAGACAAGTGGGTGAGGTTAAGAAAAGGTTTAACTGTTATAACATGTTAACCGGACTAGAAGATGGGTTAAGTAAAATACACTTAGCCAATTTAACATGTTAACTAGACTAGAAGGTGGGGTTAAGTAAACTCAGAATACTTAGCCACCATAGTGTGCCAAATGAACAAGGTTAAGTTAAAAACTGAAGGGACAACACTTAGCCATTAGAACATGTGAATTAAACAGGTGTTTCGGTTAAGTTAACTAAGGGAACACTTAACCAATACAAGATGAAGGGGTGGGGTTAAGTAATAAGAAATACTTAACCAATATAACTTGATATGTGGTAGGGTTAAGTCAACGTGAACTACTGATAACACTTAACCAGTTTAACATGACAAATGAATGGGTTAATTTAACTTGAATTGACTAATGACACTTAACCAATCCAACTTGACGAGAAAAAGAACTAATTAGTAAACCTTAGTTAAGAGGACTAAGTTGTAAACCTTAGTTAAGAAAACGACGATTCGGGAACCAAGTAGTAAACCTTAGCTAAGGGAACTAAGTAGTAAACCTTAGTACAACACGAGAAGGAGCGAACGTCCATATGATCTTAAAGAAGGCTCCAACAAATAGGGTTACGAAGCAAGCGGCTTCGAGGGGACGTGAGGGTACTCTTGGTATCCCTCTGTGAGGCTGCAGATTATCCGCCTGGGCTCACAGAGGTTAAAGTCTGCGTTAGAAGAACCAAGGGTATGCCTTGGTTGCAATATAAGGCAACCTAAAGACTAGGATGGACCAGCGTGATTCGGCGAGACCAGTAGCCCTGTGATAGCAACTCGCCGTCTACCTACCATCTTGAGTCAATCGAGATACGTGAAGCGAAAAGGCGGAGAACTCCAACATACCATATACTTGCTATCTAGTTATGGTTGCGGATGGCCATAGGTTAGTGGGGGCATAGGGGGGCCTGCGTATAGTTCTCATTTTTCAAGATGTGTCTTTCATTAGTTGAGGGAGGGGTCAGGTGGGACCATAGCCAATGAAAAAAAAAACCTTAGCATCTGCATCGGCAGATATCTGAAAAGCTCCCGACCGAGTTTCGTGTTTCTCAATTTGCCATGCCACGAGACTCGAGCCGCACATATAGAGGACATGTGCATCTAGACAGCGATAACGATCCGCGACACATACGTGGGGAAAATCTAGGAACATATACCGCTCTGGATATTGTGTCCTAGAGTAGGAGCGTCGTTCGATAGGTAGCATAATCCCTAGTTGGAACTAGGTCGCGTAAACCCTAAAATCCGAGAAGTATTAGATAAGTCGCGTAAACCCTAGTTGAATCTAGGAAGCACTCGATAGAAAAACCCTAAAATAGATCTAGGTAATAGATAATAAATGTACGCCTGAAGGCAACCACAATTATAGGGATTGGGGGCACGTTATCATTTTATAAAGATTACTATTTGGGTCACTAGTTAGGTGGTGCAGAGATATAAACCAGAATAACAGGGTAATCGCAAAGCAAAGAAAGTATGGAAGCATATTCAGTTTACTAGTGTATTCAGCTTGTCGGTAGATCCAGTTTACCAGTATATTCAGTTTTATCTTTCCTTAGCATATCTTGCGTTATCTTGTTAGCCCTATCATCATGGTATTGTATTATATTCAGTTAAATTCATGTCATGTTGTTTTTACTTGTTCACATGCTGAAAGTTACTGAACTTGCCAGACTTTATGTCTGACCCTGTTTTCTTTCGCTTTCTTGTCTTCCGTTTCCCTGCCCCCAGGTTCGCAGGGAGGGAATGTTACTACTTAGATCAGTTTTCTTTCCAAGCTTGAAGATTAGTCGAAGTTTTCCTTGGATTCACTTTTCCATTGCTACGGGTGGCTCACACTACATTGGGGAATATAAAAGTTATTTTATGCTTCTTTATTTTGTAAGACAGATACTCTGGTATACAAACTATTTTATCAGAAGTTTTATTTTCCGCTATTTTGTCTGTCTTGTAATTTATCTGCATCTTTTACCTATAATGCTTCACAGAACTAAGTGCATTCCCTTTGTGAGTGACACTAACGGATGTGGGGTGTTACACGTGGTATCAGAGCTGAAGGTTACCAGATCAGATAAAAGATTTGAAAAAAATTATTTTCAGTGGTTTTAAAAGAAGTATTTTCGAAAGAAAAGTTTTGTTTTAAAGGCATATTCCCAAAAATTCATACACACTATCTTCTGATCCTCTGTTTGAATTCTTGTCCCCTTCTTTCTTGAGTCTTCGGGGCTCCTGGCTTTCTGGGAGGTAACCTCATCGCGGCACGATTCCATAGGCTTGAGAAGACTACGATACCTATCGAAGGGCAAAGTAGTGCCCGACTTCCATCTATAGCCATAGTAGTTTCACCTGCAGCTAATTTTCTTTCAAGCTTTGGAGGGTTTTTCGTGCGATGGAGGCAGCTTTTGAGAAATTTGTCAATATGATTACACAGGGATGGTAAAGATGAGGATGAGGGAGTTTGGCTAGGAAGCTCAACGCAAGGATGAGAAATTCATGGATATAAAATTGACTCACGAAGAAAGAAGGAATTATAAAACCTAAGATGAGAGGAAGTATCTTTTCCATGGTATAATAGGGCATATAATTAAGGACAAGGGCAAGGACGAGGGACAGGATTTTCAGAAGGGTGAGTGCATGCTTTCACCACTAGAATACCTGAGAGAGAGATAGTAGAAGTCTCCAATGGAAAAGTTTAGCTCTTCGTTTTGATCAACCAGTTAGTATTCCTTTGATCTTACTGCTTCGCATTTATCTACTTCCATAGTTGAGTCTCTGCACCTTAGTACTTGTATAGTAGAAGTTCCCATTAGCGTCTCAAATCCAATTGGTGTTTCGGCCCGTTTACCTTTGGTTTGTAAGGATTTGAGAATAACTATATTAGGTGTTGAGTTTAAGAGTAATGCTTATGTTTTTGGTTCCATGTGCTATGGGTTGATTCTAGGCATGGGTTGGTTGGCTAGTAATTCTGAAAGGAGGGTAGTTAGACTTTTGACTTGCCTTGGAAATACCCTCGAGATTCCGTGTAAAGAATCAGTTAGGCTTAGCTAGCTAGAATTGCTTAATGCATTTATCGATGATTTGCAATCCGTTAGGGTAGTCCATGAGTACACAGGTGTTTTTGATTAGGTTAGGAGTTTACCCCTAAAACGTGGGATAGACTTCCGCATGTATCCAGTTGACAATGCAAAACCCGATCAACGACAGTTTTGGAAATGAAGGTCAAGTAGCTTCGCAATCGTGAAGATTAATTAGATAAGGTACATAATAGTGAAGCTCAAGAAGATGCGACTTAGAAGACTGAAGACTAGATACACGCATCATACCCTTTTTCTTAAGGGTACATCCTTGATCTCTTTTTCTAGGAATTTTATACATACTTTCTAGCTTTTAAGGTATATCCTCTAGGGCATATCATCGATCCTTAGGTAGAAGCAAATGGATGTAAACATGTATTTGAAACATGTTATGATTGATGGTTGCAAATGGTTGCTCGTAGATGCATATACACACCATAGGCGCTAGAACAACTCAGTCACTTTCATATTGCATTAGCATATATGTATTTGCTTAACGGATTTAACTGGATATGTTATCATATGGATATTGCATATGGATTAATGGCTATGCACACATGTAGTATTTACATAACTAGGGATGCTTGCATACATAATTAGACGCATGACACTGACATAATTCGCATTAAGGAGGTCAACTGAATCAGTAGACCGCCTGATTTTGCATTAGATAAAGACATATACACACACACTATACATATGAACATGAAAGCATTAGAAATCTTTTTAAGGACAATGAATGCCTGTGATTGAATGGTTGAGTAGATGGGTGATTGGATAGTAGGATACATTCTTCCTAACTTGAAGATTTCTGGGATGAAATCCTTTTAAGAGGGGGAGAATGTAACACCCCGTAATTCTGTAACATTAAGTTTCACAAATTAAAGTATACTAAATTCTAAATGAAAGAATTAAGGGAAACGGGTTGCGCCATTGCGTTCGTCTCGGAATTCTGCTTGAGATAGAGTCCTAGTTTGCATAAATCGGACTCCGTATGAAGGAGTTATGGCCTCCGGAAGTTTCAGAATTTGATTTAAAATTCAAACAGCCCGAGAACAAGTTCAAAATTCAAAACTAGACCAGAACTGGGCTGGGCGGGAATTTTCTTGCCCAGGACCCAGGTCGACCAGGGGGTCGACCTGCTTGGTCAACCTGACCTGCTTGGTCTGGTCCTGGCTCGGTTTCTGGGGCATGGTTGTGTCAACTAGGGTTGATTTGTCACTTTCTGATTGGCTCCTCTTGGTGCGTATTGTCTGGATTCACTCTATGATCATCTGACGACTCAAATCAATCTGAAATTCAATAAATACAACCCAACACTCAATCTAAATTCACACAAATAAAATAGAGCTAGAGCCGTCATGCTGCTAGAAGGAAGCCAAGAATAGCCTCCACTTGAAGAAAGCTTTGAGGCGATCAAATCTAATTCAAAACTAAAAATCAAAACAACGATTATCTACCCAGAGGAAAGCATCTCAATTCCAGAATTCAGAATTCAGAATTCAAGTTCGTCGTTTGTTGTAAGTCGGTTACTTTTTAGATTTGAACGTCTATCTATTTGTGGCATGTAATTAACTGGATATAAGAATATGCCTGATCCTCTCATTTGAATCTGTGCTTGTATATGCCTTTGGATCTAATTAAGAACTATTGTGATTAATTACCGATGAGACTGTGCCTATACCTATGACGTTGAAACTACTGTTAATGGCCTAAGACTATGACTATGAACATAAGATTATTGCCTATGATTGTGAACATAAGACTATGCTTATGCCTATGACCGTGAACATAAGACTATTGCCTATGACTATGACAAAGACCATTGTGGCTAAACACCTATTGTAAAGGCCCACAAATCCATACTATCTGAGTCGACCAATAATACCACACGTCTAACTCAAATTGCACAGAAATACGAATCATTATTAGAAAGAAGTTAGAGGATGAGAAATAGAAAGAAAGAAATATTAGAATAAAAGAAATTGAAGATCACAAACTCACAGCGGAACGAATAAAATATATTATATAACATAACTTTTGAAAATACAAATCAGTAACTGGACGTACATACCAGTATCAGAGCATAACAGTTATTCCTGGAATAGTTATAAACACCTGTTTCCAGATACAACACAATACACAGCGGAGATATGATAGTCTATAGCTAACTGGTGAAGCCTCCTGCTTCCAGCTCTTCCAAGTGAATCTGTAAAATCCCGACTACTCGACTGCCCGTAAAAATATGGGCACCCAAGAGTTTAGGGAAAACAAACAAAATAAACTCTGGGTCAGTCATGGGACTGGTGTGAGTAAACTCCATATATATTTATACTCGATAGTCGGTTACTAAAATCTTTTCGAAAGAAAAGATAATAGTAAGACCAGCCCACACATAAACATGGACGGTTTTTACCTTACTATAACCCAAAACACTTTGATACAAAAATCCAGTGATATCATAATAATGTCTAAATCAAATAAATAACCAAATAGCAGAACGCTTGCATCTCACGCTCTACATATATAGTATAAAATCAAAACCGCAGGGCGCTTATTGGGGGTTGGATTCCAACTATGACAAGGTATGGAACCACCTTCCGATGATGTTTCTCTAGAGGCGAATACACCTGGGTTCAACAAGAACATCTTGCAACCCGGCCCACAGATGACCGACCACTCATTTCGCTTGAGTGTATCGAATGTATGTAACCAACAGTTGGGATCAGCAACCATCTCCCGAATGGGACAACATCGAATAGAATAAGGAATTAAATGAATCTCTAGATAGGTGATTATACATCCTAATGGGAGCGACCCATATAGCCATGCTGCCTGCCCGATTTTTGTCATTTCCCGGTTGCTGAGGCCCGAGGCTACGATTACTTTCTATCCATTGATAGCACAATCACTTTGAATGCCACATTGTCAGATCCGTTAATCACTAATTGATTTGCACAAATATTCTGGATGTTATGCGAAGGGAATAAATCTGTTGCAACCATATATATTTATACAGACCAACCCATTAGATCATTGGAAATACTTTGTCAGACATTCGTCCATATACGTTCGTTCTGGGATTGAACGAAACCGAAGGAACAATTTCTATTAATAGAAAAAGCCCTTGCACTTCACTCCATCTTTGATTATCTTCATATAATCTTATCCGCAACGCTATTGCCAATACAGAGTGGTTCACGGATAATAATCCAACCGGTCTCTCCATATTGACAACGATATTGGCCAACACTTCGATAGTCGGTTATTTAACTATCGAAGAAAAATAAACAAACACCCATTCAAAACAATCAAACATTCACTGGGCCCCTTGATTACTATTCCTTAATTAAATCACCCTTCCATTTCCTTATCAATATTTGTTAAACAAATATTTTCAATTATCATCACGGTCTCTTACATTCTTTGGAAAAACATTCCTATATCTCGCCTTCTATTATTTTCTACACTTAGAAAATATATCCTATTCGCAGTTGAAAACATTTCAATCACTTATTTCTTCCCCGACTACTTCAATTATACTCAGGGAATATTTATTTATATATCTCCAAAATTCCCATCACTTGGGTTAAAACGAATGCTTGTGTAAAACATTGTTACAACAACCCAAAATATTTTATTCAACTAACTATTATTCAAACACTTCTCTTCGAGACTGGATCCTGCTATTTATCAATTAAAAATGAAATCAATCAAGTTGGGGTAAAATTACCTCTCAGACCTTGACTGAAAACATCTCCAACTTCAAAACGGAAAAACCAATTACCTCGAATAAACACACTATAAAACTCAATTACTTATTTTTGAAACATGTATATGATTCGCCTTCTATTTCTAATTTATAGATTTCCCTTTTTTTGTTTACAATATTCTATTTTTTTATTTCGTTTCCTTATCGAACTCTATATACATCGATACATTGATTTCTAACTATCAAATTATCTTAAAAATATTCTAACTCCTTAAATTCCTGGAAAATTTCGCCATAACCTCCCCTGCACCGGGAGCTTCGTGATATTTAAAATAGCCTCCCATGGCCCTCACCAATCCAAAAGAAAAAGAAAAAGCCAAGCGGCTTGCCGATACGGCGCATAAAATCTCATATATGAATTTAAACATGTACCTTTTTGTCGGGCACATAAATTAAAATCTTCATACACTTCATCCCATATCTGTCTAACATATGCTCACCTG
Organism: Allium sativum; assembly: GCA_030737875.1. Lineage (NCBI taxonomy): Eukaryota > Viridiplantae > Streptophyta > Magnoliopsida > Asparagales > Amaryllidaceae > Allium > Allium sativum. Next base: position 267,820,540 of record CM060909.1, on the reverse strand, counting down.
TTTTCAATTCAATTCAACTCAATCCAATCGTTTGAATTCAGTTTTGAATCGTTTGAATTCAGTTTCGCTCAATTATTCTTTAATTAGCCATTTTGCCTATTTCTCTTCTTTGTTTGAACATAACATATTCAAACAAAATATTTATCTTGCTCATAACCAAATTGAATTTCAATTTCAATTCTAGATTCCTTTTCGATTCCGAGTATAAATTTTTAAATCGAATTCACTTATTCAAAGCCCAATATCAATTCAAATTCCATTAACTAATTACAATTCAAATTAGTTAATTCTATTCAAAAATCAAAAATCTGATTTCTGTTTCAAAAATCATATTCATTTACACAACTTGAATTCGCATATATTTTACAACTCAACTCTGAAATTTTCTAAATAGAAATTCGGATTTTATTCGCTTAAAATCCCTTTTATAAAATTTAAATAAATCGTTATGGTTTTTAAATGGATATGGCGCTGCTTTTCTAAAAATTTGATTTTGATATAACTCAAAATCTATACGACGAAATTCAGATTTTTCTCTTTCATTAGAAAACTATTATCAAATCGATCCTGACGTTTCTTGTTTCAAAGAATTCCGACTTCAATTGAGTTCTGTATATTCAATTGAAGTTCGAATCGCCAATTTACGAACTGCAGCGCTGCGGCGAGTTCGTTTTAATTATATTTATATATATAAACTTCAAAACTTCGTTTAGAATAAATTCAACTCCATTTTAACTCTATTTGAATTTTTCTTGATTCAAACTCCATTTTCACTTTTATTTGAATTCTATATTCAAATTCCAATTTCACTTCTATTTGAATCCTCTATTCAAATTCCATATTTCAAATTCCATTTGAATTATATAGTTAAATCCCATAGTTTAAAATTCCATTTGAATGCTATATTCAAATTCTACAATTTAAATTCCATTTGATTTCCTTTTTGAATTCTACATTCAAATTCCCTATTCAATTCTCTTCGAATTCAAATTCTATATTTATTCTATTTGAATTTCAAATATTCAAACTCCAATTCAATTCTATTTTGAAATTTCAAATATTCAAACCCCTTTTTAACTCTATTATTCAAATTCTACTTAGATCCTCTTATTTGAATTCTATTTCAAATTCCCTTGTTCAAATTCTATTCACATTCCTATATTCAAATTCTATATTTGAATTTCCTTTAAATTTTCTATATTCAACATCTGTTTAAATTTCTATATTCAAATTCTAGATTTGAATTCTCTTTGAATTTCTATATTCAATTTCTATATTAAAATCCCATTTGAATCTCTATATTCAAATTCTATATTTAAACTCCATTTGAATATCTATATTCAAATTCTATATTTTAAATTTCATTTGAACTTCCTTTATTCAAATCCATTTGAATTCCTTTGAATTCAAATTCTATTTCAATTCTCCATTTGAATTCAAATTCTATTTCAAATCTCCATTTGAATTTCTATATTCAAATCTATTTTCAAAACTTCATTTGAATATCTATATTCAAATCTAATTTCAATCAAATTGAATTACCTATATTCAAATTCCATTTTTAAAATTTCTTTATTCAAATTCCAATTTACTTTCGATATTCAAATTCTATATTGAATTCCTTTATATTTTCTATATTCATTCTTTAAACAAGTCTTGATTTCAATTCCTCTTGAAATCGATATTTCTACTTTTGGAAATTAGATTTCCCTTTTCAATTTCACACTCGTATTTTCATTTCTGAATTATCCAATGATAATTCTTTTTACTTCATTTATAAACTGCATTTATAAAAGAACTATTTATAACTTCTTTTATAAAAGAACTATTTGTTTTATTTTTCAACAAGTTTATTTTTCAAATCTATTTAAAAATTCAAATTCTATTTTTTCAAAAATAGAATTTCCCCTTTAAATCTCAAATACCCCTTACCGCGATATTTTTAAATATCAACCTTTGGGCCCAGTGGAATTCAAACACCAAAGCAACCAATTATTTATTTTCTAACACATCATATACGACAGTATATATATGCAAACAAATAAACGAATAGATAATATATTTTTGAGGAATCCAGTTGGATTCCTCCAACCTGTTTCCCCTGCATCCACAGACGTTAGTCAACAGAAATAATACCCATCCTGCTTCGAGGCAGGATATCGCGGTATAAAGGGGATCCACTTATTTATGTGGGCGTAGGGTTATCCGCTAATGATACTGCGGGCATCTGCTAATGAAACTGCGGGAATCCAACCAATCACCAAACCTATATATATATATATAGCAAGCCTAAACAACTAATATATTTAAAGCAACCAGAAAAATTCAAACAAGCAGCAAACAATTATCTTTAACAAATAAAAATAATTTTAAATAAAAGGTGAGTGAGATTTACTCACCGTGGTTGCAGTTGTCGAATATTCTGTTTATTTCCAAATCATCGGCTACGAATCTTCTCGAATGAATTCGCACCTACGATGATTTTATTTAAATTTACGGATTAAACATTTATTTATTTTAAATTAACAATCTAAAAGAATAAATAACTATCCTATATTTTTCCCTTCTTTTAATGATTATTAAATGAAATTTTGCTTAACAAATAAAATTAAACTAACCTACGTATTTCTAAACACTAAACCATATAGTTTTAAATAAATTAATTAAACCAAATTAATTTCCTTAATAAGGTTTCATGTAAAAATATACTAAAATTTAATTCTCTAAATCCCATGGTTTGAAAAGCAAATGATTTCAAATTTTAGTTTTCACTTATCAAGTTTACAATTTATATAAGAATTCAAGTCAATTAAAGTTATATTAACATTCTGTTAACTAAAGAAACTAACCTAAATACGCTAATCACCTTCCAAGCTTGGAATTTAGGAACCCGTCATACTTTTGATGCTTCCTTCTGTCACCTCTCCCTTCAACAAGAACGTTGCCTTTCCCTTCTGCTCTATACGAACACAGAGACCAAGATCGTTGAGGTGCCTGCTCCTAAACATTGACCTGCTACCATATGCATTTCCTTCAGTTGACCGAAATTCTCCAAACAATCACCGTCCAGTTCAACTTCATTTGAATCACCCAAGATTTGAACCCGCAATCCTCTCACTACTCGAAGAACATCGTCCTCAACCATTCAATACGACTGAACTTCCTCACTGATGAACACCCCAACGCCTGCACCTTTCAATTTCGTAGGAAATACTCCACTCGATGGTCCTTGCCCCATAAAAATCGAACCCTTAAATCGAACTCGCCTGTTTTAACCCATCGCGACCCCTTTCTCCTGCAATCGCAAGTGCCTTCAGCGCCTACTCGAGTTCCAGACTTCGTCGCGGTCTTCGATTTCGACTTCTGGAACTTGCGATCCAATTCATTTTTTTTATAATAGGAGGAATCGCTTTTCGTGATTTTCAAGGAAAAAGAACAGAAGGGGAAAAATGAAAAGGATCTCACGATGGACCTGGGTTTTATAGGAGAGAACAGGGAACAACAGTACGCAGCTATTAAATTCCATGTCTGCTTGACATCAAAAGGAAGAGGCAAATTTTCGTGCTCGAGGAAGATAAGCTGCATGAAAAAAAATTGGCTATTTATAATTGATTTGATTTAAAGAGATTCTCACTTTATTTTAAACAGATATCGATTTGATTTTGATCCTATCCACAATCAAATATTTTGGGGTTCTTTAATTGAAATCACGAACAGCTATTCTAGCGTACTGACCGACATTTTAATGTAATAACCCTATTCTGAACTCAACAGTAAATATTCTGAAATTAAATTTCAACATATATACCATATTAAATTAATATAAAATAAATTTAAATTCGAAAACCACAAATTCTTTGAATTAAATTATTATTTATTATCGTATATATCAAATAAAATTCCTACTTATCATCTGAATCATTTTGCTTCAGTTTTTAACTTCGATTTCAATTATATTTTGAATTACAATAATTTAATATATTCGATATTAAATCAAAACCGATTATTAAATCAATAGCTAAATATAAAATTCATTTATATTATCAATTCGATATTTAAAACCATACTAAATATTTAAAATAAACTGTTCAAAAATCCGGGTCGTTACACCTATGATTCATGACTATGAGATTATTGCCTAGGATTATGACTACGAAATTGGATCTAAGCTTGATTTTCTATTCAGACCTATTCTTAATTATCCTTGGTTCTTGATTTTGGGAAATTTTCTATTAAGTTAGATCTATCCATGCTCTTGGACCTAGATTATTATTCAAACCTTTTCATGTTCATAATGTTATCAGATCTATGTGCCTGCGATGTTGTAGTCAATTCATTCAATATATTAATTAGATCTCTAATTCGTGAATTTCGATTACCATCTTATGCCTATCATTTCATGGTATTCTTGTTTATTCCCTTTTATCTACGAATCTAGATTGATCTATAATCTAGACTGAATCACAATTACAGAAACGATGGGGATACGATTTGGGCAGAACATGAAATTAACATGAATGTGATCTAAAGCTTGGAAATTTGGTATAATTTGGCATAATAAATATGTTGGCATAATCGGAATTTGGCTATAATAGTGAATAATTTACATGCATATTAGAATTGGGCGTAAGCGGTAAATTGTTAATTGGCCACAAAACATGTAGTTGGCATGTGAATCTAGTTTTGGCATAAATAAATCTAGTTCTAACATGAATTGTAAAATTGGATATTTAATCTAGGTTGGGCCAAAAATGTAAATAGGAGCATTAAGTCTAAATTAGGCTTAACTACTTATTTGGAACGCCAAATGTATGGCATAGTGATTTTGGGCATGACTATTATGGCAAGTTTGGGAAGGTGGGTTATAGCCTATTCTAATTAATAATTTGAAATTACGTGTAATTGTCATGTTTAGCATAATCGTGGTTAGTGACACTTAATTTGGTAAAATCTTATAAACATGATTTAGAGGGAAAGTGGGCCATAATCGTAATTGTTGATAATGTACAATAGAAGAGTAAATTATGGCATAAGTAAATTAGGAATAATTTACATGAAGAATTTGTCCTAATAAGAAATGTGTACATTTTAGAAAATATGAAGACGAATATGCCTTACCCGAGGTTAGATTGAGTTACGGTATAAGACTGCCCGGAACCGCCCGGAAAATCCAGCAACCGTAACAATACCTATCTAATGTGGGTGGTTAGAGCATTGAGCCCAAAAGGACCCGAGGTTAGACTGAGCTGCAGTGTAAATCTGCCCGGAACCGACCGGCACATCCAGTGACCGCAACAATATCTGTCTAATGTGAGTGGTTGGTGCTTTAAATGAATAATTTAAAGCTAATAAACTGTTAAGCTAGAATGGGAGGGTTAAGTCCATAGGAACACTTAACCAACTTAATATGTTAACAAGACAAGACTTGTAGGGGTTAAATAACCGTTATAACATGTTGGCTAGACAAGTGGGTGAGGTTAAGAAAAGGTTTAACCGTTATAACATGTTAACCAGACTAGAAGGTGGGGTTAAGTAAAATACACTTAGCCAATTTAACATGTTAACTAGACTAGAAGGTGGGGTTAAGTAAACTCAGAATACTTAGCCACCATAGTGTGCCAAATGAACAAGGTTAAGTTAAAAACTGAAGGGACAACACTTAGCCATTAGAACATGTGAATTAAACAGGTGTTTCGGTTAAGTTAACTAAGGGAACACTTAACCAATACAAGATGAAGGGGTGGGGTTAAGTAATAAGAAATACTTAATCAATATAACTTGATTTGTGGTAGGGTTAAGTCAACGTGAACTACTGATAACACTTAACCAGTTTAACATGACAAATGAATGAGTTAAGTTAACTTGAATTGACTAATGACACTTAACCAATCCAACTTGACGAGAAAAAGAACTAAGTAGTAAACCTTAGTTAAGACGACTAAGTTGTAAACCTTAGTTAAGAAAACGACGATTCGAGAACCAAGTAGTAAACCTTAGCTAAGGGAACTAAGTATTAAACCTTATTACAACACGAGAAGGAGCGAACGTCCATCTGATCTTAAAGAAGGCTCCAACAAATTGGGTTACGAAGCACGCGGCTTCGATGGGACGTGAGGGTACTCTTGGTATCCCTCTATGAGGCTGCAGATGATCCGCCTGGGCTCACAGAGGTTAAGGTCTGCGTTAGAAGAACCAAGGGTATGCCTTGGTTGAAATATAAGGCAACCTAAAGACTAGGATGGACCAGCGTGATTCGGCGAGACCAGTAGCCCTGTGATAGCAACTCGTCGTCTACCTACTATCTTGAGTAAATCGAGATACGTGAAGCGGAAAGGCAGAGAACTCCAACAGACCATATACTTGCTATTTAGTTATGGTTGCGGATGGCCATAGGTTAGTGGGGGCATCGGGGGGCCTGCGTATAGTTCTCATTTTTCAAGGTGTGCCTTTCGTTAGTTGAGGGAGGGGTCAGGTGGGACCATAGCCACTGAAAAAAAGACCTTAGCATCTACATCGACAGATATCTAAAAAGCTCTCGTCCGAGTTCCGTGTTTCTTAATTTGCCCTGCCACGAGACTCGGGTCGCACATATAGAGGACATGTGCATCTAGACAGCGATAACGATCCGCGACACATATGTGGGGAAAATCTAGGAACATATACCGCTGGATATTGTGTCCTAGAGTAGGAGCGTCGTTCGATAGGTAGCATAATCCCTAGTTGGACCTAGGTCACGTAAATCCTAAAATCTGAGAAGCATTAGATAAGTCGTGTAAACCCTAGTTGAATCTAGGAAGCACTCGATAGAAAAACCCTAGAATAGATCTAGGTAATAGATAATAAATGTACTCCTGAAGGCAACCACAATTACAGGGATTGGGGGCACGTTATCATTTTATAAAGATTACTAGTTGGGTCACTAGTTAGGTGGTGTAGAGATATAAACCAGAATAACAGGGTAATCGCGAAGCAGAGAAAGTATGGAAGCATATTCAATTTACTAGTGAATTCAGCTTGTCAGTAGATCTCGTTTACCAGTATATTCAGTTTTATCTTGCCTTAGCATATCTTGCGTTATCTTGTTAGCCCTATCATCATGGTATTGTCTTGTATTTTGTTAAATTCATGTCATGTTGTTTTTACCTGTTCACATGCTGAAAGTTACTGAACTTACCAGACTTTATGTCTGACCCTGTTTTCTTTCGCTTTCTTGTCTTCCGTTCCCCCCAAGGTTCGCAGGGAGGGAATGTTACTACTTAGCTCAGTTTTCTTTCCAAGCTTGAAGATTAGTCGAAGTTTTCCTTGGATTCACTTTTCCATTGCTATGGCTGGCTCACACTACATTGGGGAATATAAAAGTTATTTTATGCTTCTTTATTTTGTAAGACAGATACTCTGGTATTGGAAAACAATTATTGTACAAACTATTTTATCAATAAAGTAAAGTTTTATTTTCCGCTATTTTGTCTGTCTTGTAATTTATCTGCATCTTTTACCTATAATGCTTCACAGAACTTAGTGCATTCCCTTTGTGAGTGACACTAACGGATGTGGGGTGTTACACAAGTCTTAGATGACTTCGATTAAAAATTACTTGCACTATGGGATACTCTATGGCAACTGAAATAAGAAATGAGCACTCACCTGCAAATCATCACGCTACATCATTCAAGATGGAGTGCCCTACTAAGGAGGATTCTCTGTTTCTTTACTCCGGTGCGTAGCTCACAACGACGATGATCGTGTACTATCGGACATGCTCGAAGGTGAGTGCGTAAAATTTGGAGCGGAAAACCCTGACAAAGAAGAATCTCCGATACCACTATTTTTGGCCAACTCTCGAGAGAGATGCAGCAGACTACACCCACAAGTACGACAAATGCCAGAGGTTCTCCTAGATCCCCAGCTACCGAACTTAAGCAGATGGTTAGTCCGTGGCCGTTTGTGATGTGGGGAATCGATATCATCGGTACTCTTTCGATGGCCAAGGGTGGTGCTCGATATGCAATCATCGCGGCTGGTTATTTTACTAAATGGTCCGAAGTCAAGGCCCTCTCTGCAATTACTGCCAAAATAGTGATCAACTTCGTCGTGCGCAATATCATATTTTGTTTTGGAGTTCCTAAACTATCATTTCTGATAACGAGACCTAACTTAAAAGCTCTGAGTTCAAGACCTTCTGCCATCGACATCACATAGAAAAAAGATTCTCGATAGTAGCTCATCCTCAAGCCAATAGACTAGTCGAGGCTATTAACAAAATCATCAAGTCCATCATCAATAAGCGTTTGGAGAAATCCAGAGATAACTGGGTAGATGAACTTCCTTTGGCCCTTTGGTCTTACCAGACTACCCATAAGTTAGCGGCTGGCCACACTCCATTCTCTCTCTGATACGGATCCAAAGCCGCATTTCCATTGAGCTTGAGCTCCAATCTCATTGAGTCACATATTATTATCTGAAGACCAGCCAAGATCTTTCCCTAGAATCACTCGACTTACTTCAACTCCAAAGTCTTCCCAAAGCACTTTGACATCAGCGACCTCATTCCGAAACGGATCTTTCCCACACTAGCCAATTTCGTTCCATGCTGGAAGGGTCTGTACGCCATCTAATGGAATCTTAGAGATGGTAATTTCAAGCTAACAGCCTTTAATGGTGTCGAATTACCAAGAGCATGGGACAATGAACATCTTCACCGCTACTTTATATAGTTTACTATATAGATTTACTGCTTTCCACCAATGTTTTATTTTCAAATTTCAAGGCACTAGAAAGAATATGCCATTACTGCATATAGTTAACCAGTTAGGAAATTTCAAACGACCATGTTCTTGGTGTTTTTACTTTCTGCGTAGTATGTTTGAGCTATGGTAACAATCGACTTGCATACGCGAGCGCACAACTCTATGTCGGCGCAAGGGCTGTAAATTTAGTATGAATATCTGATGTTTGTTTGTGTCCGTGACCAAAATACATCAGTTCGAATCCGTTCAATTTTCATTTATGACACGAGTTAGGAAAACAAAATTTATACGAGAAAAAGTCATGTCTGATCCATATTCGTTCGAATTCATTTGAATTTCTCGTACTTCGATATATAGTTGAGAGAAAATCTAATAAAAAGTATAAAATTTAATATAAGTAGTTATGTCTGACCTTATCCGTGTTCGAAAAACATATGTCCGTGATCGATCGATTTCGTTTAGGATATGATTTAGGACAACGAAATTTGTACGAGAAAAAATTCCGTCTAGTCTGATTTTATTTAGGATAGAAACTGAACACATCTTCATCCAGTCTGACCCGACCGGTTTACACCCCTAATTGACACCTTAGAGCTTGGCATCGGTCCTCCACCTCGAGTCTTTGCATAGACTTAAACCTTGTAATGTGGTCCACCCTTCAACAGTCAACTCTAGCCTCGTACCAATGACGAAGCTGAGTATAAATAACTTGTAATGCTCATTAACTTAAGTTTCCACCTGCGTTCCCCAGTTTGTGGACTTGTGAGCAACCTACCGGCTGAGCAAGCATGATATTGATTTCTTGCTTGGCTAACTCCAATTCTCGGAGCTTAGATCCAAGTATAAAACTAGCGAACTAACGATGCTAACAACTCTAACCCATATGAAATAGCGGGAAAGCGTAAAGGACGAGACAATGACATCCATCCATAACTTCTCACGACTCAGGATCAACGAACATAAGGAGGTTTCAAAAGATCAGTGACTCAAACTCTGCCTAACCCAAAACAAACGTTCAAAGGGAGGCCTTAGGAATGGAGTTCACATACTTGGACTCCAAACGACACAAGATCAATGAATGAAAGGTGATCTCGAGAAGGCGGTAAAGACACTCGAGCTTCGCACAACCTGTGCAGTTAAAGCACTTAGCGATTCCATAGCGGTGGAGGTGCAAAAAGGTGTAGCGGGGATAAAGCACGGAAATAGCGGGGATATATAGGAAGTGCAAAAACGTTCATTAGATGTAAAATAAAATATTTAAAAATAATTAATTATCATTCTCACATTATTTATGTAGAATAAACGAATATTAATTGATATTATATGAAAAGATCAAATAATATCATGGTTATGCACACTAGATTTGATGATCAATGTAGATTTCTGCCTTACATTGGCCACTTATTGCTTAAGATTAGCTATTTCCACTAACTTTTTTAATTTGTTTTAAAAGAAAAGGGTCAAATCATCATTTGTCTACCAACATTGCTAAAGAGGATACTAAATAGCCTTGATTTAGCGGATGCAGCGGAAAATAGCGAGACTTAAAGCGCATCTACAATTCATTAGCGCTAAATTGAAATAGCGTAGCGGTGCGAGAGTGCTACGGGCTATAGCGGGGACATTGCGCGGCTTTAACGGGGCTTTAACTACATAGTGCACAACTCGAGTATTTCGAGAGCGAAGCTACAAACAACATTTGTTTAAGACTAATGATAAGTACATTTGCACAAGTACAAAAAATGTAAAGCGTAAATGAAAATTCTAACATTTAGAACAGCATGTGATGTAAGCAAAATTAACTAACTTTCATTTACAAAACAAAGTACAACTAACTTTCTTTCTAATGACGTGATGTATATGAAAATATCACATTAAGCCTCTAAAAGCGAGGGTCGTACTCGTGTGTCCTATCAGCCTACCTAACCAAAAAGAAGTCTATAACAATCACTTCGACGAGCCACTCTTCTTCTTCTTCTTCTTCTTGGAATCGGCTGTGGACAGCTCATTGTCATCCTTCATCTACCTTTTCCTAGAGCCACATCCTCCGCTTCCCTTCTTTCCCTCTGTCGAAGTTGGATTTGGCTTGGGCTTCATCAGGTAGTCCTCATCACCACCTGAGATTTCTATGGTTACCATTCCAGGGCCGCCGATCGCTTTCAGGACTTTAAGCGGGGATTTGATAGATAAGGCCAGCGCTGCGGATATTTCTCCGACCTCTTCAGCCTCCTTCCCTTTTTTGGCATCCTTATCGGCCTTTTTTAGCCTCCCTCTCTACCTTCTTTTGATCCTCGTGCCCAACCTTTAGCTTTCTCTCCTCCTTTGCCTTCAACCTCTTAAACTCATCCTCAGTTATCTTCCGAGTACCCTCGTCCTTGACTTTTTTCCTAGCCTCCTCTCGGACTTTATCCTAAGCATTCTCTTCGGAATTTGCCCTTGCCCCTTCTTGAGATGTTTGGAGAGCTGCCTCATTGGCCTTCCTCTTTTCCTCCTGCTCCTACGAATTTGCGAGCAGTTGGGCTATTTGCTTTTCAACGAACTCGTGCATAGTTGCTCACCTGTTTCCATTGGCCCGGGCATCTGAACACCCTCCTCGGGATTTCCTTTCAATTCTTTGAAGAGATTGTCCATCTTGAGCCCCCTATCTCTAGATCCGAAAATGTGTCCAGATGTCCAAACCCCTCTTTTAGTTGTTCCCTTTGAATTTTCATACCAAACCCTAGCGTGATAGGCACTTTAGGAGCAAACCTATTGTCACCTCTTCTCCGGAGGAACCTACATGATGAAGGAAAAGACAAGCTAGTGTACTTCAACTTCATGTTACCTTCATCCTGGAAACTCATGAGAAAATGGTTTTACCTTACAATGCTTGTTGCATGACCTCGACAGTTTGGCTAAATTTACCTTTCATTCTCTTATTGGTTTTGCTATTCCAATATTTTTAATTAGCTGAACTAATAATCATCCATCACAACCAACAATAAATTAGTTGAATAGCTTTTCAAATATTTAACTTTATATACTCAAAAATCATATTTTTAGTGACAAATCACAAACAATAACCCTATCTAAGTTTTGGTTCTCACACCAGTCAATTGGAAATATATAGATATCCCACTTTCGAAACTCGAACACAGACACTGATGATGAGGCCTCATCATTAGAATCATCTCTGGGCGACTAGAGTGTGATTCTATATCTATCTAGTATCTGATACTTCGAATATACATCTCGTCAGGCATATACTCGAAATCTCCCTATACAAGATTGTCCAAATTCAATTTAATATAAAATATTCAAAAATGAATAATTGATATAAAATTTTAAAACTAAAGTTGATTTTAAAAAATAACACTCTTCACACTCGTTCTAGGATACTACTGATCCAATCTCTAGCGAGTCATTCTTGTTGCATATTACTAATCCAATCTCTGGTGAATTCTTTCATTCGGTTCTAATGTGTCTTGTTCTCGAGTTCCGTAAACCAAAGCTTTAATACCAAACTGTAGCGACCCGAACTTCCCGGCCGGCCTAAACCGAACAAGAAGGCGAACTGCTTTGAGAACAGGACTAATCGGAACACAAACGACATAACATTTCGTTGCTATTACAACAATTTACATCAGAGTACAAGAATATAGTAGAGTATAAATAAATATTACACATTGAAAGATATCAGAGATTAAAATACATTACATAGCAGCGGAAAAATAATACATAACAGAACTGAAAGAAATACACGGATACAGAGCTTTCCGAATATAGCTCCAGCTGTAATCCAGGATCCTGGAAAAAGAAACATCTGCGAAAACCAAAACTATTAGCTGCCCGTGTGGAAAATATGGGCACCCAGAGTTTAGGTTAAAACAATAACTCCGAGTCAGTCATGGGACTGGTGTGAGAACTAAAACAATTAGTTAACTTTACTTTAAAATAAAGTAAATCAACGGACCATGCCATATAACATGGAACCGATTTTCTTCCAAGAAACCAGTGCATAAACAGTTTATAAACAATGCAACGCTTTTCGAAAAATGAAGCTATTATAAGACTCAGGTCCTATCACATAATGCAACGCTAGCCGAAGGATAGAGTTTTCTTTTATAATAGCCGAACATGCTTGGTACGTTTTAAAACAAATCATTTGATACTATTATAAGTGCATAGTGTTAAAAACAACTTTAAATATAAATGTATCAAGCATACACGGCATGGGTACCATATATCATGTCGTCATAATAGTTCTACAACTAAAACCACACAATTCATATTGGAAATTGGAATTCCATCATGAACCAAGGTAAGGGATCGTCCTTACCGAATTCGACACAATCTATCCCATGTCTCAGGATCAGTCGCAACTGCACCTTGGATCTTCAGGGTCAGTCCACCCTTACGTTTGTGGATTAGTAATTCCTGAACAATACGTTTCCCCGCCCTATGGGGCGTAAATCTGGTCAGTACGTCGACCATCACAAGAGCCACTAGGGACTGAAATCTGAGGTACCTCGCTATCCATCATCCACATAAGTAAAAATGTCTGGGCTCCAAACCATAACACCACTCCTAACTAGAAAGAAACGCATGTTCTCCCTGCAGTCCTCTCCCGTTTCTGGTTCATACATGGGTGTGAGGCTCTCGAATTAACGTCATACACAAAGCTATGCTATTTAAAGTCGTGCTTTGATCATCAACCACAAGGCCCTGCTTTTCAACAAAAGCCTTGATCACATGCATCTCAGCATGCCATACTGTCAATCCATACCGTACCACTGATTTCTACCGATATATAACCTTTAAGCTCATACGTCTCAGAGAAGGGTGTTAAGCAAGAGAATAATTCTATGCCACCAAACAGATATATATTTAGTAGAGATCAACGAATACAGTATAAAGGAATACAATGTCAGACACACTATCCATTTACAAGTCTGTTCTGGGTCTGAACGAAACCGAAAGCACCTTATTCCTCGTTCTAGTCCAATACATGAGAGGTCCTCGCATATCACGTTGATCTCCAAGTATGTCTTGACGATCACCACTTATTACCTTGTCTCGGGTTTACATCCCAATCAAGACATCAATAATCATCCAAACGATGTGAAAAACTCCGGTCTTTAACCACCGTCTTCATCATCGACTTATCGTCGAATCGGTTATTTAGAACGGGTGTAAACTTGGACTTTCCGAATAACTCGTGTATCTCATAAACAAGTGCTACACAAACATAGCATATGCCTCATTCCAATTCAGAATATTCTTTTATTCAAATATTCTTTTCACAATTTAAACCAAATTAAGGTTTTCCAAACTAGTCGGGATTAGCGAACCTTATCGAAGTAATCATTTGTTTTATTTCCCAATCCTAACCTATTCATCCCATGGAGCAAAACTGGTAATACTCCATATCTAACACCACAGTGTTATTGGTAAAATTAATTACCATTTCACGTTCAAGTCTAATTAAATATTTAGCTATCGCCTGGAGTAAAACTGGTGGAACTCCGTTCTCGATCATTTTCCAAATTTGATAATTTAAATTATCTCATTCACATTTCAATCTAATTAAAGATTAATTAAAACTCACTTAGTTTCTATCTTCCAACAATTATTATTTAATGATTATTTAACTTTGGAAACCCAAACATGCCACATCGACAATCTACACTGTACCATTGATTTCTGCCAATATATAACCTCTAAGCTCATACGTCTCAGAGAAGGGTGTTAAGCAAGAAAATAAATTCTCTGCCACCAAACAGATATATATTTAGTAGAGATCAACAATACAGTTCGAAATACAATGTTAGATATGTAGTCCTGTCTTTAACTGGGTTAAAGAACCAATGTCATTTAAAACACAGTTCACGATAAACCCAAAATCAAATTCCATTAACTATGGAATCTTCACGGAAAACAGATCAATATATAATAGATATCAATTTTCGTATCCGACTAACAATATAAATGGAATAATGACAAAGCCTTTTAAATTCCATATATATTAACAGTCTTCCTCCATAGAAGCTCACTTCGATTATTACCAAATCGAATTCCATTCCATTACAATTTATTTTATTAAATTGGGAAACTTTACTTTGGAAAATTCCATTAATCTTAATTAAAAGTTTTATAAATTCCAAATCACATTTCACTATTAATTCGGGTTAAAGAACTAATGTCGTTTAAAACACAGTTCGCAATAAACCCAAAATCACATTCCATTTTATTCCCGTTACCAAATATAATTGGAAACTTTAATAATCTTAATTAAAAGATTTATTCTTTCCACCACGGGGTTTAAGAATAGTGTTACTGAAGATACCATTCACGACAAACCCAAAATCCACTTTGATATTAAATATAAGGCTCTAAACAGAAATTATATATGCTTACATTCAGTACCAAGTTCTTAAACCAACACATATCGTATGGGGAATGACGATATATATCTATCTTCCAAATTCTCCATAATATCTGTATAGTCATGGAATCTAATATCGAAATATCCCGAAGATGGTTTCTATCCAAATCCATTCCAATTCCAATTTTATCAAGGCCCGTACAGTAGGTTTCCAATAACGACCACTGAACTGCATCCATAGCGACTTTTTCCAAATTTGATTTGGATATAATTCCAAATCCAACTATTAGATTTCAAATCTCTTATATTCATTGGATAACTCTTTTCGATACGAACCCAACGGTTCTGCTTTTAGGAGAATCCGACGGTCGGATCTCTCATAATGTCAATTCGAAGTCAATGGTCGAAATTCACGAACGGTCACGACACAACGCGTTCTATTCAAGCCATTAATATATATATAATATAATATATATTTCATTCAAAATGTATTTTATAAATTCTATTAAAAACTATTCCGACTTCCATTTCAATTTCAAATTAAAATTGAATACTCCTTGTCATTATAATATTTAAATGATAATCTTTCCAAAATATCAGATTTTGAAACAGTTTCCTTTACGATATCCATTATAAAAGTGAATAAAATCGATATAAATATTGTTCGTGTTAAAATGGCGCATAACTAATCAACACGGTTTCACATATTCAATATTTTCGTGTCCATCCAAAATCGGACATCAAATTCACATTTTAATCCCTTACTGAATATTATTTTAAAATATTCGTTATTTTAAAATATTCGTTCTTTCTGAACTGGAATCAGACCCAACCAATTATCATATAATATTAGTTATATGGATTTCATACAACACATGTACACAACAACAATGACAAACAATCATCCATCATTCAGAGTGCATTACACGATTGCGTAAGCATTAAATATAAATAATTAATGCTTACAACAGTCTGTCAACTAATCGATTGACTTACAATTAAATTATTGGGATTAGTGTACGTCAAATATCATCTCAATACCCGTGTGGGGTTTCAACCAACAAATACTGAATATTATTTATGCAGTTGGGCGATGTGTAAAATTTATCGTCCCAATCCATGTCATTTAAATGGGTGTACATAAACAAATCGTCCGATTTGTAAATGAATATTTATTTTCATTTCAGGAGAATCTTATGTCATTCATATATACGTTAAAAATTATATTTTTAATGATAAAATATTTATTTCTACACTTGACTATTTTATATAGTTTATACATTCAATAAAAATGATATTTTTATTGTTCAAACATTTTATTGAACACATGAATATTTTATATAGTTCATTTCAGAAAATTTCATATACATTTCAGTTTCAGAAAAAATCGGCATTATAACGGCGCAATATTAGAACCAGAGTAATGTCTAGCATTACCCCTCTGTGATAAGCGTTAATTATTTGGATTATTTGGATTTTGGCATTATGGGTTTTGGCCAGAAGCGCTCGGATTAATTATTTGGATTGCTGTGTATGTCAATCCGAGCGCAATATAATTAATTACAACAGTCTGTCAACTAATCGATTACAGCCAAAACCCATTACAGCCAGTAACTCGTGCCATACACAGCAATCACCATCAATCCAAATAATTCCACAATCAATTCACAATAAATTTTACTACCACAATCCAAATTTCCACAATACAATCCAAACAAACAATCATGGTTTGTACAATAAAGTAGTGTCAGGAGCTACTAAGCACCGTCTGCAACCTAGAACATATTTAACTGTAAAATAGTTTGAGTGAGAAGGAGTTCTCACATTGGGATCCACTCCATCGTTACTTTCTAGAACATATTAAATGTGCCATTCCGGACAACTTTCGGCTAGTGGTCTGTCTTCCGAAAATGCTCCAACTCGCCAGAATTTGTAAAAAGACAGTATTTGGACAGCAGACTTTGGACACGTTTTCTGAACAACTTCACAATCCAAAGTACGACTTCCATATACTCAAATCAAAGAGAAAATTGTGCTCTTCGATTTTGGCATTATGGGTTTTGGCCAGAAGCGCTCAGATTGGAAGTTACTGGCTGTGGAAGCTCAGGGAGTTAAATGTAAAACTGAAAATTAACAAAAATAGGATTTTTGAAGGGAGGGGGCCTACTGATTGGAATGGGGGTGGCGGGAGGCAAGCCTGACTGGTCAGGGGGAGGCGGCTAAGGGGAGGCTGCGGTAGCTAGGGGCCCACGGTGGCGAATTTGGAGGGATTGGGGGTTTTTGAACGTGGGAGGGAGAGAGGAGGCGATGGGGGCGAGGCCAGCAGCGAACAGAGGGGGCGGCCGTCGGAGCAGGCGGCGTGCGGCGCAGGAGCGGCGACGACGATGGCCTGGAAGGTAGTGGTTTTAAGAACGACGGTTTTTATGAGAAAAGTGATTTAGGGTTAGGTCATTTATTATTATATATATTTTTTATTTTCCATAAAAAACAACTTTTCCATTCGAACTCTAAATCAAACTCACCTACTATCGTCCTTAGCTAATTATCCCTATTCTGGATACAATGGGATATGTCCCGTAAGCCAATTCGACTGTTTCAGTCAGTTTTTATCAAAATTAAAATATAAATTAATATAACATTCAAAGTTGATTTCAACGTACATTTTAATTTACCAGGGCCACATACTGACTCCAAAAATAAATCTAGCTATGTTTTAACGATACGGTCCTAGCAAAACTAATTTCATCAAATTTGGAGGCCGTTTGAAAAATGGCCATTTTCCAGTCGATTAAATTCAAATTGAAATTACCAAATGTGTTTAAATTTACCACACTCACATATCAATTCGAAAAATTATGAAAATTGGAATATAGCAATAATTTGACATTCGGATCCAACAAAAGTGATTTCATCGAAAACGGAGGTCGTTTGCAAGATGCCTATTTTTTAGGGTTATATATTATATTAAAATATATATAAATTTCATAGCGACTATTTTAAATTTTAAACTGGACATAACTTGCAATTTATATTATGAAACCTTAGTTTCTTACATTTGTTAGAAAGATATAGTTAAATAGATTCAAATATTTCTAGTTTTACTGAAATCCGATTTATTTTGAATTCTGTACATTCATTTGAAATTTAAAATCGAATTTTCAAACTATCGGGCCATTTCAGGCTCGTTTTATAATTAAAATAAATTTATACGTTCTAACTTCGATTAAAATAAATTTTTAGTCGCTATTATTTAAAATAAACCATTTTGAATATTAAAATCCATTAAAATAGCTAAAATATTTTTTTTAACATGGTTTAGAATTTCCGGGTTGTTATACATAGTGTCTCCAAATGTTGGCTGAAGATAGGCTACGTGTCCTAATCTCGGATAATCGAGATCATAATCGATAATGATAGGGATGGAACTGGCAGACTGTCGGCAGAGACAAGTAGGGAAACCTGCGGCTGTTGAGAGCTGTCACCCTCAAATGCATGAGGAACTACCGCGCTCTCGGTAGAGGTTGTTTTCCCTTTCGCGATAGTAAGTTGTGTCACTCTCTCTGCCTTGACATACTCTCTCAACAGTGTGCACCCTTCTTTCGACCAGCACACAACGCTCTTCCTTGGTCAAGTATTCAAACATCATTGCCACCTCATCGATTGAGCCCTCATACTACTTCCTTACATTAAACTCCACCAGTTTGCCCTAGGCTTGAGCCAGAGCACAGGGATAATCTTTGGCTCATAAGATTCCATGAAGTCGAAGCGTCTTAACATAGAAGACCCAAATTGATAGCTCCGGTTTCGCCTCTGCTCTTTCCTCGGCCTACTCCACCTCGGTCCTAAGCTTCTCTAATTCGACCTAGTGCTTAGCCTTCACACTATCTACCTGACCCAACACCTCCTTGCTTAAGGCCTTAGCGGTCACTTTCTCCTTCTTTGCCTGCTCAAGCTCTACACGGCTGGTGTAACACCCCGAATTTTTGAATAATCGAATTAACTAAAATTAAGAACACTTAATTTTTAAAAGAGGAATGAAGGGAAACGGGTTACACCATTGCGTTCGTCTCGGAATTCTGCATGGAATAGAGTCCAAGTTTTTGAAAAAACGGAGTCCAGACGAAGGAGATATGGCCCTCGGAAGATAAGAATATATATATATATATATATATATATATTGAGAAGGCCGACCAGGGAGGTCGACCTCCCAAGGGGGGTGGGACTCCCAGGTCGACCTATGGGTCGACCTTGGGATGTCGAACCTGGTTCGGCCAGGTTGCTGGATGGTGCTATTTTGGGCCTGAGACGATTTTTAATGGTCCAGATCAGTTCTAGGGTTAATCCTAAGGCCTAAATAACTTCCTACACCTATATATACACCCTAAGACCTAACCCTAATTTCATAAATATTATCTATGACACTATTATGCTGACAAACTCTCTCTCTTAAACCCTACCCGCCGCCTCTAAATAGAATCTCAAGTATTCAACATCAACTCAAATCTAAACAACAACGAATTTGTTTTCTTCAAAGGAGAGCTAAATCAATCTCAGAACTCAAGACCTTCTTTTTGTGAGTTCGATTTCTTTAATAAGATAATTAACAATTTAATTGGGTTGAGATATGATTTGGGTTACATGGTTATGTTGTGAATCATTGACCGTTATGTTATTATCTATGCTGTAAATCTATGATGTTATTATCTATGTTGTAAAGCTGTGATGTTATTATCTATATTGTAAATCTATATTAATTGTTGGCTTATGTACAATCAATTCATAATGATGCTTCATATGCTAGTTTGGTTATTTTGTTGGAACTAATTCATATGTTAAGTCATATGTATGTATGCAAGTTTGGATGTTAATTTAAATATGAATCATATACAAGTTAGTGAGAATCATATACAACCTTACATGTTTCATGACATCTATTATATGTGTAAATTGGATCTAAAATTAGGCTATGACATGTGTGAGTTAGATGCAAGTTTACACCATAATTTATGTTGTATAAATCACATATGCAAGTATATATATGTTGGAGTATGAATCGTGTAAAGTTTGTAACTATTGCCTATGCAAGGTTACACCATAGTTTATGTTGCATAAATCACATATGCAAGTATATATTTGTTGGAGTATGAATCATGTAAAGTTTGTAACTATTTCCTATGCAAGTTTACACCTTATGATTAGATCTATGACATCCATAGTTTATGCAAGTTTGTGACTTTGGCCTGTGCAAGTTTTAGATGAAAAACCTTATTCACACATGCAAGTTCACCCCTTATGTTTGGATCTAATTTTTATTCTATGCATGTTGTGATGTTTTCTCTTTATTCCATAAGTTAGACTATTCGAGTCTAACATATATTTCACGTTAAACGAGCGAACATACAACGTGCGGCAATAGGATAATATTAAAAGATTTAATATTGGGAATTGGCATAAATGCCTTAAAAAGGCATATAACTAATTTATTTTAATTTAAGACATTAATTGGAAAAATGGCATTTATGGACATAATTGAGTCAATTATGGACATAAGTATATTTGGAATTGATTGGAAATTTGAATAGGGATATTAATTCAAATTGGGGATAATTAATTATGCATAATTAATCGCCTAAGACACAAGGTTAGACTTGTTTATGGTGTAAGACTGCCCGGACCCGCCTGGCAAATTTAGCTACCACAAATGCCAGTCTAATGTGTGAGGTTTTAGGCATAAATTAAATGCGTAACAATTGTAAAGACACGAGGTTAGGCTCGTCTGTGGTGTAAGACTGCCCGGACCCGTCCGACAAATCCAGCTGCCACAAATGCCAGTCTAATGTGGGAGGTCTTTATAAGGTTACGGTCTTAATGAATTAAGAAACACTTAACCAGATAAACATGTAGTGGGACATGAGGGGGTTAAGTGGGTGCCTTGGGCGGCATGTGAATTTAGTGGGTCCCTTGGGTGGCATTTGAAATACGATTAGATGCACTTAACCAAGATTGAAACATGTAAGAAGACATGAATAAGAATGGGGTTAAGTGGGAAAAAAACTTAAAGGGGACCAAGCATAGGTGGAAAGCTTGGGTAATGCATGGGGGCCCTTTTCAAACCAGTAACCCATTAATTATCTTTGTGGGCTTGACCCAAGTCGAGGACGGGACACGCATACTGGATTTGATTGTAAGAGGACAAAACGGGTTAGCGATGGTAACCCAAGTCCAACGGGTTCATATGTGTGTGTGGGTTCGGGCTGGTAGGTAAGACGTTGTTGCATCGTGTAGATATAAGCCGTGCATTTCTGGTTGTATCGGGTTGCCACTTTAGGGAGTGATACACCCCACTGTGGGGGCAAGCACGGGTATCTACGAGTTAGGGAGCTGATAGAATGGGAGTAGTGGGTACACCTAGTGGAGATAGGGACAGACGACACCTATGGAGGTAGCTAGGGGTACACTAAACTACCATTAGTAGTATTAAGTTCTGCAAGCGGGATCAACTTTTAGAGTGACTAGTGGTGGTGCAGTATAGTAATTGTCTTATAGTTGTTTAGGTGTGCCTTTAACGTTATCTTTGTTCATCTCATTTCCTTGTTTGCTCTGTCATACCTAATTGTTCACAGTCATTTCCTTTTTTTCCAGCTTATGCCTTATCCTAGTTATTTCGATAATTATATTGTTAAAGTTATCGCACTCGCCAGACTATGTCTGACCCCCTTTTCTTTCCACCTCTTTTCTTCCTTTCCCCCACCCCCCCTCAGATTTGAAGGGAGGGAATACTACAGCCTAGTGCCGATTTCTTCTAGTTTCTTGAAGAGAGTAGATGTACCGCTTTGGACTCTTTCATCCTTATGGCTTTGCTTATGCTCAGTGAGGATTTATGCATTTATGTTATTTAAGTATTTGCTTCTTTATATACTTTGAAGTTTTTGGAAAAGACAATTGATCCTATTGTAATGGTTTTGGAGACTACTTATGTAAACTCGTTTTGAGTTAGGATGCTATAAAATAAGTTTTTAACTTCCGCTGTGTTGTTTTTATTTATTCTTGTAATTTATCTGTTCTATACAACAATAACACTTCATGGACATTGATGCATTCCCTTTGTGAGTGACATTAATGGACATGGGGTGTTACACGTGGTATCAGAGCTATGGTTACAAGAACAAATAAAAAGTTTTGAAAAGTGTTTTCAAAAGTATTATTTTCTTAGAAATTATTTTCAAAAACTTGTTTTAAAGAAGCTATTTTTAAGGAAAGTTTACTTTAAAGAGCATAATCTTCGCAAGCGATACATCTCTCTTTCGCTACCCTTGTTTTAGAACTCTTTCTTTTTCTTTTCAGCATGTCTGGAGCATCTGAGGTACCAGAGGGTGTTCATGTACCCGGTTGGTTTCGTCAATATCTCGAGGCTAGGGCCGCTACCGCGGGTCCGACCGATGTTCCTCCTCCTCCAGCTCCAGTCATTCCTCCATGTGGAGATACTTTCTCTAAGATATGTAAAGACTTTCGTTCGATGGGTGGAAAATATTTTAGTGGGACTGAAACATTCATTGAAGCTAGAAATTGGTTGAAAGAAGTGGAGGATCTGTTTGGCATTTTCGATTTGGACGATTGTAAGAAGGTCCAATTGGCTGCTTGGTTGATGAAGGACTAAGCTTCATTTTGGTGGGAAGTCACTAATGGAGAGCGTCCGGTTGATACATAGCTAGAATTCAGGTGTAGGTTTGAGGCAAAATTTCACTCACGGGCTGAAGAGAATTTGTATATGGAAAGATTTTTGGCGTTGAAGCAAGGGAATCTATCAGTGAAAGAATTCGTCAAAAAGTTCAATCAGTTGGCGAGATTTAGCTTGGACTTGGTGAATACACCCGAAAAGAAGGCCCTGAGATTTGTTAAGGGTTTGAACGAGCCACTACATGGGTTAGCTATGACCCACATCCCTATGGGGGTCACCTTTGAGAGACTAGTTGATATGGCGCTTATGCATGAAGAGGAAAAGGGCGCCAATGCTAATAAGGCACCTGAGAAGAAATGGGATCAAAGGAAACCGCAGCAGCAACAACAAAACAAGAAAGGTGGTAAAGGCAATAACGGAAAAGGAAAGAAGAAGTGCTTTAATTGTGGGACATCAGGCCATCTGAGTAAAGAATGTAGGAAAAAGAAGAAGACTGGCTGTTTCCACTGTGGAGAGGCAGGTCATCTAGTTAAGGACTGCCCAAGGAAATAGGGACAAGGGCAAAGAACTTCTGGAGGGCAGCTTCAGGCTCTCGTGGCACCGGGGCAGGCAAGGGAGCAGGTCCAGGCTCTCGTGATTCCACTGCTGTAAGAACGAGGTAGAAACATTTCCGTTGAGAGTTTAGTTTTCTGTCTGATCGTCCTGTCCGTACTTTATTCGATTCTAGCCCATCACATTCGTTTATCTCTACATCATTAGTTGAAACACTGCACCTAAATACTAGTCTTGTTGAGGATCCCATTGTAGTCTCAAATCCTATTGGTGGGTCGGCTCATTTATCCATGGTTTGTAGGGATTTGAGATTGTCTATCTTACGCGTTGGTTTTGAATGTAATGCTTTTGTGCTTGGTTTCATGGGCAATGGGTTGATTCTAGGGATGGATTGGCTAGCCAGATATGGTGCCATCCTAGATTGTGAACGAAGGGTAGTAAAATTGTTGACTCGTAGTGGAAAGACCCTTGATATTTCTTGTGACCCTAGAGGAATAGTGATGCTTAGTTATCTTGAGTCACTTGACGCATCCAATGATGACTTACATTCTGTTTGTATAGTCCATGAATATGTTGATGTCTTTGATGAGGTCAGGGATCTACCCCTAGAATGTGAGATAGAATTTCGTATTTACCTTGTAGACAATGCGAAACCAGTATCTCTGCAAGTACGCCACATGGCTCCTCGTGAGAGGAGGGAGCTCAATAAGCAAGTAGGGGAGTTGCTTGAGAAGGGGTTCATAATACATAGTATATCGGAGTGGGGTGCTCCAGTGGTTTTTTCCACGAAGGCGGATGGGTCCCTTAGACTTTGTGTGGACTATAGAGAACTTAATAAACTTACTAAGAAGAATAGGCACCCACTGCCGAGGATTGACGATATCTTCGATCAGCTAGTTGGCACCTCAGTGTTTTCGCAGTTGGACTTAGCCACTGGTTTCCATCAGTTGAGAGTGGCTGAGGATAGCATAGACAAGACTACCTTTAGGACTCCGGATGGTTTCTATGAATGGCTTGTGAGGCCCTTTGGTTTGAGAAACGCCCCCGCATACTTTGTTGTCTTGATGAGTAGGGTGTTTAGGGAGTACCTTAATAAATTCGTGGCGGTCTTTGTGGATGACATCTTGATCTTTTCTAAGAGCGAGGAAGAGCACGCCCTACATCTTAGGGAAGTATTGGAAACCCTTCGAGCGCATAACCTTAAAGCTAAATTTTCTAAATGTCACTTTTGGAGGAAGGAAGTGCAATTCTTAGGGCACGTGGTTTCCAAAGAAGGGATAGCTGTGGATCCCGCGAAGGTGGTGGCCATCCAAGATTGGAAGGTCCCTAAAAATGCTACTGATGAGAAGTTTCTTGGGGTTGGCAGGCTACTATAGGAAGTTTATCAAGGACTTCACAAGGATATCAGCCTTAATAACACGCTTGACGAAGAAGAACCTAATTTTCAAATGGGACGTAGATTGTGATGATGCGTTCCAACGTTTAAAGAGAGCTTTGACCACAGCCCCAGTCTTAGTGTTGCCAGATGGGAGTAAGCCATTTACCGTTTATACCGATGCTTGTGGGACAGGACTAGGCGCAGTCTTAATGCAAGAGGGGAGGGTAATAGCCTATGGAGGAAGGCAGTTGAGAGTGCATGATAGAAATTACCCTACATATGACCTAGAATCGTCCTCTATTGTTTTTGCGCTTAAGTCTTGGCGCCATTATCTTCTTGGCGAAAAATTCGAATTGTTCACAGACCAGAAACCGCTGAAATACTTGTTCTCCCAGAAGCACTTGAACTTAAGGCAGCAAAGGTGGATGGAATTCTTAGTGTCCTACGATTTCGAGATAACATATACCCCTGGCAAGGGTAACGTGGTGGCAGACGCTTTAAGTAGAAAAAGGTTGTCCTTGAGTCCGTTGTTTGTTGAGCGCCGAAGCTTAGAGTTCATCTATATGTTTGACTTTAGACCTTCCATTAACTTTGTACCCGGTTTACTAGCATCCTTAGAGGTCAGACCTATGCTTTTGGGACAGATTGGTGAGGCACAGCGAGATGACCCACAATTGGTTGAGTTGGTAGAGAAGCTCATAAGGGGGAGTCAACAAGCCATCTTAGTAGGTGTACCATAGATGATAAGGGTTGGTTACGTAGGGACGGTAGACTTTGTGTATACCACGATACGAGAACTTGAGGAAGACCATCCTTGATGATGCACATCGTTCGAAGATGACCATTCATCCCGGCGGGGACAAGATGTACATGGACATGAGACGAGTTTACTTTTGGGCCGGTATGAAGAAGGATGTGGCCGAATTTGTCGCAAGATTCCTGGTGTGCCAACAAGTAAAAGCAGAGCAAAAGAAGCCCGGTGGATTGCTTCACCCATCGGAGATGCCACAATGGAAGTGGGAGAGCGTCTCGATGGACTTCGTTGATGGGTTACCGAGATCGAGGAAGGGTAATATGGGGATTTGGGTCGTGGTAGACAGACTTACTTAGAGCACCCATTTCAGACCCGTGAAGAGTAAGAGGACTGCTCCATGGTTAGCGTCTGTATACATTCGAGAGATAGTTCGTTTGCACGGTGTTCCTTCTAGCATAGTGAGCGATCGCGATCCTATCTTTACTAGCGAGTTTTGGAAGAGCTTGCAAGAGGCGGTAGGGACTCAGTTATGTTTGAGCATCGCATATCATCCTCATACGGACGGCCAGACCGCGAGGGTAAATCGTATTCTAGAGGACCTTTTGAGGCTATGTGTTTTAGACTTCGGAGGTACATGGGAGGAGCATCTTCCTTTGGTGGAGTTCGCATATAATAATAGCTTTCAGTCTAGCATTGGCATGGCACCTTTCGAGGCTCTATATGGAAGGCCTTGTCGTTCACCTACATGTTGGTGGGAATCTACGGATAAGATCTTACTTGGGCCCAATATGATTAGAGAGACTTCAGAAACAATCGATTTGATTCGAAGGAGGATGAAGACGGCGTAGGATAGGCAGAAATCGTATGCGGACAAGAGGAGGACAGATCTTGAATTTGATATTGGGGACATGGTCTTTATCAAGGTGTCTCCCACTACAACAGATTCACCTTTTAATAGCACGTGAAAAATGCTATAATAGGCTAACATAGCATTAGTGACGACGCTATATATCAACATGTTATAATAGGTCAGTTATATCTCATAGCTCTAATCTAAATGCTATCGTATCAAACATTTTATAACGCACGTTCACCACCATGAAATGTTTTACATAACGTTCAGACCGTGTCATTTTATTTGCTTACTAAAATTCATATTATTTTTCTATAGCATTATTGATATTTTCATAGCGCACATTCATTGATATGAAAAATGTTTTCCAATGTGATTTAGAAAAAAAATTCTGCTATTATTAATATTCCCATTGATATATAGCATTCAGACCTTGCCATGTTAAACATTCGCTTATTTTTTATAGCTTTATCGCAATTTTCATAGCTCATATTCAGTGATATGAAAAGTTTTCCACACGGTTTAAATTTTATATAGCATTTCACGTTTTGTTTCCATAAGTGGAATTTTCCGCTATAAACATTTATAGTATATATAGCTTTATCAGTGTTTTCGTAGCACACATTCAATGATATGAAAAGGTTCCCACACTACTTAAATTTTTACATAGCATTTCACTTTTGTTCCCATAAGTGCAATTTTCCGCTACAAATATCTTTAATATATAACATATATTTCAGTTGTGATCTCTATGTAGCAAATCTAATCTGTACACAGTTCAAACAATTAAGCACCAAATTCATAAGTCAAAACAGTCAATAGCAAAAAATTAATACCAAAAACATATTTGATTTCAATTACAAAGTTATAGATAATAAATCTATTAGTAAATATAGAAATAAGTCAATATACATATTGTTTAAACATCATTATAAAATAAGATTACATGAAAATCACGTAGTCTTCATCTTGTTAGCTCGTCCGACTTCTAGAACCTGCAATTCACAAGCACAAGTTACAGTCTTATAACAAAGCAAAATGCAAGAAACACAAGCAAAATGCAAAAAATACAATATAAATGCATATCACAATTTTATTTAAAACTGTTACATTTTATTAGTTTTTTATTTGTTCTTGTCTCTTTTTGTTTTTATAGTTTTTTGTTTCACTGCAATGACTAAAAACTATTTTGTTAAGAGCTTACACCATTAAACTACGGCTATAATTTGGATTTGGAAACACTATTATAATTATATTGCATCAATAAATCTGACTCTATGAACAAACTTGCGCAACAGGCATCATAATTATATGCAATCTAAAGTAGCAGAAACACAAGTAGCCAAACTACGCATACTGCAACCAAAATACAACAGCACATCTAACATCCGAACCCAAATACATCATCATCATCAATTCCCATCTGCATCCCATATTCACTTTCTCAGACCAAATTACTCTATACTTGGCTTGTAAGTTATTTTAATTTGATGTTATGATAGGATCAGTCAGTGTCTATGTGCAAGCATCTGCCCATTTATGTGTACTGTGCAAAAATAACCAAAATACATTAGCACCTATAATAATTTTAACATCTGTGGTTCAATGGTTCCATGCATCTAAGGTCTCCACATATATTTGTCAGTATCAACGTTTAAATGATCATTTGCAACAAATTGTCAAATCATTCCACCATAACAATCACTTCCCAACCGATATCAGTTCACCAAATCAACCTCAAAAACAAACATGAACCAACCTAACTCCTTCCCTGATTTTCATCCCCCATTTTTTTAGTGAACAGCAAACGGTTACCTGTTCATTCACTATTATCCAGTATCAAACCATTCAAGGATCGAGTATGTGAACAAATCACTATTAGGGTAAAAACCTGTAGTGAATGCAATTTGTGATATAATAACCCAAACTTAAAGTCACACGCGTATAGACAACTTTTCAAATATAATTGACTTCGAACTCTTTCTGATAAAAAGCATTTTCTGTTGTAATTTGAAACAAATGGAAGTATATAGTATTGACAGGTTTGACGCATGTGTTCGCTTACCTTCAAAATCTTATGCATATTGAGCATTCTCATGGTGTAACAAAATAATTAAAAAAAAATATAATAATCACAGAACATTCTCAAAGAAGTAAATTAGTGCTAAATGGTATTGGGTGCTTACCTTCGCGAGAATGAAGTCCCAGAATTCCATTCAATTGTTCTCGGCGCAGTCGTGAAAGCCGCTTGAATAAGCGTACAATATGTGAATATATATCAATAAGCAAGTGAAAAAACAACATTAGTGCAATAAAATTTTAGGCTTTGTTTGCTAATCCAGGTTAGTAGGACAACAACACATTATACATATGCAAAAACTGGCATTGTTTACTCCAAATGCACCTGTCTCAAAGTAGACAATATGCCAAAACAAGTGTTGTTTGATCTAAACTGATATTATTTACTTAATATGAAATGGATTTTTTTAATCTTCTTTTGGAGGATATTAGCAAAAAATAATATGAAATGTTTTTGGCGCTAGGCTTAAAAATTAACTTTGCCACCCTTATTCATGTTATTGCAGTTCAATGGCTAGCTAAGGTAGGTCATGCATACATGGACATTTCAGCATCAAAGTTGCATGTCCATTAAAAATTATCCTTTTTGGTTATTAGTTGACCAACATTTTTAAATATTAAAATATTGACCTACGTTCTTTTATATGCAGATACATGAAAGGTTGATTTCTAGAAATTATTTTAATAGTCTTTTGCGATTAAACATCATAAAAGCCGTTGTATTCAAGAAGGAAATGATAGAAAAAAATGCAATAACAAAATTGTGTACAACAAAACACTTACAAATGAATTTGTTTTAGTCAAACATGTCAAAAAAAAAAGTGTCAAAAAATTAATTCGTTCATAGTAAATCTATAAACTGAAGAATGAAATATGTTCAGATAGTTTGCTAGCAAATCTACAAACTGAAGAACGAAATATGATCATATAGTTTGCTAGAAAATCTACAAATTGAAGAACGAATGTGTTGATTTGCAGAATTTTGGATTCCATATTAATTGTGCATATGGTAATGTTGAGAGTTGAGACCAGGCCTACAAGGAGATCTTTCTGATAATTATCCTAAAGGGGTACCATATGTAGCTGGGAAGCATAAAGTAGCTGCACGTGCCAAGCACTATGTAGGTGATGGAGGTACCTTCCATGGAATTAATGAAAACAACACAATTATCAGTTGTCATGGACTTCTTAGCATACATATACCATCTTACTACGGACTTCTTAGCATACATGCCACCTTACTACAATTCTATAATCAAGGGTGTATCTACTATTATGGTTTCATACTCGAGTTGGAATGGAGTGAAAATGCATGCTAACCATCAGCTGATAACCGGTTTTCTTAAGGACACTCAAAAATTCAGGGGCGTTGTGATATCGGATTGGCAAGGCATTGACAGAATCACTTACCCTGCGGGTATGAAGTACACATACTCAGTTCAAGCTGGAGGTAATGCTGGCATTGATATGATTATGATCCCAAGTGAGTACAAACGGTTTTTTAATAAATCTTAAACTACTAATCAAGAAGGTCATCCCCATAAGTAGAATTAATGATGCAGTCAGAAGAATATTAAGGGTTAAGTTCACAATGGGCCTTTTTGAAAAATCCATGTCTGACAATGGTTTCGCTAATCAGTTGGGAAAGAAGGAACATAGAGAACTGGCACGAGAAGCAGTGAGGAAATCACTTGTGCTACTGAAAAAAGGGAAAAAGCAATGTACCTTTGCTCCCTCTTCCAAAGAAGGGAAACAAAATTCTAGTAGCAGGAAGGCATGCTCATAACATAGGCCATCGATCCCTCAACCAAAGTGGTCTACTCCAAAAACCCTAGCCTCAAACTAATCAAAAAGGGAAATTTGGCAATTTCTCATACTCCATCATCGTAGTTGGAGAGCCTCTGTATTCCGAAACCCAAGGAGACAACATGAATCTCACATTACCTGCTGCAGGTCCAACCATAATAGAAAATGTTTGCACATCCGTTAAATGCGTTGTGATTATAATATATGGAAGGCCATTGGTGATCGAGAAATATGTTCCGAAAATGGACGCTTTGGTGGCAGCATGGTTGCCAGGAACAGAAGGGAAAGGAGTAATAGATGTTCTATTTGGGGATTATGGATTCAGTGGAAAACTTCCGAGAACTTGATTCAGGACCATGGATCATTTGCCAACGAACGTTGGTGATAGGCATTATGATTCGCTGTTTCCATTTGGGTTGAGTACTATGGGTAGGTTTTGATTGTTTTTGTGCTGATGAATGAGTAAAGGAGGAAGACGTTTATATTTTGACAGTGTTAGAATTGCATTTTAGGAGATTCACTTTAAAAAAAAAACTTGATACAGGCTCTGTTGGAAACCTGCTCTAAAAGTAACCTCTGTTGAAAACTATAAAAAGTCTGATTTCAAATCAAACTGCGCACACTCCAACTTTGCCAACTATAAAACAAGATCTATTTTGTAATAAATTTCTCATCATGTCTCTCATAATAAAGAGCCTATATAATTTGTCTGACAGAACACCCATCATCCTAAAAATGTATTATAAATTAAAAGCAAGGGATAAATTACTGAAATTTATATTGAAACAGGTAAATTTATCCTACTCAATAACACATTGCCGAAAACAGACGTATGTATGCAAGGCTTACAACAACAGGGAACTTGAGAAAGTACATTGATAACATATCATTACTTGGAATTTTCCTCAACAAATGCAATACTTACAGGGATGTGCTAATTCTAATGGAAAATAAGCCAGTTTTTTATGTTAACATCATTGGTCTATATGCATTACCATTAGGGGAAAATAAGCCATTTTTTTCTAATGGAACATGTAATTCCCTTATTTAAGTGAGCCAAAAATAGCAAATAATCTATTCATAAAGTAATTGAACATTAGTATATAACAAAGTCTGAGGTAAAACATTCATACTTGTTCATGAAGAGAATCAACCAGATCACAAGTCAACTGAAATACCAAAGCCAAATATCAGTGAGAAGTATTGTTATGCTAAGGTCATGAAATTGCACAGGAGTTTTACATCGAGCTTCTTCAGACTGCATATCAGAAACCAACATTCAATGCTATATTTGAAGTTAGCATTATAATTAAGAACACCAGGTAATACTTAATAGCATCTTGTTACAAGCTTTAAAGGTTCACCAATACAAAACAACACTAATAAAAATGCTGGCTATAACTATGAAGTGCACAATCCTCGCTCTGATCAATAACCAAAATATACCCAAAAATATGATTTTGGCAGTCTGAAAAAACTCTAAACCGTATGTTTGTGCGCATATACGCACACACTGATTTTGTGCAAAACTGTCCTACATGAACTTTAACTATGTAACAATAGAATCATGTACCCTCGAATGCTAGGAGGCGATCAACCTGATAACACAAATTTAGAGCCGAAGCTGATATCATATATCATAATAAAACAAATGTGACAGTTGTTCATTACAACTACAAGTGAGAGAAACATGGTCGATCAGAGCCACATAATTCCAGCCACCTTGGATCAATACAGGAAGATGCTAATGTGAAACTACTAAAAATTGGGTTTCAACCACCAATTCTTGTTATATAATTGATTTAAAGATCTTAGACTATTTATCTGGTTTAGAAGTTTGGTAACTAGTACGAATACTGGAATCAAAATTATTAAACACTGGGTAAAAAGTAAACACGTTCAAGTCCTGTAAATGGAAAATTATTTAATGATTAAACAATTGTTAGTTCAGTTCAAATAATGGCTAATCCTATATTTCAGTTACTTCAACATCATTTTTACAACTAATTTTAAAAAAGGAAATAGAAGATGAATAGTTATGGAACTTATTTCATATTTGAAATCCATCACCTTCTGATGATGACAGGTCCTGGAACCTTTTAGACATAGCAAGGCCACTTTTAACAAGACATCTCTTAGCTCTGTGTCCACAACTTCATCACTGGTAGTCCACAACAAGACATCTTTTTCCCTTTTTCATTTCCATGCTATGTTCATTATTACATGCAACAAAAGTTTTTTTCCTTCTGAAAATTACATGCAACAAAAGTTATCCATGCTTAAATGTTTGTTATTATTCAAGATTGCATATACACTTTTTGCATTTTTTGTGCAAGTTGGAAACAAATAATATAGATACGACCCCAAAAACTAAATATTTAAAAACATGCCAAATAATCGTATGTTATAAAGAATGATCTTTTAACTATTATTAAAAAAAATTAATACTACAAAGACACAATAATTTTTGACATGCTCTTAAAATACTGGCAACAAACTGTAGTGTACTACGGGATGCATAGTATCTCTATCAGATTCAGTGGTATTCCAACCAATTTGCCTGACTCATACCAAGATATGCTCCAAAGTTGCCAGGAATTCAAGGCAGTATTGAAAGATGACACTGGTTTATGCAACATACACAGCAGAGATTAAGAGAAAGCCCCCTACTCCCACACCAAGATGTTTGAAAGCCCAAAGAATAGCAGCAGTTATTGCACCATCATGTCCAAGAGCTCATGCGAACAAACGCCACAACGACGACAATGATGACACTTGGACAGATGGTTCCAGAAGACTCGATTTTGGGGATCGGAAAGTCGACAGCGGGAGAGTCACCAGGCAAAGGCTATGAGTCTCGTAATAGAGCATAAAAGGAATAATAGTTGTTTAATGTACATGATAGGTAAGAAAGAAAAAGAATAGTTGTATTTTGTTCATCAATTTTTTTCCGTATTATCATTCCAACTGTAGTTGTAGACACTATTATTCATTAGATGGTTGCAGTCATGCCTGCCCACCCAATTGTATTTTGGGCCCTCTCTTTTGGATTTTTGCTTCATTGTTGTAGTTGTTAGATAAAAAGGATAGAATGGGATAAATGGACTGAACAGAAGTTCTGGAGATCAACGGGATTTCATTGTAACTTTTTGTGAAAAAAAGAGAGTTTAAATTATAACCAATAGAGAACTTGAGATTAATTTGAAATATCATACAACTGTTAATTACTGAAATTTGATATAAATTAATTTATACTTAATTAACTAAGTTGATTAGCTAAGTCAAAAAGATGCAAGTTCTGACATTTAGAGGCACTTACCATTCTAGAGATGATCTTTTGCGAAGGATACCAGTTATCACTAATTTGAAATATCAGTTTTTTTTAATTAAGATTGAAAAATTAAAATTTCGAACCTAATTAAAAAACGACTTAAATTCTATCTAAGACTGAGTTTAAACTCTCAGTTAACTCATTATTTTAACAAAGTTTGAACCTGGTTTAAACACAACGATTAAATGAGTTTATAACTTGGTTAATAGGCTCCAAACAAACCAAGATACATGAAATTTGTTGAATTACATTGTACATTACATCAAGTGTACAGAGTATTTGGTAATAGAATTTCAGGTTGAGAGGCACAACAAATTGCTCAACTTCAGTTTGCGTAGTTAATCTGTGAAGCTTGGCTTATATCTGGACATGACATCAACAAATTATCGTGGAAACAGCAAGAACTAACAAGTAGGATGATACCATGACCCAAACAAGTCAAAAATTTTAAAATAACAAAATTCCAAATCCAATCTAATTAGTGTGTGATCTTGAAATATTCAATATATTTACTCTCTTGTGACGTAGAAAATGCCGCAAGCTTGATGTATATGAAATGATTTTAACAAGAGAACTTCTACTCACACATTAACGTCTTCAAAGGAAAAAACAACAAAAAACCAACAAATATGGTTATGATCTACTATCCATCATTTGTGATCTCTTGCTACTTAATATTAGCATTAACTATGCATATTTATCAGTGCCTCATTGCAATGAATTTGAAGAAAACATTCTTTTAACAGGTTTATTTGTGGTGCAAAGTTTAAAGCACAATATTTAACTATATTCACAACACAAAATTCAGCTAAGAAAACTCATACTGGGTCACATGATAAAATCATATTTAAAAAGAAATGAAAAATAAAGTTGACGGGAATTATCGGCAAGCGGTTGGCATACAAAAGATTCAACCAACCACTAAAAGTCAGAGTCAAGTACTATTCCCTTATTATTAAGTTAATTATCATGCATTATGCTTACAGCTAAGGAAATCACAATTACCTTAAAAAATGAAAATATTTAATACAAGCTCTATATATTTCTAATGCCTTGATGCTACTCTATGTCTATAGACATTTACTGTGGTTCATAGTGAAAGAAATTACATATCAACTGATAGAATAAGAAAACACATTAAACAACAAAGTCAATAGCGCACACACCATAAAATTTGCTAAGCTTGATTCCATGTTTATAATTCATAAACAACTATCATCTTAGAAGAATATCACATCAATTTCAAGGAAAAAAACATCATTTACAGTTGGAATAGCTACGGAAATCACATGAAGAAGCTAATGAAAGATGTTGGAACTCACAGGAGCAGGACTAGATGGGGATATGGTAACTCAGATTAATCTAAAGTTAACAGTTCTATAATATTTAAGAGCTTAAACATGAGTTATCATATTTATGAGCACTTTTTTAAACAGTTTCATCATAGAACTGATCATAAACATGAGTTATCATATTTAAGAGCACTTTTTTAACAGTTCTATCATAGAACTGATCACAAACATGAGTTATCATATTTAAGAGCACTTTTATTTAACTCCTGCGGCTTGGCAATATTCTCCATGATATTACTTTCCACAACAAATTGTTTATCATTCCACTTTTATAGACTATTAAGAAAGCTTGAACTATCAATTTAAGCAATTTTCTAATAGGAAAGTGTGAGGTTTGTTACTAAGTTCAAGAAAACAAATCGTAGCATTAGAAATTATAGTATTTATCCATAATTGGTATATCAACCAAATGAGGCAATATGTAAATACAAACAAGAGATCAGTAAAAAAATATTGATCCATTTCATCGTCATCATTCTCCTTCTTGGGACTAAAAGTTAGTACGTGTGTGTAGGTGTTTTTAAGTTTATAAAAAATAATTATGGTGTACTAATAAGGAAACTGCTAGCTTACAATCACATATGAAACTCTATGAAGTTTATTTCATACCCAAAAAAAACTAATAATGAAATTTTTTTTGCGTACCTTATTTGGTTTCATATCAAAGAAAGGACAAATATCTTTGATTCAACTGATTTAGGTCCATATCATTGTTCATGTATGTAGTGCCTGCATTTACATAATAGATGTATTGATATTGCAATATCAAGAATAACAAGGTATGTAAAGACATGACTGAACTTGAAGCTATTTTATCCTTCTTGATTCCCACAAGGTAATGATTTTCCATTTCACATTTACTTAGTTTTATGGATTGCAGAAAAGTAGCATAATACATAGCCAAATGCAACAATATTAAAAGGAAGTTTAAGGGTATAACCAACAATGAACTAAGATTTAAAATGAGCATAGCCAAACAACACAAAAAATAGATACTTGTATGTGTAAATTAGGAAGGCATATTAACAATTTATTATTCAAAGAAAAAAACATGATTTTTTTTATAAAAAAATTGACGGTTTATTCGTCAGCATAACAAAGGATTATGTTGAAAGGTCAATTCTATAATTGTGTCATCGTGGTCATTCATTGTTGTTAGCCATTGATATATTAAACTAAAAGGCATTGAAGCATGAATGCTGAAACCAGGCTGAAGTGGCTTTGAATAAATCAAAAGGAAATGAAAACTAAAGAGGACTGATTGCTAAAGACAATTTGTAAGGCAATGATGCCTGAAGCTTGACTTAAGTGGAACTAAGGTAGGATCGAGACAACAAAATGAAACAAGGGCTGAAGTAATATCCTAAGGCATAAGAGGAATAAACTGAAGTAACATTTGGTGATAAGGCTAAACCTTTGAGGCTTAAAGCCAATAATACTAAAGCAGCAAAAAAAGATAGGAAAGTTGAGTGCATGAATGCTTAAAAATTCATGCTTTAGTTTGCTGTGCTTTAGTTTGCCGTGTAAATGCAAATTGGATAAATTCATGTCTCTAACCATGAAACCTAATTATATCTGGTAAGAATATAGTTGATTTCTTCCAAATTGTTCTTATCAAATGACTGAAAACCGGGAAATAACAGCCATGACCAGTAAATTTCTTAAATGCATATTTCAACAAGTAAATTTCTCTAATCAAATAAGCCAAATTTTTATAATAACCCACAAAAACTTGCAACGCATGACCAATCTCAAAGTTCAAAAACCATAGATCCAATAACATGGCATTAACAACAAATCCCAAAGAAGAAGAAAAAAAGGCTGCAAGAGTATATACTTAGGCATAAAATTAAATAATATGCAACTGTTGTTTGAGGATTAATATATTAAATATTAATAGCATGAAAACAATATCAAAATTACCCAACAATTCCTGGAATTCAATCATTGGCGTTAGAGTGAAATGACGCGGTCGTTGCCAATGGAGTGAATCGAGGCAGTTGCTTATCGAGTGAACTGGCCGATCAATGTTATTGCAGGCTGCTGGTGTGAGCGAAGGTGGAATCGACTATGGTTGCTGGTAAATTGAATAGACGTGATGTGGTGATGGCTTCTAACGGCTGCTATAACGAAAAGAACCAATGCGGTGATGGATAACCGATTGGAGAAGGGAATCGATGTGAGAGGTAAAACAATAAAGGAAAAGTGAAAGGGGGAAAATGGAAGAAAAGGGAGGGAGATTTCACTTTTCACGGCCATTTTTTTTTACTCAGCAAAAACATGCCGCCTTATTTTTCGCCTCCTGCTCCCGTGAAGAGCTGTTAAAATATAGCGGACTTACGTTTTCATAGCTCAACTCATAGTGAATTTTTTTCAAGTAAATCATTTTATATAGCACTCTCGTTACAAGGCTATAATATAATGCTATGTAAATCAATTTTTCTTGTAGTGTCCATTACAGAATGTTGTTCGCTTTGGGTCCGTTGGGAAGTTAGCATCAAGGTTCGTAGGGCCGTTTCCTATTAAGGAGAGGATTGGACAAATGGCGTATAGAGTGGAGTTGCCCGAGAGACTTAGTGGTGTACACGACTTATTCCATGTATCACATTTGAGGAAGTGCTTGCACGAGACTGCGGAAGTGGTAGACCCGAGCTTGCTTAGAGAGGTGGAGATAGAGCATGACGCTACGATTCGACGAGCTCCTACGTGCATTCTTGGGTTGGAGATTAAGAAGTTAAGGAATCGAGAGGTCAAGCTAGCCAAAGTTTAATGGGGAGATGATGAGAGCAACGCTACTTGGGAGACAGAAGAGAAGATGCGTTCATTATACCCTTTTCTTTTAGAGGGTATGTCTTTTAATTTCTCCTTATCGCTTAGCTTGTACTTATTCTATCTTTAGTATGTCCTCTCGCTAGTATCTTTGACCTTTAGATAGGGTAGCCCTATGGTTGAAACATGTGTTTGAGACATGTTATGTATGGTGGATGCATGTGGATGTAAGTGTTTGCTAGTGGTTGCTCGTGGATGCATATACACACACTTTAGGCACTAGATCGGCTCAGTCACTTTCATATTGCATACTGCATATAAATGGATGTATTTAGTAAACCGAATGTACATTGAATGTGTGTAACATATGGATGTTGCATTTGAATGAATGGTTGTGCACACATGTAGTAATGATATGTATAGGGTTCCTTGCATACATGATGGATACATGGCACTATCATTATTTGCATTAAGGAGGTCGACTGAATCAGTAGACCGCTTGATTTTGCATTAGTATACGAACATATACACACACTATGAATATGTACATGAAAAATCATTAGATATTTTTAAGGACCATGGTTGCTAGTGGTTGATGGTTGAGTAGATGGATGATTGGATGGTAGGATACGTTCTTCTAGACTTAGAGATTTCGAGGACGAAATCCTTTAAGTAGGGGAGAATGTAACACCCCGAATTTTTGAATAATTGGATTAACTAAAGTTAAGAACACTTAATTTTTAAAAGAGGAATGAAGAGAAATGGGTTGCACCATTGCATTAGTCTCGGAATTCTGCATGGAATAGAATCCAAGTTTTAGAAAAACGGAGTCCGGACGAAGGAGATATGGCCCTCGAAAGATAAATATATGGCCCTCGAAAGATAAATATATATATATATATATATATATATATATATTGAGCGGGCCGACCAGGGAGGTCGACCTCCCATGGGGGGAGGTCGACCATAGTGTCGACCTGGGTACTCCCAATTCGACGTGGGGGTCGACCTCCCCCTTGGGGGGTCCAACCTGGTTCGGCCAGGTTGCTGGATGGTGCGATTTTGGGCCTGGGACGATTTTTGATGGTCCATATCAGTTCTAGGGTTAATCCCAAGGCCTAAATAACTTCCTACACCTATATATACACCCTAAGATCTAACCCTAATTCATAAGTATTATATATGACACCATTATGCTAACAAACTCTCTCTCTTAAACCCTATCCGCCGCCTCTAAATCGAATCTCAAGTATTCAACATCAACTCAAATCTAAACAACAACGAATTTGTCTTCTTCAAAGGAGAGCTAAATCAATTTCAGAACTCAGAATTCAGAACTCAAGACCTTTTTGTGAGTTCGATTTCTTTAATAAGATAATTAACAATTTAATTGGGTTGAGATATGATTTGGGTTATATGGTTATGTTGTGAATCATTGACCGTTATGTTATTATCTATGATGTAAATCTATGATGTTATTATCTATGTTGTAAAGCTGTGATGTTATTATCTATGTTGTAAATCTATATTAATTGTTGGCTTATGTACAATCAATTCATAATAATGCTTCATATGCTAGTTTGGTTATGTTGTTGGAACTAATTCATATATTAAGTCATATGTATGTATGCAAGTTTGGATGTTAATTTAAATATATACAAGTTAGTGAGAATCATATACAACCTTACATGTTTCATGACATCTATTTTATGTGTAAATTGGATCTAAAATTAGGCTATGACATGTGTGAGTTAGATGCAAGTTTACACCATAGTTTATGTTGCATAAATCACATATGCAAGTATATATATGTTGGAGTATGAATCATGTAAAGTTTGTGACTATTGCCTACGCAAGTTTGCACCATAGTTTATGTTGCATAAATCACATATGCAAGTATATATATATATATATTGGAGTATGAATCATGTAAAGTTTGTAACTATTGCCTATGCAAGTTTACACCTTATGATTAGATCTATGACATCCATAGTTTATGCAAGTTTGTGACTTTGGCCTATGCAAGTTTTATATGAAAAACCTTATTCACACATGCAAGTTCACCCCTTATGTTTAGATCTAGTTTTTATTCTATGCATGTTGTGATGTTTTCTCTTTATTCCATAAGTTAGACTATTCAAGTCTAACGTATATTTCACGTTAAACAAGGGAACGTACAGCGTAAGGCAATGGGATAATATTAAAAGATTTAATATTGGGTATTGGCATAAATGCCTTAAAAAGGCATATAATTAATTTATTTTAATTTAAGACATTAATTGGAAAAATGGCATTTATGGATATAATTGAGTCAGTTATGGACATAAGTATATTTGGAATTGATTGGCAATTTGAATAGGGGCATTAATTCAAATTGGGGATAATTAATTATGTGTAATTAATCGCCTAAGACACGAGGTTAGACTCGTTTGTGGTGTAAGACAACCCTGACCCGCCCGGCAAATCCAACTGTCACAAATGCCAGTATAATGTGGGAGGTCTTAGGCATAAATTAAATGCGTAACAATTGTAAAGACATGAGGTTAGGCTCATTTGTGGTGTAAGACTGCCCGAACCCACCCGACAAATCTAGCTGCCACAAATGCCAGTCTAACGTGGGAGGTCTTTATAAGGTTACGGTTTTAATGAATTAAGAAACACTTAACCAGATAAACATGTAGTGGAACATGAGGGGGTTAAGTGGGTGCCTTGGGTGGCATGTGGAATTTAGTCGATGCCTTGGGTGGCATTTGAAATACGATTAGATGCACTTAACCAAGATTGAAACATGTAAGAAGACATGAATAAGAATGGGGTTAAGTGGGGAAAAACCTTAAAGGGGACCAAGCATAGGTGGAAAGCTTGGGTCATGCATGAGGGCCCTTTTCAAACCAGTAACCCATTAAGTATCTTTGTGGGCCCGACCCAAGTCGAGGACGGGACACGCGTACTGGATTTGATTGTAAGAGGTCAAAACGGGTTAGCGGTGGCACCGCAAGTCCAACGGGTTCATATGCATGTGTGGGCCTGGGCTGGTAGGTAAGACGTTGTTGCATCGTGTAGATATAAGCCGTGCATTTTTGGTTGTATCGGGTTGCCACTTTGGGGATTGATACACCCCACTGTGGGACCAGCACGGGTATCTATGAGTTAGGAGCCGATCGAATGGGGGTAGTGGGTACACCTAGTGGAGATAGGGGCATACGACACCTATGGAGGTAGCTAGGGGTACACTAAACTGCCAGTAGTAGTATTAAGTTCTGTAGGCGGGATCAACTTTTAGAGTGACTAGTGGTGGTGCAGTATAGTAATTATCTTATAGTGGTTTAGGTGCGCCTTTAACGTTATCTTTGTTCATCTCATTTCCTTGTTTGCTCTGTCATACCCAATTGTTCACCGTCATTTCCTTATTTTCCAGCGTATGCCTTATCCTAGTTATTTCGATAATTATATTGTTAAAGTTATCGCACTCGCCAGACTATGTCTGACCCCCTTTTCTTTCCACCTCTTTTCTTCCTCCACCCCCTCCGGTTTGCAAGGAGGGAATACTATAGCCTAGTGCTGATTTCTCCCAGTTGCTTGAAGAGAGTAGATGTACCGCTTTGGACTCTTTCATCCTTATGGCTTTGCTTATGCTCAGTGGGGATTTATGCATTTATGTTATTTAAGTATTTGCTTCTTTATGTACTTTGAAGTTTTTGGAAAAGACTATTGATCCTGTTGTAATGGTTTTGGAGACTACTTATGTAAACTCGTTTTGAGTTATGATGCTATAAAATAAGTTTTTAACTTCAGCTGTGTTGTTTTTATTTATTCTTGTAATTTATCTGTTCTATACAACAATAACACTTCATGGACATTGATGCATTGCCTTTGTGAGTGACATTAATGGACATGGGGTGTTACAGCTGGAGTTCAGAAGTTTTCTGGGCTCATCATTCTCTTTAATGAGTCATTGCGCTTGCTCATTTTCTTCTCGTAGCCTTTCATTCTCCTGGATCAAGGCTGCATCATTTTCCCGAAGATGATGCACTTTCTCGTTTTCTTTTACCATCCGTTTGTTCTCCTCGGACTCGGATCTGTTGTCCTGTTCATGCGCGGTGTTTCGGGAGGAGACTGAGGCCAACATGTCTTTGAACGATTTTCGGGCCTCCATATTGAAGCACTTTCTTACCCAGTTCGGCCTCCTGATTCTTGAGGCTCTCCTGCTCAAGATTGAGCTCAAGCTGTAAGCCCTGGTTCTCCCCGTTCTTTTTAGGATCACCTCTGAGAGCCTCCTCACGTACTTGTGCATCTCCTAATACTAATAATAACATCATAAACTTTGCTGCACATGTCATAATCCATGTCCAGCGGGAATTGATGTATGTTCAGCAACCACGCCAGCTCATCGAAGTAGAAGCCAGGGAACAACTTCTTAAGTATCTCTTCCTTTTCTTCATCGCTGAGCTATGGGATTGCCGAAATATCAGGCATTACTTCTCTCCGCTTTTCTATGACTTTCTTCTTGTGTCCAACCCTTCTGGGCACTGTCTCTTTACTTACAGAATCCATCACTGCCGTTGTCGGTGGAACATAAGGGGGCATCGTTGATGCCAGCTGCTTCGAACTCACAATTTCTAACCTTTTATCTATCCCGGCCGGCGGAACAACGGGTGGTGAAGATTCCTAGTGCCGAGGATGGTCTCTATAACGCCGGTCATTGATGCTGTCGTAAGAACGAGGGGACTGCGAATACAAATCTGCACTCCTTTTGAAACTTCTTACATTCCTGCTCTTCGGTGGTCTACGGCTCCCAGACCCTCAACCTAGATCTTTATTATTGTCTCTAACCATTACACGTGCACGGGGGGATTCATATTTAGAACCAAACATTCCACGCACACAAAAAGAAGTGTTATGAGTGTGTGTCCTAATTGTTC
This sequence comes from Allium sativum, assembly GCA_030737875.1. NCBI lineage: Eukaryota > Viridiplantae > Streptophyta > Magnoliopsida > Asparagales > Amaryllidaceae > Allium > Allium sativum. The sequence continues at coordinate 267,777,955 of CM060909.1, read as the reverse complement.
CCTCAATAGACTAGATTTCAGTCCGCTTGAAGGGGTAATTTTGCAACGCTTAGCGTAAGGCTCGCAACGTTAGTGTTGCTCATCCAAGAGAGTGTAAACTCAATCAAAACCTTATCCAACTCTTTGAATTGCCCTTTCGTCTCCAGCGACGCAGTGGTATCAGAGGTTGTGACTGAAGAAACTGGTTTAGATGATCCCCCAACCTTTCCTCCTCTACTGGAGATGGAACAGGGGTAACTGACAAACAATCTCCTACAGTCTCAGTCTCCTCATCACCTCCATCGTGAACATCAAAATTCCTTTGAGCCCCTGCGAACTCTCCTTCGATAGGGGGATGTTGTGGGAGGCATGGTAGAGGGAATTTCCTCCTGCGGACCCAGAGAAGAATGTCCTCCTTTGGCTTCCGCTTCAACTTCTTCCTCATTGTCATTTGGACGACCAGTCGAATAACCCTCCAAAAGAAAACCAAACAAGTAAAGGAGGCGATCTATAAACAACGGCTATGTGTTGCATAACCCGGTTCCCTTAGCGCTGCAAGGTGCTTGAAGTATACATCTTCGCTCGGTATATGGGGAATACCTGTTACTCTATAATTTTAAATTAGTCTAGAGCTAAGTACTTGATTAACTTAAATCATGGTCCAAATATGGAATATTCACGCCTAGCAAGCCATCTTCTCACGAAGTGGAGGGGGGAACTGAATGTAGAACCAATCATGATTGAAGTACCTTGTTCTATACCCCCAAGACGAAGCGAGCATTGGCTTAGGCCTCCAGGTAAACAAGTGAAGGCGCTGTGGTGGATCTCTTCTTCATGGTGAACAAAAATCGAATGTCTTCTCCGGTTGGTTCCACACCCAAGTTTTTGATGAATAGGATATAATTAGCAAGCAAGAAAGCATGCACATTCAAATGAAACTGCGCCGGCGCCAACCAAAGGAGGCGCATCATATCTTGGATAAACGCGCAAAATGGAGGCATGCATCCGATAGTGTACATTTGCCTATTCCTGGTAGTGTACTCTTCTGGAGGAGCGTGCGCTCCATCCTCCCTTCCAAGGAAAGGCATGGTATCCCGTGATCTACCATACTTCTTGCAAATGCGTCCCAGTGAGGTTTGATGGATTCATGAGACAACCAAATCCTGTGGATTCTCAAGAATGATAACACTCCCCATCATATTTGGTGCCATAAGAACTTGTTCCTTCTTGTTATCCACATACTCTTCCTCTTATGGACCACCCTATGCTACTTCTTTACCTTTTCGGATTTCTGGTTCGTCTGCATGATCAACCGAATGATGAGACCCTTCCATCTCTCCCTCTTGATTGAACAAGAGTCTCTAGATTGTAGCTCGGTGGGCTGGATCCATGGGAAGATTCACTTAGAGTAGGTGGTAGTTCCACGAATTCATCTACTAAGCCTTGCAACCTTCTTGAACTTTTTTATGTCATTGCAAACTATACTCTCAAGATAGTTGCATTAGTAAGCACACTGAAATTTTTGCCTCTATGTTGGTGCAAACTAATGTGGAACATGAAGTGTCGTGCGAGCTAATGCAATTTCAATTAGACTCATTGAAATGTGACAATGATTTCCAATTTCATAAACCTAAGTTGTTGTTGTCGCTAACCGAGGCTAATGAATCCTCATCGAGTCGTGATTACATCGTGATCGGGTAGAGAATCAAGTCGTGGAATTAGCGATTCCGTCATATGTCCATAGTATGAGTTATGCTCTATTCCTATGTGCGTATACGAGTTGTCAGTTCATGTGATTTCATTATTCGAATGATAAGGCATGAAGTACGTGAATCAATCTCGAAGTCAAACATGATAGCACGAAGTCGCAAAATGACACAGATTCTTGAATTCGTTTTACGGAAGTCAGAAGAATCTAAGTATTTCGAATACCAAATTCTGATTTTGAATCCTACAAATTTCATACCCCGAAATACTCTCGTACTCTCCGAAGCATGAAATAAACTCAAGCAAAGGGATACGAAGCACAATTCATATCCTAGCACTTGGAGATTTTCCGCAACTGGTCATGAATGCAAATTTACAATTTCGCACTCCTTGTGCTTCTTCTTCTTTCTCGTATCCCCTCGGAGATGTAAATTTTTTCCCCTAGTCCGCGGATACGAAAAAATATTTTGTATCCGTAAATTTATCAGTTTTTGGGCGATCCTCTGGCTCCTCCCTCCTTATCTTTTACCTCCCAGCCCACCGGAGTATGAAATTCTCCAACAAAACTCCGAGGCCACCTAAGCACATGGGTTACTAAAACTTTATTCGTATCCCCATACTTAGGTGAATTTCATCACCTACCCGGGATACAAAATCGTGAAATTCATATCCCCTAGGTCTATTTCCTCCATGAAGTTTTTGTACTCCCCGTCTCCTTGCCAAATTCATACTCCATTATATGATACTTCTCCCTTTTCTTCATCCACGCTTCTCCAAATTGTCATTTTGTCTTCCTCATCCCATTATGTCTCTGTTTCCATGGCGATAGAGCTCCCATCGCTTCCTTTACTGGCTTCAGGCACCGAGTCCATGGCCACCAAGTCCCACGACCTCTCAGATCTAAGCCAAAATCGTTTAGTTAGAACCAATTCAATTGAGTTCATTTCCATCCACTAGAGTTGAGTTAAGATTCAGGGAGGATGACGCTTCAGATTGGAAAATTTATGGAGTCTCCAAGTTATAGGGTGCAGGGTATGAAAATGGCAAACAGAAGGATTTCTATTTCCGTAATAGAGCTTTGATGGGGGTGAGGACAAATCTCGAAATTTATGTAAAAAATTACAAATATAGGAATCAGTACTGATTCCAGGATCATTACCAATCCCGTTACATATAAAAAAAGGAAAAGAAAAGAAAGAAGGGAGGATGGATAGACAGAAATCCAACACTCGACGATTTCGAACTTAGTAAAACTCTTCGACTCTTATCTTCGGCTGTGACACGCGAAAACATTTTCAAAACCCTAATTACCAAGACTGGCTCAATTTGTTAACCAATCACATGCTCGCAAGTTTAAACGACTCAAAAATTTATGCCAAACAGCTGACTTTACGAAACGATATTGCTTCCCAAAACCAACTCTGTAATGAACTGGGATTTTCGACCTCGAAAATCGACATAAAACTCATGTCAACTATTCAAGAATCGAACATTCTAGATCATTAATAGAAAGAATTAGAGGGTGAGAAATAGAAAGAAATATTAGAATAGAACAGGAACAGAAACAACAACACGGAATCTCACATCACAATGGAATAAAATATATATAAATTTATAACAGCTTTTGAAATACAAAATTGATTGTATATACATAACATTATCAGAGTACAACATTTGTTCATCGCATATACAACACAACAAAAAAACTCTCTCTCTCTCTATATATACATATCTAATATTGAAGTCTCCTTCTCCGAGCTCCTCCAAGGATATATGAAAATACCTGAACTACTTGACTACCCATACAAATTTGGGCACCTAAGAGTTTAAGGTAAAACGAAACAAAATAAACACCGGGCCAGTCATGGAACTGGTGTGAGTAAACTCTAACCACTTGGTTTAACTTCTAAATTTTTTTAAAGAAAAGATAATCGTAAGACCGATCCGTACATAAACACGGATGGTTTTTACCTTACGATAACCCAAAACATTCTTTGAAATCAATACTCTTCTGATATTATAATAGTGTCTAAAACAAGTAAACAACAATCTAGTAGAACGCTTGCATCTCACGCTCTACATATATAGTATACAATCAAAACCGCGGGCTCTTATTGGATAATGGATTCCAATTGGTAAGGTATGGGACCACCTTCTGACACTGTATCTCTAGAGAGGAATACACCAGGTTCAACAAGAACATCTTGCAACACACGCTAAACATGATCGACCCCTCACTTCGCTTGAGAGTACCAAATGTATTGTCACCAACGGTTGGGATCAGCAACCGTTTCCCGAAAGGTATAGCATCGAAAGATTTAGAAAGCAAATGTAATTTCTCTAGATCAGGTGACAATACACCCTACTTAGTTGTGACCCCACTTAGCCATGCGACCTACTCGATTTTATACCATTTCCCAGTTGCGAGGCTTGAGGTTACGATTACTTACCTTTCATTGATAGCACAATCACTTTGAATGCCACATTGTCAGATCCATTAATCACTAATTGATTTGCACAAAGTTTTTCTAGATACTGTGCTAAGAGAATAAATTCCCTGCCACCAAACGTATATTTGTAAAGACCAACATATGCGATCACTGGAAATACTCTGTCAGACATTCGTCCATACATTGGGACTGAACGAAACCGAAGGCAAATTTCCATCAATCCATCTTAGGTAATTTCTACCTAGGATTAACAGAAAAAGCACTTGCACTTTACTCCGTCTTCGATTGCCTTTATATATTCTGATTCGCAACGCTACTGCCAGTACGGAGTGGTTCTCGGATAATAATCCAACGGTCTCTCCATATTGATAATAGTATTGGCAAATATTTCGATGGTCGGTTACTTAACTATCAAAGAAGACAAACATTCATTCAAAGCATCAAAAAAAATCATTGGGCCCCTTAATTAATATTTCATTAATTAAATCACTTATCCATTTCCTTATAAATATTGGTTAACCCACTATTTTTAATAATCATCTTGGCCTCTTACACTATTTGGAAAACATTTTCATATATCGCCTTCTTTTGTTTTATAGACTTAGAAAATAACTTCTATTTATAATTGGGAAACATTCCCAATTACTTATCCTTTTCACGACCATCCATTCTTATATTTAGGAAATATTTATTAATATATTTCCAAAATTCCACATACTTGGGTTAGAACGACCGTCGTGTAGACATCGTAAAAAACAACCCAAAATATAGCATTCAACTAAATCTTTTTAAACATTTGATCTTCAAGTCTGAATCTTTCTATTTATCGATTAATAATGAAATCAATTGAGTTGGGGTATAACTACCTCTCAGACCTTGACTGAAAACATTATTAACTTCAAAACAGACAAGACAACTTGCCTTGAATAATCGACACCATAACCAATTATTCATTTTTGAATGTATATATGTTTCTCTTTCTATTTTTACCAGATTAAATTTATAGATTTCCTTTTTGTTTATAATATTCTATATTTTAGTTCGTTTCCTTATCGAATTCTACATATACCGATATATAGATTTCTATTTATCAATTTTTCTTCGAAATATTCTAACTCCTTAAATTTCCGGAAACTTTCGCTAGCCCTCCTTTGTATCAGTTAATAGATCAAATTTCAACTCGCCTCTCTAGGACCTTTCCATTCAAAAAGAAAATAAAAAAGCCAAGCGACTTGCCGATTCAGCACATAAAAACTCGTATGGAATTTAAACATGTGCCTTTTTGTCGGGCACTCAAAATATAACTTCATTCTCTTCATTCCATACCTATTTAACACATTACGTCCATTTCTAATTTATTCCAACTCAATCCAATCATTTTAACTCAATTAGCTAATTTATTCTTTAATTAGCTCTTTTGCCTATTTCACTTTTTAATTGAACATATCATGTTCAAACATATTTTTAATTAACTTATAAACAAATCAAATTCCATTTTCAACTCAAGTTTCACATTCGGTTTCAAATATGAATTTTACAAACCCAATTCACTTATCCAAAATCCAATTTAAATCCAAAATTTCATTAACTAATTATCCTTCAAATTAGTTAATTCTATTCAATAATTAAAAACCTGATTTTTCTTTCAAAAATCAATCCCTTTACCCCACTTGAGTTCATATTTATTTTATAACTCAAATCTAGGTTTTTCTAATGGAAATTCGGATTTTTATTTGCTTAAATTTTTTTTATTTAATTAAGTAAATCGTTATGGTTTAAAATGGTTATAGAGCAGCTTTTCTAAAAAATTGATTTTGACATAACTCAAAATCTATTTGATGAAATCCAAAATTTTCTCTTCCATTAGAAAACTATTATTAAATCGATCCTGTCGATTCTTGTTTCAAAGAATTTTGACTTAAATTGAGTTCGATATACTCAACTAAAGTTCAAAATGTCAAATTACGAACTACCACGCTGCTGCGAGCTCGTTTTAATTAAATTAAATAAAAACGTTTAAATTTTGTTTATTAATAAATTACAACTCCATTCTTCTATGTTTTAATATACATTTAATCAGTTTTTTCAAATGTAACTTAAATACTTTGATTATCCCTAATCGCCCATTATTTTATCACTTAGTTATAAATTTAACCACAACTCCATTTTTAATATTAATTTCCAATTCCATTATGAATAAATTACTTTATAAAATTCGATGAAATTGAATTCCAAATATAATTTCTTAGACTTATCTCAATTCATTTTATATTCTGAATATCGAGATAAAATCCGTCCTTCCTTTTCTGAAACAATTTCCATTTCATGGTTAAATTTATATTTGAATTTAAATTTCTTAGTTATCAAATGATAATTTATTTCACTAGATTTATAAACACCGTTTATAAATTCTACTTCCTTGTTTTATTTCATTTCAAAATCTATGTAAACTCAATTCCTATTCCGGATTATTTTATTGATTATAATTTATATATATACAATGAATCTATTTTCATATCAAAAATTTAAACTTCTATTTAATACTATTCTAATATTTTTCTGAAAATATTTATTTGAATAAATTCGATCTAATCGAATTCAAATTACAAATCCATACGAATTTATTTTAAATTCAATTTACATTCTGAATATCAAAATAGATTTATCATTTCTCTTTGAAACTAATTTCAATTTCCCTTTTTAAATTGACATCTTAATTTAGACTTCCCAAATTATCCAAATGATAATTTTTCCATTTCAGTTATAAACACCGTTTATAAATTCACTTAAATTCCCTACATTATTTAATTTATAAACATCATTTACAAATTCACTTCAATTTCTCATATTATTTAATTTATAAACACCGTTTATAAATTCACTTCCATTTCCTGTATTATTTAATATATACACACCGTTTATAAATTCATTACTTGGTTTCATTTTTCAAAACAAATTAATATTTCTAACCATTCTAAATTCGGATTCTATTTAAAAAAAAAATAGATTTTCCCATTTAAATATCAAAATCCCCTTTTTATGATATTTTTATAAGTAAGTATTTAGGCCCAGTGATATTTAAACATTCAAAAACACCCAATTATCAATCACGAGTTTTCTAACACATCATATATGATAATATATGCAAACAACCAAATAATAATATTTTTGAGGAATTCAGTTGTATCCCTCCAAACTGTTTTCCTGCATCCACAAACGTTTATCCAACGTAAATAATACCAATCCTGCTTCAAGGCAGGATATCGGGGTATAGAAGGTCATCCACTATCATATTGTGGGGCGCATAGGTCATCCGCTAATGATACTGCGGGCATCCGCTAAATCCAACCACCAATATATATATATATATAATAGCCACAAAAACCAAGCCTAAATAACAAATATATTTAATAACCACAAAAATATTTAAATGCATCCAAGCAACCAACAAATAACATATAACAATTATTTAAAATAAAAAATTCGTTTATAACAAAATTATAAACGAACCAAAGATTGAGTTTACTCACCTTAATTTTTAATTGTTGAAGTGGCAATTTATTTTCGATTAAATTAAACTGATGTTTAATTTAATCGAAAATTCTCAGTTGCCTCTGAGTCAATGTCATTGCCAAGCTTTTGCCAATTCTAATCCAATGTAATCCGTTCCATTAGATTCTGAAACTGTATACGAAATAAATATACGTATCAACATTTCGTATTTGAACTAAAATAATTTTAGATTCCACTAACTAATTTATTCATTAAAAATTTCCCTTGCCTATGATTATTTGATTTTTTTAATGATTAAACTATTATTGATTTGAATTAACTTAAGTGATAAATAAATAAACCTATTTATTTTTAAACATCAAACCATTTATATATCTAATGCCTACTTAAATAAATAACAAATTTAATTACCTTTTATCCATTTTTTATATAAAATAATATACCTTAATTACGTACTTAACCAATTTGTTTAAAATTATTTCTTTTACTAGCTAACTACATAAATTTAATCAGTTACCAATTTATATGAACCATTTTCCAAGTTTGTATAAAACTAAACATCCTAAATCAATTTAAATAACTAAAGTTACCTTAGCCCCTGTGATAATTCTTCCTCTCCCTTAAACTGATTCAAGCAATACAGTAGCACTCCTTCACATTCACATGCACCCATTTCCAGTTAACCTGCTTCCACCATCTGCAAAAACGCAAATCGAACTTCCCCAAATCTCTGCACCTCTCGCTGCTTTACTGCCACCAAACTCGATCTTCCTACCATTCACATGAATCCCCAATTACAAAAATCAACAACCCTTTCCCAATAATAAACCCGAATCACCATTGCCCATCGCGACTTCAATGTCTTTGAGTGCTGTTATTGGTGCGACAGTCATAGTCGCATCCTCCAAATCTAAGCCGCACCATTTTACAATCCTTCCTAAGCTCTCTTTTCATCCCCTAAATTTGATTCACGCATCTATTTTAGAAATTGAAAACAAAAGGCCCTAAAATACCTTGACTTGAAATCATCGATGAACCCTAGACTTGAATTGTAACTTGTCACACCATTCAACCAAAACCGCATGCTTCCATTCGAGCTCCTCCTTCGTGCGTGGGTTCCTGCTTGAATTCATTGTCGAATTCGAAGTCAACTTTTTTATTGTGTGGAATTGATTTTGTTTTTCTTTGACTAGAAAATTTGAAAATGAAATGGGGAGGTAAACTATCTTTGTGGGTTTATAGAAAATAGAAGGAAATAAAGAGGGCGAGGCTTATATTTATAATGCGACAAGGGAACCATTTGTACCAGACATTGAATCGTTGTTTTACTTGGAGGCTTATATTTTTATTTTAATTTGTTTTGAATCGATACGATTTTATTGAATTTAAAATACCCCACGATTTTGAACTCCTTTTTGAACACCACTACCGGCATTCCTAGAGTTATACCATTATTTTGAACATAGTGGAACAGGTTACAAGGTCTAATTCAATCATATGGAGAAGATATCAATTTAAATCGATATAAATTCAATTCAGTACAATTAATTCCTTGATAATAAATTAACATTATTATTTTAATTCAAATAAAATTTTGTTTTGATCATCTGAACTATTTTCAATTCAGTTTTAACTTTGATTCAATTAAATTTATTTTCATATTACTATAATTATGTATATTCGAAATAAATTGCATTTCGATTATTAAATCGATAACTCAATATAAAAATCGATTTATATTATCAACTCAATATTTAAAACCATATTAAATATATAAAATAAAATCGACCAAAAATCTGGGTCTTTACATTCTTCCCCCCTTAAAGGAATTTCGTCTCCGAAATTACTAAGGTTGGAAAATGCTACAAACCCATTTACTTTTCAAAAATTACTTATATTGAAATTCAACTCTTCGCATTTCAACAAATTTTGTTCTACCAAAAATTTTGGTTTCCATTTACATTGCACACCATATATGCTTACATTTAATTAATTCGAATGATTTTCAATCAATACATTCGCATCCTATTCATATTCGATTTAAATCTATTTAGACTGATTCTAGTCAATTTATTCACTTCAATCCATTTAACTTGCTTAAGTTAAATTTAAATTCCAGAATCCAAATCCTTGGGCTTCTATTTCAAATTCTTTAGAAATCACATAAATATATACATATATTTATAACCCGTCAAAAATTCAAAACATTTGAATTTCCAAACCAACTGTTTTCTTTAAAACAAATTTCCTTCAAAACTTTTTTAAGGTAGCAATTCATCACTTAGAACTCGAAAATGAAAACTGATGATGCTGCAGTCATCATCAGAATTATTTTCCGGCGACCGAAGTGAGTTCAATGCTTTGTCACTTTCAAAATTCAATTAAAAAATTGTTTTATTAAAAAAAATCCTTTAAAAATAAAGTTATATTATTTTAATATACTTCAAAAAAAAACATTTTCTAACTTCTCGGGATTAAATTCCAAATTCTGATTTGAATTAAATTTTAATTCATCTCATTTGTATATCTCATTTATATACATATTTTATTTGGTTATATATAACCATTTCATTTCTATAATCTTATTTGGTTATAAAAACAACCAAATCATCCATAATTACCCCTTTTATATCAAAATAGAATTTGGGTAAAATTATTTCATCTACCCATTTTAAAACAATATCGCATTGAATTCTCTGTTCAAGTGTTTAGAAATTCATATCGATATTGTGGCGTCCCACAAACCGATCATAATTCATAAATTACTCTACAGACTGGCCAATACAATATAAAACAATTTTTAAATCAACTTACAAATACACGCTCTTGTATATATACACTCAACTCATTCTAGGGTACTACTGACCTTATCTTTAATGAGTAAACCCCCACCAAAGCCTAGGTGTTCGCTCAACCTAAGCTCCGATACTACTGTAACGAACTGGGATTTTTGACCCCGAAAATTGACATAAAACCCATGTCAACTATTCAAGAATCGAACATACTAGATCATTAATAGAGAGAATTTTAAGGGTGAGGAACAGAAAGAAAAAATATTAGAATAGAAGAAGAACAGAAACAACAACACAGAATCTCACATCGTAGAGGAATAAAATATAATATATGTAACAGCTTTTGAAATGCAAATTTGACTGGATATACATAGCATTATCAAAGTACAACATTTGCTCATCACATATACAACACAGCAAAATAAACTCTCTCTCTCTCTCTCTCTATATATATATATGTATATATATATATATATATCTAAAACTTCTCAAAGCTCTTCCAAGGATATCTGAAAATACCTGAGAACTACTTGACTACCCGTACAAATTTGGGCACCCAAGAGTTTAGCATAAAACAAAACAAAATAAACTCTGGGTCAATCATGGGACTGGCGTGAGTAAACTCCAACCACTTGGTTTAACTTTTAAAAATTTCTTTTTCAAAGAAAAGATAATCATAAGACCGATCCACACGTTAACACAGATGGTTTACCTTACGATAACTCAAAAAATTCTTTGAAATCAATAATCTTCTGATATTATAGTAGTGTCTAAAATGAGTAAGTAACAATCTAGCAAAACGCTTGCATCTCACACTCTACATATATAATATACACTCAAAACCGTTGGCTCTTATTGGATAATGGATTCCAATTGGCAAGGTACAGGACCATCTTCCGACAGTGTATCTCTAGAGAGGAATACACTAGGTTCAACAAGAACATCTTGCAGCCCAGGCTAAATATGACCAAACCCTCACTTTGCTTGAGAGTACCGAATGTATTGTCACCAACGGTTGGGATCAGCAACTGTTTCCCGAAAGGGACAACACCGAAAAATTTAGAAAGAAAATGGAATTTCTCTAGATCAGGTGATAGTACATCCTACTTTGGTGCGACCCACTTAGACAAGCGACCTACCCGATTTTATACCATTTCCCAGTTGCGAGGCTTGAGGTTACGATTATTTACCTTTCATTGATAGCACAATCATTTTAAATGCCACATTGTCAAATCTATTAATCACTAATTGATTTGCACAAAGATATTCTGGATATTATGCTAAGAGAATAAATTCCCTACCACCAAATGTATATTTGTATAGACAAACATATGCGATCACTGAAAATACTCTGTCAGACATTCGTCCATACACGTTCGTTCTAGGGCTGAATGAAACCGAAGGCACAATTTCCATCAATCCATCTTAGGCAATTTATACCTAGGATTAACAGAAAAAAGACTTTGCACTTTTCTCCATCTTCGATTGTCTTTATATATTCTGATTCGCAACACTACTGCTAATACGGAGTGGTTCTCGGATAATAATCCAACCGGTCTCTCCATATTGATAAACAATATTGGAAAAAACTTCAATAGTCGGTTATTTAACTATTGAAGAAAAACAAACATTCATTCGTAGCATCAAAAAAATCACTAGGCCCCTTAATTAATATTTCATTAATTAAATCACTTATCCATTTCCTTATCAATATTGGTTAACCTAGTATTTTTAATAATCATCTTGGCCTCTTACACTATTTGGAAAACAATTTCATTTATCGCCTTCTTTTATTTTCTAGACTTAGAAAATAATGTCTATTTATAATTGGAAAACATTTCCAATCACTTATCCCTTTTACGACCATTTATTCTTATTCTTCAAATATTTATTATTATATTTCAAAAATTCCACTTACTTGGGTTAAAACGAATGTCGTGTATACAAACAACCAAAAATATTGCATTTAACTAAATCTCTTTAAACATTTAATCTTCAAGACTGAATCTTTCTATTTATCGATTAAAAATGAAATCAATCGAGTTGGCGTATAACTACCTCTCAGACCTTGACTGAAAACATTATTAACTTCAAAACAGACAAGACCACTTGCCTTGAATAATTGACACCATAAAAACCAATTATTCATTTTTAAACGTATATGAGACGACCCCAAACCCCGTACTGACGGTGGCAAGGGTAATCCTTGGAATATAACACATAAACAGATAATAGCAGAACAGAAATAAATAAATACACCAGATAATGTACAATAGAATACACTGGATAAACGTAATCATCAGAGTTACACAGTACACAGGATCATACTTTGTACAAATACAGTTCAGCTATACATAAATGTCTACAGCGGAAACAAACATAATATGTACAATAGGAGCTGAACATCATAAAAAGAGATAAATAATAGAATCCATCTTCAGCTCCAGCTATCTAGAGAAAGCCAGCTAAAACCTGAATACAAGGCTGCCCGTGTAGAAAAAGGGGCACCCGAGTTTGAAAGTGAAACAAACTACGAGTCAGTCATGGGACTGGTATGAGAAATATACTCAGCACATTTGAAATATGGCTAATCACAGGACCACGCCACTTTCGTGGAATGGGTTTACTCCATTGGATTGCCATTGCTTTAAAACAAATCATTCTTTTAAACATCGCTATGCTTTTTACAAAAATTAAGCCATTATAAGACTCAGTTCCCATCACACAATGCAACGCAAACCGAAGGATAGAGTTTTTACCTTATAACGGCCAAAATATGCTTGATACGAATAAAACAAAAGCATTTGATATTATTACTAGTGTTTATATGTTTCAAAAACAATTTCAAATCATTACTATCAATCATAGACGACATGAGCGTCCCATGCCACTATGTCGCCAAATATAGGTATACAATCAAAACAGCACAGTCACGTATTTGGAAATTGGATTTCCGTCATGAACCAAGGCAAAAGATAATCCTTACCGACTTCGAGACAATCTGGCCCATGTCTCAGGCACAGCCACAACCGTACCTTGGATCGTCAGGGCCGGTCCACACGAAGTGGATTATAATGCCTGAACAATGCGTCCCTCCGCCCTTTGGGGAGTAAATGAGCCAACGAATGACTCCATCGGTTCCGGATCGACCGATATAACCGAGGTGCCTCGCAACAGTAACAACCACATAAGTCAAACTCGTCAGGGCGTGTAAAACCACTGACGCCACTTCTAGCTAGAAAGAAAACGCACGTCCCCCCTGAGGTCCTCTCCCGTTTCTGGTTAATACCGGGGTGTGAGGTTCGCGAATTCACGTTGTACACAAAGCTACGCCACACAGGCGGTGCTTTGATCATCACCATAAGACTTTGCTTTTCAACAGAAGCCTTGATCACTGCATCTTTGCATGCCACACAGGCAATTCACATTGTGCAACTGATAGCTATCAATCACACAGAATAAATTCCAATGTCAGGCACACTATCCATTTGCAAGTCCGTTCTGGGTCTGAACGAAACCGAAGGCACTATATACCTCGCAAACCCATCGATCTCCACGTACGTCTGGACGATCACCACTCATTATCCATATTTCGGGATGCCTCCCAATTCAGGACATCAGTTACCATCCAAACGAGGTAAAGATCTCCGGTCTTCGACCACCGTCTTCATCTTCGATTTCTTATCGTCGATCCAGTTATTCAGAATGGGATAAACCCGGTCTTTCCGAGAAACTCGCGTATATGATAAACAAGTGCAACACAAATACACATATGCATCATTTCAATTCATTAGTCGCTAACCGTAAATCAGTAAGAGAACGATTTCCCAAATATTAACCCCGAAGGCCGAAACCAACATCAGATCAACACCCAGGAAACCATTCGACTTAGACAACCTTCAGTTAGTTTCTAAATTTCACATCCATATCGTTTATAATATTTTATACTGATTTATCGCTATTTTTATTTATTTTAAAATAGCCAATTTATTCAAAACGACGCTTCGGGCCATAACGCGGCCGTGGCGCTGTTTTTCTTCAGATTTGATTTACACATATCTGAAAATTTAACCGTTGGATCTTCACAAAATTTACATCATTATAAAGATCTTTTCAAAACGAATCCAACGGTGCCAGTTTCGTGAAAATCCGACGGTCGGGTCTCCCGGTATTATCGTTTGAAGTTTCGATTTCAAAATACGAACTGCAGCGTCGTTATTCGATTTAATATAATTATATATATATATAATCGATTCTGGCACTGTTTTTCTTCAGATCTGAATTAAACGTTCCAGACAATCCAACCGTTGGATTTTTACAAAGTTGGTGCCGTTGGAAAGATATTTCCAAAGCGAACCCAACGGTTGCGATTTCAGGAAAATCCGATGGTCGGATCTCCCGCACTAATCGTTTGAAATTACGGTTTCAAAATACGAACTGCAGCTTCGTTATTCGATATATTTAAATTCTATTTATATATTTATATCGATTCTTCGATTTCAAAACCATATGATTTTCATACATTTGATAAAAATGATGTTTTTATCTAACTGTCTTCTATTTCAACACTTCACTATTTTTAACAATTCATGTATATAATAAAAGTGTGATTTTTAATGTAAAACAATTTATTTCAAAACTCGACTATTTTATATAGTTAATATAGGTGATAAAAATAGGATTTTTATTATAAAACAATTTATTTCAAAACAAGATGATTTTATATAGTTCATATCAATGATAAAAATAGGATTTTTATTATAAAACAATTTCTTTCAAAATATGAATACCATTCAACACATGAATTTCAATTCAACGAATGAATTTCGATTCAACACATGAAGGTTTTCTATAGTTTATATAAATAAATAAAAAGGTGATTTTTATATTTAAAACACGAATACCATTCAACACATGAATTTCAATTCAACGAATGAATTTCGATTCAACACATGAAGGTTTTCTATAGTTTATATAAATAGATAAAAAGGTGATTTTTATATTTAAAACACGAATACCATTCAACACATGAATTTCAATTCAACGAATGAATTTCGATTCAACACATGAAGGTTTTCTATAGTTTATATAAATAGATAAAAAGGTGATTTTTATATTTAAAACACGAATACCATTCAATAAAGGGATTTCTATTCAACACACGAATATAGTTTCAACACATGAAAATAATTCTAACACATGAATATTATTCAAAATTTAGGCAGCATAACGGCAGGGTAGTTAAAACCGGGACCGTCCCTAGTATGGCTCCTCGCTCTACCTTAAAGCCTCGCAGCTTTTGACAATGGGGAATCATGCATCTAGTTCGCACGCAGGCGACATGTATATTTTTTTCATTTCCACAAACTATTCCTATGTGGTTTCAACCAAATATTTCTCAACCACAAACGGGTATTTTTCAACCATAATCAATCAATTTCAACCACAAATAATTCCAATCAACCATTCGCTATCAATCAATTTTCACACCAATCACAACCAATAAATATCGTCCATGGTTTGTGGACGAGGGGCGTATATATATATATATATATATATATATATATATATATAGCATTTCACTTCTATTTCAACACATATATAATTTTTACAACGCATATACAACTTATACATCGAACGTACAACTTATACAACGCTTATACAAGAGGTGTACAACGCTTATATAACTCATACATCGATTATATAATTTATACATCGTCGTTTTCCATATCTCTTATAATTTAGAAATCTCGCATTGGGTTCCACTCCACCAAAAATAGCAGAAGGCTCAGAAAAATATGCGGTCTCTTCTAGAATGTAGAAGACGTCCACACGAGTCCACTGTCTCTTGTTTCACTGGATTTCGACAAGAAACGAAAAAGATATGATTTTACAAATTTGCAACACTTAAAAGTATTGTCTTTAATTCAGAAAAATCAAGCCGTTTACCTTCTTTGATTCTTCAAAACTAGGGTTCGAATTAAAATCAAATCCGCTACACTTCGTCGAGATCCAACTGCACCACGATGACGGGCCTCGAGAGGTGCCTCTGCGCCAAGAAGATGATGGAGCTCGAGCTCTAATCTCGGCCAGAAAATGGTGCGAAACTGGCGAACTTTGTAGAGGGAATTCTCGCGATAAGGTGCATGATAGACGATGGGGTTTGTCTTGATTTGAAGAGGAGGAAACGAGCTATAAAAAGTTGCAAAGGAGTGGTGGGTTTTGATGAGAGGTTTCGCCAGAAATTGGGGAAGAAAAACGGAGCTCTTGTGAACGAGAGTGGAAGGAGGCGGGTTGACCAGTCAAAAGGAATGAGAGAGAAAGGTATTGATTGGCCCCTTTATATTTTATTTTTAATTTATTTTAAATTCAAAAATATCTTCTTATCCAAACAAACACCAATTCCAACCCAATGACTGTCGTCCCTAGCGTTTTACCGCCATTCCGAACACAATGGGATATGTTTCGTAGGCCCATTCGACTGTTTCAGTCAGTTTTCCTTCAAATTAAAGTATAAAACATTCAATATTTGATTTGAACGTACATTTCAATTTGCTGGGGACACATACTGATTCTAAAAATTCCCGAAAAATAAATCTAGCTATGTTTTGACGATACGGTCCCAACAAAACTAGTTTCGTCGAATTCTGAGACCGTTTGAAAAATGGCCCATTTCTGGTCGATCCAATTTAACTGTAATTGACCAAAAACACATTTTCTTTTGCCACGCTCACATACTAGATACAAAAATTATGAAATTTGAAACCTAGCAATAACTTCACATCTCGGATCCAACAAAAGTGGTTTCGTCGAATTCTGAGGTCGTTTGCAAAATGGCCATTTTCACGGGCTATATAAATTCCATAGCGACCTTTCTGAAAATTCATTTGACCATAACTTTTGCATCCCGCTATGAAACTTCGATTTTTCAGATTCGTTAGAAAGGTATTCACTAACAGATTTAAATATTTTTCGTTTCACTCAAATCCACTTTGTTTTGCACCCGGTACGGCCAGTCAAAGTTTGAATTCAAATTTTGAAACTACCGCGCCATTTCAGGCCTTGTTTATAATTAGAATTAATTATATTCGTTTTCAAACATTGATTCAAACTCACTTTTCATTGCTATTATTTAAAATATTTATTTTAAATATTTAAAATCCACTATTTTTGCCAATTTAAAATTTTTAAATTGGTTCATATTTTCCGGGTCGTTACAATCTCCCCCACTTAAAACTTTTCGTCCCCGAAAAGGAACAAAGTCGAAAGTGGTTTGATTAATCAACTCTACGTTCAATTTGACTTCCATTCTCCAACTTTTCAGTTTCTGAGAATTTTCAAATTCTTCAAAAATTTGGCTAACACCCGGAATTTTCGAAATTTTTTGCCATAACCTCCTTTGTACGGGGAGAGGTTTGGAAATTTATTGGGCCGTATTAGGTACCCAATAAATCCTAATAAGCATACACTTATTTATAGTGATATATTCTGGTGTTTACAGGGGAGCGTGTATATATAATAACTCCAGAGAATAAATTCTCGTCACCCTGTCAAGCCTGAGGGAGTGTGTATTTTAATTGCTCAAGAGGATAAATCCTCGTCACCTCGTCCCGTGTGGGAAATAAACAATCCATGTGCTGTATCTAATAACTAGAGAGACGTGATTATTGTCAACTCCAGACCCGTGTGGGTTTTTTATTAATCTGGCAATTTATCGTTACATTTTATATGGTCCATATCAGTCATCAGTTCAACCTGTAAAATATAGTCATCGCTATACAAGCCTATCGCTCGTATGGTAAATCTTCCACCTCGTCACACAAGCTCTAAATGCTTATGTGGTATATGATGAAGTATGCCTATCGTCCAAAAGTATGCCATGCAGTGTAGTTCAAAATTAATTGTTACTACCCTATGGCGATGTTTATTATTACACACAGAATAACCGGCACTCCACATCCAATGGCATTCACAGGAGTTGATATAATAATATTTTACATCCAACCCATTAAGGTTTACCTATTTGTCGGGCATGCAAATAAAATCTTTACTCAACAGCTATCCATTTACCTGTTCAAACATGTATAATGCGCATGTATATATTTCTATCTATTTTCTAATCAGTTCAATGTGTGATTTAAATGAATAAATTCTACCATTATTCTCTTATTGATTAAATTAACCATCATTTTAATAATTTAATTAATCCATTTTACTATCACACAACACAATCAACAAGCAATTTGTTTTTAACCTTTTCAAAGAATATACTAATCAATTTCTATATTCTTTTAAAATTATTCAGACTATAGAATTACAAGTGCACATCCATGGAAAGAAAATAACAACAGAGTAGAGAACTAATTGGTAATGCAAACTATGGTAAATGTACCTTGCACCGGAGTCAATCAGATATATCCACTCGGCATCTAGGATAGGCTTTCTGAATGCTCTCCTCAGTTTCCCAAGTACAATCTCGCGGATCTCCACTCCATTGCACTTTGACTAAGTGAACCTTCTTGTTCCTCAGCTCTTTGGTTTCTTTGCCGATAATCTTGAGCGGCTCTCTTCTCACAGCCAATTCTGGGGTAATTTCAATATCCTGTTGAGCTGCTTCTTCTATGATCAAATCTGGATCATGAACGTGCTTTCTAAGTTGAGATATGTGAAATACATCATGCACTCCAGGCAACCAATCAGGAAATTTAACCCTATAAGCGAGAGTTCCGATCCGTTCCAGAATAGGAAACGGACCAATGAATTTGGGCGCCAACTTCCCAGTTTTACCGAACCGGATAACTCCTCTCATCGGCGATACTTTCAAATATACGTAGTCGCCAACAGCAAATGATATATCTCTTCTTCTCCTATCGACATTGCTCTTTTGTCGGCTTTGAGCGGCGAGTAATCATTTCTTAACAAAATCGACTTTGTCGGCAGCTTCTCGGATCATATCAGGTCCCAATACAAGTCTATTACATGGTTCGACCCAACAAGCAGGAGATCAGCACGGTCTACCATATAATGCTTCGAATGTCAGGCTCGTCTGGTAGCTGTTATTATATGAGAATTCAGCCAAATGCAGATGGTCTTCCCATGATCCACCGAAATCTAGAACACAAGCCCGCAATAGATCTTCTAGTATACGATTCACCCTCTCAGTCTGACCGTCTGTCTGAGGATGATAAGCGGTGCTCAAGTTTAGCTTCGTTCCTAGCTTTACTTGAAATGCCTCCCAGAATTTTCTAGTGAATATCAGATCTCTATCACTCACTATACTGATCGGCACTCCGTGTAGTCTAACAATTTCCTTGAAGTATATCTGCGCCAGACTCTGAGCAGTTCTGTTTGATCTGACAGGTATGAAATGGGCGGTCTTCGTGAAGCGATCTACGATCACCCAAATACTGTCATTTCCTTTTTTGGTTCTGGGAAAACCGTCAATGAAGTCCATGGAAATATGTTCCCACTTCCAGCCTGGAATGTCCAGCGGTTGCAACAGTCCAGCAAGTTTCTGTTGGTCGCTTTTGACTAGCTGGCAAGTAGGGCATCGACTAACATATATCGAGATGTCTCTTTTTAACGACTTCCACTAGAATGTTTGCTTGATATCATTATACATTTTACTCACACCCGGATGGATACTGAGCTTAGATTTGTGGCATTCATCAAGAACATCTCTTCTGAGTTCATGAATTTCTGGAACACAAATTCGTCCTTGTAACCTCAGAATCCCTTCGCTGTCGAGCGAGCTGGAAATCCGAAGCATTGCCTTCACGAATTCGCTGACTCATTCCTTTAATAAATTGGTCGTCTTTTTGGAGAACCGATATCTTGTCAATCAAAGAAGTCGCAATGATAAAACTGGCGATCATAACATTCTTTCTACTTAACGCATCGGCCACGACATTGGCTTTCCCTGGAGTGTATAGAATTTCAAAATCATATGCTGCAAGGAATTCTAACCGACGTTGCTGCCTCAGATTCAAGTCTTTCTGGGTGAACAGATACTTTAACGACTGATGGTCTGTAAACAGTTCAAATTTCTCACCCAGAAGATAGTGTCTCCAGATTTTCAAAGCGAATACGATTGCCAACAACTCAGGATCATGAGTGACATAGTTTTTCTCGTGTGGCTTCAATTGACGGCTAGCATAAGCAATCACTTGACCTCTTTGCATTAACACTGCGCCAAGGCCTTCTCTAGAAGCGTCAGTCCAGACTTTCAAGTCCTCATTGCCATCTATTATTGTTAACGCTGGAGCAGTTGTCAGTTTTAATTTCAGCTCCTAGAAAGCTTCCTCACATACCGGAGTCCAATTGAATCTCGAATGTTTCTTAGTCAGTTTTGTTAAGGAACTAGATGTCTTCGCGAAATCCTTAATGAATTTCCGATAATAACTGGCTAACCCAAGAAAACTTCTAACTTCTATTGGCGTACGAGGCTGTTTCCAATTCTGAATAGCGGTGATCTTACTGGGATCCACTGAAATTCCTTGCTTTGACACTATGTGGCCAAGAAATTTGACTTCTTCTTGCCAGAATATACATTTGGGAAACTTTGATTTTAATACATTCCTTCTGAGGATTTCCAGAACCTGTTCCAAGTGCTTTTCATGTTCGGCCTTTGATTTAGAGAAGATTAGAATATCATCAATAAAAACCAGAACAAATTTATTCAGGACTCCTCTGAACACTCCATTCATCAAATCGACGAAGTAAGATGGAGCGTTACATAAGCCGAACGACATTACTAACCACTCATAGAATAAGTCTGGACCTCTGAATGCTGTAATAGGAACACATTCTTCGGCAATACGAAGCTGATGGAAGCCTGTAGCTAGGTCCATCCTTGAAAATACCTGTGCTCCATTCAGACGATCCAATAAGTCATCGATTCGCGGCAATGGATATTTATTCTTTATTGTCTGCTTGTTCAAATCACGATAATCCACACATAGCCGTAGAGTACCGTCAGATTTTGGGACAAACACCACTGCTGCTCTCCAATCAGAGAAACTAGGCCTAATCAGACCCTTCCATATGAGCTGTCGTGTTTGATTGTCTAATTCCTCTTTCTCCTTCAAGGACATTATTCGAATAGCGTGAACTACCGTCCTTGCATACAGAATTAAAGAAATTTTGAAATCAATTTCTCTTTGCGGAGGTAAGCGAACAACTTCTTCAAACACATCCGCATAGTTTTTGACGACAGGAATATCTTTCACTAGGTCGGGAATATTCTCTGTGACTTCAGGGATATTTTCTATTTGAGCAAGAGAAACATTCAAAGCTGCCCAGAAGTCCTTTCTATTAGAATTCTGACCTTCACAGGGAATGGTTATATAATCACCTGATTTTATCTTTGCCTTAACGACTCTGTCGGCGCATTTAACCTCAGCTTCATATTTGGTCAACCAGTCTAACCCCAAGATAAGATCAAAATCTGTAAAATTCATGACGACCGCGATGGTAGGGAACCGATAACAAGAAAAAGAAACCGGCACTCCACAAACCCAACTGAGATCGATGGAACCCCCGACCGGATTTTGGACAGTCATTGGTTCTTTGAGCTTCTTCAAATTCAAATCTAGTTTCTTAACTGCATTCTTGCCAATGAAGCTTCGTGACACGCCTGTGTCAAACAATACTCTAACTGGAATATCTTTGACAGTAAGCATGCCTTCCAAAACATCTGGCCTTTCCTGAGCAGACGAAGATGCAGGCACTTCGGCTATTTCCTTTACCTGAGCTTCTTTGGTGGTTTTTAACAACCGGCACTCTTGTTTTACATGACCAAACCGATGGCATTGATTGCATCTTTTACTTTCCTGGAGCTTCTTGCCGGATTTAAACCCATCATTCTTTTGTTTCTTCAAAGATTTGCACTTTCCTTGCAAATGCCCTTGCTTATGGCAGTTATTGCATATGGCAGTCGTTGCTGGTTCTTTTTCAGATCTGACCCTTTTCCGATTGACTTTGGGCTTGTTACTGGCCTCAGACATCGTACTGGCCTTAGGACGGTCAGTTTTAGGCTCACCTTTCTTACTAGAGTTGACCTCTTCTTCATAAGGCAACATACCTTTCTTGTCAAGATCCTCATACTGGTAAGCCATGTATATCATTTCAGAGAAAGGAAGTTTCACATTACTCATCACGCTATTCTGATATTTCCTTTGCAGGCTAAATCTTAAATTCTTCCTCTTTGGATTTTGAATTAGATGAGGAGCAAAGTGAGAAAGTTCGTTGAATTTCTTATGATATTCTGGGATGGTCATATCACCTTGTATCAGATAAGAAAATTCATCACATAATCGCTCGGTTGCTTCGGGAGGAGTAAATCTTTCTAGGCAAATCACTTTGAATCTGTCCCAGGTGATATCACCTTCTGGATTATTTTTAATAACTGAATCCCACCAAAATAAAGCTTCTTCTTTGAGTGCCCAAGATGCCAGTAATCTTTTCTGATCATCTCTCAGCTTTATACCTTCAAAGATTTTCTCTGCAGAACGAATCCAAGCTTGTGTTTCCATAATGGACTCTTTGCCTAAGAATGGCGATCCACCCAGATTTCGAAATCTCTTGAATAGAACTTCTATATTTGATTCTGGCTGTGGGAGCACAACTGGCTCATTAGCTGGTCGAGCCATACGATTATTTCTTCTGTTCCTGTCACTCATTTTCTAGTGCGTCTGCAATTAGCAGACAAAGTGTCAGGTCAACAGAATAGATATTGCAAAACATAGAGACAAATACTTCAATGTAAATGTGTCTACTGGGGTGTATTTCATTCTGCTTTACTTATACTAGGATATTACTGATCCTATCTGTATAGAGTTACCCGTCCTAGAACACTACTGGTTCTATTTCTGACGAGTTCGTTGATATGTTATATTCCAGAACTAAGCTTAACCAAGGCTCTGATACCAAATTGAGATGACCCCGAACCCCGTACTGACGGTGGCAAGGGTAATCCTTGGAATATAACACATAAACAAATAATAGCAGAACAGAAATAAATAAATACACCAGATAATGTACAATAGAATACACTGGATAAACGTAATCATCAGAGTTACACAGTATACAGGATCATACTTAGTACAAATACAGTTCATTTATACATAAATGTCTACAGCGGAAACAAACATAGTATGTACAATAGGAGCTGAATAGCATAAAAAGAGATAAATAATAGAATCCATCTTCAGCTCCAGCTATCCAGAGAAAGCCAGCTAAAACCTGAATACAAGGCTTCCCGTGTAGAAAAAGGGGCACCCGATTTGAAAGTGAAACAAACTACGAGTCAGTCATGGGATTGGTATGAGAAATCTACTCAACACATTTGAAATATGGCTAATCACAGGACCACGCCACTTTTGTGGAACGGGTTTACTCCATTGGATTTCCAGTGCTTTAAAACAAATCATTCTTTTAAACATCGCAATGCTTTTTATAAAAATGAAGCCATTATAAGACTCAGTTCCCATCACACAATGCAACGCAAACCGGAGGATAGAGTTTTTACCTTATAACAGTCAAAATATGCTTGATACGAATAAAACAAAAGCATTTGATATTATTACTAGTGTTTATATGTTTCAAAAACAATTTCAAATCATAACTATCAATCATAGATGACATGAGCGTCCCATGCCACTATGTCGCCAAATATAGGTATACAATCAAAACCGCACAGTCGCGTATTTGGAAATTGGATTTCCATCATGAACCAAGGCAAAAGATAGTCCTTACCGACTTCGAGACAATCTAGCCCATGTCTCAAGCACAACCGCAACCGTACCTTGGATTGTCTGGGCCAGTCCACACGAAGTGGATTATAATGCCTGAACAATGCGTCCCTCCACCCTTTGGGGGCGTAAATGAGCCAACAAATGACTCCATCGGTCCCGGATCGACCGTTATAACCGAGGCGCCTCACAACAATAACAATTTCATAAGTCAAACTCGTCACGGCGTGTAAAACCACTGATGCCACTTCTAGCTAGAAAGAAAACGCACGTCCCCCTGAGGTCCTCTCCCGTTTTTGGTTCATACTGGGGTATGAGATTCGCGAATTCACGTTGTACACAAAGCTACGCCACACAGGCGGTGCTTTGATCATCACCACAAGACTTTGCTTTTCAACAGAAGCCTTGATCACTGCATCTTAGCATGCCACACAGGCAATTCACATCGTGCAACTGATAGCTATCAATCACACAGAATAAATTCCAATGTCAGACACACTGTCCATTTGCAAGTCCGTTCTAGGTCTGAACGAAACCGGAGGCACTATATACCTCGCAAACCCATCGATCTCCACGTACGTCTGGACGATCACCACTCATTATCCATATTTCGGGATGCCTCCCAATCAGGACATCAGTTACCATCCAAACAAGGTGAAGATCTCCGGTCTTCGACCACCGTCTTCATCTTCGATTTCTTATCGTCGATTCAGTTATTCAGAATGGGATAAACCCGGTCTTTCTGAGAAACTCGCGTATATGATAAACAAGTGCAACACAAATACACATACGCATCATTTCAATTCATTAGTCGCTAACCATAAATCAGTAAGAGAACGATTTCCTAAATATTAACCCCGAAGGCCGAAACCAACATCAGATCATCACCCAGGAAACCATTCGACTTAGCTAACCTTCAGTTAGTTTCTAAATTTCACATCCATATCGTTTATAATATTTTATAACGATTTATCGCTATTTTTATTTATTTAAAATAGCCAATTTATTCAAAACGACGCTTCGGGCCATAACGCGGCCGTGGCGCTATTTTTCTTCAGATTTTATTTACACATATCTGAAAATCTAGCCATTGGATCTTCACAAAATTTACATCATTAGAAAGATCTTTTCAAAATGAATCCAACGGTTCCAGTTTCGGGAAAATCCGATGGTTGGATCTCCCGGTATAATCGTTTGAAGTTTAGATTTCAAAATACGAACTGCAGCGTCGTTATTCGATTTAATATAATTATATATATATATATATATAAATATAATCGATTCTGGCGCTGTTTTTCTTCAGATTTGAATTAAACATTCCAGACAATCCAACCGTTGGATTTTTACAAAGTTGGTGTCGTTGGAAAGATATTTCCAAAGCGAACCCAACGGTTGCGATTTCAGGAAAATCCGATGGTCGGATCCCCCGCACTAATCATTTGAAATCACAGTTTCAAAATACGAACTGCAGCTTCGTTAATCGATATATTTAAATTCTATTTATATATTTATATCGATTCTTCGATTTCAAAACCATATGATTTTCATACATTTGATAAAAATGATGTTTTTATCTAACTGTCTTCTATTTCAACACTTCACTATTTTTAACAATTCATGTATATAATAAAAGAATGGTTTTTAATGTAAAACAATTTATTTCAAAACTCGACTATTTTATATAGTTAATATAGGTGATAAAAATAGGATTTTTATTATAAAACAATTTATTTCAAAACAAGATGATTTTATATAGTTCATATCGATGATAAAAATAGGATTTTTATTATAAAACAATTTCTTTCAAAATATGAATACCATTCAACACATGAATTTCGATTCAACGAATGAATTTCGATTCAACACATGAAGGTTTTCTATAGTTTATATAAATAGATAAAAAGGTGATTTTTTATATTTAAAACACGAATACCATTCAACACATGAATTTCAGTTCAACGAATGAATTTCGATTCAACACATGAAGGTTTTCTATAGTTTATATAAATAGATAAAAAGGTGATTTTTATATTTAAAACACGAATACCATTCAACACATGAATTTCAATTCAACGAATGAATTTCGATTCAACACATGAAGGTTTTCTATAGTTTATATAAATAGATAAAAAGGTGATTTTTATATTTAAAACACGAATACCATTCAATAAAGGGATTTCTATTCAACACACGAATATAGTTTCAAAACATGAAAATAATTCTAACACATGAATATTATTCAAAATTTCGGCAGCATAACGGTAGGGTAGTTAAAACCGGGACCGTCCCTAGTACGGTTCCTCGCTCTACCTTAAAGCCTCGCAGCTTTTGACAATGGGGAATCATGCATCTAGTTCGCACGCAGGTGGCATGTATTTTTTTTTTCATTTCCATAAACTAATCCTATGTGGTTTCAACCAAATATTTCTCAACCACAAACGGGTATTTTTCAACCACAATCAATCAATTTCAACAACAAATAATTTCAATCAACCATTCACTATCAATCAATTTTCACACCAATCACAACCAATAAATATCGTCCATGGTTTGTGGACGAGGGGCGTATATATATATATATAGCATTTCACGTCTATTTCAACACATATATAATTTTTACAATGCATATACAAGTTATACAGCGAATGTACAACTTATACAACGCTTATACAAGAGGTGTAAAACGCTTATATAACTCATACATCGATTATATAATTTATACATCGTCGTTTTCCATATCGTTTATAATTTAGAAATCTCACATTGGGTTCCACTCCACCAAAAATAGCAGAAGGCTCAGAAAAATATGCGGTCTCTTATAGAATGTAGAAGACGTCCACACGAGTCCACTATCTCTTGTTTCACTGGATTTCGA
Organism: Allium sativum; assembly: GCA_030737875.1. Taxonomy (NCBI): domain Eukaryota; kingdom Viridiplantae; phylum Streptophyta; class Magnoliopsida; order Asparagales; family Amaryllidaceae; genus Allium; species Allium sativum. The sequence continues at coordinate 267,750,888 of CM060909.1, read as the reverse complement.
CAAGAAACGGAAAAGATATGATTTTTACAAATTTGCAACACTTAAAAGTGTTATCTTTAATTCAGAAAAATCAAGCCATTTACCTTCTTTGATTCTTCAAAACTAGGGTTCGAATTAAAATCAATTCCGCTACACTTCGTCGAGATCCAACTACACCACGATGACGGGCCTCGAGAGGCGCCTCTGCGCCAGGAAGATGATGGGGCTCGAGCTCCATTCTCGACCGGAAAATGGTGCAAAACTGGCGAACTTTGGAGAGGGAATTCTCGCGATAGGGTGCACGATAGACGACGGGGTTTGTCTTGATTTGAAGAGGAGGAAACGAGCTATAAAAAGTTGCAAAGGAGAGGTGGGTTTTGATGAGAGGTTTCGCCAGAAAATGGGGAAGAAAAACGGAGCTCTTTCCGCCGTGAACGAGAGTGGAAGGAGGCGAGTTGACCAGTCAAAAGGAATGAGAGAGAAAGGTATTGATGCCCCTTTATATTTTATTTTTAATTTATTTTAAATTCAAAAATTTCTTCTTATCCAAACGAACACCAATTCCAACCCAACGACTGTCGTCTTTAGCGTTTTACCCCCATTTCGAACACAATGGGATATGTTTCGTAGGCCCATTCGACCGTTTCAGTCAGTTTTCCTTCAAATTAAAGTATAAAACATTCAATATTTGATTTGAACGTACATTTCAATTTGCTGGGGCCACATACTGATTCTAAAAATTCCCGAAAAATAAATCTAGCTATGTTTTGACGATACGGTCCCAACAAAACTAGTTTCGTCGAATTCTGAGACCGTTTGAAAAATGGCCCATTTCTAGTCGATCCAATTTAATTGTAATTGACCAAAAACACATTTTCTTTTGCCACGCTCACATACTAGCTTCAAAAATTATGAAATTTGAAACCTAGCAATAACTTCACATCCCGGATCCAACAAAAGTGGTTTCTTCAAATTCCGAGGTCGTTTGCAAAATGGCCATTTTCACGGGCTATATAAATTCCATAGCGACCTTTCTGAAACTTCATTTGGCCATAACTTTTGCATCCCGCTATGAAACTTCGATTTTTCAGATTCGTTAGAAAGGTATTCACTAACAGATTTAAATATTTTTGGTTTCACTCAAATCCGCTTTGTTTTGCACCCGGTACGACCAGTCAAAGTTTGAATTCAAATTTTGAAACTACCGCGCCATTTCAGGCCTTGTTTATAATTAGAATTAATTATATTCGTTTTCAAACGTCGATTCAAACTCACTTTTCATTGCTATTATTTAAAATATTTATTTTAAATATTTAAAATCCACTATTTTAGCCAATTTAAAAATTTTAAATTGGTTCAGATTTTCCGGGTCGTTTCAGTATATATGTTTCTCTTTCTATTTTTACTAGATTAAGTTTATAAATTTCCTTTTCATTTACAATATTCTACATTTTAATTCGTTTCCTTATCAAATTCTATATATATGTTGATATATTAATTTCTAGTTATCAATTTTTCTTCAAAATATTTTAACTCCTTAAATTTTTGGGGAATTTCGCCAGCACCTCCTTTGTACCTGTCAATAGCTCAAACCTCAACTCGCCTCTCTAGTCCCTTTCCATTCAAAAAGAAAATCAAAATGCTAAGCGGCTTGCCGATTCAGTGCATAAAATGTCATATAAAATTTAAACATGTACCTTTTTGTCGGTAGCTCAAAATGTAATGACCCATATTTTTTATAGATAATAAATAATTTATTTAATTATTTAAATAATGATTTGGTAATTTAAAATGACCAAAATTAAATAATATAGGATATTTAATTAATATAAATAATAGAATAATATATTTAATTCTGAAATAGTCGAAAATAATTAAATTCACAGTATTGTGTGAATTAGATTATTTATAAGATATAATTCAGTTTGGAATTGAATTATAATAACGAATATATTTAAATAACGATGGTTGAACGTATAATTATATTATAATTATAATCGAGCTCGAAATGGTGTGGCAGTTCGTAATTTGGCTATTCGAACTTTAAATGAATAAATAGAATCCGTTTTAAGTCGGATTTTTGTGAAACAAGAATCGTTCGGAGCTGGTGATATATATTTTTCTAATGGAATAGAAAAATCGAGATTTCATCGTGTAGATTGTGAGTTGTGTCCAAATCAAATTTTCAAATAGTCGCTATGGATTTCCTTTATAATTTATAACGATTTATCCATATTTTAAAAGGATTTAAATATAAATCGAATATCGATATAATTGGGAAATTGGAAATATCGAGTTATAAATCCTGATATGTTTATTTTGGAGCTGTATGATATTCTATGTAAATATATACGATAATATTTATTTATTTATATTTAATTTAGTTATTTATAAATATATTCATATTTAAATGGGGACGAAACTAATTTTGTTGGATCCCGAATATTAAATTATTGTTAGATTTCAATTATCGTGATTTTTGGAGTCAGTGTGTGGCCGTATGAATTTTTAATGTGAAAAACAGTCAGTATTTTGACGGTTAAAAATACGCTATGTGAGCAAACGGAGTCGGAATTCGACGAAACAAGTTTCGTTGGGTCCATAATGTCGAATTGTAGCTGCATGTCCATTTTTATCGAATTTGGATATTGTACGTGACTGTATGAATTTTTAAATAGTAAAATAAGTAGCGATTCATTATAAATGAATAAATAATCGATATAAAAATATTTAAACTATCCTATAAATAATCCTATCCTCACCCTAAAACTCATTTCTCTAGTCAACTATTTTTTCGCCGTCACTCTTTCTAACTTCATGGCAAAAATGGTAACAAAAATAAATCCAAACAAATAGGATAAAATCCTATATATCTCCAAACTATTTTATTTGAAATCTCCATAGCATTCTCTTCGATCTGAGGGAGTCTCAAGGGGTTCGGCTATTTTATATTACGCTGGTTTGTTGATGCATGGACTAGGTTTGGCCAAATTATTGGAGCATCGATGTGTAGTTTCGATGGTATTTTTGAACTCAGGGAAGGTGTTGGCAAGTGGTGGAAAAGTTTTGTGGTCTCCGGTGATGTTTGGGGTCGTAGGTCTCACGGGGATGGAGGGCTTAAGGTTGTTGATGCAAACTCATTCATGAGATTGAGTGTTGAGTTAGTGGGATAGGGGTGTAGAGTTTTTGAAGAGGACGGTGATGCTTTTTGTTGATTTTATAATGTGGTCTGCAGGAATCGTGTGATAGAATCAGTCGTGACTGTTGCTATAGGGTGCGCGAGCTTCTGAAAAACCGCAGGAGAGATTCGGGATCGAGTTAGATATTTGGATATGGAGTTGGAGAGAAATTGGAGGAGAGAATATTGGATACTTTTGTTGATTTTAAAAGGTAGGGAGATGGAGAAATAATGGAACAAAAGGATCGACTATAGCTATTGAATATAGGAGCAGGCGTACTTCTTCATATGGGGAAGAAGGATTATCCAACGTGGATTAGTCTAATGATAATTTTAAAGGTTAATTTAATTATTTCTTTAATGGTTAATGATGGTTAAAATGGTTTAAAACTCGTAGAATTAATATCTCATTTATACTGTATCAGAATTTCGAACGATTAGATCCATGAGGATCGTATGGACGGGGGCTACGCAGTGGAACTGACTGGGAGTGGATTAGAGCTCTTTACAATTTATAGCAAAATAAATTGTCTGAATCAACTGATAATTATCTTTACTTAACGATGATTGTCCAATATGAGTAAATCTCACTGATCTATCTTGTTTATATTTTTATAACGTATTTCTAGTATTGATAAATGATAATTGATTGTTGTGTGTTGATTGTTTGGTTGAACTGCCAATTGATTGGTTGAAAATATCGATATAGTTATATATTTATATATATTGTTAATCAAATATTGATTTTGTTTATCAGAATATTTCATATTGAAATGAAGTTGATGTTAATTATATTGTTTAACATCCATAGATGTAGGGAAACAGGTTGGAGGGATCCAACTAGATTCCTCAATAATTATATTACTATTTTTCATATATTGTGATATATGATGTGTTATATATAATCTGTGATTGATTATAATGTGGTTGGATGACACTGGTCTTTTTCATTAGTATTATGAATACCGTAAGTGATACTGGAATGAAAAAGAATTTTCAAAGTATATATTGAATAAAATCACAAGATTTTATAAAAAGGAATTTAATTGTAAAACAAATAGAACTGAAAAAGGAATATTTATTTAGAAGATAAATAAAATTATAAAAGGAATATTTATTTAGAAAATAAATTGAATAATTATAAAAGGAAATATATGTGAAATAAATAGAATAATAAAAGGATATTTATTTAGAAAATAAATAGAATAATTATAAAAGGAAATATTTATGAAATAAATAGAATAAAAGGGAAGATGAGTTATGGATTTAAAGTAGATTGGAAATAGAAATCTGTTTTAACAGATAAATGGAGAAGATTAATTCATAAATAATGTTTTATAAATTAAATAAAATATTTACCATTTGATAAATGGGATATATAATGACATAGCCCGTAACTTCCCCGGTAAGGAAAGCCAGGATTGCCTTGAGAACACGACAAAATAGAACGCAAACAGAAGAACATTTCATTGTATATTACAACAATTCCATCAGAATACAAGGATATACAGAGTACGAATAAATATTACACATTCGATAAATATCAGAGATTACAATAAATTACAAAGCAGCGGAAAAATATACAAAACAAAACTGAAAGTAATACACGGATACAGAGCTTTCTGAGCATCGTTCCAGTTGTAAATCAGGATCCTGTGAATATAAATCTGCAAAACCAAAAATACTAGCTGACCGTGTGGAAAATAAGGGCACCCAGAGTTTAGGTTAAAACAATAAACTCCGGGTCAGTCATGTGACTGGTGTGAGAACTAAAACAGTTATTAATATTGGTTTTTAAAGTTAGGTAAATCAAGGGACCACGCCGTATAACACAGAACGGGTTTCCTCCCAAGAATACCAGTGCATAAAACAAACAGTGCAATGCTAAATAAAGAAAGATGAAGCTATTATAAGACCCAGGTCCCATCACACAATGCAATGCAAGCCGGAGGATAGGGTTTTCCCTTATAATAGCCAAACATGCTTGGTACGTTTAAAACAAATCACTTGATACTATTATAGGTGTATAGTTTCAAAACAATTTCAATCATAAATATCAATCATAGATAGCATGGGTACCATATATCATGTCGCCATACTAGCTTTACAATTAAAACCGCAATATCACGTATTGGAAATTGGATTTCCGTCATGAGTCGAGGCAAGGGGCAAGCTCCTCTCCGTTCGAGACACTCTAGCAAATGTCTCAGGACCCCACTATGATCCTTGGAATTGGTTGGGCCAGTCCTCTCTTACTTTTGAGGATTAGTTATTCCTGAACACACGTTTCCCGGTCCTAAAAGACCTATATCCGAGGCGCCTCGCATTCCAACAACCACACAGGTGAAAAGTATATATAAATGTCAGCCAGTTTAAGCACTGACACCACCACTAGCTAGAAAGAAACGTCGTGTTCTCCCAATGGTCCATATCCTGTTTTTGACGCATACCGAGGTGTGAGGCTCGCGAATTCACGTTATACACAAAGCTGCACCACACAGGCCGTGCTTTGATCATCAACCACAAGACTTTGCTGTTCAACAGAAGCCTTGATCATTTGCCACTTAGGCGTACCACACAGGCAATTCACTCCATGCGACTGATGTCCATCGATATACAACCTCTGAGCTCGTACGTCCCAGAGAAGGGAGTTAAGCAAGAGAATAAATTCTCCGCCGCCAAACAGATATATATTTAATAGAGATCAATCAACACAGAATAAAATCCAATGTCAGACACACAGTCCATTTACAAGTTCGTTCTGGGTCTGAACGAAACCGGAGGCACTTTCCTCGCATATCCATCGATCTCCAAGTACATCTGGATGATCACCAACTGATTCCCTCATCTTGGGTGTATAACCCATTCAAGATCATCAGTAATCACCCAAACGATGTGAAGACTTCCGGTCTTCAACCACCGTCGTCATCTTTGACATACCGTCGAATCGGTTATTCAGAATGGGTATAAACCTGGCCTTTCCGAATAACCCGCGTATACAATAAACACGTGTTACACAAACACAACATACGCCTCATTCCAATTCAGAATATTCTTTTATTCAAATTTTCACATCATTAGGGAATAGGTTCCCATTAACTTTATCAAAGATAAATTCTTCTAAATTTATTCTTTAATCTTCCTTTGGATATCAATTTCAAACTGTATTATGGTTTTCCAATCTAGTCGGGATTAGCGAACCACACCGAAGTAATTATTTATTTTATTTCCCAATCCCAACCTATTCATCCCCTGGAGCAAAACTGGTGATACTCCATATCTAACACCACGGTGTTATCGGTAAAGTTAATTACTATTTCATGTTCAAATCTAATTAAAGATTTAACTATTGCTTTGGAGCAAAACTGGCGATCCTCCATTCTCGATCACTTTCCAAATTTGATAATTTAAATTATCAATTCACATTTCAATCTAATTACAGATTCATTAAAACTCCACTTAGTTTTAATTTTTAACTAGGTTAAAGAACCGATGTCGTCTAAAACACAATTCACGATAAACCCAAAATCACTTTTGATATTAAATACAAGGCTCTGAATAGAAAATATACTGGCTTATATTCAATATCAAATTCTGAAACCAACAAATATCGTATTGGAAATAACGATATAAATATATCTTTCAAATTCCCATAACAATATCTGTATAATCCCGGAATCCAACATCGGAACATTCCAAAGACAATTTTGATTCAAATCCACTTCCACTTTATATATATTTGAAATTCTGGTTATTTTCAAACCCAATTCAAATTCAATTTATTTATTTCAAAAATAAAAAGATTTCAAAAATAAATTGATTTTAATTCTAGTTCAAAGCTAGTTCATTTCGATAAAAATATATTTTTATCTTTTAAAATATGGAGTTTTCCACCCCGGTTCTTTCCAATTCATTACTTATGATTTTACACTAATTATTGATATTTTTAATAATTTTATCAAGGCCCGTACAGTCGATTTCCATCAACAGCCATCGAACTGCACTTACAGCGACCTTTTCCAAATTTGATTTGGACATAATTCCAAATCCAACCGTTAGATTTCAAATTTCTAATATTCATTGGAAAGCTCTTTTCGATGCGAACCCAACGGTTCCAGTTTTAGAAGAATCTGACGGTCGGATCTCCCGTAATGTCAATTCAAAGTCAATGGTCGAAATTCACGAACTGCCGCGGCGCGGCGCGTTCTATTCAGGCCATTATATTATATATATAATATATATAATATATACTTCGTCGATTTCCTTTACGTATTATATAAATCGTTTTAAATTTGTTTTAAAAATGATTTCAACTTCATTTCAAATTCACATCAAAATTGAATTCAATTTCAGTTCGTTTTCATTTCAATTCAATTTCAATTCTATTCAATTTCAATTCGCTTCGAATTCATTTCTATTTAATTTCAATTCGATTCGAATTCATTTCTATTCAATTTCAATTCGAACTCTAATTCGTTTCAATTCAATTCAAATTCTAATTCGTTTCAATTCGAATTCTAATTCGTTTAATTCAATTCGAATTCTAATTCGTTTCAATTCAATTTGAATTCTAATTCGTTTTAATTCAATTCGAATACTAATTTGTTTTAATTCAATTTAATTCGAATTTCATTTCAAAATATTCGATTTTGAAATCACTTTTCAATGTTCATTATAAAAACGAATATAATCGAGATAAATATTGTTCACGTCAAAATGGGGTCAATCTAATCAACACGGCTTTATATATTTCAATAAATTCGTTATTCTATTCAACAAATGAATATTTATTCTATTCAACACATGAATCTATATTTCTTTCAACACATGACTAATCTCAACACATGATTACTGTCAACACCTGACTATTTTTGTTATGTAATATATTTTTTATAAAATTATGGTATCTATCGTTTGATTTTTAATCAGACTCCTTCCGTAAAGTAGTTTCTAATCTTAAATATGATAAAGATGTAAATTTTATTGTTGAAATATTTTACTCAACACATGAATAGTTACAACACATGAGCATCGTCAACACATGACTATTTTTATATTCAAATTTTCTTTATTTCCCAATTGGAATGAGGCACGGTCAATTACCATATAATGTTAATTATATGGATTCCATATAACACATGTATATAATAGCAACGATAAATAATCAACCATCATACAAAGTGCACCACACAACTGCATAAGCATCAAATATAAATAATTAACGCTTATAACAGCCTGTCAATCAATCGATCGACATACAATTAAATAATTGGGATTAGTTTAAGCCAAATATCATCCCAACACCCGTGTGGGGTTTCAAATCAACAAACACTGAATATTATTTGTGCAGTTGGGCGATGTGTAAAATTTATCAACCCAATCAATATCCTTCAAATAGGTGTACATAAACAAACCGTCCGGTTTGTTTATGAATATTTATTTATTCGCATTCACGTTAAAATTTATATTTTTAACGATAATTAATTTATTTCAACCATCTACATTTTATTATCGATTCCACATCAACATCACAAACAAATTTCACAACACATCAAACAAGCCGTCCATGGTCTGTGGACGACGGGTGTCGGGTGCTACTAAGCACCGTTTGCATCCTAGTATATAATTTAAACTAGAAAAGAAAATTTAAAGTGAGGAATTCTCACCGACTAGTTAAACCAAACGCCAAGACTCTTCTTATGTAGAAATCTTCGTCGTGCTCGCCTTTCGTCAATTTCATTGCCCGTAGCCACTACATATATAAAAATCCCACTTTTATATTGTAGCTTTGCATATAAAAATCCTATTTTTATACCGTCACTATATAGATAAAAATTCTATTTTTACAATGCTACTATATAGATAAAAAATTCTATTTTTATACCGCTGCTATATAGATAAAAATTCCATTTTTATACCACTACTATATAGATAAAAATTCTATTTTTACAACGCTACTATATAGATAAAAATTCTATTTTTATACCGCTACTATATAGATAAAAATTCTATTTTTATACCGCTACTATATAGATAAAAATTCTATTTTTCTACCGCTACTATATAGATAAAAATTCTATTTTTACAACGCTACTATATAGATAAAAATTCTATTTTTATACCGCTACCATATAGATAAAAATTCTATTTTTATACCGCTACCATATAGATAAAAATTCTATTTTTATAACAGTGTTCACATAATAAAGATTATATTTTTATCATGCTATTCTCTATATAAAAATTATATTTTTATATTTCTACTTCTTATATAAAGATCGAATTTTTATTATCATACCCATATAAAAATTATATTTTTATTACTCTGCCTTAATAAAAACCATATTTTTAATACTCCTACAATATAAAAGATTATATTTTTATACTTCTACAATATAAAAGATTATATTTTTATACTTCTACAATATAAAAGATTATATTTTTATACTTCGACAATATAAAAGATTATATTTTTATACTTCGACAATATAAAAGATTATATTTTTATACTTCGTTATTCTTCATAATAAAAATCGAATTTTTATTTCGCTACTTCTATTATGAAAATCGTACCTTTGTTTATAAAATTCATGCCTTTCTAACTATAAAAAAAATCGAATCTTTATTAATTTAAAACCCAACTTTTCTATTGTTTTAAAAACCAAAACTTTGCTATTACTAAAAATATAAACTTTGTTTAAATAAATATCTAAACTAATTTAAATAAATAGAACTAATCAAATTTTCTATTAATAAAAATAATTAAAGAGACTTACAGTAAGAAATGGAAGGGGGCTCGTTGCGCTCGGAGGTCGGAGGGGTTTCCTTTTGCTGCATTCGGATTTGAGGGAGGCGGGGTCGGATTGGGCCAGAGGAGGAGGAAGGGGATGGAGGAGACGCGAAAGGGGGGTGCAGTGGACACCGTGTGTGGGTCGCTTGGCGGCGCAACGCGCCTAAAAGGGGGGGGGGCTCGGTCAGAAAAGAAGAAGGGGAGGAGGAAGCGGTGGGAGGGGGCCTTGCCTCTGGCGGTGCGCTGCTGGAGGGGGGGGGAGGCGCGGCTCCTCCCCGATCGATTCTCTTTTTTTTCGTTTTGTTCAAAATGAAATTGGGGGGGGGGGCTGATCGTGGGTATAGGAGAGGGGAGAGAGAGAGTTTAGAAGGAAAAAATATTTTTTTTTATTTTAATTTCAAAAAGTTGACTTTTTTTATTTGACCTCTAAACGAGGCCCACCGCCTATCGCCCATAGTTAATTACCCCCATTCCGAACAAAATGAGATATGTGTCGAAAGCTGATTCGATCGTTTCGACCAGTTTTCGTCAAAATCAACATATAACTCTATATATTGAATTTGAACGCGCATTTCAATTTACGAGGCCAATACTAACTCGAAAAATTCCAGAAAAATATTTTCTAGATTCGTAATGACGATACGGTCCTAACAAAACTAGTTTCGTCGAATTCTGAGACCGTTTGAAAAATGGCCATTTTCCAGTCGATTAAAATCAACTAAAACTGGTCAAACGCGTTTTCCTTTACCACACTCACATATTGATTCAAAAAATTATGAATTTTGGAATCTAGAAATAAATTTACCTCCCGGATCCAACAAAAGTGGTTTCGTCGAAATCCGAGGTCATTTGCAAAATTTCCATTTTTAAGGGCCTGAATTCCATAGCGACTATTCAGAATTTTCAACTGGACATATCTTTTGATTCCTACTACGAAATTTTGATTTCTCAGATTCGTTGGAAAGATATTCTCAATTAGATTCAAATATTTTTGGTTTCGTTAAAATCCGGTTTATTTTGCAACCGGTATGTTCATTTGAAGTTTGAAATCGAATTATCGAACTATCGCGCCATTTTCAATTCCTTTTATAATTATAAATAAAATATTTATATTTTAACGAGGACGTATATAAATATATACATTCTAATTCTATTCAAAATAAATTTCTCGTCGTCATTATTTAAAATAATCCATTTTAAATATTCAAAATTCGCTAAAATTTCCAAAATAAAAATTTTAAATTGGCTCGCATTTTCCGTCTTGTTACAATCTTCCCCACTTAAAACTTTTCGTCCTCGAAAAGGAACGAAGCCAAAAGTTGTTTAACTAATCAACTCAACTTTCTTTATTTTCGTTACGGCTTAAGTTCTTCAACTTTTCAGTTTCTAAGAACTTTTCGAATTTTTCGAAAATTTGGCTAATACCCTAAATTTCCGAAAAATTTCGCCATAACCTCCCCTGCACCGGGGACTTCGGGATATTTCACATAGCCTCTCATGGCCTTCTTCAATCCAAAAAGAAAAAGCCAAGCGGCTATCCAATCGGCTCATAAAATCATCATCGCCCAAACAAAACAGTAAATTATGGTAAGCATGTACCTATTTGTCGGGCAAACAATTTTATTCTTCTGCTCTAGCCTCCTTGCTATGACCTGTTCAATGTAAGTACATGTATATGCATGCATTTTCACACAATTTTCAATACAGTACAATATTTGATTCCATTAGGCTAAATGGTTCAAAATTTCAAACAAATAAACAAACAACACAACCATCAATCAATTAGTGGATTATCGTTTCAAATTTATAATTTGATATATATACAGAAAATCATGTTTTTGATACCAAATCACAACAAATAATCCTATCTAATTTTAGTTCTCACACCAGTCTAATGGAAATATATAGATATCACACCTTCGTCACTCGAAAATAAATACTAGTGATGTTATACTTCATCATCAGGACCGTGTCCGGATGACTAGAGCGTGATTCTATATCTATCCAGTATATTAAAACTTCGAATATACGTTCATGATGCGTATATGCAAAATCTTTATATACTCGATTGTCCAAATTCAATATAAATAAATATTCAAATACGCATAAAATGGTTTAAATTTTCAAAAAAAAATTGTATTCATTTGAAAAATATACTCGTCACACTCGTTCTAGGATACTACTGATACTATCCCTAACGAGTCATTCTAGTTGGATATTACTAATCCAATATTTGATGAATTCTTTCGTATGGTTCTAATGTGCCTTGTTCTCGAGCTTTGTAAACCAAAGCTCTGATACCAACTGACATAGCCCGTAACTTCCCCGGTAAGGAAAGCCCGGATTGCCTTGAGAACACGACAAAATAGAACGCAAACAGAAGAACATTTCATTGTATATTACAACAATTCCATCAGAATACAAGAATATATAGAGTATGAATAAATATTACACATTCGATAAATATCAGAGATTACAATAAATTATAAAGCAGCGGAAAAATATACAAAACACAACTGAAAGTAATACACGGATACAGAGCTTTCCGAGCATCGTTCCAGTTGTAAATCAGGATCCTGTGAATATAAATCTACAAACCCAAAACTACTAGCTGCTCGTGTGGAAAATAGGGGCACCCAGAGTTTAGGTTAAAACAATAAACTCCAGGCCAGTCATGTGACTGGTGTGAGAACTAAAACAGTTATTAATATTGGTTTTTAAAGTTCGGTAAATCAAGGGACCACGCCGTATAACACGAAACGAGTTTCCTCCCAAGAATACCAGTGCATAAAACAAACAGTGCAATGCTAAATAAAGAAAGACGAAGCAATTATAAGACCTAGCTCCCATCACACAATGCAACGCAAGCCGGAGGATAGGGTTTTCCCTTATAATAGCCAAACATGCTTGGTACGTTTAAAACAAATCACTTGATACTGTTATAGGTGCATAGTTTCAAAACAATTTCAATCATAAATATCAATCATAGATGGCATGGGTACCGTTTATCTTGTCGCCATACTAGCTCTACAATTAAAACCGAAATATCACGTATTGGAAATTGGATTTCCGTCATGAGTCGAGATAAGGGGCAAGCTCCTCTCCGTTCGAGACACTCTAGCAAATGTCTCAGGACCCTACTATGATCCTTGGAATCGGTTGGGCCGGTACTCTCTTACTTTTGAGGATTAGTTATTCCTAAACACACGTTTCCCGGTCCTAACAGACCTGTATCCGAGGCGCCTCGCATTCCAACAACCACACATGTGAAAAGTATATATAAATGTCAGCCAGTTTAAGCACTGACACCACCACTAGCTAGAAAGAAACGTCGTGTTCTCCCAACAGTCCGTATCCCGTTTTTGACTCATACCGAGGTGTGAGGCTCGCGAATTCACGTTATACACAAAGCTGCGCCACATAGGTCGTGCTTTGATCATCAACCACAAGACTTTGCTTTTCTATAGAAGCCTTGATCATTTGCCACTTATGCGTGCCACACAGGCAATTCACTCCATGCGACCGATGTCCATCGATATACAACCTCTGAGCTCGTACGTCTCAGAGAAGGGCGTTAAGCAAGAGAATAAATTCTCCGCCGCCAAACAGATGTATATTTAATAGAGATCAATCAACACAGAATAAAATCCAATGTTAGACACACAGCCCAATTACAAGTTCGTTCTAGGTCTGAACGAAACCAGAGGCACTTTCCTCGCATATCCATCGATCTCCAAGTACGTCTAGATGATCACCAACTGATTTCCTCATCTTGGGTGTACAGCCCAATCAAGATCATCAGTAATCACCCAAACGATGTGAAGACTTCCGGTCTTCAACCACCGTCTTCATCTTTGACATACCGTCGAATCGGTTATTCAGAATGGGTATAAACCCGGCCTTTCCGAATAACCCGCGTATATAATAAACACGTGTTACACAAACACAACATACGCCTCATTCCAATTCAGAATATTTTTTTTTTCAAATTTTCACATCGTTAGGGAATAGGTTCCCATTAATTTTATCAAAGATAAATTCTTCTAAATTTTTTCTTTAATCTTCCTTTGGATCTCAATTTCAAACCGTATTATGGTTTTCCAATCTAGTCGGGATTAGCGAACCACACCGAAGTAATTATTTATTTTATTTCCCAATCCCAACCTATTCATCCCCTGGAGCAAAACTGGTGATACTCCGTACCTAACACCACGGTGTTATCGGTAAAGTTAATTGCCATTTCACGTTCAAATCTAATTAAAGATTTAACTATCGCTTTGGAGCAAAACTGGCGATACTCCATTCTCGATCACTTTCCAAATTTGATAATTTAAATTATCAATTCACATTTCAATCTAATTACAGATTCATTAAAACTCCACTTAGTTTTAATCTTTAACTGGGTTAAAGAACCGATATCGTCTAAAACACGATTCACGATAAACCCAAAATCACTTTTGTTATTAAATACAAGGCTCTAAATAGAAAATATACCGGCTTATATTCAATATCAAATTCTGAAACCAACAAATATCGTATTGGAAATAACGATATAAATATATCTTTCAAATTCCCATAACAATATCTGTATAATCCCGGAATTCAACATCGAAACATTTCACAGACAATTTCGATTCAAATCCACTTCCACTTTATATATATTGGAAATTCTGGTTATTTTCAAACCCAATTCAAATTCAATTTATTTATTTCAAAAATAAATTGATTTCAAAAATAAATTGATTTCAAAAATAAATTGATTTTAATTCTAGTTCAAAACTAGTTCATTTCGATAAAAATCTATTTTTATCTTTTCAAATATGGAGTTTTTCACCCCGGTTCTTTCCAATTCATTTTTTATGATTTCACACTAATTATTGATATTTTTAATAATTTTATCAAGGCCCGTACAGTCGATTTCCATCAACGGCCATCGAACTGCACTTACAGCGACCTTTTCCAAATTTGATTTGGACATAATTCCACATCCAACCGTTAGATTTCAAATTTCTAATATTCATTGGAAAGCTCTTTTCGATACGAAACCAACGGTTCCAGTTTTAGGATAATCCGACGGTCGGATCTCCCGTGATTTCAATTCGAAGTCAATGGTCGAAATTCACGAACTGCCGCGGCGCGGCGCGTTCTATTCAGGCCATTATATTATATATATAATATATATAATATATACTTCGTCCATTTCCTTTTAAAATGTATTATATAAATCGTTTTAAATTTGTTTTAAAAACGATTTCAACTTCATTTCAAATTCAAATCAAAATTGAATTCAATTTCAGTTCGTTTTCAATTCAATTCAATTTCAATTCTATTCAATTTCAATTCGATTCGAATTCATTTCTATTCAATTTCAATTCGATTCGAATTCATTTCTATTCAGTTTCAATTCGAACTCTAATTCGTTTCAATTCAATTCGAATTCTAATTCGTTTCAATTCAATTTGAATTCTAATTCGTTTTAATTCAATTCAAATTCTAATTCGTTTCAATTCAATTCGAATTCTAATTCGTTTTAATTCAATTTAATTCGAATTTCATTTCAAAATATTCGATTTTGAAATCACTTTTCAATATTCATTATAAAAATGAATATAATCGAGATAAATATCGTTCACGTCAAAATGGCGTCAATCTAATCAACACGGCTTTATATATTTCAATAAATTCGTTATTCTATTCAACAAATGAATATTTATTCTATTCAACACATGAATCTATATTTCTTTCAACACATGACTAATCTCAACACATGAGTACTGTCAACACCTGACTATTTTTGTTATGTAATATATTTTTTAAAATTATGGTATTTATCGTTTGATTTTTAATCAGACTCCAACCGTAAAGTAGTTTCAAATCTTAAAAATGATAAAGATGTAAATTTTATTGTTGAAATATTTTACTCAGCACATGAATAGTTACAACACATGAGCATCGTCAACACATGACTATTTTTATATTCTACTCTTCTTTATTTCCCAATTGGAATGAGGCCCAATCAATTACCATATAATGTTAATTATATGGATTCCATACAACACATGTATATAATAGCAACGATAAATAATCAACCATCATACAAAGTGCACCACACAACTGCATAAGCATCAAATATAAATAATTAACGCTTATAATAGCCTGTCAATCAAACGATCGACATACAATTAAATAATTGGGATTAGTGTACGCCAAATATCATCCCAACACCCGTGTGGTGTTTCAAATCAACAAACACTGAATATTATTTGCGTAGTTGGGCGATGTGTAAAATTTATCATCCCAATCAATATCCTTCAAATAGGTGTACATAAACAAACCGTCCGGTTTGTAAATAAAAATTTATTTATTCGCATTCACGTTAAAAAATATATTTTTAACGATAATTAATTTATTTCAACCATCTACATTTTATTATCGATTCCACATCAACATCACAAACAAATTTCACAACACATCAAACAAGCATACAAGCCGTCCATGGTCTGTGGACGACGGGTGTCGGGTGCTACTAAGCACCGTTTGCATCCTAGTATATAATTTAAACTAGAAAAGAAAATTTAAAGTGAGGAATTCTCACCGACTAGTTAAACCAAACGCCAAGACTCTTCTTATGTAGAAATCTTCGTCATGCTCGCCTTTCGTCAATTTCATTGCCCGTAGCCACTATATATATAAAAATCCCACTTTTATATTGTAGCTATGCATATAAAAATCCTATTTTTATACCGTTACTATATAGATAAACATTCTATTTTTACAACGCTACTATATAGATAAAAAATTCTATTTTTATACCGCTACTATATAGATAAAAATTCTATTTTTATACTGCTACTACATAGATAAAAATTCTATTTTTACAACTCTACTATATAGATAAAAATTCTATTTTTATACAGCTACTATATAGAGAAAAATTCTATTTTTATACCGCTACTATATAGATAAAAATTCTATTTTTATACTGCTACTATATAGATAAAAATTCAATTTTTACAACGCTACTATATAGATAAAAATTCTATTTTTATACCGCTACTATAATGATAAAAATTCTATTTTTATACCGCTACTATATAGATAAAAATTCTATTTTTATAACGGTGTTCACATAATAAAGATTATATTTTTATCACGCTATTCTCTATATAAAAATTATATTTTTATATTTCTACTTTTTATATAAAGATCGAATTTTTATTATCATACCCATATAAAATTATATTTTTATTACTCTACCTTAATAAAACCCATATTTTTAATACTCCTACAATATAAAAGATTATATTTTTATTACTCTACCTTAATAAAAACCATATATTTAAAACTCCTACAATATAAAAGATTATATTTTTATACTTCTACAATATAAAAGATTATATTTTTATACTTCGATAATATAAAAGATTATATTTTTATACTTCGACAATATAAAAGATTATATTTTTATACTTCGACAATATAAAAGATTATATTTTTATACTTCGTTATTCTTCATAATAAAAATTGAATTTTTATTTCGCTACTTCTATTATGAAAATCATACCTTTGTTTATAAAAATCATGCCTTTCTAACTATAAAAAAATCGAATCTTTATTAATTTAAAACCCAACTTTTCTATTGTTTTAAAAATCAAAACTTTACTATTACTAAAAATCTAAACTTTGTTTAAATAAATATCTAAACTAGTTTAAATAAATAGAACTAATCAGATTTTCTATTAATAAAAAATAATTAAAGAAACTTACAGTAAGAAATGGAAGGGGGTTCGTTGCGCTCGGAGGTCGGAGGGGTTTCCTTTTGCTGCGTTCGGATTCGAGGGAGGCAGGGTCGGATTGGGCCAGAGGAGGAGGAAGGGGATGGAGGAGATGCAAAAGGGGGGGGGGGGTGCGGTGGTCAGGTGTGGGTCTCCTAGGGGCGCGAAGCGCCTGAAAGGGGGGTGTGGCTAAAGGGAGGCTCGATCAGAAAAGAAGAAGGGGAGGAGGAAGCGGAGAAGGGGGGCCTTGCCTCTGGCGGCGCGCTGCTGGGGGGGGGGGGGGGGGAGGGCGCGGCTCCTCCCTAATCGATTCTCTTTTTTTTTGTTCTGTTCGAAATGAAATCGCGGGGGGGGGGGGGGGGGCTGATCGTGGGTATAGAAGAGGGGAGAGAGAGAGAGTTTAGAAGGAAAACATATATTTTATTATTTTAATTTCAAAAAGTTGACTTTTTTATTTGACCTCTAAACGAGGCCCACCGCCTGTCGTCCATATCTAATTACCCCTATTCCGAACACAATGGGATATGTGTCGAAAGATGATTCGATCGTTTCGATCAGTTTTCGTCAACATCAACATATAACTCTATATAATGAATTTGAACGCGCATTTCAATTTACCGGGGCCACATACTAACTCGAAAAATTCCAAAAAAATATTTTCTAGCTTCGTATTGACGACACGGTCCTAACAAAACTAGTTTCGTCGAATTCTGAGACCGTTTGAAAAATGGCCATTTTCCAGTCGATTAAAATCAACTAAAACTGGTCAAACGCGTTTTCCTTTGCCACGCTCACATATTGATTCAAAAAATTATGAATTTTGGAATCTAGCAATAACTTTACCTCCCGGATCCAACAAAAGTGGTTTCGTCGAAATCCGAGGTCATTTGCAAAATTTCCATTTTTAAGGGCCTGAATTCCATAGCGACTATTCAGAATTTTCAACTGGACATATCTTTTGATTCCTGCTACGAAATTTCGATTTCTCAGATTAGTTAGAAAGATATTCTCAATTAGATTCAAATATTTTTGGTTTCGTTAAAATCCGGTTTATTTGGCAACCGGTATGTTCATTTGAAGTTTGAAATCGAATTATCGAACTACCGCGCCATTTTCAATTCCTTTTATAATTATAAATAAAATATTTATATTCTAATGAGGACATATATAAATATATACATTCTAATTCTATTCAAAATAAATTTCTCATCGTCATTATTTAAAATAATTCATTTTAAATATTCAAAATTCGCTAAAATTGCCAAAATAAAATTTTTAAATTGGCTCGCATTTTCCGTGTTGTTACATATAAGTCTAAAATTTATATAGAGATGTAGGAATCGGTTTTAGCACCGATATTTTAATGGAATTTGAATTTAGCATTTATAAAGGGAAATTTAAATGAGATTTAAAGTGTTAGAAGTTAAAAAGGAGATTTTGTATATATAATTCTATAAATAGAAGCATGAATAGAACTGGAAATGGCATATTATTTTAAAATACGAAATCAAACTGTTTGGTTTGTATAAAAGGAATATTATTCAAGTTTAATGTGAATAAGGGATTTGAATATATATTTTTCAGATAAGAATATTTATAAAGGAAATTTGGAGTTTTGAAATAGAGTTAGTCGAATTAGAGTTAATCAAATATTAGTTATTCGAATAGAGTTAATTGAATAGAGTTAATCGATTAGAGTTAATTGATTAGAGTTAATCAAATTAGAGTTAATCGAATGGAGTTAATCGAATTAGAGTTAATCAAATATTAGTTATTCGAATAGAGTTAATCGAATATAGTTTTTCGAAGAGGAGTTATCGAATATAGTTTATTCGAAGAGAGATTATCGAATATAGTTTATTCGAAGAAAGGAGTTATCGAATATAGTTTATTCGAAAGGAGTTAATCGAATATAGTTTATTCGAAAGGAGTTAATTGAATATAGTTTATTCGAAAGGAGTTAATCAAATATAGTTTATTCGAAAAGGAGTTATCGAATAGTGATTATTCGAAAGAGAATTATATGTTGAAACTCGATTATATCGAATTCGAAAAAGTACTACTCACTTTCCGTTTTAATTAAGGTTTATTTATTTATTAATAAATTAGTTGTTTGTTTATTTATCCAAATTTAATAAATAAAAGTTACATTTAAGTTAATATATTTCAAAAGCATGGAATTATATCACTATTGTTATAATCAAATGATTCTGTAAAAGAAGTGGATTTGTAAATTGAATCTGAGAGTTACGTAAGAATAGTTTGTTAAAGATTTAAGTGACGAACTTTGTCTATTTCAAGGTTAATAATGTGGTTCAGTTAAGGTCTGAGAGGTAGTTCTACCCCAACTTGATTGACTCCATTTTTGACTAAGGAATGGTTAAGGTTTGATAGGGAATGTTGGTTATGTGAATTTAGTTAATGAGTGTAATGGTTTGAGTTGGTGTAGCGATGTTTTATTTAAACATCTATTTAAATCCAATAAAGGAGTTTTGGAAATGTTTTCCAAATAAGAATCAAAAATGTTTTCTAATATAGAAAATAAGAAATAGAATCAAACATGGAAATGTTTTCCAATGATTAATAACGCATATTTTCTAAATTTAGAAAATAAGAATGTACGAATATATGGAAACTGGAATAGGGAAATGAATAATTGAATGACAAATTAAATTAAAGGGGATCAGGGTAGATTGATGATTTGTTCCGTAAGATTTCCATTTGGGAATACGACCGTTGTTTATACACATGTTTTCCTTTGATAGTTAAATCACCGACTATCAAAGATTTTGACCATTTCTATTGTCAATACTGAGAGATCGGGATCAGTTATATTATCCGAAAACCACTCTGTATGGCACTAGTGTTGCAAATCAACTATGATGAAGATAATTGAAGATGGAGTTATGTAAGGGCTGTCCTGTTTACAGAATAGTGCCTTCGGTTTGTCCAGTCCCACGACGACCTATATGGAAGAATGTCTGACGGAGTATATTTAATAGATCGCGTAAGTTGATCTCTTCAAACGTATTTATGTTTGGTGGCAGAGGAATTCGTTTCTCTTAGCTGTTTACCCGTTATATGTTTGGAGAAATCAATTTGTGATTTAGCGGGTATGACGATGTGACATTCAAAGTGAATGAAGATGTGGTTTGTAAAGGATACGTTATAGCCTCTATCCTCACAACCGGAAATGGTATAAAATCGGGTAGGTTGCATGGCTAAGTGGTTGGCTGCCAATTTGGGTGTATTGTCACCTGATCTAGAGAAATCTCATTTTACTTCTATAATCTATTTCGATGTTGTCCCTTTCGGGAAACAGTTGCTGATCCTAACCGTTGGTGATAATACATTCGGTACACTCAAGCGAAAAGAGTGACCGGTCATGTTTAGCCTGGGTTGCAAGATGTTCTTGTTGAACCCAAGGTATTCCTCTCTAGAGATACACTGTCGGAAGGTGGTCCCATACCTTGCCAGTTGGAATCCATTACCCAATAAGCGCCCACAGTTTTTGAGTATATATTATATATGTGGAACGTGAGATGAAAGCGTTCTGCTAGATGATTATTAGTTGTGATTGATAGACACTATTATAATATCAAAAGGATTTTGATCTAAAGATTATTGTTTCTTTCAAAAGGATTTTTGAATGTTGGACCAAGTATTTTGGATTCTCATAAGGGGAAAACTCATTCCGTTATACGGCGTGGTCTTATGAGATATCATTTAATTGCTCAAACTGATTTTAAATTGTTTTACTCACACCAGTCCCATGACTGACCCGGAGTTTATTTTGTTTTGTTTTCCCTAAACTCTTGGGTGCCCAATTTTGTACGGGCAGTCAAGTAGTCAGGATTTTACAGATATAATTGGAAAGCTGGAGCAGAAGGCTTCAGAATTATATAGAAATTGTTTGTTTCCACTGTGTTGTAAGTGTTATACTCTGATAATGTTATTGTATACCTATAATGATTTTATTTCAAAGTTATGTACCAATTATATATTGTTCGTTTCGCTGTGAAATTCGGGTTTACTCTGATGTTGTATGTTCTTCTTCTTCTATTCTAAGTTTCTATCTTATCTATTCTCACACTCTAATTTATTACATGGATTATCCGGTGTTTCCAATGCTTAAATAGTCAAAATTGAGTTTATGTCGGAGTACTCAAGATCGCAAATTCCCCGGGTCATTACAGTGGTATCAGAGTTGAAGGTTAAGAAATTACCTTGGCGCTGTGGCGTGACTCAGTGGAGATAGGGTTAGCAATACCCTAAATTGAGTTCGAGTGTAAATATATAAGCATGTATTTATTTTTCGATATAAAAATGGTTTTATATCGTGGAGATTTATAGGTTGAGTTGTTCATGAATTCAGGTCGATCAGTTTGATCCACTGAATCGGTAGGAACTTCTAAACACTTGAATACAATGAACCGACACGGTATGTTTTGAAAAGAGGGTAAATGGAATAATTTTGCCCAAATTATATTTTGATATAAAAGTGAATATATATTGAAATTATTATATTTGTTGTGTTGGTCACTATTATAATCGAATGAGATTATAATTGGAATGGTTATATAAATAGCCAATCAGAATTCTTATAAGTGTAATATATGAAATTAGATGAGTTAAATCTGGATTAAAATCAGAATTTGGAACTAATATTCCGAAAACATGAAAAGTGTTTGTAAATGGAATTGAATTAAGTATAAGAGAAATTTAAATCCTGGGAGATTTTAGAAATGTTTTCCAAGCATTGGGAATAGTATTTTGAAATATAATTCAAAATGGAAGTATTTAGAAATGGTTTTAAAAGTGATATAGTATTGAACTCACTTCGATAGCTGGGAAATAACCCTGATGATGAATCGCGACATCATTAGTGTTCATTTTTGAGTTGCTAAGTGACGGATTACTACCAAAGATTTTGTTTTTGAATTGTTTTGTGAAAAGCAAGCTGTTTTGAATCCTAAAAGGGGATATCTAGTTTTTGAAAAGCTACACTGTTTGAAATTCCATGGGGAAGATTGTTTGAATTAAGACAAATTAAATTAGAATTTGTAAAAGCAAATAGAAATAGAAATTGAATTGAAACCAACTAACTGGAAATGAATTGAGATAGAAAACATCGAATTAGATTGGATTAGAGACAATCCAAAATGGAATTGGACTGGTAAGTTAAGAGTTTAGTTTAAAAATGGAATCTGAGTTAAGAATAAAATTCGGCTTGGGTATAACCGAATGATTGGGATGACATTGGTATATTCAGAATTGGTAACACATGAAAAGATATATTGATATTCGCGACAAATAGGTACCAGTTATATTTTTATGGGTTTGAGATTTTGATGAGCCGAATTGGCAAGCCGCTTGGCTGTTTGATTTTCTTTGGGTTGAAGAAGGCCTAGAGAGGCGAGTTAGATTTTGAGCTATTGACCAGTACAAAGGAGATGCTGGCGAAATTTTTCGAAAGGTTAAGGTGTTAGAAATTTTTTCTGGATTTTTGAAAATTTTCATTAGTAGAAATGAATAAATATTTAATTGAAATTAAATTGGTTCAGTTGAAATTGAAGTTAAGAAGTGAACAAATAAGTTCTAACCAGTCAATAGGGTTTGTTTTCTACCTTAGCAATTTCGAGGACGAAATTATTTTAAGGGGGGAAGAATGTAACGATCCGTATTTTTACGGATAATAAATAATTTATTTAATTATTTAAATAATGATTTGGTAATTTAAAATGACCAGAATTAAATAATATTGAATATTTAATTAATATAAATAATAGAATAATATATTTAATTCTGAATAGTCGGAAATAACTGAATTCACAGTATTGTGTGAAATTGATTATTTATAAGATATAATTCAGTTTAGAATTGAATTATAGTAACCAATATATTTAAATAACGAAGGTTGAATGTATAATTATATTATAATTATAATCGAGCTCGAAATGGCGCGGCAGTTCGTAATTTGGCGATTCGAACTTTAGAAGAATATACAGAATCCGTTTTAAGTCGGATTTCTGTGAAACAAGAAACGTTCGGAGCTGGTGATGTATATTTTTCTAATGGAAGAGAAAAATCGAGATTTCATCATGTAAATTGTGAGTTGTGTCTAAATCAAATTTTCAAATAGTTGCCATGGATTTTCTTTATAATTTATAACGATTTATTTATATTTTAAAAGGATTTAAATATAAATCGAATACCGATATAACTAGGAAATTGGAAATATCGAGTTATAAATCCTGATATGTTTATTTTGGAGCTATATTGTAACAACCCGAAAATCTGGGCTAGTTTAAAAATTTTATTTTGGCAATTTTAGCGAATTTTGAACATTTAAAATGAATTATTTTAAATAATATCGACGAGAAAATTTATTTTGAATAGAAATAACTTATATATTATATACGTCGTCGTTAGAATATAAATAATTATATATAATTATAAATAGAATTGAAAATGGCGCGGTAGTTTGATAATTCGATTTCAAACTTCAAATGAATGTACCGGGTGCAAAATAAACCGGATTTTAGTGAAACCAAAAATAATGGAATCTAATTGTAACTATCTTTCCAATGAATCCGAAAAATTGAAATTTCATAGCGGGAATCAAAAGATATGTCCAGTTGAAAATTCAGAATAGTCGCTATGGAATTCAGGCCCTTAAAAATGGAAATTTTGCGAACGACCTCGGATTTTGACAAAACCACTTTTGTTGGATCCGTGACGTCAAATTATTACTAGATTCCAAATTTAATAGTTTTTCGAATAAATATGTGAGCGTGGCAAAGGAAAATGCGTTTGATTAGTTTAAGTTGATTTTAACCGGCTGGAAAATGGCCATTTTTCAAACGGTCTCAGAATTCGACGAAACTAGTTTTCTTAGGACCGTATCGTCAATACGAAGCTAGAAAATATTTTTGTGGAATTTTTCGAGTTAGTACGTGACCCCGGTAAATTGAAATGTGCGTTCAAATTCAATATATAGAGTTATATGTTGATTTTGACGAAAACTGATCGAAACGATTGAATCAGCTTGCGATACATATCCCATTGTGTTCGAAATAGGGGTAATTAGCTATGGGCGACAGGTGGTGGGCCTCGTTTCGAGTTCGAAAATAAAAGTTGCTTTTTGAAATAAAAAAAATAAATTAATTAAAATAAATCCATCTCTCTCTCCTCTCCTTACATCACTCAGCCCCCCCCCCCCCCCCCCCGTTGAAAATTGATTCAGAACGAAAGAAAAAAAAAAGAGAGAGAGGAGAGCGACGGGGGGGGGGGGGAGCCGCCGCTGCAATCGCCCCCCCTCTAATCGCCGTCGCTCGGGGCAGGGCGCCCCGCCTCCATCCACCGCCCCTCCTTCTTCTCCCCCGACCCCCTTTTTTCTCTCTCCTCCTTTAGTTGGCCATAGCCCCCCTCGAACCCCAAATCGCGGCCAACACCGCAGGGCCCCCCCTCTTCTTCCTGCGCCGCCCCCTGCTACCACCAGCACCCCCTCCTGCCGACGTCCAACACCTCCTTCGACCAAATCGGTGAGCTTCCCCTTTTCTTTCTTTTATTTTATTTATTGTTCCATGTTTTTTAACTGAAATTAGCTAATGATTTTTGAATTAACAAAGGTATGATTTTTATTTTGAACAAAGAAATGATTTTTATATAGTGGCGAATATAAAGATTTGATTTTTATTTTATAGAGAGTTCAAAATATAATTTTTATTATATGTAGAGGTTAAAAATATAATTTTTATCGCATGTAAAGGTTGAAAATATAATTTTCATATTATATAGATAATAAAAATGTGATCTTTATATGATAGGATATAAAAAGACGATATTTTTATGTAGTGAAAGACGATATTTTTATGTAGTGAAAGACGACATTTTTAAAGTAGGAAAAGGCGAAATATTTATTTTTGAAAAGGCGAAATTTTTATCTATATAGCAACGATGTAAAAATAGAATTTTTATCTATATAGCAACGATGTAAAAATAGAATTTTTATCTATATAGCAACGATGTAAAAATAGAATTTTTATCTATATAGTAGCAGTGTAAAAATAGAATTTTTATCTATATAGCAATGATGTAAAAATAGAATTTTTATCTATATAGTAGCGGTGTAAAAATAGAATTTTTATCTATATAGTAGCGATGTAGAAATAGAATTTTTATCTATGTAGTAGTAGTATAAAAATATGATTTTTTTTATATACATAGCAACAATATAAAAATGTGATTTTTATATATGTAGTGGCTACGGGCAACGAAAGTGACAAATGGCGAGAACGACAAGATTTTCTACATAAGAAGAGTCGTGGTATTGGATTAGCTATCGGTGAGAACTTCTCACTCTAAAATTCTTTTTCTAGTTATACATATATACTAGGATGCATATGGTGCTTAGCAGCACCCGACACCCGTCATCCACAGACCATGGATGGCTTGTTTGTTTGATTGATGTGTGGTGAAAATTGTTTGTGATGTTGATGTGAAATCGATAATAAAATGTAGATGTGTTGAAATAAATTAATTATCGTTAAAAATATAATTTTTAACGTGAATGTGAATAAATGAATATTTATAAACAAATCGGCCGATTTGTTTATATACACTGATTTGACTGATATTGATTGGGATGATAAATTTTACACATCGCCCAACTACACAAATAAAAATCTTTGTTTGTTGATTTGAAACCCCACACGGGTGTTGGGATGAAATTTAGCGTACACTAATCCCAATTATTTAATTGTATGTCGATCGGTTGGTCGACAGGCTATGTAAGCGTTAATTATTTATATTTGATGCTTGTGCAGTTGTGTGGTGTACCTTGGATGATGGTTGATTGTTTATCGTTGCTATTATATACATGTGTTGTATGGAATCCATATAATTAACATTATATGGTGATTGATTGGGCCTCATTCCAATCGGGAAAATAATGAATATTATAAAAGAAAATAGTCATGTGTTGACGATGTTCATGTGTTGAAACTATTCAAGTGTTGAGTAAAATATTTTAACAATAAAATTTACATCTTTATCATATTTAAAATTAGAACTACTTCACGGTGGAGTCTGATTGAAAATCAAACGATAGATACCAAAATTTTATAAAATATTTTACATAACAAAAATAGTCGTGTGTTGACAGTACTCATGTGTTGAAAGCAATATAGATTCATGTGTTGAATAGAATAAATATTCATTCGTTGAATAGAATAACGAATTTATTGAAATATATAAAGCCGTGTTAATTAGAGTTCGCTATTTTGACGTGAACGATATTTATATCGATTATATTCGTTTTTATAATGAATATAGAAAAAGAAGTGATTTCAAAATATAACGTTTTGAAAATATTATCATTTATATAGTAATGATATGAAATATTCAATTTTGATTTGAAATTGAATATAGAGTTGAAATGGGTTTGAAACGAATTTAAAACGATTTATAAAATACGTTTTAAAAAGGAAATCGACGAAATATATATATTATATATATATTATATATATAATGGCGTGAATAGAACGCGCCGCACCGCGGCAGTTCGTAAATTTCGACCATTGACTTCAAATTGACATTACGGGAGATCCAACCGTCGGATTCTCCTAAAACCGAAACCGTTGGGTTCGTATCGAAAAGAGCTTTCCAATGAATATTAGAAATTTGAAATCTAACGGTTGGATTTGGAATTATGTCCAAATCAAATTTGAGAAAGGTCGTTGTAAGTGCAGTTCGATGGCCGTTGATGGAAATCGACTGTACGGGCCTTGATAAAATTATTAAAAATATTAATAATTTGTGTAAAATCATAATATGTGAATTGGAAAGAACTGGGGTGAAAAACTCCACATTTGAAAAGATAAAAATAGATTTTTATTGAAATGAACTAGTTTTGAACTAGAATTAAAATCAATTTATTTTTGAAATAAATAAATTGAATTTGAAAGTGATTTTAAAAATAATCAATCTTCCCAATACGTGGATTGGACTGGAGTTGAATCTAAATTATCTTCGGAATATTTCGATGTTGGAATTCGTGACTATACAAATATTGTTATGGGAATTTGAAAGATATATTTTATATTGTTATTTCCAATACGATATTTGTTGGTTTCAGGATTTGATATTGAATATAAGCCGGTATATTTTCTATTCAGAGCCTTGTATTTAATATCAAATGTGATTTGGGTTTGTCGTGAATGGTGTCTTCGTTAACACTGTTCTTAAGCCCAATAGAGAAAAGATTAAATCTTTCTATTTAAATTTAATGAAGTGTGTCAATTAAATAATATTTAATTGGAATTGAATTTGAATTGGTTTTTGGGTTTATCGTGAGCGGTGTTTTGAACAACACCTGTTCTTTAACCCGATTAACAATAGAGTGTGATTTTGGGTTTGTCGTGAATCGTGTTTTAAATGACATTGGTTCTTTAACCCAGTTAAAGACAAGATATTGATTTTTGGAAAGATTAAAACTAAGTGGAGTTTTAATGAATCTTTAATTAGATTGAAAGTGAATCAATTATTTAAATTATCAAATATGAAAAGTTATCGAGAATGGAGTACCACCAGTTTTACTTCAAAGCGATAATTAAATCTTTAATTAGATTTAAACGTGAAATGGTAATTAATTTTACCGACAACACCGTGGTGTTAGATATGGAGTATTACCAGTTTTGCTCCATGGGATGAATAGGTTGGGATTGGGAAATAAAATAAATAATTACTTCAGTGTGGTTCGCTAATCCCGACTAGTTTGGAAAACCATAATTTGGTTTGAAATGATATCCAAATAAAGATTAAAGAATAAATTTAGAAGAATTTATCTTGGATAAAATTAATGGGAACCTTTCCCTAAGAATGTGATTTTGTGAATAAAAGAACATTCTGAATTGGAATGAGGCGTTTGTTGTGTTTGTGTAACGTGTTTATTATATACGTGGGTTATTCAAAAAGGCCGGGTTTATCCCATTCTGAATAACCGATTCGACGAGATGTCGAAGATGAAGACGGTGGTTGAAGACCGGAAGTCTTCACATCGTTTGGGTGATTACTGATGATCTCGATTGGGCTGTACATCCAAGATGAGGAAACCAGTTGGTGATCGTCCAGACGTACTTGGAGATGGATGGATATGCGAGGAAAGTGCCTCCGGTTTCGTTCAGACCCAGAACGAACTTGTAAATGGATTGTGTGTCTGACATTGGATTTTATTCTGTGTTGATTGATCTCTATTAAATATACATCTGTTTGGTGGCGGAGAATTTATTCTCTTGCTTAACGCCCTTCTCTAAGACGTACGAGCTCAGAGGTTGTATATCGATGGACATCAGTCGCATGGAGTGAATTGCCAGTGTGGCACGCGTAAGTGGCAATTGATCAGGGCTTCTGTTGAAAAGCAAAGTCTTGTGGTTGATGATCAAAGCACGGCCTGTGTAGCGTAGCTTTGTGTATAACGTGAATTCGCGAGCCTCACACCTCGGTATGAGTCAAAAACGGGATACAGACCCAAGGAGTGCACGACGTTTCTTTCTAGCTATGGTGGTGTCAGTGACCTACCAGCCCTGACATTTATATACTTTTCACCTGTGTGGTTGTTGGATACGAGGCGCCTCGGATATAGGTCTGTAAGGACCGAGAAATGTGTGTTCAGGAATTGCCAATCCTCAAAAGTAAGAGAGGACCGGCCTTGGAGGTTCCAAAGGATCATAGTGTGGTCCTGAGGCATTTGCTAGAGTGTCTCGAATCGGAGAGGAGCTTGCCCCTTGCCTCGGCTCATGACGGAAATCCAATTTCCAATACGTGATATTGCAGTTTTAATTGTAGAACTAGTACGGCGACATGATAGATGGTACCCATGCCGCCTATGATTGATATTTATGATTTGAAATTGTTTTGACACTATACACCTATAATAGTATCAAATGATTTGTTTTAAACGTACCAAGCATGTTTGGCTATTATAAGGGAAAACCCTATCCTCCGGCTTGCGTTGCATTGTGTGATGGGATCTGGGTCTTATAATAGCTTCATTTTTCCAAAGAGCATTGCGCTGTTTTGTTATATGCACTAGTATTCTTAGGAGGAAACCCGTTCCGTGTTATACGGCGTGGTCCCTTGAATTACTATCTTTTAAAGTAAAGTTTTAGATAACTGTTTTAGTTCTCACACCAGTCACATAACTGACCTGGAGTTTATTGTTTTAACCTAAACTCTGGGTGCCCTTATTTTCGACACGGGTAGCTAGTAGTTTTGGTTTTGCAGATTTATATTCACAGGATCCTGATTTACAGCTGGAACAATGCTCGGAAAGCTCTGTATCCGTGAATTACTTCTAGTTGTGCTTTTGTATTATTTTCCGCTGCAATGTATTTAAATGTAATTTAAATCTCTGATATTTGTTGAATGTAATTTATTCATTTATACTCTGTATATTCTTGTATCTGATGGAATTGTTGTAATAACAATGAAATGTTCTTCCGTTTGCATTCTATTTTGTCTTGTCCTCAATTCTATCTATGCTTTCCTTCACAGGGAATTTCGGGTCGTCTCGGTTTGGTATCAGAGCTTTGGTTTACAGAGCTCGAGAACAAGACACCTTAGAACCATACGAAAGAATTCATCAGATATTGGATTAGTAATATCCAATTAGAATGACTCGTTAGAGATAGGATTAGTAGTATCCTAGAACGAGTGTGAAGAGTATATTTTCCAAATGAAAACAATATTGTTTTAAAAAAAATTAAATCGCTTTATACGTATTTGTATATTTATTTATTTTGAATATGGACAATCGAGTATATAAAGATTTCGCGTATACGCGTCATGAACGTATAGTCAAAGTTTTAATATACTGGGTAGATATAGAATCACATTCTAGACATCCGGGGATGATTCTGATGATGGTGCATCATCATCAGTATTCATATTCGAGTTTCGAAGGTGTGATTTCTATATATTTCCATTAGACTGGTGTGAGAACCAAAACTAATATAGCTAGAATACATTGTTGTGAATTGGCACCAAAAACATGATTTTCTGTATATATATCAAAATTATGAATTTGAAACGTTAATCCACTAATTGATTGATGTTTGTGTCGTTTGTTTAATTGTTTGATAATTTTGAACCATTTAGCCTAATTGAATCAAATATTGAATTGTATTGAAATTGGTCGCATTTGCTTGCATATACATGTACTTACAGTTGAACAGGTCATAGCAAGGAGGCTAGAGTAGAGGAATAAAATTTGTTTGCCCGACAAATAGGTACATGTTTACCATAATTTACTGTTTTGTTTGGGTGATGATGATTTTATGAGCCGATTGGCTAGCCGCTTGGCTTTTTCTTTTTCTTTTTGAGATCATAAGGCCTGTATGGCAATTTCGGGATTTTCCCGGTGCTCCCGGTGCAGGGGAGGTTATGGCGAAATTTTTCAAAAATTTAGGGTGTTAGCCAAATTTTTGAAAAATTTGAAAAGTTCTTAGAAACTAAAAAGTTGAAGAACTTAAGCCGTAGTCAAAATAATGGAAGTTGAGTTGATTTGTTAAACAACTTTCGGCTTCGTTCCTTTTCGGCCTTTGATTTAGAGAAGATTAGAATATCATCAATAAAAACCAGAACAAATTTATTCAATTAAATCACACATTGAACTGATAAGAAAATAGTTAGAAATATATACTTGTGCATTATATATGTTTGAACAGGAAATTGGATAGCTGTTGAGTAAAGATTTTATTTGCGTGCCCGACAAATAGGTAAACCTTAATGAGTTGGATGCGCACTTTTATTATTATATCAACTCCTGTGAGTGCCATTGGATGCGGAGTGCTGGTTATTCTGTGTGTAATTAATAAATATCGCCATAGGATAGCAACAATTAATTTTGAACTACATTACATGGCATACTTCTAGAAGATAGGCATACTTCATCATATACCACATAAGCATTTGGAGCTTGTGTGACGAGGTGGAAGATTTACCATACGAGCGAGAGGCTTGTATGGCGATGACTATATTTTACAGGTTGAATTGATGACTGATATGGACTATTTAAATTGTAACGGTAAAATTGCCAGATTAATAAAAACCCCACATGGGTCTAGAGTTGACAATAATCACGTCTCTCTAGTTATTAGATACGACACATGGACTATTTATTTCCCACACGGGACGAGGTGACGAGGATTTATCCTCTGGAGCATTTAAAATACACACTCCCTCAGGCTTTGATAGGGTGACGAGAATTTATTATCTGGAGTTATTATCAATACACGCTCCCCTGTAAACACCAGAATATATCACTATAAATATGTGTATGCTTATTAGGATTTATTGCATACCTAATACGGCCCAATAAATTTCCAAACCTCTCCCCGTACAAAGGAGGTTATGGCGAAATTTTTCGAAAATTCCGGGTGTTAGCCAAATTTTTGAAGAATTTGAAAATTTTCAGAAATTGAAAAGTTGGAGAATGGAAGCCAAATCAAACGTAGAGTTGATTAATCAAACAACTTTCGACTTTGTTCCTTTTCGGGGACGAAAATTTTTAAGTGGGGGAGATTGTAACAACCCGAAAATCTGGGCCAGTTTAAATTTTTTATTTTTGCAATTTTAGCGAATTTTGAACATTTAAAATGAATTATTTTAAATAATATCGACGAGAAAATTTATTTTGAATAGAAATAACGTATATATTATATACGTCATCGTTAGAATATAAACAATTATATATAATTATAAATAGAATTGAAAATGGCGCGGTAGTTCGATAATTCGATTTCAAACTTCAAATGAATGTACCGGGTGCAAAATAAACCAGATTTTAGTGAAACCAAAAATAATGGAATCTAATTGTGACTTTCTTTCCAACGAATCCGAAAAATTGAAATTTAAAAGCGGGAATCAAAAGATATGTCCAGTTGAAAATTCTGAATAGTCGCTATGGAATTCAAGCCCTTAAAAATGGAAATTTTGCAAACGACCTCGGATTTCGACGAAACTACTTTTTTTGGATCCGTGACGTCAAATTATTGCTAGATTCCAAATTTCATAATTTTTCGAATCAATATGTGAGCGTGGCAAAGGAAAACGCGTTTGACTAGTTTTAGTTGATTTTAATCAACTGGAAAATGGCCATTTTTCAAACGGTCTCAGAATTCGACGAAACTAGTTTTGTTAGGACCGTATCATCAATACGAAGCTAGAAAATATTTTTCTGGAATTTTTCGAGTTATTACGTGACCCCGGTAAATTGAAATGTGCGTTCAAATTCAATATATAGAGTTATATGTTGATTTTGACAAAAACTGATCGAAACGATCGAATCAGCTTGCGATACATATCCCATTGTGTTCGGAATAGGGGTAATTAGCTATGGGCGACAGGCGGTGGGCCTCGTTTCGAGTTCGAAAATAAAAATTGCTTTTTGAAATAAAATAAATAAATAAATTAAAATATATCCATCTCTCTCTCCTCTCCTTACATCACTCAGGCCCCCCCGTTGAAAATCGATTCAAAATGAAAGAAAAAAAAAGAGAGAGGAGAGTGACGGGGGGGAGCCGCCGCTGCAATCGCCCCCCCTCTAATCGCCGCCGCTCGGGGCAGGGCGCCCCGCCTCCATCCGTCGCCCCTCCTTCTTCTCCCCCAACCCCCTTTTTTCTCTCTCCTCCTCTAGTTGGCCGTAACCCCCCTCGAACCCCAAATCGCGGCCAACACCCCAGCACCCCCCTCTTCTTCCTGCGCCGCCCCCTGCTACTACCAGCACCACCTCCTGCCGACGTCCAACACCTCCTTCGACCAAATCGGTGAGCTTCCCCCTTTCTTTCTTTTATTTTATTTATTTTTCCATATTTTTAAACTGAAATTAGCTAATGATTTTTGAATTAACAAAGGTATGATTTTTAATTTGAACAAAGAAATGATTTTTATATAGTGGCGAATATAAAGATTTGATTTTTATATTATAGAGAGTTCAAAATATAATTTTTATTATATGTAGAGGTTAAAAATATAATTTATATCGCATGTAAAGGTTGAAAATATAATTTTCATATTATATAGATAATAAAAATGTGATCTTTATATGGTTGGATATAAAAAGACGATATTTTTATGTAGTGAAAGACGATATTTTTATGTAGTGAAAGACGTCATTTTTAAAGTAGGAAAAGGCGAAATATTTATTTTTGAAAAGGCGAAATTTTTATCTATATAGCAAAGATGTAAAAATAGAAATTTTATCTATATAGCAACGATGTAAAAATAGAATTTTTATCTATATAGCAACGATGTAAAAATAGAATTTTTATCTATATAGTAGCGGTGTAAAAATAGAATTTTTATCTATATAGCAACGATGTAAAAATAGAATTTTTATCTATATAGTAGCGGTGTAAAAATAGAATTTTTATCTATATAGTAGCGATGTAGAAATAGAATTTTTATCTATGTAGTAGTAGTATAAAAATATGATTTTTTTTATATACATAGCAACAGTATAAAAATGTGATTTTTATATATGTAGTGGCTACGGGCAACGAAAGTGACAAATGGCGAGAACGAAAATATTTTCTACATAAGAAGAGTCGTGGTATTGGATTAGCTATCGGTGAGAACTTCTCACTCTAAATTTCTTTTTCTAGTTATACATATATACTAGGATGCAGACGGTGCTTAGCAGCACCCGACACCCGTCATCCACAGACCATGGATGACTTGTTTGTTTGATTGATGTGTGGTGAAAATTGTTTGTGATGTTGATGTGAAATCGATAATAAAATGTAGATGTGTTGAAATAAATTAATTATCGTTAAAAATATAATTTTTAACGTGAATGTGAATAAATGAATATTTATAAACAAATCGGCCGATTTGTTTATATACACTGATTTGACTGATATTGATTGGGATGATAAATTTTACACATCGCCCAACTGCACAAATAAAAATCTTTGTTTGTTGATTTGAAACCCAATACGGGTGTTGGGATGAAATTTAGTGTACACTAATCCCAATTATTTAATTGTATGTCGATCGATTGGTCGACAGGCTGTGTAAGCGTTAATTATTTATATTTGATGCTTGTGCAGTTGTGTGGTGCACCTTGGATGATGGTTGATTGTTTATCGTTGCTATTATATACATGTGTTGTATGGAATCCATATAATTAACATTATATGGTGATTGATTGGGCCTCATTCCAATCGGGAAAATAATGAATATTATAAAAGAAAATAGTCATGTGTTGACGATGTTCATGTGTTGAAACTATTCAAGTGTTGAGTAAAATATTTTAACAAAAAAATTTACATCTTTATCATATTTAAAATTAGAACTACTTCACGATGGAGTCTGATTGAAAATCAAACGATAGATACCAAAATTTTATAAAATATTTTACATAACAAAAGTAGTCGTGTGTTGAATGTACTCATGTGTTGAGATTAGTCGTGTGTTGAAAGCAATATAGATTCATGTGTTGAAAAGAATAAATATTCATTCGTTGAATAGAATAACTAATATATTGAAATATATAAAGCCGTATTAATTAGAGTTCGCTATTTTGACGTGAACGATATTTATATCGATTATATTCATTTTTATAATGAATATAGAAAAAGAAGTGATTTCAAAATATAATGTTTTGAAAATATTATCATTTATATAGTAATGATATGAAATATTCAATTTTGATTTGAAATTGAATATAGAGTTGAAATGGTTTTGAAATGAATTTAAAACGATTTATAAAATACGTTTTAAAAAGGAAATCGATGAAATATATATAATACATATATATTATATATATAATGGCCTGAATAGAATGCGCCGCGCCGCGGCAGTTCGTAAATTTCGACCATTGACTTCAAATTGACATTACGGGAGATCCGACCGTCGGATTCTCCTAAAACCGGAACCGTTGGGTTCGTATCGAAAAATGAATATTAGAAATTTGAAATCTAACGGTTGGATTTGGAATTATGTCCAAATCAAATTTGAAAAAGGTCGTTGTAAGTGCAGTTCGATGGCCGTTGATGGAAATCGACTGTACGGGCCTTGATAAAATTATTAAAAATATTAATAATTTGTGTAAAATCATAATATGTGAATTGGAAAGAACTGGGGTGAAAAACTCCACATTTGAAAAGATAAAAATAGATTTTTATCGAAATGAACTAGTTTTGAACTAGAATTAAAATCAATTTATTTTTGAAATAATTAAATTGAATTTGAAAGTGATTTTAAAAATAATCAATCTTCCCACTACGTGGATTGGACTGGAGTTGAATCGAAATTATCTTCGGAATATTTCGATGTTGGAATTCATGACTATACAGATATTGTTATGGGAATTTGAAAGATATATTTTGTAGCGTTATTTCCAATACGATATTTGTTGGTTTCAGGATTTGATATTGAATATAAGCCGGTATATTTTCTATTCAGAGCCTTGTATTTAATATCAAATGTGATTTGGGTTTGTCGTGAATGGTGTCTTCATTAACACTGTTCTTAAGCCCAATAGAGAAAAGATTAAATCTTTCTATTTAGATTTAATGAAGTGTATCAATTAAATAATATTTAATTGGAATTGAATTTGAATTGGTTTTTGGGTTTATCGTGAGCGGTGTTTTGAACAACACCTATTCTTTAACCCGATTAACAATAGAGTGTGATTTTGGGTTTGTCGTGAATCGTGTTTTAAATGACATTGGTTCTTTAACCCAGTTAAAGACAAGATATTGATTTTTGGAAAGATTAAAACTAAGTGGAGTTTTAATGAATCTTTAATTAGATTAAAAGTGAATCAATTATTTAATTTATCAAATATGAAAAGTGATAGAGAATGGAGTACCACCAGTTTTGCTCCAAAGCGATAATTAAATATTTAATTAGATTTAAACGTGAAATGGTAATTAATTTTACCGATAACACCGTGGTGTTAGATATGGAGTATTACCAATTTTGCTCCATGGGATGAATAGGTTGGGATTGGGAAATAAAATAAATAATTACTTCGGTGTGGTTCGCTAATCCCGACTAGTTTGGAAAACCATAATTTGGTTTGAAATGATATCCAAAGGAAGATTAAAGAATAAATTTAGAAGAATTTATCTTGGATAAAATTAATGGGAACCTTTCCCTAAGAATGTGATTTTGTGAATAAAAGAACATTCTGAATTGGAATGAGGCGTTTGTTGTGTTTGTGTAACGTGTTTATTATATACGCGGTTTATTCAGAAAGGCCGGGTTTATCCCATTCTGAATAACCGATTCGACGAGATGTCGAAGATGAAGACGGTGGTTGAAGACCAGAAGTCTTCACATCGTTTGGGTGATTACTGATGATCTCGATTGGGCTGTACACCCAAGATGAGGGAAACAGTTTGTGATCGTCCAGACGTACTTGGAGATGGATGGATATGCGAGGAAAGTGCCTCTGGTTTCGTTCAGACCCAGAACGAACTTGTAAATGGATTGTGTGTCTGACATTGGATTTTATTCTGTGTTGATTGATCTCTATTAAATATACATCTGTTTGGCGGCGGAGAATTTATTCTCTTGCTTAACACCCTTCTCTGAGACGTACGAGCTCAGAGGTTGTATATCGATGGACATCAGTCGCATGGAGTGAATTGCCAGTGTGGCACGCGTAAGTGGCAATTGATCAGGGCTTCTGTTGAAAAGCAAAGTCTTGTGGTTGATGATCAAAGCACGGCCTGTGTGGTGTAACTTTGTGTATAACGTGAATTCGCGAGCCTCACACCTCGGTATGAGTCAAAAACGGGATACGGACCCAAGGAGTGCATGACGTTTCTTTCTAGCTATGGTGGTGTCAGTGACCTACCAGCCCTGACATTTATATACTTTTCACCTGTGTGGTTGTTGGATACGAGGCGCCTCGGATATAGGTCTGTAAGGACCGGGAAACGTGTGTTCAGGAATTGCCAATCCTCAAAAGTAAGAGAGGACCGGCCTTGGAGGTTCCAAAGGATCATAGTGGGGTCCTGAGGCATTTGCTAGAGTGTCTCGAATCGGAGAGGCGCTTGCCCCTTGCCTCGGCTCATGACGAAAATCCAATTTCCAATACGTGATATTGCGGTTTTAATTGTAGAACTAGTACAGCGACATGATAGATGGTACCCATGCCGCCTATGATTGATATTTATGATTTGAAATTGTTTTGACACTATACACCTATAATAGTATCAAATGATTTGTTTTAAACGTACCAAGCATGTTTGGCTATTATAAGGGAAAACCCTATCCTCCGGCTTGTGCTGCATTGTGTGATGGGACCTGGGTCTTATAATAGCTTCATTTTTCCAAAGAGCATTGCGCTGTTTTGTTATATGCACTAGTATTCTTGGGAGGAAACCCGTTCCGTGTTATACGGCGTGGTCCCTTGAATTACTATCTTTTAAAGTAAAGTTTTAAATAACTGTTTTAGTTCTCACACCAGTCACATGACTGACCTGAAGTTTATTGCTTTAACCTAAACTCTGGGTGCCCTTATTTTCGACATGGGTAGCTAGTAGTTTTGGTTTTGCAGATTTATATTCACAGGATCCTGATTTACAGCTGGAACGATGCTTGGAAAGCTCTGTATCCGTGTATTACTTCTAGTTGTGCTTTTGTATTATTTTCCGCTGCGACGTATTTAAATGTAATTTAAATCTCTGATATTTGTTGAATGTAATTTATTCATTTATACTCTTATATTCTTGTATCTGATGGAATTGTTGTAATAACAATGAAATGTTCTTCCGTTTGCGTTCTATTTTGTCTTGTCCTCAATTCTATCTGTACTTTCCTTCATGGGGAAGTTCGGGTCGTCTCATATATGATATTCTATGTGAATATATACGATAATATTTATTTATATTTAATTTAATTATTTATAAATATATTCATATTTAAATGGGTTTATTTAGAGCTTTAAAAATAGCCACTTTTGCAAACGAGCTCCGTTTTCGACGAAACTAATTTTGTTGGTTCCTGAATATTAAATTATTGTTAGATTTCAATTCCCGTGATTTTTGGAGTCAGTCTGTGGCCATATGGATTTTTAATGTGAAAAACAATCAGTATTTTGACAGTTAAAAATATGCTATGTGATCAAACAGAGTCGAAATTCGATGAAACAAGTTTTGGTGGGTCCATAATGTTGAACTGTAGTTGCATGTCCATTTTTATCAAATTTGGATATTGTACGTGATCGTATCAATTTTTAAATAGTAAAATAAGTAGCGATTCATTATAAATGAATAAAATAATCAATATAAAAATATATAAACTATCCTATAAATAATCCTATCCTTACCCTAAAACCTAAAACTCATTTCTCTGGTCAATTATTTTTCCGCCGTCACTCTTTCTATCTTCATGGCAAAAACGGTAACAAAAATAAATCCAAACAAATAGGATAAAATCTTATAAATCTCCAAACTATTTTATTTGAAATCTCCATAGCATTCTCTTCGATCTGAGGGAGTCTCAAGGGGTTCAGTTATTTTATATTATGCTAGTTTGTTGATGGCGTGGACTAGGGTTGGCGATTCCAGATTATTGGGGCATCGATGTGTAGTATCGATGTTATTTTTGAACTCAGGGAAGGTGTTGGCAAGTGGTGGAAAAGTTTTGTGGTCTCCGGTGATGTTTGGGGTCGCGGGTCTCACGGGGATGGACGGCTTAAGGTTGTCGATGCAAATTCATTCAGGATATCAAGTGTTGAGTTAGCGGGATAGGGGTGTAGAGTTTTTGAAGAGGAGAACGGTGATGAATTTTGTTGATTTTATAATGTAGTCTGGAGGAATCGTGTGATAGAATCATGTGTGACTGTTGCTATAGGCTGCGCGAGCTTCTGAAAAACCACAGGAGAGATTCGAGATCGAGTTAGATATTTGGATATGGAGTTGGAGAGAAATTCGAGGAGAGTATATTGGATATTTTTGTTGATTTTAAAAGGTAGGGAGATGGAGAAATAATGGAACAAATGGATCGGCTATAGCTACTAAATACAGGAGCGGGCATATTTCTTTATTTGGGGAAGAAGGATTATCCAACGTGGATTAGTCTAATGATAATTTTAAAGGTTAATTTAATTATTTCTTTAATGGTTAATGACAGTAAAAATGGTTTAAAACTTGTAGAATTAATATCTCATTCATGCTGTATCAGAATTTCGAACGAACAAATCCGTTAGGATCGTATGGACGGGGGCTACGCAATGGAACTGACTAGGAGTGGATTAGAACTCGTTGCAATTTATAGCGATATAAATTGTCTGAATCAACCGCTAATTATCGTTATTTAACGATGATTGTCCAATGTGAGTAAATCTCACTGATCTATCCAGTTTATATTTTTATAACGTATTTCTAGTATTGATAAATGATGATTGATTGTTGTGTTTTGATTGTTTGGTTGAACTGCTAATTGATTGGTTGAAAATATCGATATAGTTATATATACATATATCGTTAATCAACTATTGATTCTGTTTATCAGAATATTTCATATTGAAATGAAGTTGATGTTAATTATATTGTTTAACATCTATGGATGCAGGAAAACAGGTTGGAGGGATCCAACTGGATTTCTCATAATTATATTACTGTTTTTCATATATTGTGATATATAATGTGTTATATATAATCTATAATCGATTATAATGTGGTTGGATGACACTGGTCTATTTCATTGGTATTTTGAATACTGTAAGTGATACTAGAATGAAAAATGAATTTCCAAAGTATATATTGAATAAAATCACAAGATTTTATAAAAAGGAATTTAATTGTAAAGCAAATAGAACTGAAAAAAGAATATTTATTTAGAAGACAAATAGAATTATAAAAGGAATATTTATTTAGAAAATAAATAGAATAATTATAAAAGGAAATATATATGAAATAAATAGAATTATAAAAGGGATATTTATTTAGAAAATAAATAGAATAATTATCAAAGGAAATATCTATGAAATAAATAGAATAAAAGGGAAGATGTGTTATGGATTTAAAGTAGATTGGAAATAGAAATCTGTTTTAACAGATAAATGGAGAAGATTAATTTATAAATAATGTTTTATAAATTAAATAAAATATTTACCATTTGATAAATGGGATATATAAGTCTAAAATTTATATAAAGAAGTAGGAATCGGTTTTAGCACCAATATTTTAATGGAATTTGAATTCAACATTTATAAAGGGAAATTTAAATGAGATTTAAAGTGTTAGAAGTTAAAAAGGAGATTTTGTGTAAATAATTCTATAAATAGAAGCACGAGTAGAAGTGGAAATGGCATATTATTTTAAAATACGCAATCAAACTGTTTGGTTTGGATAAAAGGAATATTATTCTCATTTAATGTGAATAAGAGATTTAAATAAATATTTTTCAGATAAGAATATTTATAAAGGAATTTTGGAGTTTTGAAATAGAGTTAATCGAATTAGAGTTAATCAAATATTAGTTATTCGAATAGTGTTAATTGAATAGAGTTAATCGAATAGAGTTAATTAATTAGATTAATCGAATTAGAGTTAATTAAATAGAGTTAATCGAATTAGAGTTAATTAAATATTAGTTATTCGAATTGAGTTAATTGAATATAGTTATTCGAAGAGGACTGATCGAATATAGTTTATTCGAAGAAAGGAGCTATCGAATATAGTTTATTTGAAAGGAATTAAGTGAATATAGTTTATTCGAAAGGAGTTAATCGAATATAGTTTGTTCGAAGGAGTTAATCAAATATAGTATATTTGAAAAGGAGTTATCGAATAGAGATTATTCGAAAGAGAATTATACGTTGAAATTCGACTATATTGAATTCGGGAAAGTACTATTCACTTTCCGTTTTAATTAAGATTTATTTATTTATTAGTAAATTAGTTGTTTGTTTATTTATCCAAATTTAAAAAATGAAAGTTATATTTAAGTTAATATATTTCAGAAGCAAGGAATTATAACACTATTGTTATAATCAAATGATTCTGTAAAAGAAGTGGATTTTTAAATTGAATCTGAGAGTTACATAAGAATAGTTTGTTAAAGATTTAAGTGATGAACTTTGTCTATTTCAAGGTTAATAATGTGGTTCTGTTAAGGTCTGAGAGGTAGTTCTACCCCAACTAGATTGACTCCATTTTTGACTAAGGAATGGTTAAGGTTTGATAGGGAATGTTGGTTAAGTGAATTTATTTAATGAGTGTAATGGTTTGAGTTGGCGTAGCGATGGTTTATTTGAACATCTGTTTATATCCAATAAAGGAGTTTTGGAAATGTTGTCCAAATAAAATACATAAAATAAGAAATAAAATCAAATATGGAAATGTTTTCCAATGATTAATATCATATATTTTCTAAATTTAGAAAATAAGAATGTATGAATATTTGGAAACGGGAATAGGGAAATGAATAATTGAATGACAAATTAAATTAAAGGGGATCAGGGTTGATTGATGATTTGCTCAGTAAGATTTCCATTTGGGAATACGATCGTTGTTTGTAAACATGTTTTCCTTTGATAGTTAAATCACCAACTATCAAAGATTTTGACCATTTCCACTGTCAATACGGAGAGTCCGGGATTAGTTATATTATCAGAAAACCACTCCGTGTGGCATTAGCATTGCAAATCAAATATGTTGAAGATAATTGAAGACGGATTTATGCAAGGGCTGTCCAATTTACATAACAGTGCCTTCGGTTTGTCCAAACCCATGACGACATATATGAAAGTATGTCTGACGGAGTGTATTTAATAGATCGTGTAAGTTGATTTCTTCAAACGAATTTCCGTTTGGTGGTGGAGGAATTCGTTTCTCTTCACTGTTTACCCATGATATGTTTGGAGAAATCAATTTGTGATTTAGCAGGTATGACGATGTGACATTCAAAGTGAATGAAGATATGGTTTGTAAACGATACGTTATGGCCTCTAGCCTCACAACCGGAAATGGTATAAAATCAGGTAAGTCATATGGCTAAGTGGTTGGCTTCCAATTAAGGTGTATTGTCACCTGATCTAGAGAAATTTTATTTTACTTCTATAATCTATTTCGATGTTGTCCCTTTCGGGAAACGGTTGCTGATCCTAACTATTGGTGATAATACATTCGGTACACTCAAGTGAAATAAGTGACCGGTCATGTTTAGCCTGAGTTTTAAGATGTTCTTATTGAACCCGGTGTATTCCTCTCTAGAGATACACTGTCGGAAGGTGGTCCCATACCTTGCCAGTTGGAATCCATTACCCAATAAGCGCCTACGGTTTTTGAGTATATATTATATATGTGGAACGTGAGATGAAAGCGTTCTGCTAGATGATTATTAGTT
The DNA here is from genome assembly GCA_030737875.1 of Allium sativum. NCBI lineage: Eukaryota > Viridiplantae > Streptophyta > Magnoliopsida > Asparagales > Amaryllidaceae > Allium > Allium sativum. Next base: position 267,707,795 of record CM060909.1, on the reverse strand, counting down.
GTGATTGATAGACACTATTATAATACCAAAAGGATTTTGATCAAAAGATTATCGTTTCTTTCAAAAGGATTTTTGAATGTTGGACCAAGTGTTTTAGATTCTCATTAGGGAAAAACCCGTTCCGTTATACGGCGTGGTCTTATGAGATGTCGTTTAATTGCTCAAACTGTTTTTAAATTGTTTTACTCACACTAGTCGCATGACTAACCCGAAGTTTATTTTGTTTTGTTTTCCCTAAACTCTTGGGTGCCCAATTTTGTATGGGCAGTCAAGTAGTCAGGATTTTACAGATATAATTGGAAAGCTAGAGCAGAAGGCTTCAGAATTATATAGAAATTGTTTGTTTCCACTGTGTTGTAAGTGTTATACTCTAATAATGTTACTGTATACATATAATGATTTTATTTCAAAGCTATGTACCTATTATATATTGTTCGTTCTGCTATGAAATTCGGGTTTACTCTGATGTTGTATGTTCTTCTTCTTCTTCTATTCTAAGTTTCTATCTTATCTATTCTCACCCTCTAATTTCTTACATGGACTATCCGGTGTTTCCGATGCTTAAATAGTCGAAATTGAGTTTATGTCGGAGTACTCAAGATCGCAAATTCCCCGGGTCATTACAGTGGTATCAGAGTTGAAGGTTAAGAAATTACCTTGGCTCTGTGGCGTGACTCTGTGGAGATAGGGTTAGCAATACCCTAGATTGAGTTTGAGTGTATATATATAAGCGCGTATTTGTTATTCGATATAAAAATGGTTTATACTGTGAAGATTTATCGGTTGAGTTGTTTATGAATTCGGGTTGATCAGTTTGATCCACTGAATCGATAGGAGTTTCTAAACACTTGAATGCCATGAACTGACACGGTATGTTTTGAAAAGAGGGTAAATGAAATAATTTTACCCAAAGTATTTTTTGATATAAAAGTGATTATATATTGAAATTATTATATTTGATGTGTTGGTCACTATTATAATCGAATGAGATTATAACTGGAACGGTTATATAAATAACTAATCAGAATTCATATAAGTGTAATATATGAAATCAGATGAGTTAAATCTAGATTGAAATCAGAATTTGGAATTAAAATTCCGAAAACATGAAAAATGTTTGTAAATGGAATTGAATTAAGTATAAGAGAATTTTAAAATCCTGGGAGATTTTAGAAATGTTTTCCAAGCATTGGGAATAGTATTTTGAAATAGATTTCAAAATGGAAGTATTTAGAAATGATTTCATAAGTGATATAGTATTGAACTCACTTCGATAGCTGGGAAATAACCCTGATGATGAATCGCGACATCATTAGTGTTCATTTTTGAGTTGCTAAGTGAGTATTACTACTGAAGATTTTGTTTTTGAATCGTTTTGTGAAAAGCAAGTTGTTTTGAATCCTGAAAGGGGATATCTGGTTTTTGAAAAGCTAAACTGTTTGAAATTCCCTGGGGAAGATTGTTTGAATTAAGACAAATTAAATTAGAATTTGTAAAAGCAAATAGAAATAGAAATTGATTTGAAACCAATTAAGTGGAAAATGAATTGAGATAGAAAATATCGAATTAGATTGGATTAGAGACAATCCGAAATGGAATTGGACTGGTAAGTTAAGAGTTGAATTTAAAAATGGAATTTGAGTTAGGAACAGGATTCGGCTTGGGTATAACCGAATGATTGGGATGACATTGGTATATGCAGAATTGGTAACACATGAAAAGGATATATTGATATACCTGACAAAAAGGTTCCAGTTTATATTTTTATGGGTTTGAGATTTTGATGAGCCGAATTGTTCAAGCCGCTTAGCTGTTTGACTTTCTTTCGGGTTGAAGAAGGCCTAGAGAGGCGAGTTGGAGTTTGAGCTATTGACCAGTACAAAGGAGGTGCTTGCGAAATTTTTCGAAAGGTTAAGGTGTTAGAAATTTTTTCAGGATTTTTGAAAATTTTCGTTAGTAGAAATGAATAAATATTTAATTGAAGTTAAATTGGTTCAGTTGAAACTGAAATTAAGAAGTGAACAAATAATTTCTAACCAGTCAATAGGGTTTGTTTTCTACCTCAGCAATTTCGAAGACGAAATTATTTTAAGGGGGAAGAATGTAACGACCCGCATTTTTATGGATAATAAATAATTTATTTAATTATTTAAATAATGATTTAGTTATTTGAAATGACCAGAATTAAATAATATTGAATATTTAATTAATATAAATAATAAAATAATATATTTAATTTGAAATAGTCGAAAATAACTGAATTCACAGTATTGTGTGAATTAGATTATTTATAAGATATAATTTAGTTTAGAATTGAATTATAATAACTAATATATTTAAATAACGATGGTTGAACGTATAATTATATTATAATTATAATCGAGCTCGAAATGGCACGGTAGTTCGTAATTTGGCGATTTGAACTTTAAACGAATATACAAAATCCGTTTTAAGTCGGATTTCTGTGAAACAAGAAACGTTCGGAGCTGGTGATGTATATTTTTCTAATGGAAGAGAAAAATCGAGATCGTTATGTAGATTGTGAGTTGTGTCCAAATCAAATTTTCAAATAGTCGCTATGGATTTCCTTTATAGTTTATAACGATTTATTTATATTTTAAAAGGTTCTATGTAACATCCCATATTTTCTGTATATTTAATTTTCAGTTTAAAATAAATAAAATGGGTTAATTTTGGGGAAAATCAAATTTTGTTGATTTTTGATGATAATAATTATTGAATTGAGCATATATAAATGTTGTAATGTGAAATTTAATATTTTTATAACAAATAAAATTTGGATTGTCTAAGTTAAAATAGGAATTCAAATTTTATCTGATAAATTTTGAAATTATGAGTTGATATTACGATTGTTAAGGATAATTCGAGTCCATTTATTTATAATTGAAATATAAATTTAAATGGATAAGTAAATTAATTCGAGAACATGAAATATGTGGTATTGATTTAGAAAATTTTATTTAAGTTATAAATTGATTTAAATGGAATTTTATAAATATTTAAATCGAATTAAACAGTTAAATGAAAGATTTGAATATTCTGTTGATTTAATTGCTGTCAAATTTAATTGTTCTGTCAACTGTCTCGGAATCCGACGAAACCAGTCCCATCGGGACCGGAATGATGAATTATTGTAAAGTTTTAATTTGCGTTACAATCCGACGTACCGTTTGATCGTACGAAAGAAAATGTGAAAGAGAATCAGTGTAATTGGGTAATTGTTGTTTCTCTTATTGGGCCTTCTCTATATAAATAAAATTATATATCCACCTCACCACCTCACTTCTCATTCACGTATATTTTTCCATCTGTCGGTTCTTTCTTCCAATGGCAGAAACAATATTTTTAAAACCCTAGAAAAAAAATCCAAGCTTTGAAATCAAATCTCCTCAAAACCCAACATATTATATATCAAAACGAAGAGCTCGACGATACGAAGCTTAAGGTGTAATTTTTTCCGACATGCATTGAGCGGGGTGGTCAAAAATCACGGTCAAAGGTTCGGAATCGCGAAACCCTAGCATGCAATTTGGGAGTTTTTGATTTCTGAGCTAATCGAAGAATCGGGCTTCTGGGTATTGTAGAGATTGGTCATACGAGTTCAATGGAAGTGTTCTTTCGATTTTTAGTGTGGTGTGTTGCCGGAATTTCAGCGTAGAAGGGTAGAAACTCTTTTCGTTTAGACCACCGTCGGCGGAGGAAAGAGCCATCGGAGGTGGCGGCTCTGATGCCCGTGGATGCGCCTGGAGGAGTGGGTGAGGATGGCATTGGTCGGAGCTCTCAATTAGGTCGGAGGAGGGAGCTTTTCGCGGTCAAACTTGCGGTCGTGTATGGGTTTATTTCGTGAGGCGTACTGTAGCAGAAAGGGGGAGGAGCGAGAATAGCAAGAAGGGTTGCTGACGTGTCGGGTTTGTAATGGTGAGGAAATTTAATTTTTAATTATTTATATATTTAAATTCCAAATGGTTAAACGCTGATAACTCTCTCGTTTTAAATCGGATTTGGACGCGGTTTGTTGCATTGGGATCGTGGCAGAATTGCGGACAATCTGAGACTGGTTTCGCTGCATTTAGAGACAGTGAAATTTTGAGCTTTGGCTGGACGTTCGATCCACTAAAGACTCAAAGGTGAGTGATTCTTCGCTTCCAAATAACCGAATCTTTCCCATATTTATCAAATTAGAGTGTGAAATAAGTTGGTTGCATGGTTGTGTTTGATTTGGTGAATGGTTGCTAAATTTGACATGCAAGTGTGTTACATGCAATAAAAATCGATAATTAGTTATTCGAATTTAATTTAAATTTCTAGTTAGAAAATCTCAACACTTTAAATTAGTGAAATGATTTAACATTTACCATGGAATAAAGTGTTGTGTGATGGATGCCTTGGTTGATGTGATTACTGAATGATTATTGTTGAAACGTTACTTATTTCAGTATATGGATGTTCGTGTGTTCATTATTGACGATGAATCCCAATTTTTTTCCACCTTTATGTTACGGGCATCCAATAAACCCGGGATTTCATCGATGAAAATAAATTAAGAACGCAGAGTGAAATGATAAATCTCCGTGACTCTGATTTGGATTGAAATGATAGATCCACCCCTGAAATATTGAGAAATTGAATATAATATCACTTGGCCATTGGATAGATAATTATATACAGACATCGCTTGGTTAAATGATTTCAAAATATTTAATTGTTATTTGGTCGGAAATTTTTATTTAAAAGAGATGTGCCGATACTCAATAAATCCATTTCCTTTAAAGATCTGAAAACTGGGAAGGTTTATTAAAAAGGGTTAAGGAATTTATCTCAAACCAAAGTGGAAATTCTTAAATTGGGATCTCAATATGTTTTGGAATTATTCAATTTATGGTGTAGATTTGAGGGTGATAAATTCCCATGGGATTTAATTTTAAATAATGGGAATCGAGGGTATTCTGAGTTGTTTTAACCCAGTTTTGAATATATTTGAATTCTTGAAATCGAACAATTGTTTTGAACGATGTTGAAAATGAGATATGAAATTAATGAACTCCACTGAGGTTGGAGTTAGATTCAAGTATTGAAGTTCGGCAGAAAGGAACGATTTTAGTTAAAGAATTTATTATATATATATATATATTTACACTGTTTGATTTAAAATAACTATTTCTTTTCTTAAAATTTATTTATTTAAAACTTTTCTATAAAACTATATTATTACGACTAAATTGTTCTTTATATTTTATTACGTATATACATAGTGTGTCAAATTATCTTATTTTATTCTAGCTATTATATTATATATATACATTTTATATAAATACTTTTATTTGATAAGCATATATTTTTCAAATTATATTAAATGATCGTAATTTTCTTCCGAATAGGGGATGTTGGATCTAAACCGTTGTTCAAATGGAGTTGAGATAAATTTTATTTTATTTGAATATGAATCAATTTCTAAACCGATTTTTGATATGGAAATGTAAATTATATTCTACTAGAACATAAATGGACCTCCTAAGGGATTGAAATGAGTTGAAGTGAAAGTATACATTCGATTTGAATATGAATGGATTTCGAACATAAATCAATTTGGAATAATGTGAAATCTTTGAGATAAAATATATTCTATCGGAATATAAGTCGATTTTGAAATATTATATGATTATAATATAAGGATATGGAAAATTATTCTAATTTAGAATATAATCGGTTTGGTATGATATGATTTTTTGATATGAAATTATATTCTATTTGAATATAAATTTGGTTCGAAAAAGAATATGATATTTTGATATGAAGCGAACCTTTGTGAAATATAAAAGAACCAACCGATGTGAGAAGATGTAAGCGTTGGTTGTTAAAGAGAGCGGAGTCGACATAAGGCATACTCTCTGTCAGTGTCGATACCACTTTGACAACTGTGAACATTATGATGTATCCAGAATGAGTATGATGGCTTAGAGGCGATTATTGAATCGAAGGAGATGAACGATGACGAAATAGCCCTGACCTTTGGGTCAGAATTGAAATGACTAAAACAAGAGCTATACCGTGACTAATTGAGGTAGCACCTTTGATCGGACACACTTCTTCGATACTATTTCTATGACTATGATGACGATGATGATTTGGGCCCATTTATGATTTTGGGAGCGTGTTCCGAGGTGGGCGGTAGTGGCTGCTATGCGTTACCACCGGTCCGGGAGTGCAATTGGTAGAATCCTACCCTGGGCATTACGTCGAGTGCCTTGTCATATTATCCTTATCGAGCCCATACGATTTTGATTTGTATCGTAACTATGGAGTGCCCTCTGATGCCATCGTTACGGTGGGTTTACGGTACTGTATAGACTATGGTATTATAAACAATGTAAGGGTAAAAATGTAATCCCGCTTACGCTATTTTCAGTATTTACACTTTACTGAGTAGACACTATCGTAATAGCGTATTATACTATCTATGTATTAGTTTAACGGATCCTTGAGAGATGGAGAATCCCGTAACATCTCTTGAGTTACTGTACCCATGACACTGATGTTATTTCGTATTTTGATTTGACTAATATGAGAATGATTTAGTGCTGATTCGAGTGTTTGTTGTGTTTCTTTTATGTAATACGCTCGGGTCAGCAGACGTTGCAGTTATCGAAGATGACTGTACCTTGGAGGCTGAAGACGAAGATTTGGTATATATATCTATTATATATATATGTATTTCCGCTGCATTTTATTTCCGCTTCCATGTAATGAAACCTGTATATGTATAACTCTGATAGTCAATGTATATATATTTCAACGGTTTTAACTGCTATTTGTGTATTATATGTTGTCCTTCCGCTGTGAGATTCTGTTATTTTTTTTCTCTTCTTTCTTCTTTTTCTTCTTTCCAATAACTGCCTGTATTTGAGAGTTGTTTCGGGTCGACATGTGTGGTTTATTGTCGATTTGAACGGTCAAAAATGTGGGTCGTTACAATCTAAATATAAATCGAATATCGATATAACTGGGAAATTGGAAATATCGAGTTATAAATCTTGGTATGTTTATTTTGGAGCTGTATGATATTTTATGTAAATATATACGATAATATTTACTTAGTTATATTTTATTTAATTATTTTTAAATATATTCATATTTAAATGGGTTTATTTAGAGCTTTAAAAATAGCCTCTTTTGCAAACGAGCTCCGTTTTCGATGAAACTAATTTTGTTGGATCCCAAATATTAAATTACTGTTAGATTTCAATTTTCGTAATATTTGGAGTCAGTGTGTGGCCGTACAGATTTATAATGTGAAAAACAGTCAGTATTTTGATGGTTAAAAATACGTTGTGTGAGCAAACGGAGTCGGAATTCAATGAAACAAGTTTCGTTTGGTCCGTAATGTCGAACTGTAGCTGCATGTCCATTTTTATCGAATTTGGATATTGTATGTGATCGTATGAAATTTTAAATAGTAAAATAAGTAGCGATTCTTTATAAATGAATAAAATAATCAATATAAAAATGTTTAAACTATCCTATAAATAATCCTATCCTTACCCTAAAACCTAAAATCATTTCGGTGGTCAATTATTTTTCCACCGCCACTCTTTCTATCTTCACAGCAAAAATGGTAATAAAAATAATTCCAAACAAATAAGATAAAATCATATAAATCTCCAAACTATTTTATTTGAAATCTCCATAGCATTCTCTTCGATCTGAGGGAGTCTCAAGGGGTTCGGCTTTTTTATATTACGTTGATTTGTTGATGGTGTAGACTAGGGATGGCAGTTGCGGATTATTGGAGCATCGATGTGTAGTTTAGATGGTATTTTTGAACTCAGGGAAGGTGTTGGCTAGTGGTGGAAAAGTTTTGTGGTCTCCGATGATGTTTGGGGTCGCGGTCTCATGGGGATAGACGGCTTAAGGTGGTCGATGCAAATTCATTCATGAGACTGAGTGTTGAGTTAGTGGGATAGGGGTATAGAGTTTTTGAAGAGGGAAACGGTGATGATTTTTGTTGATTTTATAATGTACTTTGGAGGAATCGTGTGATAGAATCATGCGTGACTGTTGCTATAAGGTGCGCGAGCTTTTGAAAAACCGCAGGAGAGATTCGAGATCGATTTAGATATTTGGATATAGTGTTGGAGAGAAACCGGAGGAGAGAATATTGGATATTTTTGTTGATTTTTAAAGGTAGGGAGATAGAGAAATAATGGAACAAAAGGATTGGCTATAGCTATTGAATACAGGAGTGGGCGTATTTCTTCATTTGGGGAAGAAGGATAATCCAACGTGGATTAGTCTAATGATAAATTTAAAGGTTAACTTAATTATTTCTTTAATGGTTAATGATGGTTAAAATGATTTAAAACTTGTAGAATTAATATCTCATTCATACTGTATCATAATTTCGAACGGTCAGATCCATTAGGATCGTATAGACGGGGGCAACGCATTGGAACTGACTGGGAGTGGATTGGAGCTTGTTACAATTTATAGCGAAATAAATTGTCTGAATCAACCGGTAATTATCGTTATTTAATGATGATTTTCCAATGTGAGTAAATCTCACTGATCTATCCTGTTTATATTTTTATAACGTATTTCTAGTATTGATAAGTGATGATTGATTGTTGTGTGTTGATTGTTTGGTTGAACTGCTAATTGATTGGTTGAAAATATCGATATAGTTATATATATATATATCGTTAATCAAATATTGATTCTGTTTATCAGAATATTTCATATTGAAATGAAATTGATGTTAATTATACTGTTTAACATCTGTGGATGCGAGGAAACAGGTTGGAGGGATCCAACTAGATTACCCAATAATTATATTACTGTTTTTCATATATTGTGATATATGATGTGTCATATATAATCTGTGATTGATTATAATGTAGTTGGACGACATTGGTCTTTTTCATTGGTATTTTGAATACCGTAAGTGATACTGGAATGAAGAAGGAATTTTCAAAGTATATATTGAATAAAATCACAGGATTTTAGAAAAAGGAATTTAATTATAAAACAAATAGAATTGAAAATTGAATATTTATTTAGAAGATAAACAGAATTATAAAAGGAATATTTATTTAGAAAATAAATAGATTAATTATAAAAATAAATTTTTATGAAATAAATAAAATTATAAATGGGATATTTATATAGAAAATAAATAGAATAATTATAAAAGGAAATATTCGTGAAATAAATAGAATAAAAGGGAAGATGGGTTATGGATTTAAAGTAGATTGGAAATAGAAATCTGTTTTAATAGATAAATGGAGAAGATTAATTTATAAATTAAATAAAATATTTACCATTTGATAAATGGGATATATAAGTCTAAAATTTATATAGAGAAGTAGGAATCGGTTTTAACACCGAAATTTTAATGGAATTGGAATTCAGCATTTATAAAGGAAAATTTAAACGAGATTTAAAGTATTAGAAGTTAAAAAGGAGATTTTGTATAAATAATTCTATAAATAGAAACATGAATAGAATTGGAAATGGCATATTATTTTAAAATACGAAATCAAACTGTTTGGTTTGTATAAAAGGAATATTATTCACATTTAATGTGAATAAGGGATTTAAATAAATATTTTTCAAATAAGAATATTTATAAAGGAAATTTGGAGTTTTGAAATAGAGTTAATCGAATTAGAGTTAATCGAATATTAGTTATTTGAATAGAGTTAATTGAATAGAGTTAATCGAATAAAGTTAATTGATTATAGTTAATCGAATTAGAGTTAATCGAATAGAGTTAATCGAATTAGAGTTAATCGAATATTAGTTGTTCGAATAGAGCTAATCGAATATAGTTATTCGAAGAGGAGTTTTCGAATATAGTTTATTCGAAGAAAGATTATCGAATATAGTTTATTCGAAGAAAGGAGTTATCGAACATAGTTTATTCAAAAGGAGTTAATCGAATATAGTTTATTCGAAATGAGTTAATCGAATATAGTTTATTTGGAAGGAGTTAATCAAATATAGTTTATTCAACAAGGAGTTATCGAATAGAGATTATTCAAAAGAGAATTATACACTGAAATTTGACTATATCGAATTTGAGAAAGTACTATTCACTTTCATTTTAATTTAGATTTAATTATTTATTAATAAATTAGTTGTTTGTTTATTTATCCAAATTTAATAAATAAAAGGTACATTTAAGTTAATGTATTTCAGAAGCATGGAATTATAACACTATTGTTATAATCAAATGATTCTGTAAAAGAAGTAGATTTGTAAATTGAATCTAAGAGTAACGTAAGCATAGTTTGTTAAAGATTTAAGTGATGAACTTTGTCTATTTCAAGGTTAATAATGTTGTTCAGTTAAGGTCTGTGAGGTAGTTGTACCCCAACTTGATTGACTCCATTTTTGATTAAGGAATGGTTAAGGTTTGATAGGGAATGTTGGTTAAGTGAATTTAGTTAATGAGTGTAATGGTTTGAGTTGGCATAGCAATGTTTTATTTAAACATTTGTTTAAATCCAATAAAGGAGTTTTGGAATTGTTTTCCAAATAAGAATCAAAAATGTTTTCTAATACAGAAAATAAGAAATAGAATCAAATATGGAAATGTTTTCCAATGATTAATAACATATATTTTCTAAATTTAGAAAATAAGAATGTACTAATGTATGGAAACGGGAATAGGGAAATGAATAATTGAATGACAAATTAAATTAAAGGGGATCAGGGTTGATTGATGATTTGCTTGGTAAGATTTCCATTTGGGAATATGATCGACGCTAGTCTATGACTTAGAAAAGCGCGACATTTGTAATAAATTCTGCAAGCATACAGGTGTGTAGCATACAGGTCGAACACAGGGAGGAAAGTTAAATTTTATTATTTATATGTTTCGTGGGCGTGTTAGACGAACTTTGGAGGTTGATTTTGAAAATAAAACAAAATTAAAACTGTAATTTGATTCAGAACAGATCTAACTGAACCGACGATCAAATCACAATTTCAATGGAAAGCAAATGAAACTATGAATTAGATTTGAATCTAATCAAACCCAATTTGACCTAAGAAAATAATAAAAGCAGAAATTGAAATTGCAGAAATTGAAATAACAAACAAGAATTAAGATTAGGATTTCCGCTGAATCTAATCAGACGGTAAATCACTAATGCAAACAAGTGCAAAATACAAATAGTGCTCTACCGAATCTAATCGTATAGACAACACTAGTTGCTAAGAAAACAAAAAAATGCAGAAAAGAGAAAGAAGAACTTTTATTAGAACAATGGAATAAGAGATGAGATATGATGGTTACAATGGGTATACATGTGCTTTTATAGCTGAATTGCTAAACCCTAATCAAATCTATTAATATATGGGCTTTTTTTTTATTCCATCAAGATTATGATAGATCCTCTTCTTATCCCTCTTTGCCATGTGTCAATCAGAAGATTTTAAAAAATCTTTTCTACAAATCTCCTTCCAAAAGCAAATATGCTAGCCCAATATGAACATAATTAGCCTTCAATGACCACTTCTTATGCAATCTTCCTGTATATGGCATCAATTCTTCACTTTAAAGGCTGTATAAGGCTTGAACAACTCATCTGTAAAAACATCAAAATAATACCCAGCGTAATATTTATTTATATACAAAAGATAATATATAAAAGCATAAAATAAACACATTTTTATGTCAATCAAATGCCCCCACACTTATCTTTTACTCGTCCTCGAGTAAAACAAGAAATGAAAAACTAACTAGATAGGTCACACTTTCGTAGGAAACACGATTGCATTGAGCGCATGCAACAAGCCGTTAAACCTCTAGGTGTCCCTAGTAGGACGAGTGGTGTCTCGTGAGGGTTTTCAGCGGATACTACCCACAAAATCCAAATGCAGTATGCTATGATTCTAATGAAACTACATGAATGCAATGGACATATGCAGATAAAAACGAAAAATGAAAACACGACTTATTTCAGGAAAGTGGTACAACGAATTAAGTTAACAATTTCTAATCAGTTGATTTTATTTTAGATACCTCGACTTGTCACAAATTTTTCAATATAAATCAAGTTTTCAAATGTTAAATTCCAGTTTGGCCAGTTGGTTCGGTCGATAACATAGTGCAGCCATGAAATAAATTCTTAGTTTGCTTGGCACAGTTTGCAAAGTGGTATTCTAATTTTCTCATGTATGGCTAGTCAAATCAATAAGGTCAAGAAGTGTTTGGGCATCATCGCTTATTCTTTATTCTATAAAATTTTAAAATTTATGATTAAGTACATACACCTAACTAAAAAGACCAAGGTTTACCACCCATGCACTGCCTCGCGGACTAACGGAGAGTGGGCAAAGAGCTTGGCGGATTGTGCAGGCCGACTTTGACTTTGTCAACAACGTGTCGGTAATCCTTAGGTGTCCAATCTCATAAAATGAGACCAAGATATTCCAACGCTGACTTTGTCAACAACGTGTCGGATAGAGCTTGGCGGGTTTGCACACCAACGCTCGATATACAAGCAATGTTGGATACCCTTGGAATACTATTATTATTATTATCGAAAATATAAGCACAAAAGAGAGTTACGCGGATTCAACTTAACACAACTTAGTTTTAAAGATTTGAAAAGCCAATATAAGCATTTAAGTCCTCCACTTATTTAAACAAAGTCTACAATATAGAATAGATTTCATGGCCATCACCTAAGAATCTCCCTATGTACCGGTTACACTATTATCCCTCAAAATTAACTTTTCATTATATTTCTTATTCGATCTAAGTTGAGAGAAAAAAATACTATCAACTGGCTAAAAATTGTAAACTTATTTTGCTGTATCAATTGAAAATGAGTCGTATTTAAAAAAAACTATGGTATGTTACTACAATCTAAAATGTATGATGGTCCTACTTAAATGATGAAAATAAAAAGAAATAAAAACAAAGAAAAATGAAAATGGATGAAATGCAGACTCCCCCCCACACTAGAACTAAACAGTGTCCACACTGTGAACGTTTCCTAAATTTGAAAGATCGCACCCAAAGGTGAAGGTGATGCAAAATTATTTGAAGAATGAAATGGAGTTTAGCCACTATATGCGAATGAAAATCATATGTACAATGATATATGTGTTTGCGATGCATGCGATGCAAAGAGTGCCACCAACTTTTTCCCCCACACTTGGTTCTTGCCCTATGAGTCCCATTCCCACTGTGTCTAGGCATGTTTTCTAACAAGCAAGAGTTTTTGAAAACCATCTCATCTTTAAACCTAGATTTACAGTCCAGGAGATAAATATCCAGGGTCGTCCTAACCTGAAGTTTTTCAACCAAGCCAGCATTCCAAAAGTAATTCATGTATTCAACAAATTTGTCAGTGTAATTTTTCAAAAACTTGTGATCGTGTATAAATTCAGTGAAATTTGAATTCTGAGTGTTGTTCAAGAGTATGTGATCACCTTTCTCAATTGACGAGGTATTTTTGACACTGGCAATTTCAAGTTCGTTTGAAATTTTCTCAAAGTTAAAATTTTCGAACTCGTGACTTGAATCTACGTCTTCTTCATTTGGCAACTCATCCTCGTACAATCCGAAAAATTCATGTTCCTTAAAATCCATTTCCACTTTTGAGTTTTCGAAAAATTCAACATTTTCATTTTGTTCCATTTCAAAAATTTCAAGTTTCTTGTAGTCTGGAAGAGGAAGATCAAAAGTTGAGTTTAATTCTTTTTCCTGAAAACAATCGAAGTCCAAATCATTTGTTGAATTTTTAACAACTTCATCTAGATCGTTATTCTCAATTTCGAAAGTTGTTATTTGAAAATTTTCATTACCAGTAAAGAATGGATTATCTTCAGGTTCCTCGCTTGTTTGAATTTGATTTTGTTGCTCTTGTTGTTCTTTCAAAGTTGTCAATAAACAAAGAAGTTCATCAAGTTTTCTATCTTTCCTTTCTATCCTCTCTCTAAGAGTGTTGAGATGATATTCTTCAGAATCGTCGATTAGAGAACTCTCGTGTTGGATTTCTTGATTCTCAAAATTATAATCCATATCAATTTCACAATCAAAATCATTTCCAATGTGGTGGCTGTTTGAATTTTCATTTTGATATTGGAAATCATTTTGATCATAAAAATTATGTTCGTAACCAAAACTGTTAAAATCCGAGTGAAAATTGCAATTTTGGTTATTTTCAAAATGTTGATATGGGCTATTATTTTGAAAATTTTGGTTTATAGCCCCATACTGATGTTGATCAAAGCCATATTGGGGTTCAAAGCTGTTTTGATGAGTATGTGGCCCATAATCGAAATTATTGAAGTCAAAATTGAAGTCGCAATTTCGATCATAACTTTGAAAATGTTGGTCATTTTGAAAATTTTGAAAATTGTTGACATTGGACTCACGAAAATTGGGAAAATTTTGCTTCATGAGTTGTAATTCATATTCATACTCTTCAAGAGGACGTCTACTTCGATTATTATCCCACAATTCTCTCAACGATTTTTTTGAATTAGACATTTGAATGAAATCAGGGTAAGACATAAAATATTTCCACTTCAAAATAGTATAAAAGAACGAGTTGTGCTCTATTAATTAACTGACTCAATTGGAAGGGGGAAGAGGGTCTTATGGCCGTTCACGTATAGTATAAAACTAAGGGATACGACCAATGTTTTACGGGTAGTATGCAACCTCTTTTGCTAGAAGTTCAATAAATTGAACTAATATATATCCGCGATCCAATTATACGAGACAGTCGACTTCACAAAGCACCGCTTTTCAATTATATTATTTTGAAATATCTAATCAGATTTTTTTTTTGTTTTGAGAAACGATGAGAATGATGACAGTAGTTATGGAAATTTCAACTCACAACAATCAGACAGAATAATTGCAGAAATTAAAAATTGTACATTCAAAGCCGCTGCCCCTGCAGAAATTTTTTTACAACAATTGTCTATATTTTTTTTTTCCTTTTGCAGCCGAGCACCTGTAGAGTTTAGAAAAATATTACCGTGGGGTATGGCAGTCCATCAAGAAAATTTGAGTAGTGATCACAATTCTAACTTCACTGTTCGCAACGTTGTCTTGATTGCGATTCCTTTGATTGGTTTGCTTGATTCCTTCTTCACTTCAATCCCGAAATAGAATGAACTCACCAAAACCATCTGACCAAGCAAGCACCATTGACTAAAAGAAACGACCCTTTTTTTTAGAGAAAAAAAAAAAGAACTAAAACAAAACAAAGAAAAACTAACTAGGACTATAAAAATAAAACAACTAAAAAGAAGCAAGCTAAACTAAAACAATTGCAAGCAACTAAAATAATTATATATAAATAAAAAAAGGACTCAACAGATCAAGCACAGGCAAGCAAATCAATGAGAACCACCGACACAACCACAATCCCGTTCAATCAAAGACGCAGGGCATTAAATACTCAAATGCCCCTTAACTAACACAGCCCCCCTCTTTATCTTTTTTTCTTTTTGCCCAAACCAAATCACGAGAGAAAACAAAAAGCAGAAAAAAAAATTTCGATGCAGACGCGTTTGAACTTGAATCTGTGCCGTTTGAATATGACAAATCAAATGAACTCCGACAATAATTGAGTGTTTCGAATTCGGGTCTGCTGAGGCAATTGGGAATCGGTTCCTTGATTTCGAACTCGGATTCAGATCTGGATGATTGAATTAGTCTTTGAACTGTAAGCCTCGACCGTGAGGCTTGGGGTATCGCGATTCACGGTTTCAGGGCTTGCTGGATCCCGATGTGGGTGTTCGGATGTGCGTGATTTCTGGTGTGGGATGGTGTTTATTGTAACAGCGCAGAGCAGTTGGTGAAGGCTATGGTAGGAGATTTTGTGTGGGTGTTTGTGCGAGATGTTGGAGGTGTTTCGGATGTGGAGGAAAATAAGGCGGTGCGTGGTGAGTGCGGATATTGCGTGAGGTTTGTTGATGAATTGATGGATCTGAAGTGATCCGAAAGTGGAAAGGAGTTGCTTTGGTAGACTGTGAATAAGGTTTTGTGGAGCGTTGTGAAGATGATGAAATGGTATTTGAACGTTGTGGTTTGGAAGTGGTGGCAATGGGTAGTGGAAGATGACGCAGGGTGCGATCTGCGGTGGGTTTTTTTTTTTTTTTTTTGAGTGTGGTGGGGACGTTGATGTGGTCTGATGCAAAAGGGATTTGCGAAGTTTTGTGGAGGCAGATGATGGTAATGGCAGAAGGGGACGGAAGGGTGAACTGAATTTGCAGATCTTTGAGGTTATGGATGAGCGTGGTGTTTAGACAGTGGTGTTGGAGAGTTGAAACTTTGACGTAGATAGGCCAGTTTGAAAGATTGCTGATGGTCAGGAACTTCGAGGATGTTGTGGACGAGGTTCAGCAAAGGGTAATTGATTGTTTGAGGAACTTTGGGTTTTGGGATGTGAGGTTGGAAACACCAATGAAGGTTGGACGTGTTTTAACAGTGCAAGGGTGGATGTGTGACTTTTGTTGCGGGGTGCGGTTATGGTATGGAGTATTTGGACGGGAATTGCTCGGTGAATATGGAGATGGGAAGGCAATATTTATGAAGATGGGAAGAATATGGGAAAAGGTAGAAGATGAGAATACAGACAGCAAGAAATACAAGCAAAAAGAGAATTAAAGGATTTTTTTTTTTAAAGGAAAAGAGGTTTGTAAAAGGAAGGGACTTGTAGATGAGAAATATAAGAAGGGAAATAGATGAAAACGGGAAATAAATCAAGGAATTTTGAGAAGTGTTTTTTTTTCTTGTTGTGGAGATTACAGTATCAACACATAATACCAAATCAAACCACTTAAGATTTTTTTTTTAATATATATACAGGAAGACAAAAGAAAATTAAATAAAATAAAAACAAAAACTAACACGAATCAGAAATTAAATAAATAATAAAATTTAATCGTTACCTCCCCGGCAACGGCGCCAAAAACTTGGTCGACGCTAGTCTATGAATTAGAAAAGCGCGACATTTGTAATAAATTCTGCAAGCATACAGGTGTGTAGCATACAGGTCGAACACAGGGAGGAAAGTTAAACTTTTATTATTTATATGTTTCGTGGGCGTGTTAGACAGAACTTTGGGGGTTGTTTTCAGTGTTGTTGAAATAATGTTATTGAAACTGCTACAAATCTGAATCTAATCAGACGTATATCAAATTCAACAACAGGAAAGAAAATAACAAGTACTAGCAAAAACAACAAAAGTAAATAATAACTGGAACAATAACAGAGAATTAAAAATAGAGTTGCTGCTGAAACTAATCAAACAGTCAACACTAGTATGCAGTACAAAGACAATAACAATATGTGTTCTACCGAATCTAATCGTGTAGATACACAAATTGTTTTAAAAGAAAAGTAAATAACTAGAACAAGAAAATTTTATTAAACTAATGGCAGTACAGAATTATGAGATGCTTTTTACAATGGTTACAATCACATATTTATAGATGAGAAGGGGAAAACCCTAACTAGGTCTATGAATAAATGGCCCTCCTCATTCATGAATATTTCTTGCCTTCCTTGACTACCTGATTGGAGAAAATCTGGGCATATCATGGTAAATATTTTCCATATCTTTCAATTTTCCCATGTGGCTTGATTGATAGAAGATTGCATCTAATTTAATTCTTCCAAACAAGGACGCTTATCAGACTCCAAAGGCAATATAAGATAAAATCTTCAAAATTGATTTTTCTCTTGGCAACAATTCAATCAGCAAATCTTCTAATTGAAATTGAATGATTCGAATTTAATTCCATGATAAGAATATGGCTATTGCTGAAATGTTAATTGGTGCACATCATAAATACATACACATGAATATGTGTATGTATATATATAACATAACACTAATCCAGATATTTCTCAAAGCGAAGGGCCAGTGTGAACACGCTCCGTTTCTTTGGCAAAAAGTGAGCTTGACGGGGTTCGAACTTAGGTCTCTCAGCACCAATTCCTATGCCTTTACCAGTGAGCTACTACTTCTTTTGCAATTGAAATGAATTTGATGTGAGGAAGTAGCTCTTTCTCGTAGTTGGCCTTTGATTTGATTTGAAGGAGGCATCTCTTGACATCCTGTAAAAACATATAAAAGTAACCAAAGTATCATTTATTTATTTACAAAAGATAAAGCATAAGAGTAATAAAATAAACACTTTTCAGTGTCAATCAAGTACCCCCACACTTATCTTTTACTCGTCCTCGAGTAAAACAAAAAATGAAAAACTAAACTAGATAGGTCACACTTTCGTAGGAAACACGATTGCATTGAGCGTATGCAACAAGCCGTTAAACCTCTAGGTGTCCCTAGTAGGACGAGTAGTGTCTCGTGAGGGTTTTCAGCGGATACTACCCACAAAATCCAAATGTTGTATGCTATGATTCTAATAAAGCTATATGAATGCAATGGACATATGCAAAAAATAAAAGTGAAAAATGACAACACGACTTATTTCAGGAAAGTGGTACAACAAGTTAAGTTAATAATTTCTAACCAGTTAACTAAAATGGATGAAATGCAGACTCCCCGGCAACGGCGCCAAAAACTTGATCGACGCTAGTCTATGACTTAGAAAAGCGCGACATTTGTAATAAATTCTGCAAGCATACAGGTGTGTAGCATACAGGTCGAACACAGGGAGGAAAGTTAAATTTTATTATTTATATGTTTCGTGGGCGTGTTAGACGAACTTTGGAGGTTGATTTTGAAAATAAAACAAAATTAAAACTGTAATTTGATTCCGAACAGATCTAACTGAACCGACGATCAAATCACAATTTCAATGGAAAGCAAATGAAACTATGAATTAGATTTGAATCTAATCAAACCCAATTTGACCTAAGAAAATAATAAAAGCAGAAATTGAAATTGCAGAAATTGAAATAACAAACAAGAATTAAGATTAGGATTTCCGCTGAATCTAATCAGACGGTAAATCACTAATGCAAACAAGTGCAAAATACAAATAGTGCTCTACCGAATCTAATCGTATAGACAACACTAGTTGCTAAGAAAACAAAAAAATGCAGAAAAGAGAAAGAAGAACTTTTATTAGAACAATGGAATAAGAGATGAGATATGATGGTTACAATGGGTATACATGTGCTTTTATAGCTGAATTGCTAAACCCTAATCAAATCTATTAATATATGGGCTTTTTTTTATTCCATCAAGATTATGATAGATCCTCTTCTTATCCCTCTTTGCCATGTGTCAATCAGAAGATTTTAAAAAATCTTTTCTACAAATCTCCTTCCAAAAGCAAATATGCTAGCCCAATATGAACATAATTAGCCTTCAATGACCACTTCTTATGCAATCTTCATGTATATGGCATCAATTCTTCACTTTAAAGGCTGTATAAGGCTTGAACAACTCATCTGTAAAAACATCAAAATAATACCCAGCGTAATATTTATTTATATACAAAAGATAATATATAAAAGCATAAAATAAACACATTTTTATGTCAATCAGAATACGACCGTTGTTTGTACACATGTTTTCCTTTGATCATTAAACCACCGGCTGTCAAAGATTTTAACCGTTTCTGTTGTCAATACGGAGAGATCGGGATCAGTTATATTATCTGAAAATCACTCCGTATGGCATTAGTGTTGCGAATCAACTATGATGAAGATAATTGAAGACGGAGTTATGCAAGGTCTGTCCTGTTTACAGAATAGTGCCTTCGGTTTGTCTAGTCCCACGACGACCTATATGGAAGAATGTCTGCCGAGGTATATTTAATAGATCGCGTAAGTTGATCTCTTCAAACAAATTTATGTTTGGTGGTGGAGGAATTCGTTTCTTTTAGCTGTTTACCCGTGATATGTTTAGAGAAATCAATTTGTGATTTAGCGGGTATGACAATGTGACATTCGAAGTGAATGAAGATGTGGTTTGTAAAGGATACGTTACAGCCTCTAGCTTCACAACCGGAAATGGTATAAAATCGGGTAGGTCGCATGGCTAAGTGGTTGGCTGCCAATTAGGATGTATTGTCACCTGATCTAGAGAAATCTCATTTTACTTATACAATCTATTTCGATGTTGTCCCTTTCGGGAAATGGTTGCTGATCCTAACCGTTGGTGATAATACATTCAGTACACTCAAGCGAAATGAGTGACCAGTTATGTATAGCCTGGGTTGCAAGATGTTCTTGTTGAACCCGGTGTATTCCTCTCTAGAGATATACTGTCGGAAGGTGGTCTCATACCTTGCCAGTTGGAATCCATTACCCAATAAGCGCCTACGGTTTTTGAGTATATATTATATATGTGGAACGTGAGATGAAAGCGTTCTGCTAGATGATTATTAGTTGTGATTGATAGACACTATTATAATATCAAAAGGATTTTGATATAAAGATTATCGTTTCTTTTAAAAGGATTTTTGAATGTTGGACTAAGTGTTTTGGATTCTCATAAGGGAAAAACCCGTTCTGTTATACGGCGTGGACTTATGAGATATCGTTTAATTGCTCAAACTGTTTTTAAATTGTTTTACTCACACCGGTCCCATGATTGACCCGGAGTTTATTTTGTTTTATTTTCCCTAAACTCTTGGGTGCCCAATTTTGTACGGGCAGTCAAGTAGTCAGGATTTTACAGATATAATTGGAAAGCTGGAGCAGGAGGCTTCAGAATTATATAGCAATTGTTTATTTCCGCTGTGTTGTAAGTGTTATACTTTGATAATGTTACTGTATACATATACTGATTTTATTTAAAAGTTATATATCTTTTATATATTGTTTGTTCCGCTGTGAGATTCATTTTTACTCTGATGTTGTATGTTCTTCTTGTTCTTCTATTCTAAGTTTCTATTTATCTATTCTCACCCTCTAATTTCTTTCATGGACTACCCAGTGTTTCCGATGCTTGAATAGTCGACATTGAGTTTTTGTCGGAGTACTCAAGATCGCGAATCCCCAAGTCATTACGCAAAATATAACTTCATTCTCTTTATTCCATACCTATGTACCATATATACGTCCGTTCCCAGCTTATTCCAACTCAATCCAATCATTTTAACTCAATTCACTAATTTATTCTTTAATTATCTCTTTTGCCTATTTCACCTTTTAATTAAACATATCACGTTCAAATATATTTTTAATTGACTTATAAACCAATCGAATTCCATTTTCAACTCAATTTTCATATTTGATTTCGAATAAGAATTTTACGAACCCAATTCACTTATCCAAAATCCAGTTTAAATCCAAAATCTCATTAACTAATTATCCTTCAAATTAGTTAATTCTACTTAATAATTAAAAATCTGAATTTTGTTTTAGAAATCAATCCCTTTACTCCACTTGAGTTCATATTTATTTTATTACTCAAACCTGGGTTTTTCTAATGGAAATTCAAATTTTTATTTCATTAAAATCCTTTTATTTATTTAAATAAACCATTATGGTTTAAAAATGGTTATGGCGCTATTTTTCTAAAAAATTGATTTTAACATAACTCAAAATCTATTCAATGAAATCTAGATTTTTCTCTTCCATTACAAAACTATTATTCAATTGATCCTGTCGATTCTTGTTTCAAAGAATTCCGACTTAAATTGAGTTTGATATGCTCGATTAAAGTTCAAAACGTCAAATTACAAACTACCACACCACGACGAGCTCGTTTAATTTAAATTAAATATAAGCGTTTAAATTTTGTTTATTAATAAATTAAAACTCCATTATTCTATGTTTTAATATACATTTAATCAGTTTTTCAAATCTAACTTAAATATTCGATTATCCCTAGTCGCCCCATATTTCATCACTTAGTTATAAATTCAACCACAACTCCATTTTTAATATTAATTTCCAACTCCATTAGGAACAAATTATTTTATAAAATTCGATGAATTCACATTCCAAATATAATTTCTTAGACTTATCTCAATTTATTTTATATTCTGAATATCGAGATAAAATCCATTGTTCCCTTTCTGAAACAATTTCCAATTCGCAATTAAATTCATATTTGAATCTAAATTTCTAAATTATCAGATGATAATTTATTTTACTAGATTCATAAACACTATTTATAAATTCAACTTCCTTGTTTTATATATTAAAAACAACTTTCATTTCAAAATCTATTTAAACTCAATTCGTATTCTGCAATATTTTATTGATTATAAATTATATATACAATGAATCTATTTCATATTAAAATTTTAAACTTCTATTTAATATAATCCTAATATTTTTCTAAAAATAATTTATTAAATAAATTCGATCTAATCGAATTCAAATCATAAATCCATACAGATTTATTTTAAAGTCAATTTACATTCTGAATATCAGAATAGGTTTATCATTTGTCTTTGAAACTAATTTCAATTTCCTTTTTTATATTCACATCTGAATTTAGACTTCAAAAATTATTCAAATGATTTTTTTTTCATTTAAGTTATAAACACCATTTATAAATTCACTTAAATTCCCCGCATTATTTAATTTATAAACATCGTTTATAAATTCACTTCATTTCTCATATTATTTAGTTTATAAACACCGTTTATAAATTCACTTCCTTTCCTGTATTATTTAATTTATAAACACTTTTTATAAATTCACTACTTGTTTTTATTTTTCAAAACAAGTTAATATTTATAACCATTCTAAATTCGAATTCTATTCTAGAAAAATAGGTTTTCCCGTTAACATCTCAAAATCCCCTTTTCACAATATTTATAAATAAATATTTAGGCCTAATGATATTTAAACATTCAAAAACACCCAATTATCAATCATAGGTTTTCTAACACATTATATATGATAATATATGCAAACAAACAAATAATAATATTTTTGAGGAATCCAATTGGATCCCTCCAACCTGTTTTCCTGCATCCACAGAAGTTTAGCCAACATAAATAATACCAATCCTGCTTCAAGGCAGGATATCGCGGTATAGAAGGTCATCCTCTATCATACTGTGGGGCGCATAGGGTCATCCACTAATGGTACTGTGGGAAATCCAACCACCAATATATATATATATATAATAGCCACAAAAACCAAGCTTAAATAACTAATATATTTAATAGCTACAAAAATATTTAAATGCATCCAAGCAACCAACAAACAACATATAGCAATTATTTAAAATAAAATTTCGTTTATAATAAAATTATAAACGAACCAGAGAGTGAGTTTACTCATCTTAATTTTTAATCGTTGAAGTGGCAATTTATTTTCGATTAAATTAAGCAGATGTTTAATTTTATTGAAAAATCTTAGTTGCCTCCGAATCAATGTCATTGCCAAGCTTTTGCCAATTTGAATCCAACATAATCCGTTCCATTAGATTCTGAAACAATATACGAAATAAATATACGTGTTACCGTTTTGTATTTGAACTAAAATAATTTTAGATTCCGCTAACTAGTTTATTCATTAAAAATTTCCCTTACCTATGATTATTTGATTTTTTTAATGATTAAACTATTATTGATTGAATTAACTTAATAGATAAATAAATAAACCTATGTATTTTTAAACATTAAACCATTTATATATCTAACGCCTACTTAAATAAATAACAAATTTAATTACCTTTTATCCCTTTTTTTAATAAAATTATATACCTTAATTCCTTACTCAACCGATTTGTTTAAAATTATTTCTTTTACTAACTAACTCCATAAATTTAATCAGTTACCAATTTATATGAACCAATTTCCAAGTTTGTATAAAATTAAACGTCCTAAATCAATTTAAATAACCAAATGTTGCCTTAGCCCCTATGATAATTTTTCCTCTCCCTTAAACCGATTCAAGCAATACAGTAGCACTCCAACACATTCACACACACCCATTTCCAGTCAACCTGCTTCCACCATCTACAAAAATGCAAATCGAACTTCCTTAAATATCTGCACCTCTCGTTACTTTACTGCCACCCAACTCGAACTTTCTACCATTCACATGAATCCCTAATTACAAAAACGACAACCCTTTCCCAATAACGAACCCGAACCACCATTGCCCATCGCGACTTCAATGTCTTCGAGTGCTGCTACTAGTGCGACAGTCAAAGTCGCATCCTCCAAATCTAAGCCACACCATTTTACAATCCTTCCTAAGCTCTCTTTTCATCCCCTGAATTTGATTCATGCATCCATTTATGAAATTGAAAACAAAAGGCCCTAAAATCCCTTAACTTGAAATCATCGATGAACCCTAGACTTGAATTTAAACTTATCGCACCATTTAACTGAAATCGCATGCTTCCATTCGAGCTCCGCCTTCATGCACGGGTTCCTGCTTGAATTCAAAGTTGACTTTTTTTATTGCATGGAATCGATTTCGTTTTTCTTTGACTAGAAAATTTGAAAATGAAATGGGGAGTAAAGGATTATAGAAAATAGAAGGAAATAAAGAGGTCAAGGCTTATATTTGTAACGCGAGAAGGGAACCATTTGTACCAGACATTGAATCATTGTTTTACTTAGAGGTGAAGGTGGGAGACAAACGTACGCGAATGGAAAGGAGGTTGCTGTAGCTAAAGGTACGTTTGCAGTGTACCTTAGCTTAAGATAGAAGGATTTTTTTAATTTGTTTTGAACCGGTATGATTTTGTTGAATTTAAAATACCCCGTGATTTCGAACTCCTTTTTGAACACAACAACCGACAGTCCTAGGGTTATACCATTATTTTGAACACACTGGAACAGGTTCCGAGGTCTAATTCGATCATATGGAGAAGATATCAATTTAAATCGATATAAATTAAATTCAAAACAATTAATTCCTTGATAATAAATTAATATTATTATTCTAATTTGAACAAAATTTTGTATTAATCATCTGAACTGTTTTCAATTCACTTTTAACTTTGAATTCAATTATATTTATTTTCGTATTAGAAATAGATCGTATTTCGATTATTAAATCGATTACTCAATATAAAAATCGATTTATATTGTCAACTCAATATTTAAAAGCATATTAAATATTTAAAATAAATCAAAGAAAAATCCGGGTCGTTACAAACATGCGCAATCATATGCCTAAAGTTTAACTTACCTATTATATTTCATTACAAACTCTGATCGTATCACACGAAATTGTAAGTGAATGCGCGAGCGCATACATGGCGTTGCTTCGGCTACGACTCGTTTACGTCCTGACATAAGTGTGAGCCGAAGTCGAATGTTTTGTCTATCGAGTCGACAAGAATTAGATGTTTACTTGGATAGTCGGGGCAAAGGAAAGGTCATGACCAATCGTTCGACTCAACTTGTAGATCTTTCCAGATTTCAGAAATACATGTATCAACTCAAAGCACATCAATTCAAGACAAGGCGTACTTTAGATGGCAAGTATTAACTGGCCTTTTTACCTGATTCCCATAAGCAGTTCAACGCCGCACGACTTTGCCCATTCCGCAACCCAACAGTCCGAAGTGTCGCTAAGATACCCGGGAAACAAGCCTGTGAGAAGTCACAAGTGTGGTTGTCACGATTTGTCAAAGACACTCAACAATTAGATCAACTTGCGGGATTAGTACTAGTGCACGATCCATTTTCATATCTCGAGGAGCACCCCCAAAAACCATTCACAACTCCAGTGATTCACCAAGAACTAGGATCGATACACCAAATTTCGTTTCCAAAAAACCATATACCAATACAATCATCTCTAGAAGTAAACTACTCTCCAATTCAGTATCCCTGGAAACAAATTCCAGATGCGGAAAATCATTAGCAAAACAAAGAGCTCGGATCAGCATTTTGAGATACGAAGCGAAAGGCGAGGAGTTAAAGGCTTTGGGGAAAAGCAGCAGAGGAAAGGAACAAGTACCTGTACCGATCCCGGGATATGAACATTGTGCAGCGAGCCTCACTTTCTACCTTCTCTCACTTGCTCCACTATCTAAAAATACTCCCTGATTTGCTGCATTTTCTTGGCTGGCATTTGGCTAATTTAACATATTATGAAGGAATTCTTAACCTTGGACACCATTAAAGCACCTTGGAGCTTTGGGGAAGAAGAAATAACATTTTCTTCAAGGATTTAAATTTCCGGATAGTGGAGGAACTTTGGAAACAAGGACTATTTAGAACTTAAATACAACCAATTCCTTTGTAAACAGTTATAATGATGATATCCACCATTGTACTTCTATAGTGAATAAAATCGGTAAAGCCTTCAAAGTGGATGTAGGTTCATTCTGAACCAAACCACTATAAATTATGTATTTCAACTTTCTGCATATTATTTTCCATATGCGAAATTTTATTTTTGATTATTCGGAAATCTTTGGGTCTTGTGCCACTTTTGCGCATCAACATCGACAAATATAATTTTATGCAAACATTTGTCATATTTCTTTTTTTTAAGGAAAAGGTAATTGTCGTATAATTTGACGTGGGAAACTAAATATGCAGATCCTTTTCAAAGCTACCAGGTGAGAGAGAAAATGGGTGATGTCAATACAGATACCCTTCTTCTTTTCCAACTTCTAACGCACATCTTTTTCGCAATTTGTTGCTCCTCCCCTTTGTTTAAGGTTTCTACCTTCGCTCCCGTCCCGTTATGACACCGCCTCGTCTTGTTACCGCCTCTACCTCCACCCTGTTATGTTAGCTTCCGCCTCGCCCGTGGCAGGTAACTTTATTTCATTTTTTTCGTACAATTTTCGCGTAGGTCTTTCGAAGGAGGGGTATTAAATTTTTGTTTATTTCAATTTTCTTGATCTTCTACATAATGTAACTAGATCATTGTTCTACGTTGCTTGCATAAAAACATAATTTTTCTGATATATCACATATATCCTAATGGGCTTAAGATGATATGCACGTACCATCTAGTTTATATCATTTCAATCAATAGTGACTTTTTCGAGATATACAGGGAACTTGCAATGTGAGAAAAAATATAAAATATAGCATAACTATGATGCCCCACCTCGAGACCCATATTAGCAAAGAACATTAACGAATAATGTCGTCTGCTAATATGGAGAATCAGGCTGTTTAGAAGTGACCATCTATAGTACTCTATTAAATATGTCAAAAATGTGCTATAGTTTTTTCTTACCTCAAATGGCTTGACACACTTATAGCTTGTCTAATACATTACTATAGTGGATGCAGGATCTATCCGGAACAAAACATAGTATACATGATATTCACATATCACAAAACAGTGTACACGATCACAGATATACATGTACATCAGATGCAATACACAATGCAGTACAAAAAGGTAATATAATCACCATATACAAATATATACGTCAAGTCCCTATCAAAAAAAACGTACAGGGGAGTTGAAACTATCTAAAATATATGTATCGACCTTCCTTTTCGACCGCTTCAAGTTTGTAATTAAAACAACTTAAATCGTTTGAAATGGCTAATTGTTATTCCTAATGGGCATAGAATAAAAATATAATATCTCAGAGCGGAATGATTTTATAAAATTTATCAGAGTTACATAATTTAATACAGAACGAAAGTCTAGTACACAGAATTAATTATATAAAAATTCACAAGAATAATCAAACCAAGATGTACGTCTTCAAGAATTCCATTTTCATCAGCTGTTGATCCTAGGCTGTAATACTTGGTCTAAACCGAGCGTTAAGCAAAACACCAAATGTAATGAACTGGGATTTTCGACTCCGAAAATCAACACACAACTGCCATGTTGACTATTTGAACATCAGAAATACCTGATCATTAATAGAAAGAAGTTAGAGGGTGAGAATATATAAGATAGAAAACTAGAATAGAAGATGAAGAAGAAGATCACTACAGAACAAAATCAGAGTAATACGAATCTCATAGCGGAACGAATAAATATAATATATAACATAACTTTGCAATCTAACAGTATATATATACAATAACCTTTTCAGAGTATAACACTTACGCACAGCGGAAATAACAATAGATATGATCCTGAAGCCTCCTGCTTCAAGCACCTCCAAGTATATCTGTAAAGACCTGAACTACTTGATTGTCCGTACAAATTTGGGCACCCAAGAGTTTAGGGAAACCAAAACAAAATAAACTATGGGTCAGTCATGGGACTGGTGTGAGTAAACTCAAATCATTTGGTTTAACTTTTCAAAAATCCTTTTCAAAAGAAAAGTTAATCGTAAGACCGATCCACACATAAACACGGGCGGTTTTTACCTTACAGTAACCATAAAACCGTTTTGGAAATCAGTACTTTTCTGATATTATAATAATGTCTAATCACAAGTAATTAACAATCTAACAGAACGCTTGCATCTCATGTTCCACATATATAGTATACAAACAAAACCACGGGCGCTTATTGGAGATTGGATTCCGACTATGACAAGGTATGGGACCACCTGCCGATAGTGTATCTCTAGAGGCGAATACACTGGGTTCAACAAGAACGTCTTGTAACCCGGCCCAAACATGACCGACCACTCATTTCGCTTGAGTGTATCGAATGTATATCACCAACGGTTGGGAGCTACCCACCGTTTCCCGAAAAGGGACAGCATCGAAAATAGATAAAAGAATGAAATGGATTTTCTCTAGATAGGTGATATACACCCTAACGGGAGCGACCCACACAGCCATGCTGCCTGCCCGATTTCTGTCATTTCCCTGTTGATGAGGCTCGAGGTCATTATGTATCTTTTGGGACACCTGACCACCATTCACTTTGAATGCCACATCGTCATACCCGCCAAATAACAAATTGATTTCTTCAAAAAATACCATGGGTATAAAGCTAGGAGAAACGAATTCCTCCGCCACTAAACGTAAGTAAGTTCGAAGAGATCAACTTACGTGATCCGTTAGATATACTCTGTTAGACATTCGTCCATTTACGTTGTCCTGGGACTGGACAAACCGAAGGCACTATTCTATAAACAGGATAGTCCTTGCATAACTCCGTCTTCAATTATTTTCATCATATTTGATCGCAACGCTAACGTCCGTACAGAGTGGATTCAGATAATGAATCTGATCCCGGTCACTCCGCATTGAAGATGGAAGAATGGTCAAAAACTTCAATACTTGGTGATTTAATTATCCAAGAAAAACATGTTTGCAAACAACGATATTATTTCCAGATGGAACATCTATCGATCAATCATCATTCTACATTTATCTCTTTAGATTAAATTATCATTAATTTATCCATTTACCCATTTCTATATATTCGTGAATTCTTATTTCTAGATTTAGAAAATATACTTTATTAATCATTGGAAACATTTCCGTATTTGCTTCATTCCTTATTTTCTATATTAGAAAACATTTATGATTCTTATTGGGAAAGCATTTCCAAAACTCCTTCATTTGATTTAAAAAGATGTTTAAATAAAACATCACTAAGCCAATTCAAACCCTTACACTCATTAACTAAATCCACTTAACCAACCTTCACTATTGGACCTTACCCATCCCTTAGTTAAAAATGAAGTCAATCAAATTGGGGTATAATTATCTCTCAGACCTTTACTGAACTGCATTTCTAACCTCGGAATAGACAAAGTTCACCCTTTTCAATCTTTTAACCAACTTCCTTACGTAACTCGGATTCTATTTACGAATCCACTTCTTTTACCAAACTCATTTGATTATAACGATGGTGTTATAATCTCGTACCTCCAGAATATAATAACTTAAATATAACTTTTATTTCTTAATTTGAATAAATAAACAAACAACTAACTTATAGATAAATAAATAAATCTTGATTTAAAAACGGAAATAGAATGGTACTTTCCCTAATTTGATATAATCGAATTTCAACTTATAATTCTCTCTCGAATAATCTCTATTTGATAACTCCCTTTCGAATAACCATATTTGATTATCTCTCTCTTTCGAATAACCTATATTCGATTATCCCTTTCTTCGAATAACTTATATTTGATTAACTCTCTTCTTCGAATAACTTATATTTGATTAACTCTCTTCTTCGAATAACTTATATTCGATTATCAAATATTAGTTTTCAACCGAATATTCATTATCTGGTTCAATCATGATTTTTTTAATTCAATATATACTTCCTAACATAAATTATTTCATAACAT
The DNA here is from genome assembly GCA_030737875.1 of Allium sativum. Classification (NCBI taxonomy): domain Eukaryota; kingdom Viridiplantae; phylum Streptophyta; class Magnoliopsida; order Asparagales; family Amaryllidaceae; genus Allium; species Allium sativum. The sequence continues at coordinate 267,677,694 of CM060909.1, read as the reverse complement.
CTGTCCTAGTTGAATTCTAATTACCACTCTTTATATATTTTATTTAATTCTATTCATATTTCGATCATTGAAATACATTCCATCCTCTCTTTTTAAAACAACTCAACCTTCCCATTTTACACTCACTTTTGGATTTGAAATCTCAATTATCTACTGATAATTATATTTTTAATTCATTTACAAACATTGTTTATAAATCACAATACTTGTCTTCATTTTTAAACAAGTTATGTATTTCTAACCATTTTAAATTCCATTTCTGTTTAACTTCTATTACAAAAACCCAATTTCCTTTACAAATATTTTATTTCTAAAATCTTTACTTAATTCCATTTTTCACGTTGAATGTGAATAATATCCCTTTTATACAATCCCTTTAGTTTGATTTCGTATTTTAAACCAATATCCCAATTCCAACTTCTATTTATATATTTATTTATACGAAACCTTCTTTTTATTTCTAACACTTAAATCTCATTTAAAAATCCCTTTTATAAATGCTGAGTTCACATTTTATTTAAAATATCGGTGTTAAAAACCGATCTCTACTTCTCTATATAAGTTCAGACTTATATATTCCATTTATCAAAAGATTTATTTTCTCAATTTATCTGTTAAAATAGATTTCTATTTAAAATCTACTTTGAAACCACCTCTCCGTTGTTCTTTTATATCCTCTCAAATCTCTTTTATAATTCTATTTATTTCCCCAAATAATTTCTTTTATAATTCAATTTGATTTTCGAAATATTTCCTTTCAAATCTATTTGTTTTCCTAAATATTATATTAACTCCATAAAGCTATTTATTTACTCCTTATTACTTTCATTTAGTATTTTAACCAAATCGGTCTTTCAAACTTCCATATAACTGTTGTTAACTTCATATAGAAGTCTTTTGTTTAATTTTCAAATATCTCCTTTTAATAAGTCCTTTTGATTTTATAAAATTCCAAAGTCCCATATTCACTTCATACATTTCTTTTTATAAAATACTTTGATTTTATACAAATACTTTTATTTCAATATACACTTTGAAAATTTCCTTTTTATATAAAATCCTTTAATTTTATATAAATATTTTATTTCAAATTATAGTTTTGAAATTCCCCTTTTCACATTCTAGTATTTCCTTTGGTATTTAAAAGTATCAAATAACAATGATCAAACACACATAATCAACAACAGATTATAAATCACATCATATATCACAATATATGAAAAACAGTAAAATAAATGTTGAGGAACCCAGTTGGGTCCCTCCGACCTGTTTTCCTGCATCCACAGATGTTAATCAACATAAATAACACGAATATGAAGTATTCTGATAAACAGAATTAATATTTGATTAACGATATATATATATATATATATATCGTTATCTAAATTTCAATCAATTAACTAGTAGTTCGACCAAACAGCCAACACACAGCAAACAAGCATTGTTTATCATTTCTAAAAATACGTTATAAAAATATAAGTTGAGCAGAGTTTGTGAGATTTACTCACATTGGACGGTTGTCGTTAAATAACAATAATTGGTCATTGATTTGATTCAGGCATTTAATTTCACCATAAATACAAATGAGCTCCAATTCAATCCCAGTCAGTTCCATTGATAGCCCTCGTCCGTACGATCCCAATGGATCTGACCGTTCGAAATTCTGATACAGTATGGGATAGATATGATTTAAACAAGTTATTAAACAATATTCAAATTTAATTTAAACTTAAACCAAATTTTGTTTTCGGGCTTAACTAAATTTCCCCGGCCCATTACCTTTGACCCGCTCGTGAACGGTAACTGTCTCCCTCCTACAGTTCAACCGCAAGCTCCAATAGTTTCTTCCATGCCATTTTCCACTTTTTAACGCCACTACTTCCTCCAATACACCATCGATCCCAAATCCGGAATTACCAAAACTCAAGTCTTTCCATTTTCTTCAACCTCATCCCACTCCGATGTAACTCGCATCCACTTTGTGAATCGTCTCCAGGCCACAGCTCGTTGGTACAATGAAAGTAGCATTCCTTTTTGTTACGGGTTCACATAAAACTTTCAGAAATGATGCTACTTTCCCTCAAGAACCCCAAACTCCCATTCGTTTTGCGAATCTATCACTCAATTTCCCCAAAATATGGAACCCTAGGTTCACTGCGTTGTACGTCGAACCCAGAAATGAACATCGAACCCAACGGAAACCACTAGAATGTGAAGCTCTTACCAAAAGGAGATCATCAAAATTAGTTTTAGGATTTAAGGATTTTTCTACTAATTTATCTTGATTTTCCAAAATACGATCTTCACTGTGCAAAGGAAAAAGGAGTGGCGGATTTTTCATTGACCAGGAAATGAGTTGAATTAGGTTTTAGGAAGATGTTAGGGTATATATGGGGGAGTATAAATATTTTAATATTCAATAATTATATTAAATTTTAATCAAACGCTGTTGTAACATCCCATATTTTTAGCACATTTAATTTTCAAATTTAAAAAAAAATAAAATAGAATAATATTGGGTAAAAATCAAATTTTATCGATTATAATGATGATGATTATTTGAATGGAGTATAAATAGATTGTTTAATTTAGTTTATCCTTAGAATTGGTGCAGTTTGAAAATTTATATTTTTTTAATTAATAAAGTTAAGTTATTTAGTTTATAATGGAAATTCAAATTTAATTGGATAAATGGAAAATTCTAAGTTGGGAATTAATAATTGAAATTCAAATCAAAAATTCAATTAATCAAATTAAGATGTAAAAATGTGTGAAATTTATTTATGAAATTTATTTAAGATATAATTTGGATTAAATGGAATTTTATAAATATTTAAATTTGAATTTAAATAGTTAAATGAAGATTTGAATATTTTGTTAATTAATTAACTGTGAAATTTAACTGTTTTGGCGATTGTCTCGGAATTCGACGAAGCCAGCGTCATCGGAACCGGAACCAGAACAGTGAATTATGATAGGATTTCAATTTTCGTTGAGATCGGACTTGTCATTTGACCATACGAAAGAGAGTGTGAATAAAATCAAATGAACAGGATAATTGGGTATTTCTCATATTTGGGCCTTATAATTTTATATAAATAAAATCCACCTTTACCCTATCAGCCCATTAATCATTGTACGTTCATTTCCACCTCCATAGTTTTCTCTAATGGCTGAAAACAGATTTTCAAAACCCTAGAAATAAAAATACAAACTTAAAAACCAAATATCCTCGAACCATAGAAAATTATATATCAAATTGTAGTGCTCGGCGATACGAAGCAACGGGTGGCTTTGATTTCGACATGCAGTGAGGGGTTTGGTCAGAAATCGCGGTCAAAGTCTCTGATTTTCATAACCCTAGGTTAGAATTTGGGGTTTTTCGATTTAAGCAATAATCGAGGAATTGGGGATATGGGTTTTGAAGAGGAGGATCATATGAGTGCGATGGTGGTGTCCGTTTGATTTCTAGTGTAGTAATTAGTCGGATTTCAAGGTCAAAGGGCGGAAACCCCTTCCGTTTACCTCGACGTCGGCAGCTCTGTCGGTCACCGGAGACGGTGGCTCTGGTGTTTGGGGATGCGGCTCGAGAAGAGCTTCAGCATGGAGGTGGTCGGAGCCTCCAATTCGGTCGGAGGTGAGCGAATTTAATGGTCAAAGTAGCGGGATTTTGGGTTCTTTTGGCCCTCGGTTACTGTAGCATCCGAGAAGAGGAGCGGGAGAAGGGTCAAAGGGGGTTGACGTGTCATGTTCTGATTTGGTGAGGATTTTTATTTTTATTTTTATATAATTTAAAATTCAGGGAATAAAATGCTAATAACTTTCACATATTAACTCGGATTTGGACACGATTTGCTGCGTTAGGATCATAGCGAGATTGCGGACGTTTTGGCACTGGTTTCACTGCATTTCAAGACTGTGAAGTTTCGGGCTTTGGTTCGGCGTTCAATTCACTAAGGACCCAAAGGTGAGTGATTTTCTCACTTACGAAATACTAAATTTTGCCCATATTTATTGAATTAAATTGTGAAATAAGTTTGGTTGGATGGTTGTGTGTGATTAAGGATTTTTGCTTAGAACTGACATGCATGTATGCTATCTGCAAAGTTGGCAAATAATAAATTATTTAATTTAATTAAATAACTAGTTGGGATTCTAATGCTTGCAAACCCGTAGAACAGATTAATACTGATTTTTGGCTGAATGGTTGTGATGAATGTTTTGGGTGATTACAGAATGAATATTGATTTAAATGTTATTTGTTACAATATATGGTTGTCATGCGTTCGTTACTGACGATGAATCCCAAAATTTACCCTTAATGTTACGGGCATTGAATCAACCCGGGATTTATCGATTTATAATCAATTAAGAACAAAGATTGAAATGATAAATATCTGTGACCCTATATGGATTGAAATGATAGATCCATCCCTGAATATTGAGAAATTAAATTTAAATCACTTGGCCATAGGGTAGCAAATTTTATATGGACATCGGTTGGTTAAATGATTTAAATATTTGAAATTCTATTTGAAGGAAATTCATTTAAAGGAAATTTGTCGATTTCGATAAATTTTATTCTTCCTTTAAAGATCTGAATCTTGAATGTATTTGAAGTGATCAAGGAAATTTTTCCAAAGTGAATTTGTAGTTGTAAAGATTCAAAATTTATATTATTTGGGATTTTCAAGGATAGGGTGGACTCGAATTTAATAAATTCTTATTGAATTTAATACTGGATTAAAGATAATCGAGGATACTTGGAGTATCTTAAATTTAACACGAGTATGGTTTTGAATCCTTGAATTGAAAATGGGTTTGAATGGGGTTGAAACAAGATTTTGAATTATGCAACTCCATGTGGACTGAGGTATAGGTTCGAGTATTTGAGATTCGGAAGAAGCAACAAATTCGGTATTAAGAATTTTATTACATACATATTTTTTTATTACAAACAAAATTTTCCTTTCCTTAAATTTTTTTTATTAAGACTTTTACATATAAACTATTTTGTCATAACTGAATTTCATTATATTCTATTTCATAAACTATTTTGGTAAATTTTAATTTATGTATATCCATAGTGTTTTAAATTTATTTTATCCTATTCTAACTATTATATTATATATATTATTTTATATAAAGGTTTTCTTTATAAACATCAAATTTTCATAGTTATATCCTTTAAATTTTTACATTTCTTCCGAATGGCAAGTGTTGGAATCTGAACCATTGGTTCAGATGGAGTTGAGATAATAATTCCTTCTATTTGACTATGAACCGATTTAAATCGACTTTATATGGATATATGAATTATATTCTTCTCGAATATAAATGGATCTCCTAAGAGATTTAAAATGAGTGTTATGAAGATATATATTATATTTGAATATGAATGGACTTAGAACATAAATCAATTTAGAATAATTTGAAATCTTTGAGATAAAATATATTCTATTTGAATATAAGTCGATTTTGAAATATTATGTTATTATAATATAAGGATATGGAATTTTTTTCTAATATAGAATATAATCGGTTTGGTATAATATGACATTTTAATATGAAATTATATTCTATTTGAATATAAATTTGGTTCGAAACAGAATATGATATTCTGATATGAAGCGAACCTTTATGAAATATAAAAGAACCAACCAATGTGAAAGATGTAAGCGTTGGTTGTTAAGGAGACTAGAGTCGACATAAGACATACTCTCTGTCAGTGTCGATACCACTTTGACAACTGTGAACGTTATGACGTATCCAGAATGAGTATGATGACTTGGAGGCGATTATTGAATCGATGAAGATGAACGATGACGAAATAGCCCTGACCTTCAGGTCAGAATTGAAATGACTAAAACATGAGCTATACCGTGACTAACTGAGGTAGCACCTTTGATCGGACACACTTCTTCGATACTATTTCTATGACTATGATGATGATGATTTGGGCCCACTTATGATTTTGGGAGTGTGTTCTGAGGTGGGCGGTAGTGGCTGCTATGCGTTACCACCGGTCCGGGAGTGCAATTGGTAGAATCCTACCCTGGGCACTGCCTTAAGTGCCTTGTCATATTTATCCATATCGAGCCCCATACGATTTTGATTTGTATCGTACCTATGGAGTGCCCTCTGATGCCATCGGTTACGGTGGGTTTATGGTACTGTATAGACTACAGTATTATAAACGGTGTAAGGGTAAAAATGTAATCCCGCTTTCGCTATTTTTTAGTATTCATACTTTACTGGATAGTATTATACTATGTATGTATTAGTTTAATGGATCCTCGAGAGGTTGAAAAACCCCGTAATATCTCTTAAGTTACTGCACCATGACACTGATGTTATTTCGTATTTTGATTTGACTAATATGAGAATGATTTAGTACTGATCCGAGTGTTTGTTGTGCTATTTTTTTATGCAATACGCTCGGGTCAGCAGATGTTGCAGCTAGTGAAGATTTTCCTTCCTTGGAACACGAAGACGAAGTTGGTATATATCTACTATATATAATAATTTTCCGCTGCACTTTGTTTCCGCTGTCATGTATGTATACCTGTACGTGTATAACTCTGATAATCATTGTACGGTATAGCTATATGTACCTTTCAACTGTTTTAAACTGTTATTTAATTATTATATGTTGTCCTTTCGCTGCGACAACTCTGTTTTGTCTTTCTCTTTTTTTATTTTCTTCTATTCCCAATAACTACCTGAATTTGAGATTTGTTTAGGTCGACTGTATGGTTTATTGTCGATTGTAAACAGTCAAAAAAATTCAGGTCGTTACAGTTGTTTCTAATTATCCTTAAAAATTCGTATGATCACACACGATACCCAAAAATCACAAAAATGGACATGTGGCTACAGTTTGACATTACGGACCTAACAAAACTTGTTTCGTCACATTCTGACTCCGTTTGCTTACACAGCGTATTTTTAACCGTCGAAATACTGACTATTTTTCACATTAAAAATCCATACAACCACATACTGACTTCAAAAATCACGAAAATTTAAATCTACCAATAATTTAATATTGCAGATCCAACAAAATTAGTTTCATCGAACACGGAGGTCATTTGCAAAACTGGCTATTTTTAAAGCTCTAAATAACCATTTAAATATATAAATATATTTAAAAACAATTAAATTAAATATAAATAAATATATACTATCGTATATATTCACACTAGAAAATCATACAGCTCCATATCGGGATTTATAACTCGATATTCCAAATCCAGTGTTACATCGATATTCGATTTGTATTGAAAAATCCTTTTATAATATAAATAAATTGCTATAATTTATAACGAAATTCCATGGCGACTTTTCTAAAATTTGATTTGGACATAAATCAAAATCCACATGATGAAATCCAGATTTTTCTCTTCCACTAGAAAAATATACTTCACCAGCTCCGAACGTTTCTTGTTTTACAGAAATCCGATTTAAAATGGATCCTATATATCCAATTGAAGTTCAAACCGCCAAATAGCGAACCACCACGCTATTTCGAGCTTGATTATAATTATAATATAATTATACGTTCAAACTTCGTTTATATAATATATTCGTTAACATAATTCAAATCTAAACTGGATTATATCTTAGAAATATTCCAATTCACAGAATATTGTGAATTCAGCTATTTTCGATTATTTTAGAATTAAATATATTATTCTATTATTTATTTTAATTAAATATTCCATATAACTTAATTAAACAACTATTTAAATCCATATATCACTATTTAAATAATTAAATTAATTAATTATTATATCGATAAAATACAGGACATTACACCAAACACTCGATCCAGGATTATCTTTATTAAAGTAAATCAACTTCAATAAAAATACTAAAAATATAATACAAACCTAACCTAAATATAGTTCTAAATCTACAAATATATATAAAATATTCATTGGTGCAACAATAAATGCAATCATGTGAACAAACAAGTGCAACAATGAACATGAATAATGCACACACTAATTACAAAGATTTTAGGTTCCGGAATGACAAGTGCATGTCAAAGAATAAGGGACAAAGGCTAAGAACAATTGTGGAAATGCACATAAATACATGGAAAAGAAGAAGACACAAATGGGTCAAGACTAATAGCTTTTCAAGTCATGGAATAGTAGTGTAACATAATGCACAAGTACAAAAGTGCAACAATGGCAACATGGTTGTTTAATACAAGACCAGCGTGGATGGTTTACATGACATTGGCAGTAGCTCACATCAACAAAGACTCATGTACACAGTTTCAACTGGTTACAAGGTCATAACCAAAGAGAACATGGCGGTGTAAAACAGTGAACCAGGTTATTAAACCTGTAACAACCCGCATTCTACGCATCGGAGGATCGTAGAATATTTATTTCTTTCTCATATGAGGTTGTATGGTCATGTAGAGTTGGGAAACGACTATTGAGGTCATTTCCCATGTTCATGATTTTTGTCGATTTTTAAATGACCGTTTTGCCCCTAGCTGATCTTATTTCGGCCATAACTTTTGATTGGAAAGGAGTTTTGACCTGAAACCACTTCCATTAGATTCGTTGGATGGTTTACCTTTCCGTAGAGTGGTCATAATAGCCAAACGGACTTACCGTTTGGGAGATATGGCTGAAATAAGGTTTGGAAGGTGAAAAACTGCTTAACCGGGCTAAATAGGGTGATTAGTAAATGGGCCTATAACCCATTTCGGGATTAGGGTTATGAGGAGGCTGAGAAGAGTTAGGGTTTCATTCCATTTCAGTTTTCTAGCCTCCACTTACCTCTTAGAAACCCCAAAAATGGCCTCCAACCTCTAAATCACCTCCAAATCACTTTCTAATTAAGGATTAAGCTTAGCAACATCAAATCAAGGGGGATCTTCACCAAATCAAGATTAGAGATGCTGTTTGGCATTGATATTCGCGTCATATTAAAGATTTATTTCAGATCTAAGGTTTATTTGTGGCTAAGGTGAGTGATTTGCATAATCCCTCACTAATTATGGTTAATTAAGGGTAACTAGTGTTAATTAGCGAATTTATGCATGATAAAAATCTAGAAAATATTTATAAATTCTTAAATGATGTTTTAGACCTCTGTTAGAAACTTGGACTAATTTGATTAAGTTTTTCTTATCATATCATTAGTTTTGCTTAAGCACACTTAAGGGAAAATATGGGTTTTGGCTATGTTTGATCCATTTTAACCTATCATATTGATGTTTTGGTGTTTGAAGTCACTTATACTTGTTGCTATGACTGTATGATATGCTTTGTGAATAAATAGAATGGTCGATAACGCTGTCGAGTGGCATAAACAGTCGCTGGAAAGAAGTGCAGGAATGTGGCCGATCCGGATCGGATCGGAGAAAAGAGCCTGATCCGAACCGCCCACCAAGTTGTTGTATCCACGAGACGATCTGGACCCGAACCCCGACCCGACCTACCCTTGTGTGCCACTCCGACTCGAACCAATACACTATGGAGAAGCTCGAGAGGCTCGACCCGATGTGGAGTGCTTTGGGAGAAGGATCCGGACCGATGGGAGGGAGTCATCTGAACCGATGGGGGAGGCCATCCGATCCGAACCGATGGGGGAAGGTCATCCGATCCAAACCGATCTAAAGAGGGTGCTACGAATTGATATGAACCCGAGCCTATATGATAATCATGAACTAAATGAAGACCGATCCGGTGATGACCAATAACCCGAGATGCAAAGGTAGTCCAAATGGAAGTTAGAGCTCAGGATCCAGTTGGGAACCAATGATTTCACTTCATGATTGGGCTTTGCTGCGGGACGTGTGCTAAGAAGTTGTCGACGTTCATAACTTCGATTCACCATTGAAAGGAATGATGGGCTACGTATCAGTGCAGTAGAGTCATCATGACCCGAGGGGCAAAGTGGTCGTAGTAAGACTATGAGCCAATGCAGTGAAGCCATTGTGACTCCATGGGGAAGAGTGGACATAGTAAAGGATTAGTAAGGCTATGAGCCAGTGCAGTGGGGTGTGTACGACTCCATGGGGGCAAAGTGGACATAGCAAAGGATTAGTGGCTATGGATCAGTGCAGTGAAGCCGTTGTGACTTCATGGGGCAGAGTGATCATAGCAAAGTATTGGGTGATCGAAGTGGTGGATATCGTATGCTTTACACACTGAGTGAGAGATGTGAGGATGGTTGTTATGCTTGATTGTTTGCCATCACTATGACACGCACACCCCCACCCTCGTTATCTTTACACCATTTGTTTAGTGGCACCTCAGAGTGTTGTACAGTATGTAGTGCTAACTCTTTGGTTGCAGGTCCAGGTTCAGGTATGGTTTAGTATACATGTTATTGTTCTGTTTAGCTGCTTATCGCTCACACTAGAGTTTTGTCTGACCCAGAGTTTTATGTCTCTTCTTATTACTCTGGGTGCTCCTAAACGAGCAGACTAGAGACAGGTTAGCTTGTGATGCACAAGTAGCTGATCTGGAGGCGACCAGGAGGCTTCCACATATGATATATATATATATATATATATATATATATATATATATATATATATATATATATTCTCCCTGTGTCGTTGGTGGTCACTACTTGGGTATTAGTAGTGTACCGCCCTTATCTTGCTTTTACCTTTAGAGACAGTTTGAAAAGTTGTAATAATGATGATGTGGAACATAAGCTGTATTTGGATTTTCCGCTGCTATGATAGTTTGTTTTCAACTTATGCACTGTCTCACCTGTTTTATGTCAAGTATGTTGTTATTATATTTTGTTCTATACGCTTTGGGACATTCTACAAGTTCCTTGTTGATTCTTCGTCTTCTTTCTTTCCTTCTGACGACCGTTCCATGCTAACTGGACATGTGTACAGCGCACTTGTGGAGTAAATGTGGGTTGGTGTGGGGCGGGCCGTCACATTTGGTATCAGAGCTGTAGGTTGCGTAGTTAACCTAGGGAAAAACACTAGGGAGAGATAGTACGTATATGAGAGTGCGTATTTGTGATTACCTTGGTTTTCAAAAGCTATATATATATATATATACACAAACTATTAGTATAGCTAAGGATGAAGTCGCACTGCACTAGCACCACTATGGAGATGGTTAATCGTTTTCTCTTTACAGATTGAACGATGAGCCGATACGCAAGAGGTGCTGGTAGAGGGGCCAATAATGGGAATGCTGCTAACATGAGGACGATGTTTGGTGACCTCATGAGAGAAATGCTTAGGGATGTGCAGGGGGCAGCTCCCAATGCCGATAATGGTGGTGGTCCAATAGTGCAGGCGCCTAGGGTCGATTTCGCCAAGCTGTGCAAGAATTACACGAACCTTGGTGGGAAGCCATTCCACGGAACGGAGTCGGCCACAGATGTTCAGGATTGGTTGGATAGCTGTGATCATATCTTCGATGACTTGGGTATCGAGGATGCGATTAAGAGAAGGCTAGCATCTCGTCAGCTACTGGGGCGAGCGATGAATTGGTGGAATGCTATTAAGACAGCCACTCCAGAGGATTAGGTTACTTGGGATCAGTTTAAGGATAGCTTTAGCTACAAGTTTATCCCAGCTGCTCAGAAGTCGGAATTGTTTAGGAAGTTCTTGGAGCTTAAACAGAATGGTAGGGCAGTCTCGGACTATATTGCTGAGTTCGACACCTTGTCGAAGTATGGATTATCCCTTATCGATACTCCTGAGAAGAAGAATGAGAAGTTCATTACTGGTTTGGATGGATACTTGTGGGAAAGGCTTATCAACCACATCGATGAGACTTTTGAATCGATTGTGGGGAAAGCTTTGAGATCAGAGAGTCTTTACACTAAGTCAAAGACTGAGGTTGCATCTGCAGAAGGGCTGAATCCGCAAGCAGGCGGTGGAGGCAAGAATAACACTCAGAACAAGAGGAAGCAGAACCAAACTAAGGATGGCCAGAAAAAGAGCAAGAAAGATGTTGAGTGCTTCAGCTGTGGTAAGAAGGGCCATTATGCCAAAGAGTGTCGGGCCAAGCCAGCGGATAGGAAGTGCCACAACTGTGGCCAAGTGGGACATCATAAGGATAAATGTCCACAACCTCTTAAGGAGAAGAAGATTGTGAAAGCATATGCTATCAGTGCTATTCCTTCTTCGTCGAATGCCCCAACTGCAGCGGAGAAAGGAAATAATGTCGTCATTCAAGGTATGCTTTCTATTTTTGATGTACCTGTTCGAGTTTTGTTTGATACTGGGGCTTCCCGTTCCTTCATATCTAGTGACCTGTTAGATAGGTTGGGACTGGAACCCGAGATAGTCGATAGACCGTTGGTTGTGACGAACCCGATTGGTGGTTCGACTAACCTTAGTATGATTTGCCGAAATTTGGTCTTATCGAGTCATGGATGTATGTTTGTGATTGCTTTGTTTTGGGCTTTACTGTGTATGGCGTTATATTGGGAGTCGATTGGCTCCAAAGCTACGGGGTGGTGGTAGACTGTGAGGGCTTTTTGGTGACAGTTAAGGTGGATGATGGGCGGAGGGTAGTGTTTGGTCGTCTACCTAGTGATGGGGTAATGGCTAGTTTTATAAATTCCCTCGACATCCCGCATGATGAGTTATCAGATGTGCCCGTGGTTGGCCAGTATCCAGACATCTTCGAGGAAGTGACCGGGCTTCCACCACACCGAGAGATTGAGTTTTGTATTGATTTAGTGAAAGATGCCACTTCGTCGTATGGCACCAAGGGAGCAGCGAGAGCTCGGGGTGCAAGTAAGCGATCTTTTGAAGAAGGGGTTTATTAGAAGAAGTGTCTCCAAGTGGGGAGCACCAGTTGTGTTTGCCACTAAGGCAGATGGTTCCCTTCGTTTGTGTGTGGATTATCGCGAGTTGAATAAGGTGACGAGAAAGAATAAGTATCTTCTGCCGTGGATAGATGATTTGTTTGATCAACTGGAAGGAGCAAGAGTGTTCTCCTAGTTGGACCTCGCGACAGGATTTCATCAGCTCCAAGTAGCGGCTGAGAGTGTTCCGAAAACGCCATTTAGGACGTCGTCTGGTTTCTATGAGTGGTTGGTCATGCCATTTGGGTTGACCAATGCACAAGCATACTTCGTGGATCTTATGAATCGGGTATTCAGAGATCAGTTGAATAAGTTTGTTCTTATGTTCGTAGACGACATCCTTGTTTACTCGAGGACAGAGGAAGAACACAAAGGACATTTGAGGATAGTGATGGAGGTGTTGAGAAAACACCAATTGAAAGCGAAATTTTCTAAGTGTCACTTCTGGAGGAGGGAAGTGAGATTCTTGGGCCGTGTTATTTCAGAGAATGGTATTGCCGTGGACCCTGTGAAGGTGGCTATGGTACAGGATTGGCCTACGCCCAAGAATGCAACAGACGTAAGAAGCTTCTTGGGGTTAGCTGGATATTATCGTAAGTTTATCCAGGACTTCTCCTAGATAGCAGCATCGTTGACTCAGTTGACTAAGAAGAATCAAGCCTTCGTCTGGGACGGAGTGTGCGAGAATGCATTCAAGAGTCTAAAAGAAAAGTTGATGCATGCACCAGTGTTAGTCATCCCTAAAGGGAATGAAGAAATGACGGTATACACGGATGCTTGTGGTACCGGACTAGGTGCTGTATTGATGCAAGGAGGTAGGGTTGTATCTTATGCTAGTCGGGAACTAAAGCCGCATGAGAAAAAGTATCCTACCCATGATTTGGAACTGGAAGCGATCGTATTTGCATTGAAGATGTGGAGACATTATCTCTTGGGAGAGAGATTTGAGTTGTTTACCAATCATAAATCGTTAAAGTATCTCTTCTCTCAAAAGGATCTAAATCTCCGACAGTAGAGATGGTTAGAGTTCTTGGCTTCGTATGATTTTGATATCGCATATACACCTGGGAAAGGCAATGCGGTAGCCGATGCCTTAAGTAGGAGACATGCCAGTTTAGGGGCTATGCTTCTTGAATGGAAGAAACTGGAGTATATCGCAGGGTATGATTTCAGACCAAAGTGCGAATTGGATCCACAGATATTAGCTAGTTTGACGATTAGACCACCTTGATTGAGCGGATTGGTTCCAGTCAGAGGGACAATCCTAATCTATTGGAAATCATCTCCAAGTTAGAGGTGAGTATCGACGGTGAGGAGATGAATTTGTATGGGCTTGATCGAGAAAGATGGCTTCGAAAGAATGGAAGACTAGTTGTACCCAACATGAATGGTTTGAGAGATGAAGTGCGTAGGGAATGTCATCACTCAAAACTGACTATACACCCCGGTGGTGATAAGATGTATCGAGACATAAAGCAGACTTACTACTGGGAAGGGATGAAATGAGACGTTGGGAAGTTTATATCCAAGTGCATGAATTGCCAACTAGTTAAAGCCGAGCAAAAGAAGCCTAGTGGTTATTTGCAACCATTAGAAATTCCCGAATGGAAATGGGACCAAGTCTCGATGGATTTCATTGATGGTTTACCTAGGACTAAATCGGGACATGATAGCATCTGGGTAATTGTGGATCGATTGACCAAGAGTGCAAGATTTATACCAGTCAAATCGACCAGAACGGCAGCTAAGTTAGCAGAACTGTATATGAAATGGGTAGTGAGATTTCATGGAGTATCTAAAAGCATTGTGAGTGACCGAGACCCGTTGTTTACTAGTGGGTTTTGGAAGAGCTTACAAGAGGCTCTAGGGTCAGAATTATATCTCAGTACCACGTATCATCCTCAAACCGACAGTCAGACAGAGAGGGTGAATCGTATATCGGAAGATCTCTTGATATCTTGTATATTGGATTTTGGTGGATCATGGGATGACCATTTGCATCTAGTAGAGTTTGCATATAATAGTAGCTACCAATCTAGTATCGGTATGGCTCCATATGAAGCTTTGTACAGAAGACCGTGCAACTCACCATCATGTTGGATAAAGACCGGTGAGAAGTTTGTGCTTGGACCAGATGTGGTAAGGGAAACTTCAGATAATATTAAGATCATCCAACAACGGATGAAGGCTGCCCAGGATAGGCAGAAGAGTTATGCTGCTAAGAGGAGAAGAGACTTAAAATTCTCCGTTGGTGACATGGTGTTTGTCAAGGTTTCTCCGTTGAAGAGCGTGATACGAGGCAGGAGAGGCAAATTGGCACCAAGATTTGTTGCCCCGTTCCCAGTTCTCAAACAAATTGGGAATTTGGCGTATAGAGTTGAATTACCCGAGAAGATGGCGGGAGTTCACAACGTATTCCATGTTTCCCAGCTAAGGAAGTTCGTGCATGACCCAAATATGACTATTTCACCTGATCAGTTAGAGGACTTCGAAGTGGAACCTGAGGCGGTTGGGAACCGCAAGCCGATTCGTATTGTCGAGCACGATACGAAGCGACTTCGAAGGAAGGCGGTGAAGCTAGTCAAGGTTCAGTGGGGCGAGAACGAGAATGACTGTACTTGGGAGGCAGAGGAGAGCATTAAGAAAACGTATCCAGAACTCTTTGCCCGGTAAGATTTACTTTGCAATTTAGTTATTCCACATGCTAGGATAGACTTGTTTTGCTTGTTTGATTGTTGTTCTATGTTTGATAGGCATGCGGGACCCTTTATGTGTTTTAGTTAGGGAATTTCGGGGGCGAAATTTCTTAAGGAGGGGAGAATGTAACAACTCGCATTCTACGCATCGGAGGATTGTAGAATATTTATTTCTTTCTCATATGAGGTTGTATGGTCATGTAGAGTTGGGAAACGACTATTGAGGTCATTGCCCATGTTCATGATTTTTGTCGATTTTTAAATGACCGTTTTGCCCCTAGCTGATCTTATTTCGGCCAAAACTTTTGATTGGAAAGGAGTTTTGACCTGAAACCACTTCCATTAGATTCGTTTGATGGTTTACCTTTTCGTATAGTGCTCATAATAGCAAACGGACTTACCGTTTGGGAGATATGGCTAAAATAAGGTTTGGAAGGTGAAAAACTGCTTAACCGGGCCAAATAGGGTGATTAGTGAATGGGCCTATAACCCATTCCGGGATTAGGGTTATGAGGAGGCTGAAAAGAGTTAGGGTTTCATTCCATTTCAGTTTTCTAGCCTCCACTTACCTCTTAGAACCCCTAAAAATGGCCTCCAACCTCTAAATCACCTCCAAATCACTTTCTAATTAAGGATTAAGCTTAGCAACATCAAATCAAGGGGGGTCTTCACCAAATCAAGATTAGAGCTATTGTTTGGCATTGATATTCGCGTCATATCAGAGATTTATTTCAGATCTAAGGTTGTAGCTAAGGTGAGTGATTTGCATAGTCCCTCACTAATTATGGTTAATTAAGGGTAACTAGTGTTAATTAGCGAATTTATGCATGATAAAAATCTAGAAAAATGTTTATAAATTCTTAAATGATGTTTTAGACCTCTGTTAGAAACTTGAGTTAATTTGATTAAGTTTTGCTAATCATATCATTAGTTTTGCTTAAGCACACTTAAGGGAAAATATGGGTTTTGGCTATATTTGATCCATTTTAACCTATCATATTGATGTTTTGGTGTTTGAGGTCACTTATTCTTGTTGCTATGACTGTATGATATGCTTTGTGATTGATTAGAATAGATAGAATGGTCGAAAACGCCGTCGAGTGGCGTAAATAGTCGCTGGAAAGAAGTGCAGGAATTTGGCCGATCCGGATCGGATCGGAGAAAAGAGCCCGAACCGAACCGCCCTCCAAGTTGTTGTATATACGAGACGATATAGACCCGAACCCCGACCCGACCTGCCCTTGTGTGCCACTCCGACCCGAACCAATACACTATGGAGAAGCTCGAGAGGCTCGACCCGATCTGGAGTGCTTTGGGAGAAGGATCCGAACCGATGGGAGGAAGTCATCCGATCCGAACCGATGGGGGAGGCCATCCGATCCGAACCGATGGGGGAAGGTCATCCGATCCGAACCGATCTGAAGAGGGTGCTACGAATTGAGATGAACCCGAGCCTATATGATAATCATGAACTAAATGAAGACCGATTCGGTGATGACCAATAACCCGAGATGCAAAGGTAGTCCAAATGGAAGTTAGAGCTCAAGATCCAGTTGGGAACCAATGAGTTCACTTCATGATTGGGCTTTGCGGCGGGACGTGTGCTAAGGAGTTGTCTACGTTCATAACTTCGATTCACTACTGAAAGGAATGATGGGCTACGTATCAGTGCAGTAGAGTCATCATGACTCCAGGGGTAAAGTGATCGTAGTAAGACTATGAGCCAGTGCAGTGGAGCCATTGTGACTCCATGGGGCAGAGTGGACATAGCAAAGGATTAGTAAGGCTATGAGCCAGTGCAGTGGGATGTGTACGACTCCATGGGGCAAAGTGGACATAGCGAAGGATTAGTGGCTATGGATCAGTGCAGTGAAGCCGTTGTTATTCCATGGGGCTGAGTAATCATAGCAAAGTATTGGGTGATCGAAGTGGTGGATATTGTATGCTTTACGCACTGAGTGAGAGATGTGAGGATGGTTGCTATGCTTGATTGTTTTCCATCAATATGACATGCACACCCCCACCCCCGTTATCTTTACACCATTTGTTTAGTGGAACCTCAGAGTGTTGTACAGTATGTAGTGCTAACTCTTTGGTTGCAGGTCCAAGTTCAGGTATGGTTTAGTATACCTGTTATTGTTCTGTTTAGCTGCTTATCGCTCACACCAGACTTTTGTCTGACCCAGAGTTTTATGTCTCTTCTTATTACTCTGGGTGCTCCTAAACGAGCAGACTAGAGACATGTTAGCTGGTAATGCACGAGTAGCTGATCCGGAGGTGAGCAGGAGGCTTCCACGTATGATATATATATATATATATTCTCCTTGTGTTGTTGGTGGTCACTACTTGGGCATTAGTAGTGTACCTCCCTTATCTTGCTTTTACCTTTAGAGACAGTTTGAAAAGTTGTAATAATGATGATATGGAACATAAGCTGTATTTGGATTTTCCGCTGCTATGATAGTTTGTTTTCAGCTTATGCACTATCTCACATGTTTTATGTCAAGTATGTTGTTATTATATTTTGTTCTATGCGCTGTGAGACATTCTACAAGTTCCTTGTTTATTCTTCGTCTTCTTTCTTTCCTTCTGACGATCGTTCCATGCTAACTGGACATGTGTACAACACACTTATGAAGTAAATTTCGGTTGGTGCGGGGTGGGCCGTCACAAAACCCATGGACAGGAATAGGCTAAAGAGTTCACAAGTATAACTAGTAATTTATTACCATTGAATGTGATTGTTTGAAAATCGATTTATATTTTACCGATTTGATTTAAGATGTAAAATAGTCATTTTTCAAATAATTTGGGATTTTGATGAAACCAGTTTCATTGGATCTAGAGTGATTAATTATTATAGGATTTCAAGTTTTGTATCGATCTGATTTGTTATGTGATAGTGTGAGTTACAAACGATAAACATTGAAACATGTGTTAAAATAAGATTTTAATTATTCTTGTAAATTACTAGCCTTCACCACAAGAATTAGACCACTATCTTGTCCTTTATTCTCCCTCTTTACTATTGTGTTTTTCAATGCCATTCTAAAAAAAAACCTCTTTCTTTAAATTGAAAGATAAAATTGTATCCTCAACTAAAAATCTCTAAAACTAGTTCTTTAATCTTCTCTAGCCTAGATCTTCATGACTATACTAGTTAATCTACATTTGGGTTATCCAGCTTCATCTTAATAGCCTCGATAGTAATAGGTATGGGTTTTGCCAAGTAGGATTTGAGCTTTTAAGGGACGTAAGCTCTGTTTTGCATAAAGGATGATTATTTTGAATTCAAGGTGTGTATTTTCCTTTGCAACCAAGTTTTGGGAGGTTTTGACAAACAAAAGTGTTGCACCTAACCTGAAGCGACGCTACAAGCTCCAGGACGAGATGAGAGGAAGAGGAGCAGGTGCATTATGCTATTATACATTGGGTTGAGATTGGAAATGTAGTTGTCAATGGTTGATTCCATGGAGAGATAAAGGAGGTAGATGGAGAGAACAAGATCGATGATGGGTTGATTTGATGCAGGTGTGTACAAGGAGTCACCTACGTTTTCAAAAGAGAGATCAAGAGGGTAATAAGGATTTAATTTTGTATTTAGTGAAGCTAATGATTAGTTAAAAATAGAAAACTTTATAATACTATAACTTTTTCATACGAGGTTGGATTCGCATGAAACGAGTTGTGTTGGGCTCATACGAGTTGGATTGATTTGGTTTGAGCTATCATTTTTTTCCCAATTCAGACAATCGTTTGAAATTGGATAAATCAATGCGATAATGTCGATTAGAATGGATGGTGAGTTAATTCTCACACTTTCTGGAATATCACGAAAGTTGTTATTTCATATAATAATATTCATTATTGTTAGTTTATAAATTGTATGTTCAGATATTTTGTATGATTTATTGTTTTGTTAGTGGTTGTCAGTATATATTCTCGTTTGTGAATGGATGACCTTTGACACTGCTTTTGAGCAAAAGAATCATCTTAAATCAATTATATTATATTATTTGTTTTATATACATATGTGAACTAGTATATGAGCTGTGATGCAGAGGGATGGTTGAAGGGATCCTACAGGATTCCTTAATGTTTTAGATACTTGCTTTCATATTATATACATATAAACTGTCTAATATAAATAACATTAAAATCTTATCTGGATTATGATTGTCGAATTAAATTCAACACTGGTGTGCTAATTAATCAATAAACAGTATTCTTAAGTGATTGGCAACAAATGGCGTGAAATCCATCTTTTTAAGACATTGATTCGTCGTCAAGCAACTGACTAAGTTTGAAGTTATAAAATTTATTTTTGTAATAAAAGCAAGGTTTTGAATTATATTTTATATAAGTTATATAAAATAAAAGTTTTATATATAAAGCAATATTTATAGTTGGATTTTATACTGAAATAATAAAATGTATTGTATATTGAAAATTTCACTTTATAAATAAATTTTATAATTAGAGATTTTAAGTGTTAAGTCTTAAACAAGTTTAATTAATATGTTGCACGAAGTATAAATGAATTAGAAATTGTTTTGAAAAGGTTTATAAATGGATTTGTTTTTCTTGTAGAATAATGTAGAAATGATTCTGGTTTTCAAAATTGAGATTTATGAAAAGTTGGATATTTATAAAAAAATGCATAAATGATTTAACCTTCTTTAAAAATAATTACAAAAGATTTGATTGATAATCGAACTAGTCTAGGTAAGATTCGATGTTTTGTAAAATACAACAATTATTTTTTACAATAAGATGTATAAAGGAAATTTCATAAAGGATTTTATAAAAAGGATTTTGTAATAATTTGGAATTTTGTAAAGGGGTTTTTAGCCTCAAGGACAAAATGAACAAAAACTTATTCCATAAGGACAAGAGGCTAAAATTTTATCCATAAGGACAAATTTTAATGTAAAGGGGGGAATTCAGAGGCCCACTATAGTTTCATACTTCACACTTAAGTTTGTCCTAAAGGATAAATTCTAGCCTCTTGTCATTATAAAATAATTTTTTGTTCATTTTACCCTTCACGCTATTTTCCTATTTTTTAAATAAGGTTTATAAAAGAGATTTTAAGCTAATTAAATGGTTTAAAATATAGATATACTTAATAAATGAATTAGGTAAAAATGATTTATTGGAAAGAGATTGTCTAATGCAAGGAAAGTTTTTTAAAAAAAAAAAATCATATTTTAATTAAATAGTAAATGGAACTTATTGTGACATTTACTAAATGCCTAGTTTTAAGTTAACAAACTTCTATTTATCTTGAAGATAAGAATGTTGTCAAGTCAAGGTCTGAGAGGTAAATAAAATATCCCAACTTGAATGACTTCATTGATATCCAAGGGACGATATTGAGTTGAAAACAAAAGTGGATGTTGGATATTAAATTATATTTCCATAAGTAATGTTATAAACTTTAATTTGCAAAGTTTAGAAGTTAAATAAAACTGTTGGGTTTTATAGTAAACAATGTATCACATGACATTGTTTTAACGTAGAGATGATTTGTAAATATACTTATACCATTTGGTCAATTATATAGTGTTGTTTCCTAAGTAGTGAAAATAATAGGATTTGTAAATATACTTATTCCATTGAGATAAGTGTGGTTTTCGAAGTAATGAAAACAATGGATTTATTAATATGCTTATCTCATTGAGATAACTACATGGAATCAATTATTAAGAATTGATAAAATAGTTTTAATGAATGATTTAATTAAAAGGGAATGTGTTGCGGATGTTCTTGATTTTATCACCATAAATTGATAGTTGAAGAACCGACTATCAAAAAATTCCTTTTAACTTATAATGTGTTAGCTAAAGAAACCGAGATTGGAACTGGATCCAAAACCACTTCGATATGACTTTGCATTCGAATTGAATTTTGTATGTATATATGTATAAAGATAAAGTATTGTAAGTGCAAGGGTTTCTTTCTTTTGATCATATGGATGTAATAGAGATAATGCCTTTGGCTCGTTCTATTCTAAACGACTTGTATGGATAAATGTAATCAATACATTGGCATTGAAAAGAGATGAATATTCAAAGGTGAAATGTGCCATGTATGAAAGGTGAAACCGTAGCCTCCAGCCTCATCTGATGGTAGTGACTAAAATCAAAGAAGATGCAGCATGGCTATGTGGGTCGCACCCATTAGGGTATGTTCACCACCAATCTAGAACGACTGACTCTTTGCTTTTTGTGTGGTTTAGATATGTTTGTTGAACACAACCATAGTGGTGACATATTCTGTACTATTAAGTTAAGTGATAGATTGACTTTGTGTTGGCAGGAAGTCATAGGTTGACTCTTGGTACACTTTTCTAGAGAGGTACTATGTCAGATGGTACCCCAGTGCCCAGTCATTGTATAGAATCCAAACTCAAATATGAGCCTATACAGACATGTACCCAAATATACTAAAATGTGAGATGCAAACATTTCAGCTACTTTCATATTTTATTTGTGATTTTCCAAACATTATTATAATATCACTGAATTTGATATAAAAACATTTTGGTTATCGTAAGGGAAAAACACGTGCCATATTCATTTGTGGTTGTGGCTTACGAGAGTTCCGTTATTTGGAAAGATTTCTAAAAGTTAAGCAAGTTTTTTTTAAAGTGAGTTTTTCTCACTATAAGTATTCTAGATGGATCCATGTGTTTTCAATTTCCTTGAAAATGTGCTTGGGTTGGACCGTGTATATTTTTCGAGTTTTCTTTGGATTTGCTTGAAGCTACAAGAGAGAAGATGGAGTCAGGATGTATTCTCTAATTCTTGTATTAATTTATTTCGCTATGTGTTTTGTGTTTATCATCCATTGCATAGACAGATTGTTATGACTATATAAGCTAATCTATTATGTACTCTAATGATTAATGTATGTACATATGTGTACACAAGTTGTCTCTTTTGTAAAGAGTATTGGTATATTATTTATTTTTTCATTCCGTTGTGAGATTCTAGACTTTTCTGTTTCTTATGCATTCGTGTTCTTCTTCTTCCTCTATTATAACCTTTCTTCCTTTCTTTCTTTCTCATCCTCTTACTTCTTTCTTCTAATTGCTGGGTTTTTGGCAACTGAGTTTAGTCACGTGAATGCAGATGGTGTATTATTTGTGTCGAAATTCAAGTGTTGAATTTCTCGAGTTATTACAAGGTGAACAAAATTACAATTATAGGCCATTCAAGATATAAAAGAGCAGAGAAGATGGCAACAGAAAAATCTCTATTAATTGCATTTCTATAATATTTTCAATTTAATATCAATGTTGACAACTTCTATAAAAGTGAATCATGAGAAAATTCAACTTTACACATCATTTCTTAGGGTGTTCGGAGGGTCGCGTTCTTCTACGATGGCTATAAATGGTGGTCTGGTCTTTGATTCGATGGTGGAGCAGATAAAGATGGCTTACGTGAACGAATCTGACTTCAATTGAAATTCATAGGAGAAAGCAGGTGTGCTGGCGGCTTCGATGTAGAGGACAGGCAATTTCAAGGCTATGACTTGTGATTTAATTGCTGGTGGTGGTGATTCGATTTTTTTAAGGGAGGTGGTGGCCATGGAATCAAGGTTATCCGATTTTGGAGAGTGAATCGAACTTTGGTAGAAGTGATAGGTTTTAATCAGATTTTTCCTTTTTCTTGAAGTGAAAGAAAAGGAGGTTGAGATGTTTTTTTTTGTTCACACACTATTCTCTTACGAGGAGCACGAGGTAAAATAAATTCAAAGGAAAAAAAAACAAATTTGATTAAATTTATGTAAAGTAAGCAAGTGTTAAATAAATGTTTATGTGATGGACAAGCATAATTAATTAATTTTTTTAAAAGATATACACACACATATTTATGCCAATACACACACAAGAGATTACATATGAAATATAAATTAAAATGTGTAATGAACATTGTTTATTACTGCGTATTTTGACACATAATTAAGGACTCGGTAAAATAAACATTCGAATTTTACATAACAAAAAATAGCATTTATCTTAGAATATCATCTAGTATTTTTTAATTTAAATTCGCTCAAGTTCCAGTATGTTCTAATCTCTATGATTTATTTAAATTTAAGAATTAACATTGTATAAAAATTCGATTTCACGTTTATTTTCAATTATACAAGTACTAAATTAACTTATAGTCTAGATTCTGTATTTTCAAATGAATAATCGTATTTTCTAAGTTTAATTCAAAGCCAAGTTCAAATAGATTAGATTTCAGTTCTAAAGTAAATTCCTAGTATAAACGTTGATTTTCAATGTTAGATCTCTTACCTAAAATCATATTTAAATGTCAAAAAAATTTGGACATTATAATCTTCCCCATTCAAGGTTTTTCGTCATCGAAAAGAAGAGGTTATCAAAATTGTACTTATGTAAACAAAATATTTACTCTTACAAATTTTATAAATTATAGGATTTTAAACTCGAAAATATACAGTATGTTATTAAATTAATTTATAACTTTACTTATTCGTTAGATTTTCCTTAATCTTCATTTAGAAATCTTTTTATTGAGACTTAAATTTGGTTACCACAAATCTTAAATTTAAACACATGATGTTCGCTATGGAAATAATTTTGGAGGAAAAAATGAAGTAAGAAAATGGTACTTTATTATATTTTAAAGCTATGGGATTTCAAAACCTCTACAAAATCTTTCTTAGTTTATTATGCCGAAGTTATATGATTTTTTAATTTCAGATTATTTATTTATTATCTAAAGTAAAAAATACTTGATAACTAGAAGTTTAACAAGTTCATTTTTGCTTACAGAGGTTTAGGCATACGTGGTACCAACTCATGTCTAAAAATCACCAAGTACTTAATATACTTGTTTCAACTTCCAATGAAAATAATTAAAAAATCTTTCAAAAAATAGATATGGAAAGTACGTTCCACATGGATCATAGTTACGTGGTGGTTATGCCACTAATCCAGTGGAATTGCTTGTAACTATAGGTATCACACCCCTCGAATTTCGCCTTGGTTGTTTGCCATAGATCATAGTGACGTGGCGACCACACTACTATCCTAGTAGGGTCGCTTAGTCTATAAGCATCGCGCCTCACGAATTTTGATATGGCGTCTAGATCGTTGTTACGTAACAGTTACACCACTATCCCAGTGGAGTCGCTTGTATATAGGCTTTCACGCCCCTCGAATTACGCTAGAACAAATCAGTCAGAATAAATCAAACATGATCCCATCGAGCGGAATTTCGATAAAGATGGATGACCCAAACATTGGAGCTCTAATGCAGCTACGGTTTTTGATGGACACTCCCGCGAAGTTCTAACGCAATCATGTCAAACAGAATCGCAATTTTCGATGGAAGGCACTTTTCGTATATTCAGTTTGAAATCATATTATATAATATACATAGTACTTCTTCTCATGTTTCACATATATTGTACTTATACAATAGTGAAAATTAGGCTCACGTCCTTAAAAGCAAACTTTATTAAGCACACATCCTCCCATTTTAAAACGTATAAATTTCATCCTTATTTTTGAAATTAAGCGTGCAGCGGTTTTTTTTTTCCAAAACTGCCCTTCGTATAATCAACGGTGTAATTAAGATGTCTGAATATCCGCAATTAAGATTTAATCATTCTCTCGATCTAAAATTTCTGTGTCCATGGCGGCGCAGTAATCAATTACAATTTTATCAATTTTGTAATCGATCGATCTAAATTTGTTACTACTCGGTTCTTTTTTCAGAGATTTAATTATATCGATCCTTGATCGTTCCTTGATCTAAAATTCTTGCTGCTCGGTTGCTATTTTGGAGTCTGTCGATCTTGAATTCTTGGTAATATAATGGCTGTTTCTTCTTCAAGGTAATTTATAGTTTTTAATAAAAAATAATGTGTTCCGATATCATATTTTTTCCCGATGTTTGTTAATTAATTATTAATTCTGATGTTATTTTATTGTTTTTTTCATCGATGGATAATGTAATTAGGTAATATTTTTTTTTTGGGTTTTATTCATTGAGCAGTCGTATTTATTAATTTTTCAATATGTTTGTTTTTTAAATCTGAATACGTGTATAAAATCGTGCATATATATTTAATATTAGCAGAGAAGTATGCAACTATTGAAAGAAACGTGCGTACTTGTTGGTATATGTTCAGGAAAGTTGCATATAAGTATGCATATATTCTGAATATATGCATGCTTATGTACAGCTGTTTTGTAATTTTTTTTGATTGCGTGTATGATGATTAGTTGCATACAAATATGCATATATTCGTAATATATGTTTGTTATACGTCTGTTTCATATATTATGAACATAAGTATGTGTAATTTTCTTGAATATTTGCATACAAGTATGCAGATATTATTGATATCTGCAGACATTTATTTATTAATTTTTCAATATGTTTGTTTTTTAAATATGAATACGTGTATAAAATCGTGCATATATATTTAATATTAGCAGAGAAGTATGCAACTATTGAAAGAAACGTGCGTACTTGTTGGTATATGTTCAGGAAAGTTGCATATAAGTATGCATATATTCTGAATATATGCATGCTTATGTACAGCTGTTTTGTAATTTTTTTTTGATTGCGTGTATGATGATTAGTTGCATACAAATATGCATATATTCGTAATATATGTTTGTTATACGTCTGTTTCATATATTATGAACATAAGTATGTGTAATTTTCTTGAATATTTGCATACAAGTATGCAGATATTATTGATATCTGCAGACATTTATTTATTAATTTTTCAATATGTTTGTTTTTTAAATCTGAATACGTGTATAAAATCGTGCATATATATTTAATATTAGCAGAGAAGTATGCAACTATTGAAAGAAACGTGCGTACTTGTTGTTATATGTTCAGGAAAGTTGCATATAAGTATGCATATATTCTGAATATATGCATGCTTATGTACAGCTGTTTTGTAATTTTTTTTGATTGCGTGTATGATGATTAGTTGCATACAAATATGCATATATTCGTAATATATGTTTGTTATACGTCTGTTTCATATATTATGAACATAAGTATGTGTAATTTTCTTGAATATTTGCATACAAGTATGCAGATATTATTGATATCTGCAGACATTTATTGATTTATTTATTATTATTTTGAAGGCATTTACATAATTTTATACATTATTTACTGCATAATTTGTCTAATTAATGTTGAATTTCTTGTTTGTATAACAGTGTTCCGCCTGATATTGGTGTATTGGTGTTGTTGAAGTTTGGCAGTGATAGTTGCTCTATTCGTTTATATTTTGATAGTTGTGTTTCTATGGTAAAAGAAGCTGTTTGTGGTAAGTGGACTGATTTAAGTCCATTGTCTTTTGAATTATATCATCTCAGAGATGGTTTGAGAAGGAACATTGAAAGTAATTCTGATCTTCAATCTATTCTTTTGTTGGCTGCACATAATCGAGAGGATTATTTGGTTATTTTTGTTGACACCAATCGTAGTAGTTCTTCAGTTAATAATTGTAGTGATTGTTCTTTTGGTAGTGATTCGTCGTTTGCGAGTACTAGTGATTCAAATAATCAAATTAGGAAATTGTTGGGAAGTGATATGCAACAACCTATTTTTTCTGGTGTTGGTCAGCAATTTCCAGGAGGTGTTACTGAATTTAGACTGTATATTATGATGTATAGTATGAAGACTGGATATAAACTTACTCTGGTTAAGAATGACAAAGAACGAGTAACAGCTATTTGTTCTAAACAAAATTGTAGTTTCAGGATTCATGCTTCTCTGAAATTTAATCTTCCTGGATATTTTGTTGTAAAGAAATTTCAACCGGAACATACTTGTGGTGCTGGAATTCATGACATCAACAATCCTGTTATATCTAGTAAATTGATTAAGTTGTTGGTTGCTGATCATATACAAGCTAATCCATTAATGAAGACGAAAGACATTGTTAACTTGTTTCAAACCGAGTACAATGTTATCTTGAAATATTATTATGCTTATAGTGGGAAGAGGTTGGCTCTAGAAGATTTGCATGGAAGTGATGTAATGTCGTATCATCACTTGCAGTCATTTTGTGATGCAGTTGGTACTACTAACCCTGGAAGTAAAGTTGTTTTGGAGTGCAATGATTCTACAAGGCAATTTGAGAGGGTTTTTATTGGATTTGAAGCTTGTTCATATGGATTTCAATTTTGTCGACCATTAATTTTTGTTGATGCTACATTTATGAAGGGAAGAGCTCAAGGATGTTTAATGGCTGCTACTGGTAAAAATGGTAATGAAGGTATGTTGTTTTGCACTTCAGTTTTCATTATTAACAGCAAATTTAAGTAATTTAGTGCATAAATATATGCAATTTTATAAAATATATGCATTAATATATGCAGTTATTATGAACAAATTTGCATGCTTTGTATACTCATTTAATTGTTTTTCTACTGTTTAATTCTAGCGTGCAAGAATGCAATTATCTTAAATAACTGCATACATTTATGCATTAATCCTGGCATATAGTACTGAAATATTTGAAAAACTGCACGAATGTATGCAAATATTTTAGACATATGCATACCTGAATGCTATTATTCTGACATACAGTACTGAAATATTTGAAAAACTGCACGAATGTATGCAAATATTTTAGACATATGCATACCTGAATGCTATTATTCTGACATATACAATTGTTATGTTAATGTGCATTTATGTATGCTAATATTTTTAATATCTGCATACAATGAAGTTATGTTGTTTTGCACTTCAGTTTTCATTATTAACAGCAAATTAAATATTTTAATACATAAATGTATGCAATTTTATAAAATATATGCATTAATATATGCAATTATTATGAACAAATTTGCATGCTTTGTATACTCATTCAATTGTTTTTCTACTGTTTAATTCTAGCGTGCAAGAATGCAATTATATTAAATAACTGCATACATTTATGCATTAATCCTGGCATATAGTACTGAAATATTTGAAAAACTGCACGAATGTATGCAAATATTTTAGACATATGCATACCTGAATGCTATTATTCTGACATATACAACTGTTATGTTAATGTGTATTCAGGTATGCTAATATATTTAAAAAATGCATACAATGAAGTTATGTTGTTTTGCACTTCAGTTTTCATTATTAACAGCAAATTAACTATTTTAATGCATAAATTTATGCAATTTTATAAAATATATGCATTAATATATGCAATTATTATGAACAAATTTGCATGCTTTGTATACTCGTTCAATTATTTTTCTACTGTTTAATTCTAGCGTGCAAGAATGCAATTATCTTAAATAACTGCATACATTTATGCATTAATCCTGGCATATAGTACTGAAATATTTGAAAAACTGCACGAATGTATGCAAATATTTTAGACATATGCATACCTGAATGCTATTATTCTGACATATAGTACTGAAATATTTGAAAAACTGCACGAATGTATGCAAATATTTTATACATATGCATACCTGAATGCTATTATTCTGACATATACAACTGTTATTTTAATGTGCATTCAGGTATGCTAATATATTTAAAAAATGCATACAATTGTGAAATTAATATTACATATGGTAATATTAGTTGAAATTGTTTGTATAATTGTTGTTCTTTAGTCTACTCTTTTGTTATCTATTATTTTTTCTATAGGTTTTTTCCCGCTAGCTATTGCTGTTGTGTCTGGAGAAGATGAAGATAATTGGATTTGGTTTTGTGAACAGCTTAAAGAGTTTCTTCACGATGATAGTAGACGGTTTGTTTTCATTTCTGATCGTCATCCTGGTATTCTTGTTGCTATTCCAAAGGTGTTTCCAAATTCTATTCATGGATCTTGTTTTTATCACTTGACCAACAATTTAAAGGTTGCTTTAAAATCTCATTTTTCCAAAACAAATAAGAGGTTGTTGTTGGATACATTTGCAAGACTTGCTTATGCATACAACTTGACTGATTTTAATGCTGCATTGAAGAATTTAAGAGATGTTGGTGGATCGATTGTTTCAAACTTCTTGAATGGAATCCCTTTTGAGAAGTTTACTAATGTATTTTTCCCTTGTTGCCGTTATGGAAGTTTTAACAAGTGGATATTGGAAGAAAGACATCTACCAATCACTGCATGTATGGATAGAATTAGATTGAAGTTAATGAAACTTATGTCCGATCGTCGTGAAGCTGCTTCTACTTGGAATAGTGTTTTATGTCCTATTAATGAAAGTCGGTTGAGAAATCTTCATTTGGAAGGAGGTTCGTGGTTTGTTATCAAATCAAGTGAATATAATTATGAAGTTCATTCTCCCATTCATCAATTTGTTGATTTATATAATCGAGTTTGCTCTTGTCATGTGTGGCAAATTAGTGGTTTTCCTTGTGCTCATGCTGTTAGATGTATTCTAAGTTGTGAAAAGTTGAATGTGTATGACTACATTGAAGATTATTTCAAAGTTAGTTATTTTATCATCCTATTCTCATCCAATCAATCCTATCATAAACTATATGGGTGAAGATGTGGCTTTTGAAGATGTGGCTGTTGAAGATGCAATTATAGCTCCTCCAAAAGGTAGAAGAATGCCTGGTCGTCCATCATCTTCTAAAAGATTGAAATCTGCAGGCGAATTTACCAAGACTACTAGATGTGCTTTGTGCAAGAAGTTGGGTCATAATAGAAGGACGTTCTCTTCAAAAGACTTGTAGAAGTTTTTTTTTTAATTTTTTTTTTAAACTTGGTTATACTGTTTACTGTTGTGAATTTTTCCTTGCTGCAATAAAGTTGGTACAGTTTTTTAAGGTTAATTCTGTGTTTTTTATCTTACATTTTTGTTTATAGCTTAGATGTATGCAATTATTCAGTATAGTTGCATACATATATGCAGTTATATTGAATAATTGAATCAAATTTGCATCTTTTTAATAGGTGCATAGATATATGCAATTATTCAATATAGTTGCATATACATATGCGATTATTCAGTATAATTTTATACATATACGCAATTATTCAGTATTATATAATTCTTAGTATATGTATCCAGTCTTCATTTCGATTGTGTTTATTAATTTTTCACTGGAGGTTTTATTGCTGTAATTCTGAATAATTGTTTAATATCCTGCATACATACATTTTATATTAATTTATTAGTATGCAATTACTGGTAGAAATGTGCATGATGTTCTACATATGTTCACGAAAATTTGCATTTAAATATGCATATATTTAGTTTATATGCATACTTATGTTCATTTCTTTTTAAATTCTGTTTGCTTGCTTGTATACATTTCAAGTATTTTTATTCCTGGTAATATATGGAAGTATTATTTATTGTTGCTTACATGTATGCAACATTTTCTTATTATGTGCATGCAAGTTTTTTAATTTTCAATGCTGCAAAAATTAGCACTTGAGTAATAAATAATATTGAAAAATGGATAAAAGTATGCTATACATCATTTATAACAGTACACAAGAAATTAACATTTCATAACATCATGAAAAAGTAGTAGAACTTGATACAGTACAAAAATTTTCAAGCTAAATCATTTCAGACACTACATATTCTAGACCACGTGATTCAAAAACATTATATCAGTCAATATTTTTAGCAGACATATATACACAACATTTTTCAAGATTTTAAACTTTTAGTCCGTTAAATTCTGAATCCATAAACTTCTGCGTCATGTAAGTGTCTACAGTCCAACTATAGAATTTGCAATTCAGTATTTCGTTAGCAAGTTCTGCACGTTGATCATTAACAGCCTCTGCACCATACACTTTATCATCTTCAACGATTTGTTGGTTTTCACATCTCTGCTTCATGATGTTTATAACAAACATGCCACAATCAACACTGCAAAAATTTATAAGACATTATCAATTTTTTAATATTTGACTTAAATTATGCAACTGTACTTGTTATTTGCATTAACACATGCAGATTTTTTTTAAAAATGCATTAAAACCTGCAGATATTAATAATATCTGCAAATAAACATGGAAAATATTATCAATAAATGCATAGAAGCATGCACATAACTTCATTATTTGCACACAAGCATGCAAATATACATGATAACTAGTAACAATCATGCAGAAACATACATATATGCATATGGATACTTGCAAGTGAACAGAGTTTATTTGCTTACGTAGCACCCTGTTGTGGGCAATTAGCAATTTCAAGCTCTTTAGGTTGTTGAAAACTCCTCTTCTCAATTTTTCTGATCACTTCATTTATGTAAAGTCTCTGCATTAAAACAAAAACACACATATATAATATATATATATATGTATGTATATATATATATATGTATATATATATGTTGTTAAAGGTTTATATACCAACTTGCATATGAAATATTTTCAATCTACGTACAATTAGTTTTGCTCTTCTTTGATGTCTTCCTTCACGGCGTGGTTTGTTGGAATCATAGTGAATCCATCGTCTTCTATCCTTAATAAATTCCAAAAATGAAAAAAGTTTGTCCTCGTGGATAGGAATGAATATTTTTGTGCATGATTGGAAGCCTGTTTCCATCAGTTTATCAATGAAATGCTCCAACTCTTTTTCTCTATGTGGATCGACATATGCCTGTAATTGTAATCATTTTAGTGGAAAAGGGTAAAGATGTTCATTATTTTCATCAAGAGAAAAAATAAAGGAAACTTACAGAAGCCCATGTTCTGATGAATATAATTTCTGGATGTTTTTTTTGCAGATTGTTTGCAACAAAGTCAATTATCTATTTGCATTAGTAGATTGTAAGTGATATAGAAAGGTGAATTAATACTTATGTAATAAAATATCAATGAAATTAGTATTATTATATTTGAGTTTGAATGAACTTATACCTGTCCGTCAATAAATCTTCCAGTTATTAAATCTCCCAAAGAAGAACCAATTATGCATATTCCATCAGGACCATTCAAGTAAGCACTTTTACTGGCAAAATTATTCAAATATTGTCAATATATATCATGCAATCATGCAAAAATACTAGTTGTATGCACTGAATCATAAAAATATTTTGAAAATCATCATACAAATATGCAGATATTGTCAATATCTGCATACATTCATGCAAAAATACAAGATGTATGCACTGCATTATAAAAATATTTTGAAAATCATTATACAAATGAGCAGATATTGTCAATATCTGCATACAATCATGCAAAAATACTAGATGTATGCACTGAATCATAAAAATATTTTGAAAATCATCATACAAATATGCAGATAGTGTCCATATCTGCATACATTCATGTAGATATATGTAGTATTCTGCTTCACTTTGGCTACTGCTATGATACATTAATAGTTAAAGTAAATTTGATTAAATTTTTGAATACTTTTACCTTAGATCTGAAAGTGTAAAAAATTGGTCTAGTCTCTGGATTTGCCACTCCTCTAATTTTCTAACATTCTTATACTTTCTAACTTTCACTTTAGCGTTAGTACTCATTTCTACATCCCTTGGTCCTTCGTCAAAGTCATATACTTCCAGCGTTTCTCTCTCTTTCTTTCTTCTTTTATCTACAACTAAGAATAAAATCAAATTTATTAGCCATGTAATGTTGTAAATTACACAATACAAATATTGGTACAATCAAAAAAATTTGTTTACCTTTTCTGTTTCTTAAAGTTAAATGTCTCTTGTTTTTCCCTTGCTTTTCAACCTGCTCCTTGTAATCAACAATTTCCTTCTGTTTTTGATCTTTTAGACTTTCAGCATTATTGGTACCAATGTTCGCATTCTTAATCTTCTTTTGCTTCTCTTCAATTGAATTGTCCTTATCCTTGTCTATTATCTTGTCTTGCTTATTTTCTATTCCTTTATCCTTTTTTTTTCAGCTTCTTCTACAATCTTCTCAGGATCATTCTTTTCTTGTGATTTATCCTCATGCTTCTCCATGTTCTTATTTTGATCATCTTCAATCTCATTGTCTTTTACTTCTTCAGGTTTTTCTTTACTATTGCTGTCATTGTAATTTTTTTCGATGTCAGTATCCATGTTATTTTGCTCCTCTTCTTTCTCCAGTTCCTCATTACAATCTTCAATAACTTCATCTGCTTTTTCGTGTATTCCATCATCATTTTTTCCCATTTCATCTATTATTAAACTAATGCTGTATTGCTCTCTCTCCTTGTCAATCTTCTCTTCGTCTAATTCGTTTTCGCCTTCAGTTTCTTCAGTATCTTCCTTATCCATCATTTCATCATTTTCTTTGTATTCTTTTTCTTCATTTTCATCATTATCATCACAGTCTGTATTAAACTCAACTTCATTTTTTCCTAATTGTAACTGTTCATCTTCAACACTTTCTGATGTAGTGTCGGCAGTAAGCTTCTGTATTCTTAATTTTAGCATTCTATTCTCTTCTGCTAATTGCCTATTCTCTTGTTTTAATTTTGTTATCAGATCTCTCAATCTTCGTTCTTTTTTTTTTGTAAAATTCCTCATATTCATCATCTTTGTCCACATTTTGTTGAATTAATTTCAATTCTTTCCCTTGTAAGTCCTGAAAATAAAAATTTCACACTTAATTTTTAAGTAACAATACATTAATTAGCATTTTTGTAAACATTCATATGGAAAATCTGCACAAAACCATGCAAAAAATGTCTTGATTTGCACACTAGTTAGCAAGATTTGAGAATAATTTCTTACAACTGTGCAAAAATTGGCAATAAAAGCATACAAGCATGCAAGTATCGATAAACTTTTCATACAAGTATGCAAATGTTGATACATTCATATATGCGTTTATATATTTAAAATACGTACATAAAAGTATGGAACTGTTGGCAATTTATGCATAAAAATATGCAAATATTGTTAGTATCTTCATGTAGTTATACACATATTATAAATATCAGGTTTCAAAAATGCAAATAATGTAAACATGTGCATACAAACATGCAAATATTCTTCTAGCTTGCAACAAGGAAAAAAGAATAAATTGATATTAGCATAAAATTATGCAAATTTTGATAATATTTGAATACAAGTATGCAGATATGGAGTATATAGCAATATAAGCATGCAATAATAAACAATATATGCATAAAAGCATGCAAATATTAATTTTTTTTTTGCACAAATGTAAGCATAAATCAAGTACATCAGAATACATTAATGCATTTATACTACATACTTGCATACGAGTGTGAAAAAAATCAAAAATATTTGCATACAAGCATGCACATATAATCATATATTTATTCAGGTAATCATGATACTTAAGTAGTTCAATAAAAATGGTGCAGATATACATTATACTTACATGGTTGAATTTGATATCCATAAGCATTGTAGGCTTTAACAATTTGATATCCCATTTTCCAGCTCGTGGAAAATGTTCACTGTACTCTGCCTTTGATGTTGATAGAACATGAGTCTTTTCGCAAATCCACCACTACAAAATTTACATGATAACAAACCATTATGCATAGCATGAACAATAATTTAATAAAAAAAATAATACATTTTGTTAAAAGCATACCAAAAACAGTGTCACACAAGCATTGATTTTGCGGGGAGTCTCACAATACTTGTCTACTTGGCTGATTAGATGGTGGTGCACAGTTTTTGGCCATGAAATTGTATTTAACTTCCGATCACAAACACAATAGGGTACCAACGCCCATGGTAAAGCGTAATTAGGAGTGGATATGAGAAAAGTTGCTACTAAGTAGAGTAGCAAAAGTTTTACAGTATCAAAAAATGCTACTTCTGAGTTGTCTTTAATTGTAGCAAATATTTCTCTTTCAACATTTTTCTTGTTGACTGTATCTTCTCCTTTAAAATGTCGCTCTATGAATTCTTTGAAATCTTGATCATGTTTATCTTCTTTCTTTAAATGTGCACTGGTCTTAATCAACTGTCCTTGCAAAGGAGCTCCCAATAACAATGCAACATCTTGTTCTGTAAATGTCAACAACAACTCTCCAAACTGAAAATATTTCAGATTCTTCCTGTAACTTCTGATTATGAGATCTAATGTTGTTGAAGTTTTAACAGCTTCAGATGGTGAGATTAAGCCATCTATGATCATATCAATGAATCCATTTAATGGCATTTTTTCAAGAAATACTGAATGGTTATGAGTTAATAGCTTATCTTCGTTCAGTCTGTCAATCAGCTTGATGAATGATTTTAGATTATTCCTATAAACGTTTTCTTTTTTGTTAATCTTTTGTACTTCTTCAACTTGTTGTTCTTTGCATAGTATTTGAGATTGGGATGGCTGTTCTTTTACTACTATTGCTTTATTCCGTGCAATCTTTTCTGTACTATCATCTTCTGCTGAAATTCTCTGCATAAAGGAGTAGAAATAAAATAATAATCGGGTTTAAAGTGTTTTAACTATATGCGTAGAACTGTGCAATAATTCAGAATGAATGCATACAAGTGTGCATGTATTCTGGGTAAATGTACAAATTATGGAAATTACTGTTAATACTTGACCAATTGTGTGCAAATATTGTCAATAATTTCACATAATTCTGCATATAATACTTAAAAAAAAGAACAAAGATGTAAAAATATTTGTACATGTAGCACTAAGGTGCAATTATTTTGAATATTAGCACATTATTATGCAATTATTCTGATTATAAGCACTTTTTTGTGCTAATATTTCAAATACATGGAAACTAATTTCACCTATTTTCAATATATGCACAGAATTGTGCAAGATTTCTGAATAGATGCATCCATTTTTGCAATATTTGCATACCAGTATACAATTATTCATTATACATGCATATAATTATGCAAGATTTCTAAATTACTTTATACCACTTTTTAAGAACTGATGAAAAAATGTTTCTTCTTCTCAACATTTTACAATAAACATATACATTAACCTTACTATTCCTATGCATGTATTCGTATATGCCACTGTTTTTAATATATTCATCCTTGCATGCATATGTTTTGAAAATATGCATAAAAAAATGCAAGATATTAAACTCTAAGCAGACAATTATGCAAGTATTTCGAATATCAACATACCAGTTTTCTTCTAGTCCAAATAATCTTTATCATACAAACATATAAAATTACTGACTACAAATCATACAATCACGCAAGAAAACTTTATGAATTCATACTAACACGGAATAAAATAGGTAAGCAACAAATTAATAGCATATAATCATGCAATAATTCGTGTTTTCTTCTAGCAATCATGTATTAATTCAGATAGGTATTAAAATAATCAAAGTTATACCTTCTTTTTAGCCATTTCTTGCAATTTGAAGACGACGAAAACAATTCTGAACAAATATATTAGATAGCGATTTACTTGTTGACGATCGGCTGTTTTTTTTTGAAAATGAGTTCTCGCTTGAAGTTTTTTCTAGAATCGTCGGTTTAGGGTTTTGATTCAGATTAGCAGATCGAAATGAAAAATGAAAGGAAGACGAATCGTGCTTTGAGGGTCTAAGACATGCGTGAAGGGCAACACAGGAATTTTAGTGCGCACGATTGAAAAATAGGGACATATTCTGTATTATGTTTATGGACGGGTTTTTTATTAATTTTAAAAGTTTATAGGGATGTGTGCCTAATGGACCCTATACAATATCCGTTTACATAAGATTGTCTTCCAAATCATAATTTTCAAACATCTCATTCTTATTTAAATTCCATCATATAAGATTTCATTTCAAATCATGTAACAACCCGGATTTTTACATAAGAACACTTAATTAATTTAAATATTTAAAACGATTAATTTTAAGAATTAATTGCTTATGTTAAATTTTAAATGAGAATATGGATATAGAATTGATTAGAAATTTAAAATACCGAGTCTAAGATCAAGCATGTTTATTTTGAAGTTATGCGAAATTTTTACCGATGAATGTGGATGTTTTGGAATCGGTTAATTATTTATTCAATTTTACTAACACATGAAATTAGCCATTATTTAATGATCTCGGATTTTGGTGAAACCAAATTTATAAAATCCATAATGGTTAATTATTGTATGGTTTCAAGTTTCATGTCAACCTAAATTGTTGTGTGATCACGTGCGAGATAAACGCTTATCGACTAATGGTTTGAAATTAAAATAGTGTTTTTGCAAAGTCTTGGAATTCGACGAAACAAGTTTCATTAGGTCTGGAATGTTGAACCCTGGAAGGATTTCCAATTTTGTGGTGATCGAAGCTTCTGTATGGCGGGGGGAATTGAAAACATCGAACGTTAAAAACATGTGAATATAATATATTATATTTTTGCCTATAAATAATCCTTAACAGTCTTAACCTATTTTCACTACTCCCTTTCTTCTTTTCATTTGCCGTGACAAACGAATGAACCACCACCAAGATTTTTTCTTCATCAATTTAAATGAAAATCAAATGCACATCTTAAAATCAAAAAGGTGTTATTCTTGGGATCCTCTAAGGAGGAGCTTCAAATTGATGGGTCTAGTATTGGATGCGGCTTCAATTTTTGAAAGTCATTTTCGAGCTATGATCGGATTTTTGTGAAAATGGAGGGAACATTTTGGAAATCGAAGGTTAAATTCATGTTTGTTGAGGGTTGTAGCACCTTACGACCAAGTTTGGATAGATTCCAATGCAAGTCATGTTGAGTGACATAGAAGGAGAGGCTTCTTTCGATTAGGGGATGCAAATTGATGTGGGAGGATGAGCGTTTGGTTTTTGGGTTGAGGAGGAAGAGTTTATGGGGTTGAGTTCGGTGGTGTTGTCGAATTATTTAATGCTGCATGGAGGAAGAGCATGGAGAAAGATGTTTATGGCAGTGATCAGTAATAGGCGCGCATCCTGCATGTTTGAATCAAGGAGATGTATTTAGGGGTGATTAGGCATTAGTTAAATAATTAATTAAGCTAACAGCAATTTAATTGCATAAATATTTGTTCGAACTTGTAACACGTATATATATTTCATATGATGTTAGACTGAGATGTAACAAGTTGTGTTGGAATCGTATCTATGAATACTACGTGTAGGAACTGAATTGAATTGGTTTGGAGCTATTTGAAATTTTATCTAATTCAAACGCATGTTTGAAATTAGATAAAACAATGTGAAATCGTCAATGGAATGGATTCGAGTTAACTCTCACATTTTCTGGAATATTATGAATGATGTTATTTCGTATAATACTATTCATTGTTATTAGTATATAAATTTTGTGCTTGGATTATTGGAAGATTTATTGTTAGATGGTTGGTTGTGATTACATATTCTCGTCTATAAACGAATGACTTTTGACATTACCTGCTTTTAAGTGGAAGATTCATCTTAAATGAATTAGATTAGATTAACTAATTTATATGCATATATGAGTTGTGATGCAGAGGGAAATATGATTCCTTAATGTTTTGGATGTTACTAGTTGTCATATTTTACATATATAAGCTATCTAACATAAGCAACATTAAAATCTGATTTGGGTGATCATTATTGAACTGAACTCAAAATTGATGTGTTGTTAATCAATAAACGGTATTGGTTAAGTGATTGGAAGTAGATAATCTAAAATCTATCTTATTAAGACATTGATTCGATGTCAGGAGAATTGACAAAGTTTGAAGTTATAAAACTTATTTTTATAGCAAAAGCGAGGTTTAATTTTTTTTATAAGTTATAAAAAATTAAAAGTTTTATAAATAAATCAATATTTATAGTTGGATTTTATACTGAAATTATAAAATGTTTTGTATAGTGAAATTTCTATTTTATAAACAAGTTTTATAATTGGAAATTTTTGGAATGTTAAAATTTAACCAAGTTTTATAAATATGTTTTAGGTAGTATAAAAAAAGATTTTAGAATTTTTTTTGAGCAAATTAATAAATGGCTTGGTTTAACTTGTAAAATGATGCAAAATGATCTTGGCTTGTAAAGTTGAACTGTATGAAAAGTTGAATATTTATAAAAAAGGTTCTTATAAATGTTTTAATGTGATTCCAGGCTAAGTATAAAGGATTTGAGTTATAATCAAACGAGCCATATTAAAGTTTCAAGTTCTATATAGGAAATGAAAATCAAGTTTTAAAGTAAGATTTATGAACGAAATTTGATAAAGGATTTTATAACAAAATCCAAGTCAATAAACGAGTTTTATAAGCTAATTAAATGGTCTTAATAGATATTTTCTTAATAAATGAATTAAGAAAAAATGATTGTTGGAAATAGAATTTTAAATGCAAGATAGCGTTTGTAAATCCTTATTTTAATTTGAATAGTAAATGAAACTTATTGTGACATTTACTGAATAATAGATTTTACATTAACAAACTTCTACTTATCTTGAAGATAAGAATGTTGTCAAGTCAATGTCTGAGAGGTCAATAAAATAACCCAACTTTAACAACTTAATTATTACCCGAGGGATTGTACTAGTTTGAAAATGGTAGGATGATGAAGATAAAATTTATTATTTCTATAAGAAATATCATAAATTTAATTTGCAAAATTTAGAAATTAAATAAATCCGTTGGGTTTTATATTAAACAATGCATTTTATGATATTGTTTAGCTAAGAAATGATGTGTGACTATACTTATACCATTTGGTTAAGTATATAGCACAATTTTCTATGTCATGAAAATAATAGTATTTGTGAATACGCTTACAAAGCGATCAACGCATGACTATGGTTTTCAAAGTAACGAAAGCAAAAGATTTGTTAGTATACTTATCCAGTAACAACCCGGAATTTCAGAACCAATTTAAAATTTTAATTTAATCTTCTTTGATGAATTTTAAATATAAATTGGTTATTTTTGTTAGATAAAATTTGAGAATAATTTTAAAATCAGTTTTTATATTTTATTTGACTTAAAACAAGCTCAGTGAAATTACTAATTTGATTTATAAGTATGAATTTAAAAATTGATATTTTAAAAGCTATATCGATCACTTACAAAAGGACCATTTTTCTAATAGTCTGGAATTCGACAAAACCACTTTTCTTGGATCCGAAATGTTGAAATATGTTAGGATTAAAATTTTCAAGTCCGACGGTATTTGTACGTAGAAGAACGACCTATGAACGTACATTGAAAATTCAGTTTGAATCTGAATTTAACTCAAAATAAGGCCATTTTTAAATGATCTCTAAATTCGACAAGGCTAGGTTCGTTGGAACCGTAATTCCATAATGTAGCAAGATTTCAGGTTTCATAATTTTTGGAGTAAACGTGCGGCCATGAGAGCAAAACAAAATTTGCATGTAGTAATAAATACACGTTCACTTTAAGTCATTCGGTGAATAGTGCTTGTCCAATACAAATTAGACAAATGAGCCCTCTATCCCCTCCACTTGCCATGCTCTCCCTAAATGAATCTCCCATGACATGACGGGTGACTAAGTAAGCTTGATTAGCTTAATGGTTTCACCCATTTTCCAAAACAAAGTTCAAAGCTTCCAAATGGTTAAAAAATGAACTCTTCTCCTTTGCTCCTCCTACCGCCCCTCCTTGGGCCTTACTGGCCGGAGCCATTGACCTGCCATGTCAGCAAGTGTTGGTGCACCTCCCTAGGTCAGGCGCCCGCCGATCCCCTCCTTCCCTTTGTCGAAAACCGCTCCCTTCTCTTCCAAACTCAAAAGGCTTGCTCCTTTAGCACCTAAACCACCTTCTACCATCGCCAACCACCTGGTGTGGCCCCCACATGGTGGTGGAACCACTCCACTACCACCCAACAACCCTCCGTGTCCTTGTGCCATGTCATCCCATGCTGGACAGCATGCTCATGGGGCCCACGGCACCAAAAATCACATTTTTCTCAAAAACAAAATTTGCAAAAACACACCTTTTCTTCTTTGCTCAATAACTTTCGATTCGTGCATTTTATAGCCAAGGACCTATGAACAATAGTTGTAGATCACGTTTTTCTCTACGAAATGCACATATAAAAATCGAATTTTGGAGTTCGAAACTGCTTAGAAAATGCGATTGAGGTTCGCAGATCAGGAGCAAACATTGGCGACTTTTGGCGAATCCGTGCATTTTCATGAGAAAGTGCACTAGGAAAAAGTTGTCTGTATTGAATTTATGTGTTGGCGACCAAGTTTGGTGAAGATTGGAGGTTGTATGAAGTCTGTAGAGCCAGAATGGTGAAATTGGGTTGCAAAGAGAGATAATTGTGAGTGCGCGGCATAAATTCTACATATGAAGTGTCACGACGTTTGGTTTTGCTATTGGGCGAGAACTATCTCATTCATATATTTTGTACATTTATTTATTTTTATAACCGAAAACGTATTAATTTCTTATGTGAACTCTTATCTTTTACATGCAATATCCCTTGAGTTCGACACATGAACTATTCACAAATTCATTTGCATTAGAAGCGTTGTTTTCTTATACGACACTCATATTTCAAACAATGTGGATGGACACTTTGTGGCGCCGTATATGTCAATGGATGAATTATTGGTTGATATTGCGGTTAACCTATTGATTGACGAACCCATATGGGCGCTAATTATTTATTGCTTATATGGTGTGTACCACGATATGTGGACTAGTTGTTATCTTGGATGTTGATAGTTTTTTACAACTACTGTTGGATGCATATGATGAATGAAATCCCTATAAATTTATTTATATGGATATTGGTTGAATATTATTCCAATCCGGAATAAAACATGATAAGTTTAGTAATATTTAGTGAAATTTGAAATTTGGTTTTGATGTCCGATTTTGGATGGACACGAAAATATTTAAATATGTGAAGCCGAGTTAAGTAGATATATTCTGTTTTAACTCGAACGGACCTTATATCAATTTTATTCATTTTTATGAGGAATACCGAGAAGACTGAATTTCAGAATATTACATTTTGAAAATATTATCGTTATGAGATCATAATAATATGGGATTTTCAATTTTAATTTAAAATATAAACGAAAGTCGGAATCGTTTTTAAACAAATTTATAAATGTTTTATAAAATAAGTTTCAATGGAAATCAACGAAATATATTTTATATATATTTGAATGGTTTGAATAGAATGTGTCGCGCAACGACCATTTGAGAATTTCAACCATTAACTTCGAAAGGACGTAACGGGATATCCAACAGTTGGATCTCCTAAAACTAGAATCATTGGGTTCGTATCGAAAAGATTTTTCCCAATGCATATAAGAGGTTTAAATTTAAACGGTTGGATTTTAAATATGTCCAAACCAGTTTTGGAAAAGGTCGCTATGGATGCAGTTCGGTGGCCGATATCAGGAACTGATTGTGAGAGCCTTAATAAAATAATTAAAAATATGGAAAATTATGTATTATGAATTGGAAAGATTTTGGATGAAATATTCCATATTTGGGGAGATCAAAGATATTTATCTAAATGAACAAATTAACAACTAGAGAGATAATCCAATGATTTCAAATTAATAAATTGGAATGGATTTGAATGCAAATTATCTTCGGATATTTCCGATATTGGATTCCGTGATTATGGATATTGTAGTGGGAAATTGGAATATATTGATATCGTTATTCCAAAATGATTTCTATTAGTTTCAGAATTTTGTATTGAATGTAAGTTGACATGATTTCCATTCAAGATCTTATATTTAACATCAAAATGGATTTTGGGTTCGTTGTGAATGGTATCTTAAATAATACTGTTCTTGAAACCACTTATGAAAGTAATAAATCCTTTAATTACGATTTAAGGACGTTTTCCAGTTTATTCAATAAAATTAGAATTGAGCGGAATTCTATTAATAAAAATTGAGATGAGCTTCTGTGAAGGAAGAGTTTACTATTTGTGGAACTTAAAACGCTTTCCCGTTGTTCCACTCATAGTATTAGTCGGGTACGGAAACCGATTATAAATTGTTTAAATTTCCTTCAAAATTCTGGGTTTATTATAAACAATGTTTTTACATGACATTTGTTCTGTAACCTAAGTAAAGACAAGATTGATTTCCAAGGGTGGAATAATCGTTAGATAATGATTTTTGAGATTAAAACTGAACTTGAGTTTTAATGAGTCTTTGACTAGATTGAAATGTGAATGAGGTAATTATATTTATCGAGTTCAAGAAATGTTCGAAATGGAGTCCGCCTATTTTACTCCATGCGATAGTTAAATTTTTAATTAGATTTGAACATTAAATGGTAATTAAATTTATCAATAACGCAATGGGTGTTAGGTATGGAGTACTAACAGTTTTGCTCCATGGGATGAATAGGTTGGGATTAGGATAATAAAATGATTGATTACTTCGGAGGCCCATTAATCCCGATTAGTTGATAAACCATAGTTTGGTTTAATATTGTTAAAAGGTAATACAAAATCTTTTGCAAGGGTTTTGTGTGACGACCCGAAATCCCGTTCTCACGGAAACCAGGGTTATCTTTGGAATATAACACAGAAACAGATAATAGCAGAACCAAATTAAATAAATACACCAGATAATGAACAACAAAATATACTGGATAAAAGCAATCATCAGAGTTACACAGTATACAGGATCTTACTTAGTACAAATACAGT
The DNA here is from genome assembly GCA_030737875.1 of Allium sativum. Taxonomy (NCBI): domain Eukaryota; kingdom Viridiplantae; phylum Streptophyta; class Magnoliopsida; order Asparagales; family Amaryllidaceae; genus Allium; species Allium sativum. Next base: position 267,633,636 of record CM060909.1, on the reverse strand, counting down.
TCAGCTATACATAAATGTCTACAGCGGAAATAAACAAAATATGTACAATAGGAGCTGAACAGCATAAAAAGAAATAAATGATAGAATCTATCTTCAGCTCCAGCTATCCAGAAAGAACCAGCTAAACCTGAATACAAGGCTGCCCGTGTAGAAAAAGGGGCACCCGAGTTTGAAAGTGAAACAAACTACGAGTCAGTCATGGGACTGGTATGAGAAATCCACTCAACACATATATAATTGGCTAATCACAGGACCACGCCACTTTCATGGAACGGGTTTACTCCATTGGATTGCCAGTGCTTTAAAACAAATCTTTCTTTTAAACATCACTATGCTTTTTATAAAGATGAAACCGTTATAAGACTCAGTTCCCATCACACAATGCAACGCAAACCGGAGGATAGAGTTTTTACCTTATAACGGCCAAATATGCTTGATACGAATAAAACAAAGGCATTTGATATTATTGCTAGTGTTTATATGTTTGGAAAACTTTTTCAAATCATAACTATCAATCATAGACGGCATTAATGCCCCATACCACTATGTCGCCATATATAGGTATACAATCAAAACCGCACGATGTCGTATTTGGAAACTGGATTTCCGTCATGAACCAAGGCAAAAGATAGTCCTTACCGAATTCGAGACGCTCTAGCCCGCCCCTCAGGAACAGCCGCAACTGCCCCCTGGATCGTCAGGGCCGGTCCACCGATTTGGATTATTATGCCTGAACACTACGTCTCCCCGCCCTTTGGGGCGTAAACGAGCCAATGAATGACTCCATCGGACCCGGATCGTCCGATCAAACCGAGGCGCCTCGCAACAGCAACAACCACATAGGTGAAAAGTATATAAATGTCAGGGCTGGTAGGTCACTGACACCACCCTAGCTAGAAAGAAACGCAGGCCCTCCCTGATGTCCTCTCCCGTTTTAGGTTCATACCGGGGTGTGAGGCTCGCGAATTCACGTTATACACAAAGCTACGCCACACAGGCGGTGCTTTGATCATCACCACAAGACTTTGCTTTTCAACAGAAGCCCTGATCACTGCATCTTGGCATGCCACACAGGCAATTCATGCCATGCGACTGATGTCCATCGATATACAACCTCTGAGCTCGTGCGTCTCAGAGAAGGGCGTTAAGCAAAAGAATAAATTCTCCGCCGCCAAACAGATGTATATTTAACAGAAATCAACCAACACAAAATAAACTCCAATGTCAGACACACAGTCCATTTACAAGTCCGTTCTGGGTCTGAACGAAACTGGAGGCACTAAATACCTCGCAAACCCTTCGATCACCACGTACGTCTGGACGATCACCACTCATTATCCATATTTCGGGATGCCTCCCAATCAGGACCTCGGTTACCATCCAAACGAGGTGAAGATCTCCGGTCTTCGACCATCGTCTTCATCTTCGACTTTCAATCGTCGGTCAATTATTTGAAATGAGAATTAACTCGGCCTTCTCAAATAATTCACGTATATTTAGAATTTCAAATCAATTTATTTCAATGGTTAAATTATTCGACAACACCAATATTGTTCTTTAATGTAATTTTCACACCAAACACATTCAACCATCAAAAGCCACATAAATCAAGCAAATTCAGTTTATTTCCATTCCATATCGTTTATGGTATTTTATAATGATTTATCGCTATTTTTATTTATTTTAAAATAGCTCATTTATTCAAAACGACGCTTCGGGCCATAATGCGGCCGTGGCGCTGTTTTTCTTCAGATTTGATTTACACATATCTGAAAATCTAACCGTTGGATCTTCACAAAATTTACATCATTAGAAAGGTCTTTTCAAAACGAATCCAACGGTTCCAGTTTCGGGAAAATCCGACGGTCGGATCTCCCGGTACAATCGTTTGAAATTTTGATTTCAAAATACGAACTGCAGCGTCGTTATTCGATTAAATATATAATTATATTTATATATATATACATATAATCGTTTCTGGCGCTGTTTTTCTTCAGATTTGAATTAAACATTCCAGACAATCCAACCGTTGGATTTTTACAAGGTTGGTGCCGTTGGAAAGATTATTCCAAGGCGAACCCGACGGTTGAGGTTTCGGGAAAATCCAATGGTCGGATTTCCCGCATTAGTTGTTTGAAATCACGGTTTCAAAATACGAACTGCACGGCCTCGTTTCGTTTTAATTTTATTTATATTTATATATTTATATAAATATAGTTCATTCAATGATTTCCATATCGTTTTCACTTCAAATATTTTTCTAACACCTTAAAATTTTGGAAAATTTCGCCATAACCTCCCCTGCACCGGGAGCATCGGGAAATCGCAAATAGCTTTCCCGGTCCTTCTAATCTCAAAAAGAAAAAGAAAAAGCCAAGCGGCTAGCCAACAGGCTCATAAAATCATTTCCAAACAAATCAGTAAATGTGTACCTATTTGTCGGGCACAAAATTTTATTCCTCTTCTCTAGCCCCTTTGCTATAACCTGTTCAATGAATATGCATGTACATATATATACAGTTCTTATCGTTTATCATTTTCTATTCAACTTCATATTTGATTTCTGTTTGGTTTAAAGACACCATTTATTCTAATGTTACATACATAGGTGCAAATCATTTCATTAGCTAATTAATGAATATTTCATCTCATATATGTTTATTTTGAACAAGTGGCTATTTTTAACACTTCACATTTCAACGATTTATGCATACAATAAAAATGTGATTTTTATTGTAAAATAATTCATTTCAAAACACTATTCTTCTATATAGTTCAAGTTGGTGATAAAAATGGGATTTTTATCATAAAACAATTTATTTCAAAATATGAATACCATTCAACACATGAATTTCTAATCAACGAATGAATATCAATTCAACACATGAATGTTTTCTATAGTTTCTATATATATATAAAAATGTGATTTTTATTATCGAACAATTTATTTCAAAATATGAATACCATTCAACACATGAATTTCTAATCAACGAATGAATATCAATTCAACACGTGAATGTTTTCTATAGTTTCTATATATAGATAAAAATGTGATTTTTATATTTTAAAACGCGAATACCATTCAACACATGAATTTCTAATCAACGAATGGATATCAATTCAACACATGAAGGTTTTCTATTTAATGAATAAATATAGTTTAAGCATATGAAAATAATTCAAACACACGAATATTATTCAAAATTTCGGCAGCATAACGGTAGGGTAGTTAAACCGGGACCGTCCCTAGTACGGCTCCTCGCTCTACCTTAAAACCTCGCGGTTTTTGACAATGGGGATCATGCATCTAGTTCGCACGCAGGCGGCACGTATATATTTATTCCATTTCCACAAACTAATCCTATGTGGTTTCAACCAAATATTTCTCAACCACAAATGGGTATTTTTCAACCACAATCAACTAATATCAATCACAAACAATCCCAAACAATCATTCGCTATCAATCAATTTTCACAACAATTTCAACCAATAAATATCGTCCATGGTTTGTGGACGAGGGGCGTATATATATATATAGATATTTATATATAGCAATTCACTTTTATATCAACACATATATATATATATAGAAAAAGAAATTGAAGAGTGAGAAATTCTCACCAATAGCTATCCAATAACACGACTCTTCCTTTATAGAAATTTTCGCCAACCTCGCCTTTTTGTCGCTTTCGCCCGTATTCTCTACATATGTAAAAATCGAATTTTTACGATGCTATTCAATATATAAAAATCGAATTTTTACTACGCTATTCAATATATAAAAATATGATTTTTACTTCGACTTTCAATATATAAAAATCTGATTTTTACTTCGACTTTCAATATATAAAAATCTGATTTTTTCTTCGACTTTCAATATATAAAAATCTGATTTTTTCCTTTTTAAAGTTCATATCCTTTCCTTTTTAAAGTTTAAATCTTTTTCTTTTTACTTAAAATTAAAATCAGTTTAATCCTTTATAAAAATCAGTTTTTAAATCCAAAAAAAAACAGTATTCTTTCTTTTTAAAGTTTAAAATCAATTCAATTCGAATTCGTTTTCTATTCAATTCAATTCGAATTCGTTTTCTATTCTATTCAATTCGAATTCGTTTTCTATTCAATTCAATTCGAATTCGTTTTCTATTCAATTCAATTCGAATTCGTTTTCTATTCAATTCAATTCGAATTCGTTTTCTATTCAATTCAATTCGAATTCGTTTTCTATTCAATTCAATTCGAATTCGTTTTCTATTTTATATCAATTCGAATTCGTTTTCTATTCTATTCAATTCGAATTCATTTTCTATTCTATTCAATTCGAATTCATTTCATATACATCGTTTTCAATTCGAATATTTCATATACATCGTTTTCAATTCGAATATTTCATATACATCGTTTTCAATTCGAATATTTCATATACATCGTTTTCAATTCGAATATTTCATATACATCGTTTTCAATTCGAATATTTCATATACATCGTTTTCAATTCTATATATAATTATAATTAATTATATTCGTTTTCAAATGTCGATTCAAACTCAGTTTCCATCGCCATTATTTAAAATATTTATTTTAAATATTCAAAATCCATTATTTTAGCCAATTTAAAATTTTTAAATTGGTACAGATTTTCTGGGTCGTTACATTTTGAAAGGAAGATTTAAACAAGAGGCTTAAATGAGTTAAATCTTCGAAAAGATTTATAGGGATAATTCCCAATAATAAGAATATTTGAATAAAATAATATTTTGGATTGGAATGAGGCATATGATGTGTTTTTATGGCACTTGATTATAAGATACACGAGTTATTCAAAAAGACCGGTTTAACCCATTTTGAATAACTATTACGATGATCAAAAGTCGACGATAAAGACGATGGTAGAAGATCGGAGATATTCACATCGTTTGGGCTATTGCTGATGTCTCACTTGGAAAGTACACCCAAGTAGAGGTTATATGTGGTGATCGTCCAAACGTACTTGGAAATCGACCGAATATGCCCAAGTAGAGGTTATATGTGGTGATTGTCCAAACATACTTGGAAATCGACCGAAGATGCCCAGGTAGAAGTTATATGTGGTAATTGTCCAAATGTACTTGGAAATCAACCAGATATGCCCAAGTAGAGGTTATATGTGATGATTGTCCAAACGTACTTGGAAATCGACCGGATATGCGTGAACATCTCTCCTGTATTGGATATATGGGATAGTAATAAGGTGCCTCCGGTTTCGTTCAGACCCAGAACGGATTTGTAAATGATTGTATGTCTGACATTGTATTTCATTTTGTATTTGTTGATCTCTGCTAAATATATATCTGTTTGGTGGCAGATAATTTATTCTCTTGCTTAACACCCTTCTCTGAGATGTACGGGCTTAGAGGTCATATATTGGTGGAAATCAATGGTACGGTATGGATTGTCGATGTGGCATGCTGAGATGCAATGATCAAGGCTTTTGTTGAAAACTAAGGTCTTGTGGATGATGATAAAAGCATGGCTTTAAATAGCGCAACTTTGTGTATAGCGTTGATTCGTGAGCCTTCCACCCAATATGAGTCAAGAACGTGATAGTGAGTGCATGGAGGACGTGCGTTTCTTTCTAGATAGAAGTGGTGTCATGGTACGGAGCCCAGGCATTTGTAATTATGTGGTTGATGGATTGCGTGGCGCCTCAGATATTTTTGGTCGACAATGGACATTTTGGAGGTCCAATAGGACCAGGAAACATATTGTTCAGGAATAACCAATCCTAAAAAATTACAGAGGACTAGTCTGAAGATCCAAGGGCTCACCAGAGTCTGAGTCCAGAGGCATTTTCTAGAGTGTCTCGAAACCGGTGAAGAAAATCCCTTGCCTCAACTCATGTATGGAATCAAATTTCCAATACGACATCGTACAGTTTTAGTTGTAAACCTATATAGCGACATATTATATGGTACCGATGTCGTGTATGATTGATACATTTATGTTAAAATTGTCTTTGAATCATATAGACACTTAAAATAATATCAAAATTACTTTTTTTTTTAAAGAGTATCAAGCTTGTTTGGCTGTTATAAGGTAAAACTCTATCCGCCAGCTTGCGTTGCATTGCGTTATGGGACCTATTATAATAGCTTCGTTTTCCAAAAAGCATTCTGTTGTTTATAAAATGTTTTATTTTAGAGTATTCATAGGAGTGAACCCGTTCCATGACGTAAGGCGTGGTCCTGTGATTTACCCTATTTTAAAGTAAAAGTTTAATAACTGTTTTAAGTTCTTACACCAGTCATATGACTAACTTGGAGTTTATTGTTTTCATCTAAACTTTGGGTGCCCATATTTTCCACATGGGCAGCTACTAGTTTTGGTTTTGTATATTTCGATTTAATAAGATCCTAATTTACAACTGGAGCTATATTCAGAAAGCTTTGTATTGGTGTATTTCTTTCAGTTGTGTTAGTTGATGTACTTCCGCTATGCGTTGTATTTTTTTTTCTGATGCTATGTAATTTAAACTTTGACATTATTTTTTCGTTTTGTGATATTTATTCATACTCTGATATTCTTTTACTCTGATGTAATATTGTTGTAACAACAATGAAAAGTTTTGTTGTTCTTTGTTCTGATGAGTCGTGTTCGCAAACATTCAACGTTTTTCCATCTCTTCGGAGACCGGGAGAATTCAGTGCGTGACAGCTTAGTATCAGAGATTTGGTTAGAACCAACGAAAGAATTCATCAGAGATAGGATTAGTAATGTCCTATTAAAGAATAACTCATTAGAGATAGGATCTGTAGTATCATAGAATGAGTGACTCATTAGAGATGGGATTAGTAGCTCCCTAGAATGAGTTGGAAGAGTATTGTAGATAGAGAAGAATTAATTTTGTTATTTATAAAAATGAATTTGATTATGGAAAATTATATATTTATAATATGATTTTGGGTGTTATTTTGACGCTGAGGTTGGACTATCGAGTATAAGAAGATTTTGCATGTACGCGTATGTAATTGACATATATCCAAAGTCTCGAATATACTTGATTGATATAGAATCACATATTAGTCACTTGAGGATAATTATGTTGACTGTTGCAGCATCATTGGTGTTTCTTTTCGAGTTTCGAAAGTGGGATGACTGTATAATTCCAATTTAAACGTCGAAATATACTTAAACTATTTAAGTAAGCATTTGGAAATGAGTAGAGTTTTAATAATCTAACTTAAACAAGTTAAATTGGTTTAAAATGTACAAGTAAATCAAACGAATTAAAATTTAACTAAACATAAGTTAAATAAAATTGGAATTAAACCAATACGGGAATGAAGAGAAAATAAAGCCAAATAAAATATAAAGTTGAATTGAATTGAAAATTTTGTCTGAATTAGATATATATATATATATATATGTGTGTGTGTGTGTGTGTGTGTGTGTGTGTGTGTGTGTGTGTGTGTTTAGCAGGTTATGGACTTAAAGCTGAGTAGAGAAATACATTTGTGTTCCCGACAAACAGGTGCACCTTTATAAGTTGGTTGCATAATTTTTATTATTTATTATAACCACTGTGAATGATTTGGATGAGCTGTGATGGTTTCTCTATGTGAAGTCAAACATACTCCATAGGATAATAACAAAAAAATTATGGACTACACCACATAACATACGACTGAAGATGGCATAACATATCATATTGCATATAAGCGTTTGGTGCTTATATGGTGAGTTTTGGATTACCATATGAGCAAGTTGTTTGTATGGTGAGGGCTAAATTACAGGTTGAACCGAGGTCTGATTCTGGAGTTAATAACCTATAATGGTAAATTGTAGAATTAAATAACAAACCCCACACAGGTCTTCAGATGACAAAAATACACACGTCACATCTCTCTTGTTTTAGTTTTGGTGCGCGGGTATGGTGAAAGTAGGGTATATAAATCATAATGGGTGCAATTGATTTGTATGCGATATGTTTTATTTTTGGGTACCTAATACGGCCCAATAAAATTTTCAGAAACCCATACAAATTATGGCGAAATTTTTAGAAATTTAAGTGTTAGCCAAATTTCAATAAAATTTGAAAGTTCTTAGAAATCGAAAAGTTGAAGAACTCAAGCCAGAATGAAAGTTGAGTTGGTTAATTAAACAACTTGCAGCTTCATTCTTTTTCGAGGACGAAAAAGTTTTAAGTAGGGGAGATTGTAACAACCCGGAATTTCAGAACCAATTTAAAATTTTAATTTAATCTATTTTTATGAATTTTGAATATAAAATGGTTATTTTTGTTAGATAAAATTTTAGAATAATTTTAAAATTAGTTATTATATTTTATGTAACTTAAAACAAGCTCAGTGAAATTACTAATTTGATTTATAAGTATGAATTTAAAAATCAATATTTCAAAAGCTATATCAATCACTTGTAAAAGGACAATTTTTCTAACAGTTCTCAGAATTCGACGACACAACATTTCTTGGATCCGGAATTTTGAAATGTGTCAGGATTCAAATTTTCAAGTCCAATGGAGTTCGTACGTAGAAGAACGACCTATGAACATACGTTGAAAATTCAATTTGAATTTGAATTTGACACAAAATAAGATCATTTTTCAAACGATCCCCAAATTCGACGCGGCTAGGTTCTTGTAACCGTAATTCAATAATGTAACGATATTTCAAATTTCATAATTTTTGGAGTTAACGTGTGGCCATGAGAGTGGAACGAAGTCTGCATGTAGTAATAAATGCATGTTCACTTTAGGTCATTCAGCGAATAGTGCTTGTCCAATAGAAATTAGACAAATGAGCCCTCTCTCCCCTCCACTTGCCATGCTATCCATAAATGAAGCTTCCATGACATGATGGGTGACTAAGTAAGCTTGATTAGCTTAATGGCTCATCCATTTTCCAAAAAATAGTTTAAAGCTTCCAAAAGCTAAAAAATGGAGACCTTTTCCCTTTTGCTCCTCCTACCGCCCCTCCTTGGGCCCCACTGCCCGGAGCCACTAACTTGCCATGTCAGCAGGTGCTGGCGCATTTCCCTAGGTCCGACGCCTACTGGTATCCTCCTTCCCTTTGTCGCAAACCACTCCCTTCTCTTCCAAACTCAAAAGCCTTGCTCCTTTAGCACCTAAACCACCTTCTACCATCACCAACCACCTCGTGTGGCCCCCACATGGCCACGACACCACTCCACTACCACCCAACAGCCCTCCATGTCCCAGTGCCATGTCATTCCACGCTAGACAGCGAGCTCGTGGGCCCCACGACACCAAAAATCACATTTTTCTCAAAAACACAATTTGCAAAAACACCCTTTTTCTTCTTTGCTCAATAACTTTCGATCTGTGCATTTATAGCCAAGGCTCTTTAAACGAAAGTTGTAGATCACGTTTTTCTCTACGAAATGCATATATAAAAAATCGAATTTTGGAGTTTGGAGCTGCTCGGAGAATGCGATTGAAGTTCGTAGGTTTGGAGCAAACATTGGCGATTTCTGGAAAATTCGTGCATTTTCAAGAGAAAGTGTACTAGGAAAAAGTTGTCCGAAATGGCATTTCCGTGTTGATGACCAAGTTTGCTGAAGATTTGAGGTTGTGTGAAGTATGTAGAGCCAGAGTGGTGAAATTGGGTTGTAGAGAGATAATTCGAGAGTGCGCGGCGTAAGTTCTGCATAAGAAGTGTCACGGCATTTGGTTTAGCTATTGGGTGAGAACTCTCTCACTCAAATATTATGTATAGTTATTTATTTTTATAACCGAAACGTATTAATTTCTTATGTGAATTCTTATCTATTACATGCAATATCCCTTGAGTTCGACACATGAACTATTCGCAAATTCATTTACATTAGAAGCGTTGTTTTCATGTATGACACTCGTATTTCAAACAATGTGGATGGACACTTTGTTGTGCCGTATATGTCAATGGATGAATTATTGGTTGATATTGCGGTTAACCTATTGATTGACGAAACCATATATGCGTAACTGTTGCTTATATGGTGTGTACCACGATATGTGGACTGGTTGTTATCTTGGATGTTGATAGTTGTTTACAGCTGCTGTTGAATGCATATGATGAATGAAATCCCTATATATTTATTTATATGGATATTGGTTGAATATTATTCCAATCCGGAATAAAACATGAATAGTTTAGTAATATAATACTAAGTGAAATTTGGTTTTGATGTCCGATTTTGGATGGACGCGAAAATATTTAAATATATGAAGCCGAGTTAAGTAGATATACGCCATTTTAACTCGAACGGACCTTATATCAATTTTATTCATTTTTATACAGAATATCGAGAAGAATGAATTTCAAAATACTACATTTTCAAAATATTATCATTATGAGATCATAATAATATGGGATTTTCAATTTTAATTTAAAATTGAAACGAAAGTTTGAATCATTTTTAAATGAATTTATAAACATTTTATAAAATATGTTTTGAATGGAAATCGACGAAATATATTTTATATATATTTAAATAGTTTGAACAGAACGTGTCGCGCAACGGCCGTTTGCGAATTTCAACCGTTAACTTCGGACGTAAAGGGATATCCAACCGTTGGATTCTCCTAAAACGGGAACTGTTGGGCTCGTACTGAAAAGATTTTACCAATGAATATAAGAGGTTTAAATTTGAATGGTTGGATTTTAAAATATGTCCAAACCAGTTTTGGAAAAGGTCGCTATGTATGCAGTTCGGTGGCCGATATTGGCAACCGTATATAAGGGCCTTTATAAAATAATTAAAAATATGCAAAATTATGTATTATGAATTGGAAAATTTTTGGATGAAATATTCCATATTTGAAAAGATAAAAGACACTTATCTGAAAGAACTAATTAATAGCTAGAGAGATAATCCAATGATTTCAAAATAATAAATTAGATTGGATTTGAAAGGAAATTATCTTCGAATATTTTCGATATTAGATTCCATGATTATACGGATATTGTAGTGGGAATTTGGAGTATATTAATATCGTTATTAAACGATATCTGTTAGTTTTAGAATTTGGTATTGAATCTAAGTCGACATGGTTTCCATTCAAGATCTTATATTTAACAGCAAATTGGATTTTGGGTTCATTGTGAATGGTATCTTAAATAATACTATTCTTGAACCCACTTGTTAAAGTAATAAATCTTTTAATTATGATTTAAGGAAGTTTTCCAGTTTATTCAATAAAATTAGAATTGAGTAGAATTCTATTAATAAAAATGGAGATGAGCTTTTGTGAAGGAAGACATTTACGATTTATGGAATTTAAAACGCTTTGTCGTTGTTCCACTCATAGTATTGGTCGGGTACGGGAATTTATACCGATTTTAAACTATTTAGATTTCTGTGAAAATTCCATATTAAATGGAAGATGATTTTGGGTTTATTATGAACAATGTTTTTACATGACATTGTTCTTTAACCTAAGTAAAGACAAGATTGATTTCCAAGGGTTGTATAATCATTAGATAATGATTTTTGAGATTAAAACTGAACTAGAGTTTTAATAAATCTTTGATTAGATTGAAATGTGAACGAGGTAATTAAACTTATCGAGCTCAAGAAATGTTCGAAATGGAGACGCACTTGTTTTACTCCATGCGATAGCTAAATTTTTAATTAGATTTGAACGTTAAGTGGTAACTAAATTTACTGATAACACAATGGGTGTTAGGTATGGAGTACTACCAGTTTTGCTCCATGGGATGAATAGGTTAGGATTAGGATAACAAAATGAATGATTACTTCGGAGGCTCACTAATCCCGAGTAGTTGATAAACCTTAATTTGGTTTAATATTGTTAAAAGATAATACAAAATCTTTTGCAAGGGTTTTCAAAGATAGATTTAAAAAAGAAGTTTAAATGAATTAAATCTTTGAAAAGATTTATGGGGATGATTCCCAGTAATAAGAATATTCAAATAAAATAATATTATGGATTGGAATGAGGCATATGACGTGTTTAACCCATTCTGAATAACTGGTACGACGACTAAAAGTCGAGGATAAAGACGGTGGTAGAAGACCGGAGATCTTCACATCCTTTGGGCTATTGCTGATTTCTCACTTGGAAAGTACACCCAAGTAAAGGATATATGTGGCGATTGTCCAGACGTACTTGGAAATTAACCTAATGCAAGGACCTCTCTCCTGTATTGGATATATGGGATGAGGAATAAAGTGCCTCCGGTTTCGTTCAGACCCGGAACGGACTTGTAAACGGATTGTATGTCTGACATTGTATTTCATTCTGTATTTGTTGATATCCGCTAAATATGTATTGGTTTGATGACGCAGAATTTATTCTCTTGCTAACACCCTTCTCCGAGATGTACGAGCTTAGTGGCTATATATTTGTGGAAATCAATGGTATGTTATGGATTGTCAATGTGGCAATATGAGATGCAATGATAAAGGCTTTTGTTGAAAAGCAGGGTCTTATGGATGATGATCAAATCATGGCTTTAAATAGTGCAGCTTTGTGTATGACAATTATTCGCGGGCCTCACACACGGTATGAGTCAAAAATGGGATAGTGACTATAGGGAGTGCATGTGTTTCTTTCTAGATGGAAGTGGTGTCATGGTATGGAGCTCATACATTTTTACTTATGTGGTTGACGGAATACAAGGCGCCTCAGATATGTTTGGTCGACAATGGCCATTTTGGAGGTCCAATAGGACCAGGAAACGTATTGTTCAGGAATAACCAATTCTCAAAAGTTAGAGAGGACCGACCCAGAAGATCCAAGGGCTCACCAGAGTCTAGGTCCGGAGGCATTTTCTAGAGTGTCTCTAAACCGGTGAGGAAGATCCCTTGCCTCGACTCATAGATGGAATCCAATTTATAATACGACATCGTACAGTTTTAGTTTTAAACCTATATGGTGACATAATATATGGTACTTATGCCGTCTATGTTTAATACATTTATGTTGAAATTGTCTTTGAATCAACTAGACACTTATAACAATATCAAAATGATTTGTTTTAAAGTGTATCAAGCATGTTTGGCTATTATAAGGTAAAACTCTATCCTCCGGCTTGTGTTGCGTTGTGTGATGGGACCTAAGTCTTATAATAGCTTTGTTTTCCAAAAAGCATTGCAGTGTTTATAAATTGTTTTATTTCAGAAGTATCATGGGAGTGAACCCGTTCCATGACATACAATGTGGTCCTGTGATTTACGCTATTTTAAATTAAAAGTTTAATAGCTGTTTTAAGTTCTCATACCAGTCCTTTGACTAACTAGGAGTTTATTGTTTTCACCTGAACTCTAGGTGCTCATATTTTCCACATGCGTAGCTAGTAGTTTTGGTTTTGCAGATTTCTGTATAACAGGATCCTAATTTACAACTACAGCTATATTTAGAAAGCTTTATATTCGTGCATTACTTTCAGTTGTGTTAGTTGATGTATTTCCGCTACACATTGTATTATATATTTTTATTTCCGCTGCTATGAAATTTAAACTCTGATATTATTTTTCTGCTGTGTAATATTTATTCATAATTTGATATTCTTGTACTGTAATGTAATATTGTTGTAATAGCAATGAAAGTTTTGTTGTTCTTTGTTTTGATGAGTCGTGTTCACAAACAATTCGTATTTTTCCATCTCTTCGGAGACCGGGAGAATTCGATGCGTGATAGCTTGGTATCGGAGCTTTGGTTTACAAAGCTCGAGAATAAGACACATTAGAACCAAATGAAAGATTTCATCAGATAATAGATTAGTAATGTCCTATTAAAGAATAACTCATTAGAGATAGGATCAATAGTATCCTAGAATGAGTTACTCATTATAGTTGGTGTTAGTAACGCCCTAGAATGAGTTGAAAGATTATTATAGATAGAGAAGAATTAATTTTCTTATTTATAAAAATGAATTTGATTATGGAAATTATATATTTTATAATATGATTTTGGGTGTTATATTGACGCTGAGGTTGGACTATCGACTATAAGAAGATTTTGCGTATATGCGTAATTAACGTATATCGAATATACTTAATTAAAATAGAATCACAATCTAGTCTCTTGAGGATAATTTTGTTGATTGTTGCAGCAACATTATTGTTTCTTTTCGAGTTTCGAAAGTGGGATGATTGTATAATTCCAATTTAAACGTCGAAAAATACTTAAAATAGTTTAAGCAAGCATTTGGAAATGAGTAGAGTTTTAAAAATCAAACTGAAACAAGTTAAACTGATTTAAAATATATATACAAGTAGATCAAACGAATTAAAATTTAACTTAAGAGAAGTTATGTAAAACTGGAATAAAACCAATACGAGAATGAAGAGAAAATAAATCCAAATAAAATCTAAAGTTGAATTAAATTTTGTTTAGGTTAGACATATATATATATATATATATATATATATATATATATCGAGTAGGTTACGGACTTAAAGCTAAGTAGAGAAATAATTTTGTGTGTCTGACAAACAGGTGCACTTTTAGAAGTTGGTTGCACAATTTTACTATTTATTATAACTACTGTGAATAATTTGGATGCGCTGTGATGGTTGCTCTATGTGAAATCAAACATACGCCATAAGATAGTGACAAATAAATTATGGACTATTCTGCATAACATATTACTGAAGATGGCATAGCATATCATATTCCATATAAGTGTTTTGTGCTTATATGTCGAGGTTTGGATTACCATACGAGCAAGATGCTTGTATGGCGAGGACTGAATTATATGTTGAACTAATGACTGATTATGGACTTAATAAACTATAACGGTAATTTGCAAGATTAAATAACAAACCCTACACAGGTCTTGAGATGACAAAAATACACATGTCACTTTTCTCTTGTTTTAGTTTCGGCGCATGGGTGTGCACATAATTGATTTGTATGCGATATATTGATTTTTGGGTGCCTAATACGGCCCAATAAATTTTTCAGATCAACCCGTACAAAGGAGGTTATGGCGAAATTTTTGAGAAATTTAAGGTGTTAGCCAAATTTCAGGAAAATTTGAAAGTTCTTAGAAACTGAAAAGTTGAAGAACTCAAGCCAAAATGAAAGTTGAGTTGGTTAGTTAAACAACTTTCAGCTCCGATCTTTTTCGAGGACGAAATTTTTTTAAGTGGAGGAGATTGTAACACCCCGGGATTTCAGAACAAATTTAAAATTTTAATTTAATCTACTTTGATGAATTCTGAATATAAATTGGTTATTTTTGTTTGATAAAATTTGAGAATAATTTTAAAATTAGTTTTTATATTTTATTTGACTTAAAACAAGCTCAGTGAAATTTCTAATTTGATTTATAAGTATGGATTTAAAAATCGATATTTCAAAAGCTATATCGATCACTTGTAAAAGGACCATTTTGTTAACAGTCTCAGAATTCAACGAACCACTTTTCTTGGATCCAGAATGTCGAAATGTGTCAGGATTCAAATTTTCAAGTCTATGTAGAAGAACGACCTATGAACGTACGTTGAAAATTCAGTTTGAATTTGAATTTAACTCAAAATAAGGCCATTTTTCAAACGATCTCCAAATTCGACGCGGCCAGGTTTGTTGTAACCGTAATTCCATAATGTAGCGAGATTTAAAATTTTGTAACTTTTGGAGTTAACATGTGGTCATGAGAGCGGAACGAAGTTTGCATATAGTAATAAATACATGTTCACTTTAAGTCATTCGGTGAATAATGCTTGTCCAATAGAAATTAGAAAAATGAGCCTTCTCTCCCCTCCACTTGTCATTCTCTCCATAAATGAAGCTTCCATGACATAATGGGTGATTAAGCAAGCTTGATTAGATTATTGGTTCATCCATTTTCCAAAACAAAGTTTAAAGCTTCCAAAAGATAAAAAAATAGAGACCTCTTCCCCTTTGCTCCTCCCACCGCCCTCCTTGGGCTCTAATGGCCAGAGCCACTGACCTACCATATCAGCAGGTGCTGGCGCATTTCCCTAGGTCCAGCGCCCGCCGATATCCTCCTTCCCTTTGTCAAAAACCGCTCCCTTCTCTTCCAAACTCAAAAGGCTGTCTCCTTTAGCACCTAAACCACCTTCTACCATCACCAACCACCTCATATGGCCCCCACATGGCCGCGGCACCAATCCACTACTACCCAACAGCCCTCCATGTCCCTATGCCATGTCATCCCACGCTGGACAGCAAGCTCGTGGGCCCTACGACACCAAAAATAATTTTTTCTCAAAAACACAATTTGCAAAAACACCCCTTTTCTTCTTTGCTCTATAACTTTTGATCCGTGCATTTATAACCAAGGCCCTTTAAACAAAAGCTGTAGATGACGTTTTCTCTACGAAATGCACATATAAAAATCGAATTTTGGAGTTTGGAGCTACTTGGAAAATGCGATTGAAGTTCGCAAATCTGGAGTAAACATTGGCGAATTTTGGGAAATTTGTGCATTTTCAGGAGAAAGTGTACTAGCCAAAAGTTGTCCGAAATGACATTTCCGTTTTAGTGACCAAGTTTAGTGAAGATTGGAGGTTGTATGAAGTCTGTAGAGCCAAAATGGTGAAATCGGGTTGCAAAGAGAGAATTGCGAGTGCACGGCATAAATTCTACATAAGAAGTGTCGCGGCGTTTGGTTTAGCTATTGGGTGAGAACTCTCTCACTCAAATATTTTGTACAGTTAATCATTTTTATAACCGAAAATGTATTAATTGCTTATGTGAATTCTTATCTGTTACATGCAATATCCCTTTTGGCTAGTACACTTTCGGGTTGCAAAGAGAGAATTGCGAGTGCACGGCATAAATTCTACATAAGAAGTGTCGCGGCGTTTGGTTTAGCTATTGGGTGAGAACTCCCTCACTCAAATATTTTGTACAGTTAATCATTTTTATAACCGAAAATGTATTAATTGCTTATGTGAATTCTTATGGTGAAATCAGTCTAGGAAAAGGTATTTTGAAAACCGATAAAGCCTTTTTGAAAACCGATTGTAAGGGCCTTATTAAAATCAGTCTAGGAAAAGGTATTTATTCAAATATGGATGCAGTTCGGGGGCTGATTTTGAAAACCGATTGTAAGGGCCTTATTAAAATTATTAAAAATACGGAAAATTATGTAAAATCGTTATTAATGATTTGGAAAGATTTTGGGTGAAATATTCCATATTTGAAAAGATAAAAGATATTTTTATCTGAATGAACTTGTTAACAACTAGAGAGATAATCCAATGATTTCAAATTAATAAATTGGAATGGATTTGAATGGAAATTTTCTTCGGATATTTTTGATATTGGATTCCATGATTATACGGATATTGTAGTGGGAATTTGGAAGTTGTTGATATCGTTATTCCGAAACGATATCTGTTAGTTTCAGAATTTGGTATTGAATGTAAGTCGACAAAATTTCCATTCAAGATCTTATATTTAACATAAAATTGGATTTTGGGTTCGTTGTGAATGGTATCTTAAATAATACTGTTCTTGAACCCACTTGTGAAAGTAATAAGCCTTTTAATTAAGATTTAAGGAAGTTTTCCAGTTTATTCAATTAAATTGGAATTAAGTGGAATTTGATTAATAATAATCGAGATGAGCTTCTGTGAAGGAAGGCATTTACTATTTATGGAATTCAAAAGGCTTTATCGTTATTCCAGTCATAGTATTGGTCAGATACGGAAATTTATACCGATTATAAATTATTCAGATTTTCATGAAGATTCCATATTAAAAGGAATTTGATTTTGGGTTTATTTTGAACAATGTTTTTACATGGCATTTTTTCTTTAACCTAGTAAAGACAAGATTGATTTCCAAGGGTTGAATAATCGTTAAATAATGATTTATCAGATTAAAACTGAACTAGAGTTTTACTGAATCTTTAATTAGACTAAAATGTGAATGAGGTAATTAAATTTATCGAATTCAAAAAATGTTCGAAATGGAGTCCCACTGGTTCTACTCCATGTGAAAGTTAAATCTTTAATTAGATTTGAATGTTAAATGGTAATTAAATTTGCCGATAACATAATGGGCGTCATATAAGGAGTAGTACCAGTTTTGCTCCATAGGATTAATAAGTTGGGATTGGGATAATAAAATGAATGATTACTTCGAAAGCTCAATAATCCCGACTAGCAGATAAACCTTAATTTGGTTTAGTATTGTTAAAAGATAATACAAAATCTTTTGCAAGGGTTTCCAAAGAAAGATTTAAAAAAAGGTTTTAATGAATTAAATCTTTGAAAAGTTTTGTGGGGATGATTCCCAGTAATAAAAATATTTGAAAAAAATATATTCTTGATTGGAATGAGGGATATGATGTTTTTTTATGGCATTTGATTATAAGATACGCGAGTTATTCAGAAAGATCAGTTTAACCTGTTTTAAATAACTGTTACGATGACTAAAAGTCGAGGATATAGACAGTAGCAGAAGACCGGAGATCTTCACATCATTTGGGCTATTGCTGATGTCTCACTTGGAAAGTACACCCAAGTAGAGGTTATATGCAGTGATTGTCCAGAGTACTTGTAAATCGACCGGATATGCATGAACGTCTCTCCTGTATTGGATATATTGGATGAGGAATAAGGTGCTTTCGGTTTCGTTCAAACCCAAAACGGACTTGTAAATGGATTGTATGCCTGACATTGTATTTCGTTCTGTATTCATTGATCTCTGCTAAATATGTATCTGTTTGGTGGCGTAGAATATATTCTCTTTCTTAACACCCTTCTCTGAGATGTACAAGCTTAGTGGTTATATATTGGTGGAAATCAATTGTATGGTATGGATTATCAACGTGGCAATGTGAGATGCAATGATCAAGGCTTTTGTTGAAAAGCAGGGTCTTGTGGATGATGATCGAGTCATGGTTTTAGATAGCGCAACTTTGTGTATAGTGTTGTTCTGTAACCCTCACACCTGGTATGAGTCAAAAACAGGATAGTGACTGCAGGGAGTGCATGCGTTTCTTTCTAGCTAGAAGTGGTGTCATGGTATGGAGCCCATACGTTTTTGTTATGTGGTTGATGGAATTTGAGGCACCTCGGATATGTTTGGTCGACAATGGCCATTTTGGATGTCCGATAGGACCGAGAAACGTATTGTTTAGGAATAACCATTCCTCAAAAGTAAGAGAGGACTGATCCTGAAGATCTAAGGGCTCACCAGAGTATGAGTCCAAAGGCATTTGCTAGAGTGTCTCGAAACCGGAGAGGAAGATCCCTTGCCTCGACTCATAAATGGAATCCAATTTCCAATACGACATCGTACAGTTTTAGTTGTAAACCTATATAGTGACATAATATATGGTACCTATGCCAACTATGATTGATACATTTATGTTGAAATTTTCTTTGAATCATCTAGACACTTATTATAATATCAAAATAATTTGTTTTAAAGCGTATCAAGCATGTTTGGCTATTATGAGGTAAAACACTATCCTCCGGGTTGCGTTGCATTGTATGATGGACATTAGTCTTATAATAGCTTCATTTTCCAAAAAGTATTGCGTTGTTTATAAATTGTTTTATTTTAGAGTATTCGTGGGAGTGAACCCATTCATGACATATGGCGTGGTCCTGTGATTTACCCTATTTTAAAATAAAAGTTTAATAACTGTTTTAAGTTCTCACACCAGTCCCATGACTGGCTCGGAGTTTGTTGTTTTCACCTAAACTCTAGGTGCTCATATTTTCCACATGGCAGCTAGTAGTTTTGGTTTTGCATATAACAGGATCCTGATTTACAACTGGAGCTATATTCGGAAAGCTTTGTATCCGTGTATTTCTTTAGTTGTGTTGGTTGATGTACTTCCGCTATGCATTGTATTTATATATTTTTATTTCCGCTGCTATGTAATTTAAATTCTGATATTATTTTTCTGCTATGTAATAATTATTCATACTCTGATATTCTTGTACTTTGATGTAATACTGTTGTAATAGCAATGAAAAGTTTTGTTGTTCTTTGTTCTAATCAGTCATGTTCTCAAACAATCCGCGTTTTTCCATCTCTTCGGAGATTGGGAGAATTCGATGCATGACAGCTTGGTATCAGAGCTTTGGTTTACAAAGCTCGAGAAAAAGACACATTAGAACCAAACGAAAGAGTTCATCAGATATAGGATTACTAATGTCCTATTAATGAATAACTCATTAGAGATAGGATCAGTAGAATGAGTGACTCATTATAGATGGGGTTAGTAACGCCCTAGAATGAGTTGGAAGAGTATTATATATAGAGAAGAATTAATATTCTTATTTATAAAAATGAATTTGATTATGGAAATTATATGTTTTATAATATGATTTTGGGTGTTATTTTGACGCTAAGGTTGGACTATCGAGTATAAGAAGATTTTTCATATACAGGTAATTAACGTATATCTAAAGTCTCGAATATACTTGATTAAAATAGAATAACAATCTAGTCGCTTGAGGATAATTCTGTTGATTGTTGCAGCAACATCAGTGTTTCTTTTCGAGTTTCGAAAGTGGGATGATTGTGTATTTCCAATTTAAACGTCGAGATGTACTTAAAATAATTTAAGTTAGCATTTGGAAATGAGTTGAGTTTTAAAAATATAACGGAAACAAGTTAAATTGATTTAAAATATACAAGTAAATCAAACAAATTAAAATTTAACTTACGAGAAGTTATACAAAATTGGAATAAAACCAATATGAGAATGAAGAGAAAATAAAGGCAAATAAAATCTAAAGTTGAATTGAATTGAAAATTTTGTTTGGATTAGACACACACACACATGAATATATATATATATATATATATATATATATATATATCGAGCAAGTTACAGACTTAAAAGCTGAGTAGAGAAACAAATTTGTGTGCCCGACAAACAGGTGCACCTTTATAAGTTGGTTGCGCAATTTTATTATTTGTTATAACTACTGTGAATTATTTGGATGCACTGCGATGGTTGCTCTATGTGAAATCAAACATACGCCATAGGATAGTAACAAATATATTATGGACTACAGCGCATAACATACTACTGAAGATGGCATAGCATATCATATTCCATATAAGCATTTGGTGCTTATATGACGAGGTTTGGATTACCATATGAGCAAGATGTTTGTATGGCGAGGACTGAGTTACATGTTGAACTGAGGACTGATTATGGACTATGATTACCTATAACGGTAAATTGCAGTTTTAATAACAAACCCTATACAGGTCTTGAGATGACAAAAATAGACACGTCACGTCTCTCTTGTTTTAGTTTCGGCTCGTGGGTACGGGGAAAGCAGGGTATATGAATCATAATGGGTGCACACAATTGATTTGTATGTGATACATTGATTTATTGGGTGTCTACTACGACCCAATTTTTTTTTTCAGATCAACCCGTACAAAGGAGGTTATACGAAAATTTTCAGAAATTTAAGTTGTTAGCAAAATTTCAGGAAAATTTAAAACTTCATATAAACTGAAAAGTTGAAGAACTCAAGCTTGCACGTAAGTTGAGTTGGTTAGTTAAACAACTTTCAACTCCATTCCTGTTTGAGGACGAAATAGTTTTTAAGTGGGGGAGATTGTAACAACCCGGAATTTCAAAACCAATTTAAAATTTTAATTTAATCTATTTTTTAGAATTTTGATTATAAATTGGTTATTTTTGTTAGATAAAATTTGAGAATAACTTTAAAATTGGTTTTTATATTTCATTTAACTTAAAAAAGCTCAGTGAAATTACTAATTCGATTTATAAGTATGAATTTAAAAATCGATATTTTCAAAGTTATTATCAATCACTTGTAAAAGGACCATTTTTCTAACTATCTCGGAATTTGATGGAACTACTTTTGTTGAATCCAGAATGTCGAAATATGTCAGGATTCAAATTTTTAAGTACAAAGGAGTTCGTATGTAGAAGAATGACCTACGAACGTACGTTGAAGATTTAGTTTGATTTTGAACTTAACTCAAAATAAGGCGATTTCTCAGATGGTCTCCAAATTCGACGCAACTAAATTCGTTGGAACCATAATTCCATAATGTAGCGATATTTCACATTTTGTAATTTTTGGAGTTAACGTGTGGCCGTGAGAGCGGAACGAAATTTGCATGTAGTAATAAATACATGTTCACTTTAAGTCATTCGGTGAATAGTGCTTGTCCAATAGAAATTAAACAAAAGAGCCCTCTCTCCCCTCTATTTTTCATGCTCTCCCTAAATGAAGCTTCCATGACATGATGGGTGACTAAGCTAGCTTTATTAGCTTAGTGGTTTCATCCATTTTCCAAAACAAAGTTTAAAGCTTCCAAAAGATAAAAAAGAAGGCCTCTTCCCCTTTGCTCCTCTTACCGCCCCTCCTTGGGCCCTACTGGCCGAAGCCACTAACTTGCCAAGTCAACTGGTGATGGCGCATCTCCCTAGGTCCAGTGCCTGCCGGTATCCTCTTTCCCTTTGTCGTAAACCACTTCCTTCTCTTTCAAACTCAAAAGGCTTGCTCCTTTAGCACCTAAACCACCTTCTACCATCACCAACCACCTCGTGTGGCCCCCACATGGCCGCAACACCACTCCACTGCCACCCAACAACCCTCCATCTCCCTTTCCTACGTCATCCCATGCTGGACAGCGAGCTTGTGGCCCCACGACTCCAAAATCACATTTTTCTCAAAAACCCAATTTGCAAAAACACCCCTTTTCTTCTTTGCTTAATAACTTTCGATCTGTGCATTTATAGCTAAAGCCCTATAAACAAAAGTTGTAAATCACGTTTCTATGCACGAAGTGCATATATAAAAATTGAATTTTTGACTTTCTAGCTACTCGGAAAATGCGATTGAAGTTCGCAGATCTGGAGCAAATATTGGCGATTTCTGGCGAATCCGTGCATTTATAAGAGAAAGTGCATTAGGCAAAAGTTATCCGAAATGGCATTTCCATGTTGGTAACCAAGTTTAGTGAAGATTGGAGGTTGTATGAAGTCTGTAGAACCAGAATGGTGAAATCGGGTTATAAAGAGCGATGACGGTGAGTGCGTGGCAAAAATTCTACATAAGAAGTGTCGCGGCGTTTGTTTTTGCTATTGGGTGAGAACTATCTCACTCATATATTTTGTACATTTATTTATTTATATAACCGAAAACATATTAATTGCTTATGTGAATTCTTATCTGTTACATGCAATGTCCCTTGAGTTCGACTCATGAATTATTCACAAATTCATTTGCATTAGAAGCGTTGTTTGATATACGACACTCGTATTTAAAAACGTGGATGAACACTTTGTGATGCCACATATGTCAATGGATGAATTATTGATTGATACTGCGGTTAACCTATTGATTGACGAACCCATATAAGCATTAACTTTTTAATGCTTATATGGTATGTACCACGATATGTGGACTGGATGTTATCTTGAATGTTGATAGCTGTTTATAACTATTATTCGATGCATATGATGAATGAAATCCCTATAAATTTATTTATATGGATATTGGCTGAATATTATTCCAATCTGGAATAAAACATGAGTATTTTAACAATATAATATTCAATGAAATTTGAAATTTTGTTTTGGTGTCCGATTTTGGATGGACATGGAAATATTGAAACATATGAAACCGAGTTAAGTAGAATACGCTATTTTAACTTGAACGGATTTTATGTCAATTTTATTCATTTTTATAAGGAATATCGATAATGAATTTCAAAATATTACATTTTGAAAATATTATCATTATGAGATCATAATAATATGAGATTATCAATTTTAATTCAAAATTGAAACAAAAGTTAGAATCATTTCTAAACAAATTTATAAACATTTTATAAAATTCGTTTTGAATGGAAATCGATGAAATATATTTTATATATTTAAATGGTTTGAATAGAACGTGTCGCGCAGCGACTATTCGCGAATTTCAACCAATAACTTCGAACGAACGTAACGGGAGATCCATGTAATGTCCAGTATTTTTATGGTATTATAATTAATTAATTTAATTATTTGAATAGTGGTTTAGAAATTTAAATAATTGTTTAATTAAATAATATTGAATATTTAATTATTATAAATAATAGAATAATATATTTAAATTCTGAAATAGTCGGAAATAGTGGAATTCACAATATTGTGTGAATTGGATCATGTATAATATATAATTCAGTTTAGAGTTGAATTATATTAACGAATATATTATATAAATGACAGTTGAACGTATAATTATATTAAAATTAAAATCGAGCTCGAAATGGCGATGCAGTTTGTAATTTGGCAATTCGAACTTTAATTGAATATACAAAATCTGTTTTAAATCGGATTTCTGTGAAACAAGAAACGTTCGGAGCTGGTGAAGTATATTTTTCTAATGGAAGAGAAAAATCGGAGATTCGTTGTGTAGATTTTGTGTTATGTCCAAATCAAATTTTCGAAAAGTTGCTATGGAACTCCTTTATAATTTATAACGATTTATTTATATTATAAATGGATATTCAATATAAATTAAATATCGATTTAATCTGAGATTTTTAAATATCGAGTTATAAATTGGAATATGTATATTTTAGAGCTGTATGATATCGTATCTGAATATATACGATAATATTAATTTATTAATATTAAATTTAATTGTTTTTAAATATATTTTTATATTTAAATGGGTTATTTAGACTTTAGAAAATTGCCGTTTTTGCAAACGAGCTCCGTTTTCGATGAAACTAATTTTTTTGGATTCGGAATAGTAAATTATTATTAGATTTCAATTTTCGTGATTTTTGGAGTCAGTATGTGACCGTATGGGATTTTAATGTGAAAAACAGCCAATTATTCAACTTTAAAAATATGCTGTGTAAGCAAACGAAGTCGGAATTCGACGAAACCAGTTTCGTTGGGTCCGTAATGTCGAACAGTAGCTGCGCGTCCTATTTCATGATTTTTGGGTATCGTATGTGGTCATATGGATTTTTAGAATGCAAATACATGTAATGGTTGCTTAAAAATAAATAAAATAATTGGATATAAAAATATTTTAGTTATCCTATAAATAATCACTCAACCTTCTAACCCTAATTCCATTTGTTCGGTGGTCAAACAATGGTGCCGTATGTTTTTTCTTTCAGCAAGAAATTGCGATCCTTTAGAAAAATCAAAAGAAATGGAAATCAAATCCTATAAATCCCGAAATGTATACACATGAATCCCTTGCGTGAATCCCTTCATTTCCATATCAATTTTTGTGTGTTCGATCTGGTTCCTGGTACTCGAGTTCCTCAGCGTACACCTAGGGTTCCGACTTCTGACCGATTGGTTCAATGCGAGGCCTCAGAGTTGGCGGAAATGCCTTGCTGTGTTCGAGGAGCACCTGGATTTAGGGTTTATGTGCAGTGTGATGGGGTTTATGGTGGTGCGACTTCACTCTGTTGCAAATAAGGGTGTCAGGTCATAACAGAAGAGTGATGGTCGAGTTTGAATGTGATGGGATGAGAGGATGGAGATCTAGTAGCAGAGTACAACGGTGGTGGTAGTGTTGGATTTAGTAGTGTGTGAAGGGAAGCAGTCGAGAATTCGGCTATTGTGCTTTTGTTGGAACAAGAAGATGGAGTTTGGGATGAGGTCACCGTATAGTTTGGTATCGGGTTTAATTCGTTTGGGTCGGCTTCTATGTGTAAAGCCCATTTAGAATTTAATTAAATTTAAATTGAAATAAAATGGTGTATTAACTTTAAATTATCACATCTTGCTCATACATGATCCAAATTCAGCAAAACAAGATCCGTTGGGACCGTATGGATGGTGTAATGAAACTGACTGGGAGTGAATTCGAGCCTGTTACAATTTATAGCGAAATAAATTGTCGGATCTGAATCAAATCAAAGACAGTTTATCATTATTTAATGATGATCGTCCAATGTGAATAAGTCTCACTAACTCTGATCAGTTTATATTTTTATAAATATAATCTAGTAATGATAAATAATAATTGATTGTTGTGTGTTAACTGGTTGGTTGAATTGCTGATGTATTGGTTGAAATTATAGGTAATGATACATATATATATATATATATATCGTTAATCAAATGTTGATTCTGTTTATCAGAATATTTCATATCGAAATGAAATCGATGTTATTATATTGTTTAACATCGTGGATGCAGGGAAAACAGGTCGGAGGAATCCAACTGGATTCCTCAATATTTATTTTACTGTTTTTCATATATTGTAATATATGATGTGATGTATAATATGTGGTTGATTATGTGTGTTGAATGATATCGATCATTGTTATTTGGTATTTTAAATACCATATATAATACTGGAATTTAAAATGGGAATTTTCAATGTGTATGTTGAAAATAAAATATATTTATATAAAATCAAATGATTTTATAAAAAGGAATTTCAAAGTGGACATTGAATAGAAAAGGTTCTATATAGAATGAATAGAATTATATAAAAGGACTTATATAAAATAAATAGAATTTTATAAAAGGAAATATTCATAAAATAAATAGAATTATAAAAGGAATATTGATTTAGAAAGTAAATAGAATTATAAAAGGGAAATATTTGGAAAATGAATAGAGTTTTATAAAAAGAGAATTTTATATTAGGAAGGTTTAGACCCGTGCTTCACACACGGGTGTAGCATGATATTGATTTAAAGTAAATATTTTGCAAATAAAATATCATAAAGAAATTTGGGAGATTGAATTAGAAATTAAAATGGAGTTAAAGGAATTAGAAACTGACTGGAAAATAGTTGAGTTGAATAGCTTTCTGGGTATCGATCAGATGTTGGTTTCGGCCTTCAGGGTTAATACGTAGGGAGTTGTTCTCTTACTAGTTTACAGTTAGAGATTGATAGATGTGAGAAGATAGTGATGCATGAATCAGAAATGGAAACGTTTTCCAAAGTTAATAACGTATATTTTCTAAAATTAGAAAATAAGGATTTGATGAATATATGGAACGAGAAATGGGGAAATGAATAAATGTTGATTGATGATGATCGATAGAATTTCCATCTGGAAATAATATCGTTTTTTGCACAAATGTTTTCCTTAGATAGTTAAATCACCGACTATCAAAGTTTTTGACCATTTCCGTTGTCAATACGGAGAGACCAGGATCAGATATATTATCTGAAAACCACTCTATATGGCATTAGCATTGCGAATCAAATATGATGAAGATAATTGAAGACGGAGTTATGCAAGGGCTGCCCTATTTACAGAATAGTGCCTTCGGGTTGTCCAGTCCTAGGACAAATTGAATAGACGAATGTCTGATAGAGTATATCTGGTAGATCGCGTAAGTTGATCGTTTCAAACGTATTCACGTTGGTGGCGGAGGAATTCGTTTCTCTTAGCTTATACCCATGGTACTTTTGGGGAAATCAATTTGTGATTTGATGGGTATGACGATGTCGCTTTCAAAGTAAATGAAGGATTGATCTGTCAAAAGATACGGTATGACCTCAAGCCTCATCAACTGGGAAATGACAGAAATCGGGCAGGCAGCATGGCTAAGTGGGTCGCACCCAAGTAGGGTATATTGTCACCATCTAGAGAATATTCGTATATGTTACTTCTTTCAATTCTGTATCTCCTGGGAATGGTTATGTTGGTATACCAACCCTAAGGTGATAATGTATTCGGAACATTCAAGCGAAATGAATGGCCGGCCATGTGTGGCCGAGTTATAAGATGTTCTTGTTGAACTCCAGTGTATCGCTTCTAGAGTACACTGATCGGAAGGTGGATCCATAACTTGTCATAGTTGGAAATCAATTACCCAATAAGAGCCCGCGGTTTTGATTGTATATTATATATGTAGAACGTGAGATGAAAGCGTTTCTGCTAGATTTCTATTTACTTGATCTAGGCATTATTATAATATTAGACAAGTATCGTTTTAGAAAAATATTTTAGGTTATCGCAAGGTAAAAACCATCTGTGTTTATGTGCGGATCGGTCTTACGTTTATCCTTTGTTCAAAAAGATTTTTGAAAGTTTAATCAAATGATTTG
Organism: Allium sativum; assembly: GCA_030737875.1. Classification (NCBI taxonomy): domain Eukaryota; kingdom Viridiplantae; phylum Streptophyta; class Magnoliopsida; order Asparagales; family Amaryllidaceae; genus Allium; species Allium sativum. The sequence goes on along the minus strand of CM060909.1, from coordinate 267,605,641 downwards.
AGTTTACTCACACCAGTCACATGACTGACCCAGAGTTTATCTGTTTTGTTTTCCCTAAACTGTTGGGTACCCATTTTTGTATGGGCAGTCAAGTAGTCGGGATTTCTCAGATACTTAAAGAGCTGGAGCAGGAGGCTTCAGGACTATATAGATTGTTATTTCCGCTGTGTTGAAAGTATTATACTCTAATAATGGTATTGTATACAGATACTATTTTATTTCAAAGTTATGTTATGAAATATATTTATTCTTTCCGTTGTGAGATTTGCGTTTACTCTGAAGTTGTATGTTCTTCTTCTATTCTAAGTTTCTATCTTATCTATTCTCACCCTCTGTTTTCTTTCTATTAGTTTTCTGGTTTCCAGTGCAATTTGGGTTGGACTTGTGTTATTTGGTCAGCTCGAAGGGTACCGGAAATTCGGGACACTAATCCACCTAAAACCAGAAAAGTTGGGTTCTTATCGAAAAGGTTTTTCCCAATGAATATAAGAGGTTTAAATTTGAATAGTTGATTTTAAAATATGTCCAAATCAGTTTTGGAAAAGGTCGTTATGGATGCAGTTCGGTGAACGATATTGGTAACCAACTGTAAGGGCCTTAATAAAAAATATAAAAATATGGAAAATTATGTAAAATCATAATCTATGATTTGGAAAGATTTTGGATGAAATGTTCCATATTTGAAAAGATAAAAGATATTTGTATCTGAATAAACTAGTTAACAACTTGAGAGATAATCCAATGATTTCAAATTAATAAATTGGAATGGATTTGAATGAAAATTATCTTCGAATATTTTCGATATTGGATTCCGTGATTATACGGATATTGTAGTGGGAACTTGGAAGATATTAATATCATTATTCCAAAACGTTATCTGTTAGTTTCATAATTCGGTATTGAATGTAGGTCGACATGGTTTCCATTCAAGATCTTATATTTAACATCAAACTGGATTTTGGGTTCGTTGTGAATGGTATCTTAAATAATACTGTTCTTGAACCAACTTGTGAAAGTAATAAATCTTTTAATTAAGATTTAAGGAATTTTTCCAGTTTATTCAATAAAATTGGAATTAAGTGGAATTCGATTAATAATAATTGAGATAAGCTTCTGTGAAGGAAGGCGTTTATTATTTATGGAATTTAAAATCCTTTGTCGTTATTCCACTCATAGTATTGGTCGGATATGAAAATTTATTCCTATTATAAATTGTTCAAATTTTCATGAAGATTCCATATTAAATGGAAGATGATGTTGGGTTTATTGTGAACAATGTTTTTATATGACATTTATTCTTTACCCTAAGTAAAGACAAGATTGATTTCTAAGGGTTGAATAATCATTAAATAATTATTTTTGAGATTAAAACTGAACTAGAGTTTTAATGAATCTTTAATTAGACCAAAATGTGAATGAGGTAATTAAATTTATCGAATTCAACAAATGTTCGAAATGGAGCCCCACCAGTTTTACTCCATGTGATAGTTAAATCTTTAATTAGATTTAAGCATTAAATGGTAATTAAATTTACCGATATTACAATGGGTGTTAGATATGGAGTACAACCGGTTTTGCTCTAGGGGATGAATAGGTTGGGATTGGGATATAAAATGAATGATTATTTCGGAGGCTCGTTAATCCGGACTAGTTGATAAACCTTAATTTGGTTTAATATTCTTAAAAGATAATACAAAATCTTTTGCAAGGGTTTTCAAAGAAAGATTTAAACAAGAGGTTTAAATGAACTAAATCTTTGAAAAGATTCATTGGGATAATTCCAGTAATAAGAACATTTGAATAAAATAATATTCTGGATTGGAATGAGGCGTATGATGTTTTTTTATAGCACTTGATTATAAGATATGTGAGTTGCTCGGAAAGACCGGTTTAACCCATTCTAAATAATTGTTATGACGACTAAAAGTCGATGATAAAGACGGTGGTAGAAGACCGGAGATCTTCACATCATTTGGGTTATTGCAAATATCTCACTTGGAAAGTACACCCAAGTAGAGGTTGTTAACTGGCCTTTTGGTCCGGTTCCCAAAAGTACGCAAGACACGCTCTACTCAACATATCGTATGATATTACAGTCCAAAGGCATCGCCAATATCATCAGGGGTCTAGTACCATAATACTCGAGTTTGGCCACTAGTAGGATGTCGCATCCCTCGAACGCGACCTCCATTAGTATCTGTTCGCATCTGAGCTGAAGGCGAGCCATGCTCCAAGCCGAAGGTGAGCCGTCAAGCGGGTCTGAGCCGTCAAGTGGGTCCGAGCCGTCAAGTGGGTCCAGTGGGGGTCTGAAGCCCAGAAGCAGCATTTTGCATTCTCCCTGCCTCAAACTGATTTTCCATCCGGGAAGAGAAGAAAGGAAGCCACTACCATCAGGGGATCGGTATGCCCCAAATGAAGGTTTTGGGATCGGAATTTGGGATCGTACACCAAGCTATGATCATATTCACTTAGCTTCGAAGCTCCAACTACCAAGTCAATCACGACTCAGCGATCACTTGTGTACTCATTAAGTGCTTAATCATCAAAGTGCACGCGCCTAGCATCTGGGTCCGACCTCGCCTCAAAGGAAAATCCATATGAATACAAGCCACGACATATGACAAGTATTGTCCTAACAATGGCATTCGCATATATGAATTGTCGAAACTTTGATCGATGGGACTAGCTTGGAACGTTGAATGACCTTGGGTTCACAAATCCAAGTGATTTAGAGGATACTCCAAATTATCAAGCTCCATCCCAACAACATTTCGACAACCACTTAGGGAGATCGCGCACCTAGACCATGACAATGACCATGAATACACGCTTTTGAAATCTCAACCGAACAGACCAACTTGATTCGTTAGCCAAGTGCATGCTCACAAGCCTTAATGGATCAAGTATGAACACCAAACGGTTGGCTCTCGATCCTCAAAAATTTCAAAATCTAGAATTACGCGATTACAAGCCCACAGTGTGCAATCTGCTTTCATATTACCTATCCCAGCTTAGATCGCATCACACAAAGCCACGTGCAAACTCGTGATCGCATACGCAATTACGACCCAATAATGAACCATTTGCACTTCGATGCAATCGAAAGATGGCAACTGACATTTGTTGTCTTTAATCTACAGGTAACTAAATGCCTTGGGCAGGTTCCAACCCAAGCCGCAAGACTCAAGCAAGTCAAATCTCTTAGCAATGTTGGAATCCTAAGCTCATACCATCATATTCCGACACGGCGTCCCAACCGCTCCAAAGCAGTGCGCTCTCAGCACACAACTTAAGAGGAAGGTCACAACCAATCGCTAAGCATCGCAAGAAGGTGTTGACGCCCATATTAGACTCATCTCACTTCAAAGCACGTCCCGTTAACCCAAGACATACTTTTAGGGGGCAAATGTTAACCGACCTTTTGGTCCGGTTCCCAAAAGTACGCAAGACACGCTCGACTCAACATACTGCGTGATATTACAGTCCAAAGGCGCCGTCAATATCATCCGAGGTCCAATACCAGAAGACTCAAGTTTGGCCACTAGCAGGACGTCGCATCGCTCGAACGCGACCTCTATCAGTATCTGTCTGCATCCGAGCCGAAGGTGAGCCGTGCTCCAAATCGAAGGCGAGCCGTCAAGCGGGTCCGGGGCACAGCGCCGGTGGGGGTCCGGGGCCCCACAGTCCTGGCGGCGACTTCAGCGAACAAGTGTGTTGTCTAGAATCACCAGATCGACTCAAAGTCATGATTCAGCCAACAGCTTCAGCGAAGCTCTCCGCTCCTCCAAACATTGCTAAACAAAGACCTAGGATCTCGAGCCTCCGAAAACTCATCCAGGCAGACCATGCACGTCCCGGAACAGAAACTTCGTACCCTTAAAGGTGCGAATTTCTCAACTCCACGAGGTGCGAAATTCGCACCTGGCAGGGTGCTAAATTCGCACCTGGCAGGGTGCGAAATTCGCACCTCCCTGAGGTGTGAAATTCGCATCTAGCAGGGTGCGAAATTCGCACCCCATAAGGTGCGAATTTCATACCCGGTAAGATGCAAAATTTGAGCCTCACGATGCGAATTTCGCACCTCAGAAGGTATGAAATCCGTACCCTATGGGGTCCCAAAGGATACCAGATTCGCACCCTGCAAGGCGCGAAATTCGTACCTTGTAAGGTACGAATTTCGCAACCCTAGGAGGTGCGAATTTCGCATCCCCCGAGGTGCGAAATTTGAACCTCCTGGGTCGGGATGCGAAATTTCCGAGCATGCGGCCTCCAGGTGCGAATTTCTAGGTGTGGTCCCCTATTTCTACCTACTCCTACCTAACCACTCTCCTATAAATACCCCACAACATCACACTTGGAAGGGGTTGGAATTTAAGACCTTGGGACCTCTAGAGAGCTCCCTTAATGGCATCTCCCATTTGAGGAAGAAGATGGGCAAAAGTGTCCCTTTCTTGAGATATTTAATATATGATAATTATGACATCATATATAAGGATGATGACATCATGCCTTAGAGGTGACATCATATAGCCCTAAGGATGACATCATACAGCTTAATTATGATATCATCTAGCATAAAGATGAATGTAATGAGATGTCATGAGAGGGTCTTAACCTTGTTACTTTTTGTGATCAGTAATGTCCAACAACGCTTCAAAGTGGACATAGTCCCTTCACGAGGCCGAACCACTATAAATCTCTTGTGTTATTTACTGCTTTCCTACTCTTGTCTGTGCGACCAAATTAAATGTTCCTAGTAATTGGAATTTTTGGTGTTTTGCGACATTTTTTGCCGTCAATATAGGTTATATGTGGTTGTTGTCCAGACATACATTGAAATCGACCAGATATGTGAGGACCTCTCTCCTATATTGGATATGCGGGATATTGTGAATAAGGTGCCTCCAGTTTCGTTCAGACCTAGAACAAACTTGTAAATGGATTATATGTCTGACATTGTATTTCATTCTCTACTTGTTGATCTTTGCTAAATATGTATCTGTTTGGTGGTAGAGAATTTATTCTCTTGCTTAACGCCCTTCTCTAAGACGTACGAGCTTAGAGGTTATATATTGGTGGAAATCAATGGTATGGTATGGATTGTCAATGTGGCATGCTGAGATGCAATGATCAAGGCTTTTGTTGAAAAGCAGGGTCTTGCGGATGATGATCAAAGCATGACTTTAAATAGCGCAGCTTTGTGTATAGCATTGATTCGTGATCCTCCCACCCGATATGAGTCAAAAACGGGATAGTGACTGCATGGATTGTGTGTTTTTCTTTCTAGCTAGAAGTGGTGTCGTGGTATAGAGCCCAGATATTTTTAATTATGTGGTCGATGGATTGCGAGGCGCTTCAGATATATTTGGTCAACAATGGACATTTTGGAGGTCCGATAGGACCGGGAAACGTATTGTTTTGGAATAACCAATCCTCAAAAGTAAGAGAGGTCCGTCCCTAAAGATCCAAGGGTTCACCAAAGTCTAAGTCTAGAGGCATTTGCTAGAGTGTCTCGAAACCGGTGAGGAAGATCCCTTGCCTCGACTCATAGATGAAATCCAAATTCCAATACGACATCATATAGTTTTAGTGGTAAACCTATATGGGGACATAATATATGTTACCTATGTCGTCTATGATTGATACATTTATGTTGAAATTGTCTTTGAATCATCTAGACACTTATAATAATATAAAAATGATTTTTTTTAAAGCGTATCAAGCATGTTTGACTATTATAAGTTAAAACTCTATCCTCTAGTCTGCGTTGCATTGTGTGATGGGATATAAGTCTTATAATAGCTTCACTTTCCAAAAAGCATTGCATTGTTTATAAACTATTTTATTTTAGAGTACTCATGGGAGTGAACCCGTTCCGTGACATACGGCGTGGTCCTATGATTTACCCTATTTTAAAGTAAAAGTTTAATAACCATTTTAAGTTCTCACACCAGTCCTATGATAACACGGAGTTTATTGTTTTCACCTAAACTCTGGGTGCCATATTTTCCACACGGGCAGCTAGTAGTTTTGGTTTTGCAGGTTTATGTTTAACAGGATCCTGATTTACAACTGGATTTATATTCGAAAAGCTTTGTATCCGTGTATTTCTTTCAGTGGTGTTAGTTGATGTACTTCTGCTACACATTGTATTTATATATTTTTATTTCCACTGCTAAATAATTTAAACTCTGATATTATTTTTCTGCTATGTAATATTTATTTATACTCTGATATTCTTGTACTCTAATATAATATTGTTGTAATAGCAATGAAAAGTTCTGTTGCTCTTTGTTCTGATGAGTCGTATTCTCAAACAATCCACGTTTTTCCGTCTCTTCGGGGACCGGGAGAATTCAGTGTGTGACATATCCCGTTGAGATAAGAATATAAGATCGATTTGTAATAATCGATGAAATGATTTTAATTAAAAGTGAATGTGATGAGCATGTTCTTAACTGTACAAATATAGACTATAGTTAAAGAATCGACTATCAATAGATTCCATTTTTACTTATAATGTATTGGTTTGAGGAACTGGGATTGGAACAAGATCCAAGACCAGTTCGAACCAACTTTGTGTTCGAACTGAATTTGCAGGTATGCATACACATATTAAGATGATTTGAAGGCATATGTGTGACGACCCGCCTTTTTACCCGATTCAAACCGATAGTTAAACCAACTTAAATTGATCAACAAGATATATAACTTAGGGCTACAACTAATAAGAACTGAACAAAAAACTTTTTCATTATCATTACAATAACTTTTACATCAGAGTGCAAAATATATCATAGTACACTACTAAATACATGCACAACAAAAATAACTATAACATGGTATAACATGTACGCAGCAGAAAACATAAACGCTCGGCAAAAGAAATAAAAGGCCCTGGACACATTTTTAGCTTCAATCCCGCACCTTCTCTAGAAAACATCTGCACACCAAACTACTAGACTTCCCGTGTGGAAAATATGAGAACCCAGAGTTTAGGTGGGAAACAATAAACTCCAAATTAGTTATAGGACTGGTGTGAGAACTAAAACAGTTATTTACTTTTAATCTAAAGTTGAATAAATCACAGGACCACGCCGTATAACACGGGGAGTGATTTCTCCACATGAATATCAATCATAAACTACTTGTATTGCTTTTTGAAAAATGAAGCTATCATAAGACTCGAGTCCCATCATACAATGCAATGCATACCATAGGAAAAAGTTTTACCTTTGTTACTACCAGATTTTGATACCTAAAAAAATAGAGGTGAAGGGGTATTAAAGTACAATTAGAACCAGAAGAAGGCCTCGGAAGCATATGATCAACACCAAAAGATAACCAATACTGAAAGCTAAGAAAAGAGGAAATTCAGACCACATGCTTACCAACATGGTAAGCGAAAGCTTGGTATTCATACAAGAAGGATAGTGGCAAGGTAGTGTTGAAGCCAACAAATAGCAATCAAGAAGGAATAGTTACGACATTGACACCGAAACCAATCAACATGATCTTGATCTGACACCAATGCTTAAAGCTATAAAAGGGAAGGCATGAGGTCGATTTAGGGCTTGAGCCAAGAGCTATCGATACCAATTATCGATTCCGCTATCAGAAAGAGGCTTCAAAATCATCAGGAAGAACCCATAAACAACACAGATATGAAGCCAATACTGAAACCAAGAACTATTGTCATAAGCCATAATTCATAAGTAGGAAGGGTCATCCACACTAACATGCTTAGCGCCGATACCAATACCAAGGAAGTTGTCTGAGTCATAAGAAAGGAAGAATAAAGGCAATACCCAGAAGTCACTAAAGCAGGGTAGAGCTTAGTGCTTCCTATCGGAACATATGCTTATCATCGAACCCGAAAGCAGAAAAGGAAGCTATCCATACCAATTTACTTGGTATCGATACTCTATATAAAAGTGGTATCGCCATGCAAAGCCGATGATGACACCCGGAAAGTAGAAGAGGATCGAAAGTGCACAAAACTAGGATTTCTACTGAGCGCAACCGAAAGGTGGTCCATTTTGTCTATAAATAAGACCCTAAGGTCTCATTTTAGGGGACTTTTCCTCATTCCAATCTTGTATCCATTTCTTAAGGAGAAAACCCTAATTTGTAAATTAATTTGGGGATTTTGCTTGTAATCACTTATGTACTTATGCAGATGATCAATAAAGAGAGAAATCAATAGTTGTCATTATTCATGCATTTTCCCGTATATGCCTTCGTCAAAGCTTCATAAGTCAATGTCAGTACTTTATACCTAAGTACAAATTAACGAAATAACCTTCCTTAAGCCTTATAGCTACTAAACTTGTTTTGCGCTTAGGAACCCTTATCCCAAGGTAATTGTTGGTACTTGAATACGAGATACTCACCTCACTGAAGGAAGTGTAACCAATCTTTGGGATTAAGACCTTGATATCTAGGAAACGGTGAACAAACTCAATCTTGTAGGAATTAAATAATCACTAGGTGCCCCTATGTCCATAACCTTTGTTCACTCATTTCAGTGCTGATGAAAAATGTCGTTCATATTTTGGCGCTAAAAGGTGAGCTTGAACCTCCGACCCCTCAGATAACTTTACCACATCCCTAACTGTTCCGTCCCGGATTGGACTAAGATTTAAAGAAGCATGACCATGGAGAAAGGGCCTCGACAAGGATATTCTAAATCTCGACTAGCTACGTCAAGCGCTAGTGATCTTGGATTTATTGAAGAGTAAAGGCTTAGATTGGAAGCCATATGAATCAAGGACAAGGATAAGGAAGTAGAAACTTATGATCTTGGTTGTTGGAGCATTGACCCTTTCCACATAGGATCAACCCCAATCTTTGATCTAAGAAATTCTACATCAAAGGAATATAACCCATTCACTCATGTAAAAGAAGCTATCCATGCACAAGCTAGCGGAACTATATTCGAGAAAAGAATAATAGAAGGTTTCAATCACTCTACCTTAATGCGGTCTAAAAAGTAACATCTTAGTCTCAAGACATAGTAAAGAGAAAGATTAAAGATGAAGAGGAGCCGATAAAATTTACTAACAAAAGGAGTAAGCTCCGAAGTCGAGAGGGAGACTTTGAGTCAGGACTACCTAAAGAATGCAAACTCACCATATCTATTGAAAATATCTATTTCCTAACCAAACATGAGCTTAATTTTTTGCCATCATTAAGGAGGAAACCAAAGAACAAAGTCAAATTGAGAGGGCCCCATTGATACTTGATGTGCACGTAAAAAGGCATATTTATATTCACATATTTGTTCTTGTTTTAGTTGAATAAATGAACATTTTTGGATATTTTATATGTTCAAACCATGTCTAAATATTTTCAAAATCATCACTCTTTTGGGGGGTTTAACGGTAAAATGTACATGTTTTACTTTGAGATTGCATTTACTTGTTCTTATAATTATCTCTTGTAGGAATTTAGAAGAAAAATGGTATATACACATGAAGATATGAAAGAAAGCATGCATATACACAAGAGGAGGCAAGAAAATAATTCATTATATGGATAGTGGAGGCCCCCACCTTTTAATTAACCCACTTTCTCTTAAACTTCATATTAAAGACTAATTGGATGGGACAAAAGGCCTCACGCATTCTACATGACTTATTTGTGGCTAATGAAAATTAGAAACTTCATGAAAGGGAATTTTGGGGAATTCCCAAGAAGAGTGATTAGGGTTTTAGGGTTTTTTATCATGTATATATACCCCTTTTTTCATGTATTTTGGATCTCTTTTTTTAGCATATGAAAGTGTAAGTAACCAAATGAATAAAAATGGCTTCTAAGCCTCTTTCTTTTATGTCGATCTTATGTCTCTTTAATTTCTATGCTCTCTACTTTAGGTTCATAGCTTAGATTTATTTACATTCTCTCTAATTTATGTTTATAGCTTAGATTTATTTACATGCTCTCTACTTTATGTTCATAGTTTAGATTTATTTACATGCACTTAGTTTAGTTCTTTTCTTGTTCTATTTAGATTTTCTTTCATTTTGCTTTCTTTTTCAATGTTGAAACTTATAGTGTTAATATGGTAACACATATTAGTAAATAAGCCCTACAATTTAGGGGTAATGAAGCTCTCTAATTTTATGTAAGTTCAACATTTGTATGATTTGTGTTATCCATAATTTATGCTTAATGGTTGTGGATTTTGATATAAGTGTATACAATGGGTTTGATAGTTTATGTTGCATGTGGAAATAAGCTATTCTTATTCAATGTAAACACAAATTACATCAATATTTGCTAAATGGATTATGATTATGAAGTAAAAGCAAGACCAAAATTTGATGATCTATGTCCCTAATTACAATAGTGAATAGATCATACTTAAAATAGGTTTTGCTTTGCTTCATGTTCATGAGAACAATGAGTGGTTTAATTGTTGTGTTATAGTTTGATAGTTTATGTTATGTTAACTAATAACATAAATAAATACACTTATGATAAATGCAACATTTATGTCACTTAATGTTAAAAAGAGAGAAGACATGAATTGATTGTATATTTGTTAATTTACATAAATACGAGAGAGGATTTACCTTAAATTGCTCTTTAGTCTCATATTTAGCTCCCAACTTAGTTTCTAGTTTTCATTAGTTTTTGTTAGATAAAACAATCAAAAGTTTGGTTTAATTTGATTGGGTTATACTGAAATTACATCTTTCCCTGCAGATCGACCCGTAATAATTATACATCGTGCGGTTGCGGTTTTAATGTGATATTTTGTTGATGGTTTTCTAATTCGATAAAAATACCATTTTGCAAAAGAGTTTTTGGTGTTGTTGTCGGGAATAGAATTTAATTTTAGCTTAATACTTCGGATTAATTTTCTTGTTTGTTGCTCCTATTAAAAAGAAGAAGAAGAGATTTTGTGTTAGTTTTGATCATTTCACTTTTGTTCTTGTGCTTGATTTTGTGTTTTTGTTTTGTTTTGCTTCTACCTTAAAAAAAGAGTGTATGTTGCGTTGTTAGTTCATTTATTTGGTTTTGTTCTTACCTCGCTTTCACTTCTCTTACTCCTTTAAAAAAATGAATTTGTTACTGTTCTTGTGTGCATATTTGTTTTCTTTTGTATATTTCTAGTTGATTTGCATTGTGACAGTTTGCATTAGGTCTGCTTTTGATTGCATTTTCTCAGTTTTCTCAGCTCATCTTCTCAGTTCAAATTTGATTCTCCAAAATATATATTATATAGAAAAACAATTTGCATTTAGTTCAACTAATTTTTACAAACTGGGCACCCTCTTGTTTACATCGTTATTTATTGTCTCTAAATTCTATCTGTTTCTACTTGCTTAGACAATTCCGTTCATGTTGTTTCTTACCTCATTGTTTTCCACATTACATTGCTACCCTTTGACAATTATATTCACTATTACAATTCATAGTTTTGAAGGATTTCAAGTATTACAATTCACAGTTTAACAGTTTTGAAGGATTTCAAGTATTACAACTCACAGTTGCTTTACATCACACTCATTGTTTTATACCTTCAGTTGCAAACTTCCTCTTTTTTCTGAAACATTCTCAAACTACCATTACACAATCACTGCTTTGCCACTACTTCATCAATCACAACTGACTTCAACACCTTTTTCATCCCCATTTAACAGCTCGGCTCCATCAACCTTTCATCCACATTCCACCACTGCCCACTTCATTGCATATTTCATTTCCCACAACAGAACTAAAACTACCCTTGCCCAAACTATCACCAATTCAAGCAGTCTGCTCACTCCCTTTATAGCCACCCTAAATTCATCACACTTGCCTCACACCAATACTGCTTCACCACCCTCAATTGTCACACTCATACCACCTCAAACTAAAAAACCATACAACCTGAAACACCGAATCTGTAAACTTCAATTCTGACCACCATCGACAACTGCATTTGACAACTCAAACAACATCCATACTCCACCAAATCCAATCCTCAACATCACAAAACCAATACTGCCATACTCTCACTTCCCTCACCGGACTCGACATTGCAAAACCACCATTACCTTCTAACTCTTCAATTTACAGTCTTTCTTGCTTCCAACAAGTACATTCTACACCTAAAACCGAAATCTTCTTTAACCTACATCACCACAACAAACCACGAATACACGCTTCTAATCTGTCGCCTCAAGTCATGAACCACATCAATCTAAATCTCACCGAAAACCCCCCAAGACCCCTGCTTTATAAATAGCCAATCCAACCATTCCCCCTCTGACAAACTTCCCAATCAGTTCACACCAAAATTCTACCCCAAATCAAACTCGAACCCCCACATCAGACGACCACCTCTGCAATTGATGACCTACCACAACCCGTAATAACCGAATTGCGAGATCAGATGCCCCTCTCAGCTTTTGACTTCGAAAGAACTAATTTTTTTATTTTCCTTTTTAATTCCATTTATTTTTAAAACAATAAATAAGAAAGACTCGTTCTATGTGGAAAATTTTAAAAGTGAATGCTTGTGGGTTGGTGGGCCGAATTGCTACCCGTTTAGAACTTTCTAAAAAACCAAGGTCGGTTTGTTTAAAAATGGGCTTTAGTTTTAGGACTGTGGGCCAATTGGACTTAATTTGATTATTAGTTGTGCATAATTGAGTTATTGGCTAGTGTGTTTGATTTTTGTTTTTCTTTCTACTTTGGAGTACTAAATTTGGATCTCATTTTGTTTTCATCTCTTTTAAGAAAAAATCATTCAATTTCTTTTCAATTGATTTTATATCCTCTCTACTTTTCAGGTTTCATAAGGGGGAATTGCTTGAACTCGCTTGGAATCACTTTGCTTGCTAAACCACTTTGCTCGCTTAAAATTGCCGCTTAAAAAAATTGCTAATAAATTCTGCACGCTCAGGTATTGTGTTTTAACCCCTTTATTTTAATTGCATTGTTATTTGCTTGCATTTGCATAAAAAAAATTCTAAAAACAAAATAAAAATTAATTCGTAGCTACATTGTTAATACACATTTAATTTCTGTTTAGCATACATCTCATCTTATTTTCTTTTCTTAAGGGCACACCCCAATTCACATAAGATGGGGAGTTCATTGCCCTTCCTTAGCCCAAAAAATTGCATTTCATCATAAAATTTGACAAATAATAACGTTTAGACGTTTGACTTAAGGGAGTCGCAGGCTCATCTAGGGCTTAATTATATTTTTGATTATTGATTTATTTTGAACGAAATTGCAACAACCCGCATTCTATGTATCGAAGGATATTAGAATATTTATTTCATTAGCATACGAAGTCGTATGGTTGTGTAACTTTGGGGAACGACTATTGGGGTCATTTTCCATGTTCACGATTTTTGCCGATTTTTAAATGACCATTTTTCCCCTAGCGAATCTTGTTTTTCCCATAACTTTTGATTGATAAGGAGTTTTGACCTGAAACCGCTTCCATTAGATTCAGATGATGGTTTAGCTTTCCGTAGAGTAGCCACATTAATCAAACGGACTTACCGTTTGGGAGATATGGCTGAAATAAGGTTTGGAAAGTGAAAAACAGCTTAAATGGGCTTAATTGGGTAATTAGCAGCTAGGTCTATTAGGGATTTCGGGATTAAGGGTATTTAAAGGCTGATAGGGGCTAGAGAAACCCTCCTTTGTCATTTTCAGCTGCCACTTTCATTCTCCTAACCCTAGAAATGGCCTCCACTCTCAAAATTTTCATTTAAACACCTCCTAATCGCTTTCTAATCGAGGATTAAGCTAAGCTACATCAAATCAAGGCAAATCAACACCAAATCAGAGTTGGAGCGGCCGTGTTGCATAGGAGTTCAACCCAAACAGTGGAAAAGTTTTAAATCTAAGATTATTTGTGGCTATGGTGAGTGATTTGCATTGTTTTTCACTAATTACGGTTAATTAGGGGTGATTAGTTTTAATTAGCAAAATTATGCATCTTAAAATTCTGGAAAAATATGTAAAAACTCTTAAATATTATTCTAGGGCTCTGATAGAAATTTGGAATAATTTGGATACGTTTTGCTAATGTTATCACTACTTATGGTTAAACATGATTAAGGGGAAAACATGGGTTTTAGGTATGATTGATCCATATAAACATGTCATATTGTTGTTTTGGTGTTTATGGTTGATTATGCATGTTGCTATTACTGTTTGGAATGCTTTGTGATTGAATAGTTAAGTTAGAATGGTTGAAAACCTCATCGTATGGCGTAAATAACTTGTTGGAAAAGTTACAGGAATTTGGACCGGATAGAATCGCCCCCGTCCCCTCCTCCTGCTCGTGAAGTATGTGTCACGACCTGACCCAGCGTATGCATCACGAACCGATCAGACCAGGGGCTCACGAACTGTTCGCACCAAAAGCTCTCCGACCTGAACCGCCTTTCACAAACCGGTGATGGAGGCTTGACCCGAACCGGAGAATCACCACGAGCCCGAATCCGGAGTATCATCACGACCCCAACCGGAGCTTCATCACGAACTGGACCAGGGAGCCTTCCACGAGCTGACATGATGACCACGAGCTGGAGTATGTATCACGTATCGACCTGGAGCATGCACGACTGAACCGAACCGAGAACGAGGAGGACTGAACCGATCCGGAGAAGACCAAAACCCGAGATGCAAAGAAAGTCCAAATAGGAAGTAGAACTCAAGATCCAGATGGGAACCAACAAGTTAACTTCATGAATTGGACTTTTCTGCGGGACGTGTACAAAGGGGTTATCAATGTCAATAGCTTTGACTCACTACTGAGAGACGAGTTAGTGGCTATGGATCAGTGCAGTGGGGTTGTTATGACTCCATGGGGAAAACTAATCGTTGCAGGGCTATGAGCGAGTGCAGTGGAGTTGTTATGACTTCATGGGGGCAGAGTGGACATAGCAAAGTATTAGTGGTTGCGGATCAGTGCAATGGAGCCGTCATGACTCCATGGGGCAGAGTGATTGTAACAAAGAATTGGGTGATCAAAGTGGTAGATATCGTATGCTTTACGCACTGAGTGAGAGATGTGAGGATGATTGCTATGTTTGATGTTTTGCTATCACCATGACATGCACATCCCCTCCCCATTATTTTCACACCATGTGTTAGTGTCACCTTAGAGTATTGTACATCCTGTTGTGCTAACTCTTTGGTTGCAGGTCCAGGTTCAGGTATGGTTATGTATACATGTTATTGTTCTGTTTTGTTGCTTATCGCTCATACCAGACTTTTGTCTGACCCAAAGTTTTATGTCTCTTCTTATTACTCTGGGTGCTCTTAAATGAGTAGACTAGAGATATGTCAGGTGATTATGCACGTTTAGCTGTACCGAAGACGAGTAGGAGGCCTCCACGTGATATATATATATATATATATATATATTCTCCTTGTGTTGTTATTGGTCACTACTTTGGGAGTTTGTAGTGTTCCTCTTTCTTTTTCTTTAGAGACAAAATTTCAAAGTTGGAATAATGTTGGTTTGGATATAAGCTGTATTTTGGATTTTCGCTACTATGATGGTTTAGTTTTCAGCTTATGCACTGTCTTGCATGTTTTATGTCAAAGTTATGTTATTATTATATTTTATCCCATGCGTTGTGAGACATTCTACAGGTTCCTTGTTAGTTCAAATTCCTTTCTTTGGCGACCGTCTCATGCTAGTCGGGCATTGGCACAGCGCACTTTCATTGGAAATGCCGACTGGTGCGGGGTGGGCTATCACATTTGGTATCAGAGCTCTAGGTTGCGTAGTTTACCTAGGGAAAGACACCAGGGAGAGATAGTACGTATATGAGAGCGCGTATTTTTTATATTTTGTGTTTTCAAAAGCTATATATATACTATTAGTATATCTAGGGATGAAGTCGCACTTCACTGGCACCACTGAAGAGATGGTTAATCATTTTCTCCTTACAGATTGAACGATGAGCCGATATACGAGGAATAATGGTTCAGGAGCCAATAATAGGAATGCTCCTGATATGAGGACGATGTTCACTGACTTTATGAGGGAGATGCTTAGGTATGTTCAGAGGGCTGCTCCTAATGCTGCAGCAAAAGGTGGTGGTGCAGTAGTGCAGGCGCCTAGGGCTGATTTCGCCAAGTTCAACAGGGATTATACTAGTCTTGGTGGGAAGCCGTTCCACGGAATGGAGTTGCTACGGAAGTTCAAGATTGGCTTGATAGTTGTGAGCGCAACTTTGAGGATTTGGGGATCGAGGATGCAATGAAAACGAAGCCAGCATCGCGTCAACTTCAAGGACGGGCTATGAATTGGTGGAATGCTATTAAAGCAGCTACTCCTGAGGATCAAGTTACATGGAATCAGTTTAGGATTCGCTTCAGTGATAAATTTATCCCAACTGCTCAGAAATCAAAATTATTTAGGAAGTTTTTGGAACTTAAGCAGGGTGGTAGGGCTGTCTCGAAGTATATTGCTGAGTTTGATACTTTATCAAAATATGGATTATCTTTTATCGATACTGCCGAGAAGAAGAACGAGAAGTTCATAACTGGCTTAGATGGGTACTTGGGGAAAGAGTTATAAACCATATTGATGAAACTTTTGAATCGATTGTTGGGAAGGCATTGAGATCAGAGAGCCTTTACCCTAAACCCAAGACCGAGGTCGTTGTTACATCTGGAGAGGGGCTAAAGTCGCAAGCAAGCGGTGGAGGCAAGAATAATTCTCAGAATAAAAGGAAGCAGAGTCAGACCAAGGATGGTCAGAAAAAGGAAGATAAGAAAGATGTTGAGTGCTTTAGCTGTGGCAAGAAGGGCCACTATGCCAAAGAATGTTGAGCAAAGCCAGCGGACAGGAAGTGCTTCAACTGTGGCCAAGTGGGACATCATAAGAATGAATGTCCACAAACCCCTAAAGAGAAGGAGATTGTGAGAGCATATGTTATCAATGTTGTTCCCTCTTCGTCGAATGCCCCAACTGCGGCATAGAAGGGAAAGAGTGTCGTTATTCACGATATGCTTGCTATTTATGATGTTTCTGTTTGAGTTTTATTTGATACCGAGACACCCCGTTCCTTCATATCTAGTGACTTAGTAGATACGTTAGGATTGGAACCCGAGATAGTCGATAAACCTTTAGCGGTGACGAACCCGATTGGTAGTTCGACTAGCCTTAGTATGATTTGTTGTAATGTGGTCTTATCAAGTCATGGATGCATGTTTGCTTGTGATTGCTTTGTTTTAGGCTTTACTGGGTTTGGCATTATTTTGAGAGTCGATTGGCTCCAAAGGTACGGGGGGTGGTAGACTGTGAGGGATTTTCGGTGACTATTAAGGCGGAAGATGGGCGGAGGGTAGTGTTTCGTGGCCTACCTAGTGACGAGGTGATGGCTAGTTTTCTAAATTCCCTCGACATTCCGCAAGACGAGTTATCAGGGGTTCCCATTGCTAGCCAGTATCCGGATATCTTCAAGGAAGTGATCGGACTTCCACCACACCGAGAGATTGAGTTCCGTATTGATTTATTGAAAGATGCCAGACCTATAGTAATGCCACCTCGTCGCATGGCGCCAAGGGAGCAGCGACAGCTCGGTGTGCAAGTAAGCAATTTTTGAAGAAGGGATTTATCAGAAGAAGTGTCTCCGAGTGGGGAGCACCAGTTGTATTTGCTACCAAGGCAGATGGTTCCCTTCGTTTATGTGCGGACTATCGCGAGTTGAATAAAGTGACTAGGAAGAATAAGTATCCTCTTCAATGGATAGATGATTTGTTTGATCAACTAGAAGGAGCAAGAATGTTCTCCCTGTAGGACCTCGCGACAGGATTTCATCAGCTCCGAGTAGTAGTCGAGAGTATTCCTAAAATGGCTTTTCAGTCGCCGTCTGGATTCTATGTGTGGTTGGTCATGCCATTCGGGTTAACCAATGCACCAGCATATTTTGTGGATCTTATGAATAGGGTATTTAGGGATCAATTGAATAAGTTTGTTCTTGTGTTCGTAGATGATATCTTTGTTTACTTGAGGACAGAGGAAGAACACAAGGAACATTTGAGAGTAGTGATGGAGTTGTTGAGAAAACACCAATTGAAAGCGAAGTTTTCTAACTGTCACTTCTGGAGGAGGGAAGTGAGATTCTTGGGCTATGTTGTTTCAGAGAATGGTATTGCTGTGGACCATGCGAAGGTGGCTACGGTACAAGATTGGTCTACGCCCAAGAATGCAACAGACATAAGAATTTTCTTGGGATTAGCTGGATATTATCGCAAGTTTATCCAAGACTTCTCCAAGATAGCGACACCGTTTACTAAGTTGACCAAGAAGAATAAAGCTTTCATTTGGGACGAAAGGTGTGAAAATGCATTCAAGAGCCTAAAGGAAAAGTTGACGTGTGCACCAGTGTTAGTCATTCCTAAAGGGAATGAAGAGATGACAGTTTACACGGATGCATGTGGTACCGGACTAGGTGCTGTATTGAAGCCAGGAGGTAGGGTTGTAGCTTATGCAAGTTGGCAACTGAAACAGCATGAGAAAAGATACCCTACCTACGATTTGGAATTGGCAGCGATTGTGTTCGTGTTGAAGATGTGGAGACATTATCTATTGGGAGAAAGATTCGAGTTGTTTACCAATCATAAATCGTTAAAGTATCTCTTCTCTCAGAAGGATCTAAATCTCCGACAACAAAGATGGTTAGAATTCTTGGCTTCTTATGATTTCGATATTGCATATACACCAGGAAAGGGCAATGCGGTAGCCGATGCACTGAGTAGGAGACATGCCAGTTTAAGGCTATGTTTCTAGAATGGAAGCAACCGGAGTATATCGCTGGGATGATTTCAGACCAAAGTGCGAATTGGATCCAGAGATGTTAGCAAGTTTGATGATCAGACCCACTTTGGTTGAGAAGATTGGTTCCAGTCAGAGGGACGATCCTAACCTACTAGAAATCATCTCCAAGTTAGAAATAGGTATCGACGGCATGGAGATGAACAAGTATACGCTTGATCGTGAAGGATGGCTTCGAAAGAATGGTAGTAGACTGGTTGTACCCAATGACAATGGATTGAGAGGTGAAGTGCTTAGAGAATGTCATCACTCAAAACTAACTATACATCCCGGTGGTAACAAAATGTATCGAGACATGAAGCAGACCTACTAATGGGAAGGAATGAAAAGTGACGTTGGGAAGTTTATATCCAAATGCATGAACTGCCAGCTAGTTAAAGCTAAGCAATAGAAGCCTAGTGGTTTGTTATAACCATTGGAAATTCCAAAATGGAAATGGGAACAAGTCTCGATGGATTTCGTTGATGGGCTACCAAGGACTAGATCGGGCCATGAAAGTGTTTGGGTGATTGTGGACCAATTGACAAGAGTGCAAGGTTTATACCCGTCAAGTCGAATAGAACATCAGCTAAGTTAGCAGAACTATATATGAAGTGGGTAGTGAGATTTCATGGAGTACCCAAAGGCATTATAAGTGACCGAGATCCGTTGTTCACTAGTGGATTTTGGAAGAGCTTACAAGAGGCTTTAGGATCAGAATTACATCTCAGTACCGCGTACCATCCTCAATCCGATTGTCAGACAGAGAGGATGAATCGTATATTAGAAGATCTCTTGAGAGCTTGTATATTGGATTTTGGTGGATCATGGGATGACCATTGGCATCTGGTTGAGTTTGCATATAACAATAGTTACCAGTCCAGTATTGGTATAACTCCATTTGAAGATTTGTACGGAAGACCATGCAACTCACCATCATGTTGGTTAGAGATCGGTGAGAAATTTTTGCTTGGGCCAGATGTGATAAGAGAAACCTCATATAAGATCAAGGTTATCCAACAGCGAATGAAGGCTGCTCAAGATTGGCAGAAGAGTTATGCTGATAAGAGGAGAAGAGATCTAAAATCTCCATTGGCGACTTGGTGTTTGTCAAGATTTCTCCATTAAAGAGCGCGATTCGATTTGGCAGGAGAGGCAAGTTAGCACCAAGATTTGTTGGTCCATTCCTAGTTCTCGAGAAATGTAACACCCCGTATTTTCTGTAATCGTATAAGTAACAAAGCATAGAATAATTAAATTATAAAATAAGAATCAAGGGAAAGGGTTGCACCATTGCGTTCATCTCGAAATTCTTCTTGGAAACGATTCCTAGTTTTCGTGAAACGGAGTCCGTATGAGGGAGATATGACCCACTGAAGTTTCAGAAAATTTCAGAATCGAAAACAGCTCGAAAATTCGAATTCAAATTCGAATTCAAACCCAGAAGAGGTTGGGCGGGAAATTTCCCGCCTAGGACCCAGGTCAACTGGGTGGTCAACGGGGTAGTCGACCTACCCCTGACCAGGTCGACCTGGTAGTCGACCTCCCCAGACCAGGTCGACCATAGTGTCGACCTGGGGATCGACCTGCTCCCGAAACCCACTTTCTGAACCTGATGCATTCTAATGTATTTAGACTCGTTTTCTGTCTAGATTCGTCTGCCTAATCCTATATAAACTCACCCCTAGCCTCATTCTCTCCACACCATTTCATTCTGTCTATATTCTGCCTCTATTCTAATTAAAAATAAAAATGGCGTCACTACCCTGCTGGAATCAAAACTTGGACTGATGCATCTTCTTCCAACCTGAATAGAATTAAAAGCTAAATCAAATCTCAAATCAAAGTCTAGATCTACAACAACAATCAAAGAGGTGTAATTCAGCATTTCTGTATCAACAACAGTTTATTTCCTTTCTTAAACCATGAAAGGCAAGTACAGTTATTTTCCGCTATAAACGTTAATTATGATTGTGACATGAATTGTAAATCTGAATTTGAGGTCATGTCTGTTCTGTTCTGTTTAGATCTATCTTATTCTGTATCTCTTTCTTCTTTCTGTTCTATTGTCAGGCTACCACGAGCCTGAGCCAAATCTCATAAGATATTAACGCACGAATGCTAAAATGTTTGGGACAAATATGAATGATGCATAATTGGACAGGACTGATTTGAGGACATGACATAAAATCTGAGGCATATAATTGGACATGTGGCATATTTAACATATGACTTGAGATTGAGGCATAAAATATATTGGACTTATGACTTGGGATTCGGGGCGTAGATTTAACCGTAAACATGAAACTAATTTAGATACATAGTACATGTTGTGATCTAGATCTGTAGTTAATTTGAGAAATAAACATATGTTAGATCTAGATCTGTTCATACTAGGTATGAAAATTTGTGATTTGGGAAAAGGGGAATTATAGGACAACTTGAAACTTGGGGGCATAATGCATGTTTTAAATCAAGGTCTGATGTTAGAGTTTAAAGATAGATTACAACATGTTATGCATGAATGACAAATGCATATAGAGAACATACTACATGTTATAGTTTAAAAATCTAGATTTTTGGGACATATTCTTTTATGTAAAGATTCATGACTTGAAAAAGGAATATGTGACTTAGGCGTAGAGACCTATACAAAAACAGGATAACTATTAGTGTGAATGCGCCTAAATAAGGGTTTTTGGATATCTGGCATCATAGGCTATAATTTGGCATAATTCATATTGTTTATCGTGATTTATGGAGAATATTCTGTACTGTGTAATGTTTAACTAAAAATTAGGAGCAAGATGTGGTATTATGAATTATGACCATGATTTGGCAAGTGAGTTTAGGCTAAACTTATGATTAGGCAAGATATGATATATATAATCTGCTAAATCTGTTATATTGCCTAATCTGCTAGTTCTGTTGCCTAAACTGCTAATTAGATTGAATTGCCTAATCTGCTAATTATGTTAAAGTACCTTATCTGCTAAATCTGCTAAATAGCCTAATCTGCAAGATCTGTTATCTGTTTAATCCGTTGAATGATGTAATCTGTTGGAACTGAAATGCTGAAATTTGAAGTATAGGCTCGACTTAAAATTTAGCAAAAACTTGTTAATAGAACCTCGAATAATCTGTTGTAACTTGTACAGAAGTTTAATTTGTTAAATTAACAGAATTAGTCTGATATCTGAAAAATCTGTATTGAAATGAATTGGCTATGATACGAGGTTAGACTCTGTTTGCGGTAGAAGCCTACCCGGAACCAACCGGCTTAAGCAGCAACCGCAAACTGTCAGTCTAATGTGAGAGGTCGTAGGCATAACTAAAATATTCTTAGACCCGAGGTTAGGTCTGGCTTGTGGCAAAAGTATGCCCGGAATCGCCCGACATATCCAGCGGCCACAAGCTACCGACCTAATGTAAGAGGTCTGTGCATTAATATTTAATTAATGCAAATCTGGGATAAATATGATGTCTAAAACGTGTTGGGTGGATAGGGTTAAACCAATTATATTAATGAATTAAACAGACCCGTTTCGTGAATCTGTAGGCCCAATTACAAAGTTAGACAAATCCGTAAATCTGTTAAATCCGCATATCTGATCCGTTAGTCCGAAAACTTGTATGATCTGTGAACTAGTTGATCTGAACTCTGTATGTCTGAACTTGTAAACAAGTTAATCTGAAATCTGTTAGTCTGGGGACACAAGATTAGGAGGGAAATTACTTGTGTCATCTGTTGTTTGGGACCCATATTAGTCAGTAACCCTTTCTGGTATCAAAACTTTGACCTAACAGTAGGTAGGGTCCGGGCATGCTTACTGAACTAATTATAAGTGGTTCATTCTGATAATGGCGAGGGGTGTTGATGGTGCGTTCCAACCGGGTCATGTGCGTGCATGGATCCCAGTCTGCCTCTGAGGATGTAAGACGTCGTGACATTTGTAAATAGGCATGTGCCAATTGGTTGTCACTTTAGGGAGTGATACACCCTACTGTGGAGCCGACACAGGGTATTTATGTATTAGGGAGCCGATCTGGGGTAGGGTTTTAGGGTACACTTAGTTCTGTCTGTTTTTTTTTTACCGTCTGTTTCTGTTGGGTGGCAACACCTGTCTGCGTGGTACCATCTGTTCAGGTGGTAAAGGCCCATTTACTAGTGTACACCTAATTCTACATTCTGTTTCCGTAGGGATTAACCTGTTTCTGTTTCTGTACCTTCTGTTCGGGTGGTAAAGGCCCATTATTATCATTCTGCTTCTGTCTGTTTCTGTTCGAGTGGTAAAGGCCCATTATTAGCGTTTTGTTTCTGTGGAAATTATTCTGTTCCTGTTTCTGCTTCAGTTTAGACATTAGGGTGACACCTAATCCTGTTATACTAGTATTAGTGCAGAGAAATGAAAAGTAATATTATTCTGTTTCTTCTGTTTAACCTAAGTACATCTGCTGCTCCTGTTACTGTTATCCCTCATCCAGTTTTATTTGCATGCCATGATTATTATTATCTGTTCATATGCCGAAAGTCACTGGACTTGCCAGACTTTATGTCTGACCTTGCTTGTTTTCGCCCCTTTTCTTCCGTTCCCCCCCCCTCCAGGTTTTCCGAGGAGGGAATACTTTAGCTTGATCCGGATTTCTTCTGCTTGAAGTACTCAGAGTGCTTAAAGTATGGCTTGACTCTTTATGGCAGCTTCTGTGGGGATTATGACTTTAAAGTTTTGTACTCTGATGATTTTCTGAACAAGACTGATATTTATGTACTTGAGTTTTTGGTAAAGATGTAACCAAACTGATTTCTGTTTTCCGCTGTAATAAAGTTTAATTTCTTAAGTATTGTTTATCTGTCTTTTAAATTTCTATTTTGTCTACTAAAACGCTCCACCAAAGTCAAGGCATTCCCTTTGTGAGTGACCTTAATGGAGGTGGGGTGTTACACTTGGTATCAGAGCTGAAGGTTACCAGATTTGATAAAAAGTTTTGAAAACCATTTTCAAAAAGGTTTTAAAAAGGAAGTATTTTCAAAAGTAAAGTTTATTTTGAAAAACATAATCCCCAAAGAGCCATATATCTATCTTTTCCGTTCTCCGTTTTAAATCTTTTTCTTTCATTCCAGCATGTCTGGGAATCTTAACTTTCCAGAGGGCGTGCCAATACCTGGCTGGTTCAGGAGGTACTTAGAGGCTAGGGCCAACAATGCAGGCCCAGCGGATATTCCTCCTCCAGCTGCAGCGATTCCTCCGCCCCCTCCTCGCGCAATTGCTTTTTCAAAGATCTGTAAAGATTTTAGGGCCATGGGTGGAAAGGATTTCAAGGGAACTGAATCATTCGTAGAAGCAAGGAACTGGCTCAAAGAACTGAGGATCTGTTCGTTAATTTCGAGGTGGACGATAGGCAGAAGGTACAATTGGTGGTATGGTTGCTCAAGGACGAAGCTTCCTATTGGTAGGAAGTTACTAACGCCGAAAGACCGGTTGAAACATGGATGGATTTTAGAACAAGGTTTGAGACGAAATTCCTCTCGCAAGCTGAACGAAGTCTACAACTGGAAAATTTCTTATCTCTTAAGCAAGGAAGTATGACGTCAGGGTATACATCAATCAGTTCAACCAACTGTCCAGGTTCGGGTTAGATTTAGTCAACACCCAGCATAAAAAGGCTCTCCGCTTTGTTAACGGATTGAACGAGCCACTGCACAGCCTAGCCATGACCCATGTACCCATGGGAGCTACTTACGAGAGTTTGGTGGATATAACACTACTGCACGAGGAAGACAACGGAAAGAAAGAGGCAAAGAAGGAAGAACCACAGAACAAGAAATCATGGCCCAAAAAGGAAACACAAAAGAAGGGTGAAAAGTATGAAGATAAGAAGGAGAAAAAGTGCTTTACTTGTGGAAGCTCGACTCATTTGAACAAGGATTGTAGAAAAAGAAAGGGCACTTGCTTCAACTGTGGTGAGATGGGACACTTCACTAGGGACTGTCTGAAGAAACGAGGACAAGGGCAGAGGGCAGGACCGACTTCTGGAAGGCAGCGAACACTCTCGAGGCTAGTGGATAGGATAGAAGTAGGAAAACTTTCTGTAGGAGGTTTAATTTCTTTATCTGATTTTTGAGTTAAAACTCTTTTCTGATTCTGGCATTTCGATTCTGTAATCGGTACTCTGCACTTGAATACTAGTATTATTTCTGATTCCGCTGTAGACTCAGACCCATAATGGTTATGACTCATCTAAGCGTGCTAAGTTGGGTATCTGTGTTAAGCGTTAAGTTGACTATGATGCATACATTCTGGGTTTTTATCATGCTTAGTTTCCTAAGAATCATTTAGTAATCTGATCTATACCAGTAATCTGTAAATATCTGAATATTTCTGATAAGGTTGAGATTTCCAGTTTTGACATTGTCTAAAGAGGGTAATCCTCTGGGTGTTAATCTGATGTTGATTTCGGTCTTCGGGATTGATACTTAGGGGAATTTGTCTCTCAACCAAGGTCTAATGGAAACCAAGTTTTTGTTTATCCGCACTCGCTCCCATCACTCGACTGTATCCTATCAATCGAGTCTTCGACCTATAGATAGGAATCCTATGGATGTAAACATGTGTTTGAGACATGTTATGTTTGATGGTTGCAAGTGGATGCAAGTGGTTGCTCGTGGATGCATATACACACACTAGGCACTAGATCGGCTCGAAAACACTCTCATACTGCATATGGATGTGTGAGCATTTTCAATTTCTGTGGATGCAAAATGATTGACTCATCATATGGATGTTGCATATGAATGAATGGTTGTCACTCATATAAGAATGATATGTATCAAATAGGAAAAATTGCATACATGTTGGACTCATGGCACTAACATAATTCGCATTAAGGAGGTCAACTGAATCAGTGGACCGCCTGATCTTTGCATTAGATAAGGAACATATACACACACTTTTGCATATGTTTATACAACATTAGAAGTTTTCTAAGGACAATGGATGCTTGTGGATGATGGTTGAGTAGATGGATGACTGGATGGTAGGACACATTCTTCTCAACTTGAAGATTTCGGGGACGAAATCCTTTAAGGAGGGGAGAATGCAACACCCCGTATTTTTTGTAATCGTATAAGTAACGAATCAGAGAATAATTAAATTATAAAATAATAATCAAGGGAAACGGGTTGCGCCATTGCGTTCGTCTCGAAATTCTGCTTGGAAACGAGTCCGAGTTTTCGAGAAACGGAGTCCGTATGAGGGAGATATGGCCCTCCGAAGTTTCAGAAAATTTCAGAATCGAAAACAGCTCAAAAATTCGAATTCAAATTCGAATTCAAACCCAGAAGCGGGCTGGGCGGGAAATTTCCCACCCAGGACCCAGGTCGACTGGGTGGTCAACTGGGTAGTCGACCTACCCCTGACCAGGTCGACCTAGTAGTCGACCTCCCCAGACCAGGTCGACCATAGTGTCGACCCGGGGGTCGACCTGCTCCCGAAACCCACTTTCTGAACCTGATGCATTCTGATGTATTTAGACTCGTTTTCGGTCTAGATTCTTCCGCCTAATCCTATATAAACTCACCCCTAGCCTCATTCTCTCCACACCATTTCATTCTGTATATATTCTGCCTCTGTTCTAAGTAAAAATAAAAATGGCGTCGCTACCCTGCTGGAATCAAAACTTGGACTGATGCATCTTCTTCCAACCTGAATAGAATTAAAAGCTAAATCAAATCTCAAATCAAAATCTAGATCTACAACAACAATTAAAGAGGAGTAATTCAGCATTTCTGCGTCAACAAAAGTTTATTTCCTTTCTTAAACCACGCAAGGCAAGTACAGTTATTTTCCGCTATAAACGTTAATTATGATTGTGACATGAATTGTAAATCTGAATTTGAGGTTATGTCTGTTCTGTTCTGTTTAGATCTATCTTATTCTGTATCTCTTTCTTCTTTCTGTTCTATAGCCAGGCTACCACGAGCCTGAGCCAAATCTCATAAGAGATTAACACACAAACGCTAAAATGTTTGGGACAAATATGAATGATGCATAATTAGACAGGACTGATTTGAGGACATGACATAAAATTTGAGGCATATAATTGGACATGTGGCATATTTAACATATGACTTGAGATTGAGGCATAAAATATATTGGACTTATGACTTGGGATTCGAGGCGTAGATTTAACCGTAAACATGAAACTAATATAGATACATAGTACATGTTGTAATCTAAATCTGTAGTTAATTTGAGAAATAAACATATGTTAGATCTAGATCTGTTCATACTAGGTATGAAAATCTGTGATTTGGGAGAAGGAAATTATAGGACAACTTGAAACTTGGGGGCATAATGCATGTTTTAAATCAAGGTCTGATGTTAGAGTTTAAAGATAGTTTACAACATGTTATGCATGAATGATAATGCATATAGAGAACATACTACATGTTATAGTTTAAAAATCTAGATTTTTTGGGTCATATTCTTTTATGTAAAGATTCATGACTTGAAAAAGGAATATGTGACTTAGGCGTAGAGACCTATACAAAAACAGGATAACTATTAGTGTGAATGCGGCTAAATAAGGGTTTTTGGTTATCTGGCATCAGAGGCTATAATTTGGCATAATTCATATTGTTTATCGTGATTTATGGAGAATATTCTGTACTGTGTAATGTTTAACTAAAAATTAGGAGCAAGATGTGGTATTATGAATTATGACTATGATTTGGCAAGTGAGTTTAGGCTAAACTTATGATTAGGCAAGATATGATATATATAATCTGCTAAATCTGTTATATTGCCTAATCTGCTAGTTCTGTTGCCTAAACTGCTAATTAGATTGAATTGCCTAATCTGCTAATTATGTTAAATTACCTTATCTGCTAAATCTGCTAAATAGCCTAATCTGCAAGATCTGTTACCTATTTAATCCATTGAATGATGTAATCTGTTGGAACTGAAATGCTGAAATTTGAAGTATAGGCTCGACTTAAAATTGAGCAAAAACTTGTTAATAGAACCTTGAATAATCTACTGTAACTTGTACAGAAGTTTAATCTGTTAAATAAACAGAATTAGTCTGATATTTGAAAAATCTGTATTGAAATGAATTGGCTATGACACGAGGTTAGACTCTGTTTGCGGTAGAAGCCTGCCCGGAACCAACCGGCTTAACCAGCGACTGCAAACTGTCAGTCTAATGTGAGAGGTCGTAGGCATAACTAAAATATGCTTAGACACGAGGTTAGGTCTGGCTTGAGGGAGAAGTCTGCCCGGAACCGCCCGGCATATCCAGCGGCCACAAGCTACCGACCTATTGTGAGAGGTCTGTGCATTAATATTTAATTAATGCAAATCTGGGATAAATATGATGTCTAAAACGTGTTGGGTGGATAGGGTTAAACCAATTAGACTAATGAATTAAGCAAACCCGTTTCGTGAATCTGTAGGCCTAATTACAAAGCTAGACAAATCTGTAAATCTGTTAAATCCGCATATCTGATCCGTTAGTCTGAACACTTGTCTGATCTGTGAACTAGTTGATTTGAACACTGTATGTCTGAACTTATAAACAAGTTAATCTGAAATCTATTAGTCTGGGTACACAAGGTTAGGAGGGAAATTACTTGTGTCATCTATTGTTTGGGACCCATATTAGTCAGTAACCCTTTTTGGTATCAAAACTTTGACCCAACAGTAGGTAGGGTCCGGGCACGCTTACTGAACTAATTATAAGTGGTTCATTCTGATAATGGCGAGGGGTGTTGATGGTTCGTTCCAACTGGGTCATGTGCGTGCATGGATCCCGGTCTGCCTCTGAGAATGTAAGACGCCATAACATCGGTAAATAGGCCTGTGCCAATTGGTTGTCACTTTAGGGAGTGATACACCCTACTATGGAGCCGACACAGGGTATTTATGTATTAGGGAGCCGATCGCTTGGGGTAGGGTTTTAGGGTACACTTAGTTCTATCTGTTTCTGTTGGTACCATATGTTTCTGTTGGGTGGCAACACCTGTCTGCGTGGTACCGTCTGTTCGGGTGGTAAAGGCCCATTTACTAGTGTACACCTAATTCTACATTCTGTTTCCGTAGGGATTAATCTGTTTCTGTTTCTGTACCTTCTATTCGGGTGGTAAAGGCCCATTATTAGCATTCTGCTTCTGTCTGTTTCTGTTCGGGTGGTAAAGGCCCATTATTAGCGTTCTGTTTCTGTGGAAATTATTCTGTTCCTGTTTCTGCTTCAGTTTAGACATTAGGGTGACACCTAATCCTGTTATACTAGTATTAGTGCAGAGAAATGAAAAGTAATATTATTATGTTTCTTCTGTTTAACCTAAGTACATTTGTTGCTCATGTTACTGTTATCCCTCATCCAGCATTATTTGCATGCCATGATTATTATTATCTGTTCATATGCTGAAAGTCACAGGACTTGCCAGACTTTATGTCTGACCTTGCTTGTTTTCGTCCTTTTCTTCCGTCCCCCGCCCCCCCCCCTAGGTTTTCCGAGGAGGGAATACTTTAGCTTGATCCGGATTTCTTCTGCTTGAAGTACTCAAAGTGCTTAAAGTATGGCCTGACTCTTTATGGCAGCTTCTGTGGGGATTATGACTTTAAAGTTTTGTACTCTGGTGATTTTCTGAACAAGACTGGTATTTATGTACTTGAGTTTTTGGTAAAGATGTAACCAAACTGATTTCTGTTTTCCGCTGTAATAAAGTTTTAATTTCTCAAGTATTGTTTATATGTCTTGTAAATTTCTGTTATGTCTACTAAAACGCTCCACCAAAGTCAAGGCATTCCCTTTGTGAGTGACCTTAATGGAGGTGGGGTGTTACAAGAAAGTTGGGAATTTGGCATATAAAGTTGAGTTGCCAGACAAAATGGCAGGAGTTCATAATGTGTTTCTTGTTTCCCAGTTAAGGAAGTTTGTGCACGACCCCGATATGAATGTTTCACTGGATTAGTTGGATGACATCGAAGTAGAACCCGAGGCGATTGGGAACCACATGCCGATCCGTATTGTCGAGAGCGATACGAAGCAACTTCGAAGGAAGACGGTGAAATTGGTTAAGGTTTAGTGGGGTGAGAATGAGAGTGACTGTACTTGGGAAATAGAGGAGAGCATAAGGGAATCGTATCCAGAACTCTTTGCCTGGTAAGATTTTAATAGTGATAGTTTCTTCCCTTGTTAGTAAACCGCATGCTAGGGTAGGCTTGTTGTGCTTGTTGGGTATGTTTGATTGTTTGTGAATGACTAATAGGCATGCGGAACACCTTTGTATGTTTTTGGTTAAGGAATTTCGGGAGCGAAATTTCTTAAGGGGGGAGAGTGTAACGACCCGCATTCTACGTATCGAAGGATTATAGAATATTTATTTCATTTATATACAAAGTCATATGGTCGTGTAACTTTGGGGAACGACTACTGGGGTCATTTTCCATATTCACGATTTTTGCCAATTTTTAAATGACCATTTTGCCCCTAGCGAATCTTATTTTGCCCACAACTTTTGATTGGTAAGGAGTTTTGACCTGAAACTACTTCCATTAGATTCGGATGATGGTTTAGCTTTTTGTAGAGTGGTCATATTAATCAAACGGACTTACCGTTTGGGAGATATAACTGAAATAAGATTTGGAAAGTGAAAAACAGCTTAAATGGGCTTAATTGGGTAGTTAGGCGCTAGGTCTATTAGGGATTTCGGGATTAGGGGTATTTAAGGACTGATAGGGGCTAAAAAAACCTCCTTCGTCAATTTTCAACCACCACTTTCATTCTCCTAACCTTAGTAATGGCCTCCACTCTCAAATTCTTCATTTAAACACCTCCTAATCGCTTTCTAATCGAGGATTAAGCTAAGCTACATCAAATCAAGGAAAATCAACACCAAATCAGATTTGGCGCTACTGTGTTGCATAGGAATTCAACCCAAACACTGTAAAAGTTTCAGATCTAAGATTATTTGTGGCTAAGGTGAGTGATTTGCATTGTTTTTCACTAATTACGGCTAATTAGGGGTGATTAGTGTTAATTAGCGAAATTATGCATGTTAAAATTCTGGAAAATATGTAAAAACTCTTAAATATTACTTTAGGGCTCTGATAGAAATTTGGAATAATTTGGATATGTTTTGCTAATCTTATCATTAGTTATGGTTAAACATGACTAAGAGGAAAACATGGGTTTTGGGTAAGATTGATCCATATAAACATGTCATATTGTTGTTTTAGTGTTTATGGTTGATTATGCATGTTGCTATTACTGTTTGGAATGCTTTGTGATTGAATAGTTAAGTTAGAATGGTCGAAATCGTCGTCGTATGGCGTAAGTAGCAGACTGGAAAAAGTTATAGGAATTTGGACCAGATCGGATCGGATCCCCCCTCCCCCACTCGTGAAGTATGTGTCACGACCCGACCCGGCTTATGCATCACGAACCGATCCGACCAGGAGCTCACGAACTGCTCACACCTAAAGCTCTCCGACCTGAACCGCCTTTCACAAACCGGTGATGGAGGCTCGACCCGAACAAGAGCATCACCACATGCCCGAACTGGGGTATCATCACGACCCAAACCGGAGCATCATCACGAACCGGACTAGGGAGCCTTCCACGAGCCAACATGATGACCACGTGCTGGAGTATGTATCACGGACCGACCTGGAGCATGCACGACCGAACCGAAAACCAGAGAAGGGCTGAAGCGATCTGGAGAAGACCAAAACCGAGATGCAAAGAAAGTCCAAATAGGAAGTAGAACTCAAGATCCAGATGGGAACCAACGAGTTAAATTCACGAATTGGGCTTTGTTGCAGGACATGTGCAAAGGGGTTATCGATGTCTATAGCTTTGATTCACCACTGAGAGACGGATTAGTGGCTATGGATCAGTGCAGTGGGGTTAATATGACTCCATGGGGCAAAGTGATCGTATCAGGGTTATGAGCCAGTGTAGTGGAGTTGTTATGACTCCATGGGGCAGAGTGTACATATCAAAGTATTAGTGGTTATGGAGCAGTGGAGTGGAGCCGTCATGACTCCATAGGGAAAAGCAACCGTAACAAAGAATTGGGAGATCAAAGTGGTAGATATCGTATGCTTTACGCACTGAGTGAGAGATGTGAGGATGATTGCTATGTTTGATGTTTTTCTATCACCATGACAAGCACACCCCCTCCCCATTATTTTCACACCATGTGTTAGTGTCACCTTAGAGTATTGTACATCCTGTTGTGCTAACTCTTTGGTTGCAGATCCAGGTTCAGGTATGGTTATGTATACCTGTTATTGTTCTGTTTTGCTGCTTATCGCTTATACCGGACTTTTGTCTGACCCAGAGTTTTATGTCTCTTCTTATTACTCTGGGTGCTATTAAACGAGCAGATTCGAGACAAGTCAGGTGATTATGCACGAGTAGCTGTACCGGAGGCGAGCAGGAGGCTTCCACGTATGATATATATATACATATATGTATATTCTCCCTGTGTTGTTGTTAGTCACTAATTTGGGCATTAGCAGTGTACCTCTTTCTTTTTCTTTGGAGACAGTATTTCAAAGTTGTAATAATGTTGGTTTGGACGATAAGCTGTATTTTGGATTTCCGCTGCTATGATGGTTTAGTCTTCAGCTTATGCATTGTCTCGCCTGTTTTATGTCAAAGTTATGTTATTATTATATTTTATCCCATGCGCTATGATACATTCTACAGGTTCCTTGTTAGTTCAAATTCCTTTCCTTGGCGACCGTCCCGTGCTAGTCGGGCATTGGCACATCGCACTTTCATTGGAAATGTCGGCTGGTGCGGGGCGGGCCGTTAAAGAATTATTTTTCGATGCCTAGACTATAGCAAAGAAATAACCAATTATAAATATTACGGTGATTCGTAAATATTATATCAGTTGTTCCTTTGAAGGTACTTGAACCTTCAACTGCATTTCTCGGGTAATTCCAGGTGCACCGATAACTCCTGTCCATTAATTGGCTGAGAAATTTTTTGTTTAATTTAATCAAATGTGTCATTATATAATTTTGGTTTAGGAGTCACTAAGGACAGAAAATTTGTCGTTAATCTTTGCATTGATTTAATTGCATTAGACTCATGCATATATAAAAAAACAAAAGAAAAAAAATTAGAAAAATAAAAAATACAAAAAAATATTTCATCTTTATTTATAAATCAAACCCTTTTTCTCTTAGCCAAAAATTCCAAAAAAAAAACAAAAAAATCATTTTGTAAAAAAATCAACTTTCCTTTCTCTTTAAAAAAATAAAAAAAAATCCTTTTGTAAATTTTTTTAATCTCTTTTCCATCTTTGCTTTTTTTAAAAAATACCAAAAAAATAATAAATTCAAAACAATTCTAATTTTGTAAAAAAAAAATCGCTTTTGTTCTCTTCTCAAATTTGTTCTTTCTCTTCTTCTCTTATTCTTCTTGCTAGTGCATGAGTATTTGGACTCACGACACTTCGACGAATCATTGGATACGTGACCCTTTCACTAATCATTTAGTTTGAACAAATATTCCTTCAACCATGATCGAAAAAAAATCCTCCTCGAACTCTTATGGATAAAATCTTCCCCGATCGAGTTTCTATTCCTTCTTGCATCATATTACCCGCGCCAACGGGTAACCACTTTGAAATTCATTCAAATAACATAAATACTCTTCCAAAGTTCGGCAATTTTGAACATGATAACCCTTACATTTTCTTAACCAAATTTGAACAAGTTTGTGCAACCATGAAATTTCAACAACTAAGTGACGATGGAATCAAACTTAGGTTAATTCCATTTGCACATACCGATTACGCCGAAAAATGGTTGTATAGCTTGCCTTCAAATACGACTGGAACGTGGGATGAATTTGTGAAAGTTTTTCTAAAGGAATTTTACCCCTTGGAAAAAATGTCCAAAATTTGAAACGAAATCGTTAATTTTCATCAATTTGTGGGTGAATCCTTTGCAAAATATTCCTGAAGATTTAAAGAATTTCTAGTCAAATGTCCACATTACAATTTCGAAAAATGGACTCTTTGTCAAATTTTATACGACGGACTCGAAAATAAATCTCGAACCATGCTCAAATTGATGTGCTAAGGAAACTTTCTAAGCTAAAATCACGAAGCATCTTGGTAATTTCTCAAAAATTTGGCCGAAAAATCAGCTCAATGGGAATGATCTAACGAGAAATCAATTTATTCCCGAACAAACGCTCATTCGGTAGGATCTTCATCAGCCTTATAAGCGAAAATCGATGCGATATTAACCAAATTTGATAATATCCTTTAATCAAATCAAATGAATCAAGCTCAAAATTCTCAACCATCATGTTTAAATGTAACGATCCTAACCATATTGCCGATTAGTGCCCACATTCGTTAGAACAACTCAGCGCTTTCAACAAAGTTAGGAACGACCCATTCTCCCCAACGTATAATCCTGATTGGAGAAATCATCCAACTTCTCTTGGACCCAACACAACCCAAATTCGAATTTGGTTCGACCGTCATTTCAACCATTTCCAAATAATCCTTCGAATCCCTCCTTTCAACAAAATCAATTCCAAAATTTTGTGCCACCTTCTCAAAATCCAACGCAACAATCTTTTGTTCCCCAAGACAACAAACGAATGACTTCACTTGAGAAAAATCTCGAAACACTGACTAAAGCAACGACTCAAAATCTCCAATCAAATAATGATTTGCAAAATTTATTGACTTCGTACATGCAAAACACGAGTCAATCGTTCGCTATACTTGAAATGCAAAAGAGTCATTTAGCCAAGTCCGTAAGTGAACGGGAAAGAGGCGCTTTCCCGAGTCAACCCACTCCAAACCCCAAGAGCCAAAATCCAAATTGTAACCAAGCTCATGTCGTTCAGGATAGAAATCTAACTCAATTGAATGCTATCACAACTTTATGATCCGGTAAGAAAATTGATAATCAAGTTGAAAACCCAAATAATGTACCGAATTTTCCTCTCAACTTTTCTAAAACCACGAATGATCTTGATCCAAATTCTAAATATAATTCTTCTCCAACTCAAGTAAACCGACCTACTGAGTTTAGTTTTCCATTTCCACATCGTCTTCGACCAAAGAAACATTTGGACCAAATGGAAAAGATATTGGAATTTTTCAAACAAGTGAAAGTTAACATCCCTCTTCTTGACATCATTCAACAAGCCCCCACCTATGTTAAATTTCCCAAAGACTTGCAACACATTCATGTACCCAAGAAAGACTTCTTAGCCGCCAGACTTAGCGAAGTCTGGACCCAATTGACCCTTGTCAGATATAAAGATCCTGGATGCCCTACGATCTCGTGCATGATAGGAGATAAAACAATTAACAAATGCCTAATTGATTTAGGTGCGAGTGTCAATTTGATTTCGTATTCCATTTACCAATAACTTGGTTTACGTGAACTTAAACCAACAAAAATAACTCTTCAATTTGCTGATTGTTCAATTAAGAAACCCGTTGGAGAAATTGAGGATGTACTCATCAAAGTTGGCAAATTCATATTCCCTGTCAATTTCATTGTTTTGGAAACTCACTGTAACAACCCGGATTCCGACAGACCGATTTTTTTCAGAAATCCAATCTATCAAAACCCGAGTTGGGTGCTCTGGTATCCTACAGAAAAAAGACAAAGATAAAGAAATATGTTAGAACTCGTAAAGCATCTCACAGCAGAAGAAATTAAAGTATAATATATTCAAATATAGCCTTACCTTATTAACAATACTGCTAAACCAGTATCCAAAGCTATACCATCTCTGTCATGAACCTAACTTGGAAGTACGTAATGAGGAGGGGGTCAGAACATAAGTTCTGTGTGACTGGCCTTACAATAAACTACTGTATAATCCTACATATACTGTTCAGTTACATTTTTTTGGTTATTAGGTTGTTAACAATGTTAGCTCTTTAAGCTATACTTATCCATCCGCTAGTAGATTAACCTAATACAATGTACATGTAGTTACCCCCTATTCGTGTCCTCTTTTCATGTGTACGCAGTTCCTTATCCAATGTCGTACGTCGTACGGGCTTATATATATTCTCACCACGTCTGCGTAAAACCATCATTCATGTGTTGCGTAAGCGTTTGGACTGCCAACCTAGGGTTTACCATCGAGTGTTACCTAGGTCCAACTAGGGTTTACTTTATCGAACGCTTCCTAGGTTCAAGCAGGGTT
Organism: Allium sativum; assembly: GCA_030737875.1. Lineage (NCBI taxonomy): Eukaryota > Viridiplantae > Streptophyta > Magnoliopsida > Asparagales > Amaryllidaceae > Allium > Allium sativum. The sequence continues at coordinate 267,569,634 of CM060909.1, read as the reverse complement.
TACGCTACCTAGCTCTAACTAGGGTTTATGCTACCTATCGAACAATTCCCTCTAGTCTAAGACACACTACCCCAAGCGATATGCATTCCTAGACTTTACGTCCCAAACGTATCGTTAAACGTGCTAGATATCTAGTTGCACATGTCCTCTATATGTGCGACCCTAGTCAAATGGCAGGGCAAATCAAGAAACACGGAACTCGGTCTGGAGCTTTAAGCTATCTGCCGATGCAGATGCTAAGGTCTGTTTTTATTGTGGCTATGGTCCCCCTAGATCCCTCCCTCAACTAATGAAAGGCCCCCAAGAATATCAAGAATGAGAACTGTACGCAGGCCCTATATGCCTCCACAAACCTATTGGCCAACCTCACCCATAACTACATAACAAGTATATAGTCTTTTGGAGTTCTCCGCCTTTCCTCTTTTCGTGGTCGACTGACTCAAGATGGTAGGTAGTTGACGACGTGCTATCACAGGGCCAACTGGTTATCGCCAACTCACGCTGGTCCATCCTAGTCTTTAGGTTGCCTTATTATTGCAACCAAGGCATACTCTTGGTTCTTCTTACGCAGAACTTAACCTCTGTGAGCCCAGGCGGATCATCTGCATTCTCATAGAGGGATATTAAGAGTATCCTCACGTCCCCTCGAAGCCGCATTCTTCGTAACCCAGTCCGTTGGGGCCTTCTATATGATCAGATGGACGTACACTCCCCCTCGTGCCCTACGACACCATAATGATCTACCGAGTTTGGTTATTCATCCCATATCGTATGGACTGGTCCAAGCGCCTTATCCTTTCGTACTATTAGACCTTATGTCTAAACTTCTGCTTACGTGCTTGCTTTGTCTTATTAACTTGGTTATCCTTGCTTATGTTGTCCTTCAATTCTAATTACCAAGTTTCTCTTTAACTAAGGTTTATTACTTAGTCCTCTTCAACTAAGGTTTACTTACTTAGTTATCTTTACCGTTGCTTACTTGTTCTATAACTAAGGTTCATTACTTTGGTTGCCATTTTACTTAGTTTCCTAACTAAGGTTCATTACCCAGTTGCCATCATCATTATTTACTTAGTTCTCTAACCAAGGTTCAACACTTGGTTAACTTCAACTTTATTTACTTAGTTTTATAACTAAGGTTCAAAACTTGGTTGCCTTTATTGTTATTTACTTAGTTCACTAACTAAAGTTTACCGGTGAACTCAAACATGACTTAAGTTTTCTTTATCAAACGATAGCGTACGGGTGCTTTCCCACATTTTCAGCTTAGATTAACTTATTTCATATTATAAGTCGTCCCATAATTCAAGTCTTGTATCACATCTAAATCATAATCTTCCCTTGTCCCTAGGACAAATTTACCTATTATTTAATTTTACATTACCGCAACTCTGGTTTATAATAGGTAGTTATCATTCCCCATTTCTGTGTTGGTTAAGTTTGTCCATATGTCAAGTTTTACCTAACCCTACCTTCCCGCTCATGCATTACTCGTGTATTCCACAAATTTAGTTATGTGTTGTCTTTCAGTTCATAGTGACTTAACCCACCCACGCATCATGTCAAATTGGTTAAGTGTTGTTAACCTAACCTTACCATACTAGCATGTGTCATTAGCATTAATTGATTAATAATGCACCAACCTCTCACATTAGACCTATTGTTGCGGCTGCTGGATGTGCCGGGTGGTTCCGGGCAGTCTTACACCACAACTCAATCTAACCTCGGGTTTAAGCGTGTTATGACTAACTTCTCACATTAGACCTATTGTTTGCGGCCATGGGATATGTCGGGCGGTTCCGGGCAGAATTACACCGCGACCTAATTCTAACCTTGAGTTAGTCATGTTTCTTATTTAGCCAATTAACAATTTTTATGAGAACGTTAAGCATCAATTTTAGGTTATGAGTTAGGTTTCATAATCACATAAGAGGTCTCATAATCTCATAAGCTAAGTTTTATTTGTTCCTTTATCAACTTAGGATTCTTACCTTTAGATTCGTTTTTCCTAAAACCAAAAATTTAAACTTATAGTTTAAAACCTCAATCCCGCAATATTAGATTTGAAATAATTCACTTCTTCCCATTCCCATTCCATATTCAATAATTCCAATTAAATTTACACAATTTCAGGTTAACATTATAAATCGGAATTCATAGTTGCGCACTATTCAGCATAGACTCATGTTTCCAAAACGTACCCAAAGATTCATTATTGAAATACGCTCCAAAATTCCCAATTCAAACTTTATTTCATTGAATAATCCCAATATACAATTCGCCAATTGTCCCAATATTTGCAATAATAATTGTTATGCCATAATCCCCAAATTACAAATTATATTCCTCAATTGCATAAAATAAATTATGCCCCAATATTTCCATATTTCAATCGTATGTATGTATAATAAGATTTCGTCTAGGTTTGAGATAACCTAGATCCAAAAATAAAAAGGGGAAGGAGAATAAAAGGACAATTATTATAACATGAATCTTGAATTGAATTTATAACTGGGGAATGACGAACGATAATAATACTATTATGCAATAATTTAATTGTAATTCCACTCACCTTGCTTTTCATCTTCAATTCATGGATTTGATTTAACTTTGATTGATTTTATGCCCCAATCCATAGATCTGATCTATCTTTGATTTCTTTGCGCAGCATAAGTTGTGAATCTGAATTTCTCCTCCTTGCTAGTGTAAATTGCGGATCTGAATCCCTTTTTCCCTTTAATTTGGAGGTTGTCTTGATTCTAAACTTTTTAATTTTAAGAATAGATGTTTTGAAGAGAAAAGGGAAAGAATGTGGATATAGAAATCTCTTGGAGAAGAAGAATTTGAATTAGAACAGAGCCATGGTGTCGCCATAGGCTTGGGTGAAGAAAATATATAGGTTTAGGGTCATTATATAACTGTTTAGTCAACGTATCAGGTCAGAAATCGCGTCTAGTTGCAGAAAATGAATTCTGTCCAGATTTAGAGGGGAGGTCGACCCCCAGGTCAACCTGTTTTAGGGGAGATCGACCTCCAGGGCGACCTGCCTGGGGTAGGTCGACTCCAGGTCGACCTGCCTTGGTATAGGTCGACCTGTCTGGGTTATTTTACTATTTAATTTCTGAATTTCTCTTGAATCTTTCGAAGGCCATAACTCTTTCATACGGTATTCGATTTTCAAAAACTTAGACTTTATTCCAAGCGGAATTCCAAGATGAATGCAATGGTGATGTCCGTTTTACTTAATTACTGATATTTAAACTAAGTATCCTTATTATATTATCTTTTCCGTTACGCACACTGTTATCGAATTAATTTTTCCTTCTCTTCCATATATTAATTAATTTTCATTATACATCACCATTATTTATCTATCTACGCATATATACATATTTATACATTTTTAATTTAAAAATGCGGGTTGTTGCATTCTCCCACTATAATGACCCGGATTTTGTCGACTTTGTTTATCGTCATAAACTCAATGATGACTAACCAAACATCGAAAAATACCGGAAAATTAATGAAAGAAATTAGAGGGTGAGAACAGATAAGATAGAACTTATAGAATAGAAGAAGAAGAGGAACATTATCATCAGAGTAAACACGAATCTCACAGCGAAACGAACAACATATAATAGATATCATATCCTTGAAATAGAATCAGTATATGTATACAATAACATTATCAGAGTACAACACTTACAACACAGCGGAAATAAATAATAGCTATATGATCTTGAAGCCTCCTGCTCCAAGCTCTTCTGGTATATCTGTAAAATCCTAACTACTTGACTGCCCATACAAATTGGGCACCCAAGAGTTTAGGGAAAACAACAAAATAAACTCCGTGTCAGTCAAGGGACTGGTATTAGTAAAACAATTTAAAATAGTTTGAGCAATGCAACGATATCTCATAAGACCACGCCGTATAACGGAACGGGTTTTTCCCTTATGAGAACCCAAAATATCTTTATATCAAAATTCTTTTGATATTATAATAATGTCTATCAATCGCAATATATTAATCATCTAGCAGAAACGCTTTCATCTCACGTTCTACATATATAGTATACAATCAAAACCACAAGCACGTATTAGGTAATGGATTTCCAACTATGACAAGGTATGGAACCACCTTCCGATCAGTGTACTCTAGGAACGATACACTGGAGTTCAACAAGAACATCTTGCAACTCAGCCACACATGACCGACCACTCATTTCGCTTGAGTGTATCGAATGTATATCACCAACGGTTAGGATCAGCAACCGTTTCCCGTATATATATGGGACAGCATTGATAGATTAAAGAAGCAAATGAATATTCTCCAGATAGGTGATTATACACCCTACTTCAGAGCGACCGACTTAGCCATGCTGCCTGCCCGATTTCTGTCATTTACTGGATGTTAGGCTAGAAGCTACGCTTATCTTTTACATGTCACATCTTCATTCACTTTGAATGTCACATCGTCATACCTGTCAAATCACAAATTGACTTATCCAAAAATATCACCGGTATAAAGCTAAGAGAAAAGAATTCCTCCGCCACCAAACGTGAATACGTTTGAAGAGATCAACTTACGCGATCTATTAGATATACTCTGTCAGACATTCTTCCATACAGGTCGTCCTGGGACTGGACAAACCGAAGGCACTATTCTGTAAACAGGATAGCCCTTGCATAACTCCGTCTTCAATTATCTTTGGCATATATGATTCGCAACGCTTATGCCAATACAGAGTGGTTCTTCGGATAATAATCCAACCGGTCTCTCCATATTAACAATGTTAAAATGGTCAAAACTTTGATAGTCTGTGATTTAACTATCAAAGAAAAACACGTATGCAAACAACGATATCATTTCCAGATGGATATTATATCGATCAATCATCATTTAACATATATATATATATATATTTACATTTCCTTATTTTCTATGTTTAGAAAATATACGTTATTAACACTGGAAAATATTTCCATTGTTTATTTACATATCACTATCATTTCACAACTATCAGTCCCTGACTGTAAACTAGTGTGAGAACAATTCCCTAAGTATAAACCCCGAAGGCCGAAACCAACATCAGATCGATACTCAGAAAACCATTCAATTTACTAATCTCTAGTCAGTTTCTAATTTTGTTTAACTCTATTTCGATTAACTCTAATTGAATACTCTAATTGTTTAACTCCTATTCAAATAACTAATATTGAATTAAACTCCATTCGCTTGACTCTAGATCGCAGCGATCACACTGGTTACGCCTGATTCCCTCAGGAAACATCCGACCGCCGTAGGCTATCTGCAGCCCTGCGAATTACGCTAGCAGTCGCGCAAAATGGCAACTTATCCTGAATAACTATGTTTGACTAATTCTATTCGACTAACCATATTCGATTAACTAAATTCGATTAACTCTTTTATATCTCGTCCACTTCCCTTTTTATAAATCTTATTAATTTCCTAAATAAATATTCCTTTATTCTATTTATTTCCTAAATAGATATTCCCCTTTATAAAATCCTATGATTTTATAAATACTTTATTTTCAAAATATTTCCTTTTATAAAATTGTTTGATTTTATAAAATTCCTTTTTCAATATACATTGAAATATTTCTTTTTACATCCCAGGGTCTTTATGTGATATTAAAAATATCAAATAACAATGATCAACATCATTCTAACACACAAAATCCAATAGATTATATATCATATCATATATTACAATACATGAACAGAACAATATTATAAATATTGAGGAGTCCAGTTGGACCCCTCCAACCTGTACCCCTGCATCACAGATGTTAAACAACACATATATAAAATATTCCGATAAAACAGAATCAATATTCGATTAACGATTTATATATATATGTATATATATATATATATATATATATCGTTATCTATGATTTCAATCAATACACAAACAACTCAATCAACAGTTAACACACAACAATCAGTCATCATTTATCAGTTCTAAATATACATTATAAAAATAGAACTGTTCAGAGTTGGGGAGTTTTACTCACATTGGCGCGTTAACCATTAAATAATCGGTTTGCGTTCTTTTATTTAGTCGGACAATCTATTTCGCCATAAATTGTAACGAGCTCGGATTGACTCGCGGTCAGTTCTATTGTGTAGTCTCCGTCCATACGATCCCAACGGATCTTGTTTTGTCGAGTTCTGATATCGTATGAACAAGTTATACATAATTAGAGTTAATACACTTTTAATCTGAATTTAAATTAAAACTTAACTTGTTTTAACAAGAGATTTGGGCCCACCTTTCCTTAAAGCCCGTCGTCCATTTCAAAGCCCAATACCCGCTCCTTTATTGACATCGTGGTCTTTCTTCCTCCACAAAGAAAATCACTGCTCCCTTAACACCATTGCTGAATACAACTCCACCTCGTTCTCCCTCCATATTCAACCGAATCACCAACCCTCATCACCATTGTTCTCCTCTTCCCGAGCTGTCCGTCCTCCACGCAACAGCTTCCAGCTCGCATCCGCCCCCCCCATATCGCGACCTGAAGTTTCCTCCAGCCCTGTACAACGTCGTGCGACATTTTATGTCACCAGTCTCCCCTAAACTTTGTAACTCGGTTCCATTTCTACCCCTAAATGCAAATCTAAACTCGACTTAACGGATCGGAGCTCCAATCTCCTCGTAGCCGCAACCTTAGCTCGCGCCCTCAAGAATACAGCGAACCCCATGATGTTCGAACCCTCCAAAACTGGTACAATGTTAAAGAGAAACTCTTGCTGAGATCGAATACACTTGTTTTAGGATTTTAGAAATTTGTTTTTGATTTCTTTTCTTTTTCCAAAGGAACGTTTTTGCTGAAAATCCTTCAAAGAACCAGCGGCGCCCTTTTTCATTGAGTAGAGAGTGATTTAGGGTTAGGCTAGTTAAGGATGTTATATAGGAGAATTTTAATAATATTTTATTCGAATTATATATATATATATAAGCAAACGCTGTTTTTATTTGTCCTCTAAAATTCCTGTGATCACATATGATACCCAAAAATCACCAAATTGGACATACGACTAGAGTTCGACATTACGGTCCCAACGAAACTGGTTTCGTCGTATTCTGACTCCGTTTGCTCACGTAGCGTATTTTTAACCGTTGAAACACTGACTGTTTCTCACTCTAAAAATCTGTGCGGCTACACAGTGACTATAAAAATCACGAAACTGGAAATCTAACAATTATTTGACATTGCGGATCTAACAAAATTAGTTTCGTCGAATTCTGACTTCATTTGCAAAAGTGGCTATTTTTAAAGCTCTAGATGACCCATTTAAATATATAAATATATTTAAATATTATTAAATTAAATATAAATAAATTTATATTATCGTATATCTTCACATATGATATCGTACAGCTCTAGAATATTCCTATATGGATTTACAACTCGATATTACATCGTCAGAGTTATATCGATGTTCGATTTCTATTTAAATCCTTATATAAAATATAATTAAATCCTTATGGTCAGGACGCTGCATTTCTGAGAATTTGATTTGGACATAACTCAAAATCTACACGACGTAATCTTGATTTTTCTCTTCCACCAGAAAGATATACTCCACCAGCTCCACACGTTTCTTGTTTCACAGAAATCTGATTTAAAACGAACCCTGTATACTCAATTGAAGTTCAAATCGTCAAATGGCGAACTGCCGCGCCATTTCGAGCTCTATTTTAATTATATTATAATTCTACGTTCAAACTGACGTCGATTGGATATATTCGTCAATATAATTCAACTCTAAGCTGAATTAAATCTAAGGGACGACACCGTTCACAGAATATTGTGATTTCCAATATTTTTGATTATTTCTGAATTAAATATATTATTTAATTGTTTAATTAAAATAATTATTCCATATTATTTAATTAAACCTCTATTTAATTCACTATATCACTATTTATATAATTAAATAAATTAATTATAATACCTCTGACAATGCGGGTCATTACACCCACCCTTAAAGAATTTCGTCCCCGAAATTCAATAAGAGTAAAATAGATAATCCCTCGCAATATCCTCCATCAAGTGTGCATCCAATTGTTGCAAACATTGTGCACATGTGCAAAGTGAGATACATCATAGTAAAGTATGTACGCCTAATTTGGATCCACCTATATGTATGCAAATTTTATAAACTCTTTCAAAACATGATGCTTACATCTTAAATATACTTGCAGTTCTATATGAATGCAATATTCTTGAAAAATCAAAATATTTTTCATCCAAGTTTTCCTATACTCTTATAGAATAAGAGCATAGTTCACCCAATTGTCGCATCCAAAACCCTACCACCCATCATTAAATTCGAAATTTAGAAAAATCTAATTTTCCAAATTCGATTTCCTTATGTTACGAAAAGGTATAAAACGGAAAAATTCACATCCTCCGTTTTTCTTTTCTAACTACTTGGATTTTTATATGACTATTCTATGAAGATTTCCTATTTTCCTATCCGAGCACAACCACATAAGAAAATATCTTCTCTTTTTCAACTTATCTTGGGAAAATTTCATATTTATTCATTTTTTCTTAAGATTTTCATTTTCTTTTCCCATCACATTTGTTGTCTTATTGGATTTTTTGTTTTCTTCTTAGTTAGGCTATTTTATTTCTTAGCTTATTTGACTTAATCAAATTACTTAAGTTTATTATTTTCAAATAAGCCTTTTCGTTTTCAACTCAAACAGCATCCTACACAGCTACTACTATGGGCCAAGTATCTTAGGACTTTGTCATCTCAGACAATTGCGAGTCCATACAACAGGATCTACCCATTTACTTGCCCTTTACTAATTAGTAGTCACTACTAGTCCTTGTTGTGTATTACTAGCCTAACCTTTTTCTTTTTCTCAAGCAACAAACCTAGGTTTCTCAATGCTTATGCATTCTACGGGAAATTTTCCATTAGTTTAATATTAGTTAATCCCTGACTGTAAATTAGCAAGAGAGTAACTCCCTAAATATCAACCCTGAAGACCGAAATCAACATCAGATTGACACTCACAGAATCACTCAACTCAACCATTCTCTTGTTGGTTCCAATTGTTTAATTCATAGCTTTAACTTTCTCTCGCTCTTTTCTAGGCACTAATCCTTACCTACTCCATTTTTTTAAAACATGGTTTGGACTCCTTTCTTTTCATTACATTTTTCTTTCAAAAATTAAAAGTGTTAAAACTTTATTTTCTTCTCCAAAACTTGTTTTCGCCAAACCATAAAAACATGCTACAAAATAAAATGCAAAACATTTTTTTTCAAATCACAAAACTGGAGTAAACAAGGATGGCTATTAGGCTTACATTGTTTCTAATTACAATGTTAATTTAACTACTCGCTATAAGGTGCATACATCTATTCTATTCCTACAACTTATTTTGTCCACCCAACAAAATTTCTTTGTAAATCAATAATCAAAATTTATTGTTAACAGAATAGAGATTTTAAAACTTCTTTTACAAAACGCAACACTTTCTTTTCAATCCTTTCATATATTATAATATGAAAACTAGCGAGCTGTATATGCTCTATATTATGCACCTTTTAATGAGAGAATTTTTTTTTTTTTTACAAATAATCATTGTTTTACAAAATATACCCCACTTTACTTTTAAAACCCAACATGCACTAAATAATTTCTCCAACATCCAGAATTACCTTATAAGATCAAAACTTGAAAATACTACAATATCTTTCTACCAAAACTTTTACAAATTCAAGTTCTTAAAAGTCAATCGTTGGGCTAGACTCAAAGTGGGTCTTTCAACTCAACTAGGCTTTCCTAGGCACTTTCCAAACCGATTCTCTCAACTATATATATTCCTAATCCATTTTCCACATTTTAACCTTTTTCTAATTTATAAGGTTTCACCTTTAAACCCACTACTCTGAAATAATAATATTTTAGTTTTAATTCTTATGGATACTTCCTTTCTCCAATACCAAATCATATTGTACACTTTCTAACCAAACCACCTAAGGGTCTTAAAATTTCTAGGTTCATTCCTCTAGTGTACAAAATAGCTATCCCAACTCTTTCCATACCTAGTGGGCTACTTTATGGATTTAGGTTTATATATATAATATATTTATATTTTAGAAAATACAAATACGTTCACTCATTATCTCTCTAGGAACACTAAACCGAAGCTCTGATACCAGATGTAACAACCTGGATTCCGACAGACCGATTTTTTTTTTAAAATCCAATCTATCGAAACCCGAGTTGGGTGCTCTGGTATCCTACAGAAAAAGACAGAGATAAAGAAACATGTTATAACTCATAAAGCATCTCACAACGGAAGAAATTAAAGTATAATATATTCAAATATAGCCTTACCTTATTAACAATACTGCTAAACCAGTATCCAAAGCTATTCCATCTCTGTCATGAACCTGACCTGGAAGTATGTAATGAGGAAGGGGTCAGAACATAAGTTCTGGGTGACTGGACTTAGAATAAACTTCTGTATAATCCTACATATACCGTTCAGTTACATTTTCTTGATTATTAGGTTGTTAACAATGTTAGCTCTTTAAGCTATACTTATCCATCTGCTAGTAGATGAACCTAATACAATGTATATGTAGTTACCCCCTACTTGTGTCCTTTTTTCATGTGTACGCGGTTCCTTATCCAATGCCATACATCGTACGGGCTTTCATGTATATATATATAATCTCACTACGTCTGCGTAAAAACACCATTCTTGTGTTGCGTAAGCGTTTGGACTGCCAACCTAGGTCTTACTAGGTTCCGTTATCGAATACTACCTAGATCCAACTAGGGTTTACCATCGAGTGTTACCTAGGTCCAACTAGGGTTTACTTTATCGAACGCTTCCTAGGTTCAACCAGGGTTTACGCTACCTAGGTCCAACTAGGGTTTATGCTACCTATCGAACAATGCCCTCTAGTCTAGGACACACTACCCCGAACGATATGCATTCCTAGACTTTACGTCCCAACTGTATCGTTAAACGTTCTAGATATCTAGTTGCACATGTCCTTTATATGTGCGACCTGAGTCCCATGGCAGGGAAAATCAAGAAACACGAAACTCGGTCGGGAGCTTTAAGTTATGTGCCGATGCAGATGCTAAGGTCTGTTTTTACTGTGGCTATGGTCCCACTTGACCCCTCGCTCAACTAATGAAAGGCACCCAAGAATATCAAGAATGAGAACTGTATGCAGGCCCTCTATGCCCCCACAAACCTATTGGCCAACCTCACCCATAACTAGATAGCAAGTATATGGTCTTTTGGAGTTCTCCGGCTTTCCGCTTTTCGTGGTCGACTGACTCAAGATGGTAGGTAGCCGACGACGTGCTATCATAGGGCCAACTGGTTATCGCCGACTCACGCTGGTCCATCCTAGTCTTTGGGTTGCCTTATTATTGCCACCAAGGCATACTCTTGGTTCTTCTTACGCAGACCTTAACCTCTTTGAGCCCAGCCGGATCATCTGCATTCTCAGAGAGGGATACTAAGAGTATCCTCACGTCCCCTCAAAGCCGCATGCTTCGTAACTCAGTCCGTTGGAGCCTTCTATATGATCAGATGGACGTACGATCCCCCTCGCGCCCTACGGCACCGTGATGATCTACCGGGTTTGGTTAGTCATCCCCTATCGTATGGACTGGTCCAAGCGCCTTATCCTTTCGTACTATTAGACCTTGTGTCTAAACTTCTGCTTACGTGCTTGCTTTGTCTTATTAACTTGGTTATCCTTGCTTATGTTGTCCTTCAATTCTAATTACCAAGTTTCTCTTTAACTAAGGTTTATTACTTAGTCCTCTTCAACTAAGGTTTACTTACTTAGTTATCTTTACCGTTGCTTACTTGTTCTATAACTAAGGTTCATTACTTTGGTTGCCATTTTACTTAGTTTCCTAACTAAGGTTCATTACCCAGTTGCCATCATCATTATTTACTTAGTTCTCTAACCAAGGTTCAACACTTGGTTAACTTCAACTTTATTTACTTAGTTTTATAACTAAGGTTCAAAACTTGGTTGCCTTTATTGTTATTTACTTAGTTCACTAACTAAAGTTTACCGGTGAACTCAAACATGACTTAAGTTTTCTTTATCAAACGATAGCGTACGGGTGCTTTCCCACATTTTCAGCTTAGATTAACTTATTTCATATTATAAGTCGTCCCATAATTCAAGTCTTGTATCACATCTAAATCATAATCTTCCCTTGTCCCTAGGACAAATTTACCTATTATTTAATTTTACATTACCGCAACTCTGGTTTATAATAGGTAGTTATCATTCCCCATTTCTGTGTTGGTTAAGTTTGTCCATATGTCAAGTTTTACCTAACCCTACCTTCCCGCTCATGCATTACTCGTGTATTCCACAAATTTAGTTATGTGTTGTCTTTCAGTTCATAGTGACTTAACCCACCCACGCATCATGTCAAATTGGTTAAGTGTTGTTAACCTAACCTTACCATACTAGCATGTGTCATTAGCATTAATTGATTATTAATGCACCAACCTCTCACATTAGACCTATTGTTGCGGTTGCTGGATGTGCCGGGCGGTTCTGGGCAGTCTTACACCACAACTCAATCTAACCTCGGGTTTAAGCGCACTATGACTAACTTCTCACATTAGACCTATTTTTTGCGGCCACTGGATATGCCGGGTGGTTCCGGGTAGAATTACACCGCAACCTCATTTAATCTCGAGTTAGTCATGTTTCATCTTTAGCCAATTAACAATTTTTATGAGAACGTTAAGCATCAATTTTAGGTTATAAGTTAGGTTACATAATCACATAAGAGGTCTCATAATCACATAAGCTAAGTTTTATCCGTTCCTTTATCAACTTAGGATTCTTACCTTTAGATTCGTTTTTCCCAAAATGCAAAATTTAAGCTTATAGTTTAAAACCTCAATCCCGCAATATTAGATTTGAAATAATCACTTCTTTCCAATCCCATTCCATATTCAATAATTCCAATTAAATTTACACAATTTCTGGTTAACATTATGAATCGGAATTCATAGTTGCGCACTATTCAGCATAGATTCATGTTTCCAAAACATACCCAAAGATTCATTATTGAAATATGCTCCAAAATTCCCAATTCAAACTTTATTTCATTGAATAATCCCAATATACAATTTGCCAATTGTCCCAATATTTGCAATAATAGTTGTTATGCCACAATCCCCAAATTATAGATTATATTCCTCGATTGCATAAAATAAATTATGCCCCAATATTCCCTTATTTCAATCGTACATATGTATAATAAGATTTCATCTAGGTTTGAGATAACCTAGATCCAAAAATAAAAAGGGGAAGGAGAATAAAAGGACAATTATTATAACATGAATCTTGAATTGAATTTATAACTGGGGAATGACGAATGATAATAATACTATTATGCAACAAGTTTATTATAATTCCACTCACCTTGCTTTTCATCTTCAATTCATGGATTTGATTTAACTTTGATTGATTTTATGCCCCAATCCATAGATCTAATCTATCCTTGATTTCTTTGCACAGCGTAAGTTGTGAATCTGAATTTCTCCTCTTTGCGTAGTGTAAATTGCGGATCTGAATCCCTTTTTCTCTTTAATTTGGAGGTTGTCTTGATTCTAAACTTTTTAATTTTATGAATAGATGTTTTGAAGAGAAAAGAGGAAGAAAGTGGACCTAGAAATCTCTTGGAGAAGAAGAATTTGAGTTAGAACAGAGCCATGGCGTCGCCATAGGCTTGGGTGAAGAAAATGAATGGGTTAAGGGTCATTATATAGTTATTCAACGTATCAGGTCAGAAATCGTGTCCAGGTGCAGAAAATGAATTCTGCCCAGATTTGGGGGGAGGTCGAGCCCTAGGTCAACCTATTTTAGGGGAGGTCGACCTGCCTAAGGTAGGTCGACCTCCAGGTCGATCGGCCTTGGTATAGGTCGACCTCTAGGTAGACCTGTCTGGGTTATTTTACTATTTAATTTCTGAATTTCTCTTGAATCTTCCGAAGGCCATAACTCTTTCATACGGAGTCCGATTTTCGAAACTTGGACTCTATTCCAAGCAGAATTCCGGGACGAACGCAATGGTGATGTCTGTTTTACTTAATTCTGATATTTAAATTAAGTATCATTATTTTATTATCTTTTCCATTACGCACACTGTTATCGAATTAATTTTTCCTTCTCTTCCATATATTAATTAATTTTCATTATACATCACCATTATTTATCTATCTATGCATATATACATATTTGTACATTTTTAATTTAAAAATGTGGGGTGTTACACTTAACCTGCCAATAATCCAATGAGTCAAATTCCATTGATTTTAGGAACCCTTTTTGGCTAATTCAAATGCTTTAATAAATTATCGGAATCAATCTTGAAAGTCATTCGAATGAAACATGTGACTAAACCTTGGAAATTAATGCCATTCACGAAAATTCCGACAATGAATCGATTGACCTTAATGATGAATGTGAGGCCTAGTATGAAAAATTGTTCCAAGACACACTCCTAACGAAGTCGAATACACGCTTCCATTTGAATCGCTTTCAGTTGAGTTTGAATCTCAACCAAGTTTTTTGATTGAGAAACCACCAAAGTTGGATCTTAAACCTCTTCCCGATTACCTGAAGTACGTTTACTTAGGTTAAAACGACACTTGTCCAGCCATAATTTCATCAAATTTAACTCGTGATCAAGAAATTTCTCTTCTTCTGACTCTTTCTAAAAACAAAGACGTAATCAGTTGGTCCATTTCTGACATCAAGGGCATTAGCCCTGCAATTGTTCAATATCGTAGTAACTTAACCAACGAAACGAAACCCACTCGCGAAGCACAATGTAGGCTTAACCCTAAGATAAAAGAGATAGTTCACAAAGAAATTCTTAAACTTCTTGACAACGGTATGATTTATCCCATTTCCGATAGCTTATGGGTCAGCCCCATTCACGTTGTTCCTGAAAAGTCCGACTTACCGTCATTGCAAACGAACAAAGCGAGCTACTTCCAACTCGTACTCAAACGTGTTGGCGTGTTTGCATCGATTATCGCAAATTAAATGCTGCAACATGTAAAAACCACTTTCCTACTCCCTTTATCGATCAAATGCTCAAACGTTTAGTCGATTGTGAATGTTACTGCTTTTTTGATGATTATTCCAGTTATAACCAAATTCCAATCGTTCTCGAAGATCAAGAGAAAACGACTTTCACATTTCCATTCGGTACCTTCGCTTATTAACGTATGCCTTTCGGACTTTGCAACGCTCCAGCGACTTTCCAACGATGTATGGTTGGAATCTTTTCCGATATGGTTGAACGCTTTCTTGAAGTTTTTACGGATGATTTTTCAATCTTTCGCGATTCTTTTTCCTATTGCTTATATCATCTTGAATTTGTTTTAATTCGATGTAAAGAAAAACAATTAATGTTGAATTGGGAAAATTGCCACTTTATGGTCAAATAAGGCATTGTCCTTACACATATAATTTCAATAATGGCATTAAGGTAGATAAAGCGAAAGTTGACGTTATTTCAAAACTACCCATTCCAAAATGCGTTAAGAACATTCGTTCATTTCTTGGGCATGCTGGATTTTACCGATGCTTTGTGAAAGATTTTATCAAAATCACTCATCCTTTGACTACTGTTCTGGGAAGGACGTCCCATTCGACTTTAACTCTGATTGTGTCACTTCTTTTAAACGTCTTGAAAACGAACTCATTTTAGCCTCAATATTCTACTCGCCCAATTGGGAACTTCCATTCAAAATCACGTGTGACGCTCTAACTTCATGGTTGGTGTTGTCTTAGGAAAACACACTAACAAAATCCTTCATGTAATTTACTACGCGAGTATGACCTTGAGCGACGCTCAACTCAATTACACGACCACTAAAAAAGAACTTTTAGCTGTCGTCTTTGCGCTCGAGAAATTTCGATTGTACTTGATTGGTTCCCACACCATGGTCTACACTGACGATTCTGCTCTTCGACACCTTTTGCTAAAAAGGATGCTAAGTCACATTCAATTCCATGGATCCTTTTACTTTAAGAATCCAATCTTATAATCAGAGACAAAAGGGAACCGATAACGTCATTGACGATCACTATCTCGTCTTTCGAACATGCCAACTTCTTTTCCAATCAATGTAAACTTTCCAGACGAACAACTCCTTCCTATTTCAATCGATTCGTGGTTCAAAGACATAGTGAACTATCTAGTCACTAAGGAAACCCCCTCATTTTGGTCCAAATAATATAAATACAAATTTCTTTCCCAAGTGAAATACTTCTACTGGGATGACCCGTGCTTGTTTAAGTATTATCCAGACCAAATAATTCGTTGATGCGTTCATGATAGCGAAATTAGGTGTGTTCTCTCGTTCTACCATGATCATGCGTGCGATGGACATTTTGGTCCTAGGAAAACCACTGAAAAGGTACTTCAATATGATTTCTATTGCCTACTCTCTTTAAAGACTCGTTCGAATTTTGTAAAACTTGCAATCGTTGCCAAATGCAAGGAAGATTTCTCGAAGAAATATGATGCCTTTGAACACCATACTTATGATCGAAATCTTTGATGTTTGGGAATTGACTTTATGGGATCGTTCCCAAATTCTTTCAGAAACTTGTATATTCTTCTTGTCGTCAACTACGTTTCGAAATGGGTCGAAGCCATTCCATGTAAAACAAATGATCATAAAATTATTGGGAAATTCCTAAAGAAAACATCTTTTCGAGGTTCGGCACACGTCACACAATAATAAGCAACAACGGAACACATTTCTTTTGTCGATCTTTTGAATCCTTAATGAAGAAATACTTGATAACCCACAAGTTATCCACTCCTTATCATCTGCAAACTTGTGGTCAAGTCAAAGTGCCAAATCATCAAATAAAATAGATTTGGGAGAAAAATGTAAATAAAAATCGAAAAGATTAACCCACTTTCACTTAAGCTTCATATTAAAGACTAATTGGATGAGAAAAAAGGCCTCATGTGTTATATATGACTTATTAGTGGGAAATGACAATTAGAAGCTTCATGGATGGCCATTCTGGGTAATTCCCAAGAGAGTGATTAGGGTTTTAGGGTTTTTGATCATGTATATATACCCCTTCGTTCCATGTATTTTGGATTTCCTTTTTAGCATATGAAAGTGATCAATTGAATAAAAATAGCTTTCAAGCCTCTTTCTTTTATGTCTATCTTATGTCTCTTTAATTTCTATGCTCTCTACTTTATGTTCATAGATTAGATTTATTTATGTGCTCTCTACTTTATGTTCATAGTTTAGATTTATTTACAAGCACTTAGTTTAGTTCTTTTCTTGTTCTATTTAGACTTTCTTTCATTTTTCTTTCTTTTCCAATGTTGAAACTTACATATTTAATATGATAACACATATTAGTAGCTAAGCCCTTACAATTTAGGGGTAATGAAGCTCTCTAATTTTATGTAAGTTCAACATTTGTATGATTTGTGATCTCTCTGATTTGTGCTTCATGGTAGTGGATTTTTATGTAAGTTTATACAAATGGGTTTGATAGTTTATGTTGCAATGCAAATAAGCTATTCTTATTCAACGTAAACATAAACTACATCAATATTTGCTATGTGGTTTTTGATTATGAAATAAAAGCAAGATCAAAATTTGATGATCTATGTCACTAACTACAATAGTGAATAGATCATACTTAAAACAGATTTTTCTTTGATTTAATTCTCATGAGAACAATGAGTGGTTTAATTGTTGTGTTATAGTTTGATAGTTTACGTTATGTTAACCAGTAACATATATAAACAACACTTATGAAAAATGCAACATTTATGTCACTTAATGTTAAAAATAGAGAAGAGATCATAGATTGTTGGTTTGTTAATTTACATAAATATGAGAGGGGATTTACTCTAAATTGCTCTTTAATATCATATTTAGCTCTCAATTTAGTTTTTAGTTTTCATTAGTTTTTGTTAGATAAAACAATCCAAAGTTTGGTTTAATTCAATTGAGTAATATTGAAATTACTTCTTTTTCTGCGTATTGACCTGTACTCCCCCCTGTACTAACAATTGTACGTCGTGCGCTTGCAGTTTTATTATGATATTTTGTTGACGGTTTTCTAATTTGATAGAAATACCATTTTGCAAACAATACTACCATATGATGAATGGACATGAAACTAATCACTGCAGACTCTTCGAAGGGATGATCATCAAGTTCTTTAATCAAGGCCAGCTATACAGATGTGTAAAGAAGACTTAATCGACTACATCAAAGAATTTCTTGAAAAAATAGGAATGTCTACATGGATAGGAGTATGGGACTTCTTAAAAATTGGAAACGTCTGAAACGGGTGAAGCTACCTACGATGGTAGAAAACCCTTATCACTGGAAATATGGCTAAGGAAAGGCATCCCTCGGATGCAAGTGGTGTGTAAGCCTTTAGCCACATCCAATTCAGAAAGAGCCAGGTTAAACCATCAAAAGTGTAAGCTTCCATCCCCGAGGGGAAGCAACTAAAACCCTTACGCCCGCCTATGATGGCCTAGGTATGGCACCCCATGGAAGGAGTGAGTGTAAGCCTTTATCTGCATCCAAATCAAACATGGCCAGGATAAAGGATCGAAAACCCTTATTTGCGCCTACGATGGCCAGGTTCAAGCACCATGTGGAGGGGCCGGTGTGTAAACCTCTATCACCGCCTACGATGGCTAGGGTAGAGCATCAAAAGAGTAAGCCTTTATCCGCGCCTACGATGGCCATGTTAAAGCATCTAAGCCCTTATCACCGCCTATGATGGCCAAGGTAAGGCACCTCCTGGAGGGAGGTCGGTAAGTCCTTAGGCCCTGCTTAAAAATAAGCTAGCCAAGTGTACCAGACACACTAGCCCAAAGAGTGGCTAAAAAGCATATACATCCTCTTCCTTGACAATCAAGAGCCCAGAGAGTGGCTCAATAAGCACGTACATCCTCTGTTTACATCTAATCGCACAAAAGGGAACAAAGCTCTGGAGGAGCCGCTTAAGGACACAGTCGCCTCTACTTACACAAATATCCCATGGAAAGGGAACAAGATTTTGAAAGAAGAGCGCTTAAAGCAAGTAAAACCTCTGCTTTAAATAATATGCCTGTAACCAGAAAAATGATAACAAATACCCTAATTTGGGTTTGTTTCGGAACTTATATTAAATACTAGAAGTGGATTTCTGGTCTTTTGTCAAATACCCGAATCTGGGTTTGGTACAGGGCATTTATTAAATACCAAAAGTGGATTTTTGGTCTTTTGTCAAATACTTGAATCTAGGTTTGGTTCGGGACTTCTATTAAATACTAAATGTGGATTTATGGTCTTCTATCAAATACCTGAATCCGGGTTTGGTTCGAGAGTTCTATTAAATAACAGAAGTGAATTTTTGGTCTTCTATCAAATACCTGAATCTGAGTTTGGTTCAGGACTTCAGCTAAATTCCAGAAATGAATTTCTGGTCTTCTCTCAAATATCCGAATTTGGGTTTAGTTCGGGGCTTCTATTAAATAATAGAAGTGGATTTATGGTCTCCTATCAAGTACCTGAATGTGGGTTTGGTTTGGGACTTCTATTAAATGTTAGATGTGGATATTTGGTCTTTTATTAAATATTCGAATTTGGGTTCTGGAACTTCCATCTACTAACACCAGGTATGGATTTCTGGTTTTCCTATTTTATGAATGCTTAGGTACAGGCTACAGAACTTCTATTTATGATTCAAAAGAGGATTTTTGGATTTCTATTCCAAATGCCCTAGTCTGGTCTCGAGACTACAATCCTAATTATCGTAAAAGGGCTTGGTAAACAATATCAGGGTTGGTATCCTAGGTCTCGTAACCTAATACCTTCCTACGATAGGTCATGGTTTTTTGTATCTCACATAAGAAGATTTTCTAAACCAAAACATATAAAATTGTTATTTGTTGTTTTGACAAAATATATGATACGAATGGTCATATCAGTCTATCACAGAGATTCGCATATTACTTGACTTCGACCTAGAAACTCATATAAACTGAACAAGTTATTACATGCATCCCATTTTAAGAAAAGACTAACATAAGGGTGATATGAGTCGAGCATTATGCAAATAATGTAGAAGGAATTCTACAAAAAGGCGGTCAAGACAGAAATGAAGGTTTTACAATAGGTGATGTTGTACAATTTATAAAATCATTTTGCAAGATCATTTACATGGTCATCCCACAGATGGCCAAATACAGAAGTTAGAGTTCAGTGTTACTTTTTGTTGCAAATTCTCTTCATTAATCAATTTTAATTAAAGCAATGATTGCTATAATGAAAGAAGGAAATTAACTATCCTACAAATAACTAATGCAAAAAGATATTATCTATGGTATTGATCATTACAGAGAGCACGAATTGAATTCATATTACGGAAATTTATGAAAAAGGCAAAAGCCATGCTCCACACCATGCATGTACTAACCAAGGATTCATTCACAAATGTATTTTGCTAAGAGATTACATCCTGAAAATGAGGAACAATGCAATGTTGCAATTAGAACATAAGTGATGTCATAATCAAGGCATCAGAAGCATGATCACAAGTTATTTGAATATTTTTCAGGGCAAGAAGCAACTCTCTTAACTTTGTTCAAAGGTTTAGCAATAAGAGTAAGTGTAGAATCAAAAGGAAATCCAAACACTTCGGGTGTATAAGTAGGGGGCATTTGCGATAATCCCAGTCCTCAACCAGTATGCTATCATAACCACGAAACAACCTAAGGCGGAATGTTCAGATCTCTTTTGAGAACTTATTTTTCTTTGCACCTAGAAAATCAAGGCGAAGTCGAGGACACCGAGTATAAACCCTCTTAGCTCCTTATTAAAGAAGTACCTTGCCATCTTCGAAGATCTAATAAGAAGAGACTTCCCGTGGTATTCTCTTCTCGATGTAACATAATTTACTAGAGAGTCCCTGAAGGAGAACCCGTTGCGGGAAATGAATTCTGAAAAAGCATCAAGAGGTTAGAAAAAGAAAATTCATTATAGTAAATCCAAGAATTGAAAAAAATACACATATTACAAATTCCTTAACTTATCCAATAGGTCAGTAGATGGGGTAAAATCCATGAATGAAGTCATGATTAAAGCCGATGAAGAAGACGAAGTTGTTATGCTATTATTAGTAGTTATTGTTCTACTTCTTTTGGACACTTATGAGAATGAACTATTTTGATGTACCTATTGAACAGATGTAACTATGACTGTTGTATTTCTGTGATTTTTAACAAGTGGTACATCTTATTTTAGTATTATATTTTATCTTTCTGTTGTGTGAGATTTCCATTCGAAGTATCTGTATGTATATATTCTGTGCAAATGTAATCCTAACAGGAACCAACGACCCATTTAGAATGGCTGTAAATTTCGATGGGACTTTTCTAGGTCGAAATTTAGGCCCACTCCAGGGGGGTTGTTAAATATACATACTTGGGACATGTGTAAAATTATCATCCCAATACCCGTGTGGGGTTTACATTACAGACTATGTAAACATATTTACACAATTGGGATATTTGTGGGCTAATTATCATCCCTATACCCATGTGGTGTTTCCAGCCAATTTAGATCAACCACAGATTCAGGAAATCAACAATAACTTGTTCATTTCAGGTTATTTTTCTACTAAGTCAATTCCACTTAAACAAGTGATTGCATATACATCATTGACTTAGAAATGGGTGTTTAACCCTACAGCAACTACCATAAACATTCAATAAACATAATCAAACAAGATTATTGTAAAAAAAATTCAATTGAGTGAAGGTTCTCACATTGGTCATTTATCTTTAAATAACGATAAACGTCGATTGATTAAATCTTACATTTTCCTTCGCCAAAATCTGGAATGAGATCCAAATCACTCCAAATTAGTTTCATTGCGAAGCTCTCGTCGATGCGGTTCCAATGGATCCTGTATCGCTGAATTCGGATAAAGTATGAATAAGTTATGTAGTTTACAAGTTGTATACGTATATATAAGTTGTTAGCGATAATATAAATCATAATTAATACCCTAATCACTTCTTAACCCACTCCTCATCTTCTTCTCTTATTGACATACGCAAACATCATGTTAAAACAACAATGAACGCACCATCACACAATTGATTTTCCACCATTTCTCCATGATTTTGAAAACCAGAAACACCATCAATTATCTCTTCGTCTTCTCTTCAACTTCATACCAATTTGCTTCCTTCCGCACTCCTCATGCAATTTGCGTTCTCAAGCCCATCAGGCACGTCACAATGTATCATGCGCAATTTATTTGTATGAAATTACTCCAAATTTTGAACGATCACTATTCTTTACTAAAAATTCAAAACCAAGCTCCAATTCAGGATTTAAGGACTCGAGCTTACCTAAATTTCAACCCTAGCTCGTGCAACATGTAACCTAAACTTTTCCAGCGACCAAGACCGAGTTCAAACCCAAAAAATTACACATCCAGTTGAAGCTCTTCTCATAAGGAATTCGAAAATACAGGTGTTCGGATTTATTTATTTTCCTTTGATTTTCTAGGAATTTTGAAAGCCATGTTCATTACAATTTCTTTGAAGAAGATGGTGGCTGTTAAATTATGATTTAGAGTTAGGGTTAGGAAAGTTTAAGATCACTTATAGGATAGGAATAATAATTTTTAATTCAACTATTTTATTGATTTTTATTCGATCGCTGATTACATTTACCGTTTAAAAATTCGTATGATCACATACGAATCCATTTTCGATGAAAACTGACACTTGCCTATGTCTTAACATTACAAACCCAACTTAACTTGTTTCGTCGAATTTCGAGTCTTTCCGCTCATGCAGCATATTTTTAAAGTCAAAATATTGACCATTTCACATTCAAATCTCGCGTAGTCACATACTAATCCTAAAAATTATGAAATTTGAAATCTAGCAATAATTTAATATCTTGGATCCAACAAAATTGGTTTCATCGAAAATGGAGGTCATTTGAAAAATAGCTATTTTTAAGGCCTATGTAATATTATTATAATATTATTAAATTCCAAAATTATTCAAATTAATAATAAACTAATTATTATTATTGCATATATCAAAATGAAATATATTATAGATGTAAAATAAAATGCTAGGATTTATACCTCGATATCACAATTTTCTAGTCAAATGGTATTCAATTTATGTGAAAATCCTTCTATTTAATTTATTAAATTGTTATATTTTATAAACGATTTCTTACCAACTTTTTGAAATTTTGATTTGGACATAATGTACAATTTATGACAAGAAATCTCGATTTTTCGCATTCATTAGAAAGATATAATTCAATAGATTCTAACATTTCTTGTATTACAGAAATCCGACCTATTTTGAATTCTGTACAGTCAGTTACAAACCAAAACTGAATATTTCGAACTACTACGACGTTACGAGTTCATTTTATATTTACTATAAACTTATACGTTCAAACTTTGTTTTAAGTAAACTATAAGTCATTAATTTTCAAATAAATCATTTTATATATTTAAAATTCATTAAAATAAATTAAAATTTTATATGTTAAATTGGCTAAGAAGTTAGGTCGTTACAGTGGTGTTGGGTCGTTGGAGTGATGTGATGCCACGGTGAAAGCCACGATCAAAGGGGGAAATGCTACGGGCGAGTTTGAATTGTAATTAGAGAAGGGGAAGAAAGGAGATAAACGTGATTAGGTAAGATCAATTAATTAATGGTAATGAAGTTTAAAATTTATAAAATGTTTACAAACTTGTAACATTAATTACTATGTCATCCGTGATCATATTTAAGCGAAACCCGATGAGTTGAAGTCATGTCAACAATATCCACATATACGAACTAGATTAAGTTCATTTGGTGCCAGTTGGATTTTTGTTTAGATTAAACATTTTTTTAATTTAATCAAATACCAATCGTTATTGCAATGATTAAAAATCAAGATGAATAGATCTCCCTCAAAATTTTATATTTAGAATTATTTTTATAGTTAAAATAATTGTTGATTATTTGGATGCATTGATAAAATTATTATCAGTTAATTGCTATTACATATAGTTATATTTAAGGTTAGTAGTTGAATAATCCCATATATTTTAGCAAATGAGACCCTATGTCCCCCGCATAATAGCGGATGACCCTCTATACCACGATATCTCGACTTGAAGCGGGATTGGTATTATTTATGTTTTCAAACATCTGTGGATGCAGGAAAACAGGTAGGAGGGATCCAACTGGATTCCTCAAATTTATTATTGTTTATATATATATATATATGTGTGTGTGTGTGTGTGTGTGTGTGTGATGTGTTGAATAAGTTGGACAGATTATTGTGTATTTTGGATGCTTGAATAACACTGGATATAAATATTGGTATTTAAATACCGTAAAAATATGTTTGAATGAAAGAGAAAAGCATTTGGTTTTAAAAAGGAAAATTTATTTTTTCAAAATAGAAATTGAACATCAAATGGGCTACGAAATATACTTCTTTAATAATAAAAACAAGTAGTTCAAATTTATAAACGATGTTTATAAATGAAGTAAAATAATTTTCATTGCATAATTTGGGAATGTAAATTCCAGAATGAATTTAGAAAGGGAACTGGAAATTGTTTTAAAGAGAAACGACGAAATTTTATTTCAATGTTCGGAATGTAAACTGAATTGAAATGATAAAATTTTATTTCGATGTTCGGAGTATAAACTGCATTAAGATAAGTCTAAAGATTTATATTTTTGACTATGTCGAATTTTATGAAAATAATTTATTTTTAGAAAGGATATTTGAATTTTATTTAGTACAAACTATAATTTAAGCATTCGCATTATTTAAAATACGAAATTAGATTTTATGTATATATACATATATTAGTTTTATAATAATAAAATATTTTCTTAAAATGGAATTATTAAATAAGGAAATTTTTGTAAAATGAAATAAATATAAAGTTTATGGCTTTGGAAGGCATTTAAAGAAGAGATACTGGAATAGTTAAATAAAGTGGAAAAGAAATGATTTGGGTTGATTAGTTGAGATTATAAGGGAGTATAATCATTTAGAAATAGTAACAGGAAATTAAATCGAACTCCGATAATATTCTATGAAATCGTGAAATATTTCCTAAGTAAAATTCAAATAGTGATTCAAATAACATTTTAATTAATTTTGTAAGTATAGTATAACCAACTAGATTTCGAAAGCAAAATGGTTTAAATAGGATATGGCTATAATTTATATAATAAACGAAGTTTAAACGTATAAATTTAAATTTAATTAAAACGGGCTCGTCATCGCGCGGTAGTTCATAGTTTTACGTTTCAGACTTCAATTGAGTATATAGAACCCATTGTAAGTCGGATTTCTTGAAACGAGAATCGTCCGAATCTAATGGATCATAATTATCTAATGGAAGATAAAAATCATGATTTTCTCTTATATATTTTGAGTTATGTCAAAATCAATTTTTTATAAAGTTATGGTATAATAGTTTAAAAATCATAACGATTTAATTAATAAAATATAAGTATTTTAAGCGAATAAAAATTAATTTTCCATTAGTAAAATCCAGCTTGAGTTATAAAATAAATATGAACTCAAGTGAAGTAAATGAATTGATTTTTAAAACAAAATTCATATTTTTAATTATCGAATAAAGTTAATTAAATAGAAAAGTAATTAGTTAATGGAGTTTTGGATCTAATTTGACTTTGGTTAAGTATATTGGATTTGTGAATTAAAATTGGGAACTAAATATGAAAATTGAATCAAACATGAAATTTGGGTTCGATTTGAGTATAAGCGAATTAAAATATATTTGAACACGATATGTCAAGCTAAAAGTGGATTAGGATAAAGAGCTAATTAGCGAAGAAATAAGCGAATTAAGTTAAGAATGATTGGATTGATTTGAAATAAATTGAAAATTGATGAATATATGTTAAACAGGTATGGAATGAAATGGATGAAGAAAATAAATTGAATGCTCGAAAAAGGTACATATTTAATTGAGTGTGAGATTTTTATGAGCATATTGGGCAAGCCACTTGATTTTTTGATTTTCTTTTTAAATGGAAAGCGCTTAGAGAGGCGATTTGTAGATGTACGGATTGAGCCGCGTAAAGGAGACACTAGCGAAATTTTTCAAAAATTAAAGAGTTAGGAATTTTTTAAGAAACTTTTTCAACTACAAATTGATGCATCGATTGCATATGGAATTAGAAACCAAATTGGTTAATAAAAAGAAATGGACTCCTATTGGTTTGAAACCGATATTTTATAATTAGGTTTGCAATATTATTTTCTAACAGTAGAAAATAAATGGTTCCGTGAAAGAGATAACTGAACGGAATGTTTACCAATGATAATAAGAAATGTTTTCTAAGTATAGAAACTAAAGTATCTTGTGAAATATGGAAACATTTTTCAAGTATAGTGAGAATCCAAGAGGGTTTGAAAAATACCTCAATAAGGAGATTTGATAATGAACATTGGGAAGAATTTAATTAATAAATATTAATTAAAAAGGGCTCAGTGATTGTTTGGTGCAAATCAATAATATTTCATTTGGAAACAAGGTATTTGGATGAATCTTTGTTTCTTTAATAGTTAAATAACCAATTATCGAAATTATGGCCAATTAAATGTTATCATTATCAATATGGAGAGACCAATTGGATTTATTATCTGAAATGACTCCGTATTGGCATAAGCATTGTGAATCAAATTATTTTGAAGATAACTGAAAATGGAGTAAAGTGCAAGGGCTTTTCTTTTAATCCTAGGTAGAAATTGCCGAAGATGGATTAATGGAAATAGTGCCTTCGATTTCTTTTAGACCCAGAAAGACTTGAATGGACGAATGTATGACAGAGTATTTCAAATGATTATGTACGTTGGGTTTTACATATGTACCGGGTATGGTGACGAAGAAGGTACCTTCTTTAAGCTTAACACCTAGAGTGTGTTTGTGCAAATCAATTAGTGATTGACGGATCTGATAATATGGCATTCAAAGTGAATGAAATAGCCAAAAAGGTAAATTGTAGCCTCAAGCCTCATCAACCGGGAAATAAATAAAATCAGGCAGGCAGTATGGCTATTTAGGTCGCATTAATTAAGGTGTATTATCACACGATCTAGAGAAAATTAATTTGTTTCTTCTTTTATCTCTTCTGTATGCTTTCGGTAATGGTTATTGATCACAACCGTTGGTGATAATACATTCGGTACACTCAAGTGGAATGAGTGGTCGGTCATGTATGGTCGGGTTGCAAGATGTTCTTGTTGAACCCAGTGTATTCCTCTCTAGAGATACACTATCGGAAGGTGGTTCCATACCTTATCGTAGTTAGAAATCCATTCTCCAATAAGCGCCTGCAGTTTTGATTGTATATATGGAGCGTGAGATACAAGCATTCCGCTGGATTGCTATTTATTTGATTTAGACACTTTTATAATATTAGAATAGTTATGATACAAAGAACTTTTGGGATATCATAAGGTAAAATCCATCCATGTTTATGTGTGGAATGGTTTTATGATTATCTTTTCTTTACAAAGAATTTTCAAAGTAAATCAAGTGCTTGGAGTTTACTCAAAGCCGTCTCATGACTAACCCATAGTTTGTTTGTTTTGTTTTACCCAAAACTCTTGGGTGCCCAAATTTTTACTAGTAGTCAAGTAGTTCAGTTGTTTACAGATACCCTTGGATGAGCTTGGAGCAGGAGGCTTTAGCGTTAGATATCTTCTTTTTCTTTCTACTGCGATGTGTTGTACTTTGATGATGGTGTATATATATAGTACAAAATTCTGTATTTAAAAGCTATTATATATATTATATTATTTTCCGCTGCGATGTGAGATTCTATGTTGTTATTTCTGTTCTTCTTCTATCTTTTTTTTCTTTACCCATAATGTAAAAACCCGGAAAATCAGAACCAATTTAAATATAATATTTTGGCTATTTTAATGAATTTTGAATATTTAAAAAGGTTAATTTTAAATAATAACAACTGGAAATTTATTTTGAATAGAATTAGAACGTATGAATTTATTTAAATTGAAGTTCAAATATAAATATTTATTTTAATTATAAAAGGAATTGGAAACGGCGCGGTAGTTTGAAAATTCGATTTCAAATTTCAATTGAATGTACAGGATTCAAAATAAGCTAGATTTTAGGAAAATTGGAAATATTTGAATCTGTTTGAAATTATCTTTCCAACGAATGTGAAAAATCCAGATTTCATAACGGGAATAAAAAGTTATGTCTAGTTGAAAATTCAGAATGGTCGCTATGGAATTTTATATAATATATAACCCTTAAAAATAGCGATTTTGCAAACGACTTCCGTTTTTGACGAAACCATTTTTGTTGGATCCGGAATGTCAAATTATTTCTAGATTCCAATTTTCATAATATTTGGAATTAATATGTGAGCGTGGTGAATTTAAACGCTTTTGGCACTTTCAGTTTGAATTTAATCGACTGGAAAATGACCATTTTTCAAAAGGTCTTCAAATTCGACGAAATTTGTTTTGTTAGGACCGTATCGTCAAAACATAGCCAGATTTATTTTTCTGAAATTTTTGGAGTTAGTATGTGACCCAGTAAATTAAAATGTACGTCAAATTGAATATTGACTGCAATATTAATTTATATAGTAATTTTAATGTAAACTGATCGTAACAGTCGAATTGACTTATGGGACATATCCCATTGTGCTCGGAATGAGGGTGATTAGCTAGGGGGTGACAGTCGTTGGGTCTCGTTTGGAGTTCGGACGAAATCTTAACTTTTTAGAGAGAAAAAAATAAATAAATATAAAATAATAAAATTATATATTTCCCTCCCCTTTTCTCTCTCCCTTCCCCGTTCATTACAGATCGATTAAAAAAATGGGAAACCCCAATGCATCCACTTCCCCCGTCGCCCAGCACCCACTATCGCATCGCACCGCCGGACCTTCGCTTACCACCGCGACCCCCACCCCTCTCCGATCTGCCTCTCCCCTCCTCCCCCTTCTAAAAACCGAACCTTAAAACCCCATCTACCTCAATCCGCACCGCCTTGCCTGCCTCGCGCCAGCAGCCGCCTCCGACCACACCCCACCACTGCGCCGACACCTCTGACCCCCCCAGCGCCGCCACCCTCCCCTTTGCTCCACCCTGTCAGCAATTAACCCCCTGTAAGTTTTATTTATTTATTTTTGTCTACTTATTCTTTTTTTATTTAATGTAAATGGGTTTTAGAAAAAAAATCAGTTTTATTTTTATATCAAATAATGTTTTATAAAATATGATTTTTACATAGAATAATGATTTATAAAAATTCCATTTTTTTTTATGTATTAACAATATAAAAGTGCGATTTTTATACATGTAGTGAAATAAAGCTTTGATTTTTATTGTATGAACATTGAAATAAAAATTGGATTTTTATTATTTGAATAGCGAAATAAAAATTGGATTTTTATTATTTGAATAGAGAAATGAAAATTGGATTTTTATTATTTGAATAGAGAAATGAAAATATGATTTTTATTATTTGAAAGCCACGATAAAAATATACTTTTTATATATGAAGTAGCGATATAAAAATATAACTTTTATATTGAAAGAGAAACTATAAAAATATGATTTTTATATAGGTAGTAAATTAAAAATATGATCTATATATATAGGAGCAATATAAAGATATAATTTTTAACAGTATAAAATGTGATTTTTATATATATTGTAGCGAGATAAAAATGTGATTTTTAAATATAAATATCATTGATTAAAAACATGATTTTTAATGTACAAACATCATATTAAAAATGTAATTTTTACTATGAATAGCATGAAAAAGGATTGCATTGACATTACGAGAAAATCCAAACGGTTCATAAATTCAGAAATAGAACTGGAGGAGTGGATCCCAAAGGTGAGAACTTCTCACTCTAATTTATTATCTAGTTAAATATATATACAAGGATGCAAACGATGCTTAGTAGCACCCGACACCTTTGTTTGGAGCCATGTTTGTTTGGTGGATTGGTTTATTTGTTTGAATTTGGTTTGGGAAATGAATTGAACTGATTATAATTTGGTTTGTACATGGCGCGAGCCATTATTAGGCGAGGGATAAGGCTAGACCTTATTCCGGTTCTAGTATCGCGCCGTTATGCTACCTAAATTTTCTAAACTTGTTAGAATAATAAAAATATCATTTTTATTGTATAAATGAACTGAATAAAATATTCATGTGTTGAAATAAATATTTTATAGTTTAAAATATAATTTTTAACGTGTATATGAATAAAATAAATATTCATTTACAAATCGGACGATTTGTTTATGTACACACATTTGACTGATATTGATTTGGACGATATAATTTACACATCGCCCAACTGCACAAATAATAATCAGTGTTTGTTGTTTGAAAACCTCACATGGGTATTGCGTGATATTGGACATACACTAATCCCAATATTTAGTTGTATGTCAATCGATGGGTTGACAGACTATTGTAAGCATTAATTATTTATATTTAACACTTATGCAGTTGTGTAATGCACTCTGGATGATGGTTGACTGTGTTTGATTGTTGTGTATATGTGTGCATGAAATCCATATAAATAAAAATATATGGTAATTGACTGTGTCTGATTCCAATTCGGAAAGAACGAATATTTTAAATTAACTGATATTTTAAAATGAAGAATAATGAATATTTTAAAGTTGATAATTTTTAAAATAATATTCAGTAATGGACCAAAATGTGATTTTGATGTCCGATTTAGGACGGACACGTAAATATTGAAAAATATGAAGCCGTGTTTATTAGATCAATGCCATTTTGACGTGAACGATATTTATATTGATATTATTCATTTTTATAATGAATATTTAAAAGGAAATGATTTCAAAATCTGATATTTTGAAAATATTATCACTTATATATTATAATGATAAGGAAAATTCAATTTTAATTTCAAATTGAAAACGAAGTTGGAATCATTTTAAAACGAATTTATAAACGATTATAAAATATGTTTTAAATGGAAATCGATGAAATATATATTATATATATATTATATATATATTTATTTAATGGTCTGAACAGAACACGCCGCGGCAGTTCGCGAATTTTGACCATTGACTTCGAACTGACATTACGGGAGATCCGACCGTTGGATTCTCCTAAAACCAGAACTGTTGGGTTCGTATCGAAAAGAGCTTTCCAAGAATATAAGACATTTGAAATCTAACGGTTGGATTTGTAATTATGTCCAAATCAAATTTGGAAAAGGTCGTTATAAGTGTAGTTCGATGACCGTTTTTGGAAATCGACTGTACGAGCCTTGATAAAATTATTAAAAATACTAATAATCTATGTAAAATCATAATAAATGGTTTGGAAAGAATTTGGACGAAAAATTCCATGCTTGTAAAGATAAAAATATACTTTTATTAGAATGAACTAGTTATGTACTAGAATTATAATCCAATATTTTTAAAATATTAAATTAGATTTGAAATGGTTTTTAAAAATAACCAGAATATCCAGTATATGAATTGGGATGGATTTGAATTGAAATTATCTTCAGAATATTTCGATATTGGATTTCGTGATTTTACAGATATTGTGGTGGAATTTGGATGATATACATATCGTTATTCCCAATACGATATTTGTTGATTTCAGAATTTGATATTAAATATAAGCCGATATAATTTCTATTCAGAGCCTTGTATTTAATATTGAATTGGATTTTGGGTTTGTCATGAATGGTGTCTTAAATAACACTGTTCTTAAACCCAGTTGAGAAAAGAATAAATCTTTAATAAAGATTTAGTGAAGATTTTCCAATTAATTAATATTTACTTGGAATTGAATAAAAGAATTGGATTTTGGGTTTGTCGTGATTGGTGTCTTAAATAACACTGTTCTTAAACCCAGTGTGAAAAGAATAAATCTTTTAATTAAGATTTTTAGTGTTTCCAGTTAATTAACATTTAATTGGAATAAAATGGAATGTGAATTGGGTTTATTTTGAACTGTGTTTTAACGACATTCGTTCTTTAACCCAATTTGAAGTGAAATGTGATTTGGAATATATAAATCTTTTATTAAGATTTAATGGGATTTTCAAAAGAAAGTTTTCCAATTTAAAATATTAAATAGGAATTAAATGGAATTTGATTGGTAATTATCGAAGTGAGTTTCTATAGAGGAAGACTGTTATAATATGTGGAATTTAAAAAGGCTTTGTTGTTATTCCATTTATATTATTTATAACGACCCAAACTTCCCCGGTAAGGAAAGCACGGATTGATTTGAGAACAACACACATCGGAACACAAACAGAAGAACATTTCATTCTTTATTACAACAATTCCATCAGAATACAAGAATATACAGAGTATGAATAAATATTACACATTTGATAAATACCAGTGATTTAAATTACATTACTACAGCTGAAAAATAATACAAAACATAACTGAAAGAAATACACGGATACAGAGCTTTCTGAATATCACTTTAGCTATATACGAAGATCCTGTGAATATTAATCTACAAAACCAAAACTACTAGCTGCCCATGCGGAAAGTAAGGGCACCCAGAGTTTAGGTTAAAACACTAAAATCCAGGTCGCAAACTAAAACAGTTATTAATCTTTATTTTTAAAGTTAGGTAAATCAAGGGACCATGCCGTAAAACACGGAACGGGTTTCCTCACAAGAATACCAGTGCATAAAACAAACAACGCAATGCTAAATAAAGAAAAATGAAGCTATTATAAGACCCAGGTTGTAACAACCCGGAAAATACAAGCCAATTTAAAAAATTTTAAATGGATATTTTAAAGGAATTTAAACAATTGAAATAGAATATTTCAATAAAATATTGAATTAGAAATAGTGTGGCAGCTTGAAAATTTGAATTCAAACTTTGACTGACTGTACCGGGTGCAAAATGAAACGGATTTTGTTGAAACCAAAAACATTTAAATCTGTTTATGAACATCTTTCTAACGAATCTGAAAAATTGAAGTATCATAGCGGGAATCAAAAGTTATGGTCAAATGAATTTTCAGAAAGGTCGCTATAGAGAATTTATAGCCCTTGAAAATAGACATTTTGCAAACGACCTCGGAATTCGACGAAACAACTTTTGTTGGATCCAGGATGTCAAATTATTACTAGGTTTCAAATTTCATAATTTTTGAAGCTAGTATGTGAGCGTGGAAAAAGAAAATGTGATTGGTCAATTTTTGTTAAATGGGATCGACCAGAAAATGGCCATTTTTCAAACGATCTCAGAATTCGATGAAACTAGTTTTGTTGGGACCGTAGCGTCAAAACATAGCTAGATTTAATTTTCTGGAATTTTTCAAATTAGTTTGTAGCCCTGGCAAATTAAAATGTACGTTCAAAACAGAATTTGAATGTCTTATATTTTAATTTGAAGAATAACAGACTGTAACAGTCGAAATGGCCTACGAAACATATCCCATTGTGTCCGGGATGGGGGTATTTAGCTAGGGGCGACAGTCGTTGGCTTTGAATTGGTGTCCGTGTGGAAAAACACTATTTTAAAATTTAATAAAACCATCGACGAATAGGATTTCTCCTTTCATAATTAAAATTAAAAAAAGTCAAAAAAACACTCGTTCCTTCTCTCAGCCGACGGCGCCGCTTGCTCCATCCTTCCCGACCGAATCGCCGCCGCCACAGGCCACGCCAGACTCCGCCACTGCCCTACCTCGAAAGCCCTCCCTTCCCTCTTCGAATCCGACCAACCCTCGCCCTCCCTCTCTTCGCCATCGACGAGCACGAGCCCCTCCAACATCCGAACTTTCCGCCGCCGCCACAAGCACTGGGCCCCACCGAGTTAGAGGCCTCACCCATGCACCTGAAGCCCTCTCGACGCTCTTCCACGCTGTGCCCTCCGATCGTCGTATCGAGCCTCGGTTTTTGCGAAAACTGAAAACCTAGTTTTGAACAATCATGAAAGGTATCGGCTTTATTATATTTGTACTGAAAATAACACTTTTAAGTGTTGCAAACTTTGAAAAATCAAATCTTTATGGTGTGTTAACGAAATTCGATGAAACAGGAAACATCGTGACCGCAAGGAGGCTCTCTACATCCAGAAGACACCGCGGATTTTTCTGAGCTATCTACGATTTTTAGCATCTCGAAAACCAATGTGAGATTTCTAAACTGAAATGTGGATGGAAATGTCATGTATAAATTATATAAGTGAAATATAAATTATGTGTCGTATACCTCATGTACATGCGTTATGTAAGCTATATGAGCGAAGTATGAATTATACATGCATTGTATAAATGATATGTGTGTTGGAATGGAAATAAAATATATATATATATACTCCCCTCGTCCACAAATCATGGACGATATTTATTGATTGTGAATTAGCATGGAAAATTTGGTGAATAATGCGAATGGTTGATAGAATTGTTTGTGGTTGATATTGTTTGGTTGTGGTTGAAAAATACCCATTTGTGATTGAAATAAATTATGGAAAAGAAAAATCATACTCGCCTGCGTGCGAATTAGATGTATGAAATACCCATTGTCAAAAACCGCGAGGTTTTAAGGTAGAGCGAGGAGCCGTACTCGGGACGGTGTCGGTTTTAAATACCCTACCGTTATGCTGTCGAAATTTTGAATAATATTCATGTGTTAGAATTCTTTTCATATGTTGAAATTATTTTCATGTGTTGAAACAAAAGTCATGTGTTGAAACCATATCCATGTGTGGAAATGCTCATGTGTTGAAAAGTTCATGTGTTGAAAAATAATTCATGTGTTGAATAAATAAATAGTTTTAACAATAAAAATCACATTTTTATATATATGAACTATGTAGAATATTAGTATTATAAATAAATTGTTTCAACCATAAAAATAACATCTTTCTTATATATATACAAACCATATAAAATATATCCATGTGTGGAAATGCTCATGTGTTGAGAAGCTCATTGTTGAGAAGTTCATGTGTTGAATAAATATTTTTGATGATAAAAATACCATTTTTATCATGTGTGTGAAATGTTAAAAATATACAATGTGAATAAATATTTGTTTTCTTTGAGAATATCTTCCCAATGATATAAACTTTGTTGAAATCCAACAGTTAGATTTTCAGATATGTGTAAAAAAAAATTCGGAAAAACAGCGCCATTGCTTCGGCACGACCTGAAACGTCGTTTAATTAAATAGGGCCGTTTTTAAATAAATAAAAATGGCGATATATCGTTATAAAATATTATAGACGATATAGAGTGGAAATAAACCGTTTCTGCTTGGATTGCTTGATATTTGATGGTTGAATGTGTTTGACATGAAAACTATACTAAAGAACTGAAATGTGAATGTCGAATGATTGAACCATGTGAAGAATTTATATGAAAATCTAAATATATGTGAATTATTTGAAAAGGCCGAGGTAATTCTCATTTCAAATAATCGATCGACTGTTAGAAGTCGAAGAGATGAAGACAGTTCAAGACCGACGATCTTCACATTGGATGGATGGGCGCTACTGATGCTTGTGATTGGAGTAGCTACCTTGAAGGAGCTGAAGTGGTAGCCGTCCAGACGTATTGTTGATTGTGCGAATATGCAAGGAATTGGGTGCCTCCGGCTTCGTTCATACTCAGAACGAACTTGTAAATGGACTGTGTGTCTGACATTGGATTTTGTTCCATGCTGATTGATCTCTATTATATATATATTTGTTTGGCGGCGGAGAATTTACTCTCTTGCTTAACGCCCTTCTCTAAAACGTACGAGCTCAGAGGTTATATATCGATAGAAAGCAATCGCATGGAGTGGATTGCCTATGTGGCACGCCTAAGTGGCATATGATCAAGGCTTCTGTTGCAAAGCAAAGTCTTGTGGTTGATGATCAAAGCACGGCCTGTGTGGCATAGCTTTGTGTATAGCGTGTATTCGCGAGCCTCACACCTCGGTATGAGTCAAAAACGGGATAGTGACTGCAGGGAGAGCACGACGTTTCTTTCTAGCTACGGTGGTGTCAGTGACCTACCAGCCCTGGCATTTATATATACTTTTTACCTGTGTGGTTGTTGGAATGCGAGTCGCCTCGATTATAGGTCTGTAAGGACCGGGAAACGTGTGTTCAGGAATTTCCAATCCTCAAAAGTAAGAGAGGACCGACCCTGAAGATCCAGGGATTGTTGTGTGCGGTCCTGAGGCATTTGCTAGAGTGTCTCGAACGGAGAGGAGCTTTCCCCTTGCCTCGACTCATGATGGAATCCAATTTCCAATACGAAATATGCGGATGTGATTGTATTGCAAGTATGGCGACATGATATATGGTACTCATGCCGTCTATGATTGATATTTATGATTGAATTTGCTTTTGAAACATATATGCACTAGTAATAATATCAAACACTTTTGTTTTATACGTATGAAGCATCTCTTTGCCATTATAAGGTAAAAACTCTATCCTTCGGCTTGCGTTGCATTGTGCGATGGGACCTGAGTCTTATAATGGCTTCATTTTTATAAAAAGCATTGCGATGATTTAATAATTTACTTTATTTCATGCACTAGCACTCATTGGAGTAAACCCATTCCGCGAAAGTGGCGTGGTTGTTTGATTTGCCTTATTATTGTTGTTTAATAAGTTAAGTAGATTTCTCATACCAGTCCCATGACTGACTCGTAGTTTGTTTCACCTTGCAAACTCGGGTGCCCTTATTTTCACATGGGCAGCCTAGTTACAGGAAGCTGACATATTTTGGCTTGGCACCGCGGTAGAGGTGCACTTTTGGCTCATGGCGAGGCTTGACTACATATTGATGACTATGATTTTTCCGCCATTATTGTATATGTACATTATTCCGCCACAGGCGATGTAGACTGATGTTTCATTTATGTACTCTTTATATATGTAATTCCGCCACAGGCGATGTAGACTGATTATGTATTATTATGCACTAAGTTGTATCCTGCTCTGTGCTCTCTGATGTGGTGATATATATATGATTCCGCTGTCATATTTGTGTAAATTATTCTGTTTCTTGTTTATGCTATTATCTGTACTCTGCTAAAGATGATTAATGTGTTATATTCCAGTGATTATCCTTAACACCGTAGCAGGGGTTTTGAGATTGTCACAGGTGGTATCAGAGCTTTGGTTAACCTTAGTTATGGAATTTAACACATTAAACACTTAGTCGGAATAGAATCAGTAGTATTCTAAGGCGAGTAGCTCATTAGAGTTAAGACTAGTAATGTCCTAAAATGAGCTAAGCAGAATGGCAAAAATAATTTGATCAGTACATTGTTGTCTTTACTTAATTTCTTCTGCTTTACCATACAATTAAATTATCGTTTCTATAGGCTGACTCTTTTCTTGCTTATACAGAACTTGAACAATGGCTACCCGAGCAGCCGTAGGTAGATGAAGCCGAGCTGGCCGTGGTAGAGGACGAGGAGGAGTCCCAGCTGAAGATGGACCCTTAAACAACCCCCGGCCGCTCAACCATTTGAGCTCGACCGCGTAGCTAAAAGGTACAAGAACCTAAGAGGCAAAACCTTCTCTGGAACGGGCACTGTGATTGAGGCCTTGGCATGGCTGAAAACATGCGAGAAGATATTAGAAGGCCTGAGGCTGGGTGATGAAGACAAAACTTTCATGGGTGCTTGGCTTCTGCAAGAGGAAGCCCAATTATGGTGGGAAGCTCTTACCGCAGGGAATAGAGATGCTAGTAGGACATGGGATGAATTCAAGGATTTATTCAAAGAAAAGTACATCCAAGAGCTCAAAAGAGAGGTGCTCGATGAATGCCATAAATCCAAGCTTTGCATTCATCCTGGAGTAAGTAAAATGTACAACGATATCAAACGCACTTTCTGGTGGAAGGCGATGAAGAGGGACATATCTTTGTATGTTAGCAGGTTCCCTACTTGCCAATTAGTCAAGAGCGACCAACAAAAGCTAGCCGGATTGTTGCAACCGTTGGAAGTCCCAAGTTGGAAATGGGAACAGATTTCCATGGATTTCATAGATGATTTGCCCTGAACCAAAGAAAGGTAATGACAATATTTGGGTGATCATAGATCGCTTCACGAAGACTTCCCATTTCATACCTGTCAGATCCAATAGAACTGCTCAAAGTCTGGCACAGATATATTTCAAAGAAATTGCTAAGCTGCATGGAGTTCCCATCAGCATAGTCAGTGATAGAGACCCAATTTTTTGCTAGCAAATTCTGGGAGGCATTCCAGAAAGAATTGGGAACGAAACTGAATATGAGCACCGCTTATCACCCTCAGACAAATGGCCAAACTGAGTGAGTGAACAAAATTCTAGAAGATTTACTGCGGGCTTGTATTATTGATTTTGGTGGGTCATGGGAAGATCACTTGCATTTGGCAGAATTCTCATATAACAACAGCTATCAGGAAAGTCTAAAAATGTCGCCATTTGAGGCATTATACAGTAGACCATGCAGATCTCCCGCATGTTGGGTAGAATCGGGCAACAGACTTGTGTTGGGACCCGATATGATTAGAGAAGCATCTGATAAAATCGATTTCATCAAGAAGCGATTGAAAACCATGCAAAGCCGACAGAAAAGTTATGCAGATTCTAGAAGAAGAGGTTTGACATTTGCTGTTGGTGATCATGTTATTTGAAAGTTTCTCCGATGAGAGGAGTGATCCGATTTGGTAAAACTAGGAAAACGAATTGGAACTCTTGCTTATAGGGTTCAATTACCTGATTGGTTGCCTGGAGTGCATAATGTATTTCACGTATCTCAACTTAGAAGACATGTGCATGATCCGGATCTTGTTGTAGAAGAAGCAGCGCAGCAGGACTTGGAAATTACTCTAGAATTAGCAGTCAGAAGAGAACCGTTAAAAATTGTTGGCAAAGAAACTAAAGAGCTAAGGAGCAAGAAGGTTCATTTAGTTAAAGTACAGTGGAGTAGTGATCCTAGAGACTGTACTTGGGAGACTGAGGAAAGCGTTAAGCAAGCTTACCCCAAATGCAGAATGGACCTCTCTGACTAACACTGGCGCAAGGTACCTTCACAATACTTTGCATTTACATTTTTGTTTCCTACTATACTGTTGTTTCCTTTTCGGGGACAAAAAGTTTTAAGTGGGGGAGATTGTAACAACCCAGAAAATACGAGCCAATTTAAAAATTTTAAATTAGATATTTTAAAGGAATTTAAACAATTGAAATATAATATTTCAATAAAATATTGAATTAGAAATAGTGTGCCAGTTTGAAAATTTGAATTCAAATTTTGACTGACTGTACTGGGTGCAAAATGAAACGGATTTTGGTGAAACCAAAAATATTTAAATCTTTTTATGAATTTCTTTCTAATGAATCTATAAATTTGAGTTTCATAGCGGGAATCTAAAGTTATGGCCAAATGAATTTTCAGAAAGGTCACTATAGAGAATTTATAGCCCATGAAAATAGACATTTTGTAAACGACCTCGGAATTCGACAAAACCACTTTTGTTGGATCCGGGATGTCAAATTATTTCTAGGTTTCAAATTTCAAAATTTTTGAAGCTAGTATGTGAGCGTGGCAAAAGAAAATGTGATTGGTCAATTTCTATTAAATTGGATGGACCAGAAAATGGCCATTTTTCAAACGGTCTCAGAATTCGACGAAACTTGTTTTGTTGGGACCGTAGCATCAAAACATAGCTAGATTTAATTTTCTGGAATTTTTCAAATCAATTTGTAACCTCGGTAAATTAAAATGTACGTTCAAAACAGAATTTGAATGTTTTGTATTTTAATTTGAAGAATAACAAACTGTAACGGTCGAATTGGCCTACAAAACATATCCCACTGTGTCCGGGATGGGGTTATTTAGTTAGAGGCGATAGTCATTGGGTTTGAATTGGTGTCCATGTGGGAAAACACTATTTTAAAATTTAATAAAACCATCGACGAATAGGATTTCTCCTTTCATAAATTAAAATAAAAAAAAGTCCGAAAACCCTCGTTCCTTCTCTCGACCGACGGCGCCGCTTGCTCCATCCTTCCCGACCAAATCGCCACCGCCACAGGCCACGCCAGACTCCGCCACCGCCCTACCTCGAAAGCCCTCCCTTCCCTCTTCAAATCCGACCAACCCTCGCGCTCCCTCTCTTCGCCATCGACGAGCACGAGCCCCTCCAACATCCGAACTTTCCACCGCCGCCACGAGCACTGGGCCTCACCGAGTCCATGCGCCTGAAGCCCTCTCGACACTCTTCCACGCTGTGCCCTCCGATCGTCGTATCGAGCCTCGGTTTTCGCGAAAACTGAAAACCTAGTTTTGAACAATCGTGAAAGGTACCGACTTTATTATATTTTTACTGAAAATAACACTTTTAAGTGTTGCAAACTTTGAAAAATCATATCTTTATGGCATGTTAACGAAATTCGATGAAACAGGAAACATCGTGACCGCAAGGAGTCTCTCTACATCCTAGAAGAGACTGCGGATTTTTCTGAGCTATCTACGATTTTTAGCATCTCGAAAACCAATGTGAGATTTCTAAACTGAAATGTGGATGGAAATGTCATGTATAAATTATATAAGTGAAATATAAATTATACACGTGTCATATACCTCATGTACATGCGTTGTGTAAGCTATATGAGCGAAGTATGAATTATACATGCATTGTATAAATGATATGTGTGTTGGAATGGAAATAAAATAAATATATATATATACTCCCCTCGTCCTCAAACTATGGACGATATTTATTGATTGTGAATTAGCGTGGAAAATTTGGTGAATAATGCGAATGGTTGATAGAATTGTTTGTGGCTGATATTGTTTGGTTGTGGTTGAAAAATACCCATTTGTGATTGAAATAAATTGTGGAAAAGAAAAATCATACTCGCCTGCGTGCGAATTAGATGCATGAAATCCCCATTGTCAAAAACCGCTAGGTTTTAAGGTAGAGCGAGGAGTCGTACTCGGGACGGTGCAGGTTTTAAATGCCCTGCCATTATGCTGCCGAAATTTTGAATAATATTCATGTATTAGAATTATTTTCATATGTTGAAATAATTTTCATGTGTTGAAACAAAAGTTATGTGTTGAAACCATATCCATGTGTAGAAATGCTCATGTGTTGAGAAGTTCATGTGTTGAAAAATAATTCATGTGTTGAATACATAAATAGTTTTAACAATAAAAATCAAAATTTTATATATAAAAACTATATAGAATATTCGTATTATAAATAAATTGTTTCAACAATGAAAATAACATCTTTCTTATATATATACAAACCATATAAAATATATCCATGTATGGAAATGCTCATGTTGAGAAGCTCATGTGTTGAGAAGTTCATGTGTTGAATAAATATTTTTGTTGATAAAAATACCATTTTTATCATGTGTGTGAAATGTTAAAAATATACAATGTGAAATAAATATTTGTTTGCTAAGAATATTATTTTTAACATGTGTAGAACTAAATAAAATAGTCATGTGTTGAAATATATTTTAGTTCGACAAAAATATCATTTTTAAGTAAAATGTGAGGTGCTAAAAATAATTATAAGTGGAGATAGACCTTTGTTCGCTAGAAAAATAATTTTTAGCTTAATTTTGCACATATATATACACATATGTTGAACAGGAAATGGATTAGCTGTTGAGTAAAGAATTTGTTGTGTGTCCGACAAACAGGTAAACCTTAATGAGTTGGATGTGCAAATTTTATTATCATATCAACTCCTATGAATGCCATTGGATGCGGAGTGCTAGTTGTTCTGTGTGTAAAAATAAACAGTCGCCATAGGATAGTAACAATTAATTTTGAACTACACTACATGGAATACTTCTTGACGATAGGCATACTTCATCATATACCACATAAGCATTTGGAGCTTGTGTGATGAGGTTAAAGATTTACCATACGAGCGAGAGGCTTGTATGGCGATGACTATATATTACATGTTGAACTAATGACTGATCCGGAATACATAAATTGTAACGGTAAATTGCAAGATTAATAAAACCCCACACGGGTCTGGAGATGACAATAAACACGTCTCTCTAGTCATTAAGGCACAAAAACCATTTATAGGGTAACGAGAATTTATTCTCTGGAGTTATGATCTATACACACTCCCCAGTGGACACTGGAATATATCACTATAATATGTGT
Source organism: Allium sativum (assembly GCA_030737875.1). Taxonomy (NCBI): domain Eukaryota; kingdom Viridiplantae; phylum Streptophyta; class Magnoliopsida; order Asparagales; family Amaryllidaceae; genus Allium; species Allium sativum. Next base: position 267,527,304 of record CM060909.1, on the reverse strand, counting down.
GTGCTTATTAGGATTTATTGGGTACGTAATGCGGCCTAATAAATTTCCAAACCCCTTCCCGTACAAAGGAGGTTATGGCGAAATTTTTCGAAATATAAAGGTGTTAGTGAAATATTTGAAGTGAAAACGATATTGAAATCGTCGAATGAATTATATTTATATATATATTAATATAAATTAAATTAAAACGAATCGAGGCCGTGCAGTTCGCGTTTTGAAATCGTAACTTCAAACGATTATACCGAAAGATCCGACCATCGGATTTTCACGAAACTGGAAACGTTGGGTTCGCTTTGGGAATATCTTCCCAATGATTTAAACTTTGTTGAAATCCAACGGTTAGATTTTCAGACATGTGTAAAACAAAATTTGGGAAAAACAGCGCCAGTGCTTCGGCAAGACCTAAAACGTCGTTTAATTAAATAGGGCCATTTTTAAATAAATAAATATGGCGATATATCGTTATAAAATATTATAGACGATATAGAGTGGAAATAAACCGATTCTACTTGTTTTTCTTGATATTTGATGGTTGAATGTGTTTTGACATGAAAACTATACTAAAGAACTGAAACGTGAATGTCGAATGATTGAACCATGTGAAGAATTTATATGAAAATCTAAATATACGTGGATTATTTGAAAAGGCCGAGTTAATTCTCATTTCAAATAATCGATCGACGTTTAGAAGTCGAAGAGATGAAGACGGTTCAAGACCGGCGATCTTCACATTGGATGGATGGGCGCTACTGATGCTCGTGATTGGAGTAGTTACCTTGAAGGATCTGAAGTGGTAGCCATCCAGACGTATTGTTAATTGTGCGGATATGCGAGGAATTGGGTGCCTCTGGCTTCGTTCATACCCAGAACGAACTTGTAAATGGACTGTGTGTCTGACATTGGATTTTGTTCTGTGCTGATTGATCTCTAATACATATATATCTATTTGGCGGCGGAGAATTTACTCTCTTGCTTAACGCCCTTCTCTGATACGTACGAGCTCAGAGGTTATATACCAATAGAAATCAGTCGCATGGAGTGGATTGCATGTGTGGCACGCCTAGGTGGCATATGATCAAGGCTTCTGTTGCAAAGCAAAGTCTTGTGGTTGATGATCAAAGCACGACCTGTGTGGCGTAACTTTATGTATAGCGTGGATTCGCGAGCCTCACACCTCGGTATGAGTCAAAAACGGGATAGTGACTGCAGGGAGAGCACGACGTTTCTTTCTAGCTACGGTGGTGTCAGTGACCTACCAGCCCTGACATTTATATATACTTTTCACCTGTGTGGTTGTTGGAATGTGAGGCACCTCGATTATAGGTTTGTAAGGACCGGGAAACGTGTGTTCAGGAATTGCCAATCCTCAAAAGTAAGAGAGGACCGGTCCTGAAGATCCAGGGTTTGCTGTGTGTTGTCCTGAGGCATTTGCTAGAGTGTCTTGAATGGAGAGGAGCTTGCCCCTTGCCTCGACTCATGATGGAATCCAATTTCCAATACGAAATATGCGGATGTGATTGTATTACTAGATGGCAACATGATATATGGTACTCATGCCGTCTATGATTGATATTTATGATTGAATTTGCTTTTGAAACATACATGCACTAGTAATAATATCAAACACTTTTGTTTTATATGTATGAAGCATCTCTTGGCCATTATAAGGTAAAAACTCTATCCTCCGGCTTGTGTTGCATTACGTGATGGGACCTGAGTCTTATAATGGCTTCATTTTTATAAAAAGCATTGTGATAATTTAATAATTTACTTTATTTCATGCACTAGCACTCATTGGAGTAAACCCGTTCCGCGAAAGTGGTATGGTCCTTTGATTTGCTTTATTATTGTTGTTTAATAAGTTAAGTAGATTTCTCATACCAGTCCCATGATTGACTCGTAGTTTGTTTCACCTTGCAAACTCGGGTGCCCTTATTTTCACACGGGCAGCCTAGTTACAGGAAACTGACATATTTTGGCTTGGCACCGCAGTAGAGGTGCACTTTTGGCTCATGGCGAGGCTTGACTACATGTTGATGACTATGATTTTTCCGCCATTATTGTATATGTGTATGATTCCGCCACAGGCGATGTAGACTGATGTTTCGTTTATGTAATCTTTATATATGTGATCCCGCCACAGGCGATGTAGACTGATTATGTATTATTATGCACTAAGTTGTATCCTGCACTGTGCTCTCCGATGTGGTGATATATATGACTCCGCTGTCATATTTGTGTAAATTATTGTTTATGCTATTATCTGTACTCCGCTAATGATGATTAATGTGTTATATTCCAATGATTATCCTTACCACTAGCACGGGGTTTTGAGATCATCACACAGGTGGCATCACACAATGCAACACAAGGCGGAGGATAGGGTTTTGCCTTATAATAGCCAAAGGATGCTTGATACGCTAAATTTCATCTTTTATTATTGCTATAAGTGAAGAAAACAACTTCAATCATAATGTATAAATCATAGACGGCATAAGTGCCCCATACCACTATGTCGCCATACTAGGCTCTACAAATAAAACCGAAATGTCACATAGTGGAAATTGGATTTCCGTCATGGGTTGAGGCAAGGGGCAAGCTCCTCTCCATTCGAGACACTCTAGCAAATGTCTCAGGACCACACATAGCGATCCTTGGATCCCCCAAGGCCAGTCCTCTCCTACTTTTGATGATTAATTACTCTTGAACACATGTTTCCTGGTCCTATAGGACCTATGTCTGAGGCGGCTCGCATCCAACAACTACACAGGTAAAAATAATATAAATGTCAAGGCTGGTAGGTCACTGACATCACCCATAGCTAGAAAGAAACATCGTGCACTCCTTGGGTCCTTATCCCGTTTTTGACTCATACCGAGGTGTGAGGCTCACGAATTAACGCCATACACAAAGCTGTGCCACATAGGCCGTGCTTTGATCATCAACCACAAGACTTTTCTTTTCAACAGAAGCCTTGATCATTTGCCACTTAAGCATGCCACACAGGCAGTTCATGCCATGCGATTGATATGCATCAATATATAACCTCTGAGCTCGTACGTCTCAGAGAAGGGCGTTAATCAAGAGAATAAATTCTCCACCGCCAAACAAATATATATTTAATAGAAATCAATAACACAGAATAAAATCCAATGTCAGACACACAGTCTATTTAAAAGTTCGTTCTGGGTCTGAACGAAATCGGAGGAACCTTATTCCTCGCATATCCATCGATCTCCAAGTATGTCTGGACGATCACCAACTGATTCCCTCCTCTTGGATGTACAGCCCAATCAAGATCATCAATAATCATCCAAACGACGTGAAGACCTCTGGTCTTCAACTGCCGTCTTCTTCTTCGACTTATCGTCGAATCGGTTATTCAGAATGGGTATAAACTCGGCCTTTCCGAATAACCCACGTATATAATAAACAAGTGTTACACAATCACACCATACGCCTCATTCCAATTCAGAATATTCTTTTATTCCAATATTCACATTCTTAGGGAAAGGTTCCCATTACTTTTATCAAAGATAAATTCTTCTAAATTTATTCTTTAATCTTCCTTTGGATATCATTTCAAACCATGTTAAGGTTTTCCAAACTAGTCGGGATTAGCGAACCACACCGAACTAATTATTTAATTTATTTCCCAATCCCAACCTATTCATCCCACGGAGCAAAACTGGTAATACTCCATATCTAACACCATGGTGTTATCGGTAAATATTAATTACTATTTCACGTTCAAATCTAATTAAAGATTTAGCTATCGCTTGGAGCAAAACTAGTGATACTCCATTCTCGATCATTTTAATCTAATTAAAGATTGATTAGAACTCCACTTAGTTTTAATCTTCCTAAAAATCAATATCCTGTCTTTAACTAAATTAAAGAACCAATGTCATCTAAAACACAGTTCACGATAAAACCAAAATCACTTTCCATTGTTAATCGGGTTAAAGAACAGGTGTTATTCAAAACGCCACTCACAATAAACCCCAAAAACCAATTTAAATTCATTTCTAATTAATTACCAATTAACTGGACAATTTCACTACATCTTAATTAAAAGATTTAATCTTTTCTAGACTGGGTCCAAGAACAGTGTTATTCAAGACACCATTCACGACGAACCCAAAATCCCATTTGATATTAAATACATGGCTCTGAATAGAAAATATATCGGCTTATATTCAATATCAAATTCTGAAACCAACAAATATCGTATTGGAAATAACGATATAAATATATCTTTCAAATTTCCACAACCATATTTGTATAATCACGAAATCCAACATCGTAATATTCCGAAGAAAATTTCGATTCAAATCCATTCCAATTCGTATATTGGAAATTCTGATTATTTTTAAAACCACTTCAAATCTAGTTCAAAACTAGTTCATTTCGATAAAAATATATTTTTATCCTTTCAAATGTGGAATTTTTCATCCCAGTTATTTCCAATTCAAATATTATGATTTTACACAAATTATTAATATTTTTAATAATTTTATCCAGGCCCGTACAGTCAATTTCCAATAACGGTCGTCGAACTGCACTTACAACGACCTTTTCCAAATTTGAATTGGACATAATTCTAAATCCAACCGTTAGATTTTAAATTTCTAATATTCATTGGAAAGCTCTTTTCGATAAGAACCCAACGGTTCCGATTTCAGGAAAATCCGACAGTCGGATCTCCTGTAACGCCAATTCAAAGTCAATGGTCGAAATTCGCGAACTGGCGCGGCGCGGCGCGTTCTATTCAGGCCATTTAATATATATAATATATATATTATATGTATTTCATTGATTTCAATTCTAAACGTATTTTATAAATCGTTTTAAATTCGTTTTCAAAACAATTTCAACCTCATATTCAATTTTAAATCAAAATTGTATATTCCATATAATTAATATATAAATGATAATATTTTCAAAACGTTATATTTTTAAATCACTTACTTTTCTATATTCATTATAAAAACAAATATAATCGATATAAATATCGTTCGCGTCAAAATGGCGCATATCTAGTCAACACGGCTTTATATATTTCAATAACTTCGTTGTTCTATTCAACAAATGAATATTTTCTTCAACACATGAATATTTTTTTTTCAACACAAGAATATTCTCAACACATGAGTATTATCAACACATGACTATTTTTGTTATTTAATATATTTTATAAAATTATGATTTTTATCGTTTAATTCTTAATCAGACTCCAACCGTAAATTAGTAAGAGAACGATTCCCTAAGTATTAACCCCGAAGGCCGAAACTAACATTGGATCAATACCTAGGAAACCACTCATCTTATCTAGTTTTCAGCTAGTTTCTAATTTTATATATGATAAAGATGTAAATTTTATTGTTAAAATATTTCATTCAACACATGATAAGTTTCAACACATGAATATTCTCAACACATGAGTATCGTCAACACATGACTATATATTCTATTCAACACAAGAATCTTTATTTTATAATATTCTTTATTTTCCAAATTGGAATGAGGCCCAATCAATTACCATATAACGTTAATTATATGGATTCCATACAACACATGTATATAATAGCAATGATAAATAATCAACCATCATCCAAAGTGCACCACACAACTGCATAAGCATTAAACATGAATAGTTAACGCTTACACAGTCTGTCAACCTATCGATTGACATACAAATAAACAATTAGGATTAGTGTACGCCAAATATCATCCCAACACTCGTGTGGGGTTTCAATCCACAAACATTGAATATTATTTGTTCAGTTGGGCGATGTGTAAAATTTATCGTCCCAATCAATATCAGTCAAATCAGTGTACATAAACAAATCGTTCGATTTGTAAACGAATATTTATTTATTCACCTTCACGTTAAATTTATATTTTTAACGATAAATTATTTATTTCAACACATGAATATTTATTTTCAATCATTCCACATCACAATCAATTTTCACCACACAACAAAATCAAACAAGTCGTCCATGGTCTATGGACAATGGGTGTCGGGTGCTACTAAGCACCGTCTGCATCCTAGTATATATTTCAACTAGAAAATAAATTAAAAGTGAGAAGTTCTCACCAAGAGCTAAACCAAACGCCGCAACTCTTCATATGTAGGAAATCTTCGCCATTCTCACCTTTTGTCACTTTCGCTGCCCATATTCACTACATATATAAAATTCTCATATTTTTACTTCGCTTTCAAGATGATAAAAATAACATCTTTAACATGATGTTTTCATTATATAAAAATATTGTCTTTCATATAAATAAAAATCCGACCTTTGTTTATAAATAAAAATCCCATCTTTACTTCATTAAAAATCACATCTTTACTTCATATATATGAAAATCAAATTTTTATTTCTGCTATTTCCTTTTCTCTTTTAAAATTGAAAAGAAACAATGCAATTTTTTTATTCTCAAAACAATGTATATTTTCCTATTCAAAACAATGTTTATTTTCCTATTCAAAACAATGTTTATTTTTTCCTTTCAAAACCATATGTATATTTTCTCCTTTTAAAACCATATGTATATTTTCTCCTTTCAAAACCATATGTATATTTTCTACTTTCAAAACCATATGTATATTTTTATATATTTAAAAATCATTGCTTTTCAATTCAAAAGTCATAGCTTTTTAATTTCAAAATCAAAGCTTCTCATATATTTTAAAATTCTAAAATTAAACAATGTCTTCATATAAGTTAATTAAACTAGAAGAAAACTCACTGCTTAATCATTTCTGGGCATCGAAATGGTGCTCATACCTAGGGTTGGGGTTTGCCGCCGCCACCGTCGCTGTGGAGCAGATCGGAGAGTGCCATATTGTCAAGCTTGGAGCAGGCTTTCCAGTGCTAGTGGTGGGGTCCTGTTCGGTCTGACGTGGCGGGCGAAAGACAACGCGAGGCGGGCTGACTTTACGGGCTTGATTCACGAAAAATACTCCACGGTTGAAAGCGTGGTCGGTATAGATTAAAAGGTGGAAAAAATCTCTATAGAATCCTCCAAAGAATCGAGGGGTTTCATTGCGCTGATGGGGAGAAAACGCGGAGAGAAGGAAGAAGCTATCTTACGTCGTTCATTGCTGGAGAGGCGCGGGTTTGACCCGTTTGACTTTGAAATGAGAAAGGATAGGGCTTTAATTTCTAATTATATATTTCATTTAATATATTTAATTCAAAAAATGAGATTTTTACATACGAAATTCAATTCGAATCCAATGACTGTCGCCCCTAGCTAATTACCCCCATTTTGAACACAATGGGATATGTTTCATAACCCAATTCGACTGTTACGATCAGTTTCCATTCAAATCAAAATATAACTCTATATATTGAATTTGAACGCACATTTCAATTTACCGGGGCCACATACGGACTCTAAAAATTCTCGAAAAATATTTTCTAGCTTTGTATTGATGATACGGTCCTAACAAAACTAATTTCATCGAAGCCATTTTCTGGTCGATTGAAATTGCCTAAAACTGTTAAAACACGTTTAACTTCGCCACGCTCACATAATGATTCAGAAAATTATGAATTTTGAAACCTAGCAATAATTTGACATCACGGATCCAACAAAAGTGGTTTCATCGAAAACCAAGGCCGTTAGCAAAATTTCCATTTTTAAGGGCCAGAATTCCATAGCGACTATTCTGAATTTTCAACTGGGCATAACTTTTTATTCCCGCTATGAAATTTCAATTTTTCGGATTCATTGGAAAGATATTCTCAATTAGATTCTAATATTTTTGGCTTCACCAAAATCTGGTTTATTTTGAATCCTATACATTCATTTGAAATTTGAAATCGAAATTTCGAACTACCGCGCCATTTTCAATTCCTTTTATAATTAAAAATGAATATTTATATTCTAACAAGGATTCAAATAAATATTTCCTTTCTAATTCTATTCAAAATAAATTTCTCGTCGATATTATTTAAAATAATTCATTTTAGATATTCAAAATTCATCAAAATTGCCAAAATAAAAATTTTAAATTGGCTCAGAATTTTCGGGTTGTTACATTATTGGTCGGATACGGAAATTGATATCGATTATATATTGATTTTTTTTTCCGTGAAGGTTCCATTTTTATGGAAGAGGATTTGGGTTTATTATGAACCATGTTTTAAAAGACATTAGATCTTTAACTGAGTAAAAAGACAGGATTACATGTCCAACATTGTATTTCAAACTGTATGGTTGATCTCTGCTAAATATATATATCGTTTGGTGGCGGAGAATTTATTCTCTTACTTAACACCCTTCTCTAAGATGTACGAGCTTAGAGGTTATATATCGGCAGAAATCAATAGTACGGTGTAGATTGTCGATGGACATGTTTGATTTCTCAAAGTTAAATAATCATTAATATTGATTTTTGGGAAGATTAAAACTAAGTGGATTTTTAATGAATCTTTAATTAGACTAAAATATAAATGCGATAATTTAAATTATCAATTTGGGGAATGATCGAGAATGGAGTAGCACCATTTTACTCCAAGCGATAGTTAAATCTTTAACTAGATTTGAACGCGAAATGGTATTAAATTTACCGATAACACTGTGGTGTTATATATGGAGTATCACCAGTTTTGCTCCATGGTATGAATAGGTTGGGATTAGGAAACTAAACAAATTATTACTTCGGTAAGGTGCGCTAATCCCGACTAGTTTGGATAAATCTTAATTTGGTTTGAATTGATATCCAAAGGAAGATTAAAGAATAAATTTAAAGAATTTATCTTTAATAAAATTAATGGGAATCTTCCCCAAAGGATATGAATATTTAAATAAAAGAATATTCAGAATTGGAATGAGGCGTATGTTGTGTTTTTATAGCACTTGTTTATTATATATGTGAGTTATTCGCAAAAGCCGGGTTTATACCCATTCTGAATAACTAATTCGACGATAAGTCGACGATGAAGACGGTAGTTGAAGACCGGAGGTCTGCACATCATTTGGATGATTACTGATGTCTTGATTGGGTTGTACACCCAGGACAAGGTAATAAGTGGTGATCGTCCAGACGTACTTGGAGATCGACCGGATATGCGAGGACCTCCCTTCTGTATTGAACATATGGGACGAGGAATTAGGTGCCTCCGGTTTCGTTCAGACCCAGAACGAACTAGTAAATGGATGTGTGTCTGACATTGGATTTTATTTTGTGTTGACTGGTCTCTATTAAATATATATCTGTTTGGTGTCGGAGAATTTGTTCTCTTTCTCAACACCCTTCTCTGAGACGTGCGAGCTCAGAGGTTATATATCGATAGACATCATTTGCATGACGTGAATTGTCAATGTGGCATGCTGAGATGCAAATGATCAAGGCTTCTGTTGAAAAGAAGAGTCTTGTGGTTGATGATCAAAGCACGACCTTAAAGGGCATAGCTTTGTGTATAGCGTTAATTCGCGAGCCTCACACCTCGGTATGAGTCAAAAACAGGATTGGACCATTGGGAGAACATGACGTTTCTTTCTAGCTATGGGTGGTGTCATGGTATGGAGCCCAGACATTTATTATTTTTAACTATGTGGTTGTTGGATTGCGAGGCACCTCGGATATATCGGTTACTACGGAGCCAATGGATATACGCCCGATAGGACTGGGAAACGTGTGTTCAGGAGTAACTAATCCTCAAACGTAAGAGAGGACAGGCCCAACCGATCTAGGGTTCTCCGCGGGGAGTCCTGAGACACTTGCTAGAGTGTCTCGAAGTAGTGAGGAGTCATCCCTTGCCTCGACTCATGACTGAAATCCAATTTCAAATACGTGACATTTCGATTTTATTTGTAGAGCCTAGTATGGCGACATGATATATGGTACCCACGCCGTCTATGATTGATACATTTATATTTGAAGTTGTTTTATACACTATGCACTTATAATAGTATCAAATGATTTGTTTTAAACGTATCAAGCATGTTTGGCTATTATAAGGGAAAACCCTATACTTCAGCTTGCGTAGCATTGTGTGATGGGACCTGAGTTTTAAAATAGCTTCATTTTTCCAAAAAGCATTGCGCTGTTTATTCTATGCACTGGTATTCTTGGGAGGAAACTCGTTCCGTGTTATAAGGCATGGTCCCTTGATTTACTCCATTTTAAAGTAAAGTTTTAATAACTTTTTTAGTTCTCACACCAGTCACATGACTGACTTGGAGTTTATTATTTTAACCTAAACTATGGATGGCCCTATTTTCCACACGAGTAGCTAGTAGTTTTGGTCTTGCAGATATTATATTCACAGGATCCTGGTTTACAACTGGAGCTATATTCGGAACGCTCTGTATCCGTGTATTTCCTTCAGTTGTGTTTTTTATTATTCTCTGCTACATTGTAGTTCGTAAATCTCTGATATTTATCAAATGTATATTATTTGTTCATACTTTGTTATATTCTTGTACTCTAATGTAAATTGTTGTAATAAGCAATGAAATGTTCTGTCAATTGTGTTCTGATTTATCGTGTTCTCAACTCAAACCGGGCTTTCCCGTAAGGGCGAGTTTGGGTCATGTCACATAATGATTTGTATTTCTATGCAATTTGAGTTGGTCGTGTGGTGTATTTAGTCAACTCAAAGAGTACTGATTTGCGGGCCATTACGGTAACCAACCAACTTGCAACTCATCCCTTCACTACCACCAAATACAAGAACATGAGATGTTGTACATTTCAGATATCCTAAAATAGCCTTCACGACTTCCTAATGTAATTTCCCTGGATTAGCTATATACTGACTAACCACCCTGATGATATTTGCAATATCGGGCCTTGTACACACCATGACATACATAAAACTTCCAACTGCACTTGCATATGGAACCAATGCCATATAAGCCTTGTTTTTCTCCCCTATACGTGATCCCTTATATGAAAGCTTCATATGCAAATGTAAAGGTGTATTTAACGCTTTTGCATTCTCCATGCTAAACTAGAAAAGCACTTTCTTAATATACTCGTTTTGAGTCAATCTCAACTCAAAATGCTTTTGGTTCCCTTCAGTTTCCATGACCAATATTTTCTTTGCTTCTCCAAGATCTTTCATTTTGAATTCCAATTTAAAATCATCTTCAACTTGTTGATCATTTTTGTCTTTGGAAGCAATGAGCATATCATCCACATACAAGAGTAAATACACCCAACAATCATTTTCCAACCTCTTGAAATAAACATAAGCATCCTTGATGCTTCTTTCAAAACTTTTTTCAAGCATAAAATGATCAAATCTCTTACACTTTTGCCTAGGTGGTTGCTTCAAAACATATAGTGATTTCTTTAACTTGCAAACCAATTTTTACTTACCATCCACCACAAACCCTTCTGGTTGTTCCATGTAGATATCTTTATCCAAATCACCATGTAAGATCAAGTTGCTCCAACACAATGTCATGGATAACATTTATAGCTAGTAAAACCTAGATCGAAGTATGGCGTGCAACCGGTGCAAAATTTTCATTGTACTCTTTTCCCTTCCTTTGTGAAAACTTCCTTTCCACTATCCTTGCTTTATACCTCCCATCGTCCTTCACCTTGTACATCCACTTACACGCTACAACATGGTTTCCATTAGGAAGTGGAACCAAATCCCAAGTTTGGTTCTTCATTAATGATTGCATCTCTTCCTCTATGGCGCAAATACACTTCGAGCTATCACTCGAATTCATGACGTCATCTAGGTCCACCGGCTCATCTTGGACTACATGAAGAGCATAGTCCAAATTATCACAAAAGCTAAGGTAGTTCCACCATATCTTTTGGGTGGTCTTATTGCACGTCGGCCTACCTAAGAAGCAACGCTATCACCCAAATCACTTTCGGCTCCACCTTGAACCGAATCCCCTCTAGTATCATGTACATCACCAATTTTACTATAGGAATCATGTGGACTATGTGATGTTTCATCAGCCGGTTTAACCCTATGAGCTTCTTCTTCAATTCTACTACTACTTGGACGGAATGTGAAAATGACTTCTTTCTGCTTTGATTCTCCATGAACTGAATCTATAACATCCGATGAGCTTTCATTCTCCTTGAATAAAGTTGAGTCATCAAAAGTGGCATGAAGAGAATTTACAGCCTTCTTCATTTTCGAATTCCAAATCCGATAGCTTTTCACTCTGTCCGTGTAACCAAGCAAGATACCTTTGGAAGCTCTAGCCTGAAGCTTATCATTTCCGGATCATGCACATAAACTAGACTTCTAAACGCATGAAGATATATCAAGTCATCACTCTTTCCTCTCCACACTTCCTCATGGATTTTGTTATCAATAGTCGAGCATGGAATTTAATTCCTAATATGCACCATGGTTGACAAAACTTTGGCCCAAAATCTCGTAGACAAACCCAATGTCAATCTCAAGCATTGAGTTTTCTCTAGTAGAGTTGGTTCATTCTTTTCGCTACATCATTAGATTGTGGATCTCCCGGTGTAGTGAAATGTCTTTGGATTCCATGATGCTTGCAATATTCCAAGAATTCCCCAAAAACATACTCTCCTCCATTGTCGGCCCATTAAACTTTCAAAGATTTTCCACTCTCGTTCTCAACAAGAGTCTTCCATAGTTTGAACTTGGAAAATGTCTCTGACTTGTCCTTCATTAAATACACCCATACCTTCCAAGAATAATCATTTGTGAAATAAGTAAAATAACATTCTCCACCTAAAGAAGCAGCCAGTGTCGGTCCCCAAACATCTGAATGAACATACCCAAGAACTCCTCTCGAATCATGTTTCCCTTCACCGAATGATACTCTCGTTTGCTTCTCCATGACGCATTCGTTGCAAAAATCTAGCTTGTTGAAACTCCCACCCTTGATCATCTTCCTCTTTCGAAGAATATCCAAACTCCTCTATGTGACATGACCTAATCTCAAATGCCACAACCTTGTCACATCTAAGTCACGAAAACTATCAATACTCATACAAGTTTCACCACCTATGGTCATACCTTAAAGCAAATATACATCATGGGTTCTAGAACCTTTCGTAACCACAAGCGCTCCCTTCGAAACCTTAAGAATTCCTTCTCGGTAGTGATCTTGCATCCTAGAGAATTCAGTTGTCCCAAAGATATAAGCAACTTCCTAAGTCCCGGAACATAGCAAACATTAGTGACCGTGCGAACCAGTCCATCAAACATCCTTATTTGCATGGAGCAATGCCCATCGACTTGCAAATAGAACCATTTCCCATAACAATTTTATTTCCCTCTTTGACTTCATAAGACAAAAAATAATTCCTACATGGTGTTATATGATATGACGCATCTGAATCGAGTACCCATTCGCTACTCGATACAACCGATGCTACTGCCGTCAGCACATTCTCATCCACCTCACCTTCACCACTCTCCACCGAAACGAACAAAGATGCTACTTCGTTCTTCTTATCTTTGTTTAGACATTCATTCTTCCAATGTCCTGGTTTTTTGCCAATAAAGCACTTGCCGTTTCTTTCCCTCGATTTTCCTCTCCAACTGGGCTTCCATGATTTTGAACGCGCACGATTTCCGTTCTTCATATTCTTTTCTTTTTCCATAAATAACCCATGACCACTACTAGCTCCACTACTAACCTCACTCATCTCCTTTATCTGATCACTCAACCCTTCACTGAGAAGACCAGTCTTGACATCATCAAGAGTCAATGTATCCCGACCATATATCAAACTATTTGAGAAACCCATATAGCGGTCCAGCAATGAACACAATAATATTATTTTCTTCTGCACTTTCTCAATCTTCAAATCTACTGCCTTCATCTACATTAGCAAGTCATCAAAGGCATTCAAGTGTGCCATAAGAGAATTACCATCCTTCATCTTGAAGGCGAAAAACGTTCGCAACAAGATCAACCGGTTTGTGAGTGACTTCTTCATATATAACTCATCTAATTTGTCCCAAATACCTTTAGCGGTTTTTTCACCACTAATTTCGGAGATCATATTCTCCCCCAAGCAAGTTGAAGAGTAGTGTATGCCCATTATTCCATCTCCTCTCTCTCAACATCCGAGATATCATTTGGAAACAAATGAGTATCAAATACTACCCGGTGCACTCGATTCCTCCTAATAATTGTTTTCATCTTCCATTGCCACTTTTCTAAGTCATTATCGACATCCGACTTGTCTATTATGAATTGAGAACCCGACGCTGCATACGAACCACGTATATGAGCCCTACACTATTTGGACTAACGGTTGAGGGACTTCCCAAGCTATTATCTGATTTCCACATTTCCACAAACACCTAATGCTATGATACCAACTGTTGCAACCTTTGCGATTAATTCGACTCTATACCACTCAAATCAAATACCAAAATCATAAGTTCTATGGAAGACGAGACCATTGATAGATTTGCAAAAACAACCAAAACCCAATAGCTCTAATCACCAAAAACAATAATCAAATGATCCAAACAACCCAATCTTAATCACAAGCAATTAATAACGACTAAAACAATAAAAGATGAACCACATGCATATTTATAGTGGTTTCACTAACAACTTGTTAGTGGCATCTACTTTGGAGACAGTATGTTATTACCACGATGAAAGGAATACAAGAGACTGATACAATGATCAATATTTTTCAATATAGAAAAGAGTTTGTGGAGAATAGTATTAAAGAATAGAAATTAGGTTATAAACCCTAAATAAACCCTTGATTACTCAAGCTGTCTAATTCAAAAATTGAAAATAGCTTATATAAGAAGAGACTAATATTAGACAATTTACGAAATTTCCCCTTGAATCTTCACAAATCAATCTGTAATGTACATAGCTCGAAATAGTCTAGAATTCGCCTTAGATGTCTATCCCAAATGGTTGAACTTTATGTCTTGAGGATCGAGAAACTTTCATGCATAGTTCAGATGTCTGTTGTATCTCCTTAGACGTCCGTTATCCCATATGATCTCAGACATCTGTCGAGATTAGTCAGACGTTTATGGCAACTCTCGGGTTGTAGTACTCCCTGGCTCAGACGTCTGTCATATATGCTCAGATGTCTATCCTGAAATCATCCGAATACCACTGCATGTTTTTACCACTAACTTCCTTATACGAGTTTCGATTTGCGAACCGTCTTCTCCGTTACGAAGCTACTTCCATCCACTTTAATTCTACAATATAGTATCGCAAAATTTAACATGATACTCCAATTACAACATGATATATATATATATAGTTAATTGCATGGATAAAATTGTTTTAAAATGAAAACTAAATAAGAATGAAAGTTCTTTTGTTGTTAAGCTAACATATGACTAATGTTCTTCTCAACTACAAATATGTATAATGCTCTTATCAATATTCTCTGATTTTTTTACATTAACTCTTTTTATTTGATTAGTTAAGATGATTTATAGTTCAAATTATTTTAATAAGTTCAAATATCCAGTTTCATTAATCCATTTTAATCTTTTACAAAAGACGATAATTCTACATACACATACACATAATAACCATATTTAGAAAATGGTAAAATTACTTATCCATGCATTGATATGAAAATATATATCATATAACATAATCATTTTTATTATTGAGAAATAAAATTAAATATTTATATATACAATGTTAATAATTTTAATTTATAGTTTTTTAGATTAGGATATAGATTTTAATAGTGACATATAGTTAGTGAGAATTGAACTCTCACTCTTATATCCGAGCATCGCATGCCATTTTAATTTACAATTAATATAACATGATAAATTTGTTATATATTGCAAAAAAATAATATAAATATTGTTTTTAACATCATTACCGTGTGTAACGCATGGGTTACACACTAGTTGAATAAATAGTAAAATCTAGATCTACCTATGTAAGCTTGCATAAAATGTTGTGAGATAAATAACCTCCTAACCAAGCATAAATTCTTATCAGAAATACAAAAGGCATATATTATTTATAACTAATAATGGTATACTTGAAAATTGTTGGTATGAACTGGATTTAATGTGGAAGCTAAAATTAGATAATTCTGTTATAGATAATGTAATTCTAAGGATGATGATGAAATTTATACACAAAGTAAGCCTCTGACTTTAGAAGCCAAGAATGAAATATCATAC
The DNA here is from genome assembly GCA_030737875.1 of Allium sativum. Classification (NCBI taxonomy): domain Eukaryota; kingdom Viridiplantae; phylum Streptophyta; class Magnoliopsida; order Asparagales; family Amaryllidaceae; genus Allium; species Allium sativum. The sequence continues at coordinate 267,511,177 of CM060909.1, read as the reverse complement.
TTCTAGTGCAGTTGAAAGAGAATTAGACAGAAATAATTAAAACTTAATGATAAAATGACTTAGAATTTGATGAAGCTAAATAAAATCAGTGTGTTGTATCCATTTTGATTCTGCATTATGTCTACGCTTCTTAAATTTGGTCATTTGCTTAGTTATGCAAATAACTAACCGCGCACAACCAAACAAGTGTACATTGTAACCATGATTTATTATTTTAATTATCCAAAGATCCAAAGAAACAAATCCTCATGTAATTTCAAAAGCATTATTTTGACCATATTGAAAGTAAATATTTAAACCATGTTTACTATTTTCCTTCTTCCTTCCATGAGAAACAATACTAATGTCTAAACTAAACCATTACATGGACCTCAACTGAATTGAAAATTTTGTGCATATCTTTATTTTTAGCAAGATGCCAAAGTTCTTTTCATTCATAATGTGTCTCCATCTAGGTCTAATTTGATGATCCAAAGTGGGATTCATGATCTTTTCTAAACACAACTGCATGTCTATTACATTTTGCAAATTTATCTCATTCAATGTAACTCATATGTATTTAATGAAAATTCATTACAATTTATCACATCAATTTTTTCCCTTCTGGATAAACAATATTTGTACTCCATATCCAATGAATCATTTATTTATTATTGCCACTTATGTCAATGCCATACATGACATAAGGTTGGCAATACTTTACATCAGTTTTTCAAAATGCACAATATATAAATTTTCAATCATATCCAAGAAGATTCATTAATTTTTTAAAAGGTCACATCTGACCTTAGGAGCGCACTACAAGAATAAAGGCTATTTCCAATGGCTCAAAATGGTCGTCGGCCGTCGACGACCACCGGAAGCTGTCGGAAATAGCCGTCGCTTTTCAAGGCGTCGAAGAATAGAGCTTTTGACGGTTGACGGCTAGCGGTGGCGGTTAGAAACCATCGGAAACCATTACTTATACAACTGCCGATAAGCCATCGCAACTGTTAGAAAACCTGCATAATTTTTTGTATTTCAGCTGTAATTAGCCTTCCGACTACATTCACACAAACCACTAACTCAGCAACAATATATAACCTCATAGTACCATATATCAACCAGATACCAAAATAAAACCAATTCTTACCCAATAAACCAATAAAAACACAAAAACAACATTAATTTACCACTAACTCAAACCACTAATTATACAATACATAAATTTGTACATAGCATGTAAGCTATCATTAAAAAACAATAAACACATCAAGTCTACCATCATAATATGTACAAAATATCAACCCATAGTCTAGTCAAGCATAAGTCCTACGTACACTGCCCAGAAAACATACCTTACACTTAGTCAATGATCATCTCCGTAATCCGCAGAGCCAGGTGAAGATGGAAAGCGGGCATACTGCTACATGAACTCGGTTGTATGCTGGTCTAGAAGCTATGTCATCTCAATGGCCTGGCGGCGATTACGATCCTCAAGCCGCGCCATCCTAGACCTCAACTTCTCAATCTCTGCTAAGTCAATATCAACATTAGTCTGTCTGCTCCATCTCTGAGTGCTAGCCTGTAACAATTATTTATAAATATTTTAATCATGTGCGATTATAGTAATTAACTTGTAAATATTCTTTTATTTTAAACTAAAAATTAAATTGAGGAAAAAATCGATTACCACTTGATTTCCAAAGCCATAATGCATGTTCTGTGTCGCTGGATCCATCACTAACTAGAATAAAACGTCCTCCTAATTTGTTGTGAGTTTCTATCACCGTGTATTAGAAAGAAGCTGCCGGCGCTGCTCCATAAACTTTGCCTGTAAGACCAAATAAGAATGTAGATAAAATTAATATCATGATATCTTATTTTATTATAATTTAACGATTACTACAAATACAACAACATAAAATGAAATATTCTTACATGGCTCTTCCTAAGTTTCTCAATGTTCCATGTATATGAGACGGTCCCATCTGGATTTACATGCTCAATGACATGCGTACGAGTGAACACGTCCATATATGAGACTGAACCCTACCCCCCAGCCTCTTGAATTTGATTATTACATACAATTATTATACATTCAAAATTATATAGCATATTAAATTTTTATAATTTATAAAATTTATCAACTCCTACCGGTACTGCTGAAATGATTTAGATCCTCCTCGATGAGTAACTGGATTTACATTCCTATTTGCGGAGTTTTTTCTGGCTCTGCCTATACATTCAAAATTTGGTACATTATTTATCGATCAAATATTCTTGATATTCTAAAAAAATAGTGCACTTACCTTCGCCTCACCAGTACCAACATCTGATAAATCCTTCCCACATGGTTGCCCCTATCCAAGTAGGCTTTTTCATGTTTTTCTTTATTGTTGATACACAATCCTTATAATTCTTTCTCATTTTTTGCATCCAATAGGTTCAGGCCAACTATTAGTCAACAATCTGTATATCCACCTCGGCCTATATATCACGATAAACAAACATTAAGCAGCAAAATATGTACAATATATCAATGATAAAAAAACAAAATGGAAAAATATATAGAAAAATATACTTACAAGGACGTCCTGCCAAATGTAATCTATCATGTAAGGTGGGATGGTATCTAACTTCGGCCAACATGCCGACATCCTATCCCTGTACGCTGCTTTCGACACATCTAGAACAACAGGTTGTTGGTCGAAACTCTTGTGTTAAATATGATATATATATATAAGCGTATAGTTGGTAAAAAATTAACATGTTGAATAAAGTTTAGTTTTTACCCCTCGGCTCTAGGCACTGAGGAAACGACAGGACGTTGTGAATCCTGCGATGGACTAGAACCGCTGCCTAAAGAATGAGAAAAACTCCTCCCTCTCGATGATATATGTATGTACACGTCACATATAAATCATTTTAAAAGAGAACAGTAACGTGATATTGCAATATATTTTACAGTTAACTGACACAAATGATAGGCTGCTAAATAAATGACATAAAAGGAAATGAAATTTTATATACCTGTATTAGATTGGTTCTCATATTCCAAGAAGAAACATACTACATTGCAGTTTTGACATAAATAAATAGGAAAAACCGCATATGACATAAATGATGTAAGTAATGGTAAGCTCATAATATTTAAGAATTTAATAGAGTTGCATGAATTGCAAAATATATGTCGTATACTGCATAATTACATTATAACTAGGAAGATAATACTCATCATCTACATCAGTCATCATCGTCTTCTGATTCAGAATCGGTCTCATATTCTACGGTATTTTCCTCTATACTCTCAAACGCTTCTACCGCAATGTTTGGTTCATCGATCAGAGGTTCAAAATCTGTATGATCATCTTCAATTATTACTTCATTGTTTTTCTCAAGATCTGCCTGATAAGCTTCTTAGGCTGGAATGTTCTTCCCATCGAACGTAAATCTAGCCTTTGTTTTAAAAACTACCGACCAATCTGCTTTATCTCTTTTTAGAGACGGATAAGGAGCGTAACAAACTTGAAATGCTTGTTTGGCTAGTAAAAAAGGATCATAATTGTGGTTGTACAATGTATGCTTTATTTCAATTAGATTATAATCCTTGTGCACAATAATCTCAAAACCTGGAACGCTGCTAAACCAATTGCATTTAAATAGAAACACCTCCTCCGCGATTCATGAGAAACATGTCAGTTGCAAAATTTGTGTTAAAACGCCATAAAAATCATTTATGTGAATTTCTGGATTGTCACTGCCTTTAACGAATACACCTGTATTATTCGTTAATTTCTCAGCAACGTATTCTTTGGTGTTAAATTTATATCCATTAACAAAATATATTGAATATGTCTTGACCACTCTTTTTGGTTTCTACTGCAAGATGTTTCAACCTTTCATCAATAACAAATTTCTAGGTTCGTAAACGTAATTTGAAAACCAACCAGATTTTTTTTTACTGAGATCTCTGTTTGGATGTTCATGTTCATAAACACTGTATATATAATAAAATTTTAAATTAGATTAAACACATGCAAGCAGTATAGAAATGAATAAAACACAAATTGATATTTTAGATTACCAAATAAATGGTGCAACTTCAACACAATTTAGAAGAATATAAGTGTGTGCCACATGAAAATCTCTATCGTCTAGCTATATGTCTACACATTAACTAGAAGGTCGAACATGTTGTCTAAAAATAGATAACACTGTTTGAGATGATTCTTATTCGTCGCCTTCGTCATTATGAGGAATATTTTCAAATGATATATTCACCTGATCACTAAAATAGTAAGAGAAAAAGAATGAAGCTTCTTTTCCGGTGTAAGATTTACATATCGAACCTCCAACTCGTGCTTTTTATCTCACTTTTTTCTTCAGCTGATTCATATATCTATCCAAAATTAATTTACATTACTTCATATTTTAGTGCAATTAGATTAATAGGTAACATGTTTATATATACCTCTCAAATGGATGCATCCATCCATATTGGACGGGACCTCGAAGTCGTGCTTCGATTGGGAGGTGAACAGGTAAATGCTCCATTACGTTAAAGAAACTAGCGGAATTATTTTCTCTAATTTGCAGAGCAATATAAAAATTATCTACTTCAAGTTTACGTAAACGTTGCACTTTTAAAGTAGTCGAACAAATCTCTGTGTAAAACGTACTAAGCTCCATTACTACCTTCCAAATTTTTAATGGCAGTAGTTCTTTAAACATAATAAGAAATAAATTTTCCATTATTATGTGACAGTCGGGACTTTTCATTCTGCTCAATTTACCATTTTTAAAGTTAACACATCTAGAAGGTTTGATGAAATCCCATCAAAAAATCTTAACCCTTCAACCCATTTTAACACAACTTTAACTTGATTATTATCTAATTTATAACATGCTTTGGGTTTTTTTACTGTCATTTGGTTTCATATGAAGCTCGGACATTCGCATAATTCTTCTATATCGCGCCTTGATTTAAAATCATCTTTAATCCTCCTTTTGACATTCAAAATTGTGTTAAAGACATTATCAAATATATTTTTCATACATGCATCACATCAATATTATGACGAAGTAGAAGATGTTTCCAATATGGCAACTTCCAAAAAATAGAATGTTTGCACCAATTTTGAAAAGCCAATTTGCCTTCAATTTCTGTTTGAACTTCAGTTTCATATATCTTTGGATAATCTTTAACCAGTTCGTATATGTCTTCACTTAACCATATCATTGGTGGTTGTCTGCTTTCTACTCTATTAGCTAAAAAGTTTTTCTTGTTTACTCTAAAAGGATGATTTACATAGAGAAAACATCGATGACAGTCAAACCATGAAATGTTCTTACCATGCGGTAAAGAAAATGCTCGTATTTCCTCCATGTAATATGGAGATGCTAGACTACTGACAGCACTTCATCCTGAAAGCATTACATAGGCAGGAATATCACTTATGGTCCACAGCAAAGAAGCAAACATACAGAAAAAAAAATTCTTCTTTGAAACATCATATGTTTTTACTCCTTCGTTCCACAATGTTTTCAATTCTTCAATCAGCGGATGTAAATAAACATCAATTTCTTGTGTCGGATCATTGAGGCCAGGAACAACAACAATATGAAACATATATTGTGTTTTCATACATATCCATAGAGGTAAATTATAAGGTGTGATGATAATGATCCATGATGAATATTTAGCACCAAATTGAGTCTGTACATAATCGTAGTTTGACATTAGGATTCCCCGCTGCAAAATTGGGATAAGTTTTATTAAAATGCTTTCATTCTTCTCCATCGGTCGGATGGGTCAACGTAACTTCTTCCTCCAATCTCACTTTATGTCATCTCATATGAGATGCAGTTACAGAAGATGCATATAATCTTTGAAGCCTTGGAGTAATAGGTAAGTAATACATATGTTTGTAACTTCCTTTCCCTTCTTCTTTCTTGGTTTGTATCTTTTATGATTACATATTTTACAATTTCTAAGGTTTACATCATCTTTTCAAAACAACATGCATCCATTTAAACATGTATCTATTTTCTAGTAAGATAAACCAAAAGTCGACATAATTTTCTTTAACTTTGTAGTGATTTTCCAACATTAAATTATTGCGCGACATGTGTCTTTCTCCAACTTGTACAATAGTCGTAAACCCAGCTTCAATGATGTTGTATTTTGACTTCATCGCAATGTATTCTGCGATTACCGACAATTGCGTGCCTCTTTTACAACAATCCAAAATTGGTTTCTTAGCAGCATCCAATAACACGACTAGAAACATTGCTTATTCCGACCGGGAGGGGGACGGTTCGCGACGAGTCATTTTTGACGGCTTTCGACGGGCCGTAGATAGCCCTCGGAAGTCGTCAGAAGTTACCAAGATATAGAAAACTAGCTGAACTCTTTCTTCCCTAATTCATTTTTCCTCCTTATTTCATCTTACGGGTTTTAAACCTCATCACCACCAAATTCGAGTTTTTTTAACCTCCAAACGCCTATTTCTTCGCAAAGGAACCTCCCCGGCTTCAATTCAAATGTCTAGAGCGAGTAATTTCTGATATATTCCATTTTTTGCATAAAAATCAAGTTTTTACCAAAACATATATATGCTTAAATTCGAAAATTAGGGTTATCTATTGATTGCAATTGGTTCTAATGGCGTTGTAGTAGATTATAGCATCCTATTATGTGCATAACTCATGTGATATAGTGAAATTGGAAATTTTATATGCAATGTTTGGTTATTTGTGCATATGTCCCCCTTAGTGTGGCTTTGGCCATTGTATAATTATGGTTATTTGTGTATATATGCACCGTTGTGCATGTGTAATTGTTGTACTGTGTTAGTTAATATAGAAAAAACTGAATGCACGAGCTAGAAATAGTATATTGTGCATGCTTTGACTTATGCACAAAAAAAAGCATGAGTCTAAAATCTAACTTAGACTATTTAAACAACAATAATGGTAAATTAGCTTTAAGTTGATGTGGTAGGTCAAACAAATGTGATAAATTAAAATATTTTTGTACTGTAGTCAAATTGTATTTTCTAGTAAAATGCGCACATCTAATTTGCTAATATCCGCTAGAGTGTTTTCGACCCCGTCCGACGAGTGTTGTACATGATTGTTATATAAATAGCCGTTTTTGTCAAAAAAATGACTATTTATATTCATCTATCACAATATTTGTTGGAGTTGTCATTGTATTGGTCAAGTTATAAACACAGTAAGAATTTATATTTTGTATACTATTTTGTTTCAAACGATTCACAAAATTTTGGAATAACTTTTCTTTTTGTTTCCTGCGTACATGTATTTGTGTACAAGGCAAGAAACAAAAGGGAAATGCCACCGAAATTTTGTTGAATTATTTGAGATGAAGTAATATACAAAACATAAATGTTTATTGTGTTTATAACGGGAAGTAGGATGTCTGACCATGTAAAAAAGTTACGTTAAAAAAATGTGCCATATTTGAAAATATTTTTAACTTTATGAAATTGTTATTTATTTTCAACTATAATATGTACATGCGTTGTACGACAATGAAAACTATCTTTTTCGAATTTGTATTCTTAAAAATAAATATTAATTTTCAAACTTGTGACTAAATTTCTCAAATAGGAAAAATGATTGTTTATTTTGTTGATCGGAGGAGATGGATGTACCAAGAAGAGGACTGAGAGGTCCAATAAAAGAAGATTTTTATAATGGTATAAATGTTTTTTTTTTGAACTTGCTTTAAGTAATAACCGAAACGATCCAGAAATTCGTTGTCTGTGTAGCAAGTGTAGAGATTTGAAGTATTTATTACCCGATATTGTGAAAGTTCATTTGTGCAAAGTTAGATTCGTACCTGAGTATTATTTTCGGGATCTTCATGGAGAAGTTGTAGCAAATACTTCTGTAGAGTCTGAGGTAGAAAGTTCTGTTAATGAAAATGTTAGTACGACCCGTATTGGAAATATGATTGAAGATGCAGCACCATCAATGTTTCCTATGGTTGAAGTTGACGACGTTGATGGAAATGCTGAAGAACCAAATATTTAACCTAAAATTTTTTATGATTGGTGATGATCACTGCAAGTGGTTGTGGGCGAAAGCACTAAGCAGTGGTTGAACACGAGACGATCAATGAAGAATTTAGTAAGGAGAGGGGAAGAGTGGAATCAGATCGACGAATGAATGAGGAGGAAGGATAGAGTGAGGAAGAGAAGGATTAGGCGAAACGAAGAAGTGGAAGAAATCAAAGATCAGGCATTGGATCGGTAGAGCTCGGAGTATGGGATTAGATGGGGTTCAAAGCCGAGAGTATGTCAAAATGATATGCACATAAAATTATTTAGTTGAGAATTAACATATAATTTTCTATCTACTCCTTGTGTTCATTTCAAGTAGCCAATATTGTTTTTATTTTAATTTAACCTTTCATTTACTTTGCTTGTTAGAATTGATTTCAAGTCTCATGAAACCCACGAGCTCATCCTCCCTGTTAGACTGTTACGGACCCCAGCGAGCTCACCTCCACCGCTCCATGTTCATGCTTCACCATCCCATCGTCTAACTCCACCTACCACCATTGCTTATAGGTGGGTTCTTAGCACTGTTTTTTCTTCAAACTGGACTTCAAGATTTTGATTGGTGATGATGATTTTGAGGTGGTTGTGGACGGAAGCACTAGACAGTGGTTTTGAACACGAGACAGTCAATGAAGAATTTGAGAAGGATAGAGGAAGAGTGGAATCATATCGATGAGTGAATGAAAATTAGGAAGGAAGGAGTGAGGAAGAGAAGGATTAGGCGAAACGAAGAAGGAAGGAGTGGAACGAATAAAAGATCGGGCATTAGATCAGTAGAATTGAGTATGGAATTAGATCGGGGTTCAAAGTCAGGAGTATGTCAAAATGATATGCACACAAAATTATTTAGTTGATAATTAACATATATTTTTCTACCCATCTCCCTGTGTTCATTTCAAGTAGCCAATATTGTTTTTTTTATTACAACCTTGTTGTAACTTTGTCATTTCGCTCCATGACATGCTTAGGCAAAAAATCGACATAACGTGGGTACTCAAAGGTAGTCATAGCGCCACCTAAATATTTTACCATTGTCCGACCTTGGAAATATCATACTAGAACACTCAAAGGTAATCTTGATCGATTGTTTGTGTTTGATTCCCTCAATTCTACTACTAGTTTTGTTGGTACAATATAATTTCTAAGTTTCATGATTTCAAATTTGAATACTTCTTATTATTTCCAATCTTCTATTGATGGTTAAATGGTGGAAGTTGGAGCTATTTTTTATGGATGATCACAAATTTCAACTGTGATGGTATATAAAGTGTCAGCATATAAAATTCACATTTGATGTTTAATTTATCATATGAAACATATTATTGGAAGTTTACAAACTTTTGAAGGATGAATGAATTGTGCACCATTTAGCTTGTAATTCCGCAAAATACTAGTTTTCTTACTTCTATTCTCATTGATAAAATGGGACAAGGAGCCTTAAGTTTACATTCCTTTGTCATTCTATTTTGACAGGATAAATAGTTTTGAATGTGTGAAGCTCTTCTTTTTGTGCAAACAAAATCATTTGCTGCCCAATAATAATGATATGGATTAATATTACGATTGTGTTATAAGCATAGTTAGTGGTTGTAGCTCCAATTTTGTAGGCTTTAAGTAGACTTACGTTTCTACTCTAAACAAGAATTTCTTTTGCTATACATATTATTGCTTTTCTTTCTCCACTTATAATGATATGGATCAATATTATGATTGTGCCATAAGCATAGTTAGTAGTTATAGCTCCAATTTTGTAGGCTTTAAGCAGACTTACTTTTCTACCCTAAATAATAATTTCTTTTGCTATACATATTATTGCTCTTCTTTCTCCACTTATTATTGGCTATGGCATAACATCCATGTTTCATGTTGTTATTATTGATATATGTGAACTTTGGTCTATTTGTTTCTATTTAAGTCAACTATTAGGTTACTATCTTGTATGTTGTCATCTTACACAGTTTCAGGTTAATTTCAAATATGTAAATGTATTTGATTTTTTTGAGTAACAATTCTTCCATGCATTTATTTCTTTACATTAATTTGTGTTTGAAGGTAAATCATATAAAGATACGAATATAACGGCAAAATAGGTTTTTTTTTGTTTACAACATGTGGCAGTTTCTATAACTATGTCTGAATGAATGTAATCCATTAATTCAATGTGTTAATTTCTTTAGTAGCTTTCATTTTTTATCTTTTTTTTAATACTTATTATCTTTCGAGGACCCCACTTGTCTTAAGTAAATATATACTATTTTATATATAAAAAAGTTGTACCATCTTATTTTTTACTTTTAAAAGCTCTCTCAACTAAAGTTGCTAAAACTTGTACCAATGCTAATATTATATCAACTAGTCACCATGTTAAATGCACCTTTTTACATAATTTTTCAACAAACAGCTTTTAAATTGATGATTATGACTAGGGTTGTTGCAATTCCTTTTATCATCACAATCTAAAATTAATATAAAAATGTGTCTAGAAGGTTGAGACTATTCATAATCCCCAACTAAATTAAATTAGTATTTGTAGGCGGTAATCTAAGTCATGGCTAGTTTACATGATTTTTTGTATTTACATTGACTTTGATTGGAGTTGCTGCTCTTGATTTTCTATTTTTATCCTTCAAACTAGAATTTAAGCTACAAATGAGATAACTAGAATGTCATAAAATTTGAACAGGCATAATGTTAAATATAGGTAGATCTTACTACAACTACTTACCCACCCTTAATTATTTATATTTTCAACTGACCTTATGATTATGAGAACTTCGAGTACATTATTTCAATATTTTTAAGGGCAAAATCTATTTCCACCCCCATTAATTTCCTTTCGTGCACCGTCGGTTTGAAAAAAAAAAGCAGTCACCCCGTATTTTCCTGTTACCACCCCCACTATCTTCACATATTACCCTTGTTCAAAACAAAAAACACACTTCAGAATTCAGCGTCTTCCTCCTCAGCCAACCCCCCTTCAAAACCTAAATCAACTATATTCTCTTCATCTAAAATCAGAAAATAATGGAGTCAGAACGTAGATCAAAGAAACGGCATGGTAAGAATTATTTAAGAAATTTAATTTTGTGCATTTTTAGAACAAATCGCAGTTGGAAGGGAAAAAGAAAACTGATTTTCGAGTTCGGTTTGAATGTGGTTGTTCAGAGATCCACGTTCAGGGCCTCCGAAATATATGAGCAAACAACGTTCTAGTTGAACGTTGTTTTAGGGAAATAAGCGTGAGTTTATTTGTGTGTGTTTGTTGTTAGCTGCCATGTCTTTTCTTCTTTCCTTTCCTGTGGTAGGCAGCGAATTATGTATTTTCAGCGCATGCACAACAGTCGTATGCAATATGTTCGTTAATTTTCCCTTTGTCAAAACTTCAAACCTGCGATTTATTTTTCAATGTGTTAAACTTTATACCTGCAGTTTGCTCTTATTCTGTACTTAAGTATTATGTATTTTCAACAGTATCATTTCAGTTTAATTGGGCTTTCTTCTCATTTTGTATCATAAATCTTTTGAGAAAATATTCTGTTTGAACCCACTTTAGCAATAATGAGATACAGTTGTTCAAATGACATAGTATTTTATAATACATAATGATAAACATTGACACTGTTTATTATTTAAATCAATAATCAATAGTTGCAATTTTGGGACATTATATCTTGCTATTGGTGAATAAGGGTAAAGTTGTCATTTAAAATTAAATTATTTTGATGGGGTGGGAAAGGAAATTAACGGGATGAGAATAGAGTTAGTTGTTTTTGTAAGCTCTATGACCCAAAAATTTGGAGATATGTATGTTTTGAGTATGCTCATCGAACCATACTTTTTATATTACTTTCCTTTTTTACTGTAACGACCCGGAAAATTTGAGGAGTTGGAAATAAAATTTATTGAAGATTTATGTATTAAAAATCGATTGAATGTATGGCTTAGAGATTTAAAAATCGAATATTGTTGTGTATACAAATTAAAACTAAATATTTAATTTGGAATGATTGGTTGAGAATCAGCAAATGAATATTTGAAATAAATCGATTGGATATTTGATTTGGATTTGGATTTCGACTAAAAATATAAATGGTCGAATTTGAAAAAAAAATATTATCGACGTTGAACAAATTGGAGAATTTAATTTGTTAGAATATTTGGAAATTTGGTTAAGATATGTTTGTATAAAGAAAATTGAATTTAACGTCTCAACAGAGTTATTAGTGGACAAAACGGGATAAAATCAATAAACCGATAAATAATAGGAAAATAATAAATTTAAAATAACGTCGGAGCCGGTTTACAACCAGGATAATTTTATTTAATTCAGAACGTCGAGACGTGACAATACGTGAAATTTCGTTACGTTTGGAATTTGTGTATGTTGTACATGTATTGGGCGTTCAATGGAATTTGCGGTAGAAATGAACGAATAAAATCTCACTTAAAATTTTAAAATAAAAAGTCAACCCCTATTTCTCTAGGTTATCGGCTATACTCTTTTCATCTGAAAACCAAAGTTTACACTTCCTTCTGCAATCAACCTTCCCTAATTCTACCTTCTGCAAATATCACTTCTGCGCAGACCTAAGGAGGGAAAAAAATATAGCTATGGCACCCTATTTTACTTGCTTCCCACGGTATTGTCACTATAAAGTAGGTATGCCCAAATTCCATCAGAAAAGCAAAATCAGTTCCCTTTTCTCAACGTTAATGGCTTCTAACTAAAACCCTAAAAGTCGATTTCACCGTCCCCCCAAAATCAAAGTCGCATCTTTCACTTGCAAACCCCAACTCCACCGCTACTCAAATCGGAATTCGCTGCCACCAACCGAAGCCGCAGCGGCCAATAGCGGGTCCAAAAGCCTTGGAATTCGAAGCTCCAAGCACCACCGTAGGTCGATTCCTACTTCGATTTGTCGCTGCAAGCACTCAACTATTCTAGCACTTTCGGCAGCAGCCTCTTTTCTAAAATCAGAATCTTGCACCCAAATCGGCGTGTCCTTCCCGCTGGCCTCCTCGTATCATCGTTAAAGTCTGCTTCTTTCTTCCTCGTTACAAAAGGTAAGCTTATGCTTACGATTGATTAATCTATTTTCAAGTGTTTTAACTTCTTTAGAACCTAGAATGAAATAGTTAGTTGGGTTTGGTTGTGTTGCTGAATTTCTGTGACCTGACACTAGATTTTGACTTGAATTTTATCTTGCTATGCTTCGAAATTTCTATTCTGTTACATGCTACCGTTTTTACCCTATGGGTTTTATTATCTAGAATTATAGATGGTGCCTATACTTCAAAACCCATGCCTTGGGTACTCTGGCTTTTACCACATTGTCGATATGCCATTACTGTCTTTGCTGAAGCTTCCATATTATAACTTATAAGGAAGGGCGTAAGCCATTTCTGGGTCATGTATGTTTTTGAGTGCCAAAGGTATAATACTCCACCGGACATCAAAACTTTGTAGTAAATATGGTGGAATGCATACCCTATTTGATGGAAAATACACCATATACTATTCTGCTTTCTTGGTTCAACCTGAAACCTACCATAGTTGTTTAAAACTACAAAACCTTATGCATTTGTTAGTTGGAAAACCTGTCCCCTGAATGTACACACAAATTTGTGCTTTGTGGCTTGTTAACATAGCTACGCATGTTGTTCTCATACAAGTATACTGGACCATATTTATTCTGACTTTGGGTACATGCCACCAGTCCAACTGTCCTAATTTATTATGCTTTATTATAAGCGTTGCACCTCTTTTGTTCGCTCGTTCATGATCATACTTGGTTGCCTTATGATTAGCTTGCCTCTTGAGTCATATCTGCGCCATGAATACTGCTCTGTATATTTAGGATCCCTGAAATTGTTTCTCATGGATTAGTAACAAATACAAATGTTACTAAGTTAAGGTAGTTTAACTATCCACTTTGTTCAGAAAAAAAAAATTATGTAGTTATGTTATGTCTGCATTATATATATATATATATATATATATATCTATATACGTTGTTTGAAGTTCGAACTGGAACTTTCGGGTTTTTCAGCTTTATGCATTTTAATTCATGCACCATTGCATGTAACCATTTACTCAACCCTACTACTGTTGTTTCAGGTCCCTCACCTAGTTTGCACATTTATTTCATACTGTTATGCTTTTGCACTGTGTATTTACTTCATAACCGGCACTTGTTTGAATCACCTACCCTTGTTTGCGCTTGGATATGATAACACACATTTATTTTACAACCTGGAATATCTGAGGATCATGTAATTGGCTTGAGTTCCATTTATCTTGGTTTTTCTGAAGCTAGATATGAGAAAATTCTAAATAACATTGAATCCCCTTGTTGCCTGCGTACACCATTGATACAATATGAAGCTAGATATGCACAGATTTTAAACAATGTTGATCCATGTGGCAGTATAGACCCTTGGACAGTTATTTTTGTCTCTTCGGCATGCCTAAAATAAATTGAATCCAAAACTGTGACTAACCTGTTATATGACTCACTTCTCTTGTGCTCGCTGATAAGCTTGAATATTCTGCCCTGTCGCTGCTATGTATCGGCGCTTGTCGATGAGTTTCATTGTACTGGTTAACCATGGGTTGCGGGATGTTGAGGCAGTACACACATGGACCTGTACACGTGTGTACGTGCAGACTTCCGTAATCATTTGTCCCTAAAATAAAGACCGATATAGTACAGACACTGCACCACTGTATTTGACATCCGACTGTTGTAAGGATTAACTATTTATTTCAGTTCTTACTGAAGTTAATTTACTTGAACTATGATTAATCCTGACTCGAGTATTTTTATGTTTTTGCATGGAATGCTCGAGTCAGACCCGAGCATTTCAGGTTTAGAGATTACAGCTGCGGATTCGAAGATTGACAAAAGAACTGGGGGTTCTAAAGACGCGCACTCTGAAGATTTTAAAACCAGTAAATATTTTTTCTGTATTCAAACTATAATTTTATATTCCGCTGTATTGAAATAAAAATCTTGTATTCAAAATTTTGCTTATATATAAAAGTTTATTTTGCTGTTCAATACCGTGTTATTTATTTGTTATGTATTTTCTATGTTGATTCTGTTGTTAAACTCAGTAAGCTAAATACGCTCCGTCAGTTTGGACGTTTTAAGTTGGTTGAATCACCAATTTGAAGCGGTCAAAAAGGCGGGACGTTACAAGTGGTATCAGAGCTTTGGTTTATTCAAAGCTTAGCTTATTGAGTTTAAAAACGGATCTTGAAAATAAAGCGATTTTGAAAAAAATATTTATTTTGAAATATCAAGTATTTTGAAACTAGTGTTTTGAAATTAATACAGCGGAAATAAAAATTTATTTTGAGATTTAAAATTTTGTTCGGAACCCCAGTCTTCAGAAGTCTTCGAATCCAGGTTTGCGAGAATTATTCTTCAATAAGTTCCCTTAGGATTTGAATCTAGAATCCATCATCGGATGGTATCTAGTATAGATAGGAGAGAATCAACGAATTAATTTCGTTAAGCGTGAATTTTAGAAATCAAAGATAACTGAAGTTGATTGTAAATAAGAATTCAGTTTGAATAGAAAAGGAAAAATTTGAAATCATTTCAAAGAAAAAAACGATGAAGTTTATTTTGAAATTAAGAATATAAGTTGATGAAATAAAATAAAAAAGGGGTTAAGTGAAGAGAGCTAGTAAGTGTCAACAAGTTTGTGGGAATAACGATGTTGTATTTAACATCTGTTGAATCCAAATTACGAATTTAGAAATGTTTTCAAGAGGATAAAGTACATTTTCGTCAGAAAATGAAGATTTGCAAATATATTGAAATGTTTTCCCAATAATAATAAGAGATTTCGTAAAATTGTAAAAATATGAATATGATAATTGGAAATGTTTTCCAGAAAACCGTGAGGGACTAACGAGTTCTGAAAAATCAGAATGGTGAGGACTGAAGAGCAAAAAGCCGCACGTCGAGAACGAAGAGCGGCAGAACGTAAAAGAAAGGAAGAAGCAATGATGGAATACGAGAAGAGAATTAAGGAAAAACAGACAGCCGGCCCCTATGACAATGTCATTTGTTACAGATGTCAGAAAAAGGGACATTATGCGGCTACTTGCGGAGAGAGGGACAAGGGAAATAAGAAGGAAGGAAAAATTTACCGATCCAATATTTTTTGTTTTAAATGTAGAAAGAAGGGACATTTTCCCAGTCGGTGTCTCAAAGTGAGGAAGAAGAAGCCTGCCATTGCTGAGACGTCTGAGGAACCAATCACTTGTTATCATTGTAAGCAAGATGGACATATAGCCCGAAATTGTTCCGAGAGACAACAAGGAAGACAGACAATATTGTGCTCCGCTAGAGAGAGAACTGTGAAGTATGTAGATAAAGATGGCTCCATCTCGTATTATTGTAAGAACTGCAAGGAGTGGGGTCATGTGGATGAGGAATGCACAAATCTTTTTGTGGAGACTCCAGAACCATGAATATCATGAAAGTAGTTTACGCAAAGATGTGGATCATCGATCGAAAAGCAGAAAATCCTCGAAGATTGTGAATCCTAGTTAAGTCAGCTCTGTTTCGTAATACTATCGTTGTAATTCTTAAACTCCTATGTAGGTATTTTGAATTAAAAAAAAAAAAAATAAAAAAAAAAAGACTATGTATAATTATTTGAATGGAATGGTTATGGAAGAATTTGAACTCTATGAAGTTGCTATTAATGGTTTAATCTTATAAGGTTATTTGAAATCTTGAAAATAAAATATTTCTGAGTAGAAATTATATTAATATTGTTATAATAAATGGTTTTCATAAAAGTAGATTCGTAAACTGAATTCGAGAGTTACGTGAGAAATAATTTGATAAGAAAGTGAAGTTAAGAAAGTGGAAACTAACCGGAGATTGGTCAAGTTGGATGACTTTATAAGTGTCAATCTGATGTTGGTTCCAGCCTTCGGGATTGATACTTAGAGAGTGGTTCGCTTACTAATTTACAGTCGATGGATGTGAAAGAGTAATTGTGTGAATGAAAATTTTGTTACAAGAGTGAAAATTCTGGAATTTTGAAAACACAAAAATTTGGGTGATAAACGTAATAATTGGAAATCTGGAAGAAAAAATTGGTTTATAACCAATAGATCTATAAATCCGAGTTGGAAAGGACATCAAGTATTTGAAGTAGTTAATAGATCAAAGCTAAAATTTTGAAATCGGAATGAATTTTGAGAATATTCGATTTTGGGTATTAGAGAAATATGATTTCATAACTTGTATGGGAAAATATAGTGAATTGAATTTTTTTTTTTGGATTGAAAGGTAATCGATTAAAATAAAATCTTATATAACGGAATTTATATAAGACGAGATGTTTGAAATATGATTTGGGAAGGAAATCTTATGTAAATGACATAAGTATGGTTTATGAAATAAAATATGTATATAGTATTATATGTTTTCAAGTCAAGATAAGGGAAGTACCATCCTTCTTCTTTGAATTTCGAGCTTATGTAAAAGGACTGCAGATAGCGCAATCTGCAGTGCTGCTGGTGGCGGTAGGTTGTCCGGACATAAAACTCATGAGTTGCCATTGAGCACGACTGCTAGCGTAATTCGCAGGGCTGCAGATAGCCTACGGCGGTCGGATGTTTCTTGAGGGAATCAGGCGTAACCATTGTGATCGCTGCGATCTAGAGTCGTGGGAATTCGATCGTGTAGCGAAATTCGCAGGGCTGCAGATAGCCTATGGCAGACGGATGTTTCTTGGGGGAACCAAGCGTAACCATTGTGACTGCTGCGATCTACAGTCGAATGTAAGGGCGTAATCCGCAGAGCTGTGAAAGCTTACGGGTATGGATGTTTCTTGGGGGACCCAGGCGTAACCATTGTGTACCTGCGGTCCACTGTATTTGAGATATCTTAGTGATAGTGAGCCACCTGTTTGATGCAGCAGTTAGTCTTCGTGACTTGATTGGTCTTCGTGACCTGATTTGTCTTTGGGACTTGTTTTGTTCCCGTGACTTGAAGTATATTCATAATTCCCTGATTTGTTCCGTGATTCTGAGACAGAGCAATCAACGCTCAGTGACATCAGAATGTCTTTTGATTCTTAAAATATTATCTATTGATCTATCCATGACGAAATTCGCAGGGAAGTGATTTCCTACGGATACGGATGTTTTCTGGGGGATCCAGACGAAACCATTGTGTATCTGCGATTCATGAACAATCAACATATCAATATCACATTGGTACTTTCCGTATCTGTTTTTAGTGGAATTTTTGAAATATTTTCCACTGGAAGTTGAAACAAGGATATTCAGTGCTCGGAGATTTTAGTCGTGCGTCTGGCCAGCGTATGCCTAACATCTGTGAGAACGATGATAGACTTGTCAAACTTCGAGTTATCAAGTAATTTCAAATTAGTAATCTGAAATGAAAATGTACTTAATATAATAAGATTTCCGAGTATTTTCAGGTCCCACAGTTTTGAAGTGATAAATACGAATATTTTCTATATAAATAGAAGTTATAAAAGAAATTGGGATTTTTGGAAAATTTTCAAGTCAACAAATTATAACTTGAAGAGGCGATGTTATATACACTCTTCAATAAGAATTGGGAACGATTAAATAGATTGAATGAAAGGAGATTGGGTTGAGGGTTGCTAAGCCTAGACCCATTACCAATAAAGTTGGTAGCTGATGTTTATGATGAAATTTGGAATAGTTTGGGAGGTATAAATCCAACTTATGCAGAGATTGGAATTTAATACGAGATTGGTTTTGAAAAGAAATTACATGACTATGAATTTGTTAGAAGATTAGATAAAATTAGAATTGGGGAATATCTCAAAATAAATTGAGATAGAAAGTGGACTGAGGAAATTAAGTATAGTTCAAGGATCGCGGAAATAAGTAAAACCGATTCGGAATCCCCAACTAAGAAAGAAAATTTGATTTTTCGAGTAAATTGAATGTGGTGGATAAACAAGAAACTTCGGTTACTTAAATGTCGATATTTATTTTAGTCGTGTAAGAATTTCCCACAAATATGAAAAGTTGAAGTGTAGTTTGGTATAACTCTAACTATCTCTCTTTTTCGAGGACGAAAAATTCTAAAGGGGGAAAGATTGTAACGACCCGGAAAATTTGAGGAGTTGGAAATAAAATTTATTGAAGATTTATGTATTAAAAATCGATTGAATGTATGGCTTAGAGATTTAAAAATCGAATATTGTTGTGTATACAAATTAAAACTAAATATTTAATTTGGAATGATTGGTTGAGAATCAGCAAATGAATATTTGAAATAAATCGATTGGATATTTGATTTGGATTTGGATTTCGACTAAAAATATAAATGGTCGAATTTGAAAAAAAAATATTATCGACGTTGAACAAATTGGAGAATTTAATTTGTTAGAATATTTGGAAATTTGGTTAAGATATGTTTGTATAAAGAAAATTGAATTTAACGTCTCAACAGAGTTATTAGTGGACAAAACGGGATAAAATCAATAAACCGATAAATAATAGGAAAATAATAAATTTAAAATAACGTCGGAGCCGGTTTACAACCAGGATAATTTTATTTAATTCAGAACGTCGAGACGTGACAATACGTGAAATTTCGTTACGTTTGGAATTTGTGTATGTTGTACATGTATTGGGCGTTCAATGGAATTTGCGGTAGAAATGAACGAATAAAATCTCACTTAAAATTTTAAAATAAAAAGTCAACCCCTATTTCTCTAGGTTATCGGCTATACTCTTTTCATCTGAAAACCAAAGTTTACACTTCCTTCTGCAATCAACCTTCCCTAATTCTACCTTCTGCAAATATCACTTCTGCGCAGACCTAAGGAGGGAAAAAAATATAGCTATGGCACCCTATTTTACTTGCTTCCCACGGTATTGTCACTATAAAGTAGGTATGCCCAAATTCCATCAGAAAAGCAAAATCAGTTCCCTTTTCTCAACGTTAATGGCTTCTAACTAAAACCCTAAAAGTCGATTTCACCGTCCCCCCAAAATCAAAGTCGCATCTTTCACTTGCAAACCCCAACTCCACCGCTACTCAAATCGGAATTCGCTGCCACCAACCGAAGCCGCAGCGGCCAATAGCGGGTCCAAAAGCCTTGGAATTCGAAGCTCCAAGCACCACCGTAGGTCGATTCCTACTTCGATTTGTCGCTGCAAGCACTCAACTATTCTAGCACTTTCGGCAGCAGCCTCTTTTCTAAAATCAGAATCTTGCACCCAAATCGGCGTGTCCTTCCCGCTGGCCTCCTCGTATCATCGTTAAAGTCTGCTTCTTTCTTCCTCGTTACAAAAGGTAAGCTTATGCTTACGATTGATTAATCTATTTTCAAGTGTTTTAACTTCTTTAGAACCTAGAATGAAATAGTTAGTTGGGTTTGGTTGTGTTGCTGAATTTCTGTGACCTGACACTAGATTTTGACTTGAATTTTATCTTGCTATGCTTCGAAATTTCTATTCTGTTACATGCTACCGTTTTTACCCTATGGGTTTTATTATCTAGAATTATAGATGGTGCCTATACTTCAAAACCCATGCCTTGGGTACTCTGGCTTTTACCACATTGTCGATATGCCATTACTGTCTTTGCTGAAGCTTCCATATTATAACTTATAAGGAAGGGCGTAAGCCATTTCTGGGTCATGTATGTTTTTGAGTGCCAAAGGTATAATACTCCACCGGACATCAAAACTTTGTAGTAAATATGGTGGAATGCATACCCTATTTGATGGAAAATACACCATATACTATTCTGCTTTCTTGGTTCAACCTGAAACCTACCATAGTTGTTTAAAACTACAAAACCTTATGCATTTGTTAGTTGGAAAACCTGTCCCCTGAATGTACACACAAATTTGTGCTTTGTGGCTTGTTAACATAGCTACGCATGTTGTTCTCATACAAGTATACTGGACCATATTTATTCTGACTTTGGGTACATGCCACCAGTCCAACTGTCCTAATTTATTATGCTTTATTATAAGCGTTGCACCTCTTTTGTTCGCTCGTTCATGATCATACTTGGTTGCCTTATGATTAGCTTGCCTCTTGAGTCATATCTGCGCCATGAATACTGCTCTGTATATTTAGGATCCCTGAAATTGTTTCTCATGGATTAGTAACAAATACAAATGTTACTAAGTTAAGGTAGTTTAACTATCCACTTTGTTCAGAAAAAAAAAAATTATGTAGTTATGTTATGTCTGCATTATATATATATATATATATATATATATATATATATATATATACGTTGTTTGAAGTTCGAACTGGAACTTTCGGGTTTTTCAGCTTTATGCATTTTAATTCATGCACCATTGCATGTAACCATTTACTCAACCCTACTACTGTTGTTTCAGGTCCCTCACCTAGTTTGCACATTTATTTCATACTGTTATGCTTTTGCACTGTGTATTTACTTCATAACCGGCACTTGTTTGAATCACCTACCCTTGTTTGCGCTTGGATATGATAACACACATTTATTTTACAACCTGGAATATCTGAGGATCATGTAATTGGCTTGAGTTCCATTTATCTTGGTTTTTCTGAAGCTAGATATGAGAAAATTCTAAATAACATTGAATCCCCTTGTTGCCTGCGTACACCATTGATACAATATGAAGCTAGATATGCACAGATTTTAAACAATGTTGATCCATGTGGCAGTATAGACCCTTGGACAGTTATTTTTGTCTCTTCGGCATGCCTAAAATAAATTGAATCCAAAACTGTGACTAACCTGTTATATGACTCACTTCTCTTGTGCTCGCTGATAAGCTTGAATATTCTGCCCTGTCGCTGCTATGTATCGGCGCTTGTCGATGAGTTTCATTGTACTGGTTAACCATGGGTTGCGGGATGTTGAGGCAGTACACACATGGACCTGTACACGTGTGTACGTGCAGACTTCCGTAATCATTTGTCCCTAAAATAAAGACCGATATAGTACAGACACTGCACCACTGTATTTGACATCCGACTGTTGTAAGGATTAACTATTTATTTCAGTTCTTACTGAAGTTAATTTACTTGAACTATGATTAATCCTGACTCGAGTATTTTTATGTTTTTGCATGGAATGCTCGAGTCAGACCCGAGCATTTCAGGTTTAGAGATTACAGCTGCGGATTCGAAGATTGACAAAAGAACTGGGGGTTCTAAAGACGCGCACTCTGAAGATTTTAAAACCAGTAAATATTTTTTCTGTATTCAAACTATAATTTTATATTCCGCTGTATTGAAATAAAAATCTTGTATTCAAAATTTTGCTTATATATAAAAGTTTATTTTGCTGTTCAATACCGTGTTATTTATTTGTTATGTATTTTCTATGTTGATTCTGTTGTTAAACTCAGTAAGCTAAATACGCTCCGTCAGTTTGGACGTTTTAAGTTGGTTGAATCACCAATTTGAAGCGGTCAAAAAGGCGGGACGTTACATTTACGTTCAATCTAAATATAACAAATACAAGAAGGTGTCCAAGTTATAGTATTCTTAGACAAACCAACATCTGAGACTCTAGTTATTTAATGATTTTGATGCAAATAAACACAACGAAATATATTTCAACAATGGTATTATAGTATCTTTTTAGGTAGTACAAAATCAAAAACTTTACATGCATGGATTTTAAAGAGAATATAACTTTAGCAACATAAAAAATCTTTACGTTGTACATCCATTTATGCCAGTTTAAACAAAAATGACTAGGAGGCTTAAAACTTTTTTAATTATTGCTATAATTATCCAATTTCTACTCGAATTATCTAATTCTCTGTTCCAAATTGCTAAACATATCAGTTATCATCATGATTGCAAATGTTGTTTGTTTGGGTTGTATTTCTATTATTTACTTATTTTCAATATATTCATTGGTTTGGTACTTATTTGTGCAATAATTTGGCAAGATTCAAGCATGTTCCTACGCAATGTAATTTTATTTTGCTGAAAGAAAATCAAAGTATATGAGTTCCTCAATCATTGTGATATTCAAATTTTTTATTTAAACAATTTTCTAAGCTTGAGCTTAAAAATTTACAACTGTCTTTTATATTTGTATTTACAAGAAATTTCTATATAGAACCTGTTGAAAATGTAATATTAACATATGACAAGTACGCATGTTATCAGTGGTTGTGGTTTAAAGAAGAAACCTAAGTGTCTTTAATCATACGGTTCCTAATTTATTTTGATTTTTTTTCTTTTGTCTTAGTTGGTGAAATAACCGTGTTAGTGTATTAGATTTTCTAATTATTCTAGAATATCTTAGAACACGGAAAAAACCATGATCGGTTGTTACAACGTATAAAAAATTTCACATTGCAAGCACGTTGCGTAACCTGCATATGCCTGGTTCACTTGTATATGTGGTGTATCTTTTGCATGTTCTACACGCGTCAGCTTCCCTTGTTTATGTCGCATAGCTTTAGCATGTTCCACACGCGTCAGCTTCCCTTGTTTAATTATGTCACGTAGCTTTTGAATGTTCCAATGTTCCACACACATCAGCTTCTCCTTATTTAATTATGTCGCGTAGCTTTTGCATGTTTCACACACGTCAGCTTCCCTTGTTTAATTATGTCATGTAGTTTTTGCATGTTCCACACGCGTCAGCTTCCTTTGTTTATGTGGCGTAGCTTTTGCATGTTCCACACGCATCAACTACAGCTATTTATTTTCTCTCTATAAGTAAAAGTTATATCAAAATGTTGTACACAACTTTTAAATAAAAATTCATTCTCCTATAAATGCTATAATTTCTTTCCTGAAGTGTTTGCTTCCATTGAATTCGTTGTTTTTTTTTTCATCTCAGCGGTTATCTTATGCTTACAATTCTAAGGATGATTGATGCATTCAGATTGGGAGGTATTGGAAATTGGTTTTTCAAATCCCTTCACCAGCAGCGTTCCCATTCGTGATGTCGGTTTTCTTAGATATTCCATGAAGCTTGGAGAAGGGGTTTGGATGGTGGTTGATGCGTTTGTGAATGGAAGTCCACAATCAACTATAGTGGATTTCCATCAAGTGTTCTTATTCAATATGCATAATGGTTACTCAAGTATTTTAATTTTTTATTGGTTATTGATATACATGCATTCGTGAATGATTCTTTCCCTGTTTATGAATGAAATGTGTCAAATATAAAGTTCGTTTTTTGTTTGGGAAGTTGGTAGAGTTCACGTTTTGTTCAAGAAGTGCTTCTTCCCTTGATACGTGTTTGGATGTTGACCTTCTCTTTGAATTCAAACATTGAAATTTATATATACATAACACCACTGCACTAATATTTTCAGTGACTACCATATAATATGTTGAATTATTTAGAAGGAGTTCGTGCCCTTAGTTTAGGAAATTATAGGCTATTAATTATCTAACCCCTTATGGTCAATTGTATATGCTTTGGAAATAACCTTTTTTGTCCAAAAGATAATCAAATAAATGGGTATTAAAGATGGCAAAAATATATTGTAAACAAATATTGAAGGCTTCATCTATCATAGGTAATTTTGTCGTTGCTGGACTCAACCTTCATTGATTTGCAAATGCCTACTTCCAATTAATACTTTTTTCGTTATTTGATATCTTTACTCTCTACATATTATGTTATTTAATGCCATTCCTCACACTATATATTACTTTATTCCTTGAAGAACATTTATAGAAAATTGTTAAGATTACCCATATAATCTGCTAATTAAGAATAAGTAAGGATACTCTTTGGTATTAATTCTGTAACTACAAAGACACCAAACTTGTGTAAAGTGTGGTTCCCGTTTAACCTTTTGCCCCCACCAGGTTACCATACTAGTATTACCGTACAACGGTGGGAAAAACCGACCGTTAAGATGTTCAATATGAAATATACAATTGTTTGTTAAAATAGATACGCGCAAAAAGAAAACACCAACAGCTACATTTCCAGTCGATTGTTTTCTTAGATTTAAGAGAATTATTATTTGTATTGTAATTCATGTACTATCCACCTCCCTTACTGTTCAGGACATCCTAAAAACCAACATTAACATTGACAAGGAAAGGGACAAGTACTGGTCAATATTACTATTTCAGTTGCCTTTTTTCTTCTCACCATCAACATTACTGTATTGGTAACATTTGCATCTTGATTCAAAATTCATTAGGATGCCCAGGATAACTATTTCAGTGGAATAACTATTTGCAATACATGGGATAAACTAAACACTACAAACAAAATCACCAGAGGCTGATATATTGCAGTAAAAGTTCAAAAAAAAAAAAGAATATATTAGTTACTTCCAAGCAATATCTTGGATGAATGACAAGCGTTGGATACAAAGTAACCAGAAACTCAAAGCCTATAAATAGAATATAAGACAAATTCTCCTGATATCCTACACTTATTACAGTAATATGCACGCACTCATATTTGCGGAAAAGCAAACCCTTATGCTCTCTTAAATCATCACCATTTCCAAGCTCGAAGCAAACACGAAAAAATGTGCACTAATACTCGCAGCCATTTCCCTGTTTATCTTCTCCATTGCTTACCCAACTTGCCCTACTCCTAAAACTCCATACCACTGCCACCAAAGGAAACTCCATGCCTTCCTCTACCTAATGAACCAACGCCTCATCCACCTCCCAAGACAAAGCCAACAACTCCATCTCCCCCTACACCGCCCACACCAAAGCCTACACTATCTACACCCATTAAACCTGTATAATGCCCAACGGTTATACTCAAACCTACTGCATGTGCTGATGTTTGGGTGGTTTGTTGCATGGTTTGATTGGGATAATTGCCCAGGAGAGCTGTTTCCCTCTGTTATTTGGACTGGCCGATGCCGATGCAGCACTTTGCTTGTGCACTACAGTTAAGGCCAATGTTCTCAATTTGATCATATCGTACTTTAGGTTTTGGTCAACAATTGCGGCAAGCATGTAAATCTAATGTCATAAAAAGCATCAATTCTCATGCATAGATCTATATAGTAAGCATCTGAATGCATGAATTATCAAAACTGAAGCTTACCTAACTAATATTGTTGTATGAAAGTTTAGAAATATAATCTGAATGAACAAAGACTAGCACTCTTATTCTTAAAAAAATTTAAACTCGTAAATCAATAAAGAAGTGTATATAATAAATAGCATTGATTAATTTTAAACATGTTAATAGTTTTGGTAATACCTCATTAATATGATGCCTCTTTAGAAATAGAACATTTTTCTTCATACGATCTCAATTGCATATCCTGTAGCAAGCAGGCATCTGTGACATAAAAAAATGATGAAGCATATTCAGTGATAATATGTAGAAGACATTGACATCACCATGCTTTCCTAAAACAACCCACAAATAATAAATTAAGCATGCCATAATCTCGTTCTAAGATCCTCAATAATAATAATCTTTATATCTTACCTGGCAAAAAGTAAGTTAAAATTAATCTTTTTACTGATATATAGTTTGAAAACATTACTAATATGACAATGAAATGGTGGTTATAACACTGCAATGATGATTGAGCAAGGCATTCAAACACGTGAAACAATTATAATAAATTCATAATGTAATCGAACATAAAAGGAAACAATAAGAACAAAGGATTGAAGTGTACTTAAATGAATACTGGTGGAGTTTGTTTCAGGCAAGGGTGCTGTGAATAATGAAATGCAAAGTGCACAAAACAGAGTGTAGAACACAAGTGAAATAAAAAAACAAAACTGTGAACTAAACCGAGAAAGGGTGAAGCATGTAACAAAAAGCAATGAACATAAATGTAGTTTGAATGTAATCAACAATTATAAAAATGCTTTTTTTGTGACCGAAATGCAAATTGTGTTTTTCCCCCAAACTGATTGTTGCAGACCAACAGAAGATAAGTAACAGAAGTGTGGTGAATAAGTAACAGAAGTGTGGTGAATAAGTAACAGAAAACAGAAATGTAATTCAAAATGAAAATAGAAGGGCAAAAGAACAAAGGCACAATGGAAAAAATAGTGATCGAAATTGTAAAAACAGGGAGAAAAGCAAAGTAGAGACAACTGTGAAGAGAGTCGTAATATTTTTTTTATTGCAAATGCAAGGGATATTTTGTTTAACTAATAAAAAAACAACTTCAGTTGTTTTATATTTTTTAAGGATGAAGCACCAGCATAACTAAATCCGGTGAGGACCCAGTAGCAGTGTAGGAAGGAAAAAAGGGCAATAATATAGAGAATAACCAGTTAACAAAACAAATGAAAAAGAAAAGCAGTCTTTATTGTGAAGGATAATATAGCCCCTAATCTCAATGAATTTAATTCTAGTTTTTAGAAAGTTCATTAGGAAATCTTGAAGAACCTTTTGCATATACATAACAAATCTCAGTTTTCTTTTATTATCATCATTTTAATTAATTAAGAACTTCAGACAATTAATACAGATTTTTTTCAATCAAACCTAAGCATAATGCTTTCACCCAAGAACTCAGAGTACTTCCACCTATCTGCTCCAGGCCAAATATAAACAAACTTGAGACCCTGAAACAAAATATGGTTTGAATTATAAATGACACTTTTAAACATCTTTAATTCCTCTCAATCCACATCAACCAAAAATAAGCAAATTTCAACAAAATTAAATTGGAAAATAAACCAATAGTGCGGTTAGGTGTTAATAGTTTTACAGTTCGGAGAGTTACATGAACGAAAATCATATATGAGCAATAAATCAGTGCAAATTCAATGAATGTGTACCAAGCCAAATTTCCCACAAAAATCGTTTTCTCGCTTTTGTTCTAAATCCAATATCAACATAGACTAATCAAATGACAAACCATGGATGTAACACATAATAGATTAAATCTTCAAAATAAGAAAGGAAAAATAACGAGCTTCCATCAAACCCAACGTCAAGGCAGTTCTTTTACTGACAAGGTTGAATGAAAGAAAATGTACTTCCATTATACCAGCTCTAGCCTGTCATGTAAAAATAGAAATAATAAAAGAATTTTTAGTAGCAACTAAGATAAAAATTTACCTTCTTAGGACCTACAACCATGAACTCTAGCCTGTCATGTAAAAACAGTGAATATGTACGCTGCTTTATTTATTTATCTGCAATTGTTGATATTTTTCATGATTGTTGATAATTATTAACCAGGAGCTTTTGTCTTCTTTGCTGTGGAATAAGCTTTTTCCTGTAGGAAGCCATTTACAATTTTATTTTTAAACATATGTTTCTTTTTTTATTTTCCAATATACCTTTTTTGGCTACATGTTAGAGCAAGGAAAATATATCAATAATCTCCATAAGAATAGGACGCCTTCTCTCTTCTTAACAGCCTTTTCAAGTCCCACAATTGCTGACATGGTTATACAGTGAAATATCATTTAAAATCAGTTTACATAAGTTAAATATTCATAATTTTTTTTTAATGAATATGCAAGCATACCTTAGGGGAAATGCTTAGTGCACAGTAAAATGCTTTACCACACTTCAGTGAATACATCTAGTTGTTCTTTAAATGCCCAATAATTTAATTGAAATGGAAAACATCACTTAATCAGACTAGCAAGTGAAATTATAAGAATTGACGAAATTTAAACATTGGAAGAATAACATAATTTGCAATTAATAGCATCAAAATCTAAAGAAAGTATGCCACGTGCTTTCTAATAATTACCCTTTCCATATTCATCAATTTTCATAAAGCTAAAATTTTTAAAAACAGCAGTAAAATATGTCTACTACAGTTTTGTTAAGGATGCTCTTGGTCGCGAGTGGGATTATTATACGTTAAACTCACAAAATAAAGTATCACTCTGAGAAAATTAAACAATTTTTTTTTTTCATCTAGTTCAATTTAGGATTTCGAATAATTAGAAAAAATTATGGAAACCAAATTTTTTTCCATACCTGGATATGGTATCTGCATAAGGTTTCTTGATTCGAAGGCTGCAACATAGCATGAAGGCAGCAACATAGCGTTAGAGTTGTGTTTTTCGATTTAGGGTTTGGTGATCTAAACGCAGGATTTAGGGTTTGGTGATCTAAAAGTAGGATTTAGGTTCAGATTTAGGAACTCAATAGGAAGGAGGCAAACTCGGGTGATCATCAGTAATTGAGATGGCAACTGGAAATCTCTGAATTTAGCAAAATAATGAAAAGTTGGTACACGAAGGAGAAATAATCAAAACACGTTTCCGAAGCTTTATTCGATCAGAAGAATCGAAGAAGAAAAGGTATATGAAAGAAGAATCGGGGAGGAGAAAACATCCATGAAGAAAGGGCATCATTATTTGCCTTGAGAGAAATTGATTTTGGCTCTCACAGTAAGCGAACCTCCCGAACGGTCGGTTGATTAATATTTGATCATTGCAGTTATGTTCTCTGGTTTTTTTTTTTTTCAAACCAAATTAAGTTTCTTTTTTATTCATGCGGATATTTCCAATTTTCTTCCTTTAAATTTCAACACCTTCCATTTATCAAATCTAACATCCACGTCCTAGGATTACTTCAAATATCCAAATTCTATGTTTGACATTTTGTTTTACTATAATCACTCTTTCATTTATAGCATTACTTCAAACATCCCTAGATTAAAAATACATATTTAATAGGGAAAAAAATTTGAAAGGACAAATTAAGTAAATATTTTATTCATAAGGACAACACTAAAATATTTTATCCATAAGGACAAATAATAGCCCAGCCCAAATAATACCCCGTTATTTCATTTTTCTTCTCGTACACCGTAACCTTCAATTTCGTCCGCCGTAATTGAGAAATGACCACAGAAACGCGATCGACGAATTATCTTCCTACGGATTCCCCTAAATCAAATCGAAACCCTAGCAGCAAGATTGACAACGAGTTAATGGAAAGAGTCGTGGAAAGGAATTATGAAACCCTAGCTGATGCCGCCGAATTATCACGAAGTGGAGTCGAAAACCTAGTTATTGACGCCCAGAAGCAAATCGACAGTACTGCAATTGATAAACACGCAGTTGACAGAGGAAATGATAACGTTGATTATCAATTTGTGGATGAAAGAGAAGATAGTGGAAAAAATCAAACCGCGAATGTACAATCTGTTGAAAGAAATGATAATGTTAATCGAAAAAATGATGGAAAAAAAAACAGTCAGGAAAAGCACTGAATGTATAAGAAGAGAGACGCGGTCGAAAAGGTTCAATGATCCTAAATATGTTGAAGAAAAGTTGAAGAAAGAAATGAATCAAAAAAAAAGGTAAGTTCTATTCATTGTAATAAATTTTTGTATGTTTTGTTTAAATTTTGTAATAATATTTCTTTATTTGTGCAGGTTAAAGAAGGAATAAAATCGAAAATTCTTGAAGAAAAGGATGGTGGAGTCAATGAAGAAAATTCTGTAAGTAAAAAATGATAACTTCAATTATATATAAATGATAACTTCATAGGTATTAAAATGATATCCTGAGTATAGATATTTATAAAAAATGATACTGTATATGTGGTAAAAATGATACCGTGAGTATGAGAATACTATTTAACTTGATTTTTTTGATGTAGGTAAAAATGATAGTGTACATTGATAAAATGATAATGCCTCGAGAAATGAGACAGTAAATTAGTTAATTAGTATAATTAGCACCTACATTGTTATTTAGATTAATTATGGTTTGTAATGAATGAAATTCAATTGTGTCAGTGATAAATAATTTTGTTCTCAACAGTTTTTTTAGTTTTTTTTTTTGATAACTAGGATGATGATTTTGAAAACCCAAGGCCTCGAGAAATCAAGTCTGGTACAATTCCAGTGGAAAGTAAAGAAGAGGTAGTGGTTGGTGAGAAAACCAGTTGTGCTACAGCTTACAGATGTGGGTTGCAATCGTCTTACAAGACGATCTGTTTGTTGAGAGATAAGAAAGCACTTACATCAAAGCAAATTGAGTTTTTGAAACAAACACCATTCTATGATTTATTTTCTGTTTTTTACGAAAAAACATTTCATTAACAGAGTGCAAGAAAAAAGCAGAAAATTTGGATGCTGTATATTCGTGCTACTCAGTGGAGAAAGAATGTTTTGTGTTTGGTGAAAGTGAAATGGAAATATGTCCAGAAGATATAAGTCTTCTATTTTACATGCCTTTGGAAGGTACAGATATAGACGATACACCAAAAATGACTAGTAAAACGACACCGACAGATTGCAAGGAATTTGTGTCGAGAAACTTTGGGAAATCAACTATCATTGTAAGAAGTTTAATTGAAAAAAGAATTAAAGAAGAAATAGAGAAGAAGAAGAAGAAGGTGTTTGAAGAGGACTTGCCACTGCTTATGATAATGCTAATATTGCTTACATTTTTCTTTCCGAATAACCAACAAAAGTTTAGGTGGGGTTTCATTCCATACATTGTAGACGTGAAGAAAATGAGATCAGTGTCATGGCCTAAAACAATTCATTCAAGTTTTAAAAAGTTTGTAAAAAGTTCCATAAAAAATCCGCGTGATATGGCTGGTTTCTCAATGATTCCTTTGGTAAATATTTTGATTAAAGTATTTCTTCTGTAAACACGACCAACTATTGATGAATTTATTGTTAACCTTGTATTTTATGTTTATGCAGTATGTGATGTGTGAGAAGTTAAATCTAATTGCCCAAAGGAAGAAGTTTGAGAATAAATTCCCTCGTTTTGCTAGGTGGGATTTGAGGAAGTTGAGTAAAATCGTGACGAAGGAATTTTTAGACACTTTCAAAGCTGGACAGGTAAAAATATAATTTTGATGTATTCGTCGGGTTCGTTTTTGTGTAGGTACCGTGAATTGGAATTTTTTTGGTATCTTATTTGTAATTAGTTAGGGGTTTATTTTTGTACTAATCTTTATTTCATAGTCCATGGGTATCTTTTTTCATTCACTGCAAATATCATTTTTATGTTGAATTGTTAACTTCAGATTTAGGTTATCATTTTTGGTTTCTTGTAGATATCATTTTTACAGTCAATTTAACTTAACAGTTTATGGATATCATTTTTTCTAAACTGTGGTTATCTTTTTTTGTTTTTTGGTTCGTACACAACATTTGTCCACAAACACAAATAATTAGCCAAAAATTTTGTTGTCAGTTCAGTATTTCATTAATCAGTTTACTGACTACACTCTTTGATGATATTATTCAACTGTTCATTTTTTTAATTTAATATGCAGAGTATTTAACTTATGAAATACCCATAGATATCGTATTTTAAACTATTCAATTATCATTTAATTTGTACAAATGCTTATTCAATTTTATATTATCATTTTGCATGTATTACAGTTATCATTTGTTGATGTCTTAGCCACTATACAGTTTTTAGTTATCTTTTTCCAGCTGATGTAGTTATCATTTTTTAAATTTTGATAGTTGACATAAATTGTAAAAACATACAAAATAGTGAAAAAAGGAAGAAAAAAAAATCTGTTATACATCCATTCTTTTTAAATCCAGTTATAAATTGTGACTAGTATGCAAATTAATTCATATTATGTGTCTTCTTGTGCAGGTAATGGAAATGGGAAAAATTGTGCTACATGAAACACTGCTGTTAGAGTGTAAGGAAAGTTTGGCAAGTAGAGCTGCATTAAAAGGAAAAGTTGCACAAAACAAAAAAAGAAAACGTGGTCAGCAAGTCCAAGTAGTGGAAACAGTTGGTTTGGACATGGAAAATAGAGTTCTGAACTATCGCATCACAGAGTTGGAGAAAGAAAACAAAGAATTTAAAAAGAAGTGGATGCAGGAAAGAAACTTGAGAAGAAAAGCAGAAGAAGAGTTACGTAGACTTAAAGAGCAAATGAAAGAACAGAAAGCTGAAATGCAACATGATAAAACGGAGGATAGAGTTGGTTTACAAACGACATTGGTTGATGTGCATACAGATGATAATTTGGACTGTAATGAAGTGAGAACAACGGAGGTAAATAATCTGAATCTAGATCACGATAAATTGAACAATTGCACGACAAATGTTGAGGATAGGAGTTATGCAGAAGAAAGCCTACCAGCTGGTTTAGGGAATGAAAAAAACGCCAGTCACAGTTAAAGATTCTGTCGGTAACAGTGAGATTGGAAGTAAGAGTGTACAGTCAATTGACGACATTGAACCTCCGAGTTTTAGTTTTAATTTGACTGCTGAGATTGCAAAGATGAAAGTCAAAAAAGGGAATTCTCAAAAGTCAAGAAAAAAAAATTAAAAAATCATCTTCCAAGTCAAAAAGTGCAAAACCACCTTCATACATACTGAGATTGAGAGCAAGAAGAAGAACACAAAAAAGAAAAGAGGAGTATGAATATTATGTAAAAGCGTGGAAGAAAGCACGTGTAACACAAATGAAGGAGACTGAAGTTTCATGTGAAGGAAAAAATGATGAGTTACAACTCTCATTGATTCCAGTTGATGATGAAAAATGTAGGAAAAAAACAATAAATGAAGATAACGTTGAGAACGAAAAAAATGTTGAACTCGTAGAGCCAATAAATGTTGAAGAACCGTCATGGAAAGACTTAGGCTTATCAAAATGCAAAAAAGTGACAAAACATCTAGATGATGAGGAAGGTAGAATTGTACGGAAATTTTATTCAATGTCAATAGAAGAAGAAAAGTGAGTATTATATTTACATCTGTGCTTATAGAACATAGAAATTATTTTGTTAACTGTTTGACTTGTAAATATTGGACAGTCCAGTAGCTTGGCAAGATGATGACATGGCAAGGGGAGGATGTGTTGTGACGAAGGACATGCTGACAGAATTGTTGAGAGGATCATTAACAGATGGGCAGGTAAACATAAGTACAAAAATAATTTATTGATAGCCATCTTACTGTAATAGTTCATGGGTATCATTTTTCCTTCAATGAAGATATCATTTTTTGTGTTGAATTATTTACTGCACATTTTGGTTATCATTTTTATTGTGTAGTAGTTATCATTTATACAGTTCATTTAAATTTACAGTTTCTAGATATCATTTTTTATAAAATGTGGTTATCATTATCTGTTATTTGATTATTACACAATATTTCTCCACAAACACAAATACTTACAAAAAAATATTGTTGTCAGTTCAGTATGTCATCATCCAATTTACTGACTACACTCTTTGATGATATTATTTGTTAATGAATACTCATTATTGATTTGAATTTTTAACTCTAGGTTTATATTATCATTTTCTGTTTATTTTAGATATCATTTTAGTAATTCATATCAGTTAAAAGTTTATGGATATCTTTTTTTCTAAACTGTTGTTATCATTTTATGTTTTTTGTTAATAACACAACATTTCTCCACAATTACAAATTATTAGCAAGATAAACCAATGACGTAAATCGTTTATTAGTTATTGTAGCATATTTATTGACTTTATGTTTTTTTTTTTGGGATATTCAGATAATCGACTGGTGCACCAATAAATGTGATCTAGTTGATTACAATTACGCAATGTCTACAATAATGACAGTAAGTTGAATCACAGTTTTAAAAAATTAATATTACAGTATTCAGCTCTTCAGTACTCATTAAGATAAAGTTTACACTGAGCAGAAAGGAATAATGGAAGGCAGGAGTTCAATTATTAATTATTTGGTTACTCCTTTCTTGAAAGAAGCAGCTTTACAGAAGTATACAGAAAAAATTTACTTCCCATTACATTTTGACAACCATTGGTCCCTGTTGACATTAGCATATGCAAACATGCAATGGGTTCACTACGATTCGAAGAGACCAAGAAGATCGAACAAGTATAATAATCTTCATTTGAACGAAGCGTATGAAGTGGTAAGAATTTTCCGTTATATTTTTCTTGAGTAAACTAGTACTAAAAAATGTTTATTACAGCGAAAGAAAGTGGAAGAAATTCTGCAACAAATTTGGGTAGAAAATAAAATTGTGGATAAGAAAAGTGTTGACGGAGAGATTTTTCAAGAACCATGTGCACAGCAGCACTCTGACAGGTTAATTTTTCTTCATGTTGTTTTTCTGGTGTTTCTGTCTTTTTAATTTATTTTTTGCGTTGCTGAATACAAAAGAAGTACTAGTTTGTCCCAATAATTGATTGAAACTGACATAGAAGTGTTTCTGATGCCCAACAATGATAACTGGAATTTTTTTTCTATTTTCTAATCAGCATTAGTTTTCATTTATGCAGAGTGGACTGCGGGATATTTGTCATCATAAATATAATTTCAGACAACAGAGCTGAAATTCCACTAAAGGTGTCGAAAGAGAATACGGATAAGATAAGAGCGCTGATTATACGTGAAGTCATTTCGAATCATGCATGCTGCTGGAATCTAGTTCGATTCGTCACTGGATTGACCAAAAAGAGCAGTAAAAAATCAATGAAAAAATGAGTGAAACAGTGCTTTGTATTGTAGTTCGTTGGAAAAATAGTTTATTTTCTGTTACGTTGAAATTTATGCAGTTGTTAATGTTTAAAATTTCAGTAATGAATAGATGTTTGTGTGAAATACTAGTACTAAATAAATGATTGATGATGAATCTGTGTACTAGCAAAATTAAGGATTTGGATTGGAAAAGTCTAAATTTGAAAAATAATATCAGTTTTACTGTTATCAGTATGTTGTATGTGTGCACAAGGGATGTTAACTATCAAAATGTAAAAAATGATAATTACATAAGCCGGGAAAAGATAACTTAAAACTGTACAGTGGAGGAGATATCAAAAAATGATAACTAAACTGCATAAAAAATGATATCCAGAAACTGTTAATTGATTTGATTTATAAAAATGATATCTAAAATATACGAAAAATGATAACCTTAATCTGAAGTTTTAAATTCAAAGAAAAAATGATATCTGCAGTGTAGGAAAAAAGATACTTATATACTCTGAAAGGAAGATAAGTTAAAAATGACCCCTAAAATATTATAAAAATGATACCAGGATATTTTTTATACATGGTAACTACACAAAACTGAACCCTACTAAGACATTGAAAAGATAATCACCTAATTAAATATAAAAGAAAAAATAAATAAATGTATACAAACTTGTAAAAATAAATCACTACAACAGATTTACCTTTTAATAGCATTGGAAAAACGCTATAATAGGTTACCATAGCATTAGTGACGACGCTATATAACAACATGTTATAATAGCCCTGTTCTATCTTATAGCTCAAATCTAAATGCTATAGCATTATACATTTTATAGCGCACATTCACCACCATGAAAAGTTTTACATAGCGTTCAGATTTTGCAATTATATTTGCTTACTAAAATCTCAACTTAATTTTTTATAGCATTATCAAAATTTTCATAGCACATATTCATTGATATGAAAAATATTTTCCATAGCATTAGCATTGTTTACATAGCTCATATTCAGTGATATGAAAAGTTATCCACACAATTTAATAGCATTTCACATTTCGATTCCATAAGTGGAGTTTTCCGCTATGAATATTTATAGTATATTTTGTTTCCATAGCACAGGTTCAATGGTATGAAAAAAAATTCCATACTATTTTAATTTTTTACATAGCATTCACCATATATTTTCATAAGATCAATTTTCCGCTATAAATATTTTTAATATATAGCAACATCAGATATGATCTTTATACAGCAAATCTCTTATTTAATTTGTGCACAATTTAAACAATTAAGCAGTAAATTCACAAAACAAAACTGTCAATAACAAAAAATTAACACCAAAAGCATATTTGATTTCAATTACAAAGTCAAAGTATAAGAAGTCTACTAATAAATATATAAATAAGTCAATTAACATACATTGTTTAAACATCGTTTTAAACCAAGATTACATGAAAAATCACTTAGTCTTCAACTTGTAAGCTCGTCCAACTTCTATAACCTGTAATTCACAAGCACAAATTATAGTTTTATAACAAAAAAAAATGCAAGAGACACAATTAAAATGCAAAATGAAACAATCTTAAATGTCATCTCAAATAGTTCATTACAAACAGAAAATATGTTGCATGTAGTAATCACGTTAAATAGGCTTTTGGTATAACATAAATATGCAGAAACTATCGTTCACCATTACTGATCCTCTGCAGAAAGTGTCATTCACCATTATTAAAATGAAACAGTCTGATTGTTATAAAACTGAAAAAACTGTCGTGTACTAAGATTCAAGAATTTTCTACCTTTTCTAACTGCAATTCTATTTCTACGTGTACTAAGAGCCAATAACAAAATTGCAACAAAAAATAGAAAATCTGAGAATCTGTTTAATGTAAATATGGTTCTTAATAAGAGGACATATCCTTAAGCAAAAGAATGCAAGGAACACCATTTTAATCTCATTTTATACAATGAACCTTAAGAAAATGTCTTAATTCTATCAAAACAGTGAAGTCTTGACTAGAATTTTCAACGATAGGAGAATAAAAGTCATTGTAGAGTGGATAGTAAGCACACGCAGGATAAACAACATGTGAAGTGGCGGATAAACAACAGAGATTAAACAGGTATAAACATACCTAAAGTACTTCCGTGTACTACAAGCTGAAACTGTCATGTAGAGAAAAACAAAGTATGCTGCAGCTGCCTTGAAAAAAGAAGAAAACCGTTATGTCTAAAATACAAAGGTAAATGTTTTTCTGCCATCAATATTTTAAAAAAAAAGTGACATGAAAAATATTTAAAAAAAAAATTACCTATATAGATAGCCAAAGTCCACATCTATTTCCCAAAGACGATCAATTACCTGTATACAAGTACGATATTTGATTCATAAATTCAGAATTTTATATTTGAACGATTTTATTCAACAATAATGAGATGCTTACTAGAAGATGAATCCGTTACAATATTTTTCATAGGCCACGCTATTGCAGAGCCAACGGCATCTTCAATGCATTCGAACTCAGTCGTAGGCCTCCATAGACGTGCAGCTGGAACTGTTGCAATGTCAACCCAAACTCTAGCCGCACCCTCTCCTAATGGGACGAAATGTATCATTATTTTTGGATCGGTTGAAGCTATGCGTCCCTCGGCTACTATATTTCCCGTTCCAAACACATCGACCAACTTACATTTATTCGATGTAAAATTTGTAACCTATCAAGTAACAATAATAATTGATTATATAAACCACTTGAAACACATTATCTTGAAAACGAAGCAGAACTATTGAACTACAAATGATATTTACCATGGGAATTG
This sequence comes from Allium sativum, assembly GCA_030737875.1. Lineage (NCBI taxonomy): Eukaryota > Viridiplantae > Streptophyta > Magnoliopsida > Asparagales > Amaryllidaceae > Allium > Allium sativum. Next base: position 267,472,910 of record CM060909.1, on the reverse strand, counting down.
ATACCGGGTTCGTCAAAGGACTGAAAGATGCTTGAGTGCTTACTTTTTCAATAACCACTTTAGATTCTGGCCAAGCTACTTTTTTACCAACGGCTTCTCCAACATATCTCATATTAGTTGTTGGCTTCCATAAAAAAGCCTTCACTTTTTTTGGATTGTCTATCGACACTAGCTTGGCGGATGGTCCAAGAGGTATACCATCAACAAGTTTTTTTGGATCACTATCGTAGATTCGTCCCTCCGCAACTATTTCTTCGCTTCCAATCCAATCATATATCTTGCACTTATTATCTTCGCTTCCATTCTAAAAAAAAAGAAAAATCATTTGTTGGTATAGAATATTAAAAGTGAATAGACAAATAATAGTTGAAGTTCTTATTTATTTTGTTAGGGTCTTTTTATATGCAAATTTGTATTTTTATATAGAAGTGAATAAATTTAGTTTTACTAACATATAAATGTTGACAAACATAGTAAATACATTGTACATGTTAGTTTGCTGGTATAGAAGTACGAAAACTGAACCTAATCGATTTTAACTCAAACTGTACGTGTTATACTCTATTTCTTGTTATTTTTAATGGCTTGGGCTAAACAAATATATGACAAATATGTATTATTTTTAGTTTATAGCTACAATAGAAACTAAATTCAAATGTTACCACAATGTTTTCTTTCTCCTTTCCTATCGTGCGCACAATTACTCTATCAGCTGGCCATGCTACTATCATACACTTAGCTTCTCCAACACGTGTCATTGCAGCCGCGGTCCTCCACAAATAAGCATCTGTTATCTTAGGAAATTCTATCAAAATTTTCATAGCATTTGGTCCTAAAGGAACTTGATGTACAAACTCATTCGGATCACTTGATAAAACTTTTCCTTCAGCAACTATTTCATCACTCCCATTACAATCCAATAAATCACATTTTTCATGCATTTTCTCCAAAACACCCTATGATTAATAAAAAAAACAAAAAATTATATTAAAAACCAAAAAACAAATGTTGCAATGTAACTTGAAGTTTACCGTATCAGATGTGCTTGAATCAATCCGATTTTCTACACCCTAACAAATTAGTAAATAAGTTAGCGCTTTACAACACAAATCACTCTAAACAATCATACATGATATCATATAATGAACAAATTACTGATATTTACCAAATTGTTTACTAGCATCCGAATCGTCTGCTTCAGTTCCAAAATAGTATTCTGACAGTCGGTTAGTTTCTTATCATTAGCCTGTGATAAAATGAACTTGGTGAGAGTTATTCCTCTTCCCATTGCTCTTAAACGCCCTGGTTTATCTTGTCCTAGCACTTGTGAAAGAGCATCATTGGTTGGTAAACTAGATTGTGATTCACTTTCACAATGTTTTATCTTCTCCTGTAATAAAAATATACGAATATACATATGAGTGTCAATTTACGTACTCTCAAACAAATAGAGTGAGAATCAAATGCATGGTTTTTGAAAAGTTAACTAAATAAAAATAACATATTTTCCATGAATTTCAAAATCAATTTTGAGTTCTAAGCGCCCATTTTTGAGTGTTCCCTCCTTTATCTTAATGTCTAAATAAGGGACGAAGAAAGGGGGGGTGCTAAATGTCACGTTATCACTCAACATTGAAAATGGCTGCTTTTTCTTATGTAAAAACTGAACTCAACTCTCTTGAAGGTGATTTAAAGCAAAGAATCAAAGACAATCTCAAGTATTTAGAAAAACATGGAGTATCCACAATGCATTATCCAGAACAACATCAAAAAAAAAAATTGTTGTGCAGAAGGAAAATGTTCCTCCAACAAATAATAAAAAACTATATATGTGTATAATATTTAGAAAGTAATGTAAAAAAATGTTTAATATGACAATAAATAATCAAAAACTCTTACAATAACATCTGCGACATCCTTGTTAACTGGTTCACCATTTTTTCGAATGCGAGATTTAATCCAAACTTTAGATCTACAGATAGAAGAAGGATCATCGCTCTGCATTTTCTGCATTAAGAAGAAGATTAAATTTAAGATATATTTAACATTGATTAAAACTGAATATATGAAACAAGCTAGGTCTACAATTTTAAATCCAAAATAGTTTCTTACCATATCTTCAGTTAGTCGAGCCATTCCTTTGCGGCTGCATGTATGTGGCATTTGCTTCCGTTTCATAGCTTTGTATTTCTCACTTTGTTTCTAAAAAAATGTCATTATAATGGTTAAATCATAATGGTAAACATGTGCATGCATGTATACCGTATGCATGTTTGAAATATATATGAGATAGCTATATTCAAGGGCTCTAGTTTCCAATATATATGCCAAATAAACTACAAGCAAAAAACATTTTTTTTTTTTTTTACTTTTTTTTTTTGAAATTTAGTACGCTTTTTTAACTTGTGAAATAAAAGTACATGCATAAAGGCAGAATACAGAAAATAAATACAAAAAATGTTGCCACTGAATTGAGTTGCCACAAACTACAAACAAACTGATTGTAATAATGGATGCTATTGGCACATATCACGCACAGTACTCCCATCAAAAAAACCCAGAAGCTTCTCAAATAGGCAATGCCAAACTGAGTTGCCACTGAATAACTCTATGTATCATACACCAGATCTGTATAAGCGCAAAAGCTTCTCAAATAGTGGATGCTATTGCCAAATTGAGTTGCCACTGAGTAACTGAAATAATCCGCAGACAAATGCAGTCTCCAATTAAATTTAAGCCAGTAAAATAGACATGAAGCAAAACTTTCAGGTATCCCAAAAACCAGTGGTGGTTAACATAGAAATACTCCAAATTGCGAACTGGACTCCTCAACCACCAGAATTCATGTATGCTGATACACTTTCAGGTATCTTTGGCAATGAAATGAAGATGACAACTAAACATCAACCAGTTCTAAAATCACACAAAAAAAAAAGAAAAAAAAAATGCAACTTTGAGCATAAATTTATTTATTTACCTTAAAAGTTGAACTTGTTTTCAACTTCACAAAATCTCTCCAGTCGTTCATATTGTCAATGTTATCTGGTTTTAATTGTAGTATTTCCTCTTTGGTTGTTGCTTTTAACAACTGCCTAACGAATCTACTTTTTGAGGCCCTCCAAATAGCTCCCATTTGCTGGAATATAGACACTTTCTGCCAGTCTTCATCCAATTTAAATCTTACCTAATATCAATATGAAGAATGAAAAGAACTGTTATTCAATATGACGGTAATGTCCCTTGATACAATCAATTTAAATTTGATATTAATATAAAGATACATCAGCTATAGGGGAAAAAAACATAGATACAGTTATAGAAGAAAACTGGGTTCAATGCATAGTGACTTAATAATTTGCTGTAACTTAATTGCGGTCCAGGAATTTACTGTAAAATGGGTTCTAAAATGGGTTCTAAAATATGTCATCTTAGAAAAATATAACTTTAAAACAAAACCCTGCATTAGTAATTTACTGTAACTTAATAAATCAGCAAATGGGAAATTGCGGTCCAGGAAGTCTTATGTATTCATAAGAAGACTTTGAAATGATATTTAAAATGATAAACCTGGAAAGCTATATCATTCATTTAACATATTCAGTCAAGTAAAATGTCTAGTTTATATAGCCAAAACCAATATTATATATTTAGCTCATTAATTGGGGAAAAATGTCTCTCATTTTAATATATTGGGGATAAAAGCAAAATACTGAACATTGCTGATGTATATAGTAAGTGGAAATTACAAGAAATAAACATGGTAAATGCATGTTGTGCTGTTGTACACGTATTAATGTATCAAAATGTTACTGTTTTTACCAAAAATATCGTGTACATGTTCCCATTTTCAACCAAAAAATATATTATTTGACATAATCAGTGCACTTGTAGAACATATGATTAATTAATGTTCTTAAATTAACCTTAAAAAAAGAGATAAAACTGCAATCACAAGTTGCAATAGTTCACAGTAGTGATAACTAACTGCTCGCTAACTTGACTACATGTGTAACGGCATAACAGATGGAATGAAGTGAAATTTATATTAAAAAAACGTTTATTTCCGGTTATAGTACAAATTTGTGCTAGTATTCAAAGTGGAACTCATAGTTCGGAATCATGAAGCTAAGGAAAAGCGGAAAAAAAAGAAATGGTAAGAACATATATCATGGCAGATAAAAAAAATACCTCATCAAATGAGCGTAAAAGAGTAATAAACTGAGATTGCAATAAAGGGCCAAGATGATATCAATGTGCTAAGATTCAGAAAACCAAAAATAAACTTGTTTGCAAATGATCATGCCAATATAATTATACAGTAAAAATCAATTTATATAAACGTTGTACAACAAGCAAGGCTGGCATGGCATGATAATTTTCATAAGATCAAGCTGCCAAACATATTGCAGTTCTTGACCGGTGTATCGCAGTGATTAACATCAAAAGTAATTAAGCATTAAACTTTGTAATAATGTCAATTTTAGATTAGATTCCAGTTACAATGAATTTCTTGCAATTAAATAAAATTTGTAATGGAAATTGCACCAGCATAATCCAAAAACAAGATGATAATCGCAATTCAGTAGAAGAAAAACGAAATGCTTGTCACTATGTCCTAGGCAATTCCATTACTATGACTATTATGTTAAGGATAAATATGCCAAGGCAATTCCATAACATTATAAAACACCTGATAAACACAACATTACCAAATACCAGCAGTTTTTATTAATATGTTTTATATACCTTTAAATTTAGCATTATAGCCCTGTTTGTTATAATAGCCGTATTTAATAGAGAGGATTAACACAGAGGATGCAATAAACAGTAAGCTTTAACATACAAGTGATCAAACACTGCGCTCTGTATGCATAAGTAGGATAAATACACTGTGAAAAAGGGAAACTATGGGAAGAGCGTGGGCTGTGAATTATTCACATAAGCAAGAAGCAATTGAAGCTATGAGTTTCAGATAAACTCAGCATTTTAAATACAAATATACTTCTTCTGTTATAAAATGAAACCGTCTATGGTCATGTGAAATCATAGAACACTAGAATTCAAGCAACTACGCATTACGAATAGAATGATCATCGTGAGGTAGACTAATCACTGTGATTTTGTACATATTTTTAGAATTTTCAGTCATCCTTGGATCAGCTCATCCGGCAAGCAGCAAACTTAACTTCCAAAGACTTATGCAGATTCAGAGCAAGGGTGAATCTATGTTGAGTCCACAAGGAGCAGCCGACCCTGAAAAATTGATTTACCAATAACATTATACCAAGGCAATTTTGATGATAAGCACATCTTCTATAAATTCTTTCAAGCCGCGGATGATGAAGTTGACAAATTTAAAATGAAATAAACTTAATTTAGTCGTGTCATCTTAATCGAGTTCTCAAAGTAGCTCTAACGAGTAAATGAATCAAAGCAAGATCCTTCGAAGCCGAACTTGATGTCTTCTTGAACTTTTTCTCCTTCTCCTATCTCACTGCTGTGTTGCTATGGTCCAGGTCATACTTTACTAGCTAATTGAAACTATCTGAACTTCCTTATGCTTGCATCAGCATGCTATCATGACCAAAGAATGTCATGATTAGCACTCGATTACCTATTCCTTCCACTGTAGCCACTCAAAATCTAACTCTTTTCCTTGCTCAACCAACACATATCATGTTAGACGTATATGATTAGTTGAGCATGACATATTCAACACAGTGCATGAAGGTGATCCAGGATGAATTAAATACTTACCACAACATAGTATTGCCTTAGCAGTATACATTGAGCAGTTAGCATTTTCATACTCAGATTTGCGGCCAACCTACTCTAATCCCTCCTTTTACTTAGGTCTAAATAAATGAACTTCCCTCATTAATATACTTCTTGATATTGTAGTCGCCTTGCACTAAATAATTGAACTTCCCTAGCTCTGCTCCACATTATGCGTCTGAAAGCATCTCTTAAACTCAGTATAAGCTTCCCCACTCACATCCATCTTAGCAATTAAAATCTCCCACCAGTGCAGCTCTTTTCTCGCAAGTTCCATGGAGTCAATTGTCTAATTATAGGCAACAAGCACGATCTAATGACACAAGCATTAACACAAATATTATTAGGTCATAACACACAACTGTAGAACCAATAGCCGAATTTCCGGCCTTGATGTTATCTTCTACAACGTCAAAAACATTTTCCTTACACAACCTTGGGTCTGAGACACACCAAGCAGCCATCCATAATACAGCTTTGTCGCATTTACCAACCCACAGATAGGAACTGCTGAACTAATAGATGCTAAAAAAATGATCAGGGCATTAAAGGGAGTAGTTGCTAAAATGGGATCAGATAATCGATGAGGTGGTAATGACAGCAAGTCATTATCAACAGTAGTAAAAAGCAGTGGAGATTTGCTTTGCTAGGCCATCGAGGATGTATCGAGGTCACAACGAGGACCGGGTCGTGTCAAACAAATGGGCTTCATCAAAGGTTAATCAAAGAGATAAACTTTGGTGATACTTAGGCCGAGGCAGGAATAGAGAAGAGCGTGAGGAGGAACGAAAGTGAATAAGTGGAAGAGCTAACATGACGTTTCCATTAGAGCGTCTCCAACAGTAGTTTGAATTTATAGTAACTCGCAAGTGGAGATATTTATGCCTCAACCGCTTGATAGACAACCATAAAGAATTTAACACTTCATCATACATTGCCGTTTTATTAAAATTTGACTAAAAACATCGCATGTGCACAAAGTTGATAAAAACAGACAGAATATGAGAAGAAAGATTTATTTAATCTAGAAAAGAACGTTCTGAAGTAACCAAATGAAGTCTACTTTAATGCTACTCAACAAACATATTGAATTACTCGTAGATCAAGGAATAAGTAATTCTGCATTTGTACTGTTAACAGAGTTATACTTTGATATGTGCATACACAATTTTTATTTTAGTTTTGCAAATTCTATTAGAATTGTCATTTTTGCCGAGTTACTGCTAAATTTTTCTATCATCATTTAATAGGTCATTTAATAAGAGTGAGAGAAATATGTTCATACCTGAATGGACTCCCACAGAACAATTTTTCTATCATCATCAAGTTGCCTCCAATCAGCGAGTGTAAACGGAACAACCCCTCGGACTAATGGCCCTAAATAAGAAGATAAGACAACTGATCCAGGGCCTATTGGTTCTGCCATCGCATTAAAATCCACTGCAACTCTACTCGTAGCATCTGAAGGAAGTCTTTTCATTTTTGTCGGACCTCTAGTAGCTTTTTAGCCATGTGGATTTGCAGGTGTATCATCAACCGGTACATCAGCTTCCACTGAAACTTCTTGATTTACATCAATTGACATTGCATGATCTTCATCTGCTTCCATGTTGTCTTCAAATACATTAGCTCCTATTTCGTCCTCCATCGCATTCAAATTGCTACACTCGATACGCTCTTCCCTGGCTAACCACTTTTTTAATGCTTCTTTTGATATCTCGGTTTCTTTTTGTTTGCCGTTTGCTTTTTTCTTCTTTGCCATTATTCTGCTAAATATTTAAAAAAAAATATCATTAAAAAAAAAGTGAACATGCTAAATCAAATATACTTTAAAAAAAAAAGTGAACATGTTAAATATAATTTTTATATCAAAAATGCACAAGCAAACAATAAAACCAAACAGCAGACAAATGGTTCATGGCAAGCAATAAACAAACCTGCAAACACGAATTCTAAGCAAATAGTATTTGACTTGCACACAAGTACGAAAATCAAGTGCCAAGTCTTTCAGGTACAGCCATCCATGTTGGGTATCCAAGCAAAACAAAAAACAAAAAAATGTGAAAGAAGGTGATGAACAAAACATATAACACAAATAATAGTGAGGCAAAGAAGAAGAAATTTCTAAAAGTCAAGCCCCATTGGATATGCGAATAAGCTGCTGACGGAGCACTACATAAACATTTGCAATAACCAAGTTCCATTGGATATGCGACTTGCATGCATTTAATTGAGATTAGTATACCGACGTAAACATACAAACATAATTGGCAAGTAGGGTCAAAATTGAGCATGCAATTGGTTGTAAAAAATAGAAATGAGTAAAATTAAGTATATTTTGTCATGAAAAGCACACTTTCCCGCAGTTGGATATCCCTAAATTCTACAAAAGAACATATATATGTTGATTACAATATTTATTTTAATTAAAAAAATCATGTGAACTAAAAATATGTTTTCAACTAATAATGTAATGATAATATAAACGAATCGAAATACATTATTTTAACTTCTCAATTATGCCTTCGCAGTCTTCTCTTACATAGCTAACGTCTTCACTAGAATCATCTACATCCATATCAATTTCTCTATCATATTGACCAATATAGTCAACTTCATCAACCGACTCATTTGTCTCTAACTCGTGAAAGCCTCTTGGTGGTGTTTTCATTACCACGTACCAATTAGACTCATCATTGTCTTTCAAGTAAACAACTTGTTTCGCTTGGGATGCAAGAATATATGGATCTTTTGAAAAGGAAGCTTGATTTTGATGTAAATTTACAAGGGTGAAACCATCTTCAACCTTTACACCATTTCCTACGTTTGCCCAATGACATTTAAAAACAGGAATATAAAAGACATGATAGTCTAATAAAAATATATCGGTCAGTATCCCATAGTAAGTAACTACGTCAGCCACTTGAGATGTATCTTTTGCACTTGCTCTACACATGGTAGTGGCATCATAAGTAACTCCACTATTTTGAGTTTCTCTACCAACGTCCTTTGTGTGAAAACGTTGTCCGTTGATGATATATCCTTTATAGGACAAGACATCATTCTTTGGTCCGTAAGCAATCCATTTTAACATTTTATCATGATCATCGGAGCCAATAGATATCTGTAAAAATATATTTAATACATACGTCATGACATTCCAAAGCCGATTTTAATTTTATTATAAAATTTAACTAACCTTTTTTTTAATCCAATCGGCAAAGTTATCTGCATGTTTTTTCCAAAGTAAGGTTGCGTTTCTTCCCAAACGTTGGTCAGAATCTTGCAACTCCTTTAAATGCAAACTGATAAAGAAAAAAAATTATAGCTTGCAATTTCATATAAGAACAATACTGACAAAGGTTTAGATATACTTACTCTAAAAACGGTTCAACCATTGTCATATTCATTAGCACGGCTAAATGAGCATTTTTTTTCTCGTTACAAGATAATGTAACTATCTTGGAAGCAGATATCGGGCGTCCTTCAAGTATTGTAGAATTATCATAGTCCTCGTTCCGAACCTCTTTCTCTTCCATTTGTCCAGTTTCTTTTAAAAATTTACCAAAATATCTCATGCATTCTTCAGCAAGATAGGATTCGGCAATACACCCTTCTGGTCGTGCAGGATTTCTTACATAATCTTTAAGTGTTTTCATATATCTTTCAAAAGGGTACATCCACCGAAAATGAACCGGACCACACAACCGTGCTTCTCTTCCAAGATGAATCGCCAAATGTATCATTATGTCAAAAAAAGAAGGTGTAAAATATCTTTCGAGCTCACATAATATTATAATAATTTCATCATCAAGTTGTTGTAGATTCTCTCTATCAAGCACGCGCTGACATATTCTATTAAAGAATGAACATAAACGAATTATTGTTTCCCTTGGTTTCTTTGGCAATAGTCCTCTTATTGCTGCTGGCAACAATTGTTGCATTAAAATATGATAATCATGAGATTTTAACCCACTAATTTTGCAATCTTGTAGCGAAACACAATTTTTAAAATTTGCGCAATAACCATTGGGTCCTTTGAAATCATACAATCTATTACAAAATGTTTTCTTCTCGCAATTTGATAATGTATATGGCGCCGGTGGAAGATACATTTTTTTCCCACGAGGTTGTGCATAAAGTTCATGTCGAATCCTCAAATCCTCTAGATCTTTTCTTGAGTTAATTCCATCTTTTGATTTACCATCATGTAGCATCGTGCCTAAAACGCTTTCACATACATTTTTCTCTACATGCATTACGTCTAAGTTATGACGTAGGGGAAGCTCCTACAAAAAACAAGAATGCAATATTTCAATGATATAATATTTTAATTATTACTAAAGCGTTAAAAAATTCACACTAACCTCCCAGTATGGCAAATCGAAAAATATTGACTTTTTTTTCCATCTTGATAGCTCCATTTTCATAGGATCAACTCCAATGTGAAAATTAGTGTTTCTTTTCTTCAATGGTCTCTTCTTATTTTGCATTGTTTTTTTCTTTTTTGTGTTTTTTGGGTCTTTACTTTCCTTTCCGAAATCATTTGGAAAATCTTTTAAAATATTAAAGATATTTCTTCCAGTTAAAATTCTTGGTTTACTTCCATTTTCTATAGTATTGTCAAACCAAGTCTTTTTGTTCCTCATTGGATTAGAAGGATGTAAAAATCTTCTATGACCCATATACACAATCTTTCGACTATGATTCAACCAACGATGATGAGTATTCACACCACATGTAGGACATGCCTTTTTACCCTTTACGCAGCATCCAGCGAGATTTCCATAAGCTGGAAAATCATTTATCGTCCATAACAAAATTGCTTTCAGATTAAAACATGTTTTAGTAAATGCATCATAAACTCCAACTCCATTATTCCACAAATGACACAAATCTTCTATCAATGGCGCCAAATAAACATCTATATCATTCCCTGGTTGCTTAGGGCCTGGAATTAGTAATGTTAACATAATATTTTCCTTCTTCATGCATAACAAAGGTGAGAGATTATATGTTACAAGCATTATTGGCCAACAACTATATTTAGAATTTAACATAGAAAATGGATTAAAACCATCGGTAGCAAGACCAAGTCTGAGATTGCGTGGGTCATTTGAAAATGGTTTCCATTTCTCATCCACTACATTCCATGTAACAGAATCTACAGGATGACGCATTTTTCCATCATTACTTTTGTTATTAAAATGCCATCTTAAATCTTCTGCCATTGTTTGCGATCTAAACATTCTCCTAAATCTTGGAATTATTGGAAAATACCGTAACACTTTTGTTGGGATCCCTTGCATAATCTCTCCTGTACGTTCATTAATCTTCCATCTTGACGATCCACATTTCGGACAGTTAATCAAATCTTTGTAATCTTTTCTAAAGAGGCAACAATCATTTTTACAAGCATGAATTTTTTCAAATCCCATATCAAAAATCTTCAAAAACTTTTTCACCTCATATAAAGTTTTAGGAAGTACATTATTTTTGGGTAACAACAATTGTTGCACGCTCAAAAGCTTATCAAAACCACTATCAGATAGCCCTGTTTCACATTTAAGATTATATAAGGCAACGATGGCGGATAGTTTTGTTTGATCCGCACAATCGGGATATAAAGGGGTTTCAGCATCTTCTAAATTTTTCAATAAATCGTCTTCTCGTCTCTGCACATCATCCTCATCGTTATCATTAGTAAAAGAAAAATGAGTAATGAAATCTTCATCTTCATAATGAACCCCCTTAAATAAGTCATATGCACCATCCAACTTAATCTTTTTTCCAGTATCTACTTGCTCACCATGATTGTACCATCTGCCGTTTTTATATTTAGGATCCATTCCCCTTATAATCAAATGCTCGACAATGGTGTTTCCAAATTGGTATGTAAGGTTTCGACAATCAAAACAAGGACACAATTTTTTTTCCACATTTCCCAAACATCTTTTTGCAAAATCCACAAACTTCCTAGCCCCATGCTCGTACTCACTATTAGTTCTATAATTACAAAATAATCATAAAATAAATAAATATTTACATGCAAAATAAAATAAAATCTTCATTTGCAAACACTAGCAATTACCTGTGTAAATGTACCCAACTTTTCTCCATTTTGAGATGCAAATTACTTCAGCAAAAAAGTTTCATTTGCAAACACATTTGAGAATAGTTTTATGGTTGGGAGCTCTCATTTGCTTGATTCAAGAACGACGATGAAAACTAGATTCAGCAATAATGGCAAGTATGGAGTTTTATGTCAGCATGAATGGAGACCAAAATCATCGATAACATTTCAGCTGAGTACACCGCTAAAGCATTTGGTTATCCTACAAAGGTTGGGGTTGATGTAGCTGTCAAATAGCTAATCCTACAAAGGTTGGAGTATGTATTATTTGTATTACTAATGGGTTTTTTACAAGGCCTTCTGTTGTATTTTTTTTCGTTTGCATGTCTCTGGATATGCAAGGATATATTCAAAGATTTAACTTGCCGACATTATCGTTATTTTTAATTTGCAGATCATATATATTGCTATTTGTGCTGGACAAACTTTTATGTATCAGTAATAAAGAAAAGAGATTTTTTTTTTAAAAAAAAAAGGCACTGCTTATTTTGAGGGACTGAAACCAAGCCTCAGTTTCAATTTATGAAACTAAGCATCAATCATTTTTAAAACTGAGCAATCACTTAGTTTCAAAAGCTGAGCATTGTTCAGCGCGGTTTAAAAAATTGCTCAGTTTTAGGAACTAAGCATTGCTCTATTTCTGAAATTTAGCGGTGGATCAATTCATAAAATGGTGGATCAATTAATAAAATGAGCATTGCTCAATTAATAGACTAAGCAACTTGGTCAGGTTAGAAAGGGGTAACATGTACGTCTTGATTCATATTATTATATTTGTTAAATAATGTAGGCTTCGATTGAGGAAGCAAGACAAAGATCAAAAGCTGAGCTTATTGATGACGATAGATTTCAAAGTCTATATGATTTTGAGAAAGATCTCATTGTAGAAATTTACGGACATGATAAAAGTTATTTGATATACAATGTTTGTTATGTATAACAAATGTTTGTATGTTAAATTGTGATATTTTGATGTTTGTCAAAAATGTTTGTATGTTAAATTGTGATATTTTGATGTTAAATTGTGATATTTTGAACTGCCTAAAGGTCATGAAGTATAACATAGCCAGAAAACATGTGGATGTGTCTGCATGTGCAAGCAACAACTGGTCTCAAAGAAAACATATGCGAGAAAGCACTACCATGGCATAAATAAATATGCAGGTCACTTTATTATGCAAATAATGAGTAACCTAGATCTGAACACTAAATCAAGGCAAATAAATGGGTAGCACAAGTATTAATGAGGTATGTTCCACTTGCACAAGGTAGAAGGATCCTACAGGGGAAGTACACAACAATTTTAATGGGACCTTCTGCAAATTTCCAAATGGATTTCTTAATAAAAACCATATATGTAACATATTATGGGTAAGAACTGATGAGCAAATAACCTCCCATGCGTGTGGCAGCAAAAGGGATTTTTCGAACAGGAAGTATGCACCGGTCAGGGCAAAACGAAAAGAATGAGCAACCAATTTGGGGTGGACCAGAAGGTATTAATATTGGACTCCACAAAGTAGGTCTATATGCATGCAAAGCTAAATATATACATTATGCATTTTATTTTGGTATGTTCAAGTTATGAGCGTCCATGTTGCAAACAGACCATCCTTGTGCTTAGGGACGCTGGCAAAGCATGCATTAAAGAGTAGTCAAGCCACTTGTGATCAAAAATGTGTTTCAGCTTTAAAATCAAGGTCCTAGGGATACAAGGTCACGCATACATGCAAATATTCAGCTTTGGACAACAAACTATATGTGGTTCAGTAACTAAAACAGGGCATGTCTGGCCACGTTTATTGCCCGACATACGATGTGAACTCAGATTTGAACTTGATGCTGTCAAAGGCATGGCTAAAGCCGTATATATGTCAGTCAAGAAGTGCCACACTTGAGTCCTACATTACCGAGTATTAATTTGTGTAGAACCATAATGGCAGCAAAAGCAAAGTGACAAAAGGTGAAGGCAAAAACAATTTCTAGTTATCTAACAACATGCGATGGTTTAAAGTCTTTCAGTTTCCCCTGGTATTAACGTATAAGGACTCGACTGAAATTTGTCATCAAATTCTTTAGTTAGACAACAGGTGAACCAATATTGTTTCCAGTTAAAACTATAGCATGGTCCAACGCTTACAACATGAGAAACATGGTAATTATGCTGCTGTAAGGTATAACATGATCATTATCTAAACATGAATGAGAACATGCAATATGTATAGACATTCAGTAAGCCTAAACTAAATGGAGACATGCAAGTTTATTATCCTTTGCCGAAACTGGATAGACGGTAGACAAACAAAACAGCGATATCCAACCCGAACGGCCAACCCAACAACACACAATCAGATTTATATTCAGCAAACGCGAAGTAAACGGCTTAACATAAGTTTAGTCGTTTAAGAAATTTAATTTAATCATTTGAGAAATTTTAAAGGTTAAAACGTGTAAACAACAATGTTCTTTTCAGCCGTTCACTGGTAAAGTTCGTTCAAACCATTTTTCCTTCGTTCGGTCAAGGTTCACTTCAAAACATATCTGGTAATATTTCACTCAAGTTTAGGGCGGTGGGAACTAAATTGATATACAAACTAAATCTGGTAATATTTCACTCAAGATTATATCTGGTAAAGTTCGGAAAGTTTTTTTTTTTTTTGATATACAAACTAAATCGAGCACCAAATTCAAAGCAAACAGATCAAGCCCTTGGTTGTAAATAATAATAATAATAATAATAATAATAATAACAACAGTAACATCAACAACAACAGAAATAGGAAAAGTAAAATCTCTTATTCAATCCGACCTAACTATGTATGTATTAATATTTACAGATCACTACAACAGAAATAGGAAAATTCACCACTTATTTCCTTTACCAAATCCGCTGTTAAAATAATCCTTTTTAGGGTTAACAGAAACTAATACCTACGCATTACAAATCATGGAAATCAACTTAGGGGTTCAGCTGAATAACAAAATATATACAGCGAGTGGAGCGAATTTATAAAAAATCGAAAGTAATACTATTAACGATTTCATAAAAACTCACGTTGATTTGGAAGAGTCGAACTGAATCTCAGGGGGCGATGCTCTCGATTTATCCTTGAATCGGTCCGAGATGAAGGAATTGACGTCGGATTGAATAAGAGATTTGATGAAGCCAAGCTTTAATGAAAAAGAAAACGGAAATTTTAGGAATAAAATTTGAAGGGGACGGAGGGAACTTATTAATTTCGCGGCCTAACTTTTCATTTGGTCCCGCTTTGGATTTTTCGCTCCCGCTTTTCCTATAATCAACGTTAACATAGCACAATGTACTAATGTATAGCATAATCTTTTTGTTATTTTATTTACTTCTTTACATAGCACAATTAATACATTATTTTAATTAATTTAATTATTTTATTATAGCACTTTAATATAAGGCTATAATACAATGCTATGTATAACATATTTTCTTGTAGTGAATACTAAACATGGAGATCAAATGTCAATGATCATAACAACCAAAAAAAAACATCAAGCCAACAACACAGCAATGTTATAAGAAAATGTTAACAAAATAAAATAAGAATTTTATTTATTAAAAATGCAGATTGTTGCGTACGTTTAAAGAGCATAATCAACTAAATTGCCAACGCATACAAGTTAACTCGACAAGTATATATGGAGATACAAATGATACATAGAAGAAATATAATGAATTTTATTTTTTAATTTTTGGACGCTTGACAATTCCGCTTATTATGACCATATGCATTGCACACTCTACATCTGTTTAGCTTGTTTCGGAAATATGCAAATCCTCCTTTTCTTTTTGATGAAGGTCTACCAGCACCACGTTTATCCTTTGGTGGCTTAATTATTGCTTCAGTACTTGAATCAACATCCGGTTTGTCATATGTAGGTATAGGATTAATTGTATGACTATATGAAGATCGGTAAGCTTCAACCGTGAAATAGTGCTCAATGAAATCGTACACATTTAATTTCATTTTAGTAATGCATTTTTTCGCATGAGCACATGGAAATCCCATGACATTCCACTGGTTACAGCTACAAGTCCTGTCTTGTAGATCAACACGATGAGAGATTGGTGATCTAACTTCGAAAAGGTGTTCAGAAGCCCGTAATACATCCCAACCAAAACCGTTTTGAACTAGCACTTGTAATCGATTTTCCATTGTTGGACACAAAATAGTAGTCCATAAACGAGATTCTTCCCGACGTTTAGCCATTTGTTCCATGATTTTTATTTGTATCCCGTCCAAACAAGATGTAATTGGTAAGGCCCGTTCTTCTAAAATCCAGCTGTTGAAACTTTCAGCCACATTGGAGCTGTACTCACCGTACCTTTTACCACGGAAAAAAAAAATCAGCCCACTTATCAAAGGGTTTGTCTTTCAAAAAATTAACCGCTGCAGCACCACCAACTTGTAAAAACTTTGAATGAGCAACTTGAAAGTCATGAACATTAGATGCTCGAGAACATGTGTAGAACAATTCCACAATCGAAATGTGTGCATTTTTGGACTTAACAGCAGACAGCAAATTTTGTTCCATGTGAAGGTAGCAATAACTATGGTATGAAGTGGGAAAAACATCTTGAACACCCGAAATCAGACCTTGATGTCGATCGGACATAAAAACCAAATTACGATCTTCGTTAAGCATTTTCTTCAAATGATTTAAAAACCAACTCCAATTATCCACATTTTCAATTGAAACTACGGCCATAGCTAGAGGGAAGAAACCTGGAAAAAAAATTTGAATATAAATCATAAAGAATTCTTCATTATTCGAAAAAATTATAGTTTCAGACATAAAAAAAAATGTTAATTAAATACTGTAAAATACAAACTGATACCTGCAAATAACAAAAAATGATGCTTAAAAAGTGTTTGATATAAACTGATCCCTAAATACGTAGTAAAATGATACCTACAAACTGTGCATTGAAACATAACAGAAAATGATAACTACATGGAAATAAAAATGATAACTTAAATCTGCTTTAAAAATGTTTGATAAAAAATGATCCCTAGATACGTAATAAAATGATACTTACAAACTGCAGATTTGAAACAGAGAAGAAAATGATACCGTAGTTTAAAAAAAATGATAACTTAAATCAGTACAACTAAACAATGATAGTGTAAGAAACAAAATACTGATAAATAATAAAATGTACTAACTAAAACTGATCCAATAGAGGCCAAATGGTATCGTAAAATAATACCTTGATTGCCGTTCTTAACGGTAGCACCCATCAACACTCCTGGCCTCCCTTTCAAATGGGTACCATCTAAAAAAATCATAGGCCTACAATATTTGAATCCAAGAATACAAGCACCAAAAGCAACAAACACTCGTTCAAACTGGTTTGTAGAAGAGTCTACATCCATTGCAACATAAGAACCTGGGTTGTGGGTCTGTAGTGCACCTAAATACCAACACAAATCATTGTACGACATTGCATCATCGCCATACAATTCCTTTAAAGCCAATTGCTTTCCTTTATAAGCATAAGGGTAAGACAAAGTAAGATTAAACTCTCTTCGAAAATCATACATAATGTCTTTTGGTTTCTTATTCGGACGATCTCTAATTTCATCAATGATCAATGATTTAACAAATTCACTAGATAGAGCAGGTTTATTCGAATTTGTTAAACCACCTCCGCAAGAATGGTCAGCAATCAAATTTCTAATGAAAAACCTACGTAGTTAGCCAACATCAGAAGAGGCATGCACTTTAAAAAGACAACCAAAAGACGATGATGAGCAAATAGCAGTGATCCTAGTAGCACTATTCTTCAGAAATTGTAATTCATGACCTGATTTAATTTGATAGGCCATCAAAAATAGTCTGAACTCAGTAGCGCCTTCAAAACAAAAACCGGTAAAATCAGAAAATTTCAATGTTGATCCATTTTTCATAAAATCTTTTAAGTAACTCTTCCTATGGACAACAATGTTCGCACCCAAACATGGAACAGAAGATGAAGGAATCGAAACATTAGTAGAAAGTGCTGAGGAACCATAAACCACATCTTCTAACAGATACTCCTTCAACTTAACATCAAAGGAAAAAAAAGCAGCCCTCTTATGTAATTGAAATAAAATGGTACTTTGAAGATCAAAGTCAGTTTCAACAATTTTAGTTCTTTCCTCAATCACGTAGCTTATTTCAATTGATTTAGGAGTAAGCTGAGACCAGTACGCACATATTTCATTTTGCAAAGCGTGCAATGAACAATTAACCGACAACCGAGTACTGAAAGAGGTACCATTGAAGACAAGCACTATAAGAAGAGTGTCTTCACAACTGCAACACATTTTTAATTTGAACACTTCAGTTAGCAGAGTAAAAAGAGGTAAACACATACAATAAAAAATTAAAACAAGCAGGTAACACATACAAAATGATACCTATAAAAATAGTACAACGATATCTACATAATACTGCACATTCAAAGAAGAGAGAAGAAAATGATAACCACAAAAATACTAAAGTGATACCTAAAAACTGCAGTAGTTAATTTTTAATGAAACCATAACAAACAAATTCCAATTTTACTCAAAACTAACATGTATACTGATTGAATAAAAAATTGCTTTAATATGAAACAATTTTAATTCATCAATGCATTTACATTTCAACTATTGAATTTATAGAAAAAACAATTGAGAGTAAAAACAAAGAATAACAGGAAAAAATAACAGAGATTCAAAAACAGGAAAAAACCATAGTACTGAAAGAGGTACCATTGAAGACAAGCACTATAAGAAGAGTGTCTTCACAACTGCAACACATTTTTAATTTGAACACTTCAGTTAGCAGAGTAAAAAGAGGTAAACACATAAAATAAAAAATTAAAACAAGCAGGTAACACATACAAAATGATACCTATAAAAATAGTACAACGATATCTACATAATACTGCATATTCAAAGAAGAGAGAAGAAAATGATAACCACAAAAATACTAAAATGATACCTAAAAACTGCAGTAGTTAATTTTTAATGAAACCATAACAAACAAATTCCAATTTTACTCAAAACTAACATGTATACTGATTGAATAAAAAATTGCTTTAATATGAAACAATTTTAATTCATCAATGCATTTACATTTCAATTATTGAATTTATAGAAAAAACAATTGAGAGTAAAAACAAAGAATAACAGGAAAAAATAACAGAGATTCAAAAACAGGAAAAAACCATACCTGCTTGTATCACAACGAGAATCCATGAATTTTTAGTATCATAAACGCACAATGAATCGTCGAAATTTTCCATAAACCTAATATGCAATTGATCGCGGTTCTGTATGATTGGCTTCTGATCAAATTTCCGTTCAAGAATTCTGTGTTCAATTAGGATTTCGGATTTGATTGAATTTATGAAATCAAAATAAGAATTGAAATCGAAAATATGGAAGACTGAGTCGAGATGAATGAGATGAATGACGGTGAGATCCTGATAATTTTTCGAGGACGAGAAAGATTTTATGAATTAAGGAATTGCGCGCGTGATATGCGGAAGATAATTTCGACAGGTAATAAAAAAACGCACGTGAGATCAGAAAATGAAGATGTTGTCCTTGTGAGTAAAATTTAAGTGGGCTGTCCTTTTGGAGAAAAAAGCCTTTAAATTTGTCCTCTTAAATATTTTCCTATATTTAATAATTCATTCTACAATCAATGAGAATAACCAAAATTATCTGCCATGTTTTTAGATTTAGGGAAAAACAAACTCAATAATCTATTTCAAATTTAACGAAAACATTAAAGCTCTCTTCGTCCAATTTCGATGTACCAGCCTTCAGATTTTTGGTCTCAATTGCAGTTTCATTGCTGCATTGAAATTAAAGGTAACAGTCTGCTGTCTTTTTTTTTTAAGATTTGCTTTCTTAATAGTGATAAGTATAGAGATTTTGTTGTTTATTTAATATTTACTATATTCTCTTTTTTATTTAGATCGTTGAGACTGAAACTAATATTATTAATATATTTTTCATAGTGTTGTGACATCAAAATTTGAGATCATCAATTTTAGTAACTTGTTTGCATTTAATTGATTTAGACTACATATTTATGTAGTAGAAAATAGCGATAAAGATATTTTATGTTTCACATACAAAAATAGGTTTACATTATATTCGTCCTATATTCCTAGATAAAGATAAGCATTTTGTGCATACATATAAAGCGGTTGAAGAATAAGCGATGTTTCACAATTTAAAGTGTAATTATAGGCTATAGACAAAAGTTGACCTCACCTTATCTGCTATAATTAACTAATTTCAACTAATGTTATATTTTGTATTTTTGCGATAAGCAATGTCATTTATGTATGTAGATTTTTACTTCTATAAATACTCTAAAATCTACATAAAAATACTTAAAATTACATTTCTTTCTAGTAATATTTGATGTTTGATAATTTAAAATGATGTTGACGGCCATAAAAGACGCATGCCCTCCGTTCCCATATCAGGTATACTTGACTAATTTTAATTAGAAATTTGTTTCTTGTTTGGTAATAAGCATGGATAGTTATATGCTTAATTATTTACTTTTTTAAATTATTTTTTCATAAATACCATGTTTGATTAAACAAAACCTCCAATTTCTTCTTACTTTATAAGTTTATAATGTATATGTGTATTTCATAACGGTGGGAAAACCGACCGTTAAGGTGCTTAATATAATATATAAAACTATTTATTAAAATTTATTTCAGATTAGTTTTTATTCAAAGTATTAAATATAAAATTATTTATTAAAAGTTATTTCAAACCAGTTTTTATTTAGAAAATTATATAGTTTAACTTGAAAGAAAACTAAAGTAACTAAAAAAGCAAAAATCCAATTAAACTAAATTTAAGATGTAAGCCAAGTGAATTTTTCTATATTATGCTAAAGCAGAGGAAAAAAATCTCAATGGTCATAGAAAGCAATCCAATTAAACTAAACCATCCCACAGATTTGATAATTGAGTTAATCAAAAATGAAAAAAGAAATAACTAAAAATTAATGTACAAAAGGAATCGATAAAGAATTTAAAGAATAATTGGAGAAGAAACTTTTCAAGTAAAGACAGTGTGAGCTACAACAAACTCTAAATTCAAGTTTATTAATGCATATAGTATTGAATTATACTACTAGAGATAGAAGACTTAAAATTATTTTTCTATTACAAACGTTTCAACACCAACCTAAAAGAGCATCTACAACTATTGATCAAGGTCCTTTTCCTAGATTCATCCAAAATAAGTCAATGTAGATTAAGCAGATGTCTAGCTCCGAAAAGTTGTTAAACAACACCTCAATACTTGGATCCTGTTGTGCTTCCGAAGAAAATCCATGAAATCTGAAATAAATTATAACAGGTCACTAAGTATATTTGAAAATAAACTTGCAAAACCTTCAACATTGTCAGCATGCACTAAAGAATATAGTAAAAGGAGGAAATAGTTTTAACTGTCATTTAATAGCGGAGTATGGTCTATAACAACTGACATGGAGCTTAAGATTTGTCATTACAGAGTGTAAAACTAATCCAGAGATTTGCTTATATTTTTTTTTGTAGTTCACCAACTTCCCAACCAATTCTATGCATAAAAAATATAATCCATATTTATAATGAAACACATAAGAAATTTGAAGATAGTGTGAAAAAGAAGTAACCAAAAAACCAAAGCAGATATAGCAAATGGATTACCCCAAATTTTTACCTTGTTTTTTGTTCCATTATTTGTTGATTTGGTTGTTTCTTCCAAATTACATATGACGCTTCCTACTAGAGAATTCACACAAGATTCATTTTTCCCCAAAACATCATTTTTGAAATGAATAGCAAATTGCATTTTTATCACATTTAGGGATAATCTATCATATAGTATTCAAGCTAATCATTTAAATACATATATATCCCTACATGTCAAGCAAACATTAGCAGCAAATATAAACAACTGATTTCACTCATTTTTTGTGGTAAAAACAAGCACCAGAAGAAAACCAACTAACTTGTAAACAAAGACCGAAAAGAAGAAATACAAGTTGAAATCTAATATTTTAAATTCATAGATTAAAAGTACATAGATTGCATAACATTAAAACTTACAAGTGAATTTAAAGATTACACATCAATATTTAGTTATTTCCTCAAATACGTGTGTTTTATTCTTTTCCTAACATGAAGTTAACAGCAAGGCTCCGATGAAGAGCACCAGAACGAAGGCGTTTAATGAATGGTTGTGAGATAAGGCAGATTATTTTACCTGAACCCATTTTGTAAAGAAGCACTCGAGGCGATCAAAAACATTTTTTGCACTGTGAAAACACCACACAAGATTATGTTGTTAGTATAATAAGTTTAGAAAGCACATAATGGCGTATTTGAAAACAGCATGTTTCTACGGAAACCTTCTTATTCCAAGGAATTCGCCCAAAAAATGAAGGAAATTTGGACATCTAAAAAACCTATCATGTACTTGGAAATAATCACATAGAGAAAACATGTGGAGGAAAGCGGTTACATCATTTCAGTTGCTAATTTCACATTGCTTCATTTAACTTCAAATCCCCAGCTAAGAGAAATCCAAAAACTTAGCAGAAACAAATACCCTTTCTCCATAATCCATATTAATCATATATTGCAGATTTTCAGATTTTGAATACTTCAGTCCACACTCTATTTTTATCACGCTAACTTACTCATCATCCACTATGTGGTTTGCTGCAAAAAAGCCTAACCAGGAACCAAGACAATCTCTCGGGAATCAGACATTTAATGTAATAACCCGGAAAATCTGGGCCAGTTTAAAATTTTTATTTTGGCAATTTTAGCGAATTTTGAATATTTAAAATAGATTATTTTAAATAATATGAACGAGAAATTTATTTTGAATATAATTCGAGCGTATATATTATACGCGTCGTCGATAGAATATAAAATATTTATATATAATTATAAATAGAATTGAAAATGGCGCGGTAGTTCGATAATTCGATTTCAAACTTCAATTGAATGTACCGGGTGCAAAACAATCCGGATTTTAGTGGAACCAAAAACATTAGGATCTGATTGATAATATCTTTCTAACGGATGTAAGAAACTGAGATTTCACTTTAAAAATGGAGAGATATGTCCAGTTGAAAATTCTGAATAGTCGCTGTGGAATTTATATATATTTTATATAATATATAGCCCTTAAAAATAGCAATTTTGCAAACGACCTCGGATTTCGACGAAACCAGTTTTGTTGGGTCCGTGATGTCGAGTTATTGCTAGATTTCAAATTTCATAATTTTTCGAATCAATATGTGAGCGTGGCAAAGGAAAACGCGTTTGACCAGTTTCAGTTGATTTTAATCGACTGGAAAATGGCCATTTTTCTAACGGTCTCAGAATTCGACGAAACTTGTTTTGTTAGGACCGTATCGTCAATACGAAGCTAGAAAATATTTTTCTGCAATTTTTAGAGTTAGTATGCGACCCCGGTAATTTGAAATGCGCGTTTAAATTCCATATAATGATTTAAATGTAAATTTAACGGAAACTGATCGAAACGATCAAACCAGCTTACGAAACATATCACATTGTGTTCGAAATGGGGGTAATTAGCTAGAGACGACGGTCGTTGGGTCTCGTTTCGAGTCCGGGAGAAAAGTCAACTCTTATAGGAAAATAAATAATATTAAATTATTAATATATATAATTATATAACACCTCAGCCCCTTTTCTTATTTCCTAACCTAAATTAAAATTTCAAAACCCGCTCAGCCTCTCGATTGCGCCGCCACCGCTCACCACATCCTCCGCCGGCGCCAGACCTCGCCACCCCCTCTCCTCCGCCCCTCCGTTCTTCTCTCTCTCTCCTCCTTCAAGAACAGAAGCCGCCGCTCCAGTCGAAAAGGGAACCCCCCGCCTCACTGAAAATTGCGCCACCGTCGGAGCTTCGAGCTCGACCTCGAGCCTAGCGCCGGAAAGCCCCTGCCTGAAGACCTCGACCACCGTGAGCCGCGACCACCTGAACGAAGCGAAGCCCCCTCGACAAAGCCGACAGCGCCCCCCTGGTAGTTTTTTTATTTTATTTTATTTATTTTTACTTTTATGTTGATTTTTAAAACTGATTTGAAATTGAAGTTTGAAAACTGATTTCTATATAAGTTGAAAACTGATTTCTATATAAGTTGAAAACTGATTTCTATATAAGTTGAAAACTGATTTCTAAAAAAGTTAAAAACTGGATTTTTAAGAATTTAAAAACTGAATTTTTAAATATAGAAAACTGTTTTTATTTTTAAGATTTAAAACTGATTTTTGAAAAGTTTGAAAAACTGATTTTATTTTAAGATTTAAAATAGAAAAGGTTTGAATTTTAAATTTAAAAAGGTGAAATCGAAATCTTTAAACTTTAAAAGGTGAAGATAGGATTTTTATGTGGTAAAAAGTATGATCTTTATATTTTTAAAGTGATAAAAATATAGTTTTTATATTTTTAAAGTATTAAAAATATAGTCTTTACTATATAGAAATATTAAAAATATGATTTTTATATTTTTAAAGTATTAAAAATATAATCTTTATAGGATAGAAAAATAGAATTTTTATATATTGAACTTCGATAGAAAAATAGAATTTTATATATTGAATAGCGAAGTAAAAAAAATTCGATTTTTATATATGTAGTGGCTACGGACGACAAAGCTGACGAAGATGCGAAAACAATGAAGATTTCTATCAAAGAAGAGTCAAGATGTTTGGATAGCTATAAGTGAGAACTTCTCACCTTTCAATTTCTTTTTCTAAGTTATATTTACATATATATATATATATATACTAGGATGCAGACGGTGCTTAGTAGCACCCGACACAATCGTCCACAGACCATGGACTTGTTTGTTTGGCTGTTTGGTAATTGATTGAGTTATTGGTTTGAATGTGGTTTGTGGTGTGAAAAATCGAATCGATAAATTGATTAGGATTAGTCGTGCGCCGTTATAAGGCGAAGGAGTAAGGCTAGGTTAGACCCTTACTCCAAATTTTGTGGTTTGCATAACGAAAGTGAATTTGATTGATGTGTGAATGGCGTGGGCCTTCACTAGACCGGGGATTAGGCTAGGCCTTGTCCCGTTTCTAGTATCGTGCCATTATGCCGCCGAAATTTTCTAAAATATGTTAGAAAAATAATCATTTATTGAATAAATGAACTGAATAGATATTCATATGTTAAGATAAATTGTTTAATCGTTAAAAATATAATTTTTAACGTGAATGTGAATAAATAAATATTCATTTACAAACCGAACGGTTTGTTTATGTACACCTATTTGACTGATATTGATTGGGTCGATAAATTTTACACATCGCCCAGCTGCACGAATAAAATCTGTGTTTGATTGTTTGAAACCCCACACGGGTGTTGGGATGAAATTTGAAGTTCACTCATCCTGATTTATTAAGTATGTCGATCGATTGATTGACAGACTGTTATAAGCGTTAGATATCTATATTTGATGCTTATACAGTTTAGTGCACTTTGGTTGATGGTTGATTATTTTTCAATGCTATTATATACATGTGTTGTATGAAAATCCATATAGTTAACTTTATATGGTAATTGATTGGGCCTCATTCCAATTTGAAAAATAAAGAATATTATAAAATAAAGGTTCATGTGTTGACTATATTCATCCGTTGATATTAGTCATGTGTTGAACGAAATATTTTTATAATAAAATTTATATCTTTATCAATATAAAATAAAGGTTCATGTGTTGACTATATTCATCCGTTGATATTAGTCATGTGTTGAACGAAGTATTTTAACAAAAATAGTCACACACGGACGGTACTCATTCGTTGAGATTAGTCGTGTGTTGACAAAAAGAAATATTTGAAATAGAATATATAAAGCCGTGTTGAATAGTGATGCGCCATTTTGACGCGAACGATATATATAACGATTTCGATTTGAATTGAATATATAACGGTTTCGAAATGAATTGAATTTATAACGGTTTCGAAATGAATTGAATTTATAACGATTTCGAAATGAATTGAATATATAACGATTTCGAAATGAATTGAATATATAACGATTTCGATTTGAATTGAATATAAAACGATTTCGAATTTGAATCGAATAGAAAACCAATTTGATTTCAAATTGAATATATAATGAACTTGATTCAAATAGAAACCGAAACGAATTTAATTTGAATAGAAAATGAATTTGAATCGAATAGAAAACCAATTTGAATTGAAATGGAAGTTGAATTTGCTTTTGAAACGAATTCAAAACTATTTATATAATTCGTTTTAAATAGAAATCGACGAAATATATATTATATATATAATATAATGGCCTGAATAGAACGCGCCGCGCCGCGGCAGTTCGTAAATTTCGACCATTTATTTCAAACGGACATTACGGGAGATCCGACCGTCGGATTCTCCTAAAACCGGAACCGTTGGGTTCGTATCGAAAAGAGCTTTCTGACGAATATTAGAAATTCAAAATCTAACGGTTGGATTTGGAGATACGTCCAAATCAAATTCGAAAAAGGTCGCTATAAGTGCAGTTCGATGGCCATTGTTGGAAATCGACTGTACGGGCCTTGATAAAATTATTAAAAATAGTAATAATTAGTGTAAAATCATAAGAAATGATTTGGGAAGAATTGGGATGAAAAACTCCATATTTGAAAAGATAAAAATAGATTTTTATCGAAATGAACTAGTTTTGAACTAAATTTAAAACCTAATTATTTTTAAATAAATAAATTAGATTAAAAAGAGGTTTTAAATAATCGGGATTTCTAGTATATTTGATTGGATTTGAAATGGGTTTATCGTGAACTGTGTTTTAAATAACACTAGTTCTTTAACCCGATAATAAATAGAATGTGATTTGGGTTTATCGTGAACTGTGTTTTAAATAACACCTAGTTCTTTAACCCAGTAAAAGGAGTTTAACAAATCTGCAATTAGATTGAAATGCGAATGGATAATCTAAATTATCAAATTTAGAAAATGAGCGAGAATGGAGTATTACCAGTTTTGCTCCAAAGCGATAGTTAAATCTTTAATTAGATTTGAACGTGAAATGGTAATTAATTTTACCGATAACACCACGGTGTTAGATATGGAGTATTACCAGTTTTGCTTCATGGGATGAATAGGTTGGGATTGGGAAATAAAATAAATAATTACTTCGTTGTGGTTCGCTAATCTCGACTAGTTGGAAAAACCATAATTTGGTTTTAAAAGATATCCAAAGGAAGATTACAGGATAAATTTTAAAGAATTTATCTTGGATAAAATTAATGGGAACATTTCCCAAAGAATGTGAAATTTAGAAACTAGCTGTAGGTTGGCTAAGATGAATGGTTTCCTGGGTATTGATCTGATGTTGGTTTCGGCCTTCGGGGTTAATGTTTGGGAAATTGTTCTCTTGTTAATTTGCGGTTAGTGACTAATGAATTGGAATGAGGCGTATGTTGTGCTTGTGTAACATTTGTTTTAATATACGCGGGTTGTTCGGAAAGTCCGGGTTTATACCCATTCTGAATAACCGATTCGACGATAAGTCGAAGATGAAGACGGTGGTCGAAGACCGGAAGTTTTCACATCGTTTGGATAATTACTGACGATCCTGATTGGGCAGTACACCCAAGAGGATGGAAATAGTTGGTGGTCGTCCAGACGTACTTGGAGATGGATGGATATGCGAGGAAAGTGCCTCCGGTTTCGTTCAGACCCAGAACGGACTTGTAAATGGATTGTGTGTCTGACATTGGATTTTATTCTGTGTTGATTGATTTCTATTAAATATATATCTGCTTGGCGGCGGAGAATTTATTCTCTTGCTTAACGCCCTTCTCTGAGACGTACGAGCTTAGAGGTTATATATCGATAGATATCAATCGCATGGCATGAATTGCCTGTGTGGCATGCTGAGTTGCATGGATCAAGGCTTCTGTTGAAAAGCAAAGTCTTGTGGTTGATGATCAAAGCACGGCCTTCGTGGCGTAGCTTTGTGTATAGCGTGAATTCGCGAGCCTCACACCTCGGTATGAGTTAAAAACGGGATACGGACCGCTGGGAGAGCACGACGTTTCTTTCTAGCTTTGGTGGTGTCAGTGACTTACCAGCCCTGACATATATATACTTTTCACCTTTGTGGTTGTTGGAACGAGGCGCCTCGATTATAGGTCTGTAAGGACCGGGAAACGCGTGTTCAGGCATAATTAATCCTCTAACGTAAGTGAGGACCGGCCCAGCCGCATCCAAGGGTTACCCAGTGTGCGTAATCCTGAGCATTTGCTAGAGTGTCTCGAACGCGGAGAGGAGCTTGCCCCTTGCCTCGACTCATGACGGAAATCCAATTTCCAATACGTGTAATTCGGTTTTAATTGTAGAACTAGTATGGCGACATGATATATGGTACCCATGCCGTCTATGATTTATATTTATGATTGAAATGTTTTGACACTATACACTTATTATAGTATCAAATGATTTGTTTTAAACGTACCAAGCATGTTTGGCTATTATAAGGGAAAACCCTATCCCCCGGCTTGCGTTGCATTGTATGATAGGACCTGGGTCTTATAATAGCTTCATTTTTCGAAAAAGCATTGCGTTGTTTATTCTATGCACTGGTATTCTTGGGAGGAAACCCGTTCCGTGTTATACGGCGTGGTCCCTTGAATCACTCTCTTTTAAAGTAAAGCTTTAAATAACTGTTTTAGTTCTCACACCAGTCACATGACTGACCTGGAGTTTATTGTTTTAACCTAAACTCTGGGTGACCCTATTTTCCGCACGGGCAGCTAGTAGTTTTGGTTTTGCAGATTTATATTCACAGGATCCTGGTTTACAGCTGGAATGATATCCGGAAAGCTCTGTATCCGTATATCACCTTCAGTTGTGCTTTGTATTATTTTCCGCTGCTATGTAATTTATTGTAATCTCTGATATTTATCGAATGTAATTTATTCATTTATACTCTGTATATTCTTGTAATCTGATGCATTGTTGTAATAATAGCAATGAAATGTTCTTCTGTATGTGTCCTGATTTGTCCTGTTCTCAAACAGTCAGGGGTTTCGAACGGTCTAGATTGGTTTAACGACTGATTCGGATCGAGCGAAATTCCAGGCCGTCACATTTGGTATCAGAGCTTTGGTTTACAGAGCTCGAGAACAAGACACATTAGAACCATACGAAAGAATTCATCAGATATTGGGTTAGTAATATCCAATTAGAATGACTCGTTAGAGATAGGATCAGTAGTATCCTAGAACGAGTGTGAAGAGTATATTTTTCAAATGAAAACAATTTTGTTTTGAAAATTTAAATCATTTTATACGTATTTGATTATTTATTTATTTTGAATATGGACAATCGAGTATATATAGATTTCGCGTATACGCGTCATGAACGTATATTCGAAGTGTTAATATACTGGATAGATATAGAATCATACTCTAGTGGCCCGAAGATGATGCTGATGATTGACTAGTTGTCATTAGTATTCATGTTCGAGTAACGAAGGTGTGATTATCTATATATTTCCATTAAACTGGTGTGAGAACCAAAACTTATATAGTTAGAACACATTGTTGTGAATTGGCACCAAAAAAACAAGATTTTTGTATATATATCAAAATTATGAATTTGAAAACTCTAATCCACTAATTGATTGATGGTTGTGTTGTTTGTTTATTTGTTTGCTAAATTTTAATCATTTATGCCTAATATAACCACATATTGACTTGTATTGAAATTTGGTCGCATTTGCTTGCATATATATACTTATATTGAACAGGTCATAGCAAAGAGGCTAGAGCCAGAGAATAAAATTTGTTTGCCCGACAAATAGGTACATGTTTATTACATAATTTCCTGTTTTGTTTGGGTGATGACGATTTTGTGAGCCTATTGGCTTTTTCTTTTTCTTTTTGAGATCTGAAGGACCGGGGAAGCTATTTGAAATTCCCCGATGCTCCCGGTACAGGGGAGGTTATGGCGAAATTTTTCAAAAATTTAGGGTGTTAGCCAAATTTTTGAGATTTTGAAAATTCTCAGAAACTAAAGAGTTGGAGAATGGAAGCCTGATCGATCATAGAGCTTAATAATCAAACCACTTTCGACTTTGTTCCTTTTCGGGGACGAAAAGTTTTAAGTGGGGGAGATTGTAATAACCCGGAAAATCTGGGCCAGTTTAAAATTTTTATTTTGGCAATTTTAGCGAATTTTGAATATTTAAAATAGATTATTTTAAATAATATGAACGAGAAATTTATTTTGAATATAATTCGAGCGTATATATTATACGCGTCGTCGATAGAATATAAAATATTTATATATAATTATAAATAGAATTGAAAATGGCGCGGTAGTTCGATAATTCGATTTCAAACTTCAATTGAATGTACCGGGTGCAAAACAATCCGGATTTTAGTGGAACCAAAAACATTAGGATCTGATTGATAATATCTTTCTAACGGATGTAAGAAACTGAGATTTCACTTTAAAAATGGAGAGATATGTCCAGTTGAAAATTCTGAATAGTCGCTGTGGAATTTATATATATTTTATATAATATATAGCCCTTAAAAATAGCAATTTTGCAAACGACCTCGGATTTCGACGAAACCAGTTTTGTTGGGTCCGTGATGTCGAGTTATTGCTAGATTTCAAATTTCATAATTTTTCGAATCAATATGTGAGCGTGGCAAAGGAAAACGCGTTTGACCAGTTTCAGTTGATTTTAATCGACTGGAAAATGGCCATTTTTCTAACGGTCTCAGAATTCGACGAAACTTGTTTTGTTAGGACCGTATCGTCAATACGAAGCTAGAAAATATTTTTCTGCAATTTTTAGAGTTAGTATGCGACCCCGGTAATTTGAAATGCGCGTTTAAATTCCATATAATGATTTAAATGTAAATTTAACGGAAACTGATCGAAACGATCAAACCAGCTTACGAAACATATCACATTGTGTTCGAAATGGGGGTAATTAGCTAGAGACGACGGTCGTTGGGTCTCGTTTCGAGTCCGGGAGAAAAGTCAACTCTTATAGGAAAATAAATAATATTAAATTATTAATATATATAATTATATAACACCTCAGCCCCTTTTCTTATTTCCTAACCTAAATTAAAATTTCAAAACCCGCTCAGCCTCTCGATTGCGCCGCCACCGCTCACCACATCCTCCGCCGGCGCCAGACCTCGCCACCCCCTCTCCTCCGCCCCTCCGTTCTTCTCTCTCTCTCCTCCTTCAAGAACAGAAGCCGCCGCTCCAGTCGAAAAGGGAACCCCCCGCCTCACTGAAAATTACGCCACCGTCGGAGCTTCGAGCTCGACCTCGAGCCTAGCGCCGGAAAGCCCCTGCCTGAAGACCTCGACCACCGTGAGCCGCGACCACCTGAACGAAGCGAAGCCCCCTCGACAAAGCCGACAGCGCCCCCCTGGTAGTTTTTTTATTTTATTTTATTTATTTTTACTTTTATGTTGATTTTTAAAACTGATTTGAAATTGAAGTTTGAAAACTGATTTCTATATAAGTTGAAAACTGATTTCTATATAAGTTGAAAACTGATTTCTATATAAGTTGAAAACTGATTTCTAAAAAAGTTAAAAACTGGATTTTTAAGAATTTAAAAACTGAATTTTTAAATATAGAAAACTGTTTTTATTTTTAAGATTTAAAACTGATTTTTGAAAAGTTTGAAAAACTGATTTTATTTTAAGATTTAAAATAGAAAAGGTTTGAATTTTAAATTTAAAAAGGTGAAATCGAAATCTTTAAACTTTAAAAGGTGAAGATAGGATTTTTATGTGGTAAAAAGTATGATCTTTATATTTTTAAAGTGATAAAAATATAGTTTTTATATTTTTAAAGTATTAAAAATATAGTCTTTACTATATAGAAATATTAAAAATATGATTTTTATATTTTTAAAGTATTAAAAATATAATCTTTATAGGATAGAAAAATAGAATTTTTATATATTGAACTTCGATAGAAAAATAGAATTTTATATATTGAATAGCGAAGTAAAAAAAATTCGATTTTTATATATGTAGTGGCTACGGACGACAAAGCTGACGAAGATGCGAAAACAATGAAGATTTCTATCAAAGAAGAGTCAAGATGTTTGGATAGCTATAAGTGAGAACTTCTCACCTTTCAATTTCTTTTTCTAAGTTATATTTACATATATATATATACTAGGATGCAGACGGTGCTTAGTAGCACCCGACACAATCGTCCACAGACCATGGACTTGTTTGTTTGGCTGTTTGGTAATTGATTGAGTTATTGGTTTGAATGTGGTTTGTGGTGTGAAAAATCGAATCGATAAATTGATTAGGATTAGTCGTGCGCCGTTATAAGGCGAAGGAGTAAGGCTAGGTTAGACCCTTACTCCAAATTTTGTGGTTTGCATAACGAAAGTGAATTTGATTGATGTGTGAATGGCGTGGGCCTTCACTAGACCGGGGATTAGGCTAGGCCTTGTCCCGTTTCTAGTATCGTGCCGTTATGCCGCCGAAATTTTCTAAAATATGTTAGAAAAATAAAAATAATCATTTATTGAATAAATGAACTGAATAGATATTCATATGTTAAGATAAATTGTTTAATCGTTAAAAATATAATTTTTAACGTGAATGTGAATAAATAAATATTCATTTACAAACCGAACGGTTTGTTTATGTACACCTATTTGACTGATATTGATTGGGTCGATAAATTTTACACATCGCCCAGCTGCACGAATAAAATCTGTGTTTGATTGTTTGAAACCCCACACGGGTGTTGGGATGAAATTTGAAGTTCACTCATCCTGATTTATTAAGTATGTCGATCGATTGATTGACAGACTGTTATAAGCGTTAGATATCTATATTTGATGCTTATACAGTTTAGTGCACTTTGGTTGATGGTTGATTATTTTTCAATGCTATTATATACATGTGTTGTATGAAAATCCATATAGTTAACTTTATATGGTAATTGATTGGGCCTCATTCCAATTTGAAAAATAAAGAATATTATAAAATAAAGGTTCATGTGTTGACTATATTCATCCGTTGATATTAGTCATGTGTTGAACGAAATATTTTTATAATAAAATTTATATCTTTATCAATATAAAATAAAGGTTCATGTGTTGACTATATTCATCCGTTGATATTAGTCATGTGTTGAACGAAGTATTTTAACAAAAATAGTCACACACGGACGGTACTCATTCGTTGAGATTAGTCGTGTGTTGACAAAAAGAAATATTTGAAATAGAATATATAAAGCCGTGTTGAATAGTGATGCGCCATTTTGACGCGAACGATATATATAACGATTTCGATTTGAATTGAATATATAACGGTTTCGAAATGAATTGAATTTATAACGGTTTCGAAATGAATTGAATTTATAACGATTTCGAAATGAATTGAATATATAACGATTTCGAAATGAATTGAATATATAACGATTTCGATTTGAATTGAATATAAAACGATTTCGAATTTGAATCGAATAGAAAACCAATTTGATTTCAAATTGAATATATAATGAACTTGATTCAAATAGAAACCGAAACGAATTTAATTTGAATAGAAAATGAATTTGAATCGAATAGAAAACCAATTTGAATTGAAATGGAAGTTGAATTTGCTTTTGAAACGAATTCAAAACTATTTATATAATTCGTTTTAAATAGAAATCGACGAAATATATATTATATATATAATATAATGGCCTGAATAGAACGCGCCGCGCCGCGGCAGTTCGTAAATTTCGACCATTTATTTCAAACGGACATTACGGGAGATCCGACCGTCGGATTCTCCTAAAACCGGAACCGTTGGGTTCGTATCGAAAAGAGCTTTCTGACGAATATTAGAAATTCAAAATCTAACGGTTGGATTTGGAGATACGTCCAAATCAAATTCGAAAAAGGTCGCTATAAGTGCAGTTCGATGGCCATTGTTGGAAATCGACTGTACGGGCCTTGATAAAATTATTAAAAATAGTAATAATTAGTTTAAAATCATAAGAAATGATTTGGGAAGAAATGGGATGAAAAACTCCATATTTGAAAAGATAAAAATAGATTTTTATCGAAATGAACTAGTTTTGAACTAAATTTAAAACCTAATTATTTTTAAATAAATAAATTAGATTAAAAAGAGGTTTTAAATAATCGGGATTTCTAGTATATTTGATTGGATTTGAAATGGGTTTATCGTGAACTGTGTTTTAAATAACACTAGTTCTTTAACCCGATAATAAATAGAATGTGATTTGGGTTTATCGTGAACTGTGTTTTAAATAACACCTAGTTCTTTAACCCAGTAAAAGGAGTTTAACAAATCTGCAATTAGATTGAAATGCGAATGGATAATCTAAATTATCAAATTTAGAAAATGAGCGAGAATGGAGTATTACCAGTTTTGCTCCAAAGCGATAGTTAAATCTTTAATTAGATTTGAACGTGAAATGGTAATTAATTTTACCGATAACACCACGGTGTTAGATATGGAGTATTACCAGTTTTGCTTCATGGGATGAATAGGTTGGGATTGGGAAATAAAATAAATAATTACTTCGTTGTGGTTCGCTAATCTCGACTAGTTGGAAAAACCATAATTTGGTTTTAAAAGATATCCAAAGGAAGATTACAGGATAAATTTTAAAGAATTTATCTTGGATAAAATTAATGGGAACATTTCCCAAAGAATGTGAAATTTAGAAACTAGCTGTAGGTTGGCTAAGATGAATGGTTTCCTGGGTATTGATCTGATGTTGGTTTCGGCCTTCGGGGTTAATGTTTGGGAAATTGTTCTCTTGTTAATTTGCGGTTAGTGACTAATGAATTGGAATGAGGCGTATGTTGTGCTTGTGTAACATTTGTTTTAATATACGCGGGTTGTTCGGAAAGTCCGGGTTTATACCCATTCTGAATAACCGATTCGACGATAAGTCGAAGATGAAGACGGTGGTCGAAGACCGGAAGTTTTCACATCGTTTGGATAATTACTGACGATCCTGATTGGGCAGTACACCCAAGAGGATGGAAATAGTTGGTGGTCGTCCAGACGTACTTGGAGATGGATGGATATGCGAGGAAAGTGCCTCCGGTTTCGTTCAGACCCAGAACGGACTTGTAAATGGATTGTGTGTCTGACATTGGATTTTATTCTGTGTTGATTGATTTCTATTAAAT
Source organism: Allium sativum (assembly GCA_030737875.1). Taxonomy (NCBI): domain Eukaryota; kingdom Viridiplantae; phylum Streptophyta; class Magnoliopsida; order Asparagales; family Amaryllidaceae; genus Allium; species Allium sativum. The sequence continues at coordinate 267,437,732 of CM060909.1, read as the reverse complement.
ATATATCTGCTTGGCGGCGGAGAATTTATTCTCTTGCTTAACGCCCTTCTCTGAGACGTACGAGCTTAGAGGTTATATATCGATAGATATCAATCGCATGGCATGAATTGCCTGTGTGGCATGCTGAGTTGCATGGATCAAGGCTTCTGTTGAAAAGCAAAGTCTTGTGGTTGATGATCAAAGCACGGCCTTCGTGGCGTAGCTTTGTGTATAGCGTGAATTCGCGAGCCTCACACCTCGGTATGAGTTAAAAACGGGATACGGACCGCTGGGAGAGCACGACGTTTCTTTCTAGCTTTGGTGGTGTCAGTGACTTACCAGCCCTGACATATATATACTTTTCACCTTTGTGGTTGTTGGAACGAGGCGCCTCGATTATAGGTCTGTAAGGACCGGGAAACGCGTGTTCAGGCATAATTAATCCTCTAACGTAAGTGAGGACCGGCCCAGCCGCATCCAAGGGTTACCCAGTGTGCGTAATCCTGAGCATTTGCTAGAGTGTCTCGAACGCGGAGAGGAGCTTGCCCCTTGCCTCGACTCATGACGGAAATCCAATTTCCAATACGTGTAATTCGGTTTTAATTGTAGAACTAGTATGGCGACATGATATATGGTACCCATGCCGTCTATGATTTATATTTATGATTGAAATGTTTTGACACTATACACTTATTATAGTATCAAATGATTTGTTTTAAACGTACCAAGCATGTTTGGCTATTATAAGGGAAAACCCTATCCCCCGGCTTGCGTTGCATTGTATGATAGGACCTGGGTCTTATAATAGCTTCATTTTTCGAAAAAGCATTGCGTTGTTTATTCTATGCACTGGTATTCTTGGGAGGAAACCCGTTCCGTGTTATACGGCGTGGTCCCTTGAATCACTCTCTTTTAAAGTAAAGCTTTAAATAACTGTTTTAGTTCTCACACCAGTCACATGACTGACCTGGAGTTTATTGTTTTAACCTAAACTCTGGGTGCCCCTATTTTCCGCACGGGCAGCTAGTAGTTTTGGTTTTGCAGATTTATATTCACAGGATCCTGGTTTACAGCTGGAATGATATCCGGAAAGCTCTGTATCCGTATATCACCTTCAGTTGTGCTTTGTATTATTTTCCGCTGCTATGTAATTTATTGTAATCTCTGATATTTATCGAATGTAATTTATTCATTTATACTCTGTATATTCTTGTAATCTGATGCATTGTTGTAATAATAGCAATGAAATGTTCTTCTGTATGTGTCCTGATTTGTCCTGTTCTCAAACAGTCAGGGGTTTCGAACGGTCTAGATTGGTTTAACGACTGATTCGGATCGAGCGAAATTCCAGGCCGTCACATTTAACAAACCTAAAATATATAGGTTAAAGAGAAATGAATAAACCTGTACGAGTTTAATAAAAGATTAGAAACTAAAAGAACACTCAAGTAACCCAAAACCCCTTTAAAAAAATTAGAAAATATATAAAATTTGAGCTTTTTTCATCACTTAAATCTTAGGACTTTAAAATAATCCTGTAAAATCGGTGTTGTTTCCGAATTTCAAGGGAATATTAAAACTTATCTAAGAATTGCTTTAGCGATCCAAGGACAATTTTTAGGTAAATATGTAGATCGTTTTGGTGAAAGAGGCTCTGGCATAAGCATCGCTGACGATGGAAAGGATACAGTGCAGCAACGGCACCAGATTGGTGCTTGTTGAGGGAAGACAAATCTAGGGTTAGGATTTGTAAATAGATTTGGGATAGACGAGCTGAAATATACAGAAGAAAATAGATATTTTAGAGAGAATGGGTATTTTTCGATGAAGAATGAGCTGAAATCGGGTTGGCAAAGGCATTGGAGAACAGCGGACGAGGAGAAAACGAATTGCAAGGATGAAGCGGATGAGGAGAAAACGAATTCATGATGAGAAAGAAAAACGCAGAGAAACGACGGAGTAAATATTAGATGAGCGAAAATCACGCTGAAATTTACTGGCACAGACAATTTGATTTTGGCTCTTACAGTAGGGAAACCTCCCTAACGGTCGGTTTGATAAACGGTTATAGCATTGGCTTTGTTTGTTTGTGTTTTTTTTTTGGCAATTTATGGGCTGCTAATGTGTACAAAATCATTACCAATTCAGATAATACATCATAAAAAATTTATTATCACCATACATATCATAGTACAGAATCACCAAATCAGTGAATCACACATCTGTTATAAACATTTATAAGCTTCCCACTTGACAGAAACAGGAAAAAAGGTAATACAGTGAATGATATTCTTTAATGCTCGGAGTTGCACACATCCATCACCCATTCTAGATGTGTAAAATCTTCATACAAATGTTTCAATCATCTTCATTGTTTCCTTCCGAAGAAGAGGTGAGAGCAGGAGGAGCATTCAGCATCAATCACTCGGTCACATTGGATTGTGAAGCTGGGTTCATTAGCATCACCTCAGCAGTTGCATTAATACTTTTTCCATTGTTAACATTTGCATTTACTCCTTCTGGCTGCACTGGAACTGAACTGAAAATGTCTTATTCTGGCATTGCATGGCTCGAAGAACCATACATGACTGTAGGTCGTCGAAGCTGTTCGACACTATGAGAAAAGAAGCAAACTTTACGAAGACACAACTATCCAAATTTATCCGCATTAAAGCTTCGGATTCATCAGCTTCGGGCTTCACACTTGCAATACCCACAAGGTTTCTTATATTGCCATAACTTATAAGGTTGTACCATATTTCTGTTCAAATTTTTATATACAATAGTATGGTGGACAGCTTCTGTTCTAGCATGAGTGGATCAACATTACGCAAATGGATTAAATTTATAGGAAACACGAACATAGGTGGAGTTTTCAAGGTGATGTGGAAGATGTTGGAAATTTTATGAATTATTTAAAATATGAAATAAGTTTATGATGGCTCCTATTTGTGAATAGTCCCACATCATGGGATTATAAGAAAGATGCAAGTATTTATACTTGTTTCCAAGAAGTCGTGTTGGGGCCTTGGGCTCCCAATGCATGCTTTGTTGTGAGGAGGGAGACCATGCATCGTGACCACCACACATGCGCATGCGACCACCGACCGACTCGACTCGACCCGGCCCGGCCCGGCTCGGCTCGGTACAGGATTGGGCTTGGGCCTTAGGCCTTGGCTATGTGCTGTAGACACTTCTATTTTTGGTCCAGAAAACACTGCATTTTTCGAACCAGTTTTTAAATATGCAAAATATTTCTGAGCCGACTTTTATATGAAGTGGTAAACTTTTGACCAAGTATTTCGCAGATCCTATTTTCCTCCACTGACCAGTATTTTCGTTCAGCCCTAATCCCGTCTATATATTTTCTTCAGTTGTAGACGAGATTGGTACACAAAAAACCAAAATCTGTTTTCTCTTCCTCCGCCATTACAAAAATATTCTTCCAGAAATTTTCGAGCAATTAAATTCGAAAGTGCAAATCTGCACTGATTTGTTGTGCAAAGCAAATCAGTTATTCATTTTAGAGAGGCTGTTTTATCCTAGAGACGGCGGCGGAAGTACGAACTGGTTTTGCACCACCGACCAGATCGCCGAATCATCTTCAAGGAAGCGACAAAGTACATGACTCAGCCATTGTTTCCCAACAATTTGAAGACGACCAGAAACAATGGCTTCGACAACAACCATAGATGATGCAGCTCCTCCCTCTGCATTCCAGATCCCATTGGTGACTGCTGCTCCGTTTCGTTTCGAAGGTCTGCACTTCAAACGATGGCGTCAGAAGATGGAGCTCTACTTGACGATGAGGAAGGTGGCTGCTGCTCTGACCACCGACAAACCGCAGCTTCCAGACAAGCCTGACAGAACTGATGAAGCGCAGATGACATCCTGGACTGAACAATCAAAGCAGTTGCAGACCTGGACTGAACAGGATTATCTGTGCAAGAATTTTATTCTGAACGGATTGACCGATGATCTGTATGATTACTATAACTCAGAGGACAAGATAGCAAAGCAGATCTGGGAAGCACTGCAGAAGAAATACGATACAGAGGAGGCAGGGGAAAAGAAGTAAGCTGTAAGCCGCTATCTCAAGTACTAGATGACAGACGATAGGTCAGTAGAGATGCAGTCTCATGAACTGCAGAAAATAGCTCATGAGATCATCTCCGATGGTATGGTTTTGGATGAACAGTTTCAAGTTGCTGTTATTATTGACAAACTGCCCCCAGGTTTGAAAGACTTTAAAAATTTCTTACGGCATAAGACTAAGGAATTTTCCTTAGAGAGTTTGATCACTCGCCTTCGCATTGAGGAGGCGGCACGCAAGTAGGACCAGAAAGAGGAAGTGTTGTTTGTTTCAAACAACAACACTAAAAAGACCAAACCCGTAGTTCTGAAACCATATCAGAAGTCTTTTAAGAATCAGAACAGACGCAACAAACAGAATGGGAATCCGCAAGGAAACCCAAAAGGATAGCAAAAATCAGCTCAAAAGAATGACTCTGGACAGTTGTTTCTATGTTACAACTGTGGAAAACCAGGTCATATGGCACGAAAGTGTCGGAACAAGCCTAGCTCTGTACCACAAGCTAACCTGACTGAGGAGGAGCCTCTTATGGCTATGATTACTTAGATTCACCTTGTTGGTGGATCAGAGGGTTGGTGGGTAGACACTGGTGCTTCTCGCCATGTCTGCTATGATCGTGCTATGTCTTCCACATACACGACTGCTGATGATCAGAAAGTGTTGCTGGGAGATTCTCACACCACTAAAGTTGCAGGGATTGGAAACGTGGAGATCAAGTTTACCTCTGGAAAGACTGTGATCCTCAAAGATATTTTGCATACTCCAGAGATGAGGAAGAATCTGGTGTCTGGCTATCTCCTTAATAAGGCAGGATTTACTCAATTTATTGGGGCTGATTTGTATACCTTAGTGTATAAGGGAAACTTTGTAGGAAAGGGTTATGCTTGTGAGGGAATGTTCAAATTAAATGTTGAATCTAATAAAGTGAATAATTCTGCTTATATGTTGTGTGATTTTAATATTTGGCACTCTAGATTATGTCATGTTAATAAACAGATAATTCATAACGTGAGCACTCTAGATATGATACCTAAGATAGCAGAATCTGAATCTGATAAATGTGAATTCTGTACACAAGCAAAAATCACAAAGAAACCTCATAAATCTGTTGATAGATAATATGAACCCTTAGACTTGATTCATTCTGACATATATGAACTTGATGGCACATTGACTAGACATGGACATTGTTATTTATCACTTTTATCGATGATTGTTCTGATTTCACATATATTTATCTTATGAAAAATAAAAGTGATGCTTTTGACATGTTTAAAACATTCAAAACTGAGATTGAGAATCAAACAAATAGGAAAATCAAGAGATTTCCTAGTGATAGAGGAACAGAACATGAATCCAATTCAATTCTGGACTTCTATAAATTACATGATATTGTACATGAGAGAACTGCACCCTATTCACCTGAAATGAACGGTAAAACTGAAAGAAAAAATAGGACTTTTACCGAATTAGTAGTTGCCATCCTACTAAATTCTGGTGCAACAAAACATTGGTGGGGGGATATTTTATTGACTTTATGTTATGTTCTAAATAGAATCCCTAAATCTAAGAATAAAATTTCACCTTATGAAATTTTAAAGAATCATAAACCCAATGTCTCATACTTTAGAACTTGGGGTTGTCTAACATATGTTCGCATTGCAGACCCTAAGAGAATAAAATTGGCAAGTAGAGCATATGAATGTGTATTTGTAGGCTATACTATTAATAGCAAAGCATATCGATTTTATGATATAAATGCACATAACATAATTGAATCAAATGATGCCGATTTTTATGGAACTAAATTTCCTTTTAAATTAAGGAATAGTGGGTGCACATCAAGTATGCCTATTAGAACAGAACTTAATAAAAGTTCTAAAGCTGAACCTAGAAGAAGTAAAAGAGCACGAACCGTAAAAGATTTTGGTTCGGATTTTAGCGCTTTTACTATAGAGGAGGATCCCTTAAACCTCCAAGAGGCCTTATCTTCATTAGATGCCGATTTCTGGCGAGAGGCTATAAATGATGAGATGGATTCACTTGAATCCAATAAGACTTGGCATTTGGCAGATTTACCCCGTGGTTGTAAATCTATAGGCTGTAAATGGGTACTTAAAAAGAAACTAAAACCTAATGGTACTATAGATAAATACAAAGCACGACTAGTAGCTAAAGGTTTCAGACAAAAAGAAAATATAGATTTCTTCGATACTTTTTCACCTGTAACTAGAATAACATCTATTTGAGTATTAATCTCACTTGCTTCCATTCATAATTTACTAATACACCAAATGGATGTTAAAACCGCTTTTTTGAATGGTGAATTAGACGAAGAAATTTATACGGACCAGCCTGAAGGATTTGTAGTACATGGTCAAGAACATAAAGAATGCAAATTAGATAAATCATTATATGGTTTAAAACAAGCACCTAAACAATGGCATGAAAAATTTGATAACTTAATCATTTCAAATGGTTTTAAAGTTAATGAAAGTGACAAATGCATTTATTACAAATTTGAGAATGACATTTGCACTATTATATGCCTTTATGTAGATGACCTACTCATCTTTGGGTCAAACATTCATGTCATAAATTCAGTCAAATCCTTATTAAGTGCCAATTTTGACATGAAAGATATAGGTGAGGCGAGTATAATCATTGGTACTAAAATTACTAGGTCAGAAAAGAGAATTTCTTTGGATCAGTCTCATTACATTGAGAAGATACTAAAGAAATATAATTACTTTGACTGTAAACCTGCATGTACACCATATGATCCAAGTGTAAAGTTATTTAAGAACACTGGTGAAGGTGTAAGACAGTCTGATTATGCGAGCATCATTGGCAGCCTTCGGTGAAGGTGTAACACTGATTGTACTAGACCCGACATTGCCTATGTCGTGGGATTATTGTGCAGGTTTACCAGTAGACCTAGTATAGAGCACTGACATGCTATTGAAAGGGTCATGAGATACCTTAAACGAACTATGAACCTTGAATTACATTATGAAAAGTTTCCAGCTGTACTTGAAGGATTCTCAGATGCAAACTGGAATACTTTATCAGATGATTCTAAAGCGACCAGTGGCTATATATTTAGCATCGCTGGAGGAGCTGTTTCTTGGAAATCCAAGAAACAGACTATTTTGGCTCAGTCCACTATGGAGTCTGAGATGATAACACTAGCTACAGCTAGTGAAGAAGCAGAGTATTTGAGAAATCTACTAGCAGAGATTCCCTTACGGGAAAAACCGATACCGGCTGTGTTGATACATTGCGATAGTACCGCGGCTATTGCAAAAGTTCAGAACCGTTATTATAACGTTAAGAGACGATAAATACGTCGTAAGCACAGCACGGTTAGAGAGCTACTCTCTACAGGTACCGTTAGTGTAAATTACGTGCGTAGCGAAGAAAATTTGGCAGATCCTTTGACGAAAGGATTGTCCAGAGAGAAAGTCCATAATTCTTCTAAAAGAATTGGACTATTGCCCTTAGATTGTTGAGTCATGCACAATGGTAACCCGACCTAAATGACTGGAGATCCTAAGAAATAGGTTCAATGGGTAAAAACAAGTTGTGTAGTGATAAAAGTCGAACTTGCTATATAATAAACTAAGAAGCATGTATTCCTGAAGTGATAGAGGATGAGTTAATAGAAACTCTTAATGAGATCTATTGTAACAACCCGAAATTTTGGGGACAATTTAAAATTTTTAATTTATAAATTTTAATGGATTTTATATATTTAAAATAACTTATTATAAATAAGAACGACTAAAAATTTATTTTAAAATGAATAAATTTAATTATAAAAGGAGTTTAAAACAGCGCTGCAGTTTGAAAATTTGAATTTGAACTTTGATTGAATGTACAGGATTCATTTTAAATCAAATTTAAGCGGAACCAGAAATATTTAAATCTGTTTAATCATATCTTTCTAACGAATCTGAAAAACTGAAATTTCACTTTATAATTTGAAAGTTATATCCAGTTTAAAATCTAGAAAAGTCGTTGTAGAATTTATATATTTTAATATAATATTTAAGCCTTAAAAATAGCCAATTTACTAACGACCTCGGTTTTCGACGAAACCACTTTTGTTGGAACCGGAATGTCAAATTATTGCTAGGTTTCAATTTTTATAATTTTTTGAATTAATATGTGAGCGTGGCAGAGGAAAATGTGTTTTGTCAGTTTCGGTCAAATTTGATCGACTTGAAAATGGCTATTGTTCAAACGGTCTCGGAATTCGACGAAATTAGTCTTGTTAGAACTGTACCATCAAAACATAGCTAGAAATAATTTTTCTGTAATTTTTTGTAAGAACCCGGAACTTCCCCGTGAAGGAAAGCACGGATACTTTGAGAACAACACACAAAAGGACGCAGACGGAAGAACATTTCATTGCTATTACAACAATTCCATCAAATACAAGAATATACAGAGTATAAATGAATAAATTACATTCGACAAATATCAGAGATTACAATAAATTACATAGCAGCGGAAAAATATACAAAACACAACTAGAAGGTGATATACGGATACAGAGCTTTCCGGATATCATTCCAGCTGTAAATCAGGACCCTGTGAATATAAATCTGCAAAACCAAAACTACTAGCTGCCCGTGCGGAAAATAGGGGCCTGAATTCCATAGCGACTATTCAGAATTTTCAACTGGACATATCTTTTGATTCCCGCTATGAAATTTCGATTTTTCGGATTCGGTGGAGAGATCTTCACGAATAGATCGTATTATTTTTGGTTTCACTAAAATCCGGATTGCTTTGCACCCGGTACATTCAATTGAAGTTTGAAATCGAATTATCGAACTACCGCGCCATTTTCAATTCCTTTTATAATTATATATATAATTATTTATATTTTAACGACGACGTATATAATATATACGTCGAATTTCAATTCAAAATAAATTTCTCGTCGATATTATTTAAAATAATTCATTTTAAATATTCAAAATTCGCTAAAATTGTCAAAATAAAAATTTTAAACTGGCCCAGATTTTCTGGGTTATTACATTTTTAGAGTCAGTATGTGACCCCGGTGATTTAAAATGTATGTTTGAATTTAATAATTAAATGATTTATAATTTAATTTGAAGAAAAACATATCGTAGAAGCCGAATTGGGTTACGAAACATGTTCCATTGTGTCCGGGACGGGGGTTATTAGCTAAGGGTGACACTCGTTGGGTTTGATTTGGAGTTCAGAACGATATACTAGTTCTATTGAAATTAAAATGAAATAAATAAATAAAATAGAAAATACTAGTATAAATGCGGTTCAAATACGCAACCCTATTCCTCTTCGTTCCAGCCGCCTTCTGTACGTTTTAATGGCCAGAAAAGCACGAATTTAACCACTCAAATTCCTCTCAAATCTTTCCACGAAATTCAATACTCTCGTTGAAGACATGGTAGAACCTTTCCCCCTCTTTGATTCTACACCCGAGTTGGAAGTTATGGTAGCCTGAATCGATCACCCTGACGACTGGAAGAGCCGCCGAATCGACCGCCGCTGAGCCCGCCGCTGGCCATCGAGTTGGCCCATCTCCCCGGCATGGCAGCGCCTCCCCGAGCCCATCAACCCCATGCAATCCAATCTGAACATCGAACATCAGATTGAGAGAAAAATTGAATCAAAGATTCGAACCAATTACAGTATGGTGCGGCCTGTGGTTGAGATGTAGAAGAAAGGTTATTAAAAAGGATTGTTTTAAGTTAATTAACCATTATTTTATACAAGTTATCAAATCTTTAAAATCCTTTAACTCATCCATACAGCAACGAAATCGAACAAAATTGAAAGCGTTGAAATCGTGGAGAGGAGATCTACGACATGATACCGACGAGAACTGAAACTGAGTATATCAAATTTTGGTCAAAATCCAGATCTGAGTTGTTCAGGATTAAAAGATATCGGTGAGAAATCTATTTTATTTCTTTCCTTTATAATTGAAATAAATTCTGAAATTATTGTTATAAATTTGCAGTTAATTCATACTGTTATTATTCTGTGTTAATTGTAAATACACATCTGTTCGTTTGATGTTGATTGTGGCGATAGAATTGTTAAAAGTTACATTTCTGTTGATTAGAATTAGAATGAGCAAATTTATTATTTTGTTCATTTTATTATTAAAAATTAACTTTCCTGTTAATTTGAATTAGACTAAACAAAATTATCATTTTTGTTTGTTGTACTATCGGAATTGAAACATTTCTGTAAATTAGAAATTGGTTTAAACAAAAATATACCATTTTTGTTTATATAAAAAGAATCAAATGTGTATCACCCCAAATGTTGTAAATATGTTGAACTAGAAATTTTCAACATACGTGTAGCACAGAATTTTGATAATTTGTTAAATCAGCAATTTTGTTGATAAAACATTAATATGATTAAAAAGAACATTTTGTTTATAAAATGTTAATATGATTAAAATGGACATTTTTGTCAAATTAAAAGAACGAAGTAAAAATCACATTTTTTGTCATTAATAAGGATTAAAACAAAAATATGCATTTTTTTCATTTAGAAGAAAGATCACAGTTTGGTCATTAAAAAGGATAAAAGAAAATTAGCATTTTTGTTTACTTTAAAAGAATGAAGACAAAAATGACATTTGTGTTTACATTGAAAAGATTAGACAAAATTATCATATTTTGTTACATTGAAAAGGATTTAACAAAAGTAACTTATTTTGTACATTAAAAGGAATTAGACAAAATTACAATCTTTGTCACTTTAAAAGAATTAGAACTCAAAGTACATTTTGTTAGAAAATGTTTATTAAATAAAACAATCTTTTTATTTGAAATGTGTTATGCAAACAAAATGACATTTTTGATTTGAAACTTGTTATGTAAATAAAATCAACATTTTTATTTGAAATGTATTATGCATATAAAAATGACGTTTTGATTTGAAAGTTGTTATATAAATAAAAACCACATTTTTGTTAGAAATGGGTTTTGCAAATTAAAATAGCATTTTGTGTAAAACTGGATTTTTGAAGTGAAAATATCATTTTTGTCGAACCAAGTTCATTGAAATAAAAATATGTTCTTTTATTTGCATTCAAAAATGCAAATATTCATTGAAAATAAACTTTGTTCTTTTACTTGCATTCATAACTGCAAATATACCTTGAAATTAAAAATTGTTCCTTTATTTGCATTCACTAATGCAAATATATATATTGAAGATAAAATTTGTTCTTTTATTTACATTCACTAATGTAAATATACATCAAAAACAAACAAAAAAAAACATTCTTTTATTTGCATTCAATAATGCAAATATAACATAGGAAGATAAGTTAACCTTTTATCATATTCTACAATACAAATAAACATAGAAAATAAAAGTTCACTTTTCATTTGCATTTTTCAATGCAAATATAACATGACATAAGAGTCCACTTTTTATTTGCATCTCACAATGTAAATACAATTTGAAAATAAAAAGTACATTTTTATTTGTGTCCCACAACACAAACAAAACTAGAAAATAAGATATGCATTGAAATTAAAAGTATTGTAGTGACCCGAAAATCCGGTCCAATTTGAGCTGACTAAATAACACAAGTCCAACCCCAAATTGCACTTGAAATTCAAGAAAACTAATAGAAAGAAGATAGAGGGTGAGAATAGATAAGGTAGAACTAGTAGAATAGAAGAAGAAGAAGAAGGACATCATCATCAAAGTAAACACGAGTCTCACAGTGGAACGAATAAAATATAACATAACTTTTGAAATACAAACAGTTATATATACAATAGCACTTATCAGAGTACAGCACTTACAACAACAGCAGAAATAATAATAGCTATAGAATCCTGAAGCCTCCTGCTCCAAGCTCTCCAAGTGTATCTGTAAAATCCCGACTACTTGACTGCCCGTACAAAATTAGGCACCCAAGAGTTTAGGGAAAACAAAACAAAATAAACTTCGGGTCAGTCATGAGACTGGTGTGAATAAAACTCCTAACACTTGGTTTAATAACGGATATATCATTAGACCACGCCGTGAAAACGGAACGGGTTTTCCCTTATGAAAATCCAGACAAATTTGTAAAGCAATATCATTCTGATATTATAATAATGTCTAAATACAAATAGATATCAATCTAGCAGAAACGCTTTCATCTCACGTTCTACTATATAGTATACAATCAAAACCGCAAGCACGTATTGGGTAATGGATTTCCAACTATGACAAGGTATGGACCCACCTTCCGATCAGTGTACTCTAGGAACGATACACTGGAGTTCAACAAGAACATCTTGCAACTTAGCCACACATGACCGACCACTCATTTCGCTTGAGTGTATCGAATGTACATCACCAACGGTTGGGATCAGCAACCGTTTCCCGTATATATATGGGACAGCATTGATAGATTAAAGAAGCAAATGAATATTCTCTAGATAGGTGATTATACACCCTACTTCGGTGCGACCGACTTAGCCATGCTGCCAGCCCGATTTCTGTCATTTACCGGATGTGAGGCTAGAAGCTACGCTTACTTTCCATTCATTTATAACACGATCACTTTGAATGCCACACTATCAGATCCGTAAATCATTAGTTGGTTTATACAAATATCCTGGAGGTTATGCTAAGGGAAAAATCCGTTGCAACCATATATATTTATATAGACCAACCCATTCGATCATTGGAAATACTTCGTCAGACATTCGTCCATTTACGTTCGTTCTGGGACTGAACGAAACCGAAGGCACTATTCAGTACATCCATCTTAGTCCATTGTTATCTAAGATTTATACAACAGCCCTTGCACTTTACTCCGTCTTCAATATATTCAGCATATATGATTCGCAACGCTTATGCCAATACAGAGTGGTTCTTTGGATAATAATCCAACCGGTCTCTCCATATTAACAACGTTAAAATGGTCAAAACATTGATAGTCTATGATTTAACTATCAAAGAAAAACTCGTGTGCAAACAACGATATTATTTCCAGATGGAAATTATATCAACCAATCATCATTTAACATTTATCTCTTTAGTTCATTAATTTACTTATCTCCTGTTTCCCTATATTCTAAATTTCTTATTTTCTAATTTTAGAAAATATACTTTATTAACAATGGAAAACATTTCCATTTCCTTGTTTTCTATATTAGAAAACATTTCTGATTTCTTATTTGGAAAACATTTCCAAAGTTCCTTTATTGTATTTAAACTGATGTTTAAATAAACATCGCTATGCCAACTCAAACCATTTACTGAATTCACTTAACCATCATTCACTATCAAACCTTACCATTCCTTAGTTAAGAAGGAAGTCAATCAAGTTGGGGTATAATTACCTCTCAGACCTTAACTGAACAACGTTATAACTTCAAAATAGTAACAGTTTATCTTTTAAACCTTTAACAACTTCTTTACGTAACTCTCGGATTCAATTTACGAATCCACTTCTTTATTGAAACATTGATTATAACGATAACGTTATAATCCCTACCTTCGCAATATCTAACTTCAATTATAACCTTTATTCTTTAATTCGACTAATTAAACCTAGCCCTAATTTATTAGTGTATACTCCTGATTTAAAAAACGAAAAGTAAATATTACTTTCCCGAATTCGATCTATTTGAATTTGACGTATAATTCTCTTCCGAGTAATCTCTATTTGATTAACTCTTCTTCGAATAACCTATATTCGATTATCTCTCTTCGAATAACTTATATTCGAAATCTCTCTCTCTTTCGAATAAACTATATTCAATCTCTTTCTTTCGAATACGATATATTTGATAATCTCCTTCCGATTAAACTAATCGATAACTCTTTTCCTTTATCTCTATTCGAATAAACTATATTCGACTAACTCTATTTAACTCCATTCGATTAACTTTATTCAACTCTATTCGAATAAACTATATTCGACTAACTCTATTTAACTCCATTCGATTAACTACTATTCGATTAACTCCATTCAACTCTATTCGAATAACTACTATTCGATTAACTCTATTCAACTCTATTCGATTAACTTTATTCAACTCTATTCGAATAAACTATATTCGACTAACTCTATTTAACTCCATTCGATTAACTACTATTCGATTAACTCCATTCAACTCTATTCGATTAACTCCATTCGCTTGACTCTAGATCGCAGCGATCACAATGGTTACGCCTGATTCCCTCAGGAAACATCCGACCGCCGTAGGCTATTTACAGCCCTGCGAATTACGCTAGCAGTCGTGCTAAATGGCATCTCATTTGGATTAACCTTAACTGACTAACTCTAACTGGTTAACTCTAACTGATTAACTCTAACTGATTAACTCTAACTGGTTAACTCTAACTGATTAACTCTACTGGTTAACTCTAACTGGTTAACTCTAACTGATTAACTCTACTGGTTAACTCTAACTGGTTAACTCTAACTGATTAACTCTAACTGGTTAACTCTATTTGACTAACTCGACTCGACTAACCCCTTTCGAATAACATATTCAATTAACCAACTTCGAATACCATATTCGATTAACTGACTTCGAATACCATATTCGATTAACCAACTTCGAATACCATATTCGATTAACTAACTTCGAATACCATATTCGATTAACCAACTTCGAATGCCATATTCGATTAACCAACTTCGAATACCATATTCGATTAACCAACTTCGAATACCATATTCGATTAACCAACTTCGAATACCATATTCGATTAACTAACTTCGAATACCATATTCGATTAACCAACTTCGAATACCATATTCGATTAACCAACTTCGAATACCATATTCGATTTCTCCTTTTTGATAACGTTTATCCATTTAAAAAGATCCCCTTTTAACAACGTTTATTCATTTATAAAGATCCCCTTTTAACTACGTTTATTCATTTATAACGATTCACTTTCTTAGTAACGGTTCTTCACTTTATAAATGTTCATTTAATAACGTTATCCTTTTTATAACGGTTTCCTTTTTATTAACTCTATTTATTTTCTAAATATTTCCTTTTCAAATTCTATTTGTAAATGGTTTTACAAATATTCTTTTTTTCTATTTTATTCTATTTGCAAATGGTTTGCAAATATTTCCTTTTCAAATTTATTCTTAAAAATATTCTAACTCCTTAAATTCCCGGGAAAATTCGCCATAACCTCCTTTGTATCGGGAGTATCGGGAAAATCCCCAAACCCGCCACACAGGCCTTTCCATTCAAAAAGAAAATGGTTTGAAATTATTTCCTTTTTGAATATCTCCTATTTATAAATATTCCAAATTTAAAAATATTCATTATTTATAAATATTCCATTTATAAATATCTCTTATTTATAAATATTCCAATTATAAATATCTCTTATTTATAAATATTCCAATTTATAAATATTCTGTTTTCAATATCACTTTGAAAAACTCCTTTTCAACATCCCGTATGTTATGGTATTCAATCATATCAAATCACGATGATAAATATCGTCCAAACACATATGATCGACAATAGAGTATATATCACATCATATATTGCAATATATGAACAGAACAGTAATATAAATATTGAGGAGTCCAGTTGGACCCCTCCAACCTGTTTCCCTGCATCACAGATGTTACACAGTATAATCAACATCCATTACAGTTCAGTACGAATTATTCTGATAAACAAATTCAATACATATATATATCTATACATATATATATTTAACGGTTTATATATGTATATATATAATTTCAACTAACTGACTAACAGTTCAATCAATCAACCAACACACAGCAATCAACAGATGGTTAACAGTTCTAAGAGTACATTATAAAAATATAACTATTCAGAGTTGGTGAGTTTTACTCACTTTGGCAGTTCATCGTTAAAGAACGATAAACTGTTTGTTTGATTTGAATCAAACAATTTAATTCGCCGTAAATTCAGACGAGCTCCAATCCACTCCCAGTCAGTCCCATTGGGCAGTGTCCATCCATACGGTCCTAATGGATTCAACCATTCGAATTTCTGATAATATATGAGGAAGTTATACCACTTACAAGATTTGATAAACATTTAAATGATTTAAATCAATTTCTATATAACATGGGCTCAGCATTCTTTGGCCCAACACCCTTTACCCAAATTCAACAGTACCCTTCCTCCCCAAATTAGAATTCACGTCCTCCTGCTCCTAATAAAATTGCCATGACCGACTTTACACCATCCTTCCGAACTCATTACTCCACTAAGATCAAAACAAATACCACCACTGTCTTTCTCATCAAATCCTCGTCAACTCCATCACCCTTGCTCCCAACTCGAGCTGCACCTTCCCACTTCCGATGTCGAGGTGCTCCAGGGAGACACCGAACTCCCCAACAACCGAATCACCCCATACTTCATATACAGGTGCGATTTCAACCATTTAAACCAAATCCAACCTCAAAAACCCCCATTGATGCCTCAAATCGAAGTGTATTGGAACCCTAAGTATCACGTTACCTCGCTGGAAAAATTTCCGCGATGCCCACACTGATGTCGAACACGAAACAGACTCTTCCAGGAGGTAGAGGATCCCTTGCTGAACTCGAAAATGTTTGCTTTTGGATTTAAGAGGATTTATTTGATTTTCTTTTGGATTTTTCCTTTGCTCGATACTTTCCTGTGAATGAAAATGCTACGGAGATTTTTGTGAATGAGGACTTGGGTTCTTGCGTTATACTGCGGTGGTAGTTGGTAACTTTGTGGCTGAGAAGGAAAAGGATGTGGCCTACTGTTGATCAGACAAACATTTAGGATATTTCCCTTATGATTATTTTATTCTTCTTCGGTTACATTTACTGTTTAAAAAATCCGTACCGTCACATAACATACCCAAAAATCACGAAACTGGACATGCACCTATAGCTTGACATTACGGTCCCAACAAAACTGGTTTCGTCCAATTCCGACTCCGTATGCTCATACAGTGTATTTTTAACTGTCAAAATACTAACTGTTTTCCACTCTAAAAATCCGTACGGCCACATACTGACTCTAAAAATCACGAAACTGGAAATCTAACAACTATTTGACATTGCGGTCCCAACGAAATTAGTTTCGTCAAATTCCGACTTCATTTGCAAAAGTGGCTATTTTTAAAGCCCTAAATAGCCTATTTAAATATATAAATATATTTAAATATAATTAAATTAAATATAAATAAATTTATATTATCGTATATATTCACAATGGAATACCATACAGCTCCAATATATTTCTAACTGAATTTACAGCTTGATATTTAAATCCTGATTAAATCGATATTCGATTTATAATGAAATCCCTTTTTAAAATATAAATATTTCCTTTAGAAATTATAAAGGAATTCCACAGCGACTTTTTTAAAATTTGATTTGGACATATCTCAAAATCTACACGACGAAATCCCAATTTTTCTCTTCCACTAGAAAGATATACTCCACCAGCTCCACACGTTTCTTGTTTCACAGAAATCCGGCTTAAAACGAATCCTGTACATTCAGTTGAAGTTCGAATCGCCAAATAGCGAGCTGCAGCGCCATTTCGAGCTCGTTTATAAATATATTATAAACTATACGTTCAACTGTCGTCGATTCAATATATTCGTTAATATAATTCAACTCCAAACTAAATTATAGTTTATATACAATCCAATTCACATCGTATTGTGAATTCTACTATTTCCGACTATTTCGACATTATAATATATTATTATATTATAATTATTAATTAAATATTCAATATTATTAAATTCCAGTTATCGATATCGCCAAAACGATATTTAGATAATTAAATAAATTAATTATTCAACGGTCAGAAATGCGGGTCATTACAATCTTTCCCCCTTAAAATAATTTCGTCCTCGAAATTGCTAAGGTAGTGGACGACCCTATCTACTGGGTAAAAATTTATCTGTTTACCTTTTATCTCCGGTTTCAACTGAACCAATTAATATCGACTAAAATATTAATTTATTCCGACTAACTAAATTTCCAAAAATTCTGAAAATTTTCTAACACCTTAACCTTTCGAAAAATTTCGCCATAACTTCCTTTGTACAGCCCTATCGGTAAAACTCCAACTCGCCTCTCTAGGCATTCTCCACCCAAAAGAAAATCAAAACGCCAAGCGGCTTGCCAATTCGGCTCATCAAAATCTCAAACCCATATATAATATAAACTGGTACCTTTGTCGGGCATATCACTCTATCACTTCCATATGCTATCTACTCAGCATATACCAATGTTATCCCAATCAAATTCCAATCAGTTCATATCCTCAATCCAAATCGAATTTTATTCGAACCCCAATATCAAATTCCAAATTATTGACTTATACATTTGGTTCCATTCTAGATTATCTCTAATCACATTCAATTTTATTTAACTTAGTTCAAGTTAAATTTCAATTTATTTTTACCATCTCATTTTATTTAACTTCATTAGTTAAATTTTAATTCCAGAACTTAAATTCCTGAGTTTCTTTCAAATCAATTTGAAATTATAATACCAATTCAAAACCTTTGAATTTCTAAACAACTTGTTTCTTAAACAATTCAAAAACAAAACCATTGGTAGTAATCCGTCACTTAGAACTCGAAAATGAACACTGATGATGTTGCGATTCATCATCAGAATCTATTTTCCAACTATCGAAGTGAGTTCAATACTATATCACTTTCAGTTTGAAAAACGTTTTCAAAATCTCCCAGGAACTTAAAATTTCCTTATTTTAAATTCCAAATCTGATTTAAATTCAGGTTTACTTCATCTTATTTCATATATTTTACTTATATGAATTCTGATCAGTTATTTATAATCATTTTACCTTTTATAATCTTATTCGATTATAATAACAACCAACACAACCATTATACTATATCAAATATATTCGGGTAAAATTATTTCATTTACCCTCTTTTCAAAACATACCATGTCGGTTCATCATATTCAAGTGTTTATAAAACTCCTACCGATACAGTGGATCAAACTGATCGTCCAGAATCCATAAGCCACTCAACCAATGAGTCTCCACAATATAAATCACTTTATATTAACTAACAAATACGCACTCGTATATATACACTCAAATTCAGTCTAGGATATTACTAATTCCATCTCTACTGAATCACGCCACAGAGCCAAGGTATTAACTAGACCAATGCTCTGATACCAAATGTAGTGACCCGAAAATCCGGTTCAATTTGAGCTGACTAAATAACACAAGTCCAACCCCAAATTGCACTTGAAATTCAAGAAAACTAATAGAAAGAAGATAGAGGGTGAGAATAGATAAGGTAGAACTAGTAGAATAGAAGAAGAAGAAGAAGGACATCATCATCAGAGTAAACACGAGTCTCACAGCGGAACGAATAAAATATAACATAACTTTTGAAATACAAACAGTTATATATACAATAGCACTTATCAGAGTACAGCACTTACAACAACAGCGGAAATAATAATAGCTATAGAATCCTGAAGCCTCCTGCTCCAAGCTCTCCAAGTGTATCTGTAAAATCCCGACTACTTGACTGCCCGTACAAAATTAGGCACCCAAGAGTTTAGGGAAAACAAAACAAAATAAACTCTGGGTCAGTCATGGGACTGGTGTGAATAAAACTCCTAACACTTGGTTTAATAACGGATATATCATAAGATCACGCCGTGAAAACGGAACGGGTTTTCCCTTATGAAAATCCAGACAACTTTGTAAAGCAATATCATTCTGATATTATAATAATGTCTAAATACAAATAGATATCAATCTAGCAGAAACGCTTTCATCTCACGTTCTACTATATAGTATACAATCAAAACCGCAAGCACGTATTGGGTAATGGATTGCCAACTATGACAAGGTATGGAACCACCTTCCGATCAGTGTACTCTAGGAATGATACACTGGAGTTCAACAAGAACATCTTGCAACTCAGCCACACATGACAGACCACTCATTTCGCTTGAGTGAATCGAATGTACATCACCAACAGTTGGGATTAGCAACCGTTTCCCGTATATATATGGGACAGCATTGATAGATTAAAGAAGCAAATGAATATTCTCTAGATAGGTGATTATACACCCTACTTCGGTGCGACCGACTTAGCCATGCTGCCAGCCCGATTTCTGTCATTTACCGGATGTGGGACTAGAAGCTACGCTTACTTTCCATTCATTTATAACACGATCACTTTGAATGCTACATTATCAGATCCGTAAATCATTAGTTGGTTTATACAAATATCCTGGATGTTATGCTAAGGGAAAAATCCGTTGCAGCCATATATATTTATATAGACCAACCCATTCGATCATTGGAAATACTTTGTCAGACATTCGTCCATTTACGTTCGTTCAGGGACTGAACGAAACCGAAGGCACTATTCAGTACATCCATCTTAGTCCATTGTTATCTAAGATTTATACAACAGCCCTTGCACTTTACTCCGTCTTCAATATATTCAGCATATATGATTCGCAACGCTTATGCCAATACAGAGTGGTTCTTTGGATAATAATCCAACCGGTCTCTCCATATTAACAACGTTAAAATGGTCAAAACATTGATAGTCTGTGATTTAACTATCAAAGAAAAACTCGTGTGCAAACAACGATATTATTTCCAGATGGAAATTATATCAACCAATCATCATTTAACATTTATCTCATTAGTTCATTAATTTACTTATCTCATGTTTCCCTATATTCTAAATTTCTTATTTTCTAATTTTAGAAAATATACTTTATTAACAATGGAAAACATTTCCATTTCCTTGTTTTCTATATTAGAAAACATTTCTGATTTCTTATTTGGAAAACATTTCCAAAGTTCCTTTATTGTATTTAAACTGATGTTTAAATAAACATCGCTATGCCAACTCAAACCATTTACTGAATTCACTTAACCATCATTCACTATCAAACCTTACCATTCCTTAGTTAAGAAGGAAGTCAATCAAGTTGGGGTATAATTACCTCTCAGACCTTAACTGAACAACGTTATAACTTCGAAATAGTAACAGTTTATCTTTTAAACCTTTAACAACTTCTTTACGTAACTCTCGGATTCAATTTACGAATCCACTTCTTTATTGAAACATTGATTATAACGATAACGTTATAATCCCTACCTTCGCAATATCTAACTTCAATTATAACCTTTATTCTTTAATTCGACTAATTAAACCTATCCCTAATTTATTAGTGTATACTCCTGATTTAAAAACCGAAAAGTAAATATTACTTTCCCGTATTCGATCTATTTGAATTTGACGTATAATTCTCTTCCGAGTAATCTCTATTTGATTAACTCTTCTTCGAATAACCTATATTCGATTATCTCTCTTCGAATAATTTATATTCGAAATCTCTCTCTCTTTCAAATAAACTATATTCAATCTCTTTCTTTTGAATACGATATATTCGATAATCTCCTTCCGATTAAACTAATCGATAACTCTTTTCCTTTATCTCTGTTCGAATAAACTATATTCGACTAACTCTATTTAACTCCATTCGATTAACTTTATTCAACTCTGTTCGAATAAACTATATTCGACTAACTCTATTTAACTCCATTCGATTAACTACTATTCGATTAACTCCATTCAACTCTATTCGAATAACTACTATTCGGTTAACTCTATTCAACTCTATTCGATTAACTTTATTCAACTCTATTCGAATAAACTATATTCGAGTAACTCTATTTAACTCCATTCGATTAACTACTATTCGATTAACTCCATTCAACTCTATTCGAATAACTACTATTCGATTAACTCCATTCGCTTGACTCTAGATCGCAGCGATCACAATGGTTACGCCTGATTCCCTCAGGAAACATCCGACCGCCGTAGGCTATTTACAGCCCTGCGAATTACACTAGCAGTCATGCTAAATGGCATCTCATTTGGATTAACCTTAACTGACTAACTCTAACTGGTTAACTCTAACTGATTAACTCTAACTGGTTAACTCTAACTGATTAACTCGACTGTATAACTCTAACTGGTTAACTCTAACTGATTAACTCTACTGGTTAACTCTAACTGATTAACTCTAACTGATTAACTCTAACTGGTTAACTCTATTTGACTAACTCGACTCGACTAACCCCTTTCGATATTCGATTAACCAACTTCGAATACCATATTCGATTAACTGACTTCGAATACCATATTCGATTAACCAACTTCGAATACCATATTCGATTAACTAACTTCGAATACCATATTCGATTAATCAACTTCGAATGCCATATTCGATTAACCAACTTCGAATGCCATATTCGATTAACTAACTTCGAATACCATATACGATTAACCAACTTCGAATGCCATATTCGATTAACCAACTTCGAATACCATATTCGATTAACTAACTTCGAATACCATATTCGATTAACCAACTTCAAGTACCATATTCGATTAACCAACTTCGAATACCATATTCGATTTCTCCTTTTTGATAACGTTTATCCATTTAAAAAGATCCCCTTTTAACAACGTTTATTCATTTATAAAGATCCCCTTTTAACAACGTTTATTCATTTATAAAGATTCACTTTCTTACTAACGGTTCTTCACTTTATAAATGTTCATTTAATAACGTTATCCTTTTTATAACGGTTTCCTTTTTATTAACTCTATTTATTTTCTAAATATTTCCTTTTCAAATTCTATTTGTAAATGGTTTTACAAATATTCTTTTTTTTCTATTTTATTCTATTTGCAAATGGTTTGCAAATATTTCCTTTTCAAATTTATTCTTAAAAATATTCTAACTCCTTAAATTCCCGGGAAAATTCGCCATAACCTCCTTTGTATCGGGAGTATTGGGAAAATCCCCAAACCCGCCACACAGGCCTTTCCATTCAAAAAGAAAATGGTTTGAAATTATTTCCTTTTTGAATATCTCCTATTTATAAATATTCCAAATTTAGAAATATTCCTTATTTATAAATATTCCATTTATAAATATCTCTAATTTATAAATATTCCAATTATAAATATCTCTTATTTATAAATATTCCAATTTATAAATATTATGTTTTCAATATCACTTTGAAAATCTCCTTATCAACATCCCGTATGTTATGGTATTCAATCATATCAAATCACGATGATAAATATCGTCCAAACACATATGATCGACAATAGAATATATATCACATCATATATTGCAATATATGAACAGAACAGTAATATAAATATTGAGGAGTCCAGTTGGACCCCTCCAACCTGTTTCCCTGCATCACAGATGTTACACAGTATAATCAACATCCATTACAGTTCAGTACGAATTATTCTGATAAACAGAACCAATATATATATATATATATATATTTAACGGTTTATATATGTATATATATAATTTCAACTAACTGACTAATAGTTCAATCAATCAACCAACACACAGCAATCAACAGATGATTAACAGTTCTAAGAATACATTATAAAAATATAACTGTTCAGAGTTGGTGAGTTTTACTCACTTTGGCAGTTCATCGTTAAAGAACGATAAACTGTTTGTTTGATTTGAATCAAACAATTTAATTCGCCGTAAATTCAGACGAGCTCCAATCCACTCCCAGTCAGTCCCATTGGGCAGTGTCTGTCCATACGGTCCTAATGGATTCAACCATTCGAATTTCTGATAATATATGAGGAAGTTATACCACTTACAAGATTTTATAAACATTTAAATGATTTAAATCAATTTCTATATAACATGGGCTCACCATCCTTCGGCCCAACACCCTTTACCCAAATTCAACAGTACCCTTCCTCCCCAAATTAGAATTCACGTCCTCCTGCTCCTAATAAAACTGCCATGACCGACTTTACACCATCCTTCCGAACTCATTACTCCACTAAGATCAAAACAAATACCACCACTGTCTTTCTCATCAAATCCTCGTCAACTCCATCACCCTTGCTCCCAACTCGAGCTGCACCTTCCCACTTCCGACGTCGAGGTGCTCCAGGGAGACACCGAACTCCCCAACAACCGAATCACCCCATACTTCATATACAGGTGCGATTTCAACCATTTAAACCAAATCCAACCTCAAAAACCCCCATTGATGCCTCAAATCGAAGTGTATTGGAACCCTAAGTATCACGTTACCTCGTTGGAAAAATTTCCGCGATGCCCACACTGATGTCGAACACGAAACAGACTCTTCCAGGAGGTAGAGGATCCCTTGCTGAACTCGAAAATGTTTGCTTTTGGATTTAAGAGGATTTATTTGATTTTCTTTTGGATTTTTCCTTTGCTCGATACTTTCCTGTGAATCAAAATGCTACGGAGATTTTTGTGAATGAGGACTTGGGTTCTTGTGTTATACTGCGGTGGTAGTTGGTAACTTTGTGGCTGAGAAGGAAAAGGATGTGGCCTACTGTTGATCAGACAAACATTTAGGATATTTCCCTTATGATTATTTTATTCTTCTTCGGTTACATTTACTGTTTAAAAAATCCGTACCGTCACATAACATACCCAAAAATCACGAAACTGGACATGCACCTATAGCTCGACATTACGGTCCCAACGAAACTGGTTTCGTCGAATTCCGACTCCGTATGCTCATACAGTGTATTTTTAACTGTCAAAATACTAACTGTTTTCCACTCTAAAAATCCGTACAGCCACATACTGACTCTAAAAATCACGAAACTGGAAATCTAACAACTATTTGACATTGCGGTCCCAACGAAATTAGTTTCGTCAAATTCCGACTTCGTTTGCAAAAGTGGCTATTTTTAAAGCCCTAAATAGCCTATTTAAATATATAAATATATTTAAATATAATTAAATTAAATATAAATAAATTTATATTATCGTATATATTCACAATGGAATACCATACAGCTCCAATATATTTCTAACTGAATTTACAGCTTGATATTTAAATCATGATTAAATCGATATTCGATTTATAATGAAATCCCTTTTTAAAATATAAATATTTCCTTTAGAAATTATAAAGGAACTCCACAGCGACTTTTCTAAAATTTGATTTGGACATATCTCAAAATCTACACGACGAAATCCCGATTTTTCTCTTCCACTAGAAAGATATACTCCACCAGCTCCACACGTTTCTTGTTTCACAGAAATCCGACTTAAAACGAATCATGTACATTCAGTTGAAGTTCGAATCGCCAAATAGCGAACTGCAGCGCCATTTCGAGCTCGTTTATAAATATATTATAACTTATACGTTCAACTGTCGTCGATTCAATATATTCGTTAATATAATTCAACTCCAAACTAAATTATAGTTTATATACAATCCTATTCACATCGTATTGTGAATTCTACTATTTTCGACTATTTCGACATTATAATATATTATTATATTATAATTATTAATTAAATATTCAATATTATTAAATTCCAGTTATCGATATCGCCAAAACGATATTTAAATAATTAAATAAATTAATTATTCAACGGTCAGAAATGCGGGTCATTACAAGTATCCTTTTGTTTACATTCTCTAATACAAATTTACATTTAAATAATAAAGGTCCTTTAATTTGCATCTTCCAATGCGAATATACATTGAAATAAAAATGTTCTTTTATTTGTCTCCTCCGTTGCAAATAAACATTTAAATGAATAAGTACATTTTTGTTTGCAATTTTAGATGCAAACAAAATATGAGTTGAGAAGTTACATTTTTGTTTACAGTTTTAGATGCAAACAAAAACATTAGAATGAATTTTATATTTTATATGAAATAAAAAGAATGGACCTAAAAGTACATTTTATTTGTCAATTTAGTTCAATAAAAAGAATTGAACAAAACATTCATTTTTAGTCAATTTGCAGTAGTTAAACCAAATTATTCAATTTTGTCATTTTATGCTAGTTGAAACAAAACAAACACTTTTATAAATCTATACTAGTTGAAAGCAAATATGATTTAAAGGGTTACATTTTGTTTTGCAATTTTAGATGCAAACAAATATTACATTTTTATTTGCATTTTAGTTAGAAATAGAAATATACCTTTTTGTTTGTAAATTTAGTTGCAAACAAAACAATTAATATAAATTATATTTTTATTTGCATATTTAGTTGCAAATTATCATCGTTGTTAAACGATTATATTTTTATTGCAGATTTAGAGGCAAATAAACACCGTAGGAAAAGGATGCATTTTGTTTACAACTTTAGATGTAAACAAAACATTAAAACTTAAAAGTTATATTTTTATTTGCATTCCTTGTTGCAAAATAAAACTAGAAATAAAAAGTTATAATTTTTATTTACATTCCTCGTTGTAAATAAACATGAATTAAAAAGTTATTTACATTCTCTACTGCAAATAAAGCAGGGGATAAAAGAGTTATATTTTATTTCCATTCTCTATTGCAAATAAAACATGAAATCAAAAAGTACATTTTTATCTACACTTTGGTTGTTATAAAAATGATAAAATCAAGGAATTACATTTTTAATGTAATATAAAGATTTCATTTTTTTTACAATGTAAAAAGAATATCATTTTTATGTAATATAAAGAGATTACATTTCATTGTAAGTGAGTCAACATTAGCATTCACTTTTTTTTAATGTAAATAAATCAGTAGAAAAGATTTATGGTTTTTGGATAAATTGTGATACATGAGAGCTTACATTTTTATTATATATGAAAATGATGCCTCATTATGTATGTTTATGATGCTGAGATGTTACACTCCCATTTACAAGTTACCCGACTTGTCTATGTGATTGGGACGACAATTTTCACACATCGCCCAAGTGCACAAATAATTTATTATTTGGTTGATGGATGAAACCCTACACGGGTATTGAGATGATATTGGATACACACTAATCCCAATATTTAGTTATCTGTCAATCGATGGATTGACAGTCTGTGATGAGCGTTAGTTATTTACTTTAATGCCCACACAGTTATAAATTCCACTTTGGTCGTCATTTGGATGTTTGATAATTATTTATCATGATAGTTGATTACACACAATATATGGTTGTTGATTGAGTCACATTCCAATAAAGAATATTCTAGAGAAAAGAATATTTTAGAAAATGTCTTAGAAAAAGAGTATTTTAGAAAAAATAATATATTTTAGAAAAATATATTTTTATTGAAATGAATTAGTTATTAACTAGAATAAATCATTAAATTAAGATTTAATGAAGTTTTCCAATTAGTGAATATTTAATTGAAATTAAATTAGATAAATTGGATTTTGGGTTTGTCGTGAATGGTGTCTTCAATAACACCTTTCTTAAACCCAGTTGATAAAAGAAAAAATCTTTTAATTAAGATTATTAAAGTTTTCAATTATATTTAATAATTGGAATAAGATGAAGTGTGAGTTGGGTTTATTGTGAACTGTGTTTTAAGCGACATTTGTTCTTTAACCCAACTGACAGTGAAAATATGATTTGGAATATATAAATCTTTTATTAAGATTTAAATAGAAATTTTCCAATAGCAAAAATTTCCAATCTAATATATTAAATTAGAATTGAATAGAATTCGAATTAATTATAACCGAGATAAGCTTCTGTAAAAGAAGACTGATACTATATATGGAATTTAAGAGGCTTTGCCGTTATTCCATTTATATTATTGGTTGGATACAGAAATTTATAACGATTAGATTTCTGTGAAGATTCCATATTTTATGGGAGACGATTTTGGGTTTATCGTGACCTATGTTTTAAATGACATTAGTTCTTTAACCCAGTTAAGAGTAAGATTTATTTCTTAAATCTAAAGAATCATTTAATAATGATTTTTGATATTTAAAACCAAATGGCGTTCTGAATAAATATTTAAAAGAAAGATTTAAGAGTAAATGTAAAGAATTTATCTTTGATAGAATAATTTTAATATTTTATTTAAAAGAATATTCTGAATTGGAATGAGACGTTGGATGTGTTTTATAGTACTTGATTTTTATTATAAAATACGCGAGTTATTCGGAAAGACCGGGTTTAACACATTCCGAATAATTACTACGACGATGAAGAGTCGAAGATGAAGACGGTGTTTGAAGACCGACGATCTTCACATCGAATGGATGTGTTGCTACAGAGACCCTTGATGGGAGTAGCTACCTTGAAGGGGGTTCAGTGGTGGCCGTCCGGACTATTGTTGATTGTTCGGATTTGGTTTTCGCTCAGATTCAGAGCATAGGCTAGTAAATGGTTGCATGTCTGACATTGGATTTCGTTCCATGTGAATTAAATTGATTAGTGTTAATGTATGTCTGTTTGGTGGTGGAGGATTTATTCTCTACTTAACACCCTGGTATATATTAATAGTGATTGATCGCATGGCGTGAATTGTCAATGTGGCACGCCAATATGCAACTGATCAAGGCTTTTGTTGAAAAGCAGGGCCTTGTGGGATGATCAAAGTATAGCCTATTACAGCATAACTTTGTGTATATCGTGACATCACGAGCGTCACACCCCGGTATGAATCTAAAACGGTAGAAGGGAACGCAGGGAGTGCACACGTTATCTTTCTAGCTAGAGTAATGTCAGGGACCTACCAGCGCTGACATTTTACTTATGTGGATGATGGATTATGAGGTGCCTCGTGTTTTTATATAGGTTGTTAGTGGCCATATTATAGGTCCAAAAGGACCGGGAAACGTGTGTTCAAGTATAACTAATCCACGACCCTTCGGAGTGGACCGACCCTGCAGCTATCCAAGGGTGGCCCATAGGTGTGATCCTGAGGTATTTGCTAGAGTGTCTCGAATCGGTAAGGAGCTCCTCCCTAGCCTCGACTCATGATGGAAATCCAATTTCCAATACGACCTTGCTGTTTTGATTGTAGAACTAGTATGGCGACATAGTAGGATGGGGTACTATGCCGTCTATGATTAATACATTACGATTGAAATTGTTTTTGAAATATATATATAGCCATAAATATACACACTAATATTAAATCCGTTTTCTCGTATCAAGCATCTTTTGACCATTATAAGGTAAAACCCTATCCTTTGGTTTGCGTTGCATTGTGTGATGGGACTTGGGTCTTATAATGGTTTCATTTTTCTAAAAGCATTGCGTTGTCTAACGTTTTACTTTATTTTATGCACTGGCAATCCAATGGAGTAAACCCGTTCCGCGTTAGCGGCGTGGTCCTGTGATTAGCCTTATTATTAGATAGTTAAGTTAAGATTTCTCATACCAGTCCCATGACTGACCTGTAGTTTGTTTCACTGGCAAACTCGGGTGCCCATATTTTCCACACGGGCAGTCGAGTAGCTTTTTGCAGATATATTTACAGGATCCTAGTCTACAGCTGAAGTGATATTCGGAAAGCTCTGTATCCGTGTATTCCTTTCAGTTGTATATTTGTAATATTTTTCCGTTGCTATTTTAGTGTAATTTAAATCTCTGATATTATTGTATTTCAATTATGTAATAAGTATTCATACTCTGTGATTTTCTTGTACTTTGATGTAATTGTTGTAATCAGCAATAAAATGTTCTTCAGTTTGTGCTCTGATGTGTATTGTTCTTAAGGCAATCTAGGCTTTCTTTTACTGGGAAGGTTGGGTTGTTATATTTGGTATCGGAGCTTTGGTTTACAGAGCTCGAGAACAAGACACATTAGAACCGAACAAAAGAATTCATCAAAGATTGGATTAGTAATATCCAATGAGAATAACTCGTTAGAGATGGGATCAGCAGTATCCTAGAACGAGTGTGAAGAGTATTATTTTCTTTAAAATAAAAATGAAAACAAATTTAGTTTTGAAAATTTTATCTTAATATACGTATTTGAGTATATTATATTTTAATGTGGACAATCGTGTATATAAGGATTTTGAATATACGAGTAATTAACGGATATTTGAAGTTTTAATATACTGGATAGATATAGAATCACACTCTAGTCGCCCGGAGATAATTCTGGTGATAGGTCGACCATCACCAGTATTTATGTTCGAGTAGCGAAAGTGGGATATTTATATATTTCCGTTGACTGGTATGAGAACCAACACTTAGTTAGAATACATAGCTGTAATTTGCACTAAAAATATGATTTTTGATTATATATAAAAGTTACATACATATTTGAAAAGTTAATCACCTAATTGATTGCTAGTTGTGATGTTTGATTATTAGTTTAACTAATAAAAGTATAGAAATGATAATTAATTTAACTAACAA
Organism: Allium sativum; assembly: GCA_030737875.1. Classification (NCBI taxonomy): domain Eukaryota; kingdom Viridiplantae; phylum Streptophyta; class Magnoliopsida; order Asparagales; family Amaryllidaceae; genus Allium; species Allium sativum. Next base: position 267,407,439 of record CM060909.1, on the reverse strand, counting down.
AATTATGGAAACCAATAAAGTTGAGTTAGTGAATTAAACAACTTTTAGCTTCGTTCCTTTTCGAGGATGAAAAGATTTTAAGTAAGGGCGATTGTAACAACCCAGAATTTTGGGGCTAATTTAAAATTTTTAATTTAGAAATTTTAATGGATTTTATATATTTAAAATAACTTATTATAAATAAGAACGACTAAAAATTTATTTTAAAACGAATAAATTTAATTTAATTATAAAAGGATTTTAAAACAGCACTGCAGTTTGAAATTTTGAATTTGAACTTTGACTGAATGTACAGGATTCATTTTAAATTAGAATTGAGCGAAACCAGAAATATTTAAATCTGTTTAATCATATCTTTCTAACGAATCTGAAAAACTGAAATTTCACTTTATAATTTGAAAGTTATGTCCAGTTTAAAATCTAGAAAAGTCGCTGTAGAATTTATATATTTTAATATAATATTTAGCCCTTAAAAATAGCCATTTAACTAACGATCTCGGTTTTTGACGAAACCACTTTTGTTGGAACCGGAATGTCAAATTATTGCTAGGTTTCAATTTTTATAATTTTTCGAATTAATATGTGAGCGTGGCAGAGGAAAATGTGTTTTGTCAGTTTCGGTCAAATTTGATCGACTTGAAAATGGCCATTTTTCAAATGGTCTCGGAATTCGACGAAATTAGTCTTGTTAGAACCGTATCATCAAAACATAGCTAGAAATAATTTTTCTGTAATTTTAGAGTCAGTATGTGGCCCCGGTGATTTAAAATGTATGTTTGAATTTAATAATTAAATGATTTATAATTTAATTTGAAGAAAAACATATCGTAACAGCCGAATTGGGTTACGAAACATGTTCCATTGTGTCCGGGACGGGGGTTATTAGCTAGGGGTGACACTTGTTGGGTTTGATTTGGAGTTCAGAACGATATACTAGTTCTATTGAAATTAAAATGAAATAAATAAACAAAATAGAAAATACTAGTATAAATACGGTTCAAATACGCAACCCTATTCCTCTTCGTTCCAGCCGCCTTCTATACGTTTTAATGGCCAGAAAAGCACGAATTTAACCACTCAAATTCCCTCAAATCTTTCCACGAAATTCAATACTCCCGCTGAAGATAGGGTAGAACCTTTCCCCTCTTTGATTCTACACCCGAGTTGGAAGTTATGGTGGCCTGAATCGATCACCCCGACGACTGGAAGAGCCGCCGAATCGACCGCCGCTGAGCCCGACGCCGGCTATCGAGTTGGCCCATCTCCCCGGCATGGCAGCGCCTCCCCGAGCCCATCAACCCCATGCAATCCGATCTGAACATCGAACAACAGATTGAGAGAAAAATCAAATCAAAGATTCGAACCAATTACAGTATGGTGCGGCCTGTGGTTGAGATGTAGAAGAAAGGTTATTAAAAAGGATTGTTTTAAGTTAATTAATCATTATTTTATTAAAGTTATCAAATCTTTAAAATCCTTTACTCATCCATACAGCAATGAAATCGAACAAAACTGAAAGCGTTGAAATCGTGGAGAAGAGATCTACGACATGATACTGACGAGAACTGAAACTGAGTATATCAAATTTTGGTCAAAATCCAGATCTGAGTTGTTCAGGATTAAAAGCTATCGGTGAGAAATCTATTTTATTTCTTTCCTTTATAATTGAAATAAATTCTGAGATTATTGTTATAAATTTGCAGTTAATTCATACTGTTATTATTCTGTGTTAATTGTAAATACACATCTGTTCGTTTGATGTTGATTGTGGCGATAGAATTGTTAAAAGTTACATTTCTGTTGATTAGAATTAGAATGAGCAAATTTATTATTTTGTTCATTTTATTGTTAAAAATTAACTTTCCTGTTAATTTGAATTAGACTAAACAAAATTATCATTTTTGTTTGTTGTACTATCGGAATTGAAACATTTCTGTAAATTAGAAATTGGTTTAAACAAAAATACACCATTTTTGTTTATATAAAAAGAATCAAATGTGTATCACCCCAAATGTTGTAAATATGTTGAACTAGAAATTTTCAACATACGTGTAACACAGAATTTTGATAATTTGTTAAATCAGCAATTTTGTTGATAAAACGTTAATATGATTAAAAAGAACATTTTGTTTATAAAATGTTAATATGATTAAAATGGACATTTTTGTCATATTAAAAGAACGAAGTAAAAATCACATTTTTTGTCATTAATAAGGATTAAAACAAAAATATGCATTTTTGTTCATTTAGAAGAAAGATCACAGTTTGGTCATTAAAAAGGATTAAAGAAAATTAGCATTTTTGTTTACTTTATAAGAATGAAGACAAAAATGACATTTGTGTTTACATTGAAAAGATTAGACAAAATTATCATATTTTGTTACATTGAAAAGGATTTAACAAAAGTACCTTATTTTGTACATTAAAAGGAATTAGACAAAATTACAATTTTTGTCACTTTAAAAGAATTAGAACTAAAAGTACATTTTGTTAGAAAATGTTTATTAAATAAAACAATCTTTTTATTTGAAATGTGTTATGCAAACAAAATGACATTTTTGATTTGAAACTTGTTATGTAAATAAAATCAACATTTTTATTTGAAATGTATTATGCATATAAAAATGACGTTTTGATTTGAAAGTTGTTATATAAATAAAAACCACATTTTTGTTAGAAATGGGTTTTGCAAATTAAAATAGCATTTTGTGTAAAACTGGATTTTTGAAGTGAAAATATCATTTTTGTCGAACCAAGTTCATTGAAATAAAAATATGTTCTTTTATTTGCATTCAAAAATGCAAATATTCATTGAAAATAAACTTTGTTCTTTTACTTGCATTCATAACTGCAAATATACCTTGAAATTAAAAATTGTTCCTTTATTTGCATTCACTAATGCAAATATATATTGAAGATAAAATTTGTTCTTTTACGAGTGGAAACCCGTGCGATGCACGGAGCATGGACTTTTTAAGTCTTTTAGTTTGAATGCATCACTATGTGATGATAGGATATTGTGTGGGAGCAAAATATATAATGTAGGTGATATATGTATGTGTTAGGACTCTACTGTGTAATCTAAATTTTGCAGCAAGAAGTAAATAATGCATGTATAGCGAGTAGGGACAGGTTGCACGTAGGGTAAACAGTACAAAATTTTATGTATCTTTATTGAGTTGATGAAAATATAAATGTATTAAATAATGAATTAAGTAACCATAATGTGTGATATTATTGCATTTGTAGAAGACAATGAGAGTAGAAAAAATGAGTACAAAATTATGATGTGCATAAGTTAGTAATCAGAAACTAAGCAGAAAGTTCTATTATGAGCATGAATTATTAAACGCACATGCAAAATAAACACACATCTATGGTGAGTGACAAATTGCTCAATTGCATGCATGCCTTTAATTCCAATTAAACAATACGTAAACTGCATTTAACACATGTTGCATGCATGCATTTAGTACATGCATTGTTCTTAAACGACATATTTTGAAAATCATTGTTCTTCCCAAATCAACGATCAACTCAGAACCTCTCGAGGTATGATATTTGATAGTAAAAATCAACAATTATAACCAAATAGTCAAGTTTGTACAAACAAAAAAGCTTATTTTTCACAAAACCAAATAATAAAAACATCTTCAAATTTAATCATCCCAGCATCTAAACAATTTAAGTACACGTAAAAATGTGCAGTTGTCGATGATCACATTCGTACTCCAATGCGCTGAAATGTATTAATGTCGGTATTAAGATGCTTAAACCATTAATAATACACTACTAATTGAGCAGCAAACATATGAAAAATTCAATATTTACATACACTACTAATTGTCCCCACACATTATGGATCACTGTATTCAGTTAAGCAGTTCAAAATTAGTCAAACATGATTCAATTAATCAGAAGTAGTAATTTCAGATAGCGTTTCACTAATGCGTGTTCCCAATCGTACAATCGAAGACAACAAAGTCAGTGCCGTATCACCACCAAAAACCTTAAGAGCAACGTAAAGTCACCAATCCCTTCATTCCCCTCCCCCTAAAAAACCCAAACTACTCGAAAAACATGGAAACGTCTAATCTTCACAATGTAGATAATTTCATACCCCTACAGGTAACACAAAATATGTTCAGTATGGAAGCAGTTGGTAAATTAAGATTAAATGTTAGAAAAACAAAATAGATTAGTACTAAATACCCAAACCATGCTTTGTCATAATTTTTCACAGGGCAAAGGTGTGTAGATGTGTAACTAAAACATGCTTGCAACACACATAATTCAAAACCACATAATTTTGCATTTACAACTAATAAAATCAAATATTATTAATTCAAAATCATTAGTTAAAACGAACATTCACATATTTATTTTATAGAATCATGAAGAAATTTAAGGAAAAAAATGTCGGATAACAAATTATTATTGTAGTAACAAAACATAGCCATGTTGACAACTTCTATTTAAGAAGTGCAGATGGTTGAGTGCAGCTTGAAAAAGATTGGTTGTGTAACGTATGTTGATAATAGAATTCCATTAAGTAGCACAGACGCAAAAGCTAGTTTAAATTTATTGCAATTACGTTCACACCAAAAAATGACAAATGCATATGAATTTAAACACCAATTCTGCTACCAATTCCTACCGTATGGATACCTAAAAAAATGCTTTCGGTAGACAGCAACAAACAATGCGGCTGATTTTTTTTTTTTACATCAAGGCTAAAATGAATTACTTGAGCAACAAACTAAAGCAATGCTTAGGTTCAAAAAATGAAGTATGTACAAAATAGTTTCATTTATAGCAACTATTTATACTTTCGTGGCCTTTTCTTTTAGTCTAGAATTTTGTCTAGTGAGAGAAGAAACCATGCGACATTATTAGTATACAACACAGTGTAAACATCAAAATGAATAACTACTTGCAATATCTATAAACGGTTCTTTTGCATAGAAAAGGTAAACTGTTATATAATAGAATGAAACATGAAAATGGATATGTAGTTGCATAAATAATTATAAGTAACAATATGAAAATAAAAGGAGAGGAACATGTTTACCAATGAAGTTGAGATCAGAAAAGGCAAAATCATGTCTTTTATTAATGACGACCGTTACAAATCAATGATAAGATATAAAATATACCATATACCATAATGTTAATATATATATATATATATATATATATTTATATATAAGCAGCTCGGTTTGGTTCGTAAAATATCTGAATCTTGCCTTGCTATCAATAGGAAATATGTATACTCCAGCAAGCATTATGTCTACACCAGTAGAGGGACTTGAAACATAAACAATAACTTTATCCACTTCCTTCATACTTCTAAAAGAATCCGCAATTTCGTACCTTCTTTCATCAAAACTTCAACTTGTCCACCATTGACAAATTGGATATCGACATCTATAGCCAGTAGCCACATCTATATTCTGAGGACCATTTAATACAGACCTGACTAAAACCCCAAGTATGCTTGGTATGTCAAGTGTTACTACAATTTTTTCAGTGATAATTTCAGCAGGGCGCATCCATGGTTGAGATCTATTTATTACGCTGATATATTTTTCATCCAACATTCCAAATGCATGGTAAGAGAATCTTTTGCTGCAGGAAAAGATCATGAAGCAATCCATCAGAAACTTTCAATGTGCATGGACCAAGAGGGAACTAACCATATTATTACAGAAAATTATATAAGCTTTACAACATCTTTTCCTAATACTAAAAAACATATTATTTCACTTCACAACATATATGTATAGTATAACCATGATACACAAAAACTATAGCATTTTTGCAATACCAACTCCAATGGACAAAAAAGTTGGATTTGACATAGGTAATTAGAAGAACAGAATTGAAACTCATACAGAAGAAAATCAAACACAGTATCATAATCCACAAATCCAAAAAAAGGAGTCAAAGTACGACCAAACCCGAAACGGTCTTCACAGCAGGCACGAATGTTACTCCATTCAAACATGAGCAGTAATTCCAGCATGAAAGAAGGAAAATCTTGAAGTGAAGAAGTCTTCCATATCAAACAATGAACATGCAATCTGTCTTGTAATGATAAATAGATCGCATGGATATGGACCACCTCCCATGAATTATATCGAAGCAAGCATTATAACTGAAGGAAAATAGACAAATTAAAGGAAGAATAAAACAGGCATTCAAAATAAATCCTTAGATTATGGCATGGAAGATGATGTTATGGACGAACAGAATTGAAATAAAATCCGATCTAAATCTAAGTCAGTGTTATGTTATCAGTGTACAATATAATTTAAGTTAGATTATGGCATATGTTGCAGGAGTGCACAATATAATTGGTGTTTCTATGAGCACCATTGTAAAAAACTTTGTACAAATCTAAAGTTTTGATGATGATTTGGTTACTTGATTGCTTGGACGCAGAAATTGTAAATGGTAGGTAATCGTATAAAACTAATAAGTTATATAACAAATTTGATGCCCACTTTGTTTCAATATATTAATATGGTAATAAAGTATCCAATTGAAGATATTTTTGCATAAGTAGTTGGAAGTTTTTTTTTATTTTTATGAGGGGGGTGGGGTGGGGGGGGGTGTATATATGTATACTAATGTGTAATACGTACAAAGGATATGAATGAAAATTTGTTGACTTCTTTAGTTAATTTGCCTGACATGCAATACTAAAAATTTGTTACTGTGTATACTAATTTGCATGACATGCAATACTAAAAATTTGTTGACTTCTTTAGTTAATCCTCAGTGCAAGTTACATCATACCTTATCCTTAACTTGCCTGATATAAAATCTGGATGCCCAGCTTGATTCAATATATTAGGTAATTTGTAAAGTCTTCAACTGAGTATATTTTTGCATAAGTTATTGGAAGCTTTTCATTTTTTGGCTGTGTATTTGTATACTAATGTGTATTATATACAAAGGATACTAAATTTTTGTTGACTTCTTTAGATAATGCTGAGCGCAAGTTACATCATCCGTCATCCTCAATTTGCCTAATATAAAACATATTGCATGTAAATGAGTATTTTTTTCACTCTAAATGGCACTATGCTTTTATAACCTTGTGTAATATGCCTTATATAACCGTATGTAGCATACCTCATATACAATATACCTTATGCAATATACCTTATATAACCATGATGTAAAGAATATTTTTTGTACAAAACTCAGTAGTAATCAATTCTCAATGTTCAATTAAAACTTAATATAGATATTTTTTAAAGGCTATTAATTAGCTATTAATATAGATACATTTTGAACTTGAAAATCAGGAAACAAATGAGTCTTTGAATGATTTATGCAACTCCCAGAAAACCAAATTTATATTATGCACAATAAAAAGACCAAGAAATGCGCAGTCGAAAAATACCATGTCAAACGAATAATTCATTACTGTTGCAAATGAATCAAATGATAAGACAACCTATTGTACAATCTATTCGTATATAGGAGCACGGCTAACCTTATTAAAATCCAAACTTGGTACAAAATATACACGTTGTCATCCAAATTTAAGTGAATAAAGGAAGGGACTTAAAGCTGTTGTACATGTATTGTCTTTGCAGACAAAAAATGAGAATACAACTACTTTTAGTTGTATGTACCATATTTCGAAAATGCAGGTAAAGCAAAAGTATTAACAATAACAGATAAATTCAAGTTATTGGCAAAAAAAATTGCTTTATATTACAAAAAGAAATTAGAATAGCAAATGATTTCTGTAGTGGTTTAATGGTTTTACAGACAACAATAAATAAAAAGGAAGTTCAAAATTCATGTACGGTTGCATTGGAAATGGCAGAGAAAAGAAATCAAAGGTCATTGTTCCATCGAAACGAACATGAAAATCAAATAAGAGCAAACAATTGTGTAAATATCCAAATGTGAAATTACACAAATTAAATAAGAATAGGAGAAAGATCAAAACGTAAATAAGAGAATCGATGATTTGGTTACCTGCTATGACGATGAAAACTAAAGCAACAACACCATAATTCTAAACTTGACCAATTATTTCTCAGATCTAGCAGCGTCAGAGTTGGGCATTTTGCGTGATTTCTGAATTTATCATCAAAAGATTCGATGGCTTTAAAGAGATTCACAATCGTGGAGATGTGATTTAGTTGCAATTAGAAGAAGTGGAGTAACAAATTCCTAATTGGTTTTTTAAGAGAAATGAAATCGGCAGGAATAAAGTAGAAGGGTAGATCGTGGGAATGGTTGATCGTGGGAATGAATTGGAACATCTGTACAAACCTGAGCCGCTCGATGTCAAGCTAAGAATTAATCTCAGTCGCTCTTTGTCTTTTGGTTTGTCCTACCAACGGGTTTTATTATATAGATTTACATTCACTAATGTAAATATACATCAAAAACAAACAAAAAAAAATTATTCTTTTATTTGCATTCAATAATGCAAATATAACATAGGAAGATAAGTTAACCTTTTATCATATTCTACAATACAAATAAACATAGAAAATAAAAGTTCACTTTTCATTTGCATTTTTCAATGCAAATATAACATGACATAAGAGTCCACTTTTTATTTGCATCTCACAACGTAAATACAACTTGAAAATAAAAAGTACATTTTTATTTGTGTCCCACAACACAAACAAAACTAGAAAATAAGATATGCATTGAAATTAAAAGTATCCTTTTGTTTACATTCTCTAATACAAATTTACATTTAAATAATAAAGGTCCTTTAATTTGCATCTTCCAATGCGAATATACATTGAAATAAAAATGTTCTTTTATTTTCCTCTTTCGTTGCAAATAAACATTTAAATGAATAAGTACATTTTTGTTTGCAATTTTAGATGCAAACAAAATATGATTTGAGAAGCTACATTTTTGTTTACAGTTTTAGATGCAAACAAAAACATTAGAATAAATTTTATATTTTATTTTGTAATTTATATGAAACAAAAAAATGGACCTAAAAGTACATTTTATTTGTCAATTTAGTTTAATAAAAAGAATTGAACAAAACATTCATTTTTAGTCAATCTACAGTAGTTAAACCAAATTATTCATTTTTGTCATTTTACGCTAGTTGAAACAAAACAAACACTTTTATAAATCTATACTAGTTGAAAGCAAATATGATTTAAAGAGTTACATTTTGTTTTGCAATTTTAGATGCAAACAAATATTACATTTTTATTTTGTATTTTAGTTAGAAATAGAAATATACCTTTTTGTTTGTAAATTTAGTTGCAAACAAAACAAATAATATAGATTATATTTTTATTTGCATATTTAGTTGCAAATTATCATCGTTGTTAAAAGATTATATTTTTATTGCAACTTGAGAGGCAAATAAACACCATAGGAAAAGGATGCATTTTGTTTACAACTTTAGATGTAAACAAAACATTAAAACTTAAAAGTTATATTTTATTTGCATTCCTTGTTGCAAAATAAAACTAGAAATAAAAAGTTATAATTTTTATTTACATTCCTTGTCGTAAATAAACATGAATTAAAAAGTTATTTACATTCTCTACTGCAAATAAAGCAGGGGATAAAAGAGTTATATTTTATTTGCATTCTCTATTGCAAATAAAACATGAAATCAAAAAGTACATTTTTATCTACAATTTGGTTGTTATAAAAATGATAAAATCAAGGAATTACATTTTTAATGTAATATGAAGATTTCATTTTTTTTTTACAATGTAAAAAGAATATCATTTTTATGTAATATAAAGAGATAACATTTCATTGTAAGTGAGTCAACATTAGCATTCACTTTTTTTTATGTAAATATATCAGTAAAAAAGATTTATGGTTTTTGGATAAATTGTGATACATGAGAGCTTACATTTTTATTATATATGAAAATGATGCTTCATTATATATGTTTATGATGCTGAGATGTTACACTCCCATTTACAAATTACCCGACTTGTCTATGTGATTGGGACGACAATTTTCACACATCGCCCAAGTGCACAAATAATTTATTATTTGGTTGATGGATGAAACCCTACACGGGTATTGGGATGATATTGGATACACACTAATCCCAATATTTAGTTATCTGTCAATCGATGGATTGACAGTCTGTGATGAGCGTTAGTTATTTACTTTAATGCCCACACAGTTATAAATTCCACTTTGGTCGTCATTTGGATGTTTAATAATTATTTATCATGATTGTTGATTACACACAATATAAGGTTGTTGATTGAGTCACATTCCAATAAAGAATATTCTAGAGAAAATAATATTTTAGAAAATGTCTTAGAAAAAGAGTATTTTAGAAAAAAGAATATATTTTAGAAAAATATATTTTTATTGAAATGAATTAGTTATTAACTAGAATAAATCATTAAATTAAGATTTAATGAAGTTTTCCAATTAGTGAATATTTAATTGAAATTAAATTAGAGAAATTGGATTTTGGGTTTGTCGTGAATGGTATTTTCAATAACACCTTTCTTAAACCCAGTTGATAAAAGAATAAATCTTTTAATTAAGATTATTAAAGTTTTCAATTACATTTAATAATTGGAATAAGATGAAGTGTGAGTTGGGTTTATTGTGAACTGTATTTTAAGCGACATTTGTTCTTTAACCCAATTGATAGTGAAAATATGATTTGGAATATATAAATCTTGTATTAAGATTTAAATAGAAATTTTCCAAAAGCAAAGATTTCCGGTCTAATATATTAAATTAGAATTGAATAGAATTCGAATTAATTATAACCGAGATAAGCTTCTGTAAAAGAAGACCGATACTACATATGGAATTTAAGAGGCTTTGCCGTTATTCCATTTATATTATTGGTTGGATACAGAAATTTATAACGATTATATTTGATTTGATTTCTGTGAAGATTCCATATATTATGGGAGACGATTTTGGGTTTACCGTGAACTATGTTTTAAATGACATTAGTTCTTTAACCCAGTTAAGAATAAGATTTATTTCTTAAATCTAAAGAATCATTTAATAATGATTTTTGATATTTAAAACCAAATGGCGTTCTGAATAAATCTTTAAAAGAAAGATTTAAGAGTAAATGTAAAGAATTTATCTTTGATAGAATAATTTGAATATTTTATTTAAAAGAATATCCTGAATTGGAATGAGACGTTGGATGTGTTTTATAGTACTTGATTTTTATTATAAAATACGCGAGTTATTCGGAAAGACCGGGTTTAACACATTCCGAATAATTACTACGACGATGAAGAGTCGAAGATGAAGACGGTGTTTGAAGACCGACGATCTTCACATCGAATGGATGTGTTGCTACAGAGACCCTTGATGGGAGTAGCTACCTTGAAGGGGCTTCAGTGGTGGTCGTCCGGACTATTGTTGATTGTTCAGATTTGGTTTTCGCTCAGACCCAGAGCATAAGCTAGTAAATGGTTGTGTGTTTGACATTGGATTTCGTTCCATGTGAATTAAATTGATTTCTGTTAATGTATGTCTGTTTGGTGGTGGAGGATTTATTCCCTACTTAACACCCTGGTATATATTAATAGCGATTGATCGCATGGCGTGAATTGTCAATGTGGCACGCCAATATGCAACTAATCAAGGCTTCTGTTGAAAAGCAGGGCCTTGTGGGATGATCAAAGTATAGCCTATTACGGCATAACTTTGTGTATATCGTGACATTACGAGCGTCACACCCCGGTATGAATCTAAAACGGGAGAAGGGAACGCAGGGAGTGCACACGTTATCTTTCTAGCTAGAGTATTGTCAGGGACCTACCAGCGCTGACATTTTACTTATGTGGATGATGGATTATGAGGTGCCTCGTGTTTTTACATAGGTTGTTAATGGCCATATTATAGGTCCAAAAGGACCGGAAAACGTGTGTTCAGGTATAACTAATCCACGACCCTTCGGAGTGGACCGACCCTGCTGCTATCCAAGGGTTGCCCATAGGTGTGATCCTGAGGTATTTGCTAGAGTGTCTCGAATTGGTAAGGAGCTCCTCCCTAGCCTCGACTCATGATGGAAATCCAATTTCCAATACGACCTTGCTGTTTTGATTGTAGAACTAGTATGGCGACATAGTAGGATGGGGTACTATGCCGTCTATGATTAATACATTGCGATTGAAATTGTTTTTGAAATATATATATACCAATAGATATACACACTAATATTAAATCCGTTTTTTCGTATCAAGCATCTTTTGACCATTATAAGGTAAAACACTATCCTCCGGTTTGCGTTGCATTGTGTGATGGGACTTGGGTCTTATAATGGTTTCATTTTTCTAAAAGCATTGTGTTGTCTAACGTTTTACTTTATTTTATGCACTGGCAATCCAATGGAGTAAACCCGTTCCGCGTTAGCGGCGTGGTCCTATGATTAGCCTTATTAATAGATAGTTAAGTTAAGATTTCTCATACCAGTCCCATGACTGACCTGTAGTTTGTTTCACTGGCAAACTCGGGTGCCCATATTTTCCACATGGGCAGTCGAGTAGCTTTTTGCAGATATATTTACAGGATCCTAGTCTACAGCTGAAGTGATATTCGGAAAGCTCTGTATCCGTGTATTCCTTTCAGTTGTATATTTGTAATATTTTTCCGCTGCTATTTAAGTGTAATTTAAATCTCTGATATTATTGTATTTCAATTATGTAATAAGTATTCATACTCTGTGATTTTCTTGTACTTTGATGTAATTGTTGTAATCAGCAATAAAATGTTCTTCAGTTTGTGCTCTGATGTGTATTGTTCTCAAGGCAATCTAGGCTTTCCTTTACTGGGAAGTTTGGGTTGTTATATTTGGTATCGGAGCTTTGGTTTACAGAGCTCGAGAACAAGACACATTAGAACCGAACAAAAGAATTCATCAAAGATTGGATTAGTAATATCCAATGAGAATAACTCGTTAGAGATGGGATCAGCAGTATCCTAGAACGAGTGTGAAGAGTATTATTTTCTTTAAAATAAAAAATGAAAACAAATTTAGTTTTGAAAATTTTATCTTAATATACGTATTTGAGTATATTATATTTTAATGTGGACAATCGAGTATATAAGGATTTTGAATATGTGAGTAATTAACGGATATTTGAAGTTTTAATATATTGGATAGATATAGAATCACACTCTAGTCGCCCGGAGATAATTCTGGTGATAGGTCGACCATCACCAGTATTTATGTTTGAGTAGCGAAAGTGGGATATTTATATATTTCCATTGACTGGTATGAGAACCAACACTTAGTTAGAATACATTGCTGTGATTTGCACTAAAAATATGATTTTTGATTATATATAAAAGTTACATACATATTTGAAAAGTTAATCACCTAATTGATTGCTTGTTGTGACGTTTGATTATTAGTTTAACTAATAAAAGTATAGAAATGATAATTAATTTAACTAACAAAATTATGGAAACCAATAAAGTTGAGTTAGTGAATTAATCAACTTTTAGCTTCGTTCCTTTTCGAGGACGAAAAGATTTTAAGTAAGGGCGATTGTAACAACCCAGAATTTTGGGGCCAATTTAAAAATTTTAATTTAGAAATTTTAATGGATTTTATATATTTAAAATAATTTATTATAAATAAGAACGACTAAAAATTTATTTTAAAACGAATAAATTTAATTTAATTATAAAAGGATTTTAAAACAGCACTACAGTTTGAAAATTTGAATTTGAACTTTGACTGAATGTACAAGATTCATTTTAAATCAGAATTGAGCGAAACTAGAAATATTTAAATCTGTTTAATCATATCTTTCTAACGAATCTGAAAAACTGAAATTTCACTTTATAATTTGAAAGTTATGTCCAGTTTAAAATCTAGAAAAGTCGCTGTAGAATTTATATATTTTAATATAATATTTAGCCCTTAAAAATAGCCATTTAACTAACGATCTCGGTTTTCGACGAAACCACTTTTGTTGGAACCGGAATGTCAAATTATTGCTAGGTTTCAATTTTTATAATTTTTCGAATTAATATGTGAGCGTGGCAGAGGAAAATGTGTTTTGTCGGTTTCAGTCAAATTTGATCGACTTGAAAATGGCCATTTTTCAAATAGTCTCGGAATTCGACGAAATTAGTCTTGTTAGAACCGTATCATCAAAACATAGCTAGAAATATTTTTTCTGTAATTTTTAGAGTCAGTATGTGGCCCCGGTGATTTAAAATGTATGTTTGAATTTAATAATTAAATGATTTATAATTTAATTTGAAGAAAAACATATCGTAACAGCCGAATTGGGTTATGAAACATGTTCCATTGTGTCCGGGACAGGGGTTATTAGCTAGGGGTGACACTTGTTGGGTTTGATTTGGAGTTCAGAACGATATACTAGTTCTATTGAAATTAAAATGAAATAAATAAACAAAATAGAAAATACTAGTATAAATACGGTTCAAATACGCAACCCTATTCCTCTTCGTTCCAGCCGCCTTCTATACGTTTTAATGGCCAGAAAAGCACGAATTTAACCACTCAAATTCCTCTCAAATCTTTCCACGAAATTCAATACTCCCGTTGAAGATATGGTAGAACCTTTCCCCTCTTTGATTCTACACCCGAGTTGGAAGTTATGGTGGCCTGAATCGATCACCCCGACGACTGGAAGAGCCGCCGAATCGACCGCCGCTGAGCCCGACGCCGGCTATCGAGTTGGCCCATCTCCCCGGCATGGCAACGCCTCCCCGAGCCCATCAACCCCATGCAATCTGATCTGAACATCGAACAACAGATTGAGAGAAAGATCAAATCAAAGATTCGAACCAATTACAGTATGGTGCGGCCTGTGGTTGAGATGTAGAAGAAAGGTTATTAAAAAGGATTGTTTTAAGTTAATTAATCATTATTTTATTAAAGTTATCAAATCTTTAAAATCCTTTACTCATCCATACAGCAATGAAATCGAACAAAACTGAAAGCGTTGAAATCATGGAGAGGAGATCTACGACATGATACTGACGAGAACTGAAACTGAGTACATCAAATTTTGGTCAAAATCCAGATCTAAGTTGTTCAGGATTAAAAGCTATCGGTGAGAAATCTATTTTATTTCTTTCCTTTATAATTGAAATAAATTCTGAAATTATTGTTATAAATTTGCAGTTAATTCATACTGTTATTATTCTGTGTTAATTGTAAATACACATCTGTTCGTTTGATGTTGATTGTGGCGATAGAATTGTTAAAAGTTACATTTCTGTTGATTAGAATTAGAATGAGCAAATTTATTATTTTGTTCATTTTATTGTTAAAAATTAACTTTCCTGTTAGTTTGAATTAGACTAAACAAAATTATCATTTTTGTTTGTTGTACTATCGGAATTGAAACATTTCTATAAATTAGAAATTGGTTTAAACAAAAATACACCATTTTTGTTTATATAAAAAGAATCAAATGTGTATCACCCCAAATGTTGTAAATATGTTGAACTAGAAATTTTCAACATACGTGTAACACAGAATTTTGATAATTTGTTAAATCAGCAATTTTGTTGATAAAACGTTAATATGATTAAAAAGAACATTTTGTTTATAAAATGTTAATATGATTAAAATGGACATTTTTGTCATATTAAAAGAACGAAGTAAAAATCACATTTTTGTCATTAATAAGGATTAAAACAAAAATATGCATTTTTGTTCATTTAGAAGAAAGATCACAGTTTGGTCATTAAAAAGGATTAAAGAAAATTAGCATTTTTGTTTACTTTATAAGAATGAAGACAAAAATGACATTTGTGTTTACATTGAAAAGATTAGACAAAATTATCATATTTTGTTACATTGAAAAGGATTTAACAAAAGTACCTTATTTTGTACATTAAAAGGAATTAGACAAAATTACAATTTTTGTCACTTTTAAAGAATTAGAACTAAAAGTACATTTTGTTAGAAAATGTTTATTAAATAAAACAATCTTTTTATTTGAAATGTGTTATGCAAACAAAATGACATTTTTGATTTGAAACTTGTTATGTAAATAAAATCAACATTTTTATTTGAAATGTATTATGCATATAAAAATGACGTTTTTATTTGAAAGTTGTTATATAAATAAAAACCACATTTTTGTTAGAAATGGGTTTTGCAAATTAAAATAGCATTTTGTGTAAAACTGGATTTTTGAAGTGAAAATATCATTTTTGTCGAACCAAGTTCATTGAAATAAAAATATGTTCTTTTATTTACATTCAAAAATGCAAATATTCATTGAAAATAAACTTTGTTCTTTTATTTGCATTCATAACTGCAAATATACCTTGAAATTAAAAATTGTTCCTTTATTTGCATTCACTAATGCAAATATATATTGAAGATAAAATTTGTTCTTTTATTTACATTCACTAATGTAAATATACATCAGAAACAAACAAAAAAAATTATTCTTTTATTTGCATTCAATAATGCAAATATAACATAGGAAGATAAGTTAACCTTTTATCATATTCTACAATACAAATAAACATAGAAAATAAAAGTTCACTTTTCATTTGCATTTTTCAATGCAAATATAACATGACATAAGAGTCCACTTTTTATTTGCATCTCACAACGTAAATACAACTTGAAAATAAAAAGTACATTTTTATTTGTGTCCCACAACACAAACAAAACTAGAAAATAAGATATGCATTAAATTAAAAGTATCCTTTTGTTTACATTCTCTAATACAAATTTACATTTAAATAATAAAGGTCCTTTAATTTGCATCTTCCAATGCGAATATACATTGAAATAAAAATGTTCTTTTATTTGCCTCCTCCGTTGCAAATAAACATTTAAATGAATAAGTACATTTTTGTTTGCAATTTTAGATGCAAACAAAATATGATTTGAGAAGTTACATTTTTGTTTACAGTTTTAGAAGCAAACAAAAACATTAGAATGAATTTTATATTTTATTTTGTATTTTATATGAAACAAAAAGAATGGACCTAAAAGTACATTTTATTTGTCAATTTAGTTCAATAAAAAGAATTGAACAAAACATTCATTTTTAGTCAATTTACAGTAGTTAAACCAAATTATTCATTTTTGTCATTTTACGCTAGTTGAAACAAAACAAACACTTTTATAAATCTATACTAGTTGAAAGCAAATATGATTTAAAGAGTTACATTTTGTTTTGCAATTTTAGATGCAAACAAATATTACATTTTTATTTTGTATTTTAGTTAGAAATAGAAATATACCTTTTTGTTTGTAAATTTAGTTGCAAACAAAACAATTAATATAGATTATATTTTTATTTGCATATTTATTTGCAAATTATCATCGTTGTTAAAAGATTATATTTTTATTGCAACTTTAGAGGCAAATAAACACCGTAGGAAAATGATGCATTTTGCTTACAACTTTACATGTAAACAAAACATTAAAACTTAAAAGTTATATTTTTATTTGCATTCCTTGTTGCAAATAAAACTAGAAATAAAAAGTAATAATTTTTATTTACATTCCTCGTTGTAAATAAACATGAATTAAAAAGTTATTTACATTCTCTACTGCAAATAAAGCAGGGGATAAAAGAGTTATATTTTATTTGCATTCTCTATTGCAAATAAAACATGAAATCAAAAAGTACATTTTTATCTACACTTTGGTTGTTATAAAAATGATAAAATCAAGGAATTACATTTTTAATGTAATATGAAGATTTCATTTTTTTTTTTACAATGTATAAAGAATATCATTTTTATGTGATATAAAGAGATTACTTTTCATTGTAAGTGAGTCAACATTAGCATTTACTTTTTTTTATGTAAATATATCAGTAAAAAAGATTTATGGTTTTTGGATAAATTGTGATACATGAGAGCTTACATTTTTATTATATATGAAAATGATGCCTCATTATATATGTTTATGATGCTGAGATGTTACACTCTCATTTACAAGTTACCCGACTTGTCTATGTGATTGGAACGACAATTTTCACACATCGCCCAAGTGCAAAAATAATTTATTATTTGGTTAATGGATGAAACCCTACACGGGTATTGGGATGATATTGGATACACACTAATCCCAATATTTAGTTATCTTTCAATCGATGGATTGACAGTCTGTGATGAGCGTTAGTTATTTACTTTAATGCCCACACAGTTATAAATTCCACTTTGTCGTCATTTGGATGTTTAATAATTATTTATCATGATTGTTGATTACATACAATATATGGTTGTTGATTGAGTAACATTCCAATAAAGAATATTCTAGAGAAAATAATATTTTAGAAAATGTCTTAGAAAAAGAGTATTTTAGAAAAAAGAATATATTCTAGAAAAATATATTTTTATTGAAATGAATTAGTTATTAACTAGAATAAATCATTAAATTAAGATTTAATGAAGTTTTCCAATTAGTGAATATTTAATTGAAATTAAATTAGATAAATTGGATTTTTGGTTTGTCGTGAATGGTATTTTCAATAACACCTTTCTTAAACCCAGTTGATAAAAGAATAAATCTTTTAATTAAGATTATTAAAGTTTTCAATTATATTTAATAATTGGAATAAGATGAAGTGTGAGTTGGGTTTATTGGGAACTGTGTTTTAAGCGACATTTGTTCTTTAACCCAACTGACAGTGAAAATATGATTTGGAATATATAAATCTTGTATTAAGATTTAAATAGAAATTTTCCAAAAGCAAAGATTTCCGGTCTAATATATTAAATTAGAATTGAATAGAATTCGAATTAATTATAACCGAGATAAGCTTCTGTAAAAGAAGACCGATACTACATATGGAATTTAAGAGGCTTTGCCGTTATTCCATTTATATTATTGGTTGGATATAGAAATTTATAACGATTATATTTGATTTGATTTCTGTGAAGATTCCATATATTATGGGAGACAATTTTGGGTTTACCGTGAACTATGTTTTAAATGACATTAGTTCTTTAACCTAGTTAAGAATAAGATTTATTTCTTAAATCTAAAGAATCGTTTAATAATGATTTTTGATATTTAAAACCAAATGGCGTTCTGAATAAATCTTTAAAAGAAAGATTTAAGAGTAAATGTAAAGAATTTATCTTTGATAGAATAATTTGAATATTTTATTTAAAAGAATATTCTGAATTGGAATGAGATGTTGGATGTGTTTTATAGTACTTGATTTTTATTATAAAATACGCGAGTTATTCGGAAAGACCGGGTTTAACCCATTCCGAATAATTACTACGACGATGAAGAGTCGAAGATGAAGACGGTGTTTGAAGACCGACGATCTTCACATCGAATGGATGTGTTGCTACAGAGACCCTTGATGGGAGTAGCTACCTTGAAGGGGCTTCAGTGGTGGCCGTCCGGACTATTGTTGATTGTTCGGATTTGGTATTCGCTCAGATTCAGAGCATAAGCTAATAAATGGTTGCGTGTCTGACATTGGATTTCGTTCCATGTGAATTAAATTGATTTATGTTAATGTATGTCTGTTTGGTGGTGGAGAATTTATTCTCTACTTAACACCCTGGTATATATTAATAGCGATTGATCGCATGGCGTGAATTGTCAATGTGGCACGCCAAGATGCAACTGATCAAGGCTTTTGTTGAAAAGCAGGGCCTTGTGGGATGATCAAAGTATAGCCTATTACGGCATAACTCTGTGTATATCGTGACCTCACGAGCCTCACACCCCGATATGAGTCTAAAACGGGAGAAGGGAACGTAGGGAGTGCACAGGTTATCTTTCTAGCTAGAGTAATGTCAGGGACCTACCAGCGCTGACATTTTACTTATGTGGATGATGGATTATGAGGTACCTCGTGTTTTTTTATAGGTTGTTAGTGGCCATATTATGGGTCCAAAAGGACCGGGAAACGTGTGTTCAGGTATAACTAATCCACGACCCTTCGGAGTGGACCGACCCTGCAGCTATCCAAAGGTTGCCCATAGGTGTGATCCTGAGGTATTTGCTAGAGTGTCCTGAATCGGTAAGGAGCTCCTCCCTTGCCTCGACTCATGATGGAAATCCAATTTCCAATACGACCTTGCGGTTTTGATTGTAGAACTAGTATGGCGACATAGTAGGATGGAGTACTATGCCATCTATGATTAATACATTATGATTGAAATTGTTTTGGAAATATATATATATATACCCATAGATATACACACTAATATTAAATCCGTTTTATCATATTAAGCATCTTTTGACCATTATAAGGTAAAACCCTATCCTCCGGTTTGCGTTGCATTATGTGATGGGACTTGGGTCTTATAATGGTTTCATTTTTCTAAAAAGCACTGCGTTGTCTAACGTTTTACTTTATTTTATGCACTGGCAATCCAATGGAGTAAACCCGTTTCGCGTTAGCGGCGTGGTCCTGTGATTAGCTTTATTATTAGATAGTTAAGTTAAGATTTCTCATACCAGTCCCATGACTGACCTGTAGTTTGTTTCACTGGCAAACTCGGGTGCCCATATTTTCCACACGGGCAATCGAGTAGCCTTTTGCAGATATATTTACAGGATCCTGGTCTACAGCTGAAGTGATATTCGGAAAGCTCTGTATCCGTGTATTCCTTTCAGTTGTATATTTGTAATATTTTTCCGATGCTATTTAAGTGTAATTTAAATCTCTGATATTATTGTATTTCAATTGTGTAATAAGTATTCATACTCTGTTATTTTCTTGTACTCTGATGTAATTGTTGTAATCAGCAATAAAATGTTCTTCAGTTTGTGCTCTGATGTGTATTGTTCTCAAGGCAATCTAGGCTTTCCTTTACTGGGAAGTTTGTGCTCTGATGTGTATTGTTCTTCAGTTTGATACATTGCGATAGTACTCCGGCTATTGCAAAAGTTCAGAACCGTTATTATAACGGTAAGAGACGACAAATACGTCGTAAGCACAGCACGGTTAGAGAGCTACTCTCTACAGGTACCGTTAGAGTAGATTACGTGCGTAGCGAAGAAAATTTGGCAGATCCTTTGACGAAAGGACTGTCCAGAGAGAAAGTCCATAATTCTTCTAAAAGAATGGGACTATTGCCCTTAGATTGTCGAGTCACACACAATGGTAACCCGACCTAAATGACTGGAGATCCCAAGAAATAGGTTCAATGGGTAAAAACAAGTTGTGTAGTGATAGAAGTTGAGCATGCTATATAATAAACTAAGAAGCATGTATTCCTGAAGTGATAGAGGATGAGTTAATAGAAACTCTTAATGAGATCTATACTCTATTTGGAGTGGAGTACCTACCTTCATGAGTACTTTTGATAGACTCACCTATATGAATGTGGAAATGCGGCCGTTTCCAATGGAGTTTTGGGCAAAACTTCTAAAGCGTTCACTAAACTGGGATAGACGTGTATAGCCATAAATGCACGGGCTTAATTGATTGCACTATAGAAAAGATTGTGTGTGGTTTGATGTTAGGAATAGAGTTCAAGACTACGTGTCACTCTAGTAAAAACTGAATCTTATTCACTATGCAAAGGTTCAAGTCGGATGACACCTTTGTTTATGCATAGTCTTATGTTTTTAGAAACTGCTCGATAATATTTTAAAAAATTCAAGTGGGGGATTGTTGGAAATTTTATGAATTATTTAAAATATGAAATAAGTTTATGATGACTCCTATTTGTGAATAGTCTCACGCCATGGGATTATAAGAAAGATGCAAATATTTATACTTGTTTCTAAGAAGTCATGTTGGGACCTTGGGCTCTCAATGCATGCTTTATTGTGAGGAGGAGACCATGCATCATTTGCCTTAAGGCGTCACTCCATTAGCAGTTACTTATATGCAATGATCATGGCAGTTACTTATATGCAATGATCAAAATGAAGTACTAGAAGAGTGTGTTATCTTTATTTTAATTTAGAGAAATTTCCAGTTACTTATGTGCAATGATCCAATATTTATGATTATTGTTTTTTCGTATTTTATGTAGGTTTTGCTTTAGGAACCCTCCGTTGGATGCAAATGACCAAAATAACTTTTCTCTTGTCGTTCAGTTTATCTTTTTTCTCACAGTCGTTCATTTGGCGATTATGTGCTCGACGATCGAGATTTTCGTTTCTGGACAAATAAGACTTGATGGATATATTTGTTTGCTGCGAATGCTACATTTCAAAATTTGTTTAATAATGCCTGTGAACTAGCACTTGTGGTGATTAGATATAATGCATTGTGCATATGCAATGTATAAAGTTCATGTTGGGAGGACGCTTACAGCTCGTTTCCAGCACCTGTGTTTTTAATCAATTTTAAGGGCTCTGGGTCAGTGAAATTATAATTTCATACAATGTTTAATCAAGAAACGAAAAACAATGCATTCTTTTGAATTACGTCAATCTTCACATAACTTAATCATATTATTTCTGTCCTCAATTCAACGGTTTTGATCATGCCTTTATTTGGACCGAAGAAGGATTAAGAAAGTGAAAAGATTAATGCAAAATAAGCCTGAGAACACTCAACAATTGATGGTCTTATAGGCCATTATAATCGATTGGAAATCTTTCAGTCCTAAATTTTTCTTGTTCTTTGCTCCATCCAGAAAGTATTTACAACATGTTAATCCGGTATCCTAATCGACCTTATCAAAAACTTTGTTATGGTAAATAAAGGTTTGTTCTGTAAAATAAATAATTATAGGAATAACTTTACTGGGATTAGAGAATTAGAGTGATTTTTGCCCTCATTATCTGGATGTTGGAAGTACGTGTTTGTTGTTAAATCTATTTATTACCTATAATAGAATGAGGGATCCCAATCTTGACGTTTGAGATGGTCTAAAATCCTACCATTTAGCATTTAGTTCAAGAACTAGTCAAAGAAACATCACAGCAATTTCAAGAACCAGGTAATGTTTCAGAGAAACCAAACTTCATTGAAACAAATAAAAATGATGAAGCAATGAAAATTAGGTAGCGTTTGGTTTAGATTTTTCAATTTTGAGTTTTCACACATACAAAAATACCGACAATGCACATATATCGTGAAAAATGACCGTTTTACAAAACGGAGTTAACACACAAAACCGAAAACAACTTTTTATTATTTTTCATATTTTAAGAAGCAAGAGAACGACAATAACAAATCTGTCTGTCCACCATTCCCGCGGTCCCCTCCGTCACTCCCTTTCCCTTTGATGCATCACCACCGCTACACTTCAAATCTTCACAACTTTCATAATTAACGCCGAAAACTAAAAATGAAAAACACAAAATAAACCAAACGCTACCTTATTGATTCGCTCGTAACAAGTGAAGCTGAATACATGGAGATTGAGTTTTGGGTTTTGAAATTTCAAAATTAATTACAAAACATTAAAGGTGTGAAAGGAGGATTGGTAGAATGAATGAAAGATGGAGGGAACCGCGGAGGTGATGTAGCAATCATGGAAGAAAGGATTGCTTTCCGTGTTTCTTTTATTTCTCAAAACATGAAAATAGATAAAAATTGTTTTTTATTTTGTATGTTAACTTTGTTTTCTAAAATGCTTGTTTTCGGTAATATACATGCGTTATGCTCATTTTTTTTTATGGACGAAAACACAAAACTTAAAATGGTAAACCAAACACTACCTTAACATTTAAATGGAAACTCCAGTTAATGTTGCCACAGACACATCTGATCAGCAAAAAGAAGACTCGACTGATCAGCAAATTCAATCTAATGGCCGTGCAAAATTAAATTTTCCAACAACACAGACAAACTCAAAAGATTATAGTGTACAGTTCTTGATTCATCCCCCCTGAAAGATAACTCAGTTTTAAATATAGACGAATTAAGTCAAAATACACTTATAAATTCGAAGATTGTCAGCATGGAAAGGATTGGACTGGACAAAGCCCCATTTCTCAACTCTAATCAACTAATTGAAGATGTTGCTCTTTTATTTTCCTCCTCTTCACCTGAAAGCAACAAAACTAAAAAAGCAAAGAAAAAAGTTTCCGAGAAATAACAGGGAATGAAAATGACAACATTTAATTTCAAAAAACTTTTGAAGAAAAATACATAGTCAAAAATCCAAAATGGGAAGATCATCTCAAAATACACAATAAAAAGCAGTGGAAGGAAAAACATGTCAAAATATCATATCATATTGAAGTAAAAGGTGATATAGTGGACATTACATAGTAGATGTGGAAGAGGATAGCAGTTCTAGTAATGCTGATCAAATGGAGTTATATCCTTTATAATATCCTTTTTATTAATATTTTTATCCATGAATATCATTGCTTGAAATGTAAGGTGTTTTAATTTCCCTTAAAGAAAATTAGACTTTTCTAATCTTATTGCAACTAATAAACCAAGCATAGTTGATATTAGAGCACAAAATGAATGATATCGGCATTAATTGTTATGTAATGACGGTCAGAACAAAGCCTCCCTTCCTTGCATGTATATGAGCTGGCACACAACTCCTATATAACAAAAGGAATCTCTGATGTTACGTGCCTACCAACCCATATTTGTTCACAACTCCTTCAATATATTCCGTGATGTGGGACTACTATATCCAAACCATCATTCCTCCTTAACAACATGCGAGACAATCCTTAACAGTCTCCCCCTTGACTCGCATCCTACGAGTATCTTTTGAGAGCACTGCCTTGTCCGCATGGCCCAGTCCGTAACCTTCGGCTCCGATACCACTGTTATGTAATGACGGTCAGAACAAAGCCTCTCTTCCTTGCATGTATATGAGCTGCCACACAACTCCCATATAACAAAAGGAATCCCTGATGTTACGTGCCTACCAGCCCATATTTGTTCACAACTCCTTCAATATATTCCGTGATGTGGGACTACTATATCCAAACCATCATTCCTCCTTAACAACATGCGAGACAACCCTTAACATTAATGATTTTCATAATAGATTTTTGAATAATTGGAGAATAGTTGACAGTATTATTACTGACAGTAAAGGTAGTATTTTAGTGTTATTTAATTGATCAAATGGAGTTATATCCTTTACTAAACACTTTATCAACCCACAATATAAAACAAAGGTGGGTTAATTACTGACATCACTTTTATTTATGCCTATAACAGTGATAGGGATAAAACTTCTCTTTGGAATCACCTTGATCAATTCAATAACACTATTTTCACATCCTGGATTCTGTTCGGTGATTTCAGTACTATAATTTGTGCTTCTGGAAAAAAAGAGGAGAAAATTCCATTCCTCTTCAAAAATTGGAGATTTTGTTTAAAAAAATTCGTAAAATTGGTTTAGTTTAACCCATTCTAAAAGATAATAAATTCACCTAGATATTGGGTGAATTTAGAAACGTTCATTTTAAGCTAGATAGAATTCTAGTTAATCATTCTTTTATCAGTTTGTTTACTAAATGTGCTTGCTATACTCTTCCTCTAGCCATTAGTGATGACACTCCTATCCAACTAATACTTGAACAAAAGCTTAATGATACTGTTACTTTCCCTTTCAGATTTAAAAATGGCTGGGGGTTTGACAAGGGCTATAAAGAAGTTATTAAAAACTCTTTCCATTCTAATTCTTATGGTACTGCGCAATAAAAGCTAAGACAAGTGCTTTCTAGTGCTAAAGATAAATTGAAAATTTGGAACAACAGTATAAAAGTCAACCATCTTAATGCTGTCGGACTTAATTGTGAAAGACTTCAAAATATGAATGACTTTGATAGCTTTGATAGTAGGGATCAACTCTTCTGTACCCAACTCCGGTGTTCCCGTGTGCCCGACAAATCACCACCACACATCAACTATTATTAATAATCTAATGAACGGGTCCTACAATCCACTCAAAACCATTAGATTTTGTGCAAATCAATGGATAAGATTGATCCGGCACATAAAACACCGGAATTGGGTACAGAAGAATTCATTCCCTAATCCCCCGATAGTACTACCGTGAATGATTTTTTTCAAATATAAAAAAACTTAATGATGATTACATATTGAATCTGCTAATCTCAAGCAAAAATCTAAAGTAGATTGCTAAACTAGTATTGACAGTTTTAGCAAATTATTTTATGCTAAATTGTCCAGTATAATGCATAGAAATGGCAAAGGGACAATTATTAATAGCAATGGTAAAATCTTGAATGATGTAGCTCAACTCGAAAGTGAAGCCAGTGATTATTTTATTAATTTATATAACTCAGAGGAAAGTCACATTATTCACCGCTAAATAAATTCTTCATGCTAACGGTTCTGAAATTCCTCTTGCTCATGTTAATATCGAGGACGTTAGAAAAATTATTTTTAATGTTAATGATAATAAAGTTCCTAGTCCTGATTGACTTGGTGCAAAATTCTGTAAAATGCATTGGGAATCCCTTAAGCATATCATTTTTAAGCTATTAATGAATTCTATAATTCTCGAAAAATTCTTAAAAATATTAATCACATTTTTATTTCTTTAGTCCCTAAAATTAAAGTCCCACATTGTCTGGATGATTATTGGCCTATTGTTTGATGTAACTTTTTATATAAAACAATTGCTACTATGTTAATCAATAGAATTAAAATTTTCCTAAAATATATTAGTTTGGAAAATCAAAGTGCTTATATTCCTGATAGATTAATATAAACTTTAATCAAGGGCATAAAAATAAAATATGTATTAAAATGCGTCTTCATAAAGCTTTTGAAAAAATTAATAGATTTTTTATTATTCATATTATGAAACAATTTGGTTTTGTTGATAAATTTTGTAACTTGATTAAGAAGTGCATTAACAATGTTTCGTTTACTATCCTTATTGATGGCTCCCCTTGTGGTTTTGCCGAAAATAATAGAGGTATTAGGCAAGTGGACACATTATCCCCATATTTATTTACCCTTGCCATGGAATATCTTTCATACAGATTAACATGGAGATTCTATCTAATAATATAAAACCTATCAATAGAATCAACCCATGTAATACACATTTGTTATATGCTGATGATTTACTATTTTTTTAAAATGCACATTTCCTATAGTTGTAGACTCTGAGTCAAATGTCGAAAACCGACACTAACCGCCTAGAGCCGTCGGAATTACAAACGATGGGCCGTGTTGATAGCCATTGAAAACTCTGTTCCCCGACGCCTCTAAAAGCGACGACTATTTCCGATGGTACATGATTATTTATATCATATTTTATACATTTTATTAGATTTTCTCTCAACTATATACCGAACCACAAGAAATTCGGACGAATTCGAATGAACACGGACCTGACATGATTTCTTTTCATATAAATTTGGTTGTACTAACCCGTGTCCTAAATGAGAATCGGACGGACTCGAAAGGACATATTTCAGTCATGGACACGAACGAACGTCGGACATTCGTACAAAATTTACAGCTCTACCGATGACAGCTGGCGACCGTTTTGAGCCGTCGTAAATAGCCTATTTTCTTGTAGTGTAAATCATTAATTTTTTTGGCTTTAATATTCGGTTCTTCAGCCTTTCCGTCATCATCATCAACTTCAACCATAGAAAACATTGATCGTGCTGCATCTTCGATCATATTTTCAATACGGATCGTACTAATATTTTCATTAACATCACTTTCTACCTTAGACTCTACATAAGTATTTGCTACAACTTCTACATGACGATCCCAAAAATAATACTCAGATACGAATCTGTTTTTGCATAAATGGACTTTCACAATATCGGATAATAAATACTTCAAATATCTACACTTGCTACACGGACAACGAATTTCTAGATCGTTTCCGTTATTACTTAAAGTGAATTCAACAAAGACATTTATACCATTAAAAAAAATCTTCTTTAATTGAACCTCTCAGTCCTCTTCTTTGGTACATCCATCTCCTTCGATCAATAAAGTAATCAATCAGTTTTTCTATTTAAGAAATTTAGTCACAAGTTCAAATTTTGATATTTATTTTCAAGAATACAAATTCGAAAAAGCTTATTTTCGTGGTCGTAGAACGCATGTATATATAATAGTTGAAAATAAATAACAATTTCGTAAATTTAAAAATATTTTCAAATATGACACTTTTTTTAACGTAACTTTATTCCATGGTCAGGCATCCTACGTCCCAATATAAACATAGTAAGCATTTACATATTGTATATTACCTCGTCTCAAATGATTCAACATAATTTTGAGCAACATTTCCCTTTTGTTTTATGCATTGTACACAAATGCATATACTCAGGAAAGAAAAAGAAAAGTTAAACTGATATTTTGTTAATGGTTTGAAACGAGGTAGCATACAAAATGTAAATGCTAACTGTGTTTATAACTTGTCCAATACAAGGACAAATCCGATAAACATTGTACCAAATAAATATAAATGGTCGATTTTTTGACAAAAACGACTATTGATGTAACGAACATGTACAACACTCGTCGGACGGGGACGAAAACACTTTACGGGACATTAGCCAATTAGATGTGCGCGTTTTACCCGAAAAATACAGTTTTACTACAATACAAAAATATTTTAATTTATCATAATTGTTCGACGTATCACATTAACTTAAAGTTGATTTACCATTATTGTTATTTCAATACACTCAATTAGATTTTAGACTCATGTTTTTTTTGTGCATAAGTCAAAACGTGCACGATATACTATTCCTAACTTGTGCATATATTCAGTTTATCCTATTTCAACTAACACTGTACAACGATCACACATATACAATGGTGCACATATACACAAATAACCACAATTATACAATGGTCAAATACACAAATAACCAAATATTACACATAAAGTTTTCAATTTCACTATATCATATGAAATATGCACATAATATGATGCTATAATTCACTACAACATTATTGGTGTTGAATTTATTGATTTAAATATTTTATGAACAGAATGTAATCAATTAATTGATTTGATTGATTGATCAATGAATTGATTTTATTGACTGATTAATTGATTGATTGATTCTATCGTAGAAAAAAAGAATTAAATGATTATATTCTGGAGATATTTTGAAGGGGAAATTTGAATATTTGCCTAGGTATTTTATTCTCCTATATATGCAGCCTTCTTGGTTAGATCAAATATCAAGGAACCATGTGAGTCATAGGTCCGCCGTCGTTCTTCCTTGCTCTTCTTCTCCAATAATATTTGTAGTCATCTAGATATTCTTTCCTTTCTCAATAAGGTTATTGATTCAATTGTTTTTTTTGTTATGATCCATTGAGTTTAAACAAAAATTGTTTTGGTGAATCAATAAAGAGGGTGGTTGGGTAGGATATCTTGTGTATTGCTATTATTTCTAATTTATTGTGTTGTTATTTTCAAT
Source organism: Allium sativum (assembly GCA_030737875.1). NCBI lineage: Eukaryota > Viridiplantae > Streptophyta > Magnoliopsida > Asparagales > Amaryllidaceae > Allium > Allium sativum. The sequence continues at coordinate 267,378,158 of CM060909.1, read as the reverse complement.
CAAATTCATCTTTAAGTGATTATGTGAAAAATATTCTGTTTTTCTAGTGTTTTGTCAAACTTCCGCTACGCACAAAACCCTAATAATTAGAACCAATTGCAATCAATACATAACCCGAATTTTCCAATTTAAGCATATATATGTTTAGGTAGAAACTTGATTTTTATGGAAAAAAAGATATTATACCTAAAATTACTCGTTGTAGACATTCTAATTGAAGCAAGAGAGGTTCCTGCGCGAAGAAACGGGCGTTTGGAGGTAACAAGGTCGGATTTGGGGGTGTCAGGGCTTTAAATCCGTGCTGGAAAAAAATGGAGCAGTGCAGAATTGGGGAAGGAAGAGTTCGGCTGGGCAGTATATCACGATATTTTCCAACGGCCCGTCGAAAGCCATCCGAAATGGACCGCTGGGACCCATCGCGCCCATCCGTCGGAATAAGTGAAGTTTCCAGTAGTGGTGGGTAGTCGGAAAATTTATAACATGACTTTAGATATGTATTATTAATCAAGTCCTGTAACTTATTACAAATTGTTTTGGTTACCTTCTCATATGGACAGTAATCCATTTTTGCAATAGAAATCACAAATATTGCGTACATCATGCATATGAATACACTATTTTTAAACCCAAACACTTTTGATTATAATTTTATTTGATAATTAGTTTACATCTTTCTACTTGTTTGATAAGCCAAATAAAATATTTAGTCTGCACTTACCTACCAAAGAGCTTTTAGTGGGTAATTGGTCTGGGCTGATGTTTACCGTCCTAATTTTCCACTTCTACTTTTATAACAAAACTAAGTAATTGCATAAATTAAACTGAATATATCATTCCAAATAATACGTAAAGCATCACGATATATATTGAAAAAGAGTAGTGTATATGATAGACAAGTAAAAGACGGTACCTAATACTGATTTCAATTGAGAAACCTTATACATTCGATTAACGATTAAAATTATGAAATCATTTTACAGACTTTTCCTCTAAAACCTATCTTCTACTTGGAGTTGCATATCTAATGTATTTTCAGGCTACACCTTTCAGTATTGATTGTTCTAGTATTGACTGGTGAGACAAAAATTGGGTTGATTTGTTGTGAAGAATTTGCATAGGAGAAAAGATAATGAGAAGATGATGCAGATCAAAATGTAAGATGCTTTATTTAATTTAGTATAACAATAAAAATGATGTACATATGCCCGCGTATATATTGGCATTTAGTTACAGGCCAGTTATAGGCATAAAAGAAAATAAAGTTTTAAATGGGCTAAGCTAGGCCCAAATACAATGAAGCGGTAAATAAAATATCTTATGTGTTGTGAGCAGCCAACTTTATACATTATTTCAATTCTCCTCCATAAATCCTAGGGTTTCAGAAACCCTAGTTTTTTTGCTTCTTGGTGATAAAGTTGATTAAATCTGAGAAGCAAATCATATATTGAGGCTTGCTGAATTTCTTATAATGCTTGATTTGGATGATTCAGGTCTCAACGATGATTTGCTTTGTCCTTGTGTTGAGTTTCTCGAAGCTTTGACTTTGGATTCTTCGGGAGATTGAGCATCAATATTTTCTGAAGCTTCATTCTCTTCTTTGCTATCTGATTTTACCTCCAGTTGATCAGGAACATTAAGTTCAGATCTGAATCTGGTATAATTTTTTTTACTGATACAGCTTTTGTCAAAATGTCAGCTCTTTGGTATGATCCAGGTATATGGTTCACTTGAATTTCACCCTATTTAACAAGTTCTCTGACGAAATGAATATCTATCTCTATATGCTTTGTTCTTGCATGTTGAATAGGGTTTTTAGTCATGTAAACAACACTCTTATTATCACACTAGAGAGTAAGCTTAACATTTGACTTTAATCTGAGCTCATATAACATAGATTGTAGCCATTATTTCAGCAGTGGCATTCTCTATGCTCCTATATTAAGCCTCTGTGTTAGATCTATAGGTTGTAGGTTGTTTCTTTGAGCACCGTGATATTATACTTTAACCAAAATAGATACAGTGTCCACTGGTAGATCTCATATCATCATGATCTGATGCCCAATCAACATCTGCATAGCCAGTTATCTGTAGATGTTGACTTGTCTTCAAAGTTAACCCAAAACTAATTGTTCCTTTTAGACAGCGCAAAACCCTTTTAAAAACTTTTCAATGAGTATCCATGGGTTTCTGCATAAATTGAGATAGTTTATTAACACTATATGATATGTCAGGCCATGTTATAGTTGCATACCGAAGTGCACCTATAACACCCTATACTCTATTGCATTTGATATAGCATCTCCCCCATACTTTGAATAATTTTGACTGCTTACCATTAGAGTAGGTTGGGGATTAGTATCTATCATCTTTGTTTTGACAAATAACTCGGTTATATACTTTTTTTGAAATAGAGTCATCTCTGATTCAGATCTATTGACTTCTATGCCGAGAAAATAACTTAATTCACCAAGATTCTTGATAGAAAATTGTTGATTTAAGTACTGAGTTAATTTGTTAATATCCTTAGAGTTGCAAACGTTCACAATTAAATCATTTACGTATATTAGAATGTGAATTGTTGATGTGCTATTTATTTTTGTAAATAATGAGTTATCTGATTTGGTAGAATGATATCCTAATTTTATCAAAGTTTCTTTCAGGCTATCAAACCAGACTTTTGGAGCCTGTTTTAGGCCATAAATAGCTTTATTCAGTTTACATACTAAGTTTTGATTGTGATTTTAACCTTGTGGTTGTCTCAAGTAGATTTCTTCTTCAAGAATGCATTGTTAACATCTAAATGTTTAATGTGCCACTTCTTACATAAGGCAATTGTGAGAATAATTCTGATTGTAGTTGGTTTTACTACAGGTGAAAAAGTTTGATTAAAATCAAACCCATATTCCTGAGTAAAACCCTTAGCAACTAACCTGGCTTTATACTTATTGATAGACCCATCTGGGTTTCTTTTTAATTTGTATGTCCATCTGCACCCTACCACATTTTTATTGGCAGGTGGACATACTAATTCCCAGGTTTTATTTCTAATGAGATCATTGTACTCCTCATTCATGGCTATCTTCCAGTTTTTATTTTTAATAGCCCGTTCAAAAGAATCAGGTTCACAATAACTGGATGATACAATATAAGCTTTGGTTTTAAAATACCACTTTTAGCCCTAGTAACCATTGGATAACCAATCCGAATTGGTAGCTCATTTGATGGTAAGCTGTCATTATTATCTGATTCTGATGAATATTTAGATCTTATGCTTTGAGATTTTGTATTTTCTTCTGACATCTGATTTTCTGAATTTGCAGAATTGTGCTCGGTGTGGTTGGATTGCTGTAAACTATCATAAATTTCAGGATTAAGTTGTGATGATTTAGTAGCCTCAGTAGCCAAACTTTCAACATTTTGGTGCCATGTTTCAGAATAAACTGGAATCTCAGGTGTATATGTGCTTGCATTCCTTACTTTGCTAGTAGTTTTAACTTCCCTACTACTAAAAGGAATCACTGTTTCATTGAATACAACATGTCTACTTATGTATATTTCACCTGCCTCATCAAGACATTTGTATCCCTTTTAATTAGTAGTATACCCCAGGAATATGCAGGGTCTAGACTGTTATTGTTTTGATTTGTTGTGAAGAATTTGCAGAGGAGAAAAGATAATGAGAAGATGATGTAGATCGAAATGTAAGATGCTTTATTTAATTCAGTAGAATAGTAAAAATGATGTACATATTCGCGTGTATATATAGGCATTTAGTTACAAGCCAGTTATAGGCATAAAAGAAAATAAAGTTGTAAATGGGCTAAGCCCAGGCCCAAATACAATGAAGCAGTATATAAAATATCTTCTGTGTTGTGAGCAGCTGACTTTGTACATTATTTCAATTTGGTGGTATACATCTCATCAATGGATTCTTCAAAGCTTTATCATCCATGTTGTTTTTTTATCCCAGGGTACTTATGATAATCATTTATGCTTTCTGTAACACCCCACCTCCGCTAGGGTCACTCACAAAGGGAATGCACTAGTTTTGGAGAGGTATTATCGAGATAACATCACAGAATTATCACAAGACAGAACATAAATAAATAATTAAGTAAACAACGGAAGAATTTATGAGCAAAACAGAACTTCATTTCATTCCAAAATAAACCATGTCTTTTACAACCATTTCAAATAACTTCATTACAACTGTCTTGTAATAATAGCCAAAGAAGCAATAACTTAAAAACAGAAAAACAACTTATTCCCCAAGTGCAGCAAAATGAAGAAGCCATAGCAAACCGTACATGCTGAGCCAAAGCAAGTGATATCCAAGCTAAGAGCTAGTGTTTCCTCCCTGAGAACCTGGGGGGGGGGGGGAAACGAAAGAAAAAGAGGCGAAAGGAAAAGGGTCAGTCATAAAGACTGAGTAAGTCCTAGTGACTTTCAGTGTAAAAACGGTTAAAACAACCTGTCATGTATGGACTGGAACTAAACTTAAGAATGGTGTCAAGGTGAACCAGATAGACTAAGGTGATCAGGATAAGTCAAGAAAAGTCAAGTAAAGCATCACATGTTCAAGATTCGTTGCATCGACTGTACTAGTATACTAAGCCCATTTCACTAGTTAATCACGAAATAAATCCCACGGCCCAATATCATGAAATGACCCTGAAACGGGGTCTGACCCAAGTACGGGGTCCTACGGAGCGATTATCTAGTTGATCGGCTCCCTACAAGTTCTAGCTCGTCAAGTGTCCGTGTCATACGGCTAATCACGAATGTAGTCACCTGTGCTGGGTCCACCTTCGGGTGTATCAGCCCTAGGGTGTCAACCCCTGACACGATTCAAGATGCACAGATAAATCTACGGATACCCAGTGTCTGCCCCGGAATACATGCACGACCGTAGCCCACCGAACCTACACTGGCGTACCCCACTACCGTCGTTCACCTCTTACAATCAGCCCAGTAATCGTGCCCCACCCGGCCTAGCCCCAGGGTACCTTGATACATCTAGAGGGTTACTGCTGAAAGGGGTCGTGTCTAGGGTTTCTCCTAACAGATTAGGTCATGTAATTCGTGACCTAACCCGCCTAACCGATTAAGTCTTGTAATTCGTGATTTAATCCTTTTCCAGTCTAGTCATGTCAAGATGGTTAAGTATGTCATTTAAATTCGTGACTTAACCCGCTTACGTGTCATGTCAAGTTGGCTAAGTGTTGTCGTTTCAAGTCCATGACTTAGCCCTAAGTTGGTTAAGTTGTCTTTTCATGTTCATGACTTCCTAATTGGCATTAATTGGTTCTTTAATGCACCGAACCACTCACATTGGATCTTATTGTTCGTAGCCACGGGATTTGCCGGGCGGTTCCGGGCAGGTTTACGCTATGAACTCAACCCAACCTCGGGTTTCAAGCGCGATGTGACCAACTACCCACATTGGATCCTATTGTTTGTAGCAACTGGATTTGCCGGGCGGTTCCGGGAAGGTTTACACTACAAACTCAACCCAACCTCGAGTTGGCCACTTTCTTGTTTTCTAAAGTCATGCCCATGTTCTTATCAGATTCGTGCTATTTTCATAGCATGTTCATATGTCAATTTCGTGCCCAACTAAGGCAAGTTTCAAGTCAAGTCATAGAATATTCAAGCCAAGTTTTTCGTTCCATATTTCATGTTCTACTTATGCCAAATTTCATGGTTTATGATTATAACCAATTCAAGTTTTGCCTATTCTACCCAATCGTATCCCCAACGCATATAAACGTACTTCGTTCACAAGCATAAACAATTCAAGAGATAAAGGGGAATAACACCAAACATGTGATAGGCATATGTGACAATTCCACCATCACTTGCATAATAAACAGGCTATAACATATCACATGGTTTCGATACTAGCATGATGATAACTTGGCATAGTAATGGTTCCAACTTAGTTCAACATGATGAATTCAACTTTACATCATAGGCATAATAATCATTGCGGGCATAATAATAATTTTATTACAAACATGAAACATTAAAGGCATGGTAATTCTAATAGGCATAGTGGATTCCAATTTAGTATTTTTAACATAATGATTCTCATCTAGCATTATAAACATAATGATTCCAACTTTTCATCATAACCTAGCGATTCCCAATTTAACATGATAGGCATATTAACATCACAGGCATAGTTTCATTAATATCATGGACATGGTTTAATTAGCATCATAGGCATGGTTTAATCAACATGAGGATTTCAATGAACATAATGATTCCATGGACATGTATTTGTTCAACTTGCAATAAAATTAAGCCCAAGTGATTCATAACAACATCAACATCATGATAAGTTTAACTTGCAACATTAACATAGCAATATTCCCAAATTTTGATTCAAAGTTAAACAATATAAACATGGATTAATAATAGTTCTTAAATCCGGTTTCAATTCATAGCATGTCCATGTTATTTTAGCGTTTTTTCCTAAAAAGTGACATAGAACTTACAATATGAAGCAAGCAATCCAAATCAAAACTTTAAATCAAATAGCCCCAAATCCGTTGTCTAAAGCGTCGTAGTTGTTGTAGCTTCTAGTTGTAGCCTTCAAGAATCATCCTTCGTCTTCTTTAATTTTTGTTCTTTGTATTTTTAATTTAGAGTTCTAGGTTTAATGGCGGCTGCATGAGTGCTAAAATGAAATAGTATGATTTAGGCTAGGTCTTAGGGTCTTTAAATAGTTGTAGGCAACTCATTTAGGCCATTAGATCAACCCTAGAGTCAATCCGGACCATCAAAACACATACCGGGCTTCAAAAATGGGTTCTGGGCCCAACCAGGCCGACCAGGTCGACCTGTACAGGGGGGGTCGACTCTAGGGTCGACTCTAGGGTCGACCTGGCCTGGGGAGGTCGACTCTAGGGTCGACTCGGTTCTGTCTGCCAGAAAGTCTGCTGAAACTTGTTTTGGCCATATCTTGGTCGTACGGACTCCGATTTTCGAAAACTCGGACTCTATTTCGCGTATTTTTTCGAGAGGAACGCAATGGTGAAGTCCATTTTACCTAATTCCTGATTCTTAAATTAATTATCCTTATTTTACTATCTTTTCCGTTACACACACCGTTACCGAACTAATTTTTCTTCTCTTCCAAATATTAATTAATTCTTCTTATGCATCACCATTATTTACCTATCTAAACATATTTTTATATATTTTATTTCATTTTTAATTATACCTTGATTTCTTGTTTTCACATGTTGTTAAAATTCGGGTTGTTACATTCTCCCCTCCTTAAAGGATTTCGTCCCCGAAATCTTCAAGTTAAGAAGAATGTGTCCTACCATCCATCATCCATCTACTCAAAACATCATCCACAAGCAACCATGGTCCTTAAAAGACTTCTAATGTTTTATGAACACATGCAAAGAGTGTGTGTATATGTTCCTTATCTAATGCTAATGATCAGGCCTGATTGATTTTCTAAATGCAAAATATGTTTAGTGAAATGAATCCAATATGTATGCAAAATTTTCCTATTATATTCATGATTTCTACATGAGTGCACAAACATTCAATCATATGCAACAACCAAATGATAGCACAACCAAGTTTCCAAAATAATCACTCATGCATATGCAAGTATGAAACTGTGACTGAGCCGATCTAGTGCCTAATGTGTATTCATGCATCCACGAGCAACCACTTGCGACCACTTGCAACCATTTTGCAATCATAACATGTTTCAATTACATGTTTACATCCAAAAAGATTCTACCTATGGTTCTCAAGATAGGATCGAGGAGATAACAAGATAAAACAAAGCATCTAGAAAAAGAAGTTAAAGATGTACCCCCGGAAGGTCCGGTCTGCTTCTTAGGGCAGTCCTTGCTGATGTGTCCAGTCTCCCCACAATGAAAACATTCACCTTGCTTTCTCTTTCTCTTTCCACAATCCTTGGCTATGTGCCCTTCTGTACCACAGAAATTGCATTTCCTTTTATCACGTGAGTTGTCGTTCTTGCCTCCTTTCTCGGAGTCTACCTTCTTATTCTGAGAATCGTTGGGCTTGACCTCTTTCTTGCCCTTCTTATCTTCCTCATACAGTAGGGCCATATCCACCAAGCTTTCAAAGGTCGCCCCCATGGGTACATGAGTCATGGCCAAACCATGTAGTGGCTCGTTCAAGCCTCGTGCAAAACGTAGCGCCTTTTTCTGAGGAGTGTTGACTAACTCCAATCCGAAGCGAGCAAGCTGATTGAAACGGTTCACGTATTCTTTAACTGTCATATTTCCTTGTTTAAGGGCCAGAAACCGTTCCATTTGGAGACTCTCCTCTGCCGATGACAAGAACTTAAGCCCAAATCTCCCTCTAAAGTCCGTCCAAGTCTCAATGGGCCTAGTAGCGTTGGTGACTTCCCACCAATAAGAAGCTTCTCTTTCATGAGCCACGCCGCCAACTGTACTTTCCTATTGTCCTCTACCTCAAAGATAACAAATAAGTCTTCGGTTTCCTTCAACCAATTCCGTGCCTCAACAAAAGTCTCAGTTCCTAGGAAATCCTTTCCGCCCATGGCCTTAAAGTCCTTGCATATCTTTGAAAAAGAGGTTTCTCGCGGAGGTTGAGGAGGATGAGGAGGAGGATTGGCTGGGCCTGCCACATTAGCCCGAGCCTCGAGGAAACGACGGAACCAAGTGGGTATATTGACACCCTCGGGAAGATTAAGATCGTCGGCCATGATAAGCTGAAAACGAAAAAGGAAAAATTCAAACGAGGAAACAAAGATTGTGCTAGTGGCTTTTTGGGGAATAGCCTTTTAAAATAAACCAACTTTTCTTGAAAAGTGCTTCTTTGTAAATGGTTTTGAAAAAAGAAATTCAAAAGGTTTTCAAAACTTTTGCCCAGTCTTGGTAACCTTCTGCTCTGATACCAAGTGTAACACCGCACCTCCGCTAGGGTCACTCACAAAGGGAATGCACTAGTTTTGGAGAGGTATTATCGAGATAACATCACAGAATTATCACAAGACAGAACATAAATAAATAATTAAGTAAACAGCGGAAGAATTTATGAGCAAAACAGAACTTCATTTCATTCCAAAATAAACCATGTCTTTTACAAACATTTCAAATAACTTCATTACAACTGTCTTGTAATAATAGCCAAAGAAGCAATAACTTAAAAACAGAAAAACAACTTATTCCCCAAGTGCAGCAAAATGAAGAAGCCATAGCAAACCGTACATGCTGAGCCAAAGCAAGTGATATCCAAGCTAAGAGCTAGTGTTTCCTCCCTGAGAACCTGGGGGGGAAACGAAAGAAAAAGAGGCGAAAGGAAAAGGGTCAGTCATAAAGACTGAGTAAGTCCTAGTGACTTTCAGTGTAAAAACGGTTAAAACAACCTGTCATGTATGAACTGGAACTAAACTTAAGAATGGTGTCAAGGTGAACCAGATAGACTAAGGTGATCAGGATAAGTCAAGAAAAGTCAAGTAAAGCATCACATGTTCAAGATTCGTTGCATCGACTGTACTAGTATACTAAGCCCATGTCACTAGTTAATCACGAAATAAATCCCACGGCCCAATATCATGAAATGACCCTGAAACGGGGTCTGACCCAAGTACGGGGTCCTACGGAGCGATTATCTAGTCGATCGGCTCCCTACAAGTTCTAGCTCGTCAAGTGTCCGTGTCATACGGCTAATCATGAATGTAGTCACCTGTGCTGGGTCCACCTTCGGGTGTATCAGCCCTAGGGTGTCAACCCCTGACACGATTCAGGATGCATAGATAAATCTACGGATACCCAGTGTCTGCCCCGGAATACGTGCACGACCGTAGCCCACCGAACCTACACTGGCGTACTCCACTGCCGTCATTCACCTCTTACAATCAGCCCAGTAATCGTGCCCCACCCGGCCTAGCCCCAGGGTACCTTGATACATCTAGAGGGTTACTGCTGAAAGGGGTCGTGTCTAGGGTTTCGCCTAACAGATTAGGTCATGTAATTCGTGACCTAACCCGCCTAACCGATTAAGTCTTGTAATTCGTGATTTAATCCTTTTCCAGTCTAGTCATGTCAAGATGGTTAAGTATGTCATTTAAATTCGTGACTTAACCCGCTTACGTGTCATGTAAAGTTGGCTAAGTGTTGTCGTTTCAAGTCCATGACTTAGCCCTAAGTTGGTTAAGTTGTCTTTTCATGTTCATGACTTAACCCTAATTGGCATTAATTGGTTCTTTAATGCACCGAACCACTCACATTGGATCTTATTGTTCGTAGCCACTGGATTTGCCTGGCGGTTCCGGGCAGGTTTACGCTACGAACTCAACCCAACCTCGGGTTTCAAGCGCGATGTGACCAACTACCCACATTGGATCCTATTGTTTGTAGCAACTGGATTTGCCGGGCGGTTCCGGGAAGGTTTACACTACAAACTCAACCCAACCTCGAGTTGGCCACTTTCTTGTTTTCTAAAGTCATGCCCATGTTCTTATCAGATTCGTGCTATTTTCATAGCATGTTCATATGTCAATTTCGTGCCCAACTAAGGCATGTTTCAAGTCAAGTCATAGAATATTCAAGTCAAGTTTTTCGTTCCATATTTCATGTTCTACTTATGCCAAATTTCATGGTTTATAATTATAACCAATTCAAGTTTTGCCAATTCAACCCAATCGTATCCCCAACGCATATAAACGTACTTCGTTCACAAGCATAAACAATTCAAGAGATAAAGGGGAATAACACCAAACATGTGATAGGCATATGTGACAATTCCACCATCACTTGCATAATAAACAGGCTATAACATATCACATGGTTTCGATACTAGCATGATGATAACTTGGCATAGTAATGGTTCCAACTTAGTTCAACATGATGAATTCAACTTTACATCATAGGCATAATAATCATTGCGGGCATAATAATAATTTTATTACAAACATGAAACATTAAAGGCATGGTAATTCTAATAGGCATAGTGGATTCCAATTTAGTATTTTTTACATAATGATTCTCATCTAGCATTATAAACATAATGATTCCAACTTTTCATCATAACCTAGCGATTCCCAATTTAACATGATAGGCATATTAACATCACAGGCATAGTTTCATTAATATCATGGACATGGTTTAATTAGCATCATATGCATGGTTTAATCAACATGAGGATTTCAATGAACATAATGATTCCATGGACATGTATTTGTTCAACTTGCAATAAAATTAAGCTCAAGTGATTCATAACAACATCAACATCATGATAAGTTTAACTTGCAACATTAACATAGCAATATTCCCAAATTTTGATTCAAAGTTAAACAATATAAACATGGATTAATAATAGTTCTTAAATCCGGTTTCAATTCATAGCATGTCCATGTTATTTTAGCGTTTTTGCCTAAAAAGTGACATAGAACTTACAATATGAAGCAAGCAATCCAAATCAAAACTTTAAATCAAATAGCCCCAAATCCGTTGTCTAAAGCGTCGTAGTTGTTGTAGCTTCTAGTTGTAGCCTTCAAGAATCATCCTTCGTCTTCTTTAATTTTTGTTCTTTGTATTTTTAATTTAGAGTTCTAGGTTTAATGGTGGCTGCATGAGTGCTAAAATGAAATAGTATGATTTAGGCTAGGTCTTAGGGTCTTTAAATAGTTGTAGGCAACTCATTTAGGCCATTAGATCAACCCTAGAGTCAATCCGGACCATCAAAACACATACCGGGCTTCAAAAATGGGTTCTGGGCCCAACCAGGCCGACCAGGTTGACCTGTACAGGGGGGGTCGACTCTAGGGTCGACCTGGCCTGGGGAGGTCGACTCTAGGGTCGACTCTAGGGTCGACTCGGTTCTGTCTGCCAGAAAGTCTGCTGAAACTTGTTTTGGCCATATCTTGGTCATACGGACTCCGATTTTCGAAAACTCGGACTCTATTTCGCATATTTTTTTGAGAGGAACGCAATGGTGAAGTCCATTTTACCTAATTCCTGATTCTTAAATTAATTATCCTTATTTTACTATCTTTTCCGTTACACACACCGTTACCGAACTAATTTTTCTTCTCTTCCAAATATTAATTAATTCTTCTTATGCATCACCATTATTTACCTATCTAAACATATTTTTATACATTTTATTTCATTTTTAATTACACCTTGATTTCTTGTTTTCACATGTTGTTAAAATTCGGGTTTTTACACTTTCTTTGCCAAAGATAATCATTTATGCACAACATTATTTTTTCAGTTCTTAGATCCTCCTGTTTGTATTTGACATTATGTTATAAAAATTTCCAACATGTTTCATCATTTTTAAACTTGAATGAAAAAACCTTGCACTTATCAAGCATTGTAGATCATGAAAAACTATGTATAATATGTATGTTATTTCTATGTACGCATGAATTATTGCACAAAGTTTGCATGCATGCACTTCAATTGCACTATCATTATGCTTGTTGTTATATAACATGATTAGAAACTTGTAATCATAAAATTGCCCATTCTACCATTTGTAAAATTAACACATGTGACTTGCTCCTACTATTTTTAGAAATTCAAGAATTGGAGGTCAATTTATTCTATTTTGAAATCTGATATATTAGCTCCAAATCTTATTTTATTATCATTCTTCCCCAAAATTTATCCATTACTTTTGAATTATTCTCTTTAGTTGCGAACTTTATTGCAATTCTAATGCTTGATGTATTTCTGTTATAGACGTTGATAGTGGGTCCTTCACTGCTGTTCTTACAAACTACAAATTTTCCAACAAATCATCGTTCAAATGTTACAGATACGTGTAAATCTAACATGAGTTGATTATTTACTCCTTATACTTTTCATTGACATCATAATGGTTATACAAAGTAATTATTATACCAAGTCTATTGTTGGCTTTATTGTTGCATGTTAGTATGTCCAAAATATTCACTTTAAAATGATTTTATTATTTTAGCATCACTTGATAGATAGATATTCATCTCAAAATTATTGCAATTTCAATTATTAATAATTGATTCAAATTTAACTTTTAGACAATAATCATAATTATTTCATGTTACTTTTCTTTAACCTGGCACCATATTGTAACAATACAAACTTAGTTTGTTATCCACGACACAGGTAAAAGCATTATTAATGTTCAATACATGTGTTAGAGCACGCGCTTCGTACATGATCATTACACATGTTTTGTGTGTGAATTGTATTTCTAGAAATTGTATATGTTCAACTTATTTAACAGAAAATGATTTGCTCGAATATTTAAGTAAATTTTTTCATTGAAATTATGTGTAATTAATTTAAATTTTTATATCTAAACTGTAATATCAATTTTTTATTAGTTTTGTTTTTTACTTATGTTGTTAATTAATAAATTAAGATGCTACAAAGAATGGTTTTTTGTTAGATCATATTTTAAATTGTGTAATGTTAAAATTTATAGAAAAGAATAATTAATTATTAGATCATATTTTTAAGTGATATATAAAGATAAAGATATATAAGGGTATTTTTGGAACTTAAAGATCGGATCAAAAGTTTGTGATTCCAGGACGACTATTAGAGCATCTCCAACTGTTTTACGAGTCGTAGTCTTACGACTCGTAAGATTCAGGGGAGATTTTGTAAAATCTCTCAATAGACGCGCGTCAATTTTACTAGCGCGTCAATTTTATAAAATTACGCCGATTTAATTAGTGTGTTAAGCTAATGCGCCGATTAAATCAGCGCCCAGCCTAGCGCGTTGATAAATAGAGCGTGCTAGTCCAGAAATCCTCACAACCCCACAAAAATTTTCATTTTTTATATATCGGTTGGACATCGGAATGCCACCATGCGTTATGAAGATCGGTAGAAGGACCATACGAGCTCAGTTGGATGAGGCAGCTTGTCCAGTGCACGTTCCTCCAACGGCAGAGACGACGATTCAGGACCTACGGATTCTTCGTGAGTTACCGCAGCGATTCACTCACCATTCGTTTACTGCTCTAGAGACCATTCAGGTATAATTTCTTAATTTAACATATATCTTTATTGAACTGTTAAGTAGTTTAAAGAGTACGTAAGTAGTATGAACTATTATTTTATGGTTTAGTAACCAACCAAAAAAATATTTTTTACTAGACTTGCTACATTTGCATTCGTAGGAGTTGGACGAAGTTTATTACACATGCCTTTGACGTGCTACCACTTATTATTCGAGAGAGGCTACTAGCCAGTCCGTTTGGTCTTTTCTTATAGATTATACCATCCAGCCCTTCGATCGACCATTGCTAGAGGCCTTATTAGAGAGATGGTGGCCTACGACACACATTTTCCTAATTTTGATCTAGGTATCAACCCAACCGATTTTTATATGCTTACGGGGATTAAGGCAGGCTCCCCTGATAGACTCCCATTCCCATTTGACTCCTCCTTTGAGTCACCAGAATCTTACTTCCATTATTTTCCCGATTTCGCCGCCGACCATATATCCTCCAGAGCCGTTTTTATTGCATATTTACTTGAGTACATTCTAGCATATATGGAAGTAGAGGTTATGCAGGATGTTGTATTCCGGGCTTCCATTTTTTTTCTCTGGTTCGACATTCTTTTCAAACCAAAAGAGTACGATTCGGTTGAGCTACCTAGTAGCACTAGCCAATTTAGAGCATCTTCATATAACTGATTGGCGCTCAGCTATATTCAGATGTCTATACACCGCACTGGACTCTTACGCTTTTGGAGAGGTTCAGCAGATGTTTGGGTTTTGGTACATGTTGTCGTGTTGTACTACGAGTACACGGCCAATATGCATCCATGCATGTCTCCGACCGCCAGTCATGTTGTTGAGCCCTTTTTCCCACACATGCGTTGATTTGAGACTAGTCACATAGTCCGGCATGCTCCTGCTAGTGTCAGACATGACTTGATGGAGAATCGATCTTAGATTGATTTGAGGTCGAGGGCCAGCACATTACGAGCACCAAAGACTTCTTATTGGACATCTCTGTCAGTGGGTGACCTAGGTAATGGACACCCATTAGTCATTTCATGTCGCGTCTCTGTGCATCGTGTCGTCTTGCGCCCCCCATCCTACCTTCCTATTTGGTACTTAGGAGATCGCTGTTATTATATGGGGACCTATGAGTTGCGTGTACTCAAAGATCCCTTTTCTACCGATGATATGTTTGAGTTGCGTCGTTCCATCGGAGACAGTACATACATGATTTAAGACAGACAGGATGGATTGATATAGAGGCTTTTTTTATTATCTGGAGCAGATTTTGAAACTTATTGGCATAGAGTTGCTCCTCGGTGGTACTTGCTTCCAGTTTATAGTTTGGGTGTGAACTCCGAGTGGCTAGGAGTAGAGTTCATCCATCTCCGTTTACTTTTGATCCAACCCCTTCACAGTACTCCGATCAGCCTATTCATTTTGCTTTTGCCGACACATTGCAGGCATATGATCTTAGCGGTACACTGATATTCGTGCCCATTGTCTACAACCTGATCACATGGTTGCCGGTATCCCTATGGCTGGATTGTATCCTGCACATGAGGTAATATTCATACTTGTAAATTTATTATCTTATCTATTTTAAGGTATACAAACTGAATTTAAACGTTCTTTTATTACAGTTTGCACCCAGGCTAGACCAACATAGACGACACATAGCCAGTATTTAGGAGATGGCACAGCTACATTCCCAGTCGCTGTATTGGGAGCACTACGCGATAGTGCAGGGTTTGTAGGCCGAGATCGATGAGTTACGAGCCCGACTGGCGGCGTTAGGTGGTGGTGATGATGTAGGAGGATCAGGTGCGGCTGGAGGATCAAGTGCTAATGGTGGATCAGGTGTTGTTGGAGGATCAGGATGGGGTGGTGACGAGGACGATGATGTTCTGTATTATGGAGATGCTGACATGGAGGAGGATGGTGAGGAGTCTGAGCACGATGATGACGTCATGGATTTACGTTGACGTTCATGAGGATCACGATGGTGATGTGATTTTTTTATGATGATATAAATATATATATATATATATGTATGTATCTGCCTTTTTGTACTGGACTATATGTTCTTTTGTCAAGTTTACTCGTGTTTAGATGTCATGTTGATTCATGTTGTACTATATTATACGATCTACCTGGTATAATTATTCATGTTGATAGCTATATTTTATGATGTTCTGTGTTATGGATCGTTGTATGTTACATGTTGTTTTGAAAAAAAATTCCTTCCCATTTAAATAATATATCGATAAATTTCATAAACATTTATATAGCAACCTTTTGAAAATTTCGGTTTGTCATAGGTCAAAATATATAATATGAAAACCTGAGTATTCTTTTTCATTGAAATTCAGTAATCAAATAGATCATGGTGATAGGATTTTCAAAAAATTCCGACAAATTTTGGACCATGTAGATTCGATTGAAGTTCAAAACGTATAACTACGAACAACCGTGACGTTACGAGCTCGTTTTAATGTAATTTACAAATTAAACGTTCAAACGCTGGTTAATAAATAATTTCCTTTCAATTTTCCTTTCCATTTCAATAATATATCGATAAATTTCATAAATGTTTGTATAGCGACCTTTTGAAAATTTGGTTTGTCATAAGTCGAAATATACAATATGAAAATATGTATATAGGGGACGACTCTAATCATTTGACTCCTTTCAAATTTTCTTTTTCGATTTCAAATATGGGTCAACCCTAGTCGTTTGAATCCTTTTCGATTTAAAATAGGGGATGATCCTAATCATTTGACTCCTTATCGATTTACAGGGGACGACCCTACTCGTTTGACTCCTTATCGATTTATAGGGGATAACCCTATTCGTTTGACTGCTTATTGATTTAAAATAGGGGCGACCCTAATCGTTTGGCTCTTTAACGTCAAAATAGGGGACACGCCTAATCCTTTGACTCCTTTACAACAAAATAGGGGACGACCCTAATCGTTTGACTCCTTATCGATAGAATAAGCACTTGTACCATTAAAGTTGCATATTACACATGAAAGTACACAATCATCGACAAAGAGACACTCTAACCAATAAAGCTGCACACTAAACACTTCAGTTACACTGCAATTACACAATTAGTTATCTGTATGCTTCTATGGCGATAATTAATTATCTTAATGCCTTTATTAAGATGTATGTTTGTCAGAACTTGTGTTTTATTTTATGATGTATGAATTTATGCAATACTGATGATTTAGATTTTTTTTATTAAACATAAGCGTTCTATTGTACTTTTACGTGTTATTTAACTGCTATTATTAACATCTAAAGCTGTCATATTTTGGAAAAGGTCTGAAATAAAAAAAACATTGATTCTGGTCAAAGTAAATATATCCTTCCAAATTATAGTTTGACCATTTTATAATCATTGTACGACCGCATGAATGACTTATATTCGTTGGAGTAAAATAGGATTGTTGTAAAGCCGTTCTGATTGTAAAAAAACAAAGAGTTGTAGGGTTTAGAGGGAAAGCGCCGATTTTATTGGCGCTCTGCGAAGCGCGCCATTTAATTCGTCGTGCTTTGTTGTGCACCGATAAAATTAGCGTCCTGGGCCAATTAAGAATTCAGGATTGGCCCCGTAACATTAGGCTAAATACTACGTTCCCCAACATCTATTGAGGAACAATTCAACCTAATATTCCTAATTACGAGTGTGAATTGAGCTCTGTTGGAGATGCTCTTACTGAAGATATTTCAATATCCCTTGGATGTTACTTCTCCTTAGCAAATAAAAAAAAAATTTGTTTGTGCCTTATATAATATTTAATATATTGATTTTTCACTCATTTATTCTTCTAAATTGAATTATTCTGTTTGTCTTGTAATGAGGTCTATATTAGAATATTTTTGTTTATTTCACTGGATATGTTTCCTTTGATTTATTTTCTCTTTATCGATAGCTGATTATTAAGACATGAAAAATACGTTCTTCCCAAAGAAAATGAGCATCATGACCATCAAAATTTCCACTTTAGAGAAAAAAATAAAAATAACTAAACAGTGCTACTATGCTTCTACATCAGATGCTACAGTGCATCTTATGTGCAGCTCAGTCTGCAAATTGCTCTTAGAGCTCAATTTTTTTTTTAAAAAACTAAGCAGACAGTTTATAAAATCTGAGCAAAGAGCTCAGTTTGCAAATTAAGCTCTTAACTCATTTTTTTTTAACTAAGCAATCAGTTTATAAAGAGCTCAGGTTGCAAACTGAGTTGAGCTCGGTTTTTGTAAATTTAGTGCGCTCAGTGTTTTCTAAATAAATTGAGCAATCAATTTTTATAGACTGACCAACCTTAGTTTTTACTAAGATTACTGCTCAGTTGATAATTGAGCATTGAAACTCAGTGAATTGCTGCTCAGTCATGAACTGAGTGATTTGGCTAAGTTTTCAACTGAACGGTATAGCTCATTTTTTAACTGAGCAATGCGCTCAGTTTTATTAATCGTTTTGTGACAAACTGTAGTTCTTATACCCAAAGACAACATATATCTTCAATTTTCATGTGTCGATCGTTTAAGGGTTTCGAAAAACAGGTCGTGAGTAAAGCTGTAACAACCCGGAAATGCGAGCCAATTTAAAATTTTTATTTTGGCAATTTTAGTGAATTTTGAAGATTTAAAATGGATTATTCTAAATAATATCGACGAGAAATTTATTTTGAATATAATTAGAAGTATATATTTATATAAATCGTCGTTAGAATATAAATATTTATTTTAAATTATAAAAGGAATTAAAAATGGCGCGATAGTTCGATAATTCGATTTCAAATTTCAAATGAATGTACCGGGTGCAAAATAAACCGTATTTCAGTGAAACCAAAAGTAATTGAATCTATTTGAGAATATCTTTCCAACGAATCTGAAAAATTGAAATTTCATTGCGGGGATCAAAAGATATGCCCAGTTGAAAATTCTGAATAGTCGCTATGGAATTCAGGCCCTTAAAAATAGCAATTTTGCAAACGACCTCGGATTTCGACGAAACCACTTTTGTTGGATCCGCGATATCAAATTATTGCTAGATTCCAAATTTCATAATTTTTCGATTCAATATGTGAGCGTGGCAAAGGAAAACGCGTTTGACCAGTTTTAGTTGATTTTAATCGACTGGAAAATGGCCATTTTTCAAACGGTCTCAGAATTCGATGAAACTAGTTTTGTTAGGACAGTATCGTCAATACGAAGCTAGAAAATATTTTTCTGGAATTGTAACGACCCAGATTTTCAGCCGTTGAACTCTGGATATTTAAATTGGTTTAAATATTTTAATTGAATTATATAAAGGATTTTATAAGGAATTTATTTATTAAAAACGAAGTTTGAACGTTAATTTATAATATAATTATAAAACGAGCTCGAAATCGCGCGGTAGTTCGTAACATAGAATTTTGAACTTCAACTGAGCATACAGGATTCGTTATAACTTGGATTTCTGTGAAACAAGACACGTTGGGACCGTATTTATTATAATTTTCATATGAAAGAGAAAAATCCAGATTTCATGTTATAAATAGAAAGTTATGGCCAAATCAAATTTTGAAATAGTCGCTATGGAAAATCGTTATATAAATATAGGCCTTTAAAATAGCCGTTTTGCAAACGGACTCTGTTTTCGACGAAATCAGTTTCATTGGGACCGTATCGTTAAATTATTGTACGGTGTTGGATTGCGCGTCAAACCGATGTCGTATGTGACCACGGTAGCCGTAAACGCTCGTTCAGTGCAATTAAATTAATTCAACTGAATAAAGGGATATTAGAGTGTAACTTGAACAAACGATCAAATCAGGCCACGAAACCAGTTCCGTTGAGTTCGTATCGTCGATTAGAGTCAGGATAGCTATATAGTTTGTTAATTTTAAAGACCGGATAATTTGGCGTTAAAAATGGCATTGCGGTACACCTAAAAATAGCCTACCAGGGCAACAGTCTTAGAATGCGACGAAACTAGTGCCGTTGGGTTCGTATCAAAAAGTTATTGTCGGCGTTCGCAGTTTCGAGTTGTTTTGATTTATCTGGTGATCGTGAAAAATTTAAATGCGTGTTCATTTCTGGTTTTATAATGGAATTTTTTTCAAACGATGTCAGAATTCGACGAAACTTGTCCCATTGGGTTCAGAATACCTTTTTACACCAAGATTAGTTTTTTTATCAGTAGACAGAAGTCGACTGTGGTTAGTGTCACTGATACTTCACCGCGAAGTTTCGCTATAATATAAATAATATAATAAAATAAATATGCATAATATGAAAATCGATATTGGTTTTTGTTGAGACTGTAATGGGAAATTTCATTTATAGATATATGTGTTTGTAACCGTTTAAGCATATTTCCATTTATATAATCCGCGGACATAAAGAAATGTTTCAAGCCGACATAAGAGGTGCTATACACATACCTATTGTATACCTAGCAGCAGACATGTAAACAGGAAGTACTGAGGCCATTTAATAAATTATACAGTGCCACCCTATATTTTTAAAGCGTGTAGACAAAGGAGTTATAAATCACATGCACCATTAATTCTTCCGACTCACCTATGTTCTACTCTACTGACCTATTACTTCTCACCCACGTTTTACCGTATTATAAATATACACTGCCTTCCTTTTCAATTTCTTCGGGGAGAAATATTTCCAAGCCGAAGCTTGCTGGAACCGACCACCAAAACAGAAAAAAAAAGAAAAAAAAAAAAAAAAGAATGAAGCCGGCGTAAGTCTGAAGGAGGGGGGGCGCTGCTCCAGGGTAGTTGCGGTTCCAGTATTTGGTTTGTGAGGGTGTACTTTTTTTTGGGGTTACGGTTGCTATTAAACAAAGGTGAAGTTCATTTTGTATGGAGGGATTTGGCATCGCATATGAGATGATGACAGGGCGGTGATGGCTGTGTTAGCGGGTTCAGAAATGCGGGTGTTATTTGGTTGAATGGATGATGCTGTACACGTGGAAAGGGAGAGAAAAAGAAGAAGAGTTGTTGGTATGTGAAGACTGGACGGTCGGGGAAAAATAGTTGGGTGCATGAAGGGATGCATGGACGGTTATTATCAAGGAAGAAGGATGATGTCATCAGTTTTGGGTTTTGTGAAGAAGAAATTGTGAAAGGGCAAGGACGTGCTTAGCAGTACATAAATGGGATTAAAAAGGTATAAACCGTGATTAGTGTTATCATTATTTAAATATAATAATGGCGAAAGTTATTTAAAGTTTATGAAGGGATGATTAAGCAAGGATTAAGGGAAGCTTTAGCAAGCCGACATTGTTATAAAAGGCTACAGGTGTGTTGTGTTGATCAAGGAAGAAGACGTGAAGAGAAATTTTGGTAATCACGTTTAACATTATGATTAAGGTTACTAATTTGTTTTAAGATATATCATTAAATGGTGTTTAACTAAATCATGGCTTGTAACATCAATATATACCTCACATAAAAACAGAATTGGACGACGATCACGTTAGAATCATAGCAACGAGTTCTTCGTCGTGGAACTGATACGACATAGAACGAAGCTGATGGAATCTCATGATAAAAATCAACGGCTGTTTGATTTTAAAAATGAAACAAAAGCTGAACCGTCAACTGCAGAACAAGGTGAGTAAACTCACTCGTTTAAAATTATTTTATAATGTGAAATGGTTGCTTGGTTGAATAGTTGATAAATTGGTTGATATAATCATCATTGATTGATTTATTTCATTAATGCGATATTTTTGATGTTACTAATATCTGTGGATGCAGGGAAACAGGTTGGAGGGATCCAACTGGATCCCTCAACATTTTTATTTACTGTTTATTTAATAGTGATATATGTTATGCTACATTGTCCATGGTTGAATCTGTGTGTTTGACTTACCCTGGCCTTAGGAACCTGGTATTTTAGATACCGTAAAATATCATTGAATGTGAAAAAAAGGAAATTAGAATTTCAAAGCAGAGTTTATTTACAAATTAGATATAATTTCTTTTTCATTGAGTTGCAAATGGAAACCTATTCCATTGGGTAAACCAAGAAAAATGTTATAAATAAAGATATAAATGAAGTGGATCATTAACCATTGGATAAATCAAAAGGTGAGTTCAAATATGAATGTATATTGAAAGTGAGTATCGGTTTTGAAACCAATATTGGAAATGGATTTGAATTTAGCAAAGTACAGAGGAAAGTTCAAAGAAAGATTGTCAAATGCTTAAAATAAAAGAATAATAGTTTAAAACAAGGAAATATTTTGCAAATAAACTGTATATAAAAAGGGGATTTATAGAAATCGAATTAAGTGGTTAGAAGAATGTATAGTTTATAAATATGGTTAAAGGAGAACTTGAATTGTTTAAAATAAACAGAATTTATAAATGAACAACGGAAGCGTGTGCGTCGCACACGGTATTTTATTCAAAACAACAATCATAGCACTGTTGTTATAATAAATGTCTTGGTAAATCTAAATAGCAATTTTAACGCTGCCGTTATAATAACTGTTTTAATAGCAATCTTAATGCTATGGTTATGATAAGTGTTTTATAATGCTAGATAGCGGTTTTAACGCTGTTGTTGAAAGCAATGTTTGGTTTAAAGTTGTGAGCTCTGAATATTTCAAAGTGAATGATAGAAAGGGTTGGTTAGTGATATCGTTAATTAACGAATGATTTATGATTTAAGTCATAATAATGATGTTATAACATCAGTAAATTCAAAGGATTTTGAAATGTTTTCTAACTGGAGTAAAAGATATTTTCTCAATAAAGAAATTATATATATTGGAAATGTTTTCCGATATTCAAGTTGGAAAATAAAAGTCATATTAAAGTTATTATATTGCGGATGCAGGGAATTATAACACCATTGTTATAATCAAGTGATCCCTGAAAAGAAAGTGGATTCATAATCGAATCCGAGAGCAACGTAAGGAAGCGTGTAAAAAGATTGGAAAGATGAACCGTGTCTATTTCGAAGTTAGAAATGTTGCTCAGTTAAGGTCTGAGAGGTAATTATACCCCAACTTGATTGACTTTAGTTTTAACTAAGAAGTGGATAAGGTTCGAGGGTGAAAGTGATTAAGTGGATTTAGTAAATGAGTGAAATGGTGAGTTGGCATAGCAATGTTTATTCAAACATCTATTTAAAACAAAAATGAAGGAGATTTGGAAACGTTTTCCAAATGAGAGTCAGAAATGTTTTCTGAATGTAGAGGACAAGAGATGGAAATGTTTGCCAATGTTAATAGCGTATATTTTCTAAATATATTAAATAAGGAATGTAAATGAAAGTGAGAAGGGAAATGAATAAATGAATGAACAAAAAGGGAAAAACGTTGAATGATGTTTGGTCGATAGAATTTCCTTTTGGAAATAATACCATTGTTTGCACACCGACATGTTTTCATTTGATAGTTAAATCACCGACTATCAAAGTTTTGACCATTTTAACGTTGTTAATATGGAGAGACCGGTTGGATTATTATCCAGATAACCACTCCGTATTGGCATAAGCGTTGCGAATCAAGTATGCTGAATATCTTGAAGACGGAGTTATGCAAGGGCTATCCTGTTTACGGGATAGTGCCTTCGGTTTGTCCAGACCCAGGACAACTTGTATGGACGAGTGTCTGACAGAGTATTTCCAAAGGGGATTACGTACGTTGATTCCTTCAAACGTACAAAGTTGGTGGCATAGAAGGGAAACTTCTTTAGCCTAACAATCTGAGTATTTTTGTGGGAATCAATTAGTGATTTCCGATGGATCTGACGATGTGGCATTCAAAGTGAATGATGGCCAGATGTTCTGGAAGATAATTCAAACCTCAAGCCTCATCAACCCGGAAGTGGACAAAAATCGGGCAGGCAGCATGGCTATGTGGGTCGCACCCATTAGGATGTATGATCACCTATCTAGAGAAATTCCTTTTGTTCTTAAATCTATCGATGCTGTCCCTTATCGGGAGGCGGTTGCTGATCCCGACCGTCGGTGGTATACATTCGATACACTCAAGCGAAATGAGTGGTCGGTCATGTGTGGGCCGGGTTGCAAGATGTTCTTGTTGAACCCAGTGTATTTGCCTCTAGAGATACACGTTCGGAAGGCGGTCCCATACCTTGTCAAGTTGGAATCCAATCTCCAATAAGTGCCTGCGAGTTTGATTGTATATTATATATGTAGAGCGTGAGATGCAAACGTTCTACTAGATTTTAATTACTTGTGATTAGACATTATTATAATATCAGAAAATATATGATTTCAAAAGTGTTTTGGGTTATCGTAAGGTAAAAACCATCCGTGTTTATGTGTGGATTGGTCTTACGATTACCATTTCTTTCGAAAAGATTTTGAAAGTTAAACAAATGGTTGGAGTTTACTCACACCAGTCCCATGACTGACCCAGAGTTTATTTTGTTTGTTTTCCCTAAACTCTTGGGTGCCCAAATTTGTACGGGCAGTCAAGTAGTTAGGATTTTTCAGATTCACTTGGAGGAGCTCGAAGCAGGAGGCCTCACCAGTTAGCTATAGACTATCATATTTTCCGCTGTGTACTATGTTGTATCTGGAAACAGGTGTTTATAACTGTTCCAGGGATAATCGTTGTGCTCTGATAATGGTATGTATATACAAATACTGATTTGTGCTT